>OX392458.1:10237500-12637500 GCA_947623535.1 Coelioxys conoideus | reverse complement strand
TGAAATATTTAACATCTAAAAATTTTCGGATTTGAGAATTTCGAAATTTTGGCTATTAAAACCATGAAAATTTAGGAAATCGAGAATGCTGAAGATTTTTAGTTTTGGCAGTCCTTGAATTTCTAATATACAACGCATAGTGTATTCTACATACATACTATGCTTCTCGAACGACCAGAGTATATTTTGGGGAAGGACTTGTCCTGATCTCTATCTATGAAGTAGTTATGCCAATGGTTGAATATATTTTTCATACAAATCATTATTTGCAAATAAAAGTTACAATGTTCGAAAAGTCTATTTAATATTTCCTATTTTCAATAAACAGTAACTTCAGTGATACAAACAAAATTTTGCAACATTTTATACGTACGTGCTCTGAAATTATGTATCATCAAGAACATTGATTTCGTACTTCTATAACTTCAAGAATACGACAAACAGATAAAGGTTAACTCGACTTCAAATTCGTTCGAATCAACATTTATAAGAAAGTTGAAAGTCTGAATGACGATGACTGTGTTTCGTAATATAATTGCGCCTGTTAAAGAACAAGGTGAGATTCTTCAAACATTTTAATGTGCACCTATCTTTTTGTACGATTCCGTAACTATGAAAAATCGGAGTCATACGACACATAACATTCAGAAGTCATATCATTTTGACTGACATTACGTTAAAACCGTTAGGTTCGCGTTGAAAATAGAAGTGATACGCGACATACAAGAATTGTTCACTTTAGACGTTCAGGAATTAGATAAACGTGCCGAAGCGATCCACTAGTAGGATCACCACGAACAAAATATTTGTAATAAAAATATAAATTATCGCAATATAATTCGTTTTTATCGCTTGAACAAATGTATACTATATTCTTCTATACTTCTACTATACTATTTAAAATTAAAAATATATAATATCGTAGCACAGTTAAGATGTATAATCAAAATGTTCAGAAATTATTCTTATGTGAATTTGAAGTTGTCAAAGTTTTTCAAGTTAAAAAAAAACAAACCTTGAAATATTCCTAAGATACATTAGAAATGTTTTTAAATAAGTAGTATCCATTGCTATATAATCAGAATAAAAGGAAATTAACAATTAAATAAAAAAAATAGAAATAAAATAAGTTCGGGCGGGATCGAACCAGCGCCAAAAAGAGCGCGCAGCGGTTTACGAGTCAGGAGCCTAAACCGCTGCGACACCGACGCTGTTGAAAACCGGTTAAACATTTTAGTATATAGAGAACATAATATACAACTAATGAATTAAGCTAATTCCATTGTTGTAATCCATAATTCATTTGTATGAACGTGAATCCTGTTAAAGTTACTTAATACATATTTTATAGGAAAAAGACATAAAAATTCAAAGTAGAGGTTTGTTTTTCGCGCGAAAAAATCAGTTTTTGATTTTCTTAACTACGGCATACCTCACCGAAAAATCTGAAAAAGTCAGGGGATAATAGTTGTACCAATACCTAATTACCACAATAATATAAAAGTAGTGCTCCAACATCTTCAATGACAAATCGCATTTTTTCTGATTTTTTTTTCGGTTTCTGATTTTTCACAACCACAATTTGCTATCAAAAAATCTGAGAAAATTCTATAATATGCGCTATATAGTCCTCAATGTTTCAGAATTTCTTCAGAATTTTTGTACGAAATTAAATAGTCAAAATAGGCCAAAAACCAGAATTTCGTTTTTTCACGTTCACTACCCCCACGGATGAGATAGGGGGTTGAAACTTAGTGTGAGATGTTTTTTTTAGATATACTATCGACTGACGAATTGGGTTTCTTATTTGACTCAAGGGCACATTTCACAACCTTATTCGGTTAGACCCTTTTCTGAAGTTGCGTAACATATTAAAAAAAATATGAATTCAAACATAATTCATTTCTATTACGAACATCGGTCTTATCGCAGAATAATGAAATGTCGAAATGATTTAATAAGAAATCGCTTTTCGGCGACATACACTGTTTATACGTATCATAGCTATTACTATTTTTCATTTTTTTGAACATTCGTCCAATTTTCTTGAATATTCATTATTAATTAAGGTACAAATATTCGAAAACATTTGTTTCACACCTTCTGATAAGATAACGAACTGATTCATCAATGGGTCAGGCATGGGTGAAGCACATATTTATTTGATAGAGAGGCTGAAAAGCAATAAGTTAAGTACGTGGAAAATATGATTAAGGAGATCCCCATTCAAGATCGACAACTTAACACATACAAATGTCATACAATGGCATGTCACTGTAGCATCAGAATATCAACAAAGCCAGCGATATCATCGATGTGCCATCGTTTCGCCGTGAACCAGAAGGTCGGTGTTGATCAACTTTCTACGAAGATTCCCGTGATGGGAAGAGACCTATCTATCTGTCGTGAAGGGAGAGCGGCTCAGATTGGAATGGCAGGGAGCAAAAGGAACAGAGGTGGGCAGAAGTCGATGGTTAACATCGAACCGAACCACCTAACAAACGTTCCTTTCCCCAGTCTTTCGCGTCCCGAGGACCGGTTACCATCGAAGTTCACGTATCTCCACATTACGTCGTTTCTCCATCGCTATTTGTGAACATTTTGGTGCCTCGTGGGTGTCGAAGATGAGGTTGATTGTCCAACACTCCTAGCTCCCAGCTGTTATCGAGGTGGAGGGGGTCAGAATGTACAGGATCATGTGCCTACTTCATCATCTATGTGTCCTGCAATACGTTGTGTTCTTTTTGTTACTTTTTGGTGAGTTATTTTGATGGTTTCTGAGTGTTCCTCGACGTCTCGCGTCTTCTTTGAGATTCGCCCTCGAGTTTGAGTATAACTGGAATGAGTTTTAATTTGAAGACAAGTTTTGAAGATTTCAAACTGTAAATAATGATAAAGGAAGTATTTTTGTGAAGAAAGTTAGCATTTCTTCATGACACACAGATATGTTTGTTATTCGGAGGATAAACAGAGATTGACAAAATTATGACGAGTAAGACAACAATTAAATCTTTGGTACTTCTTGTTTATTGTTTATATATGTGCGGTTATATTAGTGTAAACGATTATGCGTTAGCTGCAGTTTATTATACATGTATACTTGTGAATTTTCGTCAGTAATGACCAGTACGGCGGATAATGCATGACGATTTTGTACTTCCTCCACAGACAATTGTTTCGTTATAACACATGATTACGAGAAATGAACGACTTCATTGAGCAAACGACAGGAAACGCCAAATAATATTTTATTAATGAAATTAAATTAAATATTAACGTCGCTATTTTTTAATGCTATATTTATAGTTTACGTTTTTATATCTTTTATATATTATTTAAGAGACGATTTGAATTTTAACTAGATTCATTGGAAAGTTAAAATTAATGTTTGAACGCTGCTGCAATATTAATCACTTAATCTGTTTGAATAATTCGTGTTTATTAATTTACATTTGCCAGCGTCAATAATTAATGAATCTAAATAAAATAATATCGTATTCTGCTAATTGATCGAACCACGATCGAACAATTAATACGGAAACGATTGTACAAGAAAAACAAGATTGGGTTTCCTTAAATTTTTAAATATTCTGTTCCAAAACAAAATGACACAAAATTTATTAAACTTTTAATGTCAAATGAAACGCTGTACTTGCATACATATGTACCAATATGGAATATTTTATAAAGTTTATACTTTATATGGTTAAATATTTTTTAAAATATCCGCTTTGCTTTTGAAGCCTTCCCGCTGTTAGAAAAACACAGTCAATAAACAATATTTATTTACGACTAAACTAAAAAAGTTAAGTTATTCATCGATACAAATCAAACAATATTTTAATGACATGTTTACACGTTGTGTATCAAAATTTTAATTAAAATATTATTAATTCAAATGATGTTTACTTTAATCGATAATTGTTATTTGCTTGATTTTAATATGTCGAACACCGCAGAAAAATAGTCATTCGTGACAAGCACAAAATTTAATATAAACGAATCATCGAAAGTAAGACACAATTAAAAGATTGTAAGTGAAATGCTGAAATTGGAAAATCAAACGATCGTGTTCTAAATACTTATAATGAATGGCGTTGAGACTTTATAAAATAAGCAGTATTAAGATTAGCGAAGTTCATTGCCGGTTAGTGTTAAAGACGGAAAATCAACTTCGCATGTCGTATACCGTGAAAATTATAATTCGGCATCTTCGATCAGTAAAATATATGTTAAATATGTTCTGGTGTGAAATAATCCATATTCTGGAAAATCAAATACGCTGAATGATAATTGAATGAGACGATGATCAATAAGATCACATTAATCGCTAAGAGAACGATTACACTTAAAGCATTAATATATTATATAATAAAACTTTAGTTATATGTAGATATTTTATAGACAAGATGGAATGCAGGCAATGTATCCATTAATTATACGATGTACACAATACCTTTTACAAGATTTGTAATTGAAATTCGCCTAAGAAAGAAAACAAAGAACCTTTGTGTTAAACTCAATATTCGAGAGTATTAAAGACACCTTTGACACCAAGTTTTCATTCGGAAAGATTGTACAGGATAAAATTACGCACGCCAGAGTTGCGCTTCGAGAAAGGAAAGTACCGCGAAATATTAGTGATGCAAGTCCATTGTCTCGGTTACTGGGCATTCTGATTATTTTTTTTACCGAGTCAAGAGTACACAGAGGCCTATTTTCCAGGACCGAGCGATATGTAACAAATTCTCAGGAGTGTTAAATAGTCGACGTGTACAAGTTCTAATATGGATACCGAAAACTATACTTTCTCCATCGGAATATGTGACCGCCAGTTGGTTCACGATTAAATTCGTTATGACAATCATTAAAATCGCGAAATTGTTTTATAGTTATCGAAAAGAATTAATTATAACTGCCACGTACCGATGAAGACCAACATAAGTTGATGCGTAATGGTTTAGAACAATGTAAGAACTGGTCGAAGAAACGGCAATATTTCATATCGAGATGAAAAGATTGTAGAATAATAATCATTAACGTTTTAGCATTCAACGACGTTTGTTATATTTTTTATTTTATAAAGAACAAGATGGTGAATTAACAGTGTTCAACACAGCGTAGATAATCGCACATTAGTTCTCGAGTGTTCGGACGGTCCTTTGACAGGAAACTACCGTGGCGGTCCAAACCAGCAAAACGCTTATACAGGGTGCGCCAACTGTAGGTACCATATGATAAATGCTTTTAAAATAATGAAAACGTAATTAAATAGACTTCAAGTCGCGATATTTATTTACTTCGGTTTATACTATTACAAAAAATTCATTTTTTGAATACAATATCGATCAAACGGTCTCCTTTGTGAACGGCGCAAAGAAATGCTCGTTTTTGGGCATTTTCCATAACTTTTTGCAACATTTCGGGCATTATTTCCGTTACTTCTTTGCGAATTGCATCTTTTAGTTCCTGGAGCGACCGTGGTACATTAACATACACTTTGGACTTTAAATATCCCTACAGAAAGAAGTCTGGAGCCGTCAAATCGGGCGACCGCGGAGGCCATTCATAATCGCCTGTTTTCAAAATTAAGCGATCCGGGAACAATCTTGTTCTTCTCAACATCGACCCGAATAACCTGAACGTCCTCCTTGCTGCTATTTGGACGCTCTCTTGCACTCTTTGCACGGTCACGAACATTACCACTATCACGAAACTTATCAATGATTTTCGATACAGTTTTCCGTGCTACGTTAAAATTGCGTTCATACTTCCGTCTGATACCACGTAAAGTTTTGATAAATGGGGACACTTCTCTAAAATATACTTCTACAATGTGAGTCCGTTGTGCTGGCGTTAAGTTGTTCATGGTGAATAATAATGGTATAAAATAACCTGTGGAATGGTCTAATGTGTTCTTCGAAATATTTACAAATAGCAATTGTTTTAGCGTTCAACAAATAGTACCTACAGTTGGCGCACCTTGTAAAGCTCGAACTCCTTTTTGGGAAAGCGGGGGCAGCTAACAGACATATTTACAGAATCTTTCTTGTGGTTCTGTAGATATGCCGAATGTAGTATTTTTACATCGCTATAAGTATTATCATATAAATTTAAGAATTAACCGTTACATCTTAATGAGTCGCTGATTTTTTGGATGAAGTTCAATACCCTCTGTTCATGATATTGTATACCACCCCTTCGGGCTCGAACAGTAATTGTGGAACACCCTGTATGTCCGGAACATTTGTGAAATATTTGCCCATTTTATTCATTGCTAAAAAAAATTGGGCATTCTTACACAATGCCCGGTAATTTTACACAATACCCACGTTAAACACATTGTCCATAACATAACTACGACTCTCTAAGAGCCTGTAGGCGAACTTATCCTTCACGGCGCTTCTGATACCCGCAGTTGTGTTGCACTTCGCTCAACTCGAGTTCAACTCGCTTGCCGCTCGCGCGCATTTTATAAAAAGTGCTTGGTGCCAGACGTCTTTCGGCGTTACGACACGACACAATACGAAACAAGACCTTTGCGGAAAGACTACGGAAACAGTAACGCTAATTGAATTAGAACCAGTGTGGTGGCGAAAAGTATTGTCTTGCATTTAACTCAAGTTTCGCAGATAGTTCGACTTGGACGCGGTCAAACGGTACTGTCAATAATCTGTAATGTATTTTTAGAAGCAGTTACTCTTCAGATAGTCAAAATGAGTGACTATTCAGAAAGAGTGAGACGGTTCGTATTTTATGATACGAATACGGAAAGTGTTCCGGAAACGATACGTTACGACGCATGCAATTTCTGTCTCTGCCCCTCCTATCTGACGACAGATTTGGGAATCGGTATATCGTAATTTGGTGAGCTACGAAATGCGATAGAGTACGATAAATTCGGACTCCGTATCCCTTCGGTAACATCTACAATTGAACTTAACTTAACTTAAAAGTAAATGGTACACTCCGAAGGCAAAACCTTGTCCCTCTTCGAAAAATAAAAAGGCGAGAACCCCCGGGTTTATCCTAACTTAATTTTAACCAAATCGCTACCAGTGGCAACAGCCAGTTTTATCTCAATTGGACTTGCATAAATCATTTAAAAGAAATTACCAGGGTGGTCTCGGCAATTCTGTGGGCCTTAATTGTACTTTGAACCAAGCTCTACTTTCTTTATTAAATGTTCTCGTTACAAGTGACATCTACAGAATGCTGTATTAGTGCTCTGGTGTACCGCTTCGCGGCCAGAAACTCTCTTCTTCCAGGTCCTTCATCTTGTTCCGTTTCTGTTCCTCTTTCAGGTTCTTTACTCACTGTCGGGGCTCCCCGTCTTTTCAGTGCTACCTTGACCCATTTTTTAAAACGTTCGATAGGTATCGATAGCGCCTTCGGTATTGCGACATTTCTTCGGTATTCTTGAAGACATCGAGCAGCGACGGTACATACAAATAATATGAGGTTGCAGATTAACTGTACGAGCTCTTACGCATTTCTTTCTTTGAACGGCCTGTCGTGCACGAAGTATTCCGTCACGGTTCAATAATTGATTTCATTGAATAACATTATTGAGATAAGGTGAGGTTATTTATTTAAAAATAAAATAAATCTAGAATGTTCTTTTGATCAAAACTAACTTTATTATTTATAAACGACTCGGAAGGACGTCTTAACTGTTCAAGAATCGAACTAGAAGTAAAGAGTCTTTTCTAATATACGCAGTAAAACAGGCACTCATCTATTGAGGAAAAATAACGCCCTGGATCTGCAACGTTTTCGCCCAAATGGCCCGTAGGTATACACATGGCCTGAGGCCCATCGACTCCGGTAACAGTGTCAAGACTTTCTACTATTGTAGATCCAGTGACTCTCAACATAGATTTATTTTTGCTAATTATGTAATGATAATTCAACAAACATCTTACATCAAATTTTTTATCGTTTTATTGTTTTTCAGTAAATCTCCTAAAATGAAAAATTATTGTAAAATAATTTATATCTTGTATTATTTTTCTTATATTATTGTTAAACAAAAATTAATAAAGTATTTGAAGTAATTTATTATTTATTATTTCTTATTGTATTTCAAATAAAGCATTATTTAAATAAAACAGAACCCAACCCTGACTTGTATGAACTATACAGGGTGGCTGGAATGATCTATTACTAAGTAAGTTCATACTAATACATCTGTCGATCCGCTCACGCAATCCATCTGAAAGTTGCCATATTTATAGTTCATTCAATTGTTTATATGCGTGCAGAAGCATTTGCGTATACTACATCTCAAAGTAAGTGTTTGGACCTTTGCGCTCTATAGACAACCGTTCTATTGTACTCCGAAACGTGCAGCACAGGCACAGGACATTTTTAAAAGTTAATTTATTACAGTGCACCATAAAACATCGCCAAAAACTAACCCGATAACTGGTGCCATAAATTGAAGGCATCTGCAAACCATAAGGAAGGGTCCTGGAGTGTTCGACCCAAACTTAAGATATTTACAAATTCCCGGACACAACCCTCGTGACATCATCCCCGGACACCACCCTACCAGAGAGTGACCAGAACGTTGGGCGTGGATTTTGCCAACAAATAGGAAATATTAACCGTTTGGTTGTTGACGAGCGCTATCGCGCTCTTCTTATGTTACGCCAAAAATGCGAAGAGCACGATAGCGCTCCTGTTTTTTTTTTATGCCTAGACTGCGGAGAGCGTAATGATACTGATCCAGAACACTAGAATTTGTGTGTCCGGTGAAGCACCTTGCTTTTGCGGAGCATACGACTTTTAATTGTTGTAATAATATTACATATTTCAAATCTACTTTTTTTTTTGTTAAATAACGGCGAACCCAATGTCTGATATTTGGAGTGCTTTTTTTCGCGCGATTTGTATAGCAAACCACCCGTGTAAAAAATTATAAGAAATTATTTGTGTTAATTTGACTGAATTATAAGTGCTCATTACCAATTTTATTCACAAAATTAATTAAAACAAATTTATGTAAACAATTGGTATTTTTTAATTTTTGTTGTTGCAAAGTAATACAAGTGACTTTATCGTACGAAAAATGTTTTACGTTTTTTCACATACACGCGCAATTAGTGCCGCAGTTTTGGCATATGTCCGAAAAAATACGTCAGCAGTCAAACGGTTAAGACCGCCTCCTTATCCACCAAAACACCATGACTTATCCAATCAGGGAAGTCATCCCCATCGACAACCCTGACAACGAATTAATAAAACCCCGCGTTTTTTGTAAAAGACCAGAATTTTCAAATCGTACGAACTTGCGATAAGACTTCTCCGGGCGAACTCCTGTATTTTCAAAGTATCGAGCGTACTCTCTCGTGCTTACACATATTTATAGTGTAACTTAATTGTTACTATACATTCATTTACTTATTAAATAATAAACATCAATCAACTGAATTTTACACAGTGCATCATAGAAGTATTTTATTCCAATATTTCCTGGTGCACAAACAGTAAGGTTATAGTGATGGATTTGAAGCGTAATTCTGTAATTCCTTTATATTTAGCTGGAACATCAGTTCCAATTATCGTTCGTGAACTCCAGCATTTGAATGTAATCTATTTAATGATTGAATGTAATGTATAATATTTGGACTATTTTGAAGGCCAAAGTCAATGTAATGAAACGTCGAAGTTTGGACGCTCGAAAATCAGCACTTGTCCGGGAATGGAAGATTCTACAATCTCACGTACGGGCAGCGTGCGATTTATTCTTTCACCGGTCGAATGAAATTATTCGTGCAAAGGGAGGTTATATCGACCAATAAGCATTAAATCATTTTCTTGAATGTTTCTCGACTATTTTTTTCCCTTGGATAAAACAAAATATTTAAAAGTGTATCTGCTGCAGCGGTTTGATGTTGTAACAGTTCATTCCAGCCACCCTGTATTATTAATTTAATTCACAATAATAATTTTCTTGAACTGTTTCTCACAGAAAGCACAAAGAAAAAAAGGGGACTTTCAAAATTCAAGTTAAGTGAAACAGATCGATAAAAATTGCATACGAGTTTATATTTCCGCCCAGCTGAAACATCTTATACCACGAGAAAGAGCGAAACATAGATAGAGGTAGTGCCAGTTGGAATCTCGTTTACTTTGCTAAATCAGCCGCAGAGAATCCACTTTAACGTTTTCGTGGCAACGCAGCGTTAATTATACTGCGTAAACAGTCAAAGGGAGTCCTCGAAGGAGGTGAAACGAGTGGTAGTCGCGGGGAGAACCTTGTCAGAGCTAGAAAATTAAGTTCATCCTCAGCGGGAGTTTGAGCTCTCTCGAAGCCGACCTGGAAACGAGTCTTACGAGGGCCAAACGATCGATGTACAATATCCGCCTTGATAAACCCTCTCTCGATCGTTCCATTGCTTCCGTCGACATTTAATTAGTGAGATCGATCGAGACCCACGAACAAACACGGACTAACCATGAATTTCAGAATTTATTCCCGTCACTTAACGCGCCACCTCTCGATCCGACCCTCGTCTGATGATCGACGGGACCGCGTTGTTCCGTCTAGGTTGATTTGTTCGGGTCAGAAAACTCAGCAGCGGATGCTGTCTCGTTAATTTCACCTACGTAAACGAGAACTCGTTCGCGTTGGATAATTCAATTCTATATCGTTCTGCTGAAATGCAGAGAAACGCTATTATTAGCGACAAATTCATTCGTGGATTCAAAGCCTATCGAGAATGCCGGTGAGCACGATCGACGAAGAGACGATGATGTAACGGAAGTGTTTCTCAATGGCTTTCGAAATCGAAATCCTTATAGGAAAGATGTATCTGGTTGGATTTGCAAGTGAACGAAAGAGCCTTGAGTGACACGTGTTTAAGAAATTTAATGCGAAAAGTATTGTATTTCGTGAGTATATTTCATTATTTTTTATGCGTTATGGAAACTAAAATGAGACACAGAAACGGACACTGTCCATTTTATACCTGTAAAATGGTTTCTGTCGAATTTCCTGAAACTTAAATTTCAACAAACTTACGTATGTTGTAATTTTGATGATGCTAATGAAACATATAGGCATAGGGATAAAAATATAAAAAATTTGAAGGATGTGATGGTTTAAAGTTAACGTAACTACAGCTTCAAAAATGCCGGCACTGAATACGTGTATTAATATGTACATATATATACATATATATCACTTTACGTAATCTTAAATTATCCTGTCTTTTATGTTTATTTATTTTTTATCTGTACGCTCATAGGTATTTTCATCAGTACCAATCACTTTTACAACGATTCTTGAAAAATTCAGAAAATTTATGGACTTGGAAATTGACAAACTTTAAAATTTACAAATTCGTAGATTTGAAATTACGGATAGTTGGATATTTAAAAGTCTCGGAATTTAAAAATTTGGAACAAAAGTTTGAGGTTTTGGAACATTTAACAATATGCAAATAGAATATTTGGAAATCGAAAATTTATAAATACGAAATTAACAAATTTCAGAATTACAAATTTCTCGATTCAGGAAATTTAGCAATTTTAGAATTTGAGGAACTTGGATTTTACGGATTTGGAAATTCAGAAGTTTCGAAATTCACCGCGAAGAACAAATTTTTAAACTCTTTCAGGGTCGAAATTCACGATATCGCGCGACGCGTTGTCTTCTCAAATTAACTGATAAATAAAAATTTCAAAGAGTCCGAACAATTGACTTGTTTAACTATAATTGTCACCGAATGTTGAACAATTATTATGCGAAGGAAAGAATCGTTGAACGATGCAAGGAAGCAATACGGAGTAACGATTGAATAATGATTGACGACTTGTTGCCCGGAAATTCACGAAAACGCTGGAATACCAAAAAGCATGCTAATTGGTGACGTAAATATTTCAATCAACGTGTTCCTTACTGATCGTGATAATCCTCTCCTGCGCCTTTATTTTCTTGAAAGGGAGTAGGATGATATCGAGGCGTACGTGAGAATTTGCAAGACCGGCAAGTCTGAGTTTTCCTCTGGACATCAAGGACCGATCGTCGAAAAATACCATTACATTCGACTGTTGAAATTTTCATTCAAAAATATCGTCTTGTGTTTTTGAGAACGAGGAGAAAACTAATATTTTAAAAACGTCGTGTAAAGAAAGGCAAGTCCGTATTGTCAGCAATACAGAACACATGTTTCCTCAAAAATAGTCTTTCGTCGCGGCTCTATCATACAGTCATCAAGCGAAATCGTCACGTACCGTGTTTCTACGGATGGAACATTGATACGAGCTCGTAGTTTCTAGTAACGATACATTACTGATAGATATGTGATCCTTTGTCACACATACTGTTATATCCCGACGTTGAGTTTAACGCCGGTCGGGTGAGAAAATAAATTAAAGTCTTTTCTCAACCCAAGACAAATAAATATATTTATAATTTCTAAGTATCAGAGACGGATCGAGATGTGACCGACAATGTTTAATATTTCGATGTTTACTCTTTGCGAGTTATTGGAATTCTTCTGGAGAGACAAAATAATGTTTCTCTCCAGAATAAAAGTGGGGGTTGGCATGTCGCTGGGGGTGGACAAACGAAGACGTCAAAATTAAAGTAATTTCATTGGTGATCGAAAATGACGAGAAGTGGGCAAGAACCGCCCTTACCAAATACTCAGCGCGAGGTCACTCTTTACCTGAGTGACCTAAGTGAAAATACAACGTCGTTTGTCACCTAACGGTTCGACACTCATAAAATAATAAACCGCGCTGGCTCTCGGAAATCATGCGAAATTAAAATAAGTTAAGACGATAAATTGCACGTTATAAAGAGCAGCAAAGCAGTTGTTGAATATTTCTGAATTTTCTAAAGTTAAAACTAAGCACAATGGCTTTATGATTTTATGAGTCCACCGCGACAGAAAAACTTTACAATATAGTACTCAATGGGATTCAACACATACTATAACGATCCGTTATATCGCCACTCGTTGTACGGTCACACGTTATAGACACTGCATATCGTTACGTGTTTTAAATTTATGTGTTATATCGTTATGCATTTTTTTTAATTATGAAAGAAAAGAAAAATACACGTATCTGCATTATATGTATTAAGATTCTGTCAAAATCCATATATATGGTAGGTTGAACAATTTTCATATGAATGGCAATGATAAATGATTAGTGCAATGTTTTCTTCATCGACTAATAATAAATTATATAAATATAATTATAAAAAATGCCAAAGCAAATAGATCATTAGAAAAACGGTATACCAATGTTTTATTGAATACGTCAATTGTAAAAAAACATGTGCTTTAATTGGTAAAATTTTTCTGAATAAATATTGCCTATATTAGTACAAGCGCTATGTACAAAGTGTGATAAGAAATTACATATAATTTTTATTTAGTAGGTAAAGTATGTTTGATATTATAGAATTAAAATATCCCATTTAAAATTGTCCTTATTCGATAAATGTAATACACATGTACCAATCTCACAAGAAAAACTTTTATCGAATGTTTCTATCATTACAAATTTGGCGATTGCACGACTTTTTTAATCATACCGCATATCAACATGAATGTTAAATTGCATATACATATACTTCAGTGCAATACCGTACACTTTTACATCACATATGCTAATTGGATCATGTGGTTAGTTTTGCGTGAACGTTAGTAGCATACGAGAGAAACACGATTGATATTCTCGGAAGATAATATTAATTACCGGTATATACATGGTCTGTCCGTAAAGTAATGCAATTAAGTACGTAAAGAAAAATTTATTTGTATTATTCGCACAATCCTTTAAAATCCCTCAAAGTACTTCCCTTGAGCATCAACACACTTTTGCCAGTGATTTTTCCATGCTTGGTACCCATCGTGCAAAGCGTTGATGGAGACCTCGTTTAATGCCTTCGTCACGGCGGATTGAATCGCTCCTATGATTCCAAAATGGATTCCTTTGAGATCAGTTTTAATTCTCAGAAACAGGAAGAAATCTGCTAGAGCTATGTTAGGACCCTAAGGGGGCCGCGGTAACGTTACCAAGCTGTGCTTGGTTAAGGGGGGACCTCTATGTAGATGGACTCAAAAAAGTCATTTTCTTTTTTTTATTTAAAAAGTTACTTTAAAGCCTATAGAATACGAAACGCATTGGTATTTGGAGAAAAGTGCAAAGCTATTGTCGTAAGAACCTATACATGTGATCCATCTTTTCGCCGATCCGAGACGCGCATGGCAGTAATGATCAAAAGTTTGTTTATTTATTATCTCTGTTTGAAGTGCTTCTATACCTGTAATAAGATTTAGTCGGACGTTCCGGAAGAAGTATTTACGTAGAATTTTCGAAGTAATGGTAGATACGAAAACCATTGAAATAATAGTAGACTAGTCGTTAAGTCGCAAAATCACATATTCTTCTCTTACCAAAACTTTAAACGCGATTTTCTCGAAACTCGTTTCATCGCGATGTTGAAAATCGGTGTACACTATTACTCGAAAGTTACTCGACCAATCGGTCTGAAATTTTGTACACGTATTAATGATAGTTATGGCTCCTGGATGAACCTAAAAGTAAGTTAACATCATGGACATAATCATTTTTTTTTACTGCAAACAAGACTACATTTTTTCTATAAAATGTTCAACTTTTTGTTCCGAGGTCTGCCATTCTTCCAATTTTTAATATTTTTTCGATGTCTTAGGTTCATCCATTTACTACATCTATGTACTAATAAAATTTCTTCGTTTTGGCTGTTTCGGATAATAAGAACCGACACTAGAGTGTACACCGTTTTAGAAGTCGGTTCATGATGCTTCTAGCACAACAGGCTGTACCTCCGCCATTTTGTATTTTATTTCCACAAAGAAATTCCAAAATGAAGTAGAAGTATTACTTAAATAGTCCTCAAAACCATCAAAATATTTATTCACTCCTTACCCTTGAAAAAAATTATTGAAAATCGGCTGAATTTCGGCGTTCTACATAGAGGTCCCTCCTTAAGAATTCTTGGACGCGCAGAGCGGTGTGGCAGGGAGCGTTGTCGTGGTGCAACTGCCACGCAGCGGTGATCTTTTTCCGGGTACAAAACACACTTTTCCTCAACCTGTCAAGCACTTGTATGAAATATGTGGAATTGATATCTACCCTTAAGTTACGAATTCTTTGTGGACCGAAACCTTCTCGTCAAAAAAGGCAATGAGCATGGTTTTTCGTCAATATTGGTGCTCGTCAGCCGTCCAGATCGGAGGTCATCTACCACGTTTTCCCGACCATTTTTTAGCAAATTCAGCCACCTGGAACCTTGAGAACAAGAGAGAGCAGAGTCCCCGTATGCTTTTTTAACCATTTGGTAGGTGTTGGCGAGGCTTTTATTCAGTTTAGCACAGAATTTAATCACATAATGTTGTTCGACCGTTTCCTCTATTGCGCGTCGTGACACATGCATTGACAATAGGTTAACGTTCGTAAAGATTCTGATGCCCCCGAAGCGTGGATTTGGTCGAGGTTGCAAACAAATGAAGTTAAGAGTCCCTTCCACCTATACCAACAAGTCAGAACACGCTCGGATAAGGAAAACTGGCGGAAATAAACAAATTGCATTACTTTCCGGACAGACCTTGTATGAAAGAGGCTTCCGAACGTTGAATACGAATGATTTCCGCATGCACTGAGGCGGAAGAATTTCATATGGGTGATTACGTTTGGTTTCGAGCGTTTATGAAAACATCATTCCTAAATAAATAAAAATTTCGACATGCATAAAACAAATACGTAATGTTTTTACTTATATTTCCCGTATACTAGTTACACAGACGAGAATAATTTAGGTAGCGACATTTATTATGACTATTTCGAATGATCTATAGTCAAAAAATTTCATCTAAAATTTATTTGGACTACTGTAGTACCAACAATTGCTATGAAAAAAATTTCTCTACAGTCCAAAAAAGTCGAACCTCAAAAGATTTCAGACCAGAATAATTAATTAAAAAATTTTAAATGTTAAGATTTTACTTTGTGAGTCTACAATAATAATCAATAATAATTCGACTCAAAATAACAACTCAAATTATTTATTCCAGTTATTCGATTATAATAGGACCCCTGTATCTGCGAGTTCAATTAGTTGCGATGTTAATCAACCGCGATTAAACGAAACTGATAATGAAGTTAATATTTTTCAAATTAATTTAAAAGAAGTACATACTTTAAAACAGATCAGATGTCTGCATAGTATATTAAATTTTATGACGACAAATAAAATTTGTTTACTCGTTAGAAATCATTAAAATTTTCAGATAAATAATAAGTGAAACCTTGAAAATTTCGTTGATCGTATTGAACTTATAGCGTTAGCTATTGGAAAATCTTATGGCAATCGACATGTCGAAATCCTTGCCTAGTATACAGGAGAACATTATGTGACGATAAAGACACCGTGTACATGATCTGTTTGTTCACGTAGCAATGGTTCGTCGCACGAGAGTTCAGAAGTATTGCTATTCACGCGACGCGCGTACAACTCGCGGATTATGCACCTATGCATTATTGTCACCATCGGTTTGTCCGTACTACGTCGAAATGGAATTTATGCCAAATATATTTGCCCGTACTTCAGGCAACGTAACGAGAAAAATAAATTCTGAAACATAACGTAAATCGACGACGCATACATTTCTTTCTGGTCTGTTACTTTCAAGAGATAAGGATAAAATTAAGATTTCTTGAAGACTTGTAATAAAAATTCCAATATTTAAATGTTTGTTTGTTTCTTTGTTCTAATACAAGGTGAGCTAGAAGTCATTTTCGAATTTGAATTGACTGTATATGTTTCCAGAATAAATGGAGACGTAAAATTTAGTTAAGAAATTACTTATGAACTCAAACCTTTTTGCAACAATTTTCTTTTGGTTATGGTGGATAATATACATTACTGCCCTTACAAGGCTATGATTTGAAATTTATTAGTATTGCAGCCGGAAGAATTAAATACGGATTACAAATGGTTTCAGTAATAAGGCACTGCGACCATGTGTTGAAATCATAATAATTTCAAAAAGAATTTTTCCAGATCGCCAAATGAGCCGTCGCGGCGGGTTCACCCTGCCTTTGCAGCATTGCATTATACCGTCTTTTATGGAAACATGAAGAGATGGGTTTATGCTGACAAGTTCAGTCCATGGGGTTGCAATAGCGTCGAGTGCAATAATAGACGCAACATTATTGACGGAATAAACATGTTATCACCTAATCTTCTGAATTTATTAATGAAAAATGCCATGGACAAAATTGAGATTTATGTCCGCTTGTAATAGTCATTTAATTGATACTATCTTCTGTAACTAAAAAGACTTTTAGCCCGCCTTAATATAATATATTAACAGCGAATTTAATTTACATGTTACAAATATGCTACATAAAGTAAGATACAGTAAAGACCCTCACAGTGGACTGCTTGGTTCTCCCTCACAGTGGAAAATGTCTCTTCCTGCGCCTATGCGTGCGTCATTGCTGCGCCTACGTTCGCCTCGCTCGAGCCAGTCCAAGCGTAACACGATACTCGCCGCGGTCCTTTAAATGCGGGCTGACAGACCTCCGGTTCCAAATTTAGCAATATAATTTTATAATATTTATATTTTTTTGACTGCAAACTTTTTTAACATATTCGTGAGGTTCTTCCGATCAAAATAAGACCAAACAAGATATAATTACGATCACAATTACCTGTATAAAAGTTTCGGACGTTACATTTACAGCAGCGATACAAATAAACTTTTATGGCTTGTTACACAGGTAATTATGATCGCAATTATATCGTGTTTAGTATTATTTTAATTAGAAAAACGAGACGAATACGATGGTAAAAGTTTCATTCACGAAAAACCAAAAATAAAGAATTTTGATTTTCGAATTTAAAAGACAGAACAGAAGAATTTAAAAGGCAGAAGTCTTTCATGTTTGCCGAACGCTTCAAAACCTTCTGCACCTCTGTCTTTTCCACTCGCCGTCCTCTTTCACGTTAAAAATATTAATCACCCGTTACGTACGTAATTATTAACGCAATTACATCATGTTTGGTGTCATTTTAATCAGAAAAACCTGACGAATATGACGGTACAAGTTTCATGAAAAAATAATAGGAAATAAGAAAATTGCAATCTTTTTCTTTGCTTGCATTAGTATGTGTCTCACCGATATTCGGTCGTTTCGGGTTTAATGCTTGACTGATTCCGAGGGGGACCTCCCCAGCAACCGAGCCGCCGAGTATCAAATTTCGCTTCCATGACCCTCACAGTGGACAATTTCGATTCCGGCCTCCGGTCCACTGCGAGGGTCTTTACTGTGCTATGAAATTCTTATATTTGGATAATAATTAATTGTTAAAAATGCGTGATGTAAGTTGTAATCCACCGGCTAGAGAAGTGTATTTGAGGGCCGATAAGATTTCCGGTTTCTGTGACACACACGCGGTTAGAAAATTATAGTGAATATTCGATAAGTGCACAAATGACCTGTACGATAGGTGCACAAAAGTTATCCCCACCACTGGGGAGAAGACCCCTTGAAACGCCCAGAAGCTCGCTCGCCGAAAAATGTAACGTGAGATGGGTTGGGGTATATCCGTGAAACAATACATATGCAAATATAAAACTTTTAATTGTTTATTTTCTCATTATGAAATTTCTACCAATAGATTCTTCACGCTTTTCTGATTAAAATGAGACCAAACACGACATAATTTGCATTGTATTTACTGATTTAATTGGCGATAAAAATTTGTGACGCAGAGGAGGATAGCCAGTGAACAAAAAAAAGACGCTGCGATCATGGCCAGTCGGCAAAGATCAAAAGTCTATTCAATTGTTTAGAATCCGAATGCGTTGCTAACTTTTTTTCCGAATTCCATAAAAGGGAATTCAAACTTTGTAGAAGTCTTGAACGCTTGTGTCTACAAATACAAGTTCTAATTCGAACGATTACTCTTGCAACCTTCTACACCGCAGTGAACACTATTTATTCACTACACGCGAGGTAAATTTTAGTTTATCTAACTATGCTATATGCTACTATTTTACATGTATATTCTTGCAAACTATGTATTTCTATCTTTTACTACGCGTTACTATCAAACTATCTGTTGCTACTAAATACTTCCTATTTCGATGTCACCTCGGCATGGTAGCATTGGCAAGGGCGAAACATCCTGATAGGCAATGCAAACTATACAAAATTGCTGAAGGGAGGTAAAGATTTATGCACTTCTTAGGTTCGTTCACCCGTAAATATTCCAAAGTTCGGCGCTTGATCGTGGTAGATAATAAAGACAAAACATGCTAGAAATAACGGGCTGGAAAGTTGAAAATACTAAATCTAGCAACCAAATGCGAACAATGACTCGAAAAACTATAGGGAAAGTCGTGGTAGACTGCGTAGGAACGCGGGTCTGTGTTAAAAATTTGCAATATTATATAATTTCTTTTCAAATAAATTTTCTAAAGAGAAAGTGTTTGTTTAGTGTTATTTTCTTGTTGGCATTGCCCGTAGAAGTTTAAAAACGCTTTACTTTCAAGTACTATCTAAAACCGTAGAATAAAGTGTGTATATCAACTGTTGTGAATGAATTAATGTATTTTTTTTAAAATAGCCACATGAAGAGCAGTGAATGCAAAACACTTCGGGAACTTAGACGTTTTTTCATATGTAGACAAGAATGCATTTATTTTGTGAATGTTTAAATTAAGGCGGAACGACACACCATAAATAGTTATTAGATCTAGTCAGAATATAGACGACATTTTATTAACTTTTATAATGTTGCCTATATTTTGTTGAAGGCATTTTGTCACTTTTAAAATCATAAAAATGTTTTCATATTTTGAATTGTAGACAGAATTATAGCGTAAAATTCAAAACTACTTACGCGTCTTTTATTATATACATACAAAAAAAGTTCACGAATATCACTTTAATTTTAGATATTTATTTGAGTATCTTATATCAAGGGGCTAAGCATATGCTGATCGAGGATCGCTTGTAAAGTGAGATCGATGTGATCGATGTTAAATTTCGGATATCGATATGAAGCGATAACTGCCAGTGCATTGGCAAAAGTCTTCACCGTAAAGGGAGCGAGGCTGAGAGAGCGATCCTTGAATGAAAATTATTTCTTGATCTAGACCGAGCAAATGGCTCGAAGTAGAACGCCTTTCGAATCGACGATCGACGCGGAACGGAGATGGGTAAAGAGGGGATCCACAGAGAGAAAATGTCTCTCGTTTGTTCTTGGACGTTGTGTGCGCGTGACTCTGAAAAACTCGATAAAGTATAAGACGCGCGTCACGACGCTTTCGCAGAGCCACCACTCAAGCGACGCTGCCCAATTTGCATTTCGAATGCAGCTCGAGAACGGAAAATAAATACTTAGCGGCATCCACTAAGTTGCTTGCTCCGGGAGTCCCCTTTTATCACACGTAGCTGACTCGCCATTCGATTTCAAACAAGTTATTTTCTTTTCCCAGCCATGATTTCGTCCTTCTCTTAGAATTTTTTTAAGGCTAGCAACTTTTGCTTATCAAAATGACAAAATATATAAAAACTTGTTGCTTATCAGGACGACGAATAATTGTAATGGTACTTCAATTCATAATTATTGATATAATTATTGACGTTCAGATAAAGACCCTTTTTATAAACAAAAAAACAATCTGTTAAAAAATGACAAATAAATCGCTCGTTTGGAATTTACTAGTACAAACATGGATAAAACCGAGAATCGTGTTAGTTAATTTCTGATATTCAAACGCTTGCATGCGGCATTGCGTTTAATGTTTCTTCACTGTATCTTTATTGTCGCGTTATATCTTTCAAAGGTAAGGTTCAGTTAGCTTGTTTTTTTTACAGAATGAGATTTAAAACTTACGGAATTTAACATATTTAATCAAATAACTAATATACTCATCAGATAAAAGTTAAATAAAATACACCACTTATTACTATTCGACATGTAGGATAACTGTACCTTATATGGAATACGTAACTTTAAAGGATCGTTAAAAATATTGTTATATTCCTACGTTGAGTTTAACGGCGGTCTGGTGAGAAATTAAATTTATATATACACTCTGTCCCAAAAAGAACCGGAATGGCTATGCAGAAACAAAAATAGGTAAAAAAATCTTTGCAAAAATCATTTTACTTAATCAAAATATTCTCCCTCAGGAGAAATACAGCGATTTGCGCGTTCGAGAAGTACGTTAAATGACATTTTTATATCACTGATTGGAACGGTATTAAGATTGCTCTTCGTTGCCCGTTGAATGTCTTCAGTTGATGCAAAACGATTTCCTTTCATTACCAAATGCAGGTTTGGGAATAGAAAATAATCGCAGGGAGCCAAATCGGGTGAGTACGGTGGATGTTGAAGCAAAAAAACATGATGTTTGGTCAAAAAATCAGTCACAATTAGTGAACAATGAGCAGGTGCATTATCGCGCAACAATCGGCAACTGCCAGGTTCTCGATATTCAGGACGAATACGATGAATACGTGCTAACAAACGTGTCAATACTTCAAGATAATATTCGGCCTTAACTGTTGTACCACTTGGAACGAATTCTTTGTGGTTAACCCCCTTGGAATCGTAAAAAACAATATTCTCCGCGGTCATTGTCTCAATTGATCGGCCTGAACGTTTATCGTCATCAACATCCTCTCTGCCCTCTCTAAATCGTCGATGCCACTCGAAAACTTGTGTTTGTGATAAGCAATTATAAGCATATGAAGCGTTTTCATAGCACTTATATCGTTTTTAACACAGAACATAATATTGACTCTTTATTCTTTATTCATTTTTTGACCGGCGTACAAAAACTATTATTACAAAATGCGTCGCACCTTTGATTCTAATGAACGAAATGTCATGAAATTTTTAGATGTTAGTAAAGAAAGTTGACAATTAATAAATCAATCGCCAATTAACAGATGGCACCAATATTTTCGATAAACTAGATCCGTTCCGGTTATTTTTGAGACAGAGGGTGTATTACAAAGTTTCGGTGACATATTGGGAATAACCGAATGTTGTTTGATTGATGGTTTGTTGTCCTATCTAAGATTTTGTGAACATGCTTTACAAGAAAACTTAGACGACAAAAGAGGGGTAACAGACCGATGTATTGAATCTAGTGGGAAGAAATTTGTGTACCGCTAATTGTCCCCGACAACGAAGGTGAGGGATATACTCGATGTAGGCCTAGGTCGAAGGAGGGATGATTTTTTTAAATTTTCCTAACACCGCAGTACATACCTGGGACCGAGCGGTTGTGCATAGATTTTAATAGATGATAGTTTTTTTGGGATTAACGAAGGGTATATGGTAAAGGGCGGAGCAACGGTATAAATTATAAAGTAGTTTCGTCTTGCCTTCGGGGGATTTACAATTTAACAATGTGTCGTTAGGATTTTTCGGTTGGTTGGAATATTAAGGGGGGTCATACATTTACAACCTTCAAAAAATCGATTTTTTTTTTGTATTGTAAACGATAGCGCTATATTTGAAGAATATTTTCACGAAGTTTCAAAACGGAATTCGTAAAACTTACAAGGGAACATATTCAACCGTGACACGCCGATTTTGTTGAAACTTACAGAAAATATAGTTCTCAAAAAAATATTTGACACGTATTTTTTTGAGAACTATATTTTCTGTAAGTTTCAACAAAATCGGCGTGTCACGGTTGAATATGTTCCCTTGTTAGTTAATTACAGCCCCTTGAAGCTTCGCATCTCGCTCGGATTTGGAGCATGCACCGCGGGTAGAATCGAAAACGCTAAAGAGCAAGTATTCCGGTACCTTTCTTTTATTTTGTAATTTCCTATTCGAATTTTTTCCTGATCGAGCATTTTTCCCCGAGTACTCAACGGGACAGAAATCATTAAAAATTCTGTCAGTGTAAACCGACATATGTAACTAGTGCTTTGTATATTAGATAATAAGCAGCGTTTGTTTTTTTCCTTCAAACGATATCGTGGAACAATTTTGTTAATTTCAAATTGTCTTGTCACAAAGAAAATGCCTAAGCGCCATTTTGAAGAAAGAAGTGCGTCGGTAGGTGACAGTGTTAGTACTAGAAAACTCTCCAGTGCAAGCACTGACATTGAATTTTTTACGTATTCGCGGAACTTTTGAATTTTATAATTTGCCCAGAGTGTAAAGGAAGTGTTGCATTTTAAGAAAATGCAAATCGTGGACTCAAATATGGTCCAATCCATATGACGATGATTTCCCAGTAAGTAAAAGTGAGTGCATTAGCCACATCGCAAAAAGAATGGGTACACGGCTCCAGAATGCGAGAAAAGAACACAAACTTGGAGGCAAAGGTGAAATGATAGATGTACTAATGGAAAAAAAAACTATCTACACATTATGGTCTGGCAATCAGAAGACGTTTAAATAGCATACAAATATAAAAAAAGAAGTTTTAATCACATATTGTCCAGTATTGTCTAGTTAGAGCTGAATACAAACGTATGCAGAAACTGGAGCGGCGCGGTCTTTCGGCAACTAAAAAGGCCCGACAGCACGAAAAGAGGCCTTTGTTAAAAATAAAATCAGTTTGATGAACAAGCAGAAGGCTTATTATATGGGTCTGGTATCGCTGATTAGGGTAAATAACTCCAGTTATTGGTTTTATAGGACGCCAAATCTTTAAACGCGTTTATCTCAAAACTACTTTTTCGAAATTGGCGTGCAGGATAGCGCGAAAACTATTCATTCAATCGACTTGAAACTTTGTACACATATTCACAACAGTCCTAATTTCTATATGACGGAAGCTGATTTTCAACACGTTGATCAGAAATTACTTTTTTTAAGCGAAACTTCATGACAATTTTTTTCTTAAACACGAGCCATTTTTAAAAAAAATTTTTTTTTCAAATTTGGCCGACGACATATAGAAACTATTATATGTTCTAAATGAAGCTATATAGTTTATTTTTTTAAAATCGAAAAATTCTGACCTGTACACTGCACGCCGATTTTATAACACCCGTTGCAACTCACGTCACAGCTCCGCCATTTTAGTGCCAATTTCATTAAAAAAAATTTTTGTGTACAGATAAATGTACTATTTCAATATACCTACAAGTTCATAAGCATAGCATAACTGCATGTTGTTAATAAAAATTCTCACAGATCGGCAAATTTTTTTCCGTCTAATTGTATGTCCCCCCCTTAAGCTAGGCAAGACTTTGCAATCTAAAACGGTAAAATGGTTTCAATAAATATAAACATTTTTTTTTTCTGCAATGCAAATAATATTGGAACAAGATAAAATTAATAGATATTCATACGTTGATAATCAACCACGAAAAAATATGTAACCACATCAGAATACGGTAGAAAATCTGTAAAAGGCGTTGAACAAACTTCATTTTTATTACGAAAAATGAGTATCTGTTTACATACAAGAGAGCATTAGATAAATTTTTGTATATTTACAAATAGACAAATAAACAAAGTTCTTCTTCATAAATTTATTTTAGTATGTCGACAGTACACACTGTTAATTCTATTTATATGTAAATGTATTGAATCCATTATATTTGAATGTGAAAATATAATTTATAATAGTATGTTACATTAACAGACAAAATGGATAATTTTGTATTTTCTGCCAAAAAGAATAATTGTCCTATGAAGAAAACAAATTTAATGATAATTTGCCGATAAACATAAAAAGACAAACGTGTTTAAATGATGAATCATGCAATAGTAATATGTTCTAATTTACATCTACTAGGACGTTTAACTACTTAACTTGACTTTCAGAAACTTTTAGATATTATGAAACACAACAATATTTAAAATTTAATATTTTCATTCGTACCTCACGAGTGATGTTTTGCAATATTTCATAATATTTTATAATATTTAATTATATATCATACACTATTTAACACTAAATATACGTTATTCATATATCCTTTTTTCTTATTATATGTACATTTATATTATATTTTTTGTTTTCGTGTAATATGGTTAACATACGGAAATAATTATTTGAAACTGTTTATAATCATTATTCGATATGTAGTTACACTCCCCAATGTATATTAAAAATAAGACCTATTGTGAACGAGACGACAACAGCACATATCTGTCACAATCATAATATTACCATCGTTTTCCGTCACTAATTGACTATAGATAAATAACTATATTCCAAACAAAATGTTCAATTCGATTATTAAACAATAATGTTAAGTAACATTTGTTCGTGGCTTACGACTACGAAATGATAAATTTATTTTTAAGTAGATACGATTCTCCGCGAGTTATGGTTACAAATATGATTGAACATATCATTTCTGTACACGCTGTCTGAGCTTTCTTTTAATTCCGCTTTCTGGTGTTCTCGATTTGTTGCTAAAATAGACCTTACATATTACGAAACAGCACATATGGATTTGTCGTTTATTTTAGAGCAGGTCATGGGCAGTTTTGAAAAACTTGCAATAGTAATTATTTGGAAATCAGTAATTACGTTCTTGTATGTATTTCGGCATTTTAACAGATCGTATCTCGTTTATTGTAAGTTACTTTTTTTTAATTGAACAGTTACAATTTCTTTTACTTTATTGTGATTTTGTTACAACATACTTTAAGCTTTTACTTAATCTGACCGTATCAATTAAACGTACATTTTCTATTTACATTTTTTTTCTATATTAAACTACGTACAGTATAACATTTATTATTATTATTCTATAATATATTTCACAAAAGAGGCCAACCACTTTCGAAATGTGGGTGATGTATGAACTTGACAGACATTATGCAATAGAGTCTTAGAAGTAAAAATTCTGCGAAATTATAATGTGCTATTTGTTATGTGGGAAATTCGTATTCAAAATACCATGATATCAGTATAAGGAATTTCAGGAGTTAAAAATGTACGAATTCGAGAATATCATAATTTGAAAATTTAAAAATCGAAATTTTGCAAATTTAAAGATTTGCAAGGGTATGGTTTCATGGCCAGAAGTCGCTGTACCGAAGTGGTTAAGACAAACTGAAAGGGCTTTAGAAAAAAAGAAACTTTCTGCAGAATCTGGATGTCACTCCCAAGTTTCCCACCCTTTAAATAAATAGTTAATGGCCCCTCACAAATATATCGAGTATCTTAGACCATTCGAAACAGCCTTGTTGAAGGCCGGAATATTTACCACCTGTCGAAGGTTAAATCCGACGGGCTTCGGCACTCGTGCTCAAGCACTTAGCAACCACGCTCGTGCAGTTTGTCTTACAACCGAGATTGGTGGAAGGATCCACATGAATGAAGTACTTGGGTTTCATATACATAATAACAAACGCATTCGACTTTCGAAACAGGAAAAAGGGCTCACAATCATATTCACTCAACCGTGCCACCAATCGGTGTTTTGCCTAATTACGGACTGACTCTGATTGGTTCTTGTTATCAAAGTTCTCCACGATTCGCTCAACCCTCCAGGGCTTCCTGTTGCGTTTTCTTTGGACAATGTGGGAGTCTCATCAAGTTCTTCCTGGTGACCGCACCAACGTTACGTATTACAACGCTGAGTTTTTTACCTAATCTCATATCCTACCTTCCTCTTCGCCGAGCTAACCCACTGAGAAAGCGATTCGCGTGACAAGGTCCTCTTCGATGGGTTTAACTCACTGAGGTCTTACTTTACATTATCGATTACCTTTTCGCCGGGCCATACCTACTGAGGACGCATCATACCTAACAATTTCCTCTTCGCCGGGCCATGTCAGGAGGAAAATTCACTTTCTATTCTAACAGAATATGCCCACCACTGTAACAGTCGACGTGGCCGTCCGCCGGGAAGGACTCATCACGACCATAGGTCACAAAACAGTGTGTAGTGTTAATTTGTCTGGTATTTTTTGTTACTTTGTTACTACTCTAACTGTTCTACTATTATTCTATACTCCACTGTTTTACCCTGTTATATACTGTTACTATTCTAACTGTTCCATTGTAGTCTCACCCATCTTTGGCATTTTTTATATATGTATACCTTTTGTCCCCCCCCCTCCCCCCCTCCCCCCGTTGCACTCTTGACGTGGTACTTTTCTGGAAGGGGAACAGGGGTTTTATACACGAGGGAGGACGGCGATGTGTTGGATATGTTGAGTTTTCCCGAGAATTCGTGACGCGATGCCTGGAATGCTGGAAACCGTTACTTTCCATGTCTGAGTTACCCTTCAACCTTCGAGTCGACGAGGTTTATGACATGACCTGTGCCGCTGAAGCAAAACCAAAAAGAAAAAAACACGATCGAGTACAGTAGTGAGTAAATCTGCAAAAAACGCAGACGGCACGGATAATAAACTATAGGTTTCAAGAGAGGCTATTTTCTCTTGTCATATAATCATATGACCTCATATGATCTCTTCCCATCTGGATGAAATTCTAACAATTCGGAATAAACATACCATATATTGTGTTTTTAATAAAAAAATAACAAGAATAAATAAGGCTATAATAATTCTTTCACCCCGTTAAAGTAAAAATACATAATATAAAATAATCTTACTGTTTCTCGAAACGCAATTGGAGATATCACGTCGATTCAATTCGCGATAATAATTATGTAGGTGATGCACGTTTCGATTCGTTTCTTTTATTCCGTAAGCGTAAATTTATTAATCTACCAATATGTTGCGCGTTAATAATTTGTTTCCTGTGAAAATAATTCGATTCAGTGCGGTCTCTGAATAAACGTATTAATTACCCAACTGTAACGGACTGCACACTGCAGTTTCAAAGTAAAATTATAAATTCAATACTTGGATATTTGGGACTTGGCTTTAGAGGTATGTAGTTTAAAAATTGAAACTTTTCGTTTCCGACAAATATTTAATAATGCGAGAGTCTTTTAATTCGTAGGTTAGTGTAATTTTTACTTATCGAATATTTATATAAATGAATATATCAATTTTTTAAAATCACTCATTATTTATTTGACAATGTCGTCGTTGCAATAAACGTGCATCGGCTGAATCGTTCGTATCGAAGCATATATAAGTCGATTGAATACGGAGAATATTCATGACAATTATTACCAATAATTAATCTTTAATTATAATGGGCAATGCTCCTTTTAATTATTGCCGCTAATAATTCATTCAGAATTCATAATTACCACTTTTTAATATATAAATACATTCATTGCCTCTCTATCGCTGAAAGACACGAATCGATCAGCTGGATCCAAAGGAATATCAATATTGCATAATAATGTTCGCAACACTGCACGTTTGTACATTATTAAGTGGTCATTTCATATTCAAAATATTGATGAAACCTTCTTTTATAGTAATTGTTATCGAATCTTAAGTGGTACATGTACCAAATTAAGTTTTAATATTTCATCAAATTGTGTCGTGTTTCATATGCTTTGAAATTGTATTATACATATTGCGATTAGCATTCAAATAACAGTTTAAAATTCGATAAAGTCTTAGTTTAACGACATTAATCAATGGTTGGTACAACCACTTTTATTAAACTTTATAATTTAATTTGATACACTGTATCATAATGCCAGTAACATTATGCAATACTTTTATTTTTTTCCAATTGATATTCCTCTGTTGTAATTAATAATTAATGTTAAGGATATTAATAAAGAAAAAGTTATTGCATTAAGCATCTTTCTGATACTGTTTAAGCAGAATACTGCATAATTTTATATGAGATAGGTGACTGTTTATTGCAATAAATAATAAGTCACTATACATTAAGGACATTAATGAAGTCAAGATACAAACATTTTTATAAAACTTTAAACTATCATTTGATGTACAATAACTGATGCTTTATAGCTTTTCAATGTCTCTAAACCGTGTCAAACGTTCTATATTTCGAAATCGGTCATTTGAAACGATACCACTTACTTTACTTTTATAAATATTAGTTTATTTAACACCGCTAACAACGAATACGAATGGAGAATATGATGAATCATAAAATGTACCACTGATATTTGATAGCTAACAGCTGAAAACTCCGTAAGGGAAATAGTGAAAGTAAAAACGATAAAAATACGAGAACTGTTCTATCCTCCAGTTAGAATCGTTTATACCACGGACGATAGCAAGAGCAACAACAACTATATAGGATTTCTAGAATCGATGGAAAGTGTCCCGATGCGAACGGACGCTCGAAATGTTCGGAAATTACCTTTGAAAACGACATTAATCGGCCGCGATAAAAGGCAAATTCGCACGCGAGGGTATTAATTCTTCTCTTTGCCGCACCCTCATCCTCCGTTCATAGCGATGCATAAATTATTTTAATAAATCGCTCGCCATAACGCGCAACGTCGGAGCCACGTCGAATCCACTTAATCGTATCACATATCCAGCTGCGTTTTAATTAAAATTTTTGCAAAAAAAAGATACTTTGCGACCGTTAATGCTGGTGCGAACAACGCATGACTCATCGCTTAAGCAAGAATTGCATGGAGAGACTATGTGCTCCCTTTTTGTTATTTTTTTATTTTTCTCCCTTTTTATTCTTCGAATACTTTGCATGTTGATCCATCTATCTCACAAGTCAGGTGGGATACGCCGAGCAAATGTGAGAACGTTTAGAGAGTATCGAATATCTAGGAAGATGTTGTTTGTTACATAACCATGAAGCAATCAATTCAACTTCCTATTTAAAGGGAAATATTATTCCTAACTTATTGTACTCGTTTTAGAGAGGCTCTAAATAACCGAGAAAAAATGCAAGACTCAAAGAGAAGACCAGAACTGCGTGAATTGCGCGGATTCGCGCACCTCGCACTAGTTCTGATTTAGCCACAGTTTAATGAGCCTGGATCCGATTGAAATGTTAGTTCATGTTTTGATTTGTTCGATCGCGATATTGATACTTGTGTTTTTAATCGTTAGTTACAAGTGTTCGTTTTGTAAAATGTTTCTCGATTCGTGTTGTCAATTGTTTCGCGTTTGTGTTTTAAATGATATTTTGTTCGTGATATATTGATTCGTTAGTACGTGCTCTAAATGATTTTGTTCGTGTTGTTAGTTTCGTTCGTTCTAGTTCATGTTATAATTTTGTTCGTTCTGACGTTTGTCGCAAAAATAACCATCGACGTCACCTCCGATTTGACGGTTTCGAAGGGGGTGAGGGACACGATTGGCCACGGTTTTTTTTAAGTTGCCGCCCTTCTACAAGTAATGGTCACCCCTGGAAGTGGCAATGACCATGGAGGTGACGTGCGACGGATGACCGCGTGTTTTGGGGAAAAAACCCGTAGTATGTAATAAGCTGAAGAAATACTCTGACCCTGAGTATGATGGTTGAAAATAACGGAATCGAAGATTATCGTGTTGGTCCCGAAGTAATAAACTTGGGTTGTCGTCGCGAAAGTATTTTTTCTAAAGAAAGATGGTCAATGATTTCATATACTTATTGCCGTTACGGGGCGGTTCGGATTTGTCTGGCTAATGCCTTGCGAAATTAGAAATTCCAAACCTGGATTTTTATGAGGGGACTTCGAGGGCTGGTGTAGTCATTAAAATAAATAAAACTGATGAATCGTGGTTTAAAGTGATGCAACAACTAGACCGTTTTAATTTGACATTAAATATCATCATAGTGCGGGAGAAACGATGAACTTATTCCGGAATCTGTGTTCTGGGATAATCCGCTCTTAATTCAACTGAGACGACGAATTTTTTTGATGATAATCCTCGGGGACGATTTTTTTTCTTTATATTATTCATTTGTAATAAAGAAAAAAAGACAGGTTCGCTATAAACATTAACTAATTCGTAACTGAATTTGTACAATTAAGACGACTGCACACCGTGTGTGCAGCTCACACCTAAGACAATTTTTTGCTATTAGCAGATTGAGTACCATGTGTGCAATGTAAAATAACTAAAAAGGTCGTAAATTAAATCGTAAAAATGCATAAATAAATCATTCGTGCAACGAAACAAAAAATATAAACGTGAAATGAATTTTTAGAAAAATGTACGTTGGGGTAAGTTAAAACCAACATTAAACTTTTTTTTTATACTTCCAAGATATTTTTTAATGTAAAATAGGTCTCATCTCAGCGACTTCTTTACCTAGAATGATTGATAATTGCTCACATTATCATTGCGGACACGGTGTGCAATCCATCTCGAATGGGTTAAACTTTTGAATGTTCGAACTTAAAGAATTACAAATTATTAAGTTTGAAAATTGATAACTTCCAAATTCTTTAACTGAAGAATTTAGAAGTACATATTACAATTTATGATTCACATACTTTCAGGATCTTAAATTATGAAATTTCCAAATTTCTAAATTAGAAATTTCTTCTTTATTAAATCTCCAGCTTTTCAATTTTCCAATTTTTCAATTTCTCAATTTTTAAAACGTCTTGTTTTTCGATATACAGATAAAAGCTGACAAGGTCCTGGCGTGGGACTTATCCCTCTACTTCGATGGATGGAAGATGGATGTTGCTTTATTGGCTGTTATGTCGGCTTTTTCGTTACATGTAACCCCTGGGTGGGAGAGGTATCATGTAAAAATTACTTGGTTGTTAGTATTGACAAGAAATGTGTATATTTTTTTAACGTTCAGTAGAGTGTCGTGACTGCTTCTGTGACTTGTGTTCTAAATGTTGGGATGTTTCGAGGGATAGAATAAACACAGCCAAACGACGCTAGGATTTATTTCTGTTATTCGGCTTAGACGACGACTGCCCGTTCGCATTCCTGCGCGAATGTTTATATCCCTAACCGGGCGAAGTCCTCACCGTAATTACACGACAAATCGAACGATAGGTGATTGTATACACGGGCAGAAATTTCATTTCTACCCGTAATCCTTTAAGATTTGGATGGTACAGTATTCTCGCCATAAATGTGAAAACTTCGGGTCTGGAGTTTTACATTTATAGAATAGGTACTACATTCTTTGTAGTGAGCCGAACGTAGAAAAGGATAGCGATACAAAAACAAACAGGGTCTGAGGTTCGAGACGTTCGGCAAACATAAAAGATTCGTGCGTGTTCTGTCTTTTAAATTCAAAAATCAAAATTCTTTATTTTTGCCTTTTCGTCAATGGAACATTTCCCATCGTATTCGTCTTGTTTTTCTGATTAAAATGATACTAAACGTGCTATAAGTACGATCATAATTACCTGTGTAACAAGCCATAAAAGTTTCGGATGTTACATTTACGGATGATCGAAGAAATTCATATCTCTGCCGTAAATGTAACGTCCGAAACTTTTATGGCTTGTTACACGGGTAATTATGATCGTAATTATATCGCGTTTGGTATCATTTTAATCAGAAAAACGAGACAAATACGGTGAAAGTTCCATTGACGAAAAACCAAAAATAAAGAATTTTGATTTTCGAATTTAAAAGACAAAACACCCAGCAGTCTTTCATGTTTGCCGAACGCTTCAAACTTCTGCCTCTCTGTCTTTTCCACTCGCCGTCCCCTTTTACGTTAAAAACTTTAATCACCCGTTACGTACGTAGTTATTAACGTAATTACATCATGTTTGGTGTCATTTTAATCAGAAAAACCTGACGAATACGATGGTACAAGTTTCATGAAAAAATAATAGGAAATAAGAAAATTGCAATTTTTTTCTTTGCTTGCATTAGCATGTGTCTCACCGATATTCGATCCTCGTCGTTTCGGTAACCGATTGTGTTTAACGCTTGACCGATTCCGAGGGGGATCCCCCCAGTAGTGGGGATAAAATTTTTACTCTTACGGTAGAGATCTTTTTCACATTTACGGAGAGAATACTGTAATGCTTTTTAAGTTAGTTTCTTTTGGACGAATGTTGTGTTGCAGAGGATTCCTCGCATTTTGTTACATTAACAAAACTCGTAAATTTCGAAGTTTCCAGAAGCCTGAATTTGCAAATTCTTAAATTAAAAAATTTGTACATCCACGATTATAACAAGAAAGATCTTCCGTACAATTACAAATATATGATTTTATAACGTAGGTGTTGCATCACTTTAAAGAGTGATGCATCAATTTTCATATATTATTATCGACACCATATTCGAAGACCCCTCGTAAATCTCCAGGTTCAGAATTTCTATTTTTGTACGATATTAGCCAAAGAAATCCGAACCGATCTGTACCAGCAATAAGTTTATGAAATCATTGACCATTTTTCTTTAGAAAAAATATTTTCGCGACGACGACCCAAGTTTATTACTTTGGGTCCAACATGCTAATCTTCGATTCCGTTAATTTCAATCATCGTACTCAGAGTCAGAGCGTCTCTCCAGCTTATTTCCTGCTACGGGTTTTCTCCCTAAAACACGCGGACATCCGTCGTACGTCACCCCCTTGGTCGTTGCCGCTTCCAGGGATGACCATCACCTCTACGAGGGCGGCAACTTCTAAAAAGTCGTGGCCAACCATATTCCTCACCCTCTCCCAAATCAACAAATCGAAGGTGACGTCGACGGTCGTTTTTGCGATAAACATCAGAATACGATTAGAATTAGAACACAAATAGAATACAAGTAACGACACGAATAGGAGAACAAAATTATAACACGAATATAAAATAACTTAGAACACAAAATCAGAATACTTTAAAACAGGAACTCGAACACTTAGAACACGAATCGAGTATCGTACTAGAACACGAACACTTACAACTATCGAATAAAAACTCTTACATCAATATCGCGATCGAAAATTACAAATCACGAGCATTTCAATCAGATTCAGGCTCATTAAGTTGTGGCTGAGTCAGAACTAGCGTAGGGTGCCCGAATCCGCGCAGTTCACGCAACAGTAGGATAACGCGTTGTTAAATCGCAATTAATTCTTAGTTAGTGCAATCGATAGGCATAAATTAGAGAACAATGGAATATAAAGTTAAGCATCAAAGTCACGAAACCGTTTTACATAAAGAATAGCTGAATTCATAGGGTAAACCTTGAAAAAGATCAATAGAGCAGTCGACTGAACGGTTATACTTTACAGAATCATCCTATATTGTCTCACACATCTTTTCTTTCACTGTGCACAGAGAAAAGATGGTCTCGTAAATCAATATTTGTGATGTTGTCGAGGGTAGTCTTAGGTGAGTGAAGCACCCCGCTATATTCAAATACTGCAGATGCTCTTATCTATCTTGTACAAAAGGCAATGAACTGTGAAAAATAAAACGAATCACTTGATTGTTATAAATGTAACAAAAATATTATATTAGGGGAACCAGAAAGTAATATCGTTTTTTTTTTTGCAGAAAAGTCAAATAGATACATTTTTAATATGTTTTTATTTTTAATCTTGATGTAATCACCCTCGTTATCAACAATCTTTCGCAATCCATTGTATAAATTTTCTATGCCGGATTAATAAAAATCAATTGATTTTTTTAAAAATATCTGAAAAAAAAAAACAAATACTAGCATGAACAAAATATTAAGACGAAATGAAAAATCTAAATAATTAATTTATTTTCCATACAAAACATAAATACAGTGTTCTGCTTTTGGTATTATCTAATTAGACATTTGTTTATATACTTAAAATAAAATAATAAAAAAATTTTATTCCGATATTTTGTTCAATAGCGAAGTTACAAAGAAAGGAGCGAAATCTGTATAATATTTCGTCGATCAAATGTTTAAGACTACACAAAAAATATTAATTTTTGATAAAAGAATATACACAATTTTTGTTTAAGTTCAATATTTTGTCCAATATCCGTTATTTTTTTATCACTTCGGTACATCTTCTTGACAACATATTTTAGCAGTAAGCCAAGAGAATTTTGGAAAAATGACATACTGAGGCTCCCAGAGACATGGAAAAAGGTGGTAGAGAAGAGAAAGGATCATACATTGTTTAAGAAACGTACACAGAAAAAAATATATTTTATATTTACGTCCTACTACAAAAACAAAAAGAACTTTCCGGACAACCTAATAAATGGCATCTATGACCACGTAGATAAAACGGTCGAGCAATACTTTATTATCCTAAAAACCATAAGCATTCATAGTGATAAAAATTGGTGTGTCGGGCCGAGTCTTCTACCTACTCCGAGCGCGCAGGATGTGATGTAGGTCGGGATTAAAATAAAGGCACTTATAAAATTCTCCCGACTATAAATGATGTTGTACCCTATTCTTAAGGCGCCTAGGCACCTTTTAAGCAAAAAAAATTTTCGATTTTTTTTTAAATTCTAGAGTGGTGTAACCGCTTATGGTGCAACGCCACTCTAGAAGACAGAAAAAAGGTGGTTTTCGAGAATTTTTTAAAAGAGCTTTATTATATATTATCTGAAAAAAATAGGGGATAATAGTTGTACCAATACCTAACTACCACATTAATATAAAAGTAGCCATCTGACATCTTCAATAAAAAATCGCATTTTTTCCGATTTATTTCGATTTTTGATCTTTTACAACCACAATTTGCGAACAAAAAATCTGAAGAAATTCTATAATATGCGCTATATGGACCACAATGTTTCAGAATTTTTTTACGAAATTAAATAGGCAGAATAGGCCAAAAACCGGAATTTCGTTTTTTCCCTTTTACTAGCTCCACGGACAAGATAGGGGGTTGAAATTTGGTGTGAGATGTTGTTTTTGGATATGCTATCGACTGACGAATTGGGTTTCTCATTTGACTCAAGGGTACATTTCACTACCATTTTCGGCTAGACCCTTTAGGAACTCAAAGATATAGAAACTTGAAGATTTGGAAATTGTCCGAATATAACAGTTCACCGATTTAGCAAATATGGGATTTATAAATTTATTTTTTCCGTAAATACTTGAATAATGTTATTGATATCGAATTATCGTCATTGATCGACAACAATATCAATAGCCACGGCCCTTCTATAGCTCCACATCAGATTCATTCACACACTTATTATATACTGGATCGCCGCATATTATATATATTCATGCAACATATTGCCATCATAAGATCTACATACATATGTATGTAAGTATGTACCAGAATGACCATAAAAAGTCCATGATGCAATCTTTTTGCTTTCAATTTCAAAGATTTCCTAGCTCCAGGATCATATTGGTGGCAATATGATAGAATTCTACAGTCTAAATAAACTGAAATTATAATAATCCCCACTGAATAATAATTATTCGGGTTCGTTCGAACTACGATGGATCCGACATTTTATTAATTTATTGGGTCGCGAAATGATATAAACATTCGGGTGAATCTTCTTCTGTTCGAATCGTAAAGCTGCGACGCGTTTTTCCTTTCACCGCGCGTGTAAATGCGCAGTCCGTACGGTACTGGTAAATTTTAACCTGGCTACGTCGAAGAGCGTTCATCCGTAGCAAGTAGGTTAAGACCTGGAAACATACTGAAGGCTGCAGTAGCTCCTACCGCGAATATCTCTATTTCTATGTACATTCCCCGTTATCCAGTAATTGCAATTTATTGTTGGGATAGATTAGAACTGTTTCAGTACCGTTCACAACATCGTTAATGGTAAATTTAAATTTCATTTAATAGGTAGTACTATATCGAAAATAGATGCTCATATACGTGACATACACTGGGTATACACTTGAAAATTTCGCGCCCAATTATAGTACTCCGCTATAAATGTAGAAATACTGTTTAATATTATATCATTCCTTATTGTGATTGCATAATTCACTTTGTTGTATTTCATTAGATAGCAAAATTAATTATACAAGTAGAATTCTGACAAGTAAATATCATGTATATTCTCCTGTGTTCGCATGCTGTCCTGTAAGTCACTCCGGTTTACTCTATTTTCTGTATTATCCTATTTTTCTAGGAATATAAAAATATAGCGTATCATTTAAAAAAGTGGAGGTGACCTTGAAATCTTCGAATTCGGAAGCCTAGAAAAATACTATTAATTGCATGTTGCGGTCCCTCCCGAACCATTCAACTCTCGTAGAAACAGTTTTTCCGTATCTCAAAAAATAATAGAGATATTCAAGGTAGACAAAGTTACTGGTCCACCATGTATTGTCTTATTACACTGTCCAACAAATTTGAACTTTTTTTCGACGTTTCAAATACCACTATGCGATTATTATAGTGTTTCTTGTGCTCATTACGAATCTGCAACCCGTTTGTCTCCAGCACGTACAGTTTTTGAGAAATTTGATTTTGAAAAGAAAACACATTTTTCAAATTCAAACTAATTTTGCGAAGTAATTATAAAAGATACTAAAATTCTGATTATATCAGAAGATTCTATAGACTTTCCTGAATACGTCGGTATATATTTGTCATGCGTTCTGAACATTTAAACATGTTTAAACAATCATTGAATCCGAAGAGACCCCGATTTTGTACAAATTTTTACGTATTTTTTTTCAATTTTTTTTTTTAAAGTGCGGGTCTAGCAGAAAATCGAACTATAGAACGCGATAGAGCAGATATTCATCTTTAAAATGCACCCAAAGGAAGTTGGAACGTCGTTTTTTTACGATACCAGAAGCAAAATAGCAACGTGGTAAACGAAGCGAAGACGCCACAGGGATCTTTCCTTACGTCGCGTTAACGTAGGTGGGGACGGAACGACCGCTCTGACGCGGCGGACTACTGTCGTTATCGTCTGCTGTTTTGCCTCGCGAATCGCCTACTTTATTGGTCCAAAATATTTTAAATCCAGTTCAACGGTGTTTTAACAAGGAACACTAGTAACACTCAATCTTAAAAATTCGAACATCAAAAATTTAATATTAACCGTTCATTACGTGATTTCTCTTAAGTTTGAAAGAAATGCATTTTTCAATTTTCGCAAATAATATGAGTAGCAGGCAGCTATAAATAAATGTTGTCTATTTTAACAATTTATTTAATAAAACAATGTACAATATTGTAAATTTGAATAATCAAACATTCTGACGAAAAGTAAAAATCAATGTCAAAAAAATTACTATCATGTTATGCAAATAATTGTCGATTCTTGAACATTATTGAGTTGTAAAATGCAATTATTAAATCCTAGAAACAATTCGGTGAAGATACTTTGAGAAACACGTTAACACTATATCAGATTTATATGTAAGAAGAGACGACCTTACACGATAATAAACAAATTTATCTTTTTATTACTGTGTGAATATAATTCTGAAGGATTATCGTTTACGCGCTGCTATTGAATTCTTATTATATGTTTTTAGGCAATATTATTGATTTAGTCTTGAAACATGATTCAAAGACCCACAACGTTTTCAAATTATAATGCAGGTACTACTATTGTACTTCCCGGTGTATAATATATTTATGAAACACCGATCTAATTACTGTATTTTAATAAAATTAATAATTATTGTCTTTCGACCTCGTATAAATTTGATGAAGACCCTGCACGAGAATGAACGAAAGGACAAAAATTTAATACATTTTGAAAACCTAAAGGCGATCTACTGCGATAGATACTGACAGTACAAACCTGATTTTTTTTACTAATTAAATTATAGTTTTAAGTATGTAATTTATTCTATATATTGGAAACTAAAAGGGCGAACTATTAGATACTAAAAAGTGTAAGTAGACAGTTTTTATTAAGTTGTGTGTAAACATAAACATTGCTCCTGCTTTCTTTTGTCCAAAAACTGATTTCAGCTTGGATTTTGAACAACATTTTCCTTCGACGGGTTGCAATTTAATTTCAAGACCTTCAGTGCGCACCAGCAAGGCCAGAAGATCGACGGCCAGGAAATAAAGCAAGTCAGAAGTTTCCAGTTGCGCCAGTTTCAGAAACTGGAAATCCTTGTTTCGTGATATGGACTTACATTGTATAACCTTGAATCGATCAGAGAAACGGTATCGCCAATGACCTTGCAGAACAAGCATGTTGGAAATCTACATTGGAAAAAACAAAGCCTGACTCTGACTGATAGTCTCTATTGATTTTCAAAACATTCTTTTTAACTTCCATTTTTATATAACGTAAACTAACGAATGACGGATCTTCGAATGTCGATGGTGGAGTCCAAATAAAAATGGGTGCACACGTTCTTAAATGACAATGGTTCTTACATTAAACAATTTATAATTAATGTCTAAACATTTGTACGATTTTGGGAAATTTGGGATTTTTCTAATTTGGGAAATTTTGTAATTTTCAATTCTAAAAAGTTGTAGCTCTTTTAATTTGGCAAACTGAACATTTGAAAATTTGCGACTTCAAACTTGAAATTTAGAAATTTAGGAATATAATAAATCTCAAATTGTTAAATTTATCAATTTCAAATTGTGGACATTTAGAAATGAAAACATGCTTGGAATGTCTAAGTGTGGAATTGCGCATAAAACTAAATTCCGGATGTAAATACTTTGCACAATTCACATTATTCGTACTGACCCTGGTCTCAGCAGACTAAGTGAGTATCGCTCAAGCGATAAAACCTGTATCTAAAGTGTCGACATTAGAATTACTTGAAGAATGTAACGGATTCCAGTAAAAAAAAAGAAAGTAATTTTCTTAAATTGTAACATATTTTTACGTTTTCAGTAACGTACCATAAAACCAATATTTGTTACATCTTTCTTGAAAGAAACCTGGACAGAACCCTTTAACATCCTTAAACTCTGATTTGAACAGCGCACTTCTTCCTCATTTACAACAAACTTCCTGAACAAATCCATCGAATTTCAGATAAAAATTGATTCTCGTTAATTCTCCGCTTAGTTACACGAATCCTTGTAAAGTGATCCGCTAAAAAGCGCGCACTTACGAGCTACTAGGTTCATTTACTCGAAAAAGTACACTGAGCAACAAAATTAGCGCAACAACAATTTTTATCAAAATTTCACTCAACTTTGACTAATTGTAAATACGTGAAAAATGGTCATATCTGGTAAATTCTTTTTTCATTTTAATGTTTGAAATGTCTACTTTGAGCGCAATATCTCATATTTTGATTTCCGTCTTTCCAAACACCCGCCACCGGCTTTAATGTGAGGGCATTTTATTTTAAAAAGTTCAGATACTTTGATGCGCTGTACGCGGTGCAATACATTTTTTTCGCGAACGTTCCACAAATTGCTGCAGAGTATAAACTTTTGTGCACAAATTGAAGTCCTAACAATTTTTTTTTAGTGGAGTTATAAACGTTGAAAAATCCGTCCGCTGGTTCATCGGCAGTTTCAAGATGAACTTTCAAAGGAATCCTGACGCCCATGCAAACAATAATTTCACTCGCAATAATGATATTATGCGTACTGCGTGTATTATGTCAAAAGTTTGGTAAGTTTTCGTTACGGCAAGGAAACTTGTCGACGATGTTCCCGCTGAATCGAGAGATATTCATCCCGAACAACGTAACGAAGTTTCTAAGATGGCAAACGAGCCGTATGTGTCTGCTGTTCGCGGAACACATCCGCGAGATCGACTTTAAATTACGTTCATTACAGGTCTTGAGGGACGTTGCTCCACCCTATCGTTGCGAGACGGAAAATGATGGAAAAACAGGCGACAGGAAAAGACCTCGTACGACTGATTTCATTCTCCAGTGTGGACAGATGTTCATTGAATAGAATCTTTAGTGTTTAATAGAGTTTGATTAGACGGTTGCGGCATTTATTACACTAGTTATATATATACATATATATTATACCACTATATGTGGTATATATTAATATTTCATAAACTGATGAAAATTCATATTTTTAAATTTTATGTTTGTTAGATTTATTTCAAGGAATTAAAAAGAAATATATTACTAGTCACTCATGAGTCGAACTTAAATTGAAATCGCGTCATGCGTATCCGTGGTACCACATTCCAAAATTCCATAAACCACACATTCAAACATTTTTTTCACATTTCCAAACTTCCAAATTCTAAAATTCTTAAATTTTCAAATTCTAAAATTCTTATATTTCTATATTAAAAAGTATATAAGTTTATCAATTCTTAAGTTGTAAAATTTCAAAAGAATCGAATTTCAATATTTTTATATTCCAAAATTCAAAAGTTCTAAAGTTCTAAAATACCGAAATTTCAAAATCCCTAAATTAAAGAATTTCACATATATAATACATATATTAAATGTATAACATTGTGTGTAGATAGTATCCACATTTAGTATGTATGTATGTATAAAAAGTATGAAATTTGTCTTATATTTTTTTGACCATTAAATGGCAGGGGGGAGGGAGGGCTAATTTTATCTATAAAATATATATTAAAATACATAATTATATATAAATATTATCTAAGTAGTATTAATGTCTATATTTTCAACAAAAAGTAACGTAGTTAATATAACATACATATAAGTAGCTGAAATTAATATGTGATTAAATTGAATATACGAAATATTATGCTCATTTCAAAAACATGAAAACTGTAACATGTCTAACCGGCTACTTCGGACGTTTTGCAAGTCTCTTCATGAATCTCTTTACGAGTTATACATGATAGTGTTCTTTATCAAGCGTACCCTATTGCGTTTAATAAATATTTATCAGAAAATTCTCGGCTCAAAGCGTCTCAGAACACTCAGCTGTATGCGGGTGTGTTAGCCCTTTAGCGTCATGATGTAGGATCATCCTACAGTCCTTTGACGAAACTGTAGTCTAGTCATTCTTTATCAATCATTCTCTAACATCTTAACAAGAATTTTTTACATTAAGATAGGGTCTCTTTAAGTGACTTATCGCCTACCGTCATTAAATACGTTTGCATTAGAAACATAGTGTACACACGAGTGACACGTAAAGTATATATTATTAAGAACAAGGATGTCAAGAGGAGCATCCCATTATTTTGATTTCGAGAAATAAAATATGTGATGATTTGTGAGCAAATGGTCGTGGTGAGTCCTTTCCGTCGGACGGTCAGGACAACGAAGGTTGTAAATCTTCGCTCTACGGATCCATTGCGTCTCCACGACTTCTACAGAGGTGGAGATGTTAGGCTGGAATAGTGAATGAATTTTCCTCAGCGGACATGGTCCAATGAAGAGGAAATTGTCAGGTATGATGTGTTCTCAGTGGGCACAACCCGTCGAAGAGAACTTTGTCAGACGTAATATCTCCTCCGTGGGCATGGTCCAGCGAAGAAGCAATCAAGAATGTAAGGAAAGGCCTCAGTGGGTGAAACCCGACGAGGAGGTCCTAATCACGTCAATAGATGTATGTAACTGTGTTCTCTGTGGGTTAGATCCGGCGAAGATGAAAGTAGAACCTTATAATACGAAACCTTTGTGTGTTCACCAAGAAGAGCTTGACAAGACTCCCAGGATTGTCCAAAGACAACCCCACAGGATGCCTTTGAGGGTTGGGCGAATTGAGGAGGTCTTTTCAAGCGAGGACCAATCAGGATCAATTCATAATTAAGCAAATCACTGATTGGTGACATGACTGATCAAATAGGATCGCGAGCCCCTTGCGAAAGTCGAAGGTGTTTGTTATCATGTATATATAACCCAAGTACTGATTGATGTGGGTCCTTCCATGAATCTCGATTGTGAGATAAACTGCGCAAGCATGGTTGTTAAGTGGTTGAGCATGTCGAAATACTACACTAACAATAAGTGTTTATTCTTAAGGACGTTTATTCAGAATTTATACAGAGATACGTTCCGCACTTAACAGGATTTACTTTTTGACTGCTTGATCCACGTTTGGAGCCAGTATTTAAACGACTGAAAAGCACCTGTGGTGGGGTTGGTTTGCGTAATCTGTATTAGGAACGGGAAAGGGGAAAATTTTCTCAATGGAAGGAACATGTTTTGTAAAAGGAAGGGATTAATATCTGTTTGGGAAATCTTTGATGCCTTTTCTGGAAAAAGAGCCTGTTTCAAAATTACGTATCTTGTTCGAAAAGGATGTGATTGGAATCCGGGGATTGACAAGGTACTGGGAAAGGGATGAATTTATATGTCCGGTGAATATTCCTGGTCGAGGAGGTCAAGTATACGCAACAAGCACAAGTGCTGAAATCCGCCGTATTAACGCAGACTCTTGTAAACACTAGCACCCCGGGAGGTACACTGTTTAGGACATAGAAAAGAAAACTCTTTATGAAAGTGTAGGATAACCTTCGACTCGTAGCAACTATTCAGGCTTTCAGCAAGGCTCTTTAGAATGGTCTAACAATAAGTTACACGATACATTTACGAGGGGCCCTAAACTAATTATTTAACTATGATAAACCTGGCACTGGCGTCCAGATTCTCAAGGTTTCTTCTTTTCTAAAGCCTTTTCAGCTTGTCTTAAAGAAGCTTCCCTGACCTCAGATAATACAGGGTGTCCCAAAAGGAACAAAACACCCGGAAATGAGAGGTAGCTGGGGTCATTTTGAACAATTTTTTCCTTTGCAAAAAACTACGTAGTCAGGAGCGAACACGGTCAACCGTAAGCCGACCACTACGACTGCCTCCGAGCGCGCGAGATTCTCGCGCTCTGATTGGTCGGTGTTTTTCCTTAATAATTTAAAAATGAAGCCTCATTCGACATTTTTGCCAAGGAAAAATTTGTTCAGAATGACTCAGCTACATCCCATTTCCGGATGTTTCGTTCCTTTTGGGACACCTTGTATATTGTAGGACTCGTGCAACTCTGACAAGTGACTTGTGAGTGACTTGTGAGCATATGAATTCAAAAACTTTCAAATTACCATATTTAAAAATGTCCACATCTACAAATTTCTTCATTTTCAAATTTGGAAATTATCAGATTTTTAAATTTTCAAATCCGTGAATTTACAAATATTGAAATTTTTTAATGTCCAAAGTCGCAAACATTGACATTTCGAAATTTCCACATTCTCAAACATCCAAATCCCTATGTTCGAAAGTTCTAAATTTATCAACCAAAAGCCACATACTGGTTGAGCTTTCTTCTCTAGGTTCTAGAAAATTCTAAATACAAAAACATGCTAGACCTCTGAGACTTCCAGCATACTAGACAATGTATTTACTTGCATTTTTCTGTTTCACTGATGTACCGTATACCGTTTTTTCGGTTTCACCATTGTACATGTAATATTTGTAATGTTAGATCCGATGTACCTACCGTTAGTTGACTGTGGGTTAAAAATATTAAAACGTTACTTTGAAGGATATACGTAGATATACTAATAAATCAAATTTAAAAGGCACCCTGTAGAACGAGGTTGCGGCTAGGCGTTTTCTCTTACTGAAAGTTTATCGCAGATCTGGTGGTATAACCAGCGAAAAGCAGATTGCGAATTGCCAGATCCCGAACTAAATGAACCTATGAGATTGTATTTCAATCCATGCTTTCGTGGCTGTTCAACTAACTGAGTTTCTCTCGGACGACCATACTTCTTTTAATTCACCTTTTCTATGAGCGAAAGAAAATGAAAAGATATCATTCATTGAAGTATAAGATAATACTTATTAACAATTTTGTTATTAGTATTATTTCATTAAAATTTATAAGTACTATGGTTTGAAAACATAATATACAAAATATATTAGGGTCTTAACTAAATTAACGTTGCTTTTTAATGTCTAAATCTTAGAAACAAAAAGAAACACATGCACATAACTATAAATTTACAGAGGAAATTTGAAAATTTTTCAAACAGAAAACAGCAAGTGTCAAGTACTAACACAGGCGTTCTAAATATTTGCAGCCCCGATTTTGTTAATTTTTTAACGTATTTTCAAAATCATTATGCTCGGTGGTGTGATAAATTCGCAAGAATCGCGTTTAACAGCTCAAGCAAAATGCGGTACTTCTTAAGCTCCGACCACAAAGATTATTTAAAAGCTGAAATTGTTCAAATAGAAGAATGAAACAGAGGAACGCCATGTGCTTGAAGGTAAACCAAAGGTGTTTGCACGATTCTCTCGTGAGTATAGCGAGAGAAACGCTCGAATTTAAAAGGCTTCCGTCGTGTTGCACGTGACTGGTCAGACGGTGTCGGAGTTAACGTTATTTCGCATGGAGGACTGTTCTTGTTTGCCCCAGCTGCTTGTTTTTATCGTCCGGAAGCACTGTCCTTTATATTGTGCCTAGAACACGAATCTGACAGACCTTGCTTAACACCAAAGTCACGTGCCAACGATACAGACAACCGCGTATTGGTCGGGAACAGCCAGTACCAATGATCGAGGTGTGGACGGACGTTCCTATCTGCCTTGGATCTCTAACTTCGTTGGTGAATATATTGCACTCCTTTCGATTTTCGCCGTTTCCGAACGCAATCTGTCTGATAAGTCGTTCGACCAATTCACGGGCTTATCGCTAGACAGTTGATAATAAATTGCTTTTGTACTCTTTACTTTTGAACGGAAAAAATACGTACGCCGAAGCAACCTTTAGCATTCATCAGCTTTTAGTTGGTAAATTCTCAAATTTATGTACTTTAGAGTTTAGAAATTTTACAATTTAGAACATTAGTTTTGCAAATTTGGCGATTTGAACATTTTCGAGCTTGGGTATTTGAAAATTTTTGCTTGCAGTTCTTGAAAATTTGGAAATTCGAGCATTAAGGTAAAGGTAGCAGTAGTTGACCAGTTGAGAGAAATCTTCCACGGAAATAATGGTAGCTTACTCTGTCAATAAATGGTGATAGTCGACATTTGGAGACATTCTTAAAACCTTCTAAATTATGCACGAAGACCACTTCTTGAAAAAAGAGTTATACAAATTTGAGAAATATATTTAAGAATTCGGCAAATGCTCCAGTAGTTGACCATTCTTGAAAACGAAAAGTCTAGTAATACCAAGATTTTTCCCGCTAAAAAATTATTGCTTTTTGAAGTTACAATAATAAAAACGATGTATTTATTATTTATAAAACACGATGAACATATAAACAGTCAATAATTCCATATAGCTATTATTCACAGAAACGTTAAGGAAATAGAAGTATAATAGCGTATTACTTACCTTATTGTAAAGTATGTTAATAAACATATTTCACTTCACATGCAATTGTTCGAAAATTTTGTCGACAGATGCTGCGGCATCTGAAGCTTACTTTCATCGAAAACCGCCAACTTATAAAAACCTTATTTTTTTATATTTTTTAAAAAATAGTCAACTACTGGTACGTGGTCATCTACTGGTACTTTTACCTTACGAGATTTCGAAGATTTGTAAATTTAATAATTCTTAGCCAAGTGTTGCGTACTGTTTTCCGTCTGAATGAAGGTGAAACGAGTACAAAATAATTCGAATTTAGTGGACTGTATTTGTTTGTAGTGTTGTGAATTTAGGAGGGATTTTGAGAGATATTTTAATCAAGGCTCGTTGATTTATGTTAATATCTTTCAAGTCCCATCTATTTCAATCTATATTCAAAATCTGACGATATGTTTCTGTGTCGACCTATATAAGTGTTTTTTGGTAGGCGTTTACTAAGTTCTTCATGTTTTCTATCGGTGTTTGTAGTTTTGCTTTTGCCAAGTAGAGTGGTGGTATTCTAATAAGAGTGGGGTCTTCGCTCGCGGTAACTCAGGTACCGTTGTACTCCGAGTGTCCCTTCGAGGGTGTCTAAACATTGACCGTAGTAAGTAATAAAACCAAGGATCGCCTCGACTTCTACCCAACATGTGTAAACTATAAACTTTAAGACTACGTTCGAATGGTCATGCTCACAAAAAGCTAATAAAAATGTATTTACTAAGTATCGGGTCCTTGGACATTATTGCTGCTACGGTAGAAACGCTTAAAATATAAATATACAAAAGCCTATTGTATTCACAGAGTTACAAAGAGGGTTCGCGACGCGACACCAAGCAAAATTAATTCTTTTATTTTTTAATTCGTAAATTACTATATGTTGGATTTATTTAACACAATTAAGTGTTTTTCTTCTACAAAAATTATCGGATAAAGTAAGAAATAACGGCCAAACCAAAAGAATCCCAGAAACTGTCTTTTGTTACATGACGCAGTCGGATCGCCCATTACGATTGAGCGCTTGAACACGACAGAACGTGAACGCTTTTTTTCCGTGTTTCTAGTTTTGAGTTTAAAAGTTAAATATTAAAGTCTTGTTTTAAAAATTATTTCTCGTATTATTATTTTATTCTGCCGCCAATTTCCAATACTATATTTTTAATTTTTCAAACGGCTAAATTTTTTATTTTCAGAATGTACAAATTTCTAATATTTCCGAATTTGATTCAGTTTAGTTACAAAATGTTTAGTTACCAAATTTTGTAAGTGTTAAATTTTCATAAGCTGCGAAATTTTCAAATTATCAAATCGATCAATTTCTAAATTGTCAAATTAATAAATGTCAAAATATTCGAAGTTTCGAATTATCAAATTATTAAACGTAAAAGTTTTCAGTTTTATATCCGTTAAATAGAAATTAGAAAACGTTCCACTTGAATTCTTTCAATATTTCAGGAATGTTTATATTGTTTTTTCAAAATTATTCAATATTTATAGATTTTTTGTAGCAAACCGAAAGATTGATCAAATCGATGTCTCGGAGGTATCACACTTCCTTTATAAACAGTATAGAAAGAAAGACGGGTTGCGTTTTCTCTAAGCGGAGATACACGCACGAAAAACCAGCTTTTAGATTCTTTTTTCAGACAAATCAACTCATGACTCGCTCTCAGTAGTTATTGTTCATTGTTCGACGATCTACACACGTTGCGATAATCTACGCAACTTCCCCTTAGGTGTTTCACGTTACTTTGTCAGCTACTAAGAAACATGTTTTTCTTGTTCGTTAAATGATATTCCATGCTGACGCTTTAAACATGGTTATTAATACAGTAACTGCAATGATGCTTTCTGAAGATCACTGCTACAGATTTAATTTAATCAAATAATTACAGAACAACCTCTTGCTAAATGTCCATTTCAAATTTTCACAATATGCATATACGTATTTATAAGTGTATCTTACCAATTATAATTTTGCAAGTAGTATTAAGAGTTTCACCGTTTCTGATTTTTCTTCTTCCATTATATTTTTTTTCTTCGGATTTTTTTCAGTTTTCATGAGATAATTTCCGCATTTCAAATTTAATGCTTTTGTAAATGATTAACTAATAAAAGATAACATAATAGAACACTGTTTGATAATAGGATATGGAAATATCACTGCGTAACAATTTTTTGAGTTGTTGATGGCTGTTAATAATTAAAAATTTGTACTCTTTTTCTAGTTTCTAACGAAAAGTGATTGTACATTTATTCAACTGTATGAAGCTTAACTTTAAAATCGATAATTATGCAGTGTATGAAATTTGAAGGTTTCTGTAAAAATTTTGACGAAGTAAAAAGGATTTTCAAATTTTTGTTCACGAGTATAGATCTGTTCGTTTGCAAACATTTACGTGACAAATGTGTGGTAGCGTTGTCAAATGTCATTAACTACCAATTTTCCGCAAAACGAGTTAAACAGTTTACGGAGATTCTCTGAAAGCAGCTTTCAAAACACGAGCACATTTCATTTACTGCAATTTACTATGAAATCCATATGAAAATAATTCTCAAACGTCGGTAAACGTAGTTTATGAAAATACTGGTCGGCTGCTCCACGACAGTTATCAAACTACATTAACATCTTCTATACGGATTCGATATCATGCAAATTCACATGAATTTCAATAACATGTCATAACAATATCCAATTGCTAAAAATCAATAAGTATCATTATTGTATGCATTTAAAAATAGTTAATGTGTAATTATAATAATATAAAAAATATATAAGAAAACTATGTTACGTATTATCGGATACTATCTTCAATTCATACTTTAAATAATGTCAATACCACTGTCTAACAGCCAATCAACGTTCTAAAATTCTTTTAATGATTATTATAGTGTTTTTTGTTTTGATTATGAATCTGCAATCCGTTTTTCGCCAGCACTCACAGTTTTTGAGAAATTTGGTTTTGAAGAAGAAGCACATTTTAGAAGTCAAGCCGATTTTGTGAAGTAACTATAAAAGATACTATAATTCCGGTTGCACCCAAAGATTCTGTAGACTTTCTTGAATACAGCGGTATCTGTCTTTTATGCATTCTGAATATTTAAACATGTTTAAACAATCCATGAACGCGGAGAGACCCCGTCTTTGTACAAATTTTTACATATATTTTTCAATTTTTGCTTAAAAGTACGGGTCTAGAAGAACATTTTCGCCGCGGGTGAAACCGTACTAGTTTGTTTAATTATTGGTCTATTTATTCCTTCGTTCATCAACTGTAACTCTAATCGAGAAACTGCAACTTTTCATTATCCGTTTCGCAGTATCTTTGCCGTTGGCCAGCTCGGTAAACAAACTATAACTGGGAATTGAATTAACGTTCGTTATCAGAATTTGTACGTACAACCGCGTAAAGACAGAAACTAATACATCGTGTTGTTAGTAGCCAATTATCGAGTTCGAGTGTCGCACGATAATACCGTACCTATCGTGAACTTCGAGCACAGGCTGACTACCGGTTGTGTTGGGCACCTATAAACGTGCTTGCTAACTTAAGTAGTAGAGAACTTGGTCGCTCGAATTTCCAGCTACAGAATTACAATTCCCTCAGTAACTGCAAGTTGAACCGAACGTCATCCAATTTCGCTATATTTCGTTGAACGTTTCAGAAAGTGACAAGTGTTTCATTTTCTCGAGTTTGTAGGAATTATTTCGACAGAGAAGTGCATGATTTCTGAAACATAGAGTCGCCAAAAACTTCAAAATAATATGTACCAGTTCCTATGAACTAACAGATTACTATACGAAATAATTATACAAAACAAAAATGAAATCGTAAATTTGAAAACTCGTAAGTTTGAAACACTGAAAATTTGTAAATTTGACAACTGTAAAATTTGGGAATTCGAAATTTCCTTATTTAAAATAACAATTGAGAAATAAAAAATTACAAATTCTTGAAGTATAACACTTTAAAAATGAAAAACTTTCAAAATGGGAAATTTTTAAATGCAGAAATTCAGATATTAAAAATTTAAATATCTATTTTGTTAAATTTAGATTGCTTCTAATTTACATAGCTACATACACGTGTTAAATTTAGAATGCTTATAATTTACATAACTACATACATGTGTTAAATTTAGAATGATTAACATTACGACACGTGTTCACCCTGTAATCGATCACGCGGCAAATCCAAGCCAAAGCGTGGGGTCTAGTCCCCTGCAATTCGACAGATCACGCCGCCCACACCGCCCTAGTGTCGGTTTCCATCGATCGCGATTATTCCTAACAAAATTCATGAATTTTGCAATTTAAAACCTTGTGGATTCATAAATTATAACTTCGAAAATATGAAAAATTGATATTTAAAAAGTTTCAAACTTGAGAAATTTGTAGATTCGCAAATTCGTAAACTTGTACATTTGAAAGTTTTAAGTTTCGAAAATTTTGAAAAATTAAAAAATATATGCAGAATCGCTACATTTATATTCTAAGTTAATACCTTTATAAACAACTATAAGCATATATTCTTGTTTGTAAGATATAAGAAATCGCTAGTAGAAACTATTAACACTTGGGCAATATTCGAAAAAGATTGAAAACACCTCCCATAGGCGGGCAGTTTTGTGCGATTTACGAGGAACAGGTAATACCAGGCACGCAGAGAGTGAGCCATGCAAGTTTTAATCTAAAGTTCAAACCCGCTACGTTTATTTCGTTTCTGTCGTAAAAGTTGATTCATCGCGGCCAGTCGTCAGTAATATTAATTTAGCGGAGTTTGTCGTGCTTTCGTTCTCGTTACATGTACTTCACTTTTATAGGATTAATAAGAACATCATTAACTAGCTGCGAAAACTTAATTGGATCACCAGTAAACAGAATCAACGTCGAGCAAACAAAATGCTTTGCTTCTGAGACACAACCAAGATAAACGGGTTTTCAAATTGATTTGTATTTAAAGAAAACTCAACAGTTTTTTTAACTGCATTTCGTTCGTAAATAACAAATTTAATTAAATATATAGACACGCCATTAATTTTCAAATCAATGAGAATACGAACTAATAAAAAATGTTATGCATGAAAACTGTTTGATTACATATGCGAGAGAAATTTGCCACAATATGTAAATTTATTCTCTCAAATAATATTTACACAGATCATGATACACCATTCTCATAAATTTTTCTCATAAATTTGAAAGGGGTTTCATACTAAATCGAGTTTACAATACTCTCTGAGGGGTAAAGCTATCTTTGAAATTTGGAAATGATACGTATCGTTTTCTAGGAAAACCTGTAAAGATAACAAAAATGCTTCCACATGTATATATATATTAAGTAAACCTTTGTCGGTAGTGTAGAATTTAATATACATATAGCAGTGTAACAGCAGTATAAGAACTTGTAATAGTCCTGGTTCAAACCGTTACGGTGCAATCTATAGAAGGCACAGTTCTGACTTGAAATTAAAACAGTTGAAATGTTGAATCTGTATATTAAGTTTACCAGGAGGATAAGTACATATTTTCTGATAACATAAATAATGATTTTGTAATATGTACCTATTTATATGTTTATTCTACGTAGAATACAGAATCAAATTTTATCTTAACGTGTTAATTTGTTCCAAGTACAATACATTTCCATTTCAGCTTTTGCATTGCCACTGTATTCCATTTTTCATATCCTTAAATTTTCAAGCAATAGTTCGTTCAATATTTATATACATACGACAGTACAATTCCTACCTTTTATATTTTATCAACAAATAAACCTTAAACATAACTATCATTTTGTAACACTGGCGAGATAGCGTTACCCCCTCAATAGTTATCCTCAACGAAACGATAAGAAAATGTGATATCGGGTAGTCGACAAATTCGAATTTGTTTGTATAATAATAAATTGTGATAATTAAATAACAAAATGAATATTCTTGTGAATATAAGCAAAAATAGTTAAATATAATCTGTAACAACATCAATTTTAATCTTGGCTCAATTCTTTTCAATCGTAATTTTAGTATTTGTATGCAGGCGAACTTTTTAAATAATACAACGAATGTATGACTTTTGCGATAAGGAACAATTATTTTTAAGTACGCGTTTAACCCCTTCCCTTTTACTTACGTCGACCCTTATTTTTATCAAATTCGATTAGAACAGTACTAACTTTTTCATGTATTGGAACACAGGAGAAGAAGTTATTTAGTTATTTTGGTAGAAATCTTTGTGCGCATAAAAATAAGAAATTAAAAATTAAAAATTAAAAATTAAAAATTAAAAATTAAAAATTAAAAATTAAAAATTAAAAATTAAAAATTAATAATTAATAATTAATAACTGTGGGATATCGATATTAAATAAAAGGTTGAATGGTCGATGGCGATCAATTTAGAGACGAGTGAATTGAGCGAACAAAGACAGGGAAAAGAATTGGCAATCGTCGCGAAAATTAGCAAGGGCGTTTTGAAAATAACAGTTTGTTGTTGGCGTCTGAGTGAGGTTACGTTTTAAGAATTTGCGTTGTCCTCATTCGTGTTAATAATTTGTTAATAATAAAGTGTGTTGTGAGATTAGCATTACTCCGACTTTATTCCTAGATACTAAACAATTAATAATTAATAATTATTAATTAATAATTAATAACTAAAAATGTATAAAATAGAAATTAAATTGCGATCGAAATCGAACTGTAATAGATTAATTTTATTTTTCTTCTAATCACGCGATCCCTCAGTCTTCTTCCGGTTTGTGTCAGTATAGCAACAACCAATGAAGAACAGCAACACGGTTTCCTATCGCTCCATCGGAGTCACTAACCTGCATAACATATGTTAAGATAATTAAAATTAAATAGGGCGTACTCGATAATTAGTCAAATAAATGTTCATAAGGAGAAAGCGAGTAACGAGAACTGTTCTTCTTACAGTCGGTAATAAATAATCACGAGAAAAAAAGAAAAATCTGATTTAAATGATACTCGGAAATCGTTTTCCGTTTCGCCGGAACATCGTCGAACATTCACAATACCGTGGGGCTCGACGAACAGAATACCATACCTATATAACTGAAATATTTTCCGCGAAGCGTAGTTCATTCTCGGTTTTCGCCCGACACGCCGCAAAGTTCGTTTCGTAGCCGGTGAAACGCGTTGAAAATTTGTTTGCGCACACACATTTCCAGCCAATTGGACCCCTAGACACGCAAACTCGATCCGTTGTTACGTAACACGCACGAATATCACGTACAACTGGGAGAAAGAAGCTGGTTTTCATGACAGAATGTGCTACTATTCGACGAAAAATTGCGTTTGTTGCTTTGAGGGACGCGATCGGCGAGCCTGTGTGCCATCAATTCTTTTTTATTGGCCATGCATGGATCCTACTGATCGAGTGACTTTGCAACATGTTTTTTTCCTTTTATAAGTAACAAAGAATATTAAATATACTACTTTCACTTAAAATTGATACACTCGATGTATTCATCTATAAATACACTAAATTTTATAACGTTTAGTATGTGAAAGTAATGTTTACCTTTTTCTAATCTTGCCATTAGTTTCATTGGTTACCAACATTGAATTTTATAATATTCGATAAACAGAAATCATATTTACTCCTGTTTCTTTTCAGAAAATTGTATCTTCAAAATTCGGATTCTGAGAACAACAATTTTAACATTTCATTATTCATATATGTCTGATTTTTGCAGAAATTCTGTGAAACGTACGTTCAACGATATTTAGGTGTAAGTCAGGCTCATAAAAAACGGTCAGCTCGAGCCCTGCGCCGAGGTCGTAGCTGACCGTTAAGAGAAAAGCAAGACTCTCTCTTCTAGGGGGTGCATAGCTGAACTTCCCCTTACCTTGTATAAAATAGCCCTTTTGCAATACAACCCAAGCGGTCGGTTTGGTAACAGCACCTAGTAAGCACAGTCCTTGAATTTCCAGTGCGTTCAAGACTGAACACATTGTACATTTTTTCTATTTTTACTGTATATAATAAATATTCGTTGTGTTTGTTGGGGGCAAACAAACTCTGTGGTTAATTATTCAACAATATAATATTAAAATTTTTAATACTTTATGTTTAAATATACTTATTTATTGTTTTAATATAATCACGATATTTTTTTATGTAAGTATCGATTATACTAGAATTTTTAATGATTATGTAACGAGCATTGCAAGCAAACGGTAGCAAAGAATTAAAGTACAGGGTGCGCCAACTGTAGGTACTATAATATGTTGAACGCTAAAACAATTGCTATTTGTAAACATTTCGAAAAACACATTAGACCATTCCACAGGTTATTTTATACCATTATTATTCACCATGAACAACTTAACGCCAGCACAACGGACTCACATTGTAGAAGTATATTTTAGAGAAGCGTCCCCATTTATCAAAACTTTACGTGGTATGAGACGGAAGTATGAACGCAATTTTAACGTTCCACGGAAAACTGTATCGAAAATTATTGATAAGTTTCGTGATAACGGTAATGTTCATGATCGTGCAAAGAGTGCAAGACAGCGTCCAAAAAGCAGCAACGAGAACATTCAGGTTGTTCGGGCCGATGTTGAGAAGAAGAAGATTGTTTCCGAATGATCTCCACGGTCGCCCGATTTGACGACTTCAGAATTTTGTCTGTAGAGATATTTAAAGTCCAAAGTGTATGTTAATGCACCACGGTCCCTACAAGAGCTAAAAGATACAATTCGCAAAGAAGTAACGGAAATAATGCCCGAAACGTTGCAAAAAGTTATGGAAAATGCTCAAAAACGAGCATTTCTTTGCGCTGTTCACAAAGGAGACCATTGTCCCGATATTGTATTCAGAAAATGAATTTTTCGTAATGGTATAAACCAAAGTAAATAAATATCATAAATTGAAGTCTATTTAATTACGTTTTCATTATTTTATAAGCATTTATCATATGGTACCTATAGTTGGCGCACCTTGTATATTAGAAGAAAAAGGACAAAGTCACGCGTGTTCATGTTGCTTTAATTTCAGCCAGCGATTCGTAAGAAAACGATGAATCGTTGAATGCAATTTACGGGGTCCTTTCACGAGTCGTGATAATATGAGCAACTGCAATGTTGAAAAACATCGAGAAACGCAGAATTTTAAACACAATCGCTCCTCGATGCATTATTAGAGACGTTCGTTAGTGTATTTCACTGAATATCGCGCATTCTGGCGTGGAAAAATCGCGTCCCAGTGAATGAAAACCGTCCCATTTCGACAAGTAAACGTGAAAATGTCATTGTACGCTCCCCTCGATATAGGATCGAACAGTAAAAAGAACAGTAACAAACGTGTCAGGGGTCGGCGGATTTATTTTCCAACGGTTCAGTCGCGTGGTTTTTATCTGTCGTTCATAGAAATAACTATCAACTTGACAGAAAGCTTATCGACGCGGTCGCTCCAATTTCAATTAATGCAGTTACGAACAGGTTATACGTTTCAATTCTGTCAGTATACTCATTATTACGGAAATTCCTAATTTTTTGTAAGGATTCATAAGAATTGAAATGTAACAAGATTTTACCGTACACTCCTACATGATAACACAAATAACGTAATTAAACGAAGCTGAGAGTAGACGTTCCTCTTTAATCTAATGTAGCGATATAAATAACGAAACACCGCTAGGTTATTTATTTACTCGAGCAATAAAATGTTTCTTCTAGCCAATTTCGAGCAAAACAGTTTTGCGAAATTCCGAGTATAATAAATGGATTGTACCAAATCAATTTTTGTATCGTATCAGACTTCAGTGATAACGCTTTATTGACAGTGGTATAAGATTATGGATTCATGTCTGTAAACAAATGCTCCTTCTCGAATTTTTTCCCGTCTTCTACGTATTATATTGAAATGCCTACTTATTAAACTTCATTTTCCTATTCACTGGAATTATATAAACTGAAAAGAATTTAGTAATTATTTGTAAAAAAGAAAAATGTTTGTTTTTTCGAGTTTATTTCTTTCTCTGTTATCTATTGCTTGCACAATTGTGTTCATAAACAAAATTGAGTAGTTTGAAATATTTTTGTATATAATTATTAATTTCTTATTGTTAAATACTCGCGTTTACCCAAAACGGAATTCGAGCTTTGTAGGTGTTTTGTGCTGTTGTGTCTACAAATTACAATGTTCTAATACTCGAAAGACCATCCGAATTATTCGGGAACTATGCAGACTATTTCTACACAGTTTGAAATATTTTTCTAATTTTTATCTAAATTATACTACTATTCGAGTCTATGTGATATATACAAGTTGTTCTATACTATGCAACTAGTCTATGTGCTCTAATACTGTGTTACTATTTGATTCTATGAATGCCTACTATGCTGCTATTCGAGTTTATATGTTCTATACTGTTCAGCTAGTCTATATGATTTATTCGATGTCGCCTCGGTCGGGTAGACTTGATGAGGGTGAATATTTCTAATTGACTATGCTAACTGTATAAAATTGTGGAAGCAAGGTATACGCCTCACTCGAGCCCCTCCACTCGCAAATATTACAGATTTTGCTCCTGGACCATGGCAGGTAATAAAGGTCAAAAAGCGCGCTTACCTTGAAAGCAATAACTAGAAAAATTACAGGGAAACCCGGGGGTTTTTATGGCTTCCTGAGTTTATGGCTAGAACGGAGCGGTCCTCGAACTTCTCGATCAGACGACGGCCTTACGGCTAATTATGCTTTAGAAATTCTAAAATCTATTCTAACACTAAAGGCACTGTTGGCCTTAACACTAATTAAGCTTATTGTGGGAAGGATACGCAATATAATTCTGGTTTTTAAAATAGCATTTAGTAGTACACTCTGTTTGCTACATTTCTCGCGATGGACTGCCTGTTTAACATGTTGAATGCCACGCTAACGCAGTTGAAAATTGTACTAGATAGTATTTTTATGATTAATAAATCCTATCAAATATGTTCACAATATTTTTCTTTATTTATTATTCATACGTCCAAGTAATTACTACTAATGTTTCCAATTAGATAAGTGAACAAATTCTTACTAAATAGATGATTGATTCGTATAGAAATTTAAGCGTCACCCACACGTGGATGACGTGGCGATCAAAGTGTTAATTGAGAATGTAAATATATGAAGAACAATGTTGAATTGTTGTTCTTCGGGATTCAACTTTATGAACCACGAAGTAATTAGGTTGCCGAATCAGTGAATCCACTCGAAAGACAAAAATAACAAACAACTGACGAGGGAAAGGTGTTTGTGCTTTATTAAAACAAAGACTTGATATAGCACTTAAGAAAAAATAGTAACACCCCGCAAACTGACAACGGACTTTAAAAGATAAATATAAAATTGATGTGTACTCTTTGAGAGTTATTGGAAATCTACTTCTGTGAAAAGATAATGTTCTCTCCAGAAAAAAGTATGTAGCGGGGTTTGGCGTGCTGCTGGGGGTGGACAAACGATTAAGTTAAAATTAAAGTATTTTCATTGGTTCTAGAAAGTTGAAGGGAAGTGGACAAGAACCGCCCTTACCAAATGCTCATCGCGTGGTCACTCTTTACATGAGTGACCTAAAGTAACAAGTACGGCGTAGTTTGTCACCTAACGGTTCGACACTCATAAAATAATAAACCGCGCTGGCCCTCGAAAATCAGGCTAAATTTAAAAAAGTTTAAGAATATAAATTGCACATTGTAAAGAACAGCAAAAGACAGTTGTTGATTATTCATGAATTTTCTAAAGTTAAAAATAAGCCCAATGGCTTTATGATTCTATGAATGCGCCGGGTGAGGGGGGTTAAGTCATCATTTCAATCACTTCAAAGTTTGCAGTTTTTGCCCATTTTGGCGAAAACAGACTTCACTTACGAATTCTTTTGTCAGTAATTGCTCGTCCGATTGAGCTAAATTTTATTTTGTTTTATTCATAAAGGATTGAGTTATTATAAAATATTTTTGGACTTCGTCGATTTGTTATGTAATATAAAGAAACTTAAACAAATTCTTTTTTTGCGTTTTTTTCAATGAGAGGCCTAAAGAGTTAAAATTAATAAAAAAATATAGTCTTTTTATCTGAAGCTTCCCCTTTAAAATGAGCTTTTCAGAAGGACGGAGCCTCGAAAATTGACGTCGCAATAAGTTGGAAAACGACGCGATGTACCTTCGTTTGAGGTAAGTATGTCGTGCGCTCCGCGTTCATGATCGGATGTTTCATACCACTGGTCCTAGTCAAGACCTGGTAAAGTAGTAAAATGTCGGAACAATAGAATAATAGTTGAAAATTATGGTTCACGATAATTTGTGTGCTATGGGTTGAAGTTTCGTAGACACAGATCACGATTGATTGGGTCATTGTTCGAAGATTTCAAGCTGTAATAATATTCAAGGTCTTTTTTCGCTGTTTATTTTTATGTAAATCCAATTTCGCTGCATTTATAAATCAGTTATCAAAATAAATATCTGTACATAATGGTTTTCGAAGATTCTGTTTCTATAATGGAATCGCTAAATACTTCCGGTGTTGCTTCTCGCTTTCGAACGAAAAGTCATAAAACAAAGCTTTCTATCGACATATTTGAACCAGTCCAGGGACATACAGCTTCCACAAGTACGACTAGAGAGTGACGTACGTGTACCAAAGGTTTTATAGTATTAACTGAAATTGGAAGAGACCCCATAAACTATACAGCTCCCGTGGCTACACCTTCGATGACAGGAAACTATCCTTCTCTATAAATTTTTCAAAGAAATTGACTGACTTTATGACTTGATCTTGTCGCCCGCGAGATCTTTAATTACGCAAGATATATATTTCTGCACTTAGTTGATTTGCCCATGAGTTAATCCCTAAAATCAATTTTTGTGACCATTATTCATTTCTTACTGACATATGATTTATAATGTATTGATGTTATGAATAATGAGTTTCGATACTTTCTTCTCTGAGTAAAGTTTGTTGATCAAGAATATTACGTACATACACACAATTTGATTGTATTAAATAATATTATTAGGTTGGTGCATACAAAATGTCGGATTTTCTGTACATGTGAACCTTTGTCACTATGTTTTCCTTACACTTTCGTTATTGGCACAACCTCTTTCATAATCGTACTGTCCATTGTCAGAGTCACATTTCAACAAAGAAGATTTTCTTAAAAGAGTTTCCTTTTGTTATTTGTTTTAAGTTTTGTACCGATATGAATTCAACCGATATTCGTGTAATTTTTTCATACGAGTATAAATTTGGCAATAATGCTGCAAAAGAGCTTGCGGCAATATAAATCATGCGTTTGAGAAAAATACTGTCAACGAACGAAATGTGCGGCTGGTTTGAGAAGTGCATCAAAAATTGAAAATTATACACCCATCTCTCATTAATCGACAATGGTCCAATACTGGTCCGTGACAACGCTTGGCCGCATACATCGTACAAAACGATTGCAAAATTAAATGAGTCGAAGTATGACATTTTTCAACACCCACTTTCTTTATCAGATACTTTGTCAGCCGATTTTCGTTTTTTGTTAACATTTAGAACTGTTTTCACGGGCTAAACTCTGTGAAAATGAAGAGGGTCTGGAAAATTCAATATCAGTGTTTACTGATTCCAAAGATCAGAATTTCCTTAATACAGTCATTTATATAGGTTTTGGCTAATCGGTCACTTCTTTAGCCGAGTCGTGGTCACCTTCGCGTCACGGCGTCTAAATTATACGTCACGGCGTCGAAATCGTATCTCCTCCGCTCGGGGAATCGCGTGCCCCTTTTATGCGTACAAAGACAAAAACCTATCGACGCCCCGAACGTTCGACGCCTCGAATAATCGGAACGCTCTTAATTAATCTATAGAATACAATACATTTCCCTACATTTATACAGTCCACTTTCGCTGGGAAAAGTGTACTCCAGCAATTGGTCCATATGTTGATTAAATAAATGGCTTCTGAAAAAGGATAGACAGTTTTATATGTATATTCACTTAAAAATCCGACATTTCGTATGCACCAACCTAATACATAATACATATGTAGCGAAATAAAGCAAATTAAAAGTCAACAACTGGTCTTTGTTCAGTAATTTGATCAACGCTTTTATATTTTTGTAAACATCAACCTATTAATACACTGTCCAACAAATTTGAACTTTTTTCCGACGTTCTAAAATCCGAGTAGTGATGATTATTGTGCTTCTTGTGCTGATTACGAATCTGATATCCGTTTTTCTCCATCACGTACAGTTTTTAAGAAATTTGGTTTTGAAAAGCACATTTTCGAAATTCAAACCAATTTTGTGAGGTAATTATAAAAGATTCTGAAATTGCGTTTGCATCAAAAGATTCTGTAGACTTTCCTTAATACAACGATATCTGCATTTTATGCATTCTGAATATTTAAACATGTCCAAACGATCATTAAACACGGAGACACCCCGATTTTGTACAAATTTTTACGTATAGTTTTCAATTCTTCTTAAAAAGTACGCGTCTAGCAGAAAATCAAACTATACCACACGATAGAGCAGATTTTCACTTTTAAAAAGCAATCTATAAGTGTATTCGTTTATGTTTCATTGTTTGTTCTATTATTTTTCAACTTCGTTTATAACATCAAAAAAATTGTGCATTATACGTCGGTAGATTTGGTGTTTACGCGATGCAAGGAACGATCCCTGTGGCGCGATAAACACTGTCCTCGCTTCGTTTCCGCGTTGCTATTTTGCTTCTGGTATCGTAAAAAAAACGACGTTGCGACTTTCTTTGGGTGTTTTTTTAAAAGCGAAACTCTGCTCGATCGCGTGATATAATGCGATTTTCCACTACACCTTTACTTTTTGAGATATATTGAAAAATGTATGTAAAAATTAGTACAAAATCGGTGTCTCTCCGTGTTCATAGATTGTTTAAATATGTTTAAATATTCATAATTCATAAAACGCAGATACCGTTGTATTCAGGAAAGTCTATAGAATGTTTTGATGTAAACGGAGTTTCAAAATATTTTACAGTTACCTCACAAAATTGGTTTGATATTCGAAAATGTGCTTTTTTTTCAAAATCAAATTTCTCAAAAACTGTACGTGCTGGAGAAAAACGGATTCCGGATTCGTACTCAGCGCCAGAAACACTATAATAATCACTGATAGGATTTTAGAACGTCGATTAGCTGTTGGACAGTGTTATCAGATTTTTATTTAACTTTAGTTTGAAATTTGATCAAGTAAATTATCGTATAAGCGAATTTCGAACGACATATGTTTTGCCGGAAACAAATGAAATAGTAAATTTAGAACCAAAAAACCATGGTCTTTGAACATAAATACTTTTTACCATTCTTTACTGGTTATTTTGCTGCACAATTTAAATCTCCAAATAGGGCTAATGATAAAGAAACGAATTTATATTATTTTATATAATTTTACTAACAATTATAATAATAATTATAATTTATCGAAGTTGTCGAAAATAAACAAAAAAACAGTATTACAAACGCTGATAGTCGATCGTAATAAATGTTCTTTTCTTTTTGATACCTATAAACGAAGATAAAAATGAACGTTCTAATTCAGTTGTCGGTGGATGGTTGGAAAAGGGAATCGAAGAAACGAAGGTTAACGGTGAAACGAAAGCTAAGATTCATCTTTTGGCCAAGGACAATAAGATCAAACGATTGAACGATAAATTTCCAAAGGAAACCCTGATTCGCTGCGGGAATAAAATGTACGGTTAGTAAAAATCGCGTAATAATAACGCGTTTCCAGACGTAATGGAATTTATTCGAAGACAATGAAGCTTGATTGTGGAAAAAGAAAGATTCATCCCTGTAGCACATTAATACTGATTTTTAAACCATCAGATACAACGATGTTCAATTCGACTTAAGTAACTTCAATATATTCGACCACGTTTAACGGCGAAGAAAAATGGAGAAAATTTTCTTTTAAAAGGGGCACATCTATTAAAATATTCTTAAATCTTTGGGAACTTTTCAATTTTGACATATAGTAACTTGAAAACTAGATCGTTAACTGGGAATTTATAGATTAAAAGATCGCGGGAATTCGGAAATTAATAAATTTGAGATTTTTAGAATTTGAAAATTTTGAATGTGTGGATATTTAGAGATTCACAAATTTAAGAATTTGGAAATTCTACAGTTAGAAATTTTAGAATATTTGGGATTTTTTGAGTTCGCTGATGCGGATATTAGAGAATTTGGAAATATGGAAAGTTGGTAGTTTAAAAACTTAGAAATTCAATAATTTGAAAATTTAAAGGATTGTGAACTGATATATTTCAATATTTACAGATTATTACAGGAATTTTACGTTTTGAAATTTTAGAATTTCAGAACTTTAGAATATATACATAAATATTGCAATCTGGAAACTTTCAAAATTTAAGATTTAATTAGTTTCAAAATGTAGAAATTTAGAAGCTCAGAAATGTAGATATTTCAAATTTTGTTAATCAGGAAACGGATAACTCATCAGTATCCACCGCCTCCATATCCTCATACTGATTCATAATAAAGAACCGAAAATCAGTAGTTTTTACTAGTCGATGTAAGCGAGTTTTAATCGCATAAATTATACATATAGTCTTTGTTTCGTGGAAAATGGCTCGACGAGTCCTTCTCGGGTCGGCCGATCGCTATGAAATCACTAGTTCTATCCTAGCAAGGATGCGCAAATTTTGTCACTTTTTTAACAAGAAGTAAACAATTTAATTTAATAGGCAAAATACTGTAGGGATCTTGGTGACAAGAAGGAATCTTTTTTAAAAAAAACAAATATTATTTAATATATATGAAACAAAATACAGTACTCGCTCTCACAATTTCACTCTTTCTAATCTCACACGCAATTCTCTCTTTTAACTCTCAATTCTCACTCTCGACTTCTCTCTACTAATCCACAGGCTTAATTGACTTCCTTGCATCCTTGCACGCTTTTCTTCCCCGAAAACCACTCACACAGACCTCACGCTGACCCATGCGCACCATACGCATTCCCATTGCGAAGAACTGTCACTGAGTCCAAACACTCTTTATGCACATTCTCGTTCCAAACACTCTACATCCGCATCTCGCTCGCACATCCTTATCTCATACCCCACAATACTATTTAATTAACCGGTTGATAATAAAAATTACTGCAGTACATTGGACGAAAAATACAAATCACGATGGTTTATATATGATAGTTTTAGACAAAACATAGATCGCAGAACAGATGCGGTCGATGACGTGGCAATAGGTATAATCCTGTGTGCGTGCAATTAATGCGCGCCTGACGCCGCTAAACTTTTGGAGGGTTGTACTAAGGCTCCGGAGTGCCTGGGGTTGAGTATATATCGGAACAATCTTAAAATTTAATACTACAGTTTGTCAATTTTCCCAGATAGAAGGAATGCGAACGTAAAGTGGAACTAATGAAAACAGGAGGGTTAAGTTTAAATAAAGTTGCTATCTTAATTCGCAATCGAACAAACATTTTTCTACTCAGAACAAACAGGCTAGTTGCTCGAATCACCCTGTACATTTAGTTGCATCTGGTCGAGCGATTGAATGCGAATGGACCAGCCAGAACGTGAGTATCCCTGACATCAGTGAACAGCCGGGCTTTTTCCAGTGACGAGAGGGATCAGGGGGTGGCACGACAGTAAAATCGAAATTGTCAGAGCTGCCGATTTAGTTTTAGAGCCCTGGGTTACTACCATCGGCTCGTCCTGACCCCGTTCACCCTCAAACCCCCATAGGAGTTGCCTTCGTCAACCTGTTTCCCCAGTCGTAGCACACCCTCCTCGCTCATCCACCCATCGCCCTTTTCTTTCTGCTTCCCGAGTAATAAGTAACCATACTACGCGGACTTATAGAATTCAATCAGGGAATTTCGATGAAAGGGGAGACGGATCGATCGATTCGTTCGACGGTTCATTTAATTTTTTATAACTTTCAACGCCACTGTACCACTTGGTTCCGTCTTTATCGTCATCCATGCCGCTCTTGCGAAAGCACGAAAACTTTTATCGTTTGCAAAAGTTTCTTCAAGATTTATCGAAACTTCAATGTTACCGAAAATGTTACAACGAAATTGATGTATTCTATGTGGGAGATGATTACTAAAACCGTTAACATATTCACTTTATCTGAAAATTTGAGCATTCAAGCTTTTGTAACTCTGAAACATTAAGGATATGAAATTTTCGGCTTTCCGGTATTTAAAAATTTAGAAATTCGAAAATCAGAAACTTTGAAATTTAAGGATGCAAAAATTTGAAAACCTGTGGGAACTTTAGGACTCGACAATTTAGGTATTTGGAAATTTTTTACTTTAAGAACATGAGAATTTAGAAATTAGGGAATTGAGAACAAGGAATTTGGGTGTTTGGAAATTTTTAAATGTATCGGGATTTAACGAACTTTTTGAATTTCGAGGATTGAAAATTTACATTTTGAAAAATGTTATTATCTTGTGATTTCAAAATGCAATGACATAAAAGCGGCATTTGTGAGAAGTAGAGAACGTATAAATTAACACTAGAAGTACCGGCATTAAATGCATGCTTACTTCAAAACTGAAAATAAAGTAGAAAAATAAATAAATAAATATTGCAGCATCACCCAACATATACAATCGATTCATTAGCTCAATAAAACATGACAGACATTTTGACAGAAATACGGATAATATGGACGGCAATAAAATTTTGTAATAAAAAATGCCAAACCCGAAACCAGTCATTTTGACTGGTTGGTAGTTCTAGTGTTAAATAGTTTAAAAATTCGAAGATTTGAGAATCTGATACATGGAAATCGGATTTTTGGATAGTTGAAAATATTAAAATTTGAGTACGCGTTGCGAGACTTTCCTGTGTTACAAGTGATATTTGTGATATGGTGATATTTGTTCCTCTACAGCCCAATGGAGTGAGAAGGAAGAGATCGTATATAAATGTAAATCATTTGATCACGCTGGATCCAACCGAATTTGTTGGGCTTCTTTGTACTTACATATCCAGGATTCGAGGATTTCGCGATACAGGGGGACTGAGACCTCACACTTGCCACTTTTTCTTTCGAAAACAGATGCCCGGTATAAAAATATTTGTGATTACGACCGTGAAGAAATTGTGGAAGACTGGCATATTTGATAAATCATTGCTATTTATTTAAAGTTTTCGGTAAATATGCGATGCGTAAATATTTCACGAACGATGCATACGAGTTTTAAACATTTACGGACAAATTTAGCAAACACAATGTCTAGTAGAAGTTTAATCATTTACCCTAATAGAAACAAGTACTTACTTAAAAAAATTAACAGGTAACAGCTTCTACTTGCTTTTGTCCATTAAGACTCGTTTACAAAACAAATACTTACATACATACTTACATACTACTTACCCGTAGTTATAATGATAGTCTTTGTTTCGGCTCTAATCAAACACATAAGATCATCAAGCTGTTAAATAAAACAGAAGCCCATGTACAAATGGACAGCGAACCGGCTTGAAAAGCGTAAAATACTCAAATTCATCGAGCTTCATCGACTTAATTGCCGGTCACTGGCCTAAACTTGAGTTTACTTGTGACCAGTTGCATCAATTATGTCGTAACGGTATCCGGCTGGACAACGAAGTTGCACAATGACCTGTACCTTCGAGCCGAAAGAACTAGAAAACATGACGTACATGACATTGACCTCGTTATCGAATACGTTTCGCATTCGAGGATCGTTGTTCTATCGCAACACATTCGCATGATCGTTCCATTTCTGTAAGAGGAATTACACGTTCGATCTGTTCGAACAATAGATCGATAAATGGGTTTGGGTCAGTTAGTTCACGGCATAGTTGTTTGCGTGGGTTATCGATGACTTAAGATCGTTGTAAGAAATAAACACTTTTGTTAACGGGGTGAGCAGCATGATCGAATCCGATTGTATTTTGAACGGTACTCGTATATGTTAACTTCTGCGCAAAGATATTTGTTGCGTAATAATCGATCCGCAGATCTTGATAAGTTATTTTCCTATTCATCAGTTTGATCGATATAGTGAAACGTCGATTATTCGAATTAATAGGGGGGCGAACTTAACCCGTTAGGGTTCGCGAAAACAATCCAAAAAGAATGGAACATGTAAACATATTATAAAATTAATGGGCTGGAAACAAAATAGTTTTCAAATGTGGATTAATTATGTGAAATAAATTCAGGACAGTTTAAAGGTACACTCTTACTTATTTGGTGGCAAGAATCGAGATAACTTGTAAATATGGTCTATGCCTGTAATAATGATGATCACTTTACCTTTCTTGTACCTAAGTGCTACAATATGCCTAGAAACGCGACTATGACAAATTAAGTGTCTATCGAAGGGATTATCGGTGTGCATAGTATGTGCGGCAATGTGATGTGGTATGTGGTGAACGATATCGAATAAAATTTCAAATGTATGATAAGGCGAAAATTTAGAATCACGAATTTTTAATTTTTTGTTTTCCAACTTCAAAAACTTTTTATTTAGAAGTATCAAGTTTACTTATTTTTAAATTTAGAAATTTGGTCATTTAAAAATTTTGAAACTTGAAACTTTGGAAATTTTTTAATATTGAGATTTTATTATGCATGTATACATGTATATTATTGGAATTATGTGTTGCTGTAAATGTCATTTATATTTAAAGTTACTGCTGTGATCGTTGTTAATGTAAGTACAAATATTCAACAAAATTATACTCTTTAACTGTTATCATACAAAATGAAGTTCTTTTATCAACTATTTGTACGATAATAAGCAACAGCTACAAGCTGAATTGTGTAAAGAAGCATTTTCTCACTATTAGAGTACTTTTCTTGACAAATCATACGGTTTTTCTGACGGTACTTTTTAATTATTTCTTATGAACTCAAATTGTTTTTTATAAATTGTTTAATGCCAGAAATCCTGTTAATTAGGAAATATGAAAACGGTTATTGTAGAATGAACTATGGACACGGTAATAACATTTGTAACGGAAGAATGTATCCGATGAATTAAAAAAGAACTCGAGCTTCGATGTTTACAAGAAAGTAGGTTCTATGATGAAGATCGGTATGATGTCCTGCGAGCGCAAGTGTCATTACGTAATACATCAGAGTCTCGTGAATGATTTATGTCATTTTATTCACTCAAATTAATTTTCTCTAGTTCTCTTTCATACTCTAGCGAAAACGCTGAGTTACGGTACTATTTAACCCTTAACGGTCGTACGTCACTTCTCACGTGACAACAGTACTTTGGCGCTACGGTCGTATGTCACGTTGCAGGCGACAAGGTGGACTCTGTCGAAATTCATGTCAATGGAGCATCAGCAACAAGCAACTAACATTTCTAGAGATATACCAATGCTTTCTATAGTCAACGTTTAATATATTGAGCCCAAGAAATGAATACAGAAAATTTGATAAATTTCTATAGCGGTAGTAGTAGCGAATGTTTTTGATGATACGAATGATTTTGATTCTAGTGACGAGGCCAGCAATCAAATCTTATGACATTCTAAGAAGAGAAAAAATCTACTTCGAGTGGAAAAAAATGACGTGAAAATAGAAAATATTAGTAACTCGTACCATGATTGGATTGAAATTGAGAATGATGATGCTAATGACCTCCTTAGTAGATTGCTTTAAAAAATATCATACATTAAAAACTTACAACGGTCAAGTCTTTTAAAGTTTAGCGTCTTCAGAGACCATTTTGACGGACTTTAGGAACATGTGACTTATATCTAAGATCCTCTTGAGAGATCTGACACATTGCAGTTTCATTTACTCCCAAGATAGAGACCAATTTCCGAAGCAAGGTCCCCGGATCTTTCAAAATCATCTCATTGAACCATTTGAATGACTTCCGGTGGTTTTTTCCTTGACATGAGCTTTTCTCGCTGGAGATGGAGAACCCTCCAAGAACTCTTCTGAGGCTGCATATTTCTTTGCAACGCAACGTCGTATATCGTCGATTTTGGGTACCCAAAGAATTTTATAATTTCGATCAACGTTCTCCCGGCGCATGCACTTTCTATAATCGCCATTCTTCAATTAAATTCCATGCTTGGCTTGACAAGCTCTACCATTTTGAAGTTAATGAATTCTTGTCGACATATTTAACAAACTTCCGATCCAATTAGTACCTTCGTTTGAGTACTAATATAGCGGGATGTTCAAAATCAATTCTGACTGGATTCTACAGGCACACCCTGTATACTATATATCATAATTTTGTGTGACGATATACAAGTAAATACGCAATCTGTTATCTGTATTATATGTACAATAATTTACAATATATATTATCATCTATTATTGTAAGACTGAGTGTTTCACTAAATTATCCTGTACACAACACTGTAATAGCAACGTACAAATTCTTCGGTGAAATTCTGAATTCTTTACTTACATTGGTCTCGTAACATAAACACTGCTGATTACATTACGAAGATAAATAAAGCAGATATCCTAGGAGTAGGAGTATCAACGCAGAAAACACTCGAGTCTCGTATTATGGTCTCGTTCGACGCTCACCTCGATGTTATGGGAACGATAGAATCTATATCGTACATCAGCCACGAACTTTCACTTTCGCATGTGCGACTGACAACGAAACGCGACATACGTATACAGATATACACACGTAAACATGCGCATACATGTAGTCCATTTGCGAACACCCACGAGTATTACTTTAATCAAAGATTTCCTTTTAATCTCTAACTAAATGATCGTCTAAAAAAAATCACATTTCAATTTTTTAACATCATATACAAACACTTGATATTGTCAGGATAAGTTAATTGTAATTTGCCGACTGATACTTTCGTAATGTAAAATATATAATTCTATAACTAACTTTAACCTTATTTTACTATAAGTTACCATTCCTCAACTATTTCAAATTTTTTCTTGAAATGTTTGATTTTCCACCTGAAAATATCTCATGAACTATTTATTTATTCCAACTTCGCACTTTTATGTTATTTTATGCTAAACCAATTAAAGAAAGATACATAATTTCATTAAAAAAGGTTGACCGTAAGATCTGTTAACAAATAAATTTGAAGAAAAACCGTTTCAAACCATTATCACATATTTCTTGAAATGGTATAACATTCTTCCGGGAAAATGATTATTCACCGACAAATAAAACAAATTTTCTGGTGATCTCACTTAGCTGTCTGTATAAGTATATGCCTGGATACGCTTTTATAATATAGTAAGTGTACTGAGCCATAAGAATACGACCCTCGCCTTACCTATTTCAGTCTGCTGTCTTTGATTATATCATGCCTTCATAATAATGTGATTGTTAAGTTGACAGATGGTACGAATCGTGTAATGGTTTGTGAAGAGCTGTTACTTGATTATTATCAGAACAATGGATAGAATACAGATAGAGAAGATACGAATATGTGCTGCCCTTTCATTAGTTAATTTATGCATTGACAGAATAGTCGAATTAAAAAATACAGCGTGGGAGTTAGTGTCGTGCAGCTTATGAACATTTAATTCCTTTACTTTTTCTGAATGAAAGCATACTCGGTGTTCCGTCGCAAATGAAACAGAAAACGCGAGGATTTTTCTAAAGGGAGTTTATGACAGTTCTTCTACGAAAGGCTATTTTTGAGATACACATTTTTTGCTGTACCATAATATTCATTTACCTTTTTTCGACAATAGAGTTTATATTTTAATCTTCGTTTCGTTCTCAATAGCTACGTTCATGTCATAAAGTCGACTTTTCCCAAAGGGTCATCTAGCGATCCGCGAACCTAACAAGACGTGGCCTTCGAGGGCCTACCTGGTAGGAAAGTCCCAAACGCGGTCGGTCTTTGAGGTTCCTCTCGATCAAGGCGGTGTCGCTCCCACCCTCTTCCTAAAAAGGCGCGTCCAGGGCGCAAAAGAGGGTGGACACTACCGTCTAGGAGCATGCTCATTGGGAAATTAACGATATGAACGAAAACCAATCAGTATGCTTCAACCACTTCCGATTTTTTGCGGAAGTACGAGCGACAACGAGTCGACAGAATCATACAAATCGTCAAACGTGTCGGACGATAGAAATCAATCGTACGCCGAAAGAAATCAATCGCTCATCAAAGAGATCAAATCGATACGTCAACGTTTCGGAAGTAAAGATAAAATAAAAACGTGAAACGCATCGGACGTCTTAACATTCAAACGCATCGAACGTAAACGTTGAATAACGAGAAGTCTATCGTTTCGGACTTCTACCGTCTTCGTGACTTTGTAACATATTTCATTGTATCGAAGATTAACGTCATTTAAACGGGTCCATAATTTGAGACAATCGGGAAACAGTTATGTCAAAGTTAACTTCGCGAAATAAGGACATCTCGTCTCGTCAAACGCCACAAGGACGAGAGAGATTTTTCACTCGGACCAGTCTAAATTTGGATAATCGTATCACAGATTGGAGACAAATTAATTATGGGTCCTTCCACGCCGAATCGATCACTGTAGAACAAAAATGGGAAAATCCAAAATAAAGGGCAATAATTGACCTGTCTTCGCCTTGCCAAATATCTGTTTATACAACAAATATGCGACATTCATTTATTATTTATTGGAGCACGCCGTGCACTCCAAAGCGCGCTTCTTGTCTATCTTATCCGCGCGCGATCTTCCAAATGCCGTAACTGTAAAAGTTCTTGGAATTTTAATCTAAAACTTTTGACAAAATATTTTCGGATGTACATACTATCGATTATTGTAACTTCCAAAAAATCGATCTTTTAACCATCTAAACCATGTTCCCCCCTTAACTCTTACGATCATTCTTTACCTCAACAAATTTTATAATATAGGATGTGTAATCTGAAATCAGTTATTTTAGTTGGTTGGTCGTGCTGGATTCAGTAAAAAAAGTTTCAACAACGTATACGTAGCTATCAAAGACAGAATATCTTTAAATGTCTCTGAAATTCATTTAGTTGTCGAATATTCAGAAGTGTAAATTTCACTTTGCAGAACTATTGAATTATAATGAACCCATAATAGATACGAGAGACAGAGCATTTGCGGTTGCCGTTAAAATTTCAGAAAAATTCCGAGTCAGAAAATTTGTAGGTATATTGTTTCGATCCGATGGATGTCATTATACTTGCTTCAAAATAATACATAATTAATCAAGTGCCCTAAACTATGATTAACTTGCAATTTTACTTCCTGATAATACAGCACAATCAATAACCTGACGTGTTTGAAGTCTTTGTTAATATTGTCAATCTAGAATTAAAATAAAATAACGTACGTTCTTATTTTTTTATAAAAAATCATCAAACGTACAGATGTAAATTACACTTGAATTATAAATACAAAATTATTCGTCACGATCGATTTGAACGAGATTTAGTAAATGACAGAACGATAATGAACAACGACGTTTAAGGATATCATGGTCTTCGCAATATGGTCTTCATTTCCAATCATTTTCAAAGATGTGAATACCGTATACAAAACAAAACTTCGGTATTTTGTATGTCCATTAAACCGCATCCTACCTTTTTCATTAATAAAATGCTTATATTAGTAATAATAGTCGATTATACATATAACACATCTTACTGCACGAAATACTTCTATATACATATATCATAATCATCATCATTCCGCTGACTTTGCTATGCAAACAATACTCTCGCAGTATAAATAACTAAAACAACATAAATAACTTCAATGAGAAATGTGTAGAATCCAAATTAAAATGATATTAGATTAAGATCTAAACATCCAATTACGAACAACGAAGTTGAAAATTGGTGAAATGAATCTAGCAGAAGAGAAAAGAAAACCATCTTACATTCGTGATTCCCAAATAGAAATGTTTAAATTACCAACGAACCTTACACGCGAACTGCGTCAAAAGGAGACGGTAAAGAGGCTTAACCCAGACATATCCAAGAATGGAGCAACAGGTTACAGAGAGTCGGTTCTCCGTGGAGAAATGCGAGTTTCTACACGTACTCTGATCCTCGTGTACCGGTGTTGGTAGTCGCTTTCCTCCTCCATGACAACGTCGTCAACCCCCATATTTGTTGTGTATACCACGCCATGATTCGACCTTTGTTCCTGACGGGCCAACGTAATGGAGAGAGAGACAGCACAGGGGGTGGAGAAAGGATACTACGGCCGACGGGATTGGATCGCTTTCTCGATTCAAGCTTTGGAAAAAACGTATGAACGATTTAGAAGCCACATCGTTTAGTAAATTCGTGAAAACTTACGATTTATTTACAACCGGTGTTAGTCGATTATCATCTTTGTTATCATTATTATCATTATTAAAATCTTTGTTATCATTGTCTCAAGATCTGTAAAGTATTTGTAATTCTTATTTTCATCTTAAAATATTTACATCCAATTTCATTATATTTCTATTAAGATGTTCAGCTATGGAGCTAATTCGAAATTAGCGTACACGTCTCACCCAGTTTGCGAGTCGTTCGGATGTGAAGGGTTCTTCATTAAGCGTGTCTGAACTTTGAAATCGAATAAAAAGAGTTGTATGCGACATATAACGGAAAACTTTATTGCAGATTAAAGTACATTTAATACCATTATGTTTTAAAAGTGACATCATTCAAATGGCCTCCGCGGTTTCGTTTACAGGACTCGATTCGAGAGGTCCAATTTTGTATGACTCTGTTGCATAAGTCTGGCTGAATCTCACCAATGGCTTGAACAATGTTGTTCTCCAGTTGCTCAATTGATACCGGGTTGTTAACATAAACCAGCGACTTAACGTAGCCCCACAGAAAAAAATTCAAGCGTGTTAAATCGCACGATCTTGGCGGCCATTCCACATCGCCCCTTCTGGAAATAACGCGCTCTCGAAAATTTCTCGCAGCAACACCAATGTAACGCCCGATGTGTGACACGTTACGCCGTCTTGTTGGAACCACATGCCATCCAGGTTCAAATCATCTAATTCAGGCCACAAAAAGTTAGTTATCATGGTACAATACCGTTCGCCATTGACAGTCACCGTGTGACCATTCGCGTTTCAAAAGATGTAGGGCCCAATGACGCCACCTGACCAAAATCCACACCAAACAGTAAGTTTTTCCGGATGCAATGGAGGCTCTTGATGCTGCTGTGAATTACTCTCTCCCCAAATGCGACTATTTTGCTTGTTCACAAAGCCGTTTAACCAAAAATGTGCTTCATCACTGAATATAATTTTTTTCCAAAATTGGGATCGGTTTGGTACCGCTGCAGAGCCCAATCAGCAAACGTACGACGACTTTTGTGGTCTTGGGGCTTCAATTCTTGTGTCAACTGAATCTGATACTGAATCTTACGTAGAGTTATACTAACTCAAATTGCACTGACTTGCAAATTAAATGCTTACGTATTTTTAAATACTATGGTAAGGTTATAATTAATCCTGTCAAAGTCAACTCTACAGTTTTCCCTACTCTCAAATTCCTTAAATCTATAAATTCAAAATTTGATAGCGGTATATCGCTGATACCATTCTTTAATAGAAAGCTCCCCCTTATTTAATAGAACATTATTTAATAGACAACAATAGACTGATACTACAAACACATTGAAAAGAAATATGCAGTACACATAGTGTAAATATTATATTTCGAAGTTGTACTACTTAAAGATTAAGTTCGAACATTAATTAAACATTACTTGTTTTCATTGCAATAGTGAACCTGCTTAACCTAATACACAACCTTAAAGGTTTGAGTTTTGATTCACTCTCAAAATAGTATTTCCTTACGAGTAACTTCTTGGCAATGTATTATATCTCAATGTTTAGAAATGCCTTTGTAGTAAAGTTCTAAATATTCGAGCTTCAAAAATTCCGAAGTCATCAGATTTAAAAGTTCTATAATTCTAAGGTTTTCAAATTTTAAAGTTTAAAAGTTTCGATTAAAATTCGAAACCCTAATACTAAACTTCATAACACTAAAGTATCGAAGTTTCAAAACATTTTTCGAAATTCCAACGTTCCAATAATTCAAAGTCACAATGTTCCGAAATCTCGAAAGTCGAAAGACTCGAAGTTCTGAAATTTTAAGAATCTCATAATACTAAAATTAAATCGTTCAAGAACTCTGTTACGAAAGTGTACAGTTAAACAGTTTCTAAATTGCAAAGGCCAAACGGCTGTCATATTTTTTAACATCGAAGTCAATTAAGTTGCATTTCGTAAACGACTTCGAAACCTTTCAATCCGTAATCCCATATTATTTCATACAATTGAAATATTTACACTCGTAGCTGACTCGCATACGCAAAAGGGTATTTAGTATGGTTTATGAAAATGCGAATTATCGTTCGATCACGAACGAATTCACGAACACGCGCAAAATTTATCCAATTCAATGTACATTCGACCACCACGCTCGATACAGCTATCCCTCGTTCGGTTCTCGACATTTGTTTTATGTATTATTTCTGACAATTATTTCATTAAAATTTCGTTAAAATAATTACTCGACGCGAACGCAAATTCCAACCGTTTCCGACGGATTCGATGCATACGCATAAATATGAACGTAATAACGATATCGTTGAAAAATGTTCTTTCAAAAGAAAAAGTAACCTATTGTACGAATTTCTCGCAGCCATCTTATTCCTCGTACCAAGATTACGTTCATTTATCTTCGGCAAAAAATCTGTACAGTTAAGCTGCCTCCTATTTGCATGTTAAACTGGATTCTGTAAGAATCGCTTGCCATTTGTCTAGTTGCATTTATTAATTCGATATTGTATTTTGTTGGCATAACCTTTTAATATCTAATCACACTAGATTACTCCTTCTTCCGGATACATCGATGACTGAAATTATAAATTTGGCGGTATTTTAAACGGTATTACGTAAGAATATAAGAAAAATAATATTACGAGAAAGGATTTTGCAACTTTTCATATTTTGTTCTAACTATTGCTCTCTTTACAAAAACTATTCTTTATAGAGTCAACAAATTCGTAAATTTATTTAGTAATACTTATTTTGTAACTAATTATAACAGAAATTGTATGTACCCTAAAACTTTATGGTTGAAAAGTTTAATGAATTCTTTCGAAGTTATTATCTCCCTATTATTAACTACGATTATTAGTTCTTTCGTTATGTTTGTACATCGTATGTCCAACGCTGTCGATTTAGTTAAAAAATACCCATAACAAATTATTGTATTAAATAAAATGGTGAGCGTGAGTCACCTTTCGAAAGCGAAGGGCTAAAACCCCAGTAACATTTCATCGCTTTCTTAAAGATTAAGTAGCATAATGACATAAAATTTGTTGCCCCTTTCATTATTCACCTTTCCAATTTGAACCTTTTCAGATGAGCGGGTTTTCATGTGGATGACGTATATATCCGTCGTCCGAAGGGAAAGGGTTAAATAGTAATTTTGTTAGTCTATATTATATATGATACAAGCCTCTACACTTTTCTATGTTTTCATATGCAGTTGCATCCGTGTAGCGACCAACTTCGCACTACTGTAAAGGAAGCTACCGTTTGCTTTGCTTTTGTTCTCACTCTCATAAATTACTCGATAGCAGCAACATCTTGTCTCTCTTATTCCACCTTAACCTTAACAGGTTATGGGCCCAGGACGTGATTTCGAATAAAATATTGTGCGCTAAGATCGATAAAATCATTCTGTGTGAATATTTTTCTTTCTACGCGAGTGTGCACTAACCGGCATAGTTTCGAAACGAAGGCAAGATGAGTGGTCAGGGATGGACGAGAATCGAGTTACTATCAAAGGACAATTTCGACACTTGGAAGCTGCAAGTGCGTGCTATACTCGTCAAAAACGATCTTTGGGAGTACGTTCAAGGCACGAGAAGAAAACCCGAGGTCGCGGAAGGAGAAAACGCAGCAGCGGCGGCGGCGGCGGCAGCATCGTGGGACGCTGCAGACCAAAAGGCGCATTCCGAGCTCATTTTGGCTATCAGTCCAGCGGAATTGAAGCAAGTCAAAGGTTGCACAACATCTCGCGAGGTTTGGCTAAAATTGCATGAAATTTATCAATCACAAGGTCCCGCGAGAAAAACCACGCTATTGAAGCGTCTCATGCTTTACAAAATGGCGGAGGGCGACGATATGCGCGAACATATTCGGCAATTTTTCGATACGGTCGATAAATTGCAAGAGATGGAGATAGACGTTAATAAGGACCTTCTAGCTAGTATGTTATTGTACAGTTTGCCGTCTAGTTACGAAAATTTTAGGTGTGCAATCGAATCGAGGGATGATCTTCCTCAACCGGAAGCGCTGAAAATAAAAATACTCGAGGAGTTCGATGCGCGGAGAGCGACATGGAAGGAGAAATCGCAGGAAGCCATGTTTGTTCGGAGACAGTACCCACCTAGTAAGGAGTTCCCGAAACAGAGGGAGACAGTGATCCAAGACAAACAAAGAAAACCGAAGCTCATTTGTTATAAATGTCGAAAGCCTGGGCACAAAGCAACCCAGTGTCGCACGAAACGATTACCGACCGAACAAATTGCCGGTAAGGCGGAGGAAGTTTCCTTCTTTTCGTGCGAGGAGCGAGCGAGCGCGGCAAGCGCTAGTTGCGCTACGAGCGCAAACATATGGTGTCTTGACAGCGGTTCAACATCGCACGTGTGCGGTGATCCGGAGAAGTTTGACAGATGGACGGAGACGCGGCAGCGACAGCTGAACTTGGCGAGCAACGCGAGCACATCGATAGACGGAGCGGGAGAGCTGCGGATAACCCTTCAAGACGATGATGGCGGAAAAAATGTAAATTTACAGGACGTTCTTTATGTGCCCGAGTTAAGAACAAATTTGCTTTCCGTAAGTAAAATAGCCGACAAAGGGTATAGCGTATCATTTAATAGTGAGGGTGCCGTAGTTCGCGATAGCGAAAATAATCTTGTATTGTTCGCGAAAAGAAAAGACGGATTATATCTTACGTCAGAAATCGCGGAAATGGCCGGAAGCGCGAGCGATCGAAAGGGCGGAAATAGTTTAAAGTTATGGCACATTAGACTCGGACATTTAAACGAAAAATATTTAAAGTCAATGGCGGCGCGCGGTATTTTAAACATTGAATCAGGGAACAGTGAGTCGGTTAATCCGTGCGAAACGTGCTTTAAGGGGAGAATTACCAGACTACCTTTTTCAAGCGAGTCGCAGCGAGCGACAAAATTGTTAGAAATAGTTCATACAGACATATGCGGGCCGATGCGGATACATTCGATCGGAGGCGCTCGATATTTTGCGACATTTATCGACGACTACAGCCGTTGGTGCGAGGTACGTTTCCTAAAATCGAAGGACGAATTGATCGGTGTTTTCAAAGCGTACAAGGCTCTAGTCGAGAAACAAACTGGCGAAAAGATAAAGAATGTTCAATCGGACAATGGAAAAGAATATTGTAATCGCGAATTTGACGTTTTTCTTTCGGAGCAAGGAATAAGGCGACGACTAACCGCACCATACACTCCGCAACAAAACGGAGTAGCCGAGCGTAAAAATCGAACGCTATGCGAAGCGGCTAGATGTCTAATGATCGATTCGAGCGTATCTCAGGGTTTTTGGGCAGAAGCAATCGCGACAGCGAATTATGTACGTAATAGGTGCCCATCGAGCGCGATAAATGGGAAAACTCCTTTCGAACTCTGGACCGGTCGTGTGCCTAAGCTGAATCATCTGCGCAGCTTCGGATGCAAAGCGATCGCATTAAATAAGAATCCGACAAAGGGAAAGTTTGAACCGCGCGGCCGCGAATGCATTTTTATAGGATATTCTGATACGGCGATGGCGTACCGCGTTTGGTTTCCGTCCGAGCGAAAAGTCGAGGCGACCAGAGATGTAATCTTTCTTGAGAATCGTGCGTCAGGAATGAAATTTGACGATTTTATAGATGATAAGATTTGGCAAAATAAGAGTTCAGATTTGGAAAATTGGACGTTCGTTGAAATAAATGACTCTAATTTTAGCATAGGTCAAGAGCGAATTCGGGCAGATCAAGGGCAAATTGAGACGGTTGAAGGCGAAGTGGAGGAGCCTGGCGAACCAAGAGTGCCTGAACGAAGGGGGCCGGGAAGACCCAGGATCATACGCACTGGTCTCCCGGGAAGGCCTCGCAAGGTTCCAGCTCAACCAAGAAGCGAGAACATCGAAGGGAATACGAATAGCCTCGCTGAAACTGGCGACACACCGGAGTATGGATGTATCGCTGAGACGCCAATTAATGCAGCTCTTGAAGGACCCGACGCTCCGAAGTGGCGAGGAGCAATAAAAGACGAATTTCTCAGCCACATTAAAAATGAAACGTGGGACGTGGTCGACCGACCTCGAGCGAAGAGCACAGTCAGCTGTAGAATTATTCTACGAAATAAATACAAACCCGATGGTTGCATCGAGAGGCGAAAGGCTCGCCTGGTGGCAAGGGGCTTCAGTCAGAAGCCTGGAGTAGACTTTCGCGAGACTTTCGCGCCCGTCGCGAGGATGAATTCCATAAGGATGGTATCTGCTCTGGCGGTCCAGTATGGAATGGAAGTGCATCAGCTGGACGTCACAACCGCGTATCTTAACGGCAGTATCGACGAAGAAATATACATGGACGTTCCTGATCTTTTAGAAAAATTACTACCTGAAATAATTCAAGAATGCGGAGACCTGGCACTTCGAGCTGCGGCTGGAGAGATGCTGAAGAGACTGCAGTCTGGAAATAAAGTATGCCGGCTGAAGAAAGCACTGTACGGTCTTAAGCAAGCTGGTCGGCAGTGGCACGTTAAACTTCGCCAGGACTTGCAGGAATTGGGATTACAGCCTCTCAACGGAGATACAAGCGTTTACACCGCGAAACGCGACGATAAGCTGTTACTCATCGCAACCTATGTAGACGACTTAATAATAGCCTCCAACGAATCCAATTGGATCGAAGAAATCAAGGAAAACTTGAGGCAAAGGTTTGCGTTGAGAGATTTAGGCAGGATTAGTTGCTGTCTTGGCCTAGAATTTACCCAAGACGAGGAGGGGATGTTCATTTGTCAGGAGGGGTATGCAAGAAGCATCTTGCGTAAATTCGGTATGGAAGACTGCAACCCAGTCTCGACCCCTGTGGATATATCCAAGAAGCTAGACGAACCGAACGAACCTCTAACTGAGGCGGATTGTCCTTTCCGCGAACTAATCGGATGTCTTATGTATCTTTCAGTCTGCACGAGACCAGACATCTCCTACGCTGTGAACTCCCTGAGCCAGTTCAACAACAAATTCGGAAAAGAGCACTGGATTGCTGCAAAAAGGATTCTACGCTATTTGAAAGGAACATTGGATTATGGTCTAATGTATACGCGCAGCGATGACCCATTATACGGATATGTAGACGCCGATTGGGCCAGCTGTATAAAGGATAGAAAATCGTACACCGGCTACGCCTTCGTCTTCGCAAATGCAGCCACGAGCTGGGAATCGAGAAAGCAACAGACTGTCGCTCTCTCGTCGACTGAGTCGGAGTACATGGCTCTCGCCGACTGCGTAAAGGAAGCGATACACGTCCAGCGTTTCATAAGCGAAGCAACGGGATCAGATATAAGTCCCGTGACCATTTTTAACGACAATCAGGGATCTCAAGAATTAGCTAAAAATCCTGTTTTTCATTCCAGAACCAAACACATAGACGTGAAACATCACTTCGTGCGAGAAGCCGTCGAGAAAAACCTTGTAAACTTGAAGTACATGCCTTCGAAGCAAATGCCCGCTGACGTATTGACAAAAGGTCTCCCGAATTCGTCTCATATGTTATGTATTAGAAACTTAGGTTTAACAAAGCGAAAATGTTAAAGTATAGCGTTCAGAGGCTTGAGAGGGAGTGTTAGTCTATATTATATATGATACAAGCCTCTACACTTTTCTATGTTTTCATATGCAGTTGCATCCGTGTAGCGACCAACTTCGCACTACTGTAAAGGAAGCTACCGTTTGCTTTGCTTTTGTTCTCACTCTCATAAATTACTCGATAGCAGCAACATCTTGTCTCTCTTATTCCACCTTAACCTTAACAAATTTAAATCTTACTCTGACAGAATTTCTCCCTGGTATTTCGCATCGACGCAACTTACAATATTGCATTAAAAATAAACATATTTTTAATTTCTAAAGTATTATAATGAGTTATAATATATTCGTTTGTTGATACAACAATTAATTCGCTAAAAAATTGTGTTTATAAGTACGTTACTTTATTTATTTCTCCCAAATAAAACGGATGATAAGATTCAAAACCGATGGTGTGAAATTAGCTGAAACGCCAGCAATTTCCCGGCAAGCGGCCCGTCCACGATTAATCATCAGGAATTAAGCCGCGAGATTGCGGGAATCGCAGGAGGAAACGGTAGAAAGTAAAATAGCCTAATGTTCGTTGTAAAATTACCCGGCCGTCGAAAGCGTTCTCCCTCAGTGTTTCGAAATTCGACTTGAACCGCTAACACAGCCAATTTGCGGCCTGTTAGTATGCAACATCGACCGCTAAACTTTAATAACTCCCCGGCTCGGTTCTTGCCACGAGAACCGCGTTCCTTCAACGTCTCTCTGTTACATTTCTCCTTGCTTTCTTTTCAACTCGAACAAGAGAGATTGTGAAATTATTGCGAGCCTGTAAAAAAATTTCATTGCTAGCCATTGTATCTGTCGATCGAAAATATTTTCCCGCTGAATTAGTAATTAATGACAAAAATAAATTATACTAAATGTTGTCCGCGTCATGGGCAACACAAAAATGGTCGAACAATGGTGATCCATATTTGATAAATATTCTAGAGAATTAATAACAGATATATCGGAATGATTATTGTACCAAAATTGAAACCAACTATTAAAGTAACTAGTGTGAAGAATCATTTAAATACTTATGCACAAATTAAATTATTTTGTTATACTGTTCGTCGCACATTACGCAACTATACGCATTAAAGATTCCACAAGTTTTATGTACTAAAATAATAATTTTTTACGATTCACTCATTCGTAGCACAATTATCTTATTTTTAAAGCTCTTAAAGTTTCAAAATTCAGTCTTCGAGTCCCAAGGCTTTAGAATTTTAAAGAAATCAAACCTCAAGTTCCGGAGTTCCGAAGTCCTAAAGTTTGACAATTTCAAAATTTTAACGTTTAAAAGTCCGAAATTGTACAATTCGAATTTCCCAAAGACCCAAAATCGTACAGTACTGAAATTCCATTATCTTGAATTTTTAAAATTCAATTTAAGAATTAACTTCTCAAAGTTTTAAAATTCCAATCTTCCAAAGTTCTGAAAAGTTGCACAGCTTCAAAACTCTAAAATGTCAATATCCTGAAGTCCTCAAGTACTAAAGCGCCGAATGTTCAAAATGTCAAGATTCACAACTTCTAATCTCCCAAAGTACTGCATGTCCGAAATCCTAAACTTTAAGAATTCAAGCTAATCGGAAGACTCACAATTTTCAAACATACTCAACAAATATATATTAATCGCTGCGTCATGGTATTATGGCATTAAGCATTTTCCCATTTGGTCCTCGAACCTTGATGATGACGTAATAACACTTAATTGCGACCAACTGTTAATACGGAGCCTTCCAGCAGAACGAGGAAGAGCCAACACGGAAACAATGGCTCTCAATTAAATTCCTCTCTTATCCTGAGTGTCTATCTTGCGATAGAAGTGCCGGAACTGAAACGTTCTCCAATTCTCTTATACTCTGTCTCGTGTACTTTTGGGACACCTCGTAAAATCGTTGTAGATCGACCAAAAGTATCATCTACCAGCGAATTTAAGTATTGTTATTCGTTTTTAATGGATGCTCGATTCGGTGTTAACATTCGAACGCTAAAAATAAGATCATATAAGAGAAAGAAGAAATCTGAATTTTGCTAATGTAGTCATGTAATGAGCAATTATTCGTTCAGTGTAAACACTTCCTTATAGTTTCGAGCCTGATATAAGTATTATATTTTTACGAGTCAAAGGCTTAGTAACAATCGAGACGTCTTATAAGAAACTGAACTAAAAGGTCCTCGATGTAAAATTATTTTCCTTGAAGGAATATAACCGACCATTATTCTGCCATCTACAAATCGCATTATGACTTTTTCAGTTCGTTAAAGGAACATCAGACGTAGACAGCATGCTATTTTATTGTCGGCACGAGAAGAACTTATTTGTCTTTATCGATTTTTCGCGACGTGAGTTATTATGGTGCCTCGAGAACTACCTAGCTTGTTCTCTCGGATGAAGATTCCTCTGTCTCTCGTGTTTTCTATATACTTCATAACGCTTCTTTTCTTCCGCGTCTTTCTCGTTGTATGTTCAGAAACATCGAACGTTTCCAACGTTCTTCCTCGTTCCTAGTAAACGTTGGTCTGTCTCGTTTTTAGTTCAAAGTGTCAGCACATCTCTTTCCGAATTTTGTTGTGTGGTTTGATAGAAATGCTATTTTTACTCGTATCATCCTGCTTCTCTTGAAGTTGTTCTACAGTCTAATGAGTTTCAAACAAAAATAATTATGTTTTAATGATAAAATTGTCCAAGGAGTTATATATATCAGATATATCAGATTTGATTAGGTTATGTAACGTTAAGTTTGATTTTGTTAGGTTCGGAGTAAATCTTACTATTTCATAACAATAGGGTTATAAAAATAATTAAGTTCGAATTAACTTAAATTGGAAATAATTAATTGAATTTGGAGTAAAAAAATGGGTTACATTTTATCTCTATCACTGATCTATCTTGTGCAATGATGAGCAGATCATATACTTCTTTTTCCACTCGTATTTGAATCTATCGAAGGGTCAGTAACTGATTAATTCGAAAATTTATAATTGTAGAAATTTGATTCAAATACATTTTAATCCTTTGAACCCGGAAATTTTGAAATTTTATTATTTTGAATTAGAAGCATATCAAATTCGAATACTTAATATTTAAAAATTTTGAAAACTAGATGCTTAAAAATTTAGAAGCGTTAAGATCTAAATATATGTATAGATATCTATAGTTTTTCACATTCAGATGTTTAGTTATTTAGAAATTTCGATTTCAATAATTTGAAAATTCGGAAATCTGGAATTTGATAACTCTGATATTGAAAAATTTGAAAACTTAAAAATATAGAAATATCACATCTCAACATTTTCAAATTTGGTAGTTCAGTAATTGAAGCATTTGGAGATTTGAAAATTGATATATATTTATATACAAAATTTTCTAATCTGAAGACAAAGTAAATTGGAAATTTAGTTTAAAAAACGTAATGGAACCATGAGCTAGTTAGGTTGTAGAATCGGTGATTCTACTTAAAAAGCAAAACTAATTAAACAACTGATGATGTTGCATCACTTTAAACAGTTATGCATCAATCCTTATAAATTATTATCGACACACGACCTCGAAGCCCCCTCGTAAATCTCCAGGTTCGGAATTTCTATTTTTGTACGGCAGTAGCCAAAGAAATCCGAACCGACCCGTACCAGCAGTAAGTTTATGAAACCATTGACCATCGTTCTTTAGAAAAAATAGTTTCGCGACGACGACCCAAGTTTATTACTTTGGGTCCCACATGTTAATCCTCGACTCCGTTAAATTTACCCTTCGTACTCAGAGTCAGAGCGTTTCTCCAGCTTATTACCTGCTACGGGTTTTACCCCTAAAACACGCGGACATCCGTCACGCGTCACCCCCCTTAGTCGTTGCCACTTTCAGAGATGACCGTCGCCTCTACGAGAGCGGCAACTTCTGAAAAACCATAGCCAATCACAAATCTTACCCCCTTCCGAATCTTCAAATCGAAGGTGACGTCGACGGTAATTTTTGCGACAAACGTAAGAACAAATTTAGAACACGAAAAGTATAACACGAATAAGAACAAAGTATAACACGATTAGACTAAGAACGAAATACAACACGAATTAGAACACGTTATAACACGAACTAGAATACTTGAAAACTCGAACGCGAACAACGTAACACACAAGCGAGTATTGTAATACAACGCGAACACTTATACTTCAATAAAATCTTATATCAATATCGCGATCGAACTCCACACATCACGAGCATTTCAACTAGATCCAGGCTCATTAAATTGTGGCTGGGTCAGAACTCGCGTAGGGTGCACGAATCCACGCAGTTCACGCAACAGATGATGGATAAATTGACTTAGCACTTAAAAAAAAGGTAACGCAAAAGGTAATAAAGATCTGCAAAGAGCAGCTGTTGATTGTTCAGAGATATTCTAAAAGTTAAAAATAAACCCAATGGCTCTATGATTCTATGAATGTGCCACAACAAATGTAATAAGGTTAAAGTTAAAAATTTGAAAAAATGATAATTTGAATTTTTACAAATTTATAAACTAAGGAATATATAAATGTTAAATACTTGAATTTATAAATTTTCGAATTTCGTTTTGTAGGTATTCAGAAAGGAAACACTAATAATATTGATATTGAACAATTTAGAAATCTTATAATATATAGATATGTAAGTGCAAAACTATGAAATTTTCAAATTTTTAAATTGAAAAAATAGCAATCTATCGGTATCTGTGATTTCACCCTTCTTGCATGTCTATGTACTGCAATGTACATAATAGTTTTTTTTTTCATTTATTTATTTAATGTCGCATCAGCTTTTTAGCCATTAGCGACCACATTTAGATACATACATTACAGTTTAAGTTATACTACATCGTGTTTACATATATCCATAGTATACATCTATGTATACCTATTATTATTTTCTAAACTTAACTGTATCTTAGACATCATCAATTATTTATTATCTAAATCTAACTGTATCTTAAACATCATCAATTATTTTGCGTCTCATAAGACATGTTATTCCTTTTATATGTTTTTTGTCATTTAAACATTGATTAATAACGGCAGGTAATTTCTTGCTGGCTCTAATATTTGCACCAATTGGGCATTCCAGTAAAATATGTTTAACAGTTAGTACTGAATTACAATTTTCACAAAGCGGTCTGTCGAATTTAGATATTAAGTACAGATGGGTTAGTTTTATGTGACCTATTCTTAGTATTATTAATATAATTTGTTCTCTTCTTGTTAGGGAGAAAGCTGGGTTGTTCGAGTGTATATCATATTTTACTTCGTGTAGTTTTGTTGCATTAACTAATATCCATTCCTGGTTCCATTTGTTTAGAATTTTGTTGAATATATGTTTTTGGGCGTTCTCTGCTGGAGTTGATATTTCTTCGTCATTAACATTCGTTTCTCTATTAGATTCTAGTTGAAATATATTTGATAAAGCATTAGCCTCCTCGCACAGAATTACATTGTGGTTTTTATAAAGTTCGTACTGTAAATTGTTAATTAATGACTCCGAATTGTAGGGGTTATTGATTTCTGTGAGAATGTTAATGTCGTTAGTTATTATCTTAAACAAAATTTCTGAATTAATTTTGTATAGCAAGTAAAATAATGTAGACTTTACAAGACTGTTTGGAGAAATGGCTTGGACAGGTAAATTTTATTCTTTCATTTTCTGTGATGATACTACCGTTTATTGAGTTGTCGCCTGTTATTTGAATAATTGCGCGGATTAATACCGACTTCCGGTTCTCGATACTCTGGCATCTGTTTAAATTGATTATGATTTGTGGGGATAATGGCATGAGTTTTTCTCTAATTGGAGGAATCCTTATGTTAAGTTCATCGAGCCATTATCGGGATGTAGTGTACCTAATAGTATAGTTGTCCAATTCTGCTCTTCACGATACCTCAGCGATATTAGAAATGTCTCAAACTGCATATCTATAATGTCTCAGGCAGTACAGTGAAGATATTCAAGGAAACGCTGTACTAGTTTATGCTGTATAAGTAAATGGAGCGTTAATAAATTGTTAGAATGCAATATTATTAATCGTTGAGTGTGCAAATCTTTTAAACTTTCAAACAGTGATAGTCTTTCATGCCTTTCGACGCGCATCCATTTATTACATTTTCAATATTTCGAGGTTTGCAAGAGTTCACAAGTAACATTTGACGTCAGAAGAGCATTAAAGCGATTAAAAAATTGCAATTGAACTTTCGAAAAATGTAACGATGAGCATCAAACGGACATCACGAAACACGACACGTATTTCTCGGTTGTCTAGCATCGACTGGTTTTTAGCGGTAAAGCCATATTTATACTTTTCCAAGTGGGAACGATTCCTCATGAGAATCAACACCGAGTCAAAGTTGGAACGCACGAGACTTCTTTTATCCACGACAGGTGATTCGGTTTCTCGAGAACCTCGAGATGTCTTTCGTTGGATGTTTTATGACCGACTCTCCTTGTTTTTCTACCATTTGACGACAATTAAACTTAACTACCGCGATTAACCCTTCATCTGGCGAGCCTGACGATCTACCTGTGCTACTCTTTCGTGAACGGTGTTAATATTCCCGTTTATGGACACTAAAATGCATCAAGAAATTGATTGTTAATTGAACAGGAATGAACCGCTCTTAAATGGTTGATTCATTATTTTCGAATAGAATATTCGACATTGGAAAATATAGTTTAGTATTAGTGAAAAAATTCTTAATTTAATTCCTATATAGTAGTTGGAAGAAAGACAAAATTTTCTATAATTTCAAATTTCTTTCATAACAAAATATACTATTTAAAATTTATGCTGTTTGTGACCTTTAAGAATGTCGAATCATAAGTGAGAAAAAGATGACAAAGTACAATTGTATTACTAATTATAAGACTAATCATGACAAACAAATATGTAACATACATGAAAAAGTAAAGGAAACTAACTAGCGCCGCCTAATACATTACGTGACCATAAAACTGATTAAATACGAATAGAACGAATGAAAAGAATGAACGAAGCTATTCACAACAAATAACTGTATGTTGTTGTACGACCAACTCATGGACAACAAGATGACTTATCACCACATTGAATTATCCTGCGAAAAACATCCTGACTTTACTCCTCAAACGCCAACTCATCTAGCCTTCTTAGTCATCCTGTCCTACGCACTCTGCCCTTACACTATGCTTGCACTTCTATTACTCACCCACATCTCGATATACATAGCTAGCTATCTTTCTATATTCAGTTAGTCTTCCATGATCGGTACTTGCGTGCGAAACTTGTCGTCATCGAATAAAGTCTCCGAGTTTCTATTATAAGTGTTGTACTTATTCCCTCATCCGGAATTCAACAATGTACTTATGTGCGTCGCAGCGTCAACAATTATTTTAGTGACGATGCGTGGGATTAATGGAAATCCTAACTAAGATCAGTGGACTGTATTATGAATTGAATGAATATAATTCCGAACAATTAAAATAATAATTATACTTAACTATAAAATGGACTGATTGAATGTATAAAAGTTAAGTATAAGTTAAGTTAGTAAAAGAACTAAAATGTATGCCAAACTAGAATGTGATTGCGATAAGTGAATGTCGAATGTTGAATGTATAAAGTCGAATGTATGAATACCTAAAGTTGAATGTTGAATGAATACTATAAGAAAATCTAAAGTCGAATGTTGAATGAATACTGTATGAAAATCTAAAATCAAATGTTGAATGTATACTGTATAAAAATCTAAAGTCGAAACAATCTCCGAAGCTTCTTTACAATCCAACAAAGTTTGGAGTGGGCGTGTAAGTTTGAGAAAAAAGTGAAGGAAAACTGTATGTATCTATTATATGATTGGTTAAACAAATTTGGAGTTTGTGTTTAAACAAGTGTGGAGCGGGACAGGGCGTTTCCAAAATGTCCGTAGTGAGTAATAAATTTAAAATTCCAAACAAAAGACTCTAGTACTAAGGTGAAGGACCCACAAAACAGATGGGACTGAACAAGACACTAAAAGCCCTCAACGAAGTGTAACGATTCCTTGGGTCTTATTACTGCTACCGATTGATGAACCCCTTCACTTCTAAAAACTAAAGTGCTCGAAGGGCCTAAGTTCAAATATATTTTTACTTGTCCATGTTGCTAATAAGACGCATACCAAAATCTGTACATAGGACTGGGCCCACCTTACTGTGAACGAGTTGATAAAATACAGTTTCAATTCTCAACCTTTCAAACGCTGTTCGAAGATCGATGAAAAATAAGCTGATTCATTTTTGTAGCCGATGAAATAAAAAGATATTACGAAATAAAGAATTAACCTTAAACAATAAGGAAACACTGTAAAAAATGATATGAGAATCAACGATTAAATGTTAACAATTTGAAGGAGCTTCAGAAACAGAGAGATACAGGTTCGTTACAAATTCCTGTTCGCTATTCAGCCGGAATCTTTCCCGTACCCCGCGCCAATGAATAAATCATTAAACGTTAAACGCGTACACGGTTCGGTTCAGAAAACGTTCAGCTACCTCCAAAGTAATCCGAAACGCGATAAAACATGTATCGAAGCTAGCAGCCTGTTAGAGCACGCCGTCGTTGCTGCAGCAAAACCCTCTGTATGCGCACGAATCGCAAGGAAGCGCTAACAAATCCTGAGTAAACAAGTCTGCACGATGCGTTTCCAAGTAATATGCTCGTTATTAAACATCTACGTGGACCAATGTGGACCGGATGAACGACAACGGGTCAACTTGGTCTCTCTATGCAAAATGAACATCGATAAATGTTGCATTCGCAAATATTCCTTTCGTTTGACCGTTTAAACAAAATAGAGTACTTTCAATTAAAAATGTGTAACCGATTCTGATTGATTAACTTGCCATCGATATTTATTCGGCATCGAAAATATTAATGTTCGTATGAAAATATTATTCTCAGAGAATATAAATATTTTTAAATAAAAATTTATAGTGAACACAACTTAACAATAAATCTGCCGGTGAATAATGAACACTATTACGAAATATTAAATGAAGTTAAATAATCAGTAAACAAAAGATGTAACGAAAGTCAATATGTGTTGGTTCTTTACCATCGCGAGAATAGACGCAGATTAAATGAAAACCACATTAAGAAATATTGTAAATTAAAATAAGGAACTTATAAAAGGTTATTTGACTGCATTGTATCAGTGTTAATTGATTTGATGTTGTTTTATATTAGCTCTTTATCTTTTGACCGTTTCAATTTTGAAAAGAAAGCACTTTTTAAATTTCACGGGTAATACTAATAAGAAAATACTGACAAGTAAATATTTTCTAACAACTATGTTTGTTTGAAGAAAAATAGTTTATATCTTTAAAAAAGTAATTTCTATAACAAGAAATTATAATTTAATAAGGTAGAGATATTTTTAATAAATGTGTTTCTCATGAAATTCATCACTTGATTTTGTTTGCAATAGTGCAACAAAGGGACAATTTTTAAACTGAATCAAAGTGATTAATTGATTATAAGTTTTTGTTTTTTTATTAGAAAAGTTATTGTATAAAAAAACTATTTTTTCATTCAACAGATATTTTTTAATGGAAAATTGATAACGAATTCAGCTTATTAATTTGGTATGGATGCTTATTTCAAATGGTGCAAAAATTACTATTGTAGCGAATGCCCCGAGCGCCCACCAGAGTAGCGCCTCGGTCACACCCCCGCCGAACACCGAATACCTGGGACCTACCCCTACCCTAGCGACTAACCCCAGTACACAGAATAAATAGCCGAAAACTTCTCGTTTTTACTCACTCAGCTACGACTTGACTTATCTGCTTCATTAGCTGCTCCCTTGTGTGGACAGTCTACGGACGGATAAGCAAGACCAACTCTGCTTCCAAAGCGCTCCCCGTGTGGGACCCACCAGGACAGAGTTTGAGTATAGTATTTTACCTCGTACGCGAACTTATATATTTTGCTTCACGCATCTGACTAGACTAAGTTCAGAAATAGTTTAAGTCTCTATTGTAATTTATTTAATAAACTTTTAAATTGTAACTAACCAACGTTACACAATTCGTTAAAACAGAATATTCTATTATATTATACGAACATTTTTTTTTAATCAGAAAATTCAGAACTGACTTTGTACAATTACAATGAATTCTAAATATACGTTTGTAGAAATAAAGTATATGAATCGAAAACATTAAAATATGATATTATGTAAGCGGTGAACTTTTAAATTTACAAAATTAAGTGATTGTAATCTTATACCTTTTTAAATATCAAAATTCTTTACGTGCGAATAAAAAATTTTAAATTAATAAATTCATAAATTTGGAAAAGTGAAGATTTGTAAAGTGTTATAGTAATCTCCAAAGCTACAATGTTTAAATTTGAAAATTTTTAAACTTCGAATTTTATAATATTGTAAACCAGAAAATTTGTAAATTTATAATTTTGAAAAGATAGAAATTTCAGATATTGGAAATTTGTATGTTTTTACACAAAATTTGAAAGTTTGAGAAATTGCAAGATTGATGAGTCTGTGAACTTCAATATTTTCAGAGTGAATTCAAAGGTAAGAAAGTACAAAGTTGTAGAAATTTGTTAATTCTATGAAATAAAAATTTGTCAGTTCAACATCAACCGCTGAAAGTAATAGATGCTGCACCATTAATCTAACTCAGTTTATTACCTATTAATCTAAGAGTTTAATCCGCGAATATGATTTTTTAATTTAAGCTATTTCGAAGCAAAGAGACTCGTCTCACTCGATAATTTATTGTTCTTGCCTCGTATTTGCAAAATATTACAGTAATTATCTTAATATCACTTTGCAGCGAGAATTTAACGATGAAGAATCGCCTGTAAAATTACGATAAGTAATGAAGCCGGCAGAGAAGAGAATGAATTTATGCAGAAATAATGATCTATATTAGAGAAAGGAAAATTAATAGTTATAAAATATCAGAGACTTTTTGTCTAATTATACATAAATTACATAATTTATAGAATGTGGATTATGAATAACTGTTTACAACTCTACAAATTTAAATACCCGTATCCTATTCCCGTGGAAATATTAATATACGAGCACTCGGAGTTGCAAAGTGACAGCTGACTGACTGTGAAAATTGAATTAAAGATATTAGTAAGGCGCTTTAGTCGAAACGAATATTAATTTATGTTGAGGTAAATAATTCCGACAAGGCAGTTATTAAAAGATAATTGTTACTAGTGACAATATGTAAATTAATATTAAATTTATAACCAAATTATTGATTAAGAGACCTTTTGCCTATTTTACAGAAATCATTGCCGTAACAAATAATTATAGAAAAATTATCCTAAATCTATCCCGTACAGAACTAAAAAGGAAGAAGAATATGGTACAAAATTATCTATTTCGTTGAAGATTATTATTCGTCTCATTTTAATAAATAACTCAGCTGCGAAAAATTATATGGCCGTGAATCTTAAACCCTTGGTAACCAATTTAATTTGAAGAAAATTTGCAGATGGGTATCATTTATCTTCATAAAATGAGAGACGGGAAAAGTATCACTCATTTTATAAATTGAACTCGTCATCCTGAATTTTAATACAAGAATTGCATGATGAATTTGATTTCGTTACACATACAATACGTTCAATAGGTCGATAGGTGACTTACTGATTTCAATACTAAAATGATAATTATAGTTTCCATGATCTATAAGAAAATTAGTGTCGAAACACATCTAAACTGACATATTATAACTAAGTGATAATATTTATTACACGACACAAAATTTTTCACATTTCGTACCTCCTCAATATTTGATATTACTTCAACATATAATTCATACATTTCGCTGTCCGATTATCATCTACAAATTATTAGTTAATAATTACGTTAACGTAATTTTTGTACTGTTATGCAACATGACTTTTGTCATGTATAAGAGAAGATACATTTTTAAATTCTCACAAACACCAGTAATATAAACTACTTCTCTCCTAGAAATACAGAATGACGCGCAATTAATGTAATAGCAGAAAGTAGGTGGTAAGTGGAACGATCGTGAACAATTTTTCCTTTGCCAAAATACTGGTTGAGACTTTATATTCGAGACTTCATATTTATGTTTAATGAATGGCAAAGTTATATATTTTATTAAAAATCAGAATTTGTACTTCTTCATTACCGTAATATCTAATGAGAATAATTTTCGATATTTTATCTATTGTTCGTTTGCGATAACGGACAAAGGTATCGAATAAATGCCAATTACGTGAATAAAGACTAACTCGTTTATTTCTTATTCGTGAATGATCAATAATTCAATTATAGATCATTCGGTATTCCTTATTCGATTTGACTTTCAGCTATCAGCTTCTTATTATATCGACACGATACCGATATTCTTGTTCACGATCACGTCACGCTCGAAGTTGTCGTTTACGCGATCGAGTCCCCGGTCTACGCGCACTCTCATTGGATAGAGTTTCTCGTCAGTAACTTAAAAACAAAGCCCCTAATTATGGAACATCCTGTACATTTATAAAAAAATGTGCATAATACCCGCAGACTCACAACATCGTATACGAATCAGACGACAAAATATAAGATTTAAAGATAAAATCTGTACTTGTTAGTTTGGTTATTTCATATTACAGCCTTTTGCATAACACATTTGCAGCCGAATACAACGGACTAATATTTAGAATGTCATTGTTCGTAATTAATCACCAAAGTCACATTTCGCAGCAATGGTTAATGCGTTAATCAACTCGTAGCCGAAACGTTAGCTGAAGTGAACACACTGTGTGTAATTATGCGGCCAGCATTAATTTACTCGGCGAATTGTTATGGTAGATGATAAAACATATCATAGAGCAAACATACTCTCTATGACATTTTAATTGACTCGATATATCGATCATCCGAGGTACCCTGTAAGAGTATATCTATCTGCGCGGAGACACGTCGCTGAATCGTTGTTCGAATGACAGACATGCGCAAATTGCTAAATGGAAAAGTTTTGTTGACTCGAGTGCCGGACGCGTTCGATTCGCAAACCTTCAAAAAGGGATCAAATTAGCCAACATTGGGCATTTGTTTTGTGACTGACACTGCTAATATCAGTGGATACGTACCGAATTGAGCTTTTTTAACAATGATATGTACCGTTGATTACGATCGTTTTTAATTCAACTATCATTTTGAGCTAATGAAAATGAAATGAAATGTGTTAAAGGAGGAATAATAAAAAAAATTGATAGATTAAAAGTGTCACTTTCCTTTTTCTGACATAGATGGTTAATTTATACCTCGAAGAATTCTAAGGAACTATACAATGAATTTGACGTTACTATACAAGTATATTTATTTACTACAGTTCCCGAAATTAAATTATCGCAAACTGGTTGTTATTTGATAGATCTTCCGAACGAAAACAACGTGATATTGAAAACGGTATACGATGTAATAATTATTTTCTGTTACTAAGTTAAGATTCTGTTTCTGTTGGTATGCAAATCTGTATAGTCTGTTCTTTGCTACGCTGGTTTGCAGTGGTAATATGTACTCTTTTGTTTTTATTATATGTATATTACAGTTCTGTTCGGTACTCTGATAGGTACACGATGCACCTGCGTGGAATGCGCGTTTCCTAGCTACAGTTATTAGGTTGTAACATATGAAATGTCCGATTTTGATTTATCAGTGTTTTAAATTTTGTTCTATCAAATAATACTAACATTTTTAGGGATATTTTATATCTACCTTTAGGAGCAGAGTTTCAATTGTTAGATCTGATCTTCACTTGCTTTGTTTGTGCATCTAACCTAACAATTTGACGCTTTGATTTCCAACATGAACGATCGTCAAAAACTTCATCGTTACGAAGTATGCAATTCGTTACTGATTCGAAATCAAAATGATCCGTTTTTGGATCGCATTGTCATATGTGACGAAAAATGGATCTTATATGATAACAGACGACGTTCTTCTCAATGGTTAGGTGTAAATGAACAGCCACGACACATGCCGAAGCCAGCTTTACATCCGAAGAAGACAATGTTCACAGTGTGGTGGTCAATGTCCGGTGTGATCCATTACAATTTTTTAAACGCAGGAGAAACCATCACATCCGAGAAGTACTGCATCGAAATTGAAAGAATGCATCCAAAATTGAAAGAAAAATCCGCGATATTGGTCAATCGAAAGGGTCCAATTTTGCTCCATGATAATGTTCGACCGCACCTGTTACATATCACAGTGCAAAAGCTGAATGTTTTAAATTATGAAGTACTACCGCATCCTCCTTACTCCCCAGTCCTGTCACCGATGGACTTTCATTTTTTTAAACATTTAAGTCACTTCCTCAACGAAAAAACCTTTAGGGATCAAGCGAACGTTCAAGACACCGTTCAAGAATTTATTAACAGCAGAACGCCAGAGTTTTATCAAAATGGAATTAAAAAACTTGTAACTCGTTGGACAAAACGTATAGAATCCAATGGTTGTTATTTCGATTAAAAATATTTATTAGTAAAAAAGTTGTGTTCATTTAAAGTTAATCTTAAAAATCGGACATTTCATATGTTACAACCTAATACCTTTCTATGTACATATATTACTAGCACACTATTCAATAATACTCTTTTCATATTAATAAACCATTTTATACTAAATATGCGTAATTCTAACAGTTTCGAAGAGTCAGACTTCATTAACGAATTGACATTTTGTGTTAAGAATGTACTGTTGTCATCCCTCGAATAATTGTACTCGATGTAGATATAAATAAAGGATTTATTTAAATAGATATAGTGCAGTTATTCTGTAGCAACGATGGTTTGGAAAACTAGTGAAAGAATGCCCGCTTTGGAAGCTAAAAACGTTGGTGGAGGTCCTGGTCCTCAAGTGTTTAGAAAAAGATGGGATCTTAAGGGCTGTGGCGCATGTGTTTACCCCCAACTTTCAACAGAAAGTTGGCATGGCTATTAGGGTATCTAACACCTCCCGCCTTTAAATTGATTCAGATCTGGGATGTAAATTAAATGTGTGACAAAAATACTAATGATTTCAAATTGCACTGATTCACTAATATTTCACAAATTAAAATTCCTCGAAATACTCAATTATATAAAATTCAACGGATATAAGCAAGAGTCTTATTATAGTAATGTAGGATTTTTCCACGTGGTACCATGGGTTTTTTCCATGCAGTGACCGTTGGTATGGTTTTTTCCATTAGCGAGCGTCTTTTGTTTTAACGGCGTTTGGCGCGTGCGAGAGACCTGCGAGTCAATCGTGATTTGGTGTGCTAGCGTGTAGCTTCGGTCGGAAAGCAGTGCCGTCCGAAGTGTGTGTATTCTTACTTAATTAATTGTTAATACTTAATATATTGGTAATCTTTTTCTTTTCTATTGAAACGCACTCGTATAATTTCTCCTTACCCTCCTATCCTACAAATTTGGGGGCTCGTCAAAAAGAACCATAAACATTTTCGTGTGAATAGTGTGTTTAAAGTAACGAACAGTGTGATTGAAGTAACGAACAGTGTGATTAAAGAAACGAACAGTGTGATTAAAGCAATAAACAGTGTGATTAAAGCAACAAACAGTGTGATCTGAGAGAAAAGACTTGTAACTATTGAACTTTAAACATTTTTCCGTGTGTTACGTTGTGTAATTCGTTCAATACGTGTCCATGATGGAGTGTTTGGGACAAATCGAGGCTGTAAAAGAAAAAATTAAAACTGCGTCTGTAGCTGCGATAAGGTCTTTGCATACATTCATCTTCCATGATGAAGGAGATCGAAGTAATCGCAAAAGGCTGAGAAATTTTGAAGGTTTTGCGTTTGCCATTAATTCGGAAGAATATACAGCGCAATTAGAATATGCCAGACGGTTAACTACCGGTGATCTTATTTCAAGTTGCAACGTTTTGGGCATTGATTTTACGGGAAGTAAAGAAGAAATAATAGTACGTATGTGCAGCGTTCTAATGGATTTGAATCAGTTAGTAAAACCGAATGATGAAGAGGAAGAGGAAGAGGGTGAGGAAGATGATAATAAAAATGCTGCTGATGAAATGGGAAACGACAGTGGTAGTGAACGTGATATCGAAGTAACCCCAGCACGGCGACAAGAAAGAGACGTTAATTTTGCTTTCAGTTTTAAAGATGTGGAAAACACGTTACGCACTTTCGATGGTAGTGACGCGTATCCGGTGGAAAAGTGGATAGAAGATTTTGAAGAAGCGGCTGAAATCTTTCAATGGACAGAATTGCAAAAATTGATATTTGCTAAACGATCTTTATCGGGGTTGGCAAAATTGTTCATTCAGAGTGAGCGTGCCATTAATTCGTGGTGCAAATTGAAAAATGCATTAAAAAAGGAATTCGTCTCTAAAGCAAACAGTGCACAAATTCATAAGATGCTATCTAAACGAAAACTCCTGGCGCATGAAAGTGTGCAAGAATATTATTTGACGATGAAAGAATTGGCTGTAAGAGGTTCTGTCGAAGAAGAAGCTTTGATCCAGTATATCGTGGACGGTGTAGTAGACGATACACCTAATAAATTTATTCTATTTGGTGCTACCACTTTGCAAGAGCTGAAGAAACGCTTGGCTACATACGAGGAGGTACGGAAGAAATGCCGAGAAAGAAATTATTCTTACAAGAGGACGACGCAGGCAAACAAGGAATCTTTCACGAACCAGAAAGTAGCAGAACAACCCGCCAATACCAGTAAGATAAGTAAAAGCGAAGTACGTTGTTTCATTTGCGGTAAGAAAGGACATCAGGCAAATAATTGCGAAAATAAGTCTTTAGGCCGAAAATGTTTTAAATGTCAATCTCACGGTCATATAGCGTCTAACTGTCCGACTATTAAAAATGAAAATGTAACTAATTCCCCGCGAATGAATAATATTGCTATAGTTCCTTCAAATAACATGACTAAGGAAATTAAAATTGACAATGTTTCTCTTAATGCATTGATCGATACGGGAAGCCAGCTTACCATAGTTCGAACGAGTTTTACTGATAAATTGAACATTCAATCTTTAAACAAAATAAATGTTACATTGTCGGGATTAGGAAAGAATACAGTTTCTACGTTAGGTTATTTTTCTTCTGTTGTGAGCATTGATAATTTTGATTTTCCATGCAATATTTACGTTGTACCAGATAGCGCGATATATTTAGATGCAATAGTTGGTAGAGATATTTTAAATCAAGCGGAAATAAAAATCGATCCATATGGAATTTCTATTAAAAAGTTATCGCAAAATATTTTTCTTGCCGAAATCAATATACCTAATGATAATAATTTAAATATTGAAGAAACTGCGAGCGTAGAACATCGTGAAAGCATTGAGAAATTAATTACAAATTATAAACCAAAAAAAGTTAAAAATACAGAAATTGAGATGAAAATAGTATTAAAAGACGAAATGCCGATTTTTGAGAGACCGAGACGTTTGCCAGTACCAGAACGCGAAATAGTTGATAAACAAGTAGAAGAATGGATTAAAGAAGATATTGTTGAGCCTTGCGTATCAGATTTTTGTAGCCAGGTAGTTGTTGTAAAAAAGAAAGATGGTTCGCCGAGAGTGTGCATAGATTATAGGAAGATAAATAAAATGATAATGAAGGATAGATTTCCCTTGCCATTAATAGAAGACCAGCTCGATAAATTATATGATGCAAAGGTTTTTACAACACTTGATATGAGAAATGGTTTCTTTCATGTGTCTGTAGAAGAAAATAGTCGAAAATACACGTCTTTCGTTACACATAAAGGGCATTTTCAATTTAAGAGAGTCCCTTTCGGTTTGTGTAACTCTCCGGCAGTTTTCCAGCGCTTTGTAAACCATGTGTTTAGAAAATTAATAAATGACGGCATTTTAGTACCATATATTGACGATTTTATCATTCCGGCTGAGGACGAAAACGTGTCTATTTTAAGATTAGCGTTAGTGTTAGATACAGCTGCAGAATTCGGATTAGAATTGAATCTTAAAAAGTGTGCCTTTTTAAAGCGAGAAATAGAATTTTTGGGTCATGTAATAAAGAATGGTCGTATATATCCTTCATCATCAAAAATACAAGCGATACTGAAATTCCCAGAACCAAAAACTGTAAAGGATACACGTAGTTTTCTCGGACTCGCTGGACATTTTCGTAAATTTATTTTCAATTTCGCTGTATTGGCTAAACCTTTGACTGATTTGCTTAAAAAAGAAACTTCATTTAATTTTAGTGATAAAGAAAAAATTGCTTTTGAAACGCTTAAAAATTGTTTATTGCGGAATCCGGTTTTGAATATCTATAATCCAAAATTCGAAACGGAATTGCACACTGATGCAAGCAGTGACGGTTATGGTGCTATTTTATTACAAAAATCTTTAGATGATAATCAGTGGCATCCAGTGTATTATTTTAGTAAAAAGACAACCGATATCGAGAAAAAATATTCCAGTTACGAATTAGAAGTATTAGCGGTGATAGAAGCATTAAAAAGACTGCGTGTTTACCTTTTAGGTATTAAATTTAAAATTGTAACTGATTGTCAGGCATTTGAGAAAACGATGAGTAAAAGAGATATTACAACGAAAATAGCGAGATGGGCATTATTACTTCAAGAATATGATTATAAAATCGAACATAGACCGGGTGTTAAAATGAAGCATGTAGATGCGTTGAGTCGGTATCCAGTTATGTGTGTTAAAATTTGCGATATTGCGGCACGCGTTAAGCGAGCACAAGATGACGATGAATCTATTAAAGTAATCAAAGATTTGTTGAAGAATGAACCGTATGAAGACTACTTTGTAAAAAACAATATTCTCTATAAATTTGCAGAAGGACGTGAATTATTAGTCATACCTGAAAATATGCAAAGCGAATTAATTAAACAAGCGCATGATAAAGGGCATTTTGCAGTTAAAAGAACGGAAGAATCAATAAAGCAGAATTATTATATTCCGAAATTGCAACAAAAAATTAAAGATTGTATCTCAAATTGTATTCCGTGTATTCTAGTGAATAAGAAAGCTGGTAAGCAAGAAGGATATTTGCATCCTTTGTTTAAAGGAGATGCACCGTTGCAAACATATCATCTCGATCATTTAGGTCCGTTAGAATCTACTAATAAGAAATACTCGTATATTTTAGCAGTAATAGATAGTTTTACGAAATTTGTATGGTTATATCCTACAAAATCTACAACATCAGCGGAAGTGATCGCTAAATTAGAAATTCAAAAAACTACTTTTGGAAACCCAGCGCATATTATTACTGATAGAGGTACTGCATTCACATCTAAAGAATTTGTTGATTACTGCGTTACAGAAAATATTAAACTTTCAAATATTACTACAGGTTTACCTCGTGCTAACGGTCAAGTAGAAAGATTAAATCGCACAATCATTTCTATTTTATCTAAACTAACGTTAGATGATCCTACTAAGTGGTATAAGTTTATAGGCGATATTCAAAGAATAATAAATAATACCTACCAGAGAAGTATAAATACGACACCGTTTGAATTACTTGTAGGAACGAAAATGAAAACAAAAACGGACATAATGCTAAAAGAGTTAATAGAAGCGGAATTTATCAATGATTTTAACGATGCTAGGGAGAAATTGAGACAGGAAGCAAAGAAACAAATTGTAAAAGTACAAGAGGAGAATAGGAAAACGTATAACTTGCGTAGAAGACCGGCTAGCGTGTATAAAATAGGCGATTTGGTGGCAATAAAGCGTACACAAATTCAACCGGGAAGTAAATTAAAACCGGCATATTTAGGACCTTATCAAATTAGTAAAATTAAAGATAATAACACATATAACGTCATTAAAGTAGGTTATTGCGATGGGCCGAAGACAACAACAAGTTGCGCACAATATTTAAAGCCATGGGCGTTAATTAATTTGGCATCCGAGGCGGATGAACTATAGGATGGCCGAGTTGTAGGATTTTTCCACGTGGTACCATGGGTTTTTTCCATGCAGTGACCGTTGGTATGGTTTTTTCCATTAGCGAGCGTCTTTTGTTTTAACGGCGTTTGGCGCGTGCGAGAGACCTGCGAGTCAATCGTGATTTGGTGTGCTAGCGTGTAGCTTCGGTCGGAAAGCAGTGCCGTCCGAAGTGTGTGTATTCTTACTTAATTAATTGTTAATACTTAATATATTGGTAATCTTTTTCTTTTCTATTGAAACGCACTCGTATAATTTCTCCTTACCCTCCTATCCTACAGTAACATATTTGTGTTAATGGAAATGACAATAACAATAATAATAATAATAATAATAATATTTTATCGTAATAAGGTTTACGTAGCAAATCATATGGTGAGTACTATGATAGTTCAGTGAATATAACTTCCGACAAACAATAGTAATTGGCATTATAGTGAAATCTTATATACGATTTAGTAATTCTAGTGATTGTGATTCCTTAAATAATTACGATAATAGAAGTTCAAAAAATAAGAACTATGCTCAATATAATAAGTTTTCATATTTCAATCTTAACAGAAATTATGTACGTAAGTACTTCTGTAATGTCACGTACATCTAATATACCATCCACTCACTCGCACTCTCACATGCTCGAATTTAGCGGTTATTGTACCCAATACTCTCTACTCGCTTTTATTTTCATTCGCACTCCCTTTCACTCTCTCTCTCTCAGTCGTTCGCCTGTCGCATATTTACATTTTCGGTGATCGGCAGTTGATCGGTCTCACCTAACGGACGACACATTTTTGTGTTTCCCTCTTTTCTGTATTTTCACCGTCTCGACTAACAGCTCCGATTTAACACCTCGACTTCCTACGCTCGTAAGCGGGGTCATTCTAAACAACTTTTTCCTTTGCAAAAATGTAAAGGAATCACGCGCGATTCTAGCGCTCTGATTGGTCGGTGTTTTTCCTTAACCAGTTAACTGTGATTGACGAGTATACTCGTCATGGAGAAGTGGCACGATTTTGTGTATTGACGAGTATACTCGTCATGCGTATAAAGTAGTGACCATTGACTATTTAAGTTGTAATTTCAGAGAAAAACAAAACATATTCTCAAATTTCAAGATGTTTAGAATATTTTGAGGCCATGCCGGAATAAAATAAACAAATAAAAAATATAAATAATTTGAGATGAATTCATGCGTCCCCGTATGCACTGACCGAAACAGTTTACCAGTTCGCATAACGAATTCATTTATGTGCGATGACAACGTTTTTTAGATGTTAGCCTAAAAGGGGCAAAGGCAAAAGTCAGAAAGTTGATTTATAATAGGGTTCCTTCAGGTATGGTCAGTCATGGGAGAAATGCGTGACGCCGACCAGGCGCTGAGCCTATTGATAGCTCCTGGCCCGAAGTTACCTAGCTATCGAGTGGTGTGAATGCCAATTGCTTGATGTTAGAACCATGTGCTGAGCTTAGAGTAATGTCCCAATACCGTGCTGCCTGAAGAACAGTTATTTTATTGGGGTGGGAAATGCAAGGATGCTTTCTGGGAAGAGGATTGTGATCAACCCTACAGCACGTACTCCAGAACTTCTTTAGTGTCAAGACAGGTAGAAAATATTTTGTCAGTAAGGAAGAACGTAAATCAGTGTGTATTTAGGTCTCTCAGTCCGGGAATTTTGACGGTCACTAAAATTCATAGATATCCATAAAAACTTACGGTTGGAAGGACCGTCGGCCTCATGAATCCGTGATCGAGCTAAATTACTTTATAGCCCCGTACATAGACCAAGTGACCAACAGCTGGAGGAACCGTAGGGGTCCCTCGTTATTGTTATTAGTCAAAAACATGCGCTTTACACCCCCAGACTGATACCACGGAAGTCCACACCCACGACTAAGGCCATAGGCCAATTTCAACACTCTACAAACGTCACACAAACCAATCAGTAGGCAGTGAAATACCAACTCCCCCACTTTGTCGTATTTTCAAAAATATATAAGGGTTCCTTCGCATTTTCTAACTACTATACATCCACAAAACTCGGTGACTTCTTGAAAGCTAACTCGTGAGCAGTGCAGCAACTTTGAATTTTCGGTGATCTTGATCTTCATCTTGCTTCATCAAACCCCAAAAAGTGTGTGTCAGTGCATATCTTATCAAGTTTCAGCGGTTCTTATCAAGTAAGTACAGTGCAACGCAAGAATTTCAAATGCGTAAATATTATAAAGTTGTCCAGAAAAGTTCTGTAAATTACTATTTTTTTATTTTTAGTTCATTTTATCCCCAAAATGAACAGCTATAGCAGCGACGATGACAATTTTTCACCTACAATGAAGCGAAGACGTTTACAACTACTTTCATCGTCTTCTGAGGACGTCAGCGATGAAGACATCGAATCTGATACTGAATCTGATCACAGCATATTTGAATCTACTGACTCCGAGGACGATGAAACTGAAAATGAAAATCAGGATGCAAATGCTACTTGGAATACCACAGGAGGTAACAGAGAACCTTTTCAATTTTCTGCGAATCCTGGCCAGCAAGAAATAATACCAAGACGTTACAGAAATAAGTGTTTGTATTATATGGAAAAATTTCTAGATGACGAGCTTATTAGTATTATAGTAACTCAAACAAATGTATATGCTGAACAATTTCTACAAAGCTATCCTAATCTAAAGCCGCGATCAAGGGTGAGGAAATGGTATCCGACTAATAATAATGAAATCAGATGCTTTATCGCGCTCGTGATATTGCAGGGCGTCGTAAAAAAGCCCACTCTTCAAATGTATTTCTCGAACAGGGAATGTATTCGTACGCCGTTTTTTGCTAAAGTGATGTCAGCCGATCGATTTTTATTGTTATGTAAATTCCTTCACTTCGAAGATAACCAACTTTGCGATGAGACAAGGCCAAGAACAAAAGTGACTAAAATCAAAACGGTGATGGACAATATTGTAAAAAAGAGTAAAACTTTTTATATTCCGCAAATGGATATTTGTATCGACGAATCACTGCTAATGTGGAAAGGACGGTTATCGTGGAAACAATATATCCCATCAAAAAGAAGTCGATTCGGAATAAAATTCTTTGTTTTGTGCGAGAGTGAGTCGGGATATATATGGAATTTTTTCATATATACCGGAAAAGATACTGACTATGACCAGCGCTTTCTAGAATTTAACATTTCTGCACGTATTGTGCTACAGTTATGTAGCGACCTTTTAGATCGGGGATATAGACTGTATTTAGACAATTGGTATACTAGCATTTCACTGGTAGAAAAATTATGCATGCATAAGACGGACGTGGTTGGAACCATTCGGAAAAATAGGATTGGTATTTCTTCAGAAGTGATACAAACCCCGATTAGAAAAGGGGAATGCGTTGTTAGGTTTAAAAATAAAATTATGCTAATGAAATGGAAAGATAAAAGGGAGGTTTATTTAGTAAGTACTGTACATAATGACAACGTAATCGAAACAGAGAAAAGGAAAATAATAACAAAAAAACCGGAACTAGTGATTGATTATAATAAAAAGATGGGTGGAGTGGATATGAGCGATGGAATTATCATAGCGTACTCCACAGCAAGAAAACGACTCAAGAAGTACTATAAAAAAATATTTCTCCATGTCTTAGACATTATTTGTCTGAATGCATTTATATTGTATAAAAAAAACAATGGAACATTATCGCGAATCAACTTTTTGCTACAATTTATTGAAGACACTATTGCGACGTATCCAATTCAAAGAGAAAAATCGACACAAACTCGGCCATTTAGACCTAATGTAAGCCAGTTAGGCGGGAATCATGTTCCGGATTATATACCCGGAACTTCTAAAACAAACAACCCTACGCGAAGGTGTTCACACTGCTATAAACGTAAGATCAGGAAGGAATCGCGTTACTGGTGTTCCATTTGCAAAGTCCCATTGTGTATAGTACCCTGTTTCGCTGAATACCACTCCACAGCAGGAATTTAAATTTTTACTTTTATATGTATAATGTTTAATTTGTATTGCATTTTTAGTTTAATATGTATGTAACATATGTTTATGTTAACCAAATAAGTAAATAGTAGTAATAAAATTGTCAATTTTATAAAATAAACCCATCTTTTTGATTCAATATCTTACCAGCGCAACTTACTCTGTGATTGACGAGTATACTCGTCATGGCTCGATTCTGGCGACACAAAACGGTGCGCGCTCTCAGACGAGGGCGCCACAGTTAACTGGTTAATAATTTAAAAATGAAGCCACATCCCACATTTTTGCAACGGAAAAAGTTGTTCAGAATGACCCCGCCTACCTCCCACTTTCGGCTCCTTCACCATTTTTGGGCCACCTTGTATATACTTTCTACATGTCGTCGGCGAAAATTGAGAAAAAGAAAATTTAAAAAAATGGCACGTATTTAAAGAAAAAATCGGGAAATTACGCGGAATTTTTATGAAATTTCGTTCGAGACCACGATTTGCATTTTCCTAAAATGTAACACTTTCTTTACACTTTAGGCAAATTATAAAATTCGAAAGCTCCGCGAATACACAAAAAATTCACTGTCACTGCTTACGCTGTGGAAGTTTTCTAGTACTAGCACTGCCACCTACAAGCTCACCTCTTTCTTCAAAATGGCGCTTAGGCATTTATCTTTTTGACAAGACAAATTGAAATTAACAAAATTGTTCCTCGAAATCGTTTGAGGAAAAAAGCAAACACTGCGTTTTATCTAATGTCCAAACTACTAGTTACATATGACGGTCAACATTGACAGAATTTTTAATGTTTCTGTCCCGTTGAGTACTCAGGAAAAAATGTTCAATCAGGAAAAAGTTGGAGTAGGAAATTACAAAAAAAAAGAAAGGCCCCGGAATACTTGCTCTTTAGTGTTCTCGACTCTACGCGCGGTGCACGCTTCAAATTCGAGCATGATGCGCAGCTTCATGGGGCTAAATTTCCTATGTTTTACGAATATCGCTTTGCAACTTTGGAAAAATATTCTACAATTATAACTATCATTTACAATAATAAAAAGAAATTCGATTTTTTGAAGGTTGTAAATGTATGTCCCCCCTTAAACGCCAACGCATAAGACGTCTACCTGGATCTTTGCAATTAAATAACCATGTTAAAGGTTTATGATCGGTGACTATAGTAAACTGCCTACTATACATATAGATAGAGTCGATAATGGTTTATACTCCACACAATTGCAAGTAATTCTTTTTTCGGTTGTACTGTAATTTTGTTCACATCAATTTAACATTCTGGATGCATATGCTATGGACAAATATTTTACGATGGGTCCTTGGCTTAAAACGGAACCTATAGCATAATTTGAGGTATCGGTCGTAAGAATAAAATCGCGTTCGAAATCAGGATTTTGGAGGAGTGGTTGCGTAGTTGGTATTTGTTTAAATTTGTCAAAAGGTGGTTGTTGTTGTTTCGTAGTTCATTCGAATGGCGTGTCCTTGTTCAATAAAGGACTTAATAGTTTTTCCAGCTTAGCAAAATCTTTTATAAACTTGCGGTAATATCCGACAAGTCCTAGGAACACCCCTTTGCCCGATATAATATGTCCAAGGTATGCTACTTCGCGACGCATAAATTCGCACTTACCGGGCACTAACTGTAACTTATTTTTTGCAAGACGTTCGAATATTGTTTTTAATTTATTATAGTGTTGTTGGATAGAAGAGGCATAAATTACAATATCATCTAGATATACGAAATATTGCAGACTCTGCAACCCTGGCAGTATACAGTCCATAAAACGTTAGAAAGTTATAGGCGCGTTCTTTGGGCCGAATTCATTCTAGTGAACTCGTAATGACGTTGGGGTTGTCGTAAATATGGTTTTTGCCTCTCTCCTAGTTTCATACGAACCTGATATAAAGAGGATTTTAAGTCAAGCGTTGTAAAATATTTTGAATGCCCTAATTGGTCTAAAATTTCAGCTACATTAGAGTATTTCAGCTACAATGTATATTAGGAAGCAGGTACGCGTCGCCCACTCGAACACTATTTAATTTTCTGTAATACATTACTACCCAAAGTTGATGTCCAAGAGGCAATAGACGGTTGGATAACCTCGACTTAACATTTTTCCTATTTGTTTATGAAGTTCGGGTTTATGAATTTCGGGGTATCGGTATGATTTAGTATACATAGTGGTTGGGCGGTTATTTGGATTTTATGTTCAACAGTATCTGTAACGTTTAATTCATACCCGGAAGGTGAAATAATTGTTGAAACTGATTACATATATCTATTATCCATTTACGTTCATCATCGTTCAAATGAGCTAACCTAATTGTAAATTTCTCTAGTAACCACTTTGATCGATTTGGAGAAGATGTCTGTGAAGTTAAGGATAAAATTATGGACTCTTTGGAAAGTAGTCATAAATTTACTGACATTGGTTGTACCTATTAATCAGAGATTCGCATATTAAGAATGGTAGAATAAGCTTGATTATTTGTATTTACTCTGTTAAGTACTCGTGATTACCCGAGTAGGGAGATTCGAGCTTTGTAGGCGTTTTGCACGCTTGTGCCAACAAATATAATAACTACTCGAAGGACCACCCGATATGATCGGGACTGTACAAATTATCTATATTTCAAGTATACGAATGACTATGTTCTTTATTCAACTATTCAACTATGCCTATACAAATCAACTGTTCTATCTGTTCTTAGTTCAACTAACTTGTCTGTCTATATCTATGCAACTCTCAGATTCTATTAAATCTCTCCGATGTCAACTCGGTCGGGTAGACTTGACGGGGGTGCATCGTTCTAATTGGCTAAGTGAAAATGTACAAATTGTGGAAGGGCAACAAAGTTAACGCCCTACGTGGGCCCCTCCACTCGCAAATATTCTACGTTTTGCTCCTGGACCGTGGCAGGTAATAAGGATCAAGAAGCGCGCTGACCTTAACTAAACATGCTAGAAATAACGGGCTCGAAAGGTAAAAATGTCAATCTGTCGACCAAATGCGAACAATGACTCGAAAACTACATAGAAAACGCGCGGGTCTTTATGGTTTCCTGAATTTATGGCTGCCACGGAACGGTCCGCGAACCCTTCGATGGGACGACGGTCTTAGGTTAATTACTATATTCAAATTCCAAATCTATTGTCAAATGTAAGGGCATGTTGGCCTTAACATACTCTAATAATGGCTTTACATAAATATACTCCCTCTTGAAATTTTATCTCCGGTATAATTCCTTCTGTAACTACTGGATTTCCTATTTCGATTTCTATCAGTGTTTCAGTCCGGACTTTAATATTCGTTAAATGTGTATTTCTTTGTTGCTGATCTTGGGAAACTAAGGGGATTGATGTTGAAATTTATTGAAAAGTAATTTTTCGCGATGCGGAATCGATCGTTGCAGATTTTGTTTCCAAAATATCTTTTCCTATCAAGCCGTCGAAGGGGACGTTTGTAGCCTGATTCAAAAGATAAAATTTCTCTAACACAGTGCGGTAATGGAGTTTAATTGGAATCTGACAACTACCTACTGTTTCGACAGGACTGCCTGTGCTCAAGCCGCGCAAAATTGATTTGTCTCGCGAGTTGAATTTCGTTTCCGGAGTCAACTTCGAAGCTTTTAATGCGCATTGAACGAAATAATCGATTAGGCGATTTTCTGATAAGAAATTATTTCTAATGAAAAATAAGACCGCCAAATTGCGTAAGATTTAACATTTTCAAATCAGCCATTTTATTTGCAATAATCTAATATTTTTAAACAAGAGCTGATCTATCCGATTCAAATACTTATTCAATATGTCCAGTTCTGATAGACCATTCATCCCAAATACATTGTTTCCTATTTATAAAAGATGATTTGTGCACTTACCACACAGCAAATCCGGTAGATACAGGAATTTTATGTTTACACACAAATGCTTAAAATGGTACATACCTGCGACATAAGAAAGAGATATGAATACATATACATTATAATTCAGCAAATTCTATCAAACAAATACTACACTTTTTACAATTTTGATTACAGTTCATAGCAGCTAGTTGTATAAGTATTATTATAGCCAACAAAAGAACTACACTTTCTAAAATTAATTCTTCCGCATTCATCCAAATCATAATCATCATAAACTAGGATTTAAAGGGAATATTTCATGAAACATAATGAGTATCAATCTCCAAAGAAAACACAAGGTCAAAGGTTTAAATATTTAAATTCTCAACTGGGAATATTGCACATTAACTGTACATCAAGGTGCAACCCATGGGTCCAAGCTACGAGTTAATGGTGTAAGTACGTTAAACACGTACTTCTGTATACAGGGTGTCCCAAAAGTGTTGTAGGAGCCGGAAATGGGAGGTAGGTGGGGTCATTCTGAGCAACTTTTTTATTTGCAAAAATGTCGTATGAGGCTTCATTTTTAAATTATTTACGAAAAACACCGACGAATCAGAGCGCGAGAATCGCGCGCGCTCGGAGGCAGAAGTGTAGGCCCGAGTTATAATTGGCCGTGGTCACGATCGAATCGCGTTCTGATTGGTCGGCGTTTTTCCTTAATAATTTAAAAATGAAGCCTCATCCAATATTTTTTCAAAGGAAAATGTTGTTGAGAATAGAATCACCTACCACCCCTTTCCGGCTCGTACCATAATTGCGGGACACCCTATATTATAGTAAATGATGTGATTAACTCTTGCTATGTCGTCGTCTGTTCCAGGAAAGCTTACTCTGACAATCAAAGCGCTATTGTATAAGTACAGTCTCGAAGATCTTAAATTACGAATAACACAGCTTTCATGTTCGAACGTTAAGAACCACGAAATAAGGAACTCATTTACCAGTCGATAATCAACGTACGACAAACTGAATAAATACTTAGCTGTCGTTTGCCGCAGCAAACTGCCCGAAAAAAGCCTCGAAATCTTTTTACACCGATCGATCTATTATTCCGGGGACCGAAATCGAAACGTTCGCCAGAAAATTGAACCAGTCAAGCCAGCTAAAGTGGCGCGTATGCTTTGTCCGGTAGCTCGTTCTTGTTCGTTGTTATTCGAAGACCAGCTCGTTCTAGATTTCGTTGTACCACGCGTTCACACACATACAGCCAATGGAAGAAATTCGCCGGTTTCGATTTCGCGGTAACGGCGAGCTCGATTACTCTCGAGAGCTGCGAGTACCTGGATAGAAGTGCGAGAGCAGACCGAGGCGAAAAGGGGAAGGACGTGTATTGCACCAAGAAGACCGTAGTCGTGTACAGAAGGAGCTGCATAATTTGGTAGATGATCTCATTGTTAGCGGATTCGATATACACATATATAAAGAGAAGTTCGACATTCGCTTGGTGTTGCACAAAATCCAGTCAAAGGAGAATCGAATGTACCCTGGCTATTTGGAACGAATGTACCACCGTTTAGATTTTATGGAGCTACCGAAACTGTCTGAACCTTTGCTATTTTGTGGAATAGAGTGGTAAAGTTTTTTGCTTTTTAATATGAGCACAGTTAAGCGTGCGAAAAGTTGGTGTACCATGTAGTACAAACAAGGACATGATATAAATTATTACAATGAGCAAACTATGCAAAGTATGTACAAAGAAAGATAATAAATTAAATCATCTAAAAGTAATACATAATTAGAGAGGTTTATGTTATTATAGTCGTGTAAGAAAAGGTAGTCTGGTTGTGATTGTTAAGGAATATATATTAACAGGTTGCCGCACACTTTTAATTTGACGATAGTGCTGAGAAACACATTTCTTTCTCTCCGAATTGTCAAAGAATGAAAAATCGCACAAAAAACAATTGATATGTTATCTCGAATGTTACATATAATCGACAAATAAATACATTAGTACACTTCGTTCTAACGATGTTTCTTTTATTATTAAATAAAATCTGTAGGACGGCTACAGCTGTTATTTGTCTATACAGCCGTGGACAAAATTAAGTGGACAGGTATCATAAATAACAAAAGGTTAATTTAATTTAACTAACAATGCCGATGAATCAAAACTTTATTGCAGAATTATATACATTAAGTAAATGTTTTTTCAAGTCTACAAAAGCATTTCACGTTCCAAATTTAAAATTTATTTAAAACATTGTAACAAAACAAAAAATTTTTTACATTTCTGCAATGTCCACTTAACTTTGTCCATGACTGTATATCGCGAAAAATCGCGCCAAACTATAATATTTTTTAATTGTCTATGATTTTATTCTTCCTTATTAATTTCACTTATAGACCTGTGCTCTATCTAAAGGTTTTATATTTCCAAAAGTTGTCCAACATTCTTATTTTAGTCACTTTTGTTAGACCCTACTCGGCAGGGACCAGGCCTACGTTTACAATCGGATGCAAGTTGCCATTTTCACTTTCGAGTATGACGTTAACCAGGCATTACTTGGGACCCTTCCCATGACTCTTACTTTCCACCTATGAGACGTTCGTACTCCTCTTCCACTAAAGAAGAGCGCTATAACGCTGAGTAAATTCGAACATTTGTTGTATCGATGATACTCCAAAATACTTTCCGAGAAACTGAAATATTTCGCAGAATTAATTAGCTTCGATAATTTCCTAAATAATAAGCTTAAAGTATAAGCACTTTTGTGTAGAGCACACGAAACTGCATCGATTGTTGCGGTCAAAAACATAGATTTCCATTGAAAAAATAATGTTCTTGCATTTTTCTTACTTAATTTGTTACTTTTACTTACATCGTCTGTTCCCAACGTTTGGGTGATACAGTTTGTTCCCGGATCGTGGGACATATTGCATGTATGTCTGACAGTTTGGTATTTGCATTTATTTCAACATTTGAAATAAGAAGAAACAGTATGAAGTTTCTTAAATGATTCCGTAGACTAAAATTATTGTTGAAACCCATTTATTGTTTTATATCGTAAAGTCTTGCTGTTGCGGCGCATTCATAGAATCATAAAGCCATTGGACTTATATTTAACTTTAGAAAATTCAGGAATATGCAACAACTGCATTTTGCTGCACTTTACAACATGCAATTTATATTCTTAAACTTTTTTTAATTTAGCATGATTTTCGAGAGCCAGGGTGGTTTATTATTTTATGAGTGTCGAACCGTTAGGTGACAAACGGCGTCGTACTTTTTACTTTAGGTCACTCAGGTAAAGAGTGACCACGCGATGAGCATTTGGTGAGGGCGGTTGTTGTCCACTTCCCTTTAATTTTCTAGAACCAATTGAAATACTTTAATTTTAACTTAGTCGTTTGTCCACCCCCAGCAGCATGCCAAAACCACTACATACTGTTTTCTGGAGAGAACATTATTTTTTCTCTTCAGTAGATTTCCAATAACTCTCAAAGAGTACACATCAATTTATTTTATATTTACCTTTTAAAATCCGTTGCCAGTTTGCGAGGTGTTATTATTTTTTCTTAAAGTGCTATATCAAGTCTTAGTTTTTAATAAAGCACAGTTGTTTTGTTAATTTGGTTTTTTGAGTGGATTCACTGATTCCACAACCTAACTACTTCGGGATTCCTTAAGTTGAATCTCGAAGATCAACAATTCAACAGTGATAATGTCTATATTTCTATTGACTAATAAATTCCCCAGACTGGACTTTCTCCAAAGTGGACATGAATGGACATCTGCAAACAAAGACGTTACTCCTTCGGTTAAGGCAGGGGTGGCCAAACCGTGGCGCATTGAAGGGTTTTTCTTGGCACACAAAAAAAAAATTTGTTTCTGGAAAAGAGCAATTAAGACATTATAGATACGTGTTAAAGTTTTCTTATTATAATTTAAATCTGTGGTGTGATTAAGTAACTCCTTCTTCATCCTAAGCAGAGTATATTCCATCAATATCTCACTTCACCTAAACCCTTGTAAAAGGCGTTAAAGTTTTTTGGCGCATCTGGATTCGCTTTCTACTCAATTGGCGCATGACATGCGAAATGTTGGCCACCCCTGGGTTAAGGGTTCCGGTACCCAGATGCGACTAATGAGAAACTAAAAGGACTCGAACTAATATAAATGATTCCTTGGATTCTATTCCTGCTACGGGTAAAACCAATTGCCACACAATGAAAGAACGGGAAACATTAAGTTTAATTTCTGTAAATACGCAAAAAATTGCCAATATTGTAAGAAAAATATTTCTGTCAAAAATTATTTATTTTTGGAAAGAATATTACAAATACATTTTGTTAAATACTCGTGGTTACCCAAGAAGGAAATTTCGAGCTTTGTATGCGTTTTACACGCTTGTGCCAACAAAATACAATAACTAACTCGAAGGACCACCCGAAGTATTCGGGACTATACAAAATGTCTAGGTTCGATATTATACGATTTACTATGTTGTTTTATACGATTCTATGCTATGCGAGACGAGTTACGATGCTGCTCTAAGCTGTACGTGTTACTATTCCAACTAATATATTTATGTTCCAACTATAATCCAACTATGCTTGTACTATGCTATTACTGGTGTTACTATAATTCAACTAGTCGACATTCTATAATATCCAATCGATGTCACCTCGGTCAGATGGACTTGACGGGAGTGCATCGTTCTAATTGGCTAAGTAAAAGTGTACAAATTGTGGAAGGGCGGCAAAGTTGACGCCCTGCGTGGGCCCCTCCACTCGTAAATATTTCAAGTTTTGCTCCTGGACCGGTAATAAAGATCAAGAAGCGCGCTGACTTGAACTAACCATGCGAGAAATAACGAGCTCGAAAAGTAAAAATATCGATCTGGCGACCAAATGCGAACAATGACTAGAAAACTACATAGAAAACGTGCGAGTCATTATGGCTTCCTGAGTTTATGGCTGCCACGGAACGGTCCGTGACCCTTCGATGGGACGACGGTCTTATTGCTAATTGCTGTATAGAGAAATCCTAAATCTATTATCAATGTAAGGGAACTGGTGGCCTTAACACATTTTGAATAATTATTTATAAGTTTTTAAAGTATCATATTTTTTTAAACAATCTAGTACAGAGATTATCATCATCATCGTTCTCGATTTTAATCCAATCACCTACAGAGTTATCAATATTTTCTATTTTTAACAATAAGTCATTTTCTCCTTCACTTGAATATTTATAGGTAGAACTATTCTCTTCTTAGGATGTAATAAGATTTGACTGCTAGCCTCTAGAAGCAAAATCAGACAATTGCTTTCAAAATATTCACTGATACTGTCGCTATAAAAATTTACAAAATAATTGATTAATTTCTTAGGCTCAAAATACTACAAATTAAATACAAAATGCATTAATTAATTGCCTGTTACTGATGCTTAACTGACAAGACACTCGCACCACATTTCATAGACAGCGATTCTCGACAGAATCCGCACTGTTACCTCCCACCCTCCAACATGACATACTACCGCAGAGCCAAAGTACTGTTGTCACGAAAGTGGTAACTTACTGCGGTTAAGGGTTAAGTTAACAAAAGTAACAGAATTATTTTGTTCAGCAGTCGGTACTCGAGATTCCAAATTGTAATAAATAATATCTGCCTCCTTAAATGTAATTCAAACAATCCCACAAAGTGCACAGTCGTCGAAACGAAAAATCAACATCCAAAATCCTCTTTTAATCAAGTTATCGAAACACCCTATACGTATATGGACCGCACGACTACGAAATATACGGTTGGCGGGCGGGCTGAAGGAAGGAAGGAAGGAAGCAGAAGGTGAGAAAAGGAAGTGAGTTGTTCGAGAGATCGAAATAACATTTGTATGCATTGCGGCCAACATTACACTACAGCCAACTCGATCCACCACCTTCTCTCGAGTTCTCTTCGTTTCCTGTGAGTTACTCCGTGATTACTGTTTTCCTATGCCATGGCGTGTTGCTCCGGTCGCTCCCAAAGGGAACTATCACGTCGACGATATCGTAGTCATTCTCGAAAGACACCTTGAATACGAGAAGACTGACCTAACATACGGATCACAAGCGACAGTCTACGATGCTTACTACCACCCCCTCAATCTTCCAACACCCTACGTTGTTTGTCTCATCCCATTTATTCGCTCAAATTTCTCTATAGAATGCACATGACTATTATCCGATATTCTACAAACACATTAAACGCTACGAAAGAATTCAACATAACTTCCCGCAAAAAGGGAACGTTGGAACATGACTTTTGGCATTGACCAGAAATCATAAATTCATGTAGAACTTACGATGTTTTTTGAAAAAAAAAGGTCCTTACCAGTGTTTAGTATATCACTTACAGTTTTTGAGATATTAAAAAAAGAGTTTTCCAACTGTAACTTTGAGGGCTATTTTTACACATTTAACATCGATCATTACCAATAAAAAGTACATGACAAAAATTCTTACAAGAACTATTAATTTATAGTCCACTTTCATGAAAATGGATGATTGATAGTTGGATATGTTCCGTTGTAACTTAATGGCATATGGTTTAATGGTGAAACATGCATACCTATGTACATGTGGACATGTATTGTATAATAAGTAATTATTGAAATATAACACTGTCCAACAGCCAATCGACGTACTAAAATTCGATCAGTGATTATGATAGTGTTTGTTGCGCTGGTTACGAATCTGCATTCCGTTTCCCACCAGCACGTACAGTTTTTAAGAAATTTGATTTCGAAAAAAAGCACATTTTCGAAATTCAAACAAATTTTGTGAGGTAACTATAAAAGATACTGAAATTCTGTTTGCAACAAAAGATTCTGTAGACTTTCCTGAATACAACGGTATCTGCCTTTTATGCATTCTGAGAGACACTGATTTTACACCAATTTTTATGTTCATTTTTCAATTTATCTCAAAAAGTAAGGGTGTAGTGGAAAATCGAACTATACCACGCGATAGAGCGGATTTTCGCCTTTAAAAAGCACCCAAAGAAAGTTGGAACGTCGTTTTTTTACGATACCAGAAGCAAAATAGCAACGCGAGAAACGAAGCGAAGACAGTGATCCGCCGCATCAGAGCGGTCACTCCGTATCCTGCTTGTTAACGCGATTCAAGGAACGATCCCAGTGACGTGAGAACCACTGTCCTCGCTTCGGTATATAAAGTTACTCTCATGAAATTCCTTGTAATCTGATGTTTAGCATTTACAATTATACAAAACTCTATACGATACACGTGTGAATATAACTTTACTGATGAATTTAGTACACTAAATGAGAGAAAGGTTCACATAAACACTTGTTATTTTTATATCTAAAAGCTTATATTTATGATGACAACACAGAAACGCTTGTATATCGAAATTTATATTTTATATGAATTTTTGTATTGTAGTATGCTGAATTCCCTAGTGACGTTATCCTTGCGTGTTCTAGAAGGCATTATACATTAGAGCTGTATGAACGTTTCTACACCCTCAAAATATTACACGTACAGTCAGTCAAAAAAGTTTCCGTACACCGCGCTAAGATTTATTGAACGTTATACATTAGCCAAGAAGCAGGTTGGAAATAAATAATTTGTATATAGTTATATTTAGAAACTTAACATTTATCATTAGTGAAACCGGAATGGACATACATTCATTTGTTAACGAAGTAAAATACGCGAAAGTAGAAACGTAAGAAAAATAAGGTCAAAAAAGTCTCCGTACACATAAATTTATTAACTATAATTTTATACTTAGTGATCGGTGGGCCCTCCCTTGACTTTAATAATTCCTTGCAACCTTTTTTGCATTGTACATACCAACTTTTTAGTTAAATCTGGTTCAATATTATTCCATTCTAATTGTATTTTGGATTTCAGAACTTCCTTGTTTTTAATATTGTTAATATTAATTTTCTTTTTATTTCTTTTTAATTTCCTTTTTATTTCACTTCATAAATGTTCGATGGAGCCCACGTCGGGGGATTGAGGAGGCGTACAAAGCTGATTTGGAACATTATACAATAACCATTCTTTTACTTTCTTCGCCGTATGCTTATGGTCGTTATCTTGTTGGAAAATGAATGACCTTTCTAAATTTAATTTTAATGAACTATGTGTGGGGGAATTATATAAACGCTTCTTCTAATCATAATATTTAATATCTATATATTTGAATAAGTATAAACTTCTTGTCCATATTCGTTACAAAAATTTCATTTCTCACATCCACGTGTTCTCTCTTGCCTTTCCATTCAAACTCTCACATCCCCCTCAATCATACCAACCTTACTCCCTTAGCACTCATACCAACTTCAATTGTAAAAATAACCTCACAATATGGACCAAATTTTCTTTAAAACTGTTTAAATAAATGTTTTGATCCATATACCATTAATAAATGTCATATATTCAACTCCTGCAGCACTCATACAGTCCCAAACAATCACGCAGCCGCCTCCGTGTTTTGGTTCAATTTGCGTGTTTGGTTTTCTCCAAACTTTTTATTTCTGCCATCTGAATTAAAAGTAGTGAATTTACATTCATCATTGAATATTACATTATTCCAAAAGGTTTGCTTTTTATTAACATGTAAATTTACGAATTCTAATCGCTTCCATTTATTGACTTGGTTTATAAATGATTTTCATGGAGGCGATTGCGATGAACGTAATCGACGGAAGGCGAAAGCAAGTTCTGTAGACTAAACAGTTCACAACCGAGATAAGGAACAGAGACTTTTCTATAGATCCTGTTCGGCGTTGCATGATTTTTACAATGCATTATTCGAGGCCAGGGAAACTTCTTTAAGACAGCTGAAAAGGTTTAGAGAAGAAGAAACCCTCTTGAGAATCTGAACGCCAGTCCCGAGTTTCTCATGGTCAAATAATTTGTTTATGACCCTCGTAAACGTATCGCATAACTTAAACCGCTCTAAAGGGCCCTGCTGAAGGCCGGAGTAATCGCCACGAGTCGAAGGTTATTCTATTTCTTTTTTAAAGAGTTTCTTTTCCGTGTACGAAACTGCGTACCCCTGGGGTGCTAGTGTTTACAAGAGTCGGCGTCAATACGGCGGACATCGATGCTCGTGCTACGCACTTAACAGCCATGCACGTGCAGTTTATTTCTCGACCGAGATTCGAGAAATGACCCATATCAATCAGCACGGGGGTCTCACATACGTAATACAAACGCCTTCGACTTTCGTAACAGAAAGGAGGAGCTCGCGATACTGTTCGCTCAACCTTGTCACCAATCGGGGTTTTTCGCCTAATTATGGACTGGCCCTGATTGGTCCTCACTGAAAAAGGCCTAGATCACATCACACGTGGTGATCACCCTATCGTTCTTGTGGCAGTATCGAGGTTGTTACCTAGTTTCGCATACACCTGTTCCTCTTCGCCGGGCCATGCCCACTGAGGAAAGGTTAGTTTCGCATTCACCTGTTCCTCTTCGCCGGGCCATGCCCACTGAGGAAAGGTTGCTTTCGCATAGACCGGTCCTTCTTCGACGGGCGATGCCGACTGAAGAAAAGTTCGAACTTATATCCACCGATTCCTCTCGATAGGCCATGCCTATGGAGGAAGGGTTGCTTACGCATATGCCTGTTCCTCTTCGCCGGGCCATGCCCACTGAGGAAAGATTCTTGATACACCTGACAAGGTTCACTTCGACGGGCCATGCCCATTGAGAACACCTCGTACCTGCCAATTCCCTCTTCGACGAGCGCTGCTCACTGAGGAGAATTCATTCAAGATTCTACTTTAGTATCCCCACCTCTGTAGAAGGTCGTGGAGACGCAATGGATGCGTGGTGCGAAGATTTACAACCTTCGTCGTCCTGACCGTCTGACGGTATGGACTCGCCACGATTCATTTGCTCGTTGAACAGATCCTTTGTCACCCATTCACTAATAATAATTTGGGTCTGGTTCTTCAGCCCAGTTTTTTCGTTATGTTAGTTCGTCCTCAGATTGCAAAGCATTAAGACATTCCTCGTGCAGCGTTAAATAAAGATAGAAACGTTCTTGTAATGTAATCCATTGTGTTTTACATTATTTCTAACGTACATTTGCAATATAATATAATTGACTAGGAAAATAATAGGCGAATCTCTTAAGACATGAAATAAATCGACACGAATTATAAAAATTTTAGCTTAAGCTGCTATGATTTTCAGTCCTTCCTAACGGAACCTAAAAGCAACGATACCGTATGATAAGTAACATTAAGAAAACTATTCGAGGGTTTTATACTTAAAGATTATTTTTATTATCTTTGAAACAATTTACAATTGCAATATTGATTGTCAAGATCGAAACATTATTACTTTTTAATGCGTTAACCGTAGTGGTGAACATAGCGTAATACATCTGATATAATACAAAATGAAGACACTCATTACATCCATCTGATAGAATAAATAACAAAAAAAAATAATGATTCATTTTCGCTTATGTCTTAGAGGTGTGAAGAATACGCATATCAAACTGCAACATGCAGAATAATTCACAATAATTCGCAATAAATTGAATCGCGTCGAATTGATCCGTGTCAAAATAAATCGAGTCGCGTTAATTCGTATCAAAATGAATTACATTGAATTGAATCGCATTACAATGACTCACGGCAAATTGATTAATGTCGAATTAAATTGCGTCAAACTGAATTGCATGAACTTGAATCGTGCGGCATTATATTGTGCAAAATTGGAATGCGTTGAACCGGATCTTATTAAACTGATCGCGTCGAATTGAAACGCATGCGTTGGATTGCGCTGAATTGAGCCATGTTAAGTCGAATAGCACTCGAACGGCATTAAACTGGATCGTGCTGAACTTATCGCGTTAAATAAATAGCACGTAATCAAATCGTATCGCATTCTTGTTACAAGCGAAGAGACATTACAGACTCATTTTGTAACCCTTTCAGTGTCGAGAGCCAAACTGGAGCCTATGTGAAAATAACCGGGCGAATTTGATGATTTTACTAATGTTTGAGATAAAGCCCATCGAAAATAAACTAAGAATGATATTAAAAAGAAATCAAAATGCAGCGTATTACGGAAGAAAGGGTAAATAATGCAATGCCAATTGTACTTCAATAGTAATTGAAAATCTCACGAATAACATCAATATAAAACATGATGGAGAACATGAAAAAAAATTTCTCTTCTATAAAACAATATTTGCACATAAGAATAGTTACCGTTTTATCACAGTTTAATGTAGATTACGTAGTATGATGTATAACTGTATCAATTTTAATAATTTTTAATAAAATGACCAATAACGGTCCCGACAAGAAAAGCACACGAGCTCTCAAATAACTATCATAAACATTAAACTACGGTCCCAAAACTGTCCCGTGTTGCGTTTTTATCTTATCGTTTTGGTTCATACAGAGTCTCGACACAAATCAGCATAGAATATAACAAAAAGTTAAACTCAAAACAATTTTTTAAATTCTTTTGCAATGAAATTAGATCATTTATAACGTTTTATACATTTATTTTGAGATAAAGCTTTCGCAAATATAGCGAATGTAAGAAAATTCCAAATTGATCTGTATTGAAACTCGGAATAGGACATACAGCGTCCGTCCGGAAAATAATGCAATTAAGTGTGTAAATCAAAGTTTATTTGTATTATTGGCACAATCCTTTAACATTCCGCAAAGTACTCCCCTTAAGCATCAACACACTTTTGCTAGCGACTTTTCCATGCTTGGTACGCATTCTGGCAAGCGTTGATGGAGACCTCGATTAATGCCTTCGTCACGGCGGATTGAATCGCTTCTATGGTTCCAAAATGGATTCCTTTCAGAACAGTTGTGATTCTCGGGAACAGGAAGAAATCTGCTGGAGCCATGTTAGGACTGTAGGGGGCTATGGTAACGTTACTAAGCTGTGCTTGGCTAAGAATTCTTTGAGGCGCAGAGCAGTATGGCAGGCAGCGTTATCGTGGTGCAACTACCTCGTAGCGTCGATCTCTTTCCGGGCACGGACCACCCTTTTCCTCAACCTGTCGAGCACTTGTATGTAATATGTGGAATTGACTGTCTGCCCTTGAGGTACAAATTCTTTGTGGACCAAACCCTTCGGGTCTAAAAAGACAATGAGCATGGTTTTTCGTCAACACTGGTGCTTGTCGGCCGTCCAGATCGGAAGTCATGGAAGACCTGGAAACTCGAGAACAAGAGAGAGCAGAGTCCCCGTATGCTCTTTTAACCATTTAGTAGCTGTTGACGAGGCTTTTATTCAGTTTAGCACAGAATTTAATCACATAATATTGTTCGGCCGTTTCCTCCATTGCGCGTCGTGACACAGGTATTGTCAATAGGTTAACGTTTATAAAGATTCTGACGGCCTCGAAGCGCGGATCAGGTCGAGGTTGTAAACAAATGAAGTTAAGAGTCCCTTCCACCTATCCCAACAAATCCGAACACGCTCGGGCAAGGGAAACTGGCGGAAATGAACAAATTGCATTACTTTCCGGGCAGACCCTGTATATGGCTGCATCCCGACGACCATCGCGACGCTGGGACCCCACATTGCAACGCCAGAGCAATATACAACTGAGGCCCTTGAGTTTTTAACGAGGGGTAGAAAACTCTTCGCAACAATTCTTCCCGGGGCAGGGTATTCTTTGGAAAATCATTGACTACGCGACATCGCCCACACTTTGACCCATGACGGACGTTTATACATTTATCAATATTCTACGAAGTCATTATTTTACGCTTTTTACCCCACTTCTTTTCCTACTAATCTTAGAGGATCGACGATATATTGTCGCGCGGTACTAAAAAGAGTTAAAACTATGTGCTATTTTGCGTTTTTTCGAAACTCTCGGAAGAATCTAGAAATTGTTTGAAACATAATCGGCATGGCATTTGGTAGTTGGCGCTGACACATTACAAAGCGACCAAAATATCTCTGGGCGCGCGTACATTCCTCTATCTCTCCATCCTGGACAAGGATTACGTAACACAGACGTTTACGTAAGCCAGAGCCACAGCACGAGTCTGTCAATACAGCGGCTCATCCGTCTTTCACGCGTGTACCGTCAACCTGTAAATCGATCGAGAGAACAACTAGGTAACGCAAACGCCATCACCATCATGCTGTACCTAAGAGTCTTCGGAGAAATTGCCACGATAGTTAGCGATCCAAAGAGAACAGATGGAAATTGCTTGAAAGTCAAGTCGTTCAGAGCGGTCATGCGCATCAGCCATAGAGTTCAGTAAACATTTGACGTAAAATATACAAAAATAAAAGACTCCTTTCTTCTTAGTTGCTGATAATTCTTGTGTCATTGACTGTTGTCGCGTACACGTTTTCCTTCGTGGTGAAGATTACACAGGTACAAACTAGTTCGATATTAGTGGACTGTATTTTAATGATGAGTGAGTGAACTTGGAGGAAATTTGATGATGTTTTATTCAAGGCTCGCTGATATCTAATATTAGCTATTGATTGACAATATATCGAGTATATTAAGTCTAGATGTGTTCTTGTTTAAAATTCTCTCCTTAGGTTAACGTAGGCGTTTACAAAATTGATCACGTTCGTTATTGATGATTGTGTCTTTTTGCCAAGTGTAGTGCTGGTATTCAAATTAAGTGGGGATCTTCACTCACGGTAACTGAAGTACCGTTGTATCCAGAGAGTTCCTTCGAGGATGTCTAAAATTTGACCCTAGTAAGTAATAAAATCAAGGATCGCCTCGACTTCTACCCAACATGTGTAAACTATAAAATTTAAGACTACGTCCAACTGGTCAACTTCACAAAAAGCTAATACAACTATATTGACTAAGTACCGGTTCCTTGAACATTATTGCTGCTGTGGTAGAAACGCTTAAGAATATAAATTTACAAAAGATTATAAATATAAAGATTAAAAAACTGAATTTAAAAGATTAGTCTAGGGATGTTTCTTCACCCCTCTAAGCAGAGAAAATAACCATTGACCCTCCCGTAACAAAGAGAATAACCATTGCGTATCATTCATAAGAAGCAAAATAATATTTTCCTGGATACACTTACTATATACGTTTAGATACAAACCACGAATATCATTAATCATTCAAGTCAGAATAATGTTGATCGCATGTTTAAAAGTAAATTATATGTTCTACCATTGAGTAGCCTGCCATTTTCATTTTAATGTCGTTGTAATTTAAAATTAAAATTTACTTATTAAAATCACCTTCATTTACTTTTTTCTGTCTATTATTCATACAGTTGAATAATGCGGCAGTTAAGTACGGACACTCCGAGAAATACAAAAATTGTATTATTTTTTATTTCTCTGAAACACGTACAACTTGTTGACCAGAAGCATTTTGTATACTGCAAATCAGTGAGCTATACTCTATTTTTACAATAAGATATATTACTATCAGTAAGGAACCTAACCCTTATTAAAATAATTTAAAAGGAAGTTGACATTACTATTATGCATTGTAATAGCAGTTATATGTACATACTTATATATATATATTACATTTATTTATTAAGCGCAAATTCATTACTCGTTTAGTATGTTACGAAGTCACTGTATACTGTATACTATACAGACTATTAAGTATTTCTGCTATGAAATTTTCTACAAAAAAATTTTTGAGGAAACAATGTTGGTAAAAAGGGAATCCATATATAACAAATCCGCGTCAAAGAGTCAATTGTATTTTAATAGCAAATAAGCGAATATTCTGATTTATTTCAAATAAGTATTTTTAACTTAAGTCTTTTCATTTATGTAAATAATTTGTCCGGTATACGAATTTTCACAATATAATTAAATAATTATCTGATATTAACTTTTGATTACGCTTTAGAGGCGTGAGCAACTTAACTGTTAAATTGTGAATGCTAACCTTTCGAGTATGCTCATTTCGAGTGTCATCGTTAATCACGAACGAATCGTTATAAAAAAATTGTATAGGGTGTTGAGTAAAGTTCGTACCAGTAACAATGAATAAGTTAAAATTTATTAATAATTTAACATTGAATTTACGATATTGACATCAAAATTCTATAGTTGTTTTATATTGGTTGAAGGTTGTGAAAATTTAGTTTGTAGAATTGACTGCTTAACAGAATTTCATCTGTATCGTTTAAGTATTTTTGAGTATGTGATTTGTATCGACTTAATATTTTTGAGAATCTGGTGTTAGGAGCCACATGTCCTCAGCCCGGTGAATACCGATATACACTGTTAATCGCAAAAACGCTTTTCAAATAGCTACTATTAACGAAAGCAGAACAATTGAGTGAATTTCTTAAAAGCTCCTACCCCTGATGAAGCTGCAGTCTTCCCCCATCTGTATGTCCGCTTCAACACTAATTGTAAAACAAATAATTAATACCCTATGCCCATGTCGATGCTCAGATTTCTGGAAAAATTACGGTATCGATAATTCTTAGTTAATAGCTTGTTACTAAAGATCCGTCTAGACCTTACTTAGGGTGGTGACCTTGATGACATGTGTGAATGCCACCGCAATCGGATGTGAGGGCTTTTCGAAAGTTTATCCACAGGAACGAACACTTATACCTTGGAAAACTTATAATATCAGTAAATGTGTGTTAGAACTAGATATTGGACGGTGACAAATTTTTGTTTAATAAAAGTCACGCCTGTTGTTTAACCGTTGCATAAAGCGGTCGAACGTTAAACGAAAAGTTTGTGTGTACATATGTACAAAGCCAGTAAAATGTGGGAATTTGACCAAAGTACGTTCATTTTATTGAACACATAGCAGAAATGATTACACAACTATGAATAAACATAATACACTATATGTAGGAGTGAAATATGTTAGAATGAATTCTAATAAGAATACCTTCAAGAAATAAATAATACATATTTCCATGCAGCATGCATCCGATGATATTAAGATTTTAATAAAATTGAAACGATTTTTAACCCTTTGACTACGGCAGACTTTGGCACGCACTGGCCGTATGGTACGGCACGAATTCACTCGCGACGTCCACTGGGTACGACGAAATTTTTCGTTAGACATGCATTTCTGAGGAAGTACCATAAAAGCAATTAAAAAATTGTAAGACGGGCGAAACAAACGAAATTGGATTTGGACGCCAATTGGCGCCTACAGTACCAGGAAGTCAACATGTGTCGGACGCCAATAGGCGCCAACACTACCGGGAAGCCAGTAGTCAAAGCGTTAATAGTTTTTAATATTAATAATTGAAACTGAGGACTAACAAAAAGCTTAAACTTTCATTTGATATCTGAATTACACTGATACCAATTTTTAAATGAATTGGTAATTCATATTGTTGCATATTTGTTATGACTCGGAAATAAATGTAGAACTCTTCATTTTCGTACATAGATTACTAAGATATGAAATAATTTCCAATTGCCAATTGGGGATGTTAATAAATTTTGCAATACTAGATATTTCAATTTTTTGAAATTCTGAAATTACTTAATCTTTAAGTACTCGAATTGTTAAATCCGCAGGTTCTTCAATTTCTAAGTTTTAAAATCCTTGAATTTTCAAATTTCTTTCAAGAACATAAATTCTAAAATTTGTAAATATTTAAGTATTAAAATTTTTGAATTACTAACGAACAGAATTTGCAAATTCAAAAATTTCGGAGCATCAAAATCTCGGTGTATCTTTGACACTTCATCGTTGCACACGGTATTCGCATAGGTTATTGAGTGTCCTCTTCAATACACTTGATTTGTCCATCTGCATTGCTAATACACAAGTACATTGTAGGGATCTGGGCAGATCCGGAAATGTCGATTGCGTAGGCATTGGAACGTTCGTGATCTGATCGATCATTCAATTACATTATATATTTATATTTGGTATTATAATGCAGTATTTAACTCCTTCAAACACAGGTTTTGTATTAATTGTAGTTTTTTCAAATGTGCAATATATTAACGCCATTTCATCACAAAATAGTGGCAAAGCAGGATTAAACAGCACAACACAAACACAAGAAAATATTATGCGTTTTTTTATCACGATACTTCTAAGAGTTACGGTATTAATCTTAGAATGATGCACTGCTCAGACAGCAACGATCGAAAAGGAGAAATAAGAAAGGACATGAGAAACTTCGATTTGTTTCTAAAAAAGATGTCTACACGAAAGTCATTGTCAACAAATACCAATGAAAAATATTATTACAATTATTCGTGGTTTCGATAATTTCTGTTAATAAATAACATTTTAATAAAGAAAAGGTTATTTTAGTAGTAGCACTTACTATATTTATTTCCACTGTACAATTCAAATTTGTTTACACACATTGCTTATTTTCACTCATCAAACTGTCAATTATTCATTTGTCTACGCATAATTTTTATCGAAGCATTCTTGCGTACACTTCGTAAGTGCGGGTCACGACTAACTCAGCATGTGTCATTCGATGCTTAAACTAGTAAAAAAGAAATGTATAGAAAAAAAAAAGAGAAAAACAAATCCAAAGTTACGCAAGACAGATGTTCGGCAGTTTCAGCCTGACTTTATTCAATCCACGAAATTATTATTGTGTTCTCGCCGGGGTTGTCGCGGCCGTTCGTTTCCACTAATCATATTTTTCTCACGTCGACACGGAGCCACGCATAAAAGAGCTTTGCAGAGCCGATATTTGCACGAACTGTTTTGTAATGTTTTTTTTGCGAATTACGGGTCTGCGTTCGCTTTTACGGGTGTGGCGCAAAATACGACATATCGGGGCAAACAATAGTATTAAACAATGTCGACACTTGCTCGAATCGTATAGAAATCAGAGCGAAACGTCGATAAAAATAAAACATGTAAACAAAGTACAAGTGGACAGGCAGGGGATATATATTTTTTTTTTATTTTATTTTCAAACGTGATTCGACCATCCCATGTATCCGGCTTATCAGTTTAATAATTTGTTTAGAAGGATTTTTCATCGATGCGATACAACGAACGACAGTATTTTCGACTATTAATTGAAACGTTGATAATTTCAGCTTGAAGATTGAATTTTTCATTCCTCTGTAACGGAAGACGCCAAATGATTTTTAAATACCATAAATTATAACTGATATCATTTCAATTAGGGTCTACAGGCTGTACCTGGTAACTGGTACAAGTTTAGAATCGCAATTTTAACGATACTAATTTTATTAGTACAGGATGAACCGATTTTTAAGCACTAATAATAATTAAGTCAAGTTTTCTTACTGGTTAAAAGGTCTAATCATTTATACTAACTTTTTATATAATGTATTCAAATTACTGCGTTTTTAAAAATTACAGTTGAATATTGTTTTACGTAAACGCTTGATTATTTTTGAATTTTTCGTCTCCATTTATGTTGACATTGAATCGTAACAAATTATCATCGCGTCTATGAATCGATTTAAAACGACATTCCGGATGATCGGTTTTTGTCATCTTCCTTTTCTGATGTTCCATTTTGCATAATTGCCACGTATAATATTTAATAGTTTATGTATTAATTTATTCAAACACAGCTAACTAAACAAACCCTGATAAAATTGTATTAATTCATTAACACTTTGCAACAGTTTAAAATAAATCTGTTGTTAACTGACATTATTTAGTTTTGATGAAATATTAATGTGATAAGTTTCAATTTATTCACTTTTCATACTAATATGTATTAATTTGATTCGAACAATATGTTAGCACATACATATAATTGTATGTATGCCCGAGTACTCGTATTAATTCCAAAGTCGATAATTAATTCAAAAATACACATCGAGAAATTAAAAAATTGGAAATATTCCTGATATTTTCGTTTCTAAATGTAAAAAAGAGAAAATTTATAAAATTAAAAATTAGTGGTTCTAGTACGTCACAACAGTAAGAGGCACTTCTACTCGTAATAAAAGCTCTTAAGAGTTAAAACGAAATCGACAGAGGATAAACCGGGTTTGAAAAACGTTGACCGGAGTCTAACTATTGTCAAACGGAAATCGAATATTCGCATTTGTATTAACGATATTATAATAAGAAATTTGCACCTGCAACTTTCTCACTCTTTGGGTAGCTAATAATACGAATCGTATAAAGCAGAATACAGAATTCTTTTTCTTTCTTTTTCCTTTTAATGCCCAGTTACCGCGTTCGACTTTCATGCTTAACGTTGACGAGCTTTGGTTCGAACAAGACCAATTAATTTCTCGAGCAGCTGGCGCGATACAACGATAATATGCGTGTACTTATGTACTTATGTACTTCCTGCGGTACGAAAACGAATTCGTTCGGTTAATGCCTTTGTTCGGTTTCCTGTTTCCCTCATCCGGCTCGACAGATCCACCGTTTTTCGTTTGATTCGCGAAATGCCTTTCAAACGTAGCTTCGGCCGAGTATTTTCGACAGTCGTGGAAATGAATAGTCAATATAGAATGTAAAAATAGAAAGAATGTGGTGGTCTACTAGAAATTTTTCTTGATGCTCGTACAACGATTCCAGATCTATCCACGAATTTTATTCAAAATACTCTCTGATGAACTTTCGTTTATTAATATTATCGGATATTATGAAACACCTTATTTAATCGTTTCTAATTTAACATTATGAATTTACTTCGCAACTAATTATTGATTTTCAGATGCCCACAAAAGATACTTTTACAAATAAACTATTTTCATCTAAATCTTAAGTGTCATTGTTCACCTAACCTTTTCGTATATTTAATAGTGCATATTGACTGCTATCGTTACAATTAATATAGAACATGAGCTATTTTTAGAGTATTATTTTCTCAGTAGAAACACTTCTGAGTGTCACTTACCCGTACAACAAAATACCATATGTATCAAATTTGCTAGTTGGCTCCAAATAGTCAGTTGTAAATATAAAATGAAGTAAAAAAAAATCAAGTAAGCAGAACTTACTTAGGTTAAAGACATTAATGCCGTATTTATCAATGTTAATATCATTTTTGTTCAGTATTTTTATAAATAAAAATTTTTATGTCTCTCTAAACATCCCACTCATACTACTTGTCATTATTTTCAAAATATCGCCATTACACCAACTAATCAGAATACACATGTAGCAAAAATTCACATCGAAAATAAGTTTGACATAAACCGCACACTCGTACTTATCTATGATTGAAACAATTATTTACATTATCTGCAACACTTCTTATCAATAACATAAATTAAAATGGATAATAAAATAGATTCTAGAAATAAAACTTCTAATTATGCAGTGATAGAAAAAACATTAAAATATTTAGCATTTATTAACATTTGTAAACGTTATTTATGCACATGAAATGTAAATGGATTTTATCCATCACGAATATAATGTTGACGTGTCAATTCAGTAACCGTTTTCATTATTATTACTTTCATCGCTACTTAAAATCAATAATATCGTCCATAATAACATTTTATTATTTATAAAGTATTTAGAATTAAGTAAAAGTTAATTAATTAAACATCAAATTTCTCTTTAAATGGCTGATTAGATTCGATTATTTTTTGTTATTGCGAAATATTTAAATAATATAGCTTCCAAAATTAATGAATTATTCTAAACGCTAATTACTTAGATATTTTTTTAGTTGTAGCAACCATTCATTCGGCAAAACATGCGTCGCTGCCAGTGGTACTCAATGTTGGCGCGACGCGGTGGTCGCCCTACCTTCTGTCTTGGCGTAACGGAATAACTGCGCGACGCGCCGCCAACATCGAGTACCACTGGCAGTGACGCATGTTTTGTCGAACTATTTTCCTTATAAAATGTAAACGAATGTGATTTTTTAACTTCGCTCGATGCTTTCTGTAGCAGAAATGTCTGCTCTATCACGCACGATGATCAGACTTTCACCTAGACCCACAGTTTTTTAAATAAATTTTAAAATATCTGCGAAAATTGGTGTATTTTTGGGGTCTTTTTCATTTGATCATTGTTTAAACATATTTAAACGTTTACAATGTAATAACAATTTATATCGTTTTATTCGGGAAAGCTCACAGATTTCTGTTGTGAAAAAAGCTATTGAATAGCTACTACGGTAAAAGTACAAAAAATTCCCAAAGTTGAAAATTTGCAATTTTTTTTAACATTAATTTTCTAAAAAACTGTACGTACCAGAGAAAAACGGATTACAGATTCGTATTCAGCTCGCAAAAATCTATAAGAATTTCATAGTGGCGGTCAAGTCTAATCGAAAATGTCAAAATTTGTTGTACAGTGTAATATTGGGTTGGCAACTAAGTGATTGCCGATTTTAAATAAGGAGGAAAATTCAAAATTTTTGTTTAAAAATATAACTTTATTCAATTATATACTGTCCGTTCTTGTCGATGACCTTTTGCCATCGTTCTGGCAATGTCAAAATTCCACGTTCGTAAAATTTCTGATCTTTGCTATCAAAAAACTGAATTAAATGTGATCTGACATCATGAGCGTTATTAAAAATTTTACCATTTAAGGAGTTCTGCATGGAACGAAACAAATGGTAATCTGAAGGTGCCAGATCAGGGCTATATGGTGGATGTGACAAAACATCCCAACCCAGTTCCAATAATTTTTGGCGAGTGACCAAAGACGTGTGGGGCTTTGCATTATCATGGTGGAAAACAACACCCTTACGATTTGACAATACCGGCCGCTTTTCTTGAATTGCATCGCTTAGTTTGGCGAGTTGTTGAACGTACACGTTTGAATTGATCGTTTGGTTTTGTGGCATAAGTTCAAAGTACAAAATTCCTTTATAATCCCACCAGACTGACAACATAATCTTTTTTTGGTGAATCTCTGCTTTTGACGTCGTTTGGGCTGGTTCATCTTGCATCACCCACGATCTTTTCCGACTAACATTGTTATAAACTATCCACTTTTCGTCGCCAGTAATTAGGTTTTTCAGAAATGGATCAATTTCGTTGCGTTTCAGAAGCGAATCGCAGATGCTAATGCGTTGCGTCAAATGAATTTCCTTAAGCTGGTGAGGGATCCACAAATCGAGTTTCTTGACATAACCAAGCATTTTTAATTTTTTTTCTATGCATGTATGCGATACATTGAGCTTCTCTGCAATGTCTCGTGTTGAGGTATGACGATCTGAATCGATAATGGCCTTGATATGGGTATCATCGACTTCGACTGGACGGCCAGATCGTTGAGCATTTTTTAGTGAAAAATCCCCAGAACGAAATCTGGCAAACCAATTTCGGCACTGTCTTTCTTTCAAGGCTTCATTTCCATATACAGCACATAACTTCTTTTGTGCTTCCGATGCGTTCTTGCCTTTTCGGAAGTAATACAGTAAAATGTGTCTGAAGTGCACGTCCTGTTCTTCCATTTTTAAATTGGGATAAAAAAAAAACTAAACCACAAATCGATATAATTTTGTTACTAAATTAAAGGTAGAAGTCCAAACAATAAGAAAAAAATATAGGTTAAATGCTTTAATCACGTTAACAAAACAAAAGAAAGTGTGAAGTCCATCTATTGACAAAATCGGCAATCACTTAGTTGCCAACCCAATAGAAATCAATGATAGCAATCAGACCTACAGCACTTCCTCGCTTATACATATTTACATAAGTGCCCTAGAGCACTAATATTCTCGTTGAGGCGCGAGTAAACTAGCGGAAGGCGTCGAAAAAGGTCGTGTAAGTGACAATGAATAAGATGTGTTTATTAACCCTTTCGCTTCGGCAGTTCAGTCCCCGAAGTGTTGTCACCGTACGGAAGCACGCGCCAGAAATGTGGACAGTGCTCGTGGTTTTTGTATACACAATTTTTAAGTCTTAAATAATTACTATGCGTAATAACACAATTGTTTTTAATACGAATTATATAATCAATATACAATAAATGCAATATACATAATAAATACAAATACGTAAATAAAAATAAATACGTATAATTAAATAAAACTAAATACAAAAAAATACACAAATACAATATACATAATTGTAATATACAATTATTTTTAATTTGAAAACACTTGTACAAAATTATATTAGTTACTTTAAAGACATTAGACCAATCACAGTTGACATATTTTTTGGATGTCGGATATATCCGGTACTCGTACACAAGTCATCGTGGGGATGCCGGATATATCCGGCGCTCGAAGCGAAAGGGTTAACACGTTCGCGGACAGCTACTGCATTTGCAGTGGTGATCTACCACACAACCCGAATATAAGTGGTAGATCACCACTGCAAATGCAGTACATTAATTTTCTATAGGTTTTTTTTCTATTATTGTTTTTTCCTTTTTGTCCAATTTCATCTATCAAATATTAAAGTTGCATTGACGGAGGGTGCTTGTATGTGAATTTACGCCGTCTGTGAACGTGTTAATAACTAAACAGTGTGTTTAAGCTCTATAGTATCGAGTAAAGTTTAAAGTTAGAGAATCTTGATGTCTTAATTTGTTAAACGAATCTTGATTGTATTGACTAGTGTGAGTATCTTGTGTAATTGAAGGTTTTTGAGAATGTTATTGAATTGAGTGTATTTGAGAATCTAGTTTTGTCGAGCAACATGCTCTTCTGAAATCACCTCGGTGCAGGTGAACTGATGAGGGTGACAGCTTATGATTGGTTAAAATATTATTTTGGAAATGTAGCCGCCTACAAGCTCATGGAAGTGAAAACTTGGGATTGGTGAATTTCTGTACTGTTTGAGCAAGGTAACCGCCTACGAACTAATGGTACTCTCAAGTACTGCAGGTACCCACGAGTGGCGTGTATGGGAATTCCCAACTCGTCAACCGTGTCAGGTAATAGCCTTATGAAGTCCTTTAAACTTACTAAAACATGCCGAGGATAAAGAAATATCTTAACAATAGTAAGTCACAGAAAGGAACAATTGACGCTTAGACGATCGTAACGGTCGGAGAATATTCAATAGCTTCATAAACTTATTCTTGCTACGGGTCGGTTCAGAACCTTTTAGAATGACTAGAACCATTTCCAATATGAAACAATTCTGAACTGTTTCATTGAGTGTACCGTAATAAATAGAAACTAACGACGATGAATTTGATGTATAGAGCGATTAATAGTTATTAATAATTATTTGATATAACATGGGTTTACAGTTTCTAATTGCCAATAAGTAAAATCTTTAATATCATCTTAACTAGGATATTGTTGCGTACACGTTTTCCTTCGCTTTGAAGATTAGACACGTGCAACTAACTTCGTATTAGTGGACTGTATTTGATAATGAGTGAATAAAACTTGGATGAATTTTTATGATGTATTTATTTTGAGGTTCGCTGGTTTCTATGGTGAACTGTTGGTTGACAATCTATCGAATCTGTTAAAATCTGTTAAAATCTTGTTGAATTCTGTCTTTGGTTTACTGAGCACACTGTTAAGGCCAACAATGCCCATTACATTTAATATAGACTTTAGAATTTCTGTATAATAATTAACCGTAAGACCGTTGTTCCATCGAAGGGTTCGCGGACCGTTCCGTGGCAGTCATAAACTCAGGAAGCCATAAAGACCGTCGAGGTACCGTTGTACCCCGAGTGCCCCTTCGAGGGTGTCCAAATTTTGACTAATGACCACAGGAAGTAATAAATCCAAGGATCGCCTCGACTTTTACCCAAACATGTGAAAACTATAAAATTTAAGACTATGTCCAAAATTGTTCAAACTCGGAAAAAGTTAATAAAACTATATTGACTAAGCATCGGTTGCTTGGACATTATTGCTGCTTGGTAGAAATGGTTTGAAATATAAATTTAAATATAAACTCTTATAACGAATACCAACATTTAACTTGAAACGAATATATGAGTAATGCTTTTTGAACGGGACCTCGTAGAGGCGATCAGTAAATTGTGCAAGAAACGGTCCGAGATAGGATTTTACGCAACAGGTAAACGTTGTATTATTGATTCGCTAATTCCACGTGAACTAGCTTAGGATCAGAATACGTATGAGAGTTTGAGGCCGCAAAATGCACGCACGTGCCCTTTCCTCATACTACAACTAACGTCCACCCACCCAGATATAGGGGGATGATCGACGTGTACACGTATACAGCGTGTGTAACCGAATGTAGTAGCCGCAACGCTTGCGATGTGTATTCTCATTTCCAACGTGTTCCGGCATTCTGCTTGGATAGGAGTTCATTAATGCATGCAAAGGATTCCATTCAGCCTGACTGCAGTCTAATTTTGCAGCGCCCTTTCTCCCGGACGTACTTGTTGGTCGCTTTATTATCGAAATAGAGGTGACGCCGAATTTATAGAATTCACTATGATAACTGATGATAGACGGGACATATTAGAAAATTGCCATCTTTGAACCTCTTTACGAAAGAGAAATTATTAAAAAACGTTTAAGGGGTGAAATACATCTAGAACTTTAAAAAAAAAGCAACTTTCTTTTTGCATAAATTATTAGTTCAATATCTCTAGAATATAATACCAAAATTTCAAAATACACTGAGCAACAAAATTAGCGCAACAAGAATTTTTATCAAAATTTCACTTAACTTTAAGTAATCGTAACTTCGCGAAAAATGGTCATATCTTATAAATTCTTTTTTCATTTTAATGTTCAAAGTCGCTACTTTGAGCACAATTTATCAAATTTGACTGTCGCGTTTCCCCTCCCCGCCACCTCCTTTAGTATAAGGACATGTTTTATTTTAAAAAGTTTTCATACTTTGATGCGCTCTACGGAGTGCAATAAATTTGTTTTGCGAACGTTCCAAAAATTGCTGCAAAGTACAAACTTTTGTGCACAAATTGAAAAAAATTGAAGTCCCTACGATTTCTTTTGGCGGCGTTGACAAGCTACCCACGTATTTTAGTCAGTTTATGCTTGCTACCGCCAACATTAGCGTTATTCGATGCACACCCCGAGGAGGTTGCTGGTTGGATTTTGTGCATCGTGTGTACGCGTGTGTGGGCTTGTTGTGTATGCGTCTGTGTGTGTAATTAATCGGTAATTAATTGATTATTATTAAATTTCCCGTATCTGCGATTTGACCAACAATTAACTCATATTCTTCAGTCAACATACTCGATAAAAAGAAGGGATAATGAAGCGAAAAATTTCTTTGTAGAATTATAACTTAATTATTTTATTTTATATTGCACGTAATTCAAGGAATATTGCAGTTAGGGAATTTAGTTGGCTTTTCACTGAACGTAATTCAATTGATTAAAATCTATGTTGTCAAGAATTTTTTCATCAGTTTCACTAAACTAGTATAATTAACTCTTTCAAAGTAATCAACGCACTTAATATAATATCTCTTAGCGATTCAAATAGTTTCAAACAGGCAAAAGAAAATATTGGAATTCAAAAAACGAGTGCAATTTATTTGTAGAATTTTAGTACAGATGAAATAAAGAAGAAAATCAATTGTACGTGCTCGATTGCAGCATCTATCGCTACAGGTCGTACAACGTGAATTCCATAAATTTGAAATCGCATATCATTTTGTACTTTCAGTTAAATATTTGTCGACAGAAAACGGTTCACTCACCGTCGATTGATATAACAGAAAAACAGAAGCACGCATTTAAAACGTAGAAAAACAGACAGCAATTTAAATGTCAATTTCAAATGTTTACCACACACAAAATTTTATGTAGTAAAATTTTCAATTTAAAAATGTGTAACTTGTATATTTCCAAGTTTGCAAATTCTCAGATTTATACATTCTCGAATTCACATATTTCAAAAGTCTTGAGCTCCCCAATTTGTTAATCGAATAATTTTCAAATATTCAAATTTTCAAAAGAATATATTTACAAGTCCTTAATGTTCCTAAATTTTCTAATTTTCATAATTCAATAATTCACAAATGTTCACATATTTTAATTTCCAGATTGTTAAATTTTCTAATTTAACTTAATTTTTGTGTAGTTACTATATTTCCTACTTCAAAAGTACAAGAATTAGAATACTTTCAGGTGTCCAAATGTTCGAAATCAAATCGTTTAATATTTTTAACTTTTCACAACTTTCTAGAAGTCCAAATTTACAAATTTTTAAATATCAAGATTCCAAAACCTCAGATGCCCAACTTTCTAGATTGGAAAAATGGAAGATTATTATCTGTTACTGATCTTATAAAATTGCTTAATTGGTATATTTAACATATACAGTTAATATGCAGGGTGTCCCAAAAGGTGTTGAAGGAGCCGGAAATGGAAGGTAGGTGGGGTCATTCTGCACAACTTTTTCATTTGCAAAAATGTCGTATGGGGCTTCATTTTTAAATTATTAACGAAAAACACCGACCAATCAGAACGCGAGAATCGCGCGCCACGTGATTCGATCGCGACCACGGCCAATTGTAACTCGGGCCTACACTTCTACCTCCGAGCGCGCGCGATTCTCGCGTTCTGATTGGTCGGTGTTTTTCGTTAATAATTTAAAAATGAAGCCCCATACGACATTTTTGCAAATGAAAAAGTTGTTCAGAATGACCCCACCTACCTCCCATTTCCAGCTCCTTCAACACTTTTGGGACACCCTGTATACGTTTAGCATGCTGTATACATCAATGTATCAATAACATAATAAAATATAACTCTCAATGTATTACAAGTAATATTAATAATCACATTTATTGATCATAATGTCTATTAACACGTTCCGTGCCGAATCGTTTTTTACCCGTGAGGCGTATACGTTCACACAACCATATTATATGTATATCAATGGCTCCTTTTTGTCATTACGTACACTATTGTATCTGTTGCAACACTTTAAAGAGCAATGCATCAATTTTATATATTTTAATATCAACACAAAACCTCGAAGACCCCTCGTAAAAATCCAGCTTCGCAATTTCTAATTTTATACGGCATTAGCCAGAGAAATCCGAAGCGACTCGTAACGGCAATAAGTTTATGAAACCATTGACCATCTTTCTTTAGAAAAAATACTTTCGCGACGACAATCCAAGTATATTACATTGGGTCCAATATGCTAATCCTCGATTCCGTTATTATTCACAATTATTCTCAGGGTCAGAGTGTCTCTCCAGCTTATTACCTGTTATGGATTTTCTTCTATAATACGCGACATCCTTCGCACATCACTCCCCTCAGTCGCGGCCACTTCGAGGGGTGACCATCTCTTCTACGAGGGCGGCAACTTAGAAAAATGGCGATCAATGAAACAACTCATCCCTTACCAAACCGTCAAATCGGAGGTGACGTCGAGGATGATTTTTGCGACAAACCGCAGAACATATTTAACAACACGAATAGAAAAAATTTTAACACGAATAGGAGAACAAATTTATAATATGAATAGTAGAATAACAAAAACTAACATCATGAGCAGAGCGAAACATATCACGAACAACTAAAAACACGAACGCAAAACAACTTAAAACACGAATCGAGAATCGTATTACAGCACCAACACTTATAAGTAATGAATAAAACATTTGTATTAATATCGCGACCGAATCGAATAAAATCACGAACTATCATTTCAATCAGATTCAGGCTCATTGTGGCTGCGTCAGAACTAGTGTAGGGTGCCCGAATCCGTGCAGTTCACGCAACAGTATCTCTTAAAATAATGTAATAATAACTTTTTTGTTATAAACAAATTACTTTTTACCAAACCTGTAGCCACATTTTGTTTTACTTCAAAAAACCATTAAACTTTTTCCTAACAAGATTTCTTATATCTGTTATAGATCTCGAGATAGTATTCAATGAATGTTTTCACTCCCCAAACATGCGACTAAGCTACTATGAAAAAATACATGTCTTGTAATTTTTTGTTTTTGCTTCTTTTCACCTGCTTAATGTATCAACGAAGTTTCGCCGAGATGAAAGGCTGACAGTTCGATATGTTTCCTTGTTAATAATCGCACAAAGTACTGTGAATATTTATTACAACCACTCGAATGTGTACGTTTTGCAAAATAAAGTCAACAAAATATCACTATAATTTCTAAACTTTTATCACTGATTTGCACCAATTTCAGCCCATACTATTTTTATGCAACATTACAAGAATTTTTCATCGTACAAATACATTATTTATTGAGTTTAATCATTATATATTTAATTCTTCCTCAAAGAATAATTTTAGAAAAGAACTTTGTGACAGAGAAGTATTAAATCACGAATACGAAAAAGGACAGATTAAACGATCGCTAGAATATGAATGTCTCTTTAAATGAAAAGAGATTCGCATGAAAGACTTTTCGTATAAAATTCCGTTGCAGATTCCCTGCCAGAAAGCGCGTCAATCGTATTCCACGAAAACATGCATTTTGTAAAAATCTGCTATGGAATAGTGTTCAAGATTCTGCCGCACCTGACACCGTTTCACCTATTATTGCTAGCCTCCTGACGCGAATATTGCGTGCTATGTCTGTCAAAAATCAGAATCTTTGCCCTTAATATGTACGACTGACATCTAGCCATGAATTTTTACCAGTTTCAAATATCAATCAAATTTAGACAAACCTAAATATTCATACACTTAGTTTTTTCTTTTTCTGTTTAATTCAGTTATGTTTCGGGGAATATTCCTTAAGATACTTCCAACCAAAGGGAAAAGATTGTCACATGTCATTGTTCGTGTCATATTAGAGTTCCCGCGACTTTCAAGTCCGTGCGACGTAAAATGAAACAGAAAGATCATATTAAACTTCCTGCGACTTCTCAATTTTAATGAAGGTCACTTGTACGATTAATATTTCTATGAAGATGGCGGAAAATGAAAACATTAAATGGTATATTTTATCAAGTTTCTTCTAAGTATGTTAGGTCAATTTACTAAAAGAATTGATTCCTTTTTTACTTCTTTATTTAAGGGGTTAGACCACTCTAGGATTTTCAAAAAAAATCGAAAATTTTTTTTTCCCTTAAAAGGTGCCTTGGTGTCTTAAGAATAAGGTACAATATCATTTATAGTCGGGAGAATTTTATAAGTGCCTTTATTTAAAATCAGAGGAAAATCTTTTCCGGCCGCAGAGGTATTCCCGCCGAGCAGTGTTCCAGTCAACCAGCTCCTGAACCGCCATTTTGTTTTCAATTGTTTTATAAAAATTAATTTTAACACTTCGATGTATAGGTAATAAATACCCGTAAACATATTTTTCATCTTTGTTATAGTTTGTCCGGAAAAAATTCCTGAAATTAGGTAATTTTTTGGCCCTTTAGAGTAGTCTAACCCCTTAAAGCATAAGTTTCTGTTACTTTGATAGCTGGTGTTCCATACTTATAGATTTTTACTTTGCAAGAGATCCTCATCGTATTATCATTTTTAAACCGGCTTCAGCGCATAGTAATGGTACGGCCACATTACTCTATCGGGATTGAAGGAGAGTGTAATTTTATAGCAAAAACCTTTACGGCAAACCTAAAATATACTTCTGATTATGGAACTGGTATAAACCATAGTTATAAAAAAGAATGGAAATACTCGTTCATTTCGTATTATATTATATTAATTATGTATTATGAACAATGTTATAATCAAGTGTATATTTTTAAATTGTGTTTCCAATTGTGTACCATTAATTTGCTAAATAGTTTAACATTCATAAGAAAATCAGGATTTAATCAAGATTCACGTATCTCAATGCCACCAAGTAAAGTATATCTTTAACCTGAGATTATAGGAAAATTCTAATACCTTATTACCTTAATACTACATATTTTTATTTTGTTTCTAACAGAACAATCATTCAGGCAGTAAATGAATAGAATATAATTATGAAAAATATGATTGTTACATCCCGACATTTAGTTTAACGCGGGTGTTGAGTAATTAAAATACAAGTTAATTCTCAACGAAGTTTAATATAATTTCGACAATTTTTGGTAGATGGATCGGGCGGTGAGAATGGTTGTTTACTTGTCGGTAGTTACTATGAATCTCTTTTTCGCGTGTAACATTGGCCAAAAGGTAGACTCGTCACCTAGAGGGGCGCTAGCATCTACGATCTTTGAGGTAGAAGAACATTTGGATATAGGGTGAAGTCATGTCCAGGAAGGGATGACCTGCCGTGTCGCCACTGGAATTTCCCAAATGTCAGGACGTGCTTGGAAGCGAAATTAAAATCCATGGGATCCCACGGTTATATGCCGATTTTTAATGACCGATAATCTTTCGGATCTAATGGGGGTCTAGGGTTGGCTGCGAAGCAAAACTATAAGTTGTAAAGTTATTTACAATGCCTTCGGACAATTATTTCGCAGGGCAACGAATAACACTATTTTTACTTGCATTCAATAATGATCATGAACAAACCAATTGATTTCACTTAATATAATATACGACTCTGATTGACGAAAATCATTGAAAGATAAAGTAATACTTGTACATGTATATTCCGCTTAATTTTAAATATAATTATAAATCGGCAAGATGAAGCATTACAAATTTTTATCCCATATTTGTTCTTTAACGACAAAAATAACGTTCTGAAAAATAGGTAGTTATGCCAAAAGTGTGAAATTTTTTAACTTAATATATTGCTTATTGTATAATTTAATGATGCTAAGGACCTCTGATCTTAGTTCGTTTAAATTTTGGAAATATATTTCTGTACAATATTCTTGTCCATTTATGAAATTACAAGCAAGTTTTATGCTATAAGTGCAAATATTTATATAATAAAATAACAATATATTTCTCGATCGAGGCAAATATAAAGGTTAAATATTTCAAAACAAAATGCATATGACTTACTCGTGTATCATATCTGTTGGCAGTGGAACACATTTAGTTGTAAACATTCCGTTGCATTCATCTGATTTTTAAACACGCGAACATATACAGAAAGATAAAGATTTGTAGCTATTTATAAGAATCAAGCAGACTGACGTAAGCTTTTTATCAATAAATTAAGTGGCACTTGACTTGGCAGTTAAAGTGTTAAAAATATATGGATTTTATTCTTAAGCCCTTTTACGCTCAGCCTTGTGCCAATCTCAATTCGATCGATAGTCAATGAATCGAGTAGCAAGAACGATTAGGGTCTTAGCAGCTCTTGGCACGCCCAGTGTGCATTCTAAAGTCGTCCTACGCTGCTACATCCATTGATAGCATTAAGCATTCTATGCCTTCCGAAATGTCATAACAATTCAACTGCGACTTCAGAAACTTAACAGTTAATCGTTCGAATAATTTAGTAGTAGTCGTTTTGGAAGTTCTAGAAGCTTTCAAAACATTCTTGTTAAGATCCCGCCCTACTTGAAGGGTTATAAACGAAGTAAATGTTATTTTTCATGTTATTTAAGCGTATTAGAGTGTTAAAAATGTTTTGAAAAGAAAAATTGAAGTAATGATATAACTTTACAACAAATAGCATGAATAATTCAATACGTACATATGTATATGTATACATTTTACATAAAATTTGGCGGTTTGAAAGATGTTCAAGTTCTACAATTTCAATTTCAAATTTTAATTAAAATATAGTGCGATTTTTGTTCATACTATACAATAGATTTACATACAATTTTTAATAACATATTATTTACGTAAACTTTCAAGGTTTAAATGTATGATCAACTTCCATCAAAGTTTAAATTATTCTCGAAACGGATTAAAATTTTTGTCATGTGAATATAAACTCTATACATCATAATAAAAATAATAAATTTAAAGTAATACAAACGCCCAAACGTCTCCAAACATAAAATTGTTAAACCCCTACATAAATATTTCACTTTAAATTATTCTCAAAAAGAACACGAATTGTTGCTATCTATGTACGTTGATATATTTACTTTAAAAAATCTCCAACATTTCAAAGATATTTACATTCATATTTGGATTTTATATATAATAATAAAACATAAGTCATCCATTTATGTTATGTAAAAATGATGCTCATTATATAAATTTGTAAAAAATAAAATATTCAACTTTTATAAGCATAATTTATTATTCTCATTGCTGACCTTTATAACGTTGCACATTCCAAATTATATCACTAACTACACATTTTAAGTTATAGTACGAGTAGTTTAATTTGCATATATAAAATTTTCTATGTTCTCTTGTATCATTAAAATTATGTAACAAATTTCTATTGTAAATTCAACCTACTTTCTCCCGTTCTTCACTAATATGCATAACTATGACTTATTCCTCATCATTACAAATCAGATATAGAATAATTAGATAAACACGCTGTTTTAGCAATCTGTTGTAATTTAAGAGTGCAGGTCCCTTTATAGTTTGACATTTTTTCCCCTAATAGTGGCAATCTGAGTTATAGAGGGATCAGATAATAAATACAATGCCCAAAGCATTTATTTAATACAAAATAATGCTTGAATGTTTAAATTCAGTTTTCTCAAAAATACTAAAGATGGATATGCAATAGTTATGCACTAAGCCATCGATGTATAATTTAAAGCGAATCAAAGCGAACATTAACCCATCGCGGTGTATCACCTTTCTAAAACGTGTCTGGCATACCGTAATGCGATGAGCCAGTGTGAAAGTGAAAAACTTGTGACGACTCGACGAAAATTGAAATGCGATTACCATGATTAACACGTCGTTGTCATATACGATGGAAAGCTGAGGTAACTACTGTAGTACGCTTTCACAATGTACCGTTTCTTAATACTAACAAGGGAACATATCCAACCTGAACACTTCGATTATAATGAAACTTATGTGGAAGATAGTTCTCAAGGCAATATTTGACACGTATTTTTTTTTTATATCGGCCATCGTTCACATTGAAGGGGTCATAATAGATCTCAAAGTTAAGGGCTAAGAGTATATTTTTACGAATATCTCTGAAACTAAAGGAGATAATGGAAAGCTTTTTTTTTAAACTGTGAGTCTTTAACTTTGTGTATATAAACTATAGAAGAAAATAGAGGATACGTGTTTTTTAAATTTTTTGTTTTTAGCGAGGTATATTAGTTATATAATTTGAAATCGCCTCTTGTGAAGAGGGGCAACCAAGCAGGGTTTATTAAAAATATCATTATTTTTACAATCTTTTACAATATTTTCAAACATTATGAACCTCTTTGCATGCAGTTAGATGATTCCTAAATGACTATTGGAAGCACCGCAGATATGAATGTGACTCATTGTCAGTTGTAGTCATCGCAGCCAGAAATATTGGCTTTTATGGCCAATATTACCTTTGTAATTCTACGACCGTAAAACCTCCAAATACAGTATTTGGAACTTTCGAAACCTTTGAGATTTTTAAGAAATTGAAGAGTGTTCTTTGTTATTTTCAAATAAACTTTTGATTGCAAAGATGCATAGATTTACAATTTTTTCTTACTAACTTGATTTTTGGTTCATAAAGAACACATTTACTAAATATAATATCCTCCTCCTTCCTGAATGACTGCCCCCAATCTCAGTCTGAAGCATTTGTAGGTCCGTTTTAATGCGCCACGATCAATATATCGGCGAATGTTGCTTCAATAACGGCTCTCAATGGTGCGACGTTTGGATGTCTGGCCTTGTTGGTGACCCTTCCAACCACGCACTACACGTAGAAATCTAAAGGAGTTTTAAATCTGGGCTATTGAGAGGCCAGAATTCTTTAGACCAAAACATGTCGACGTTGTCGCAGAATCAATTTTGAACCAAATGACTGGTGGGCAGGCGCACCGTCTAGCTGAAAAACATACGACTTTCCAGACGACACAGTTTCCATCCACGGCTTTACTACATTTGTCAGAACACGCAAATGAACTTCTGGTGTGACATTTTCCCCTTTGTTAAAGACATGTGGTGGCATCACATCATCCTCACTGGACACAACACTTAGCACTTGCAAATTTGCCGGAAATTTTATTCTACAAACAGTGGGAACATCTTCAGGGTCATGGGCGAGTTATCGATTACACTGTCCAACAAATTTGAACTTTTTTCCGACGTTCTAAAATCTGATCGATGATTATTACAGTGTTTCTTGCGCTGATTACGGATCTGCAATCCGTTTTCCGCCCGCACGTACAGGTTTTGAGCAAAGACAGTGGTCCGCCGCGTCAGAGCGGTCGCTCGATATATCGCCTATGTTAACATGATGCAAGGAACGATCCCTGTGGCGTGAGAACCACTGTCCTGACTTCGTTTCCCGCGTTGCCACTTTGCTTCTAGTATCATAAAAAAACCGACGTTTCAACTTTCTTTGGGTGCTTTTTAAAGGCGGAAATCTGCTCTATCGCGTGGTATAGTTCGATTTTCCACTACAGTGTAGTGATAATGTAGTGACTACACCCTTACTTTTTGGGATAAATTGAAAAATGTACGTAAAAATTGGTGCAAAATCGGTGTCTCTCCGCATTCATAGATTGTTTAAACATCTTTAAATATTCAGAATGCATAAAAGGCAGATACCATTGTATTCAGAAAAGTCTACAGAATCTTTTGATGCAAACGGAATTTCAGAAATTTTTATAGTTACCTCACAAAATTGGTTTGAATTTCGAAAATGTGTTTTTTTTTTCAAAATCAAATTTCTCAAAAACAATACGTGCTGGTGGAAAACGAATTGCAGATTCGTAATCAGCACAAGAAACACTATAATAATCCTTGATCGGACTTTAGAACATCGATTGGCTTTTGGACAGTGTTATTTATACGATTGATTTTCGCATCGGTAGTAGAAATTTTTTCGTCAAAAAAAAAAAAAAAAAAAAAAACTTGAGACGTCCGGCAGCATTGTTTCGTAACTTCTTAGGCACGGCTGAATTTTGCGTGGGGCAGTTTCTCTGTACGGTAGAGTTCAACGCGAATTACGCGTAAATTATACGGCACTGCAATGTGTGACGGATAATGGTGTTTTTTACACGAGTACATTGGAATGAAGTGTTTGATGATTAAATTATAATTTTTCTTGAAGATATGATACACGCATTTTAACTTTAATAATTTATTCTAATAATTAATAATACAATTCAGATGACATCCGCGAAAGCCACTATAGTGGCGCGTAGTGCCTAAGAGGTTAAAGAACACGAAAGCATCTGTCTCACTTTAATTATAAAGAACTTGTAGCGCATATCCTCCTCTACGATTCGGCGCATAGTTTTTCGAAAGAAGTTAATTTTTGCGATGGTATTTAATGAAAATGATTTTCGCAACATGACTTGTGTAACTTGTTTTTCGCATCGTAAGTAGTAGCAATGTTATGCGTTGTTTTAACACTAAAACTACCAAAGGGGTCAAATGACCGTTCTACAAATTTCCTACTTCAAATTACAAAATTTGTTAAGATGTTTTTTTTGACATCTGTGCTGATTGTCATACAGACAAAGCATCAATAAGTGTATTCATTTATGTTTCATCGTTTGTTTACTTACTTTTCGTTTTAGTGTTAAATGGCATTATCACTGTGATAAAGAAAGCCCAGTAAATGTTAAATGAAACACACTTTGTTAGAAAACAAAGATTTGAATATGTCATCGATCTTTCTGCAATCTTAAGACGGAGCTTCAAGCATTCAGGATCTTTTTAAATTTCATTGCGTGAAACTAAACTGAAATCAAGACTAATAATAAACAATTTGGATCGGGTCATTAAACATTAAATTTTTAACTAGTAAAATATTTATTCAGTAAATATTTATGGCTTACTTAAATACGGATAGCAACATAATAAATAATAGTAAATGTGTTTAAAATTATTCATAAACATTTCAAGCACTAAAACAGAGGTTCGCTATTAAACGTACAAGTTCTCCGAGTTAAGAATTTCCATATTTAAAAATTACAAATTTTCTACATTTACAAACTTCCCCAATTTTTAATTTCTATAAATCTAAATTATCAAATTTTCATATTTACAAACCTAAACTTCTAAATACTCAAATTGTGAAATGTGTATCCAATCTTACAAATTGATTTCGAAATTTTATCACTTTAGTTAATGCAAAAAAACACATGTCATATGATATTTCCTGCGGAGTTAATTATTGTGCTTATCAGAACACTGCGAGGTATATGACGTTAATATAATATGTCAACTTTTAATTAGAATTTCAATAATAAAACATATTATGCAAACATGTACATTTAATACGGCATATATAATTTTGTACGAAACCCTTTCGTATATAATACTGTCTATGATTTGAAATTTAAATTTATTCGTAAATGTTTAATTTTTATATTAACTATTAAATTCATTACACTAACATTTTAACCTCCGCAATTATGCAAACATATTGAACGAGTAAGTATAATATTCTTTAACCAATATAATATTTGAAATAGTCATTTTTAATCGTGTTTGCCATAAATTTTGATATTCTCGGTAATAAAATTCTGGTTTCTGTTACACATATGCGAGGAAGACGCAAAATTAGGTACCAGTCTAATAAATTCAATTTTTCTTACCAGTTTTGGTGCGAAATATATCAGGTTTTGATATACCGATTATAAATAACTAATTTTGAAACGAAATCTAATTACAATGAATTCTTATTATTGTATTATATTTAACGAAATACTAACATTTACAATTAGTAGATATACACTTGAAAACGTTATAAAAATTATCTGTCACAAATACAAAAACATATTTTTAGTTTTACAGTTCTAATAATTTAATCAACTAGCAACTAAATTAAGGAACCGAAAAATAATTACAAATGTGTCAAAAGAATTGTGATTCAAATGACCCTAATCTTTAATGAATTACTCTTAATATGACCGTAATCGCTTCATTAAAAATGAACAGTAGAAAATACTTACATAAACCGAGTCCAGTACCGAAAAAAGAAAACAGGCACTCACCTGCAACAGCATAAAACACAATAATAAAATACACGAACAATCGTAGTTAGTAACAAATACAATAACATAAATGGGAATAAGAGCTCGAAACACCACAAGCACGTTTTCATGTTCATCAACAAGAACTGAAACTTATTCCTTTATGAGAATTCTTATAAAAGGATATTTGAGTTGTCTGCCTCCCCACCATCAGTAGATATCGCGTCAAACAGCGCAGGTAGCTTGCAAGTTATCAGAGCAAACGCGTTTAGGGGAGGAACAAGGCTTTATTCTTTTCTCGTCACTGTCGATGTAAATCAGCTCGTCAACATGGCTCCCTTTCCGTTTCATTTTCATATCGGATGTACATACCTTTTTCTCCTTCTATCCCCCCCCCCTACCTACGTTGTTCATTTAATTTTATTATTTTGTTATCTATTCAAACGTTGCCTTATCGATTTCCATGTCAAATTCCCAGTCACTTTTTCATTCCTGGGCTACGGATTCTGCTCTTTTTTGGAACTTACAAACGATCAATTTCCATGGTAACCTGTAAATGACGTGCTCACCGGTATAACCGTGTACAGATATTATAATTTTCGTCAGAATTCGGCAGAATCGCATGTTTTTCGGGCCACGAGTGATCCTCTCCATCGCTTCGAACTGCTATTTGTACGTGCGAAATCTCCCCGCAGATAAACTGCCACTGTTGAGTCTATGATGGATGTTTCCTACCTTTGTAGCCGAAAGCAACATATTACAAAAAAAATTAACAAATCTGCTACTAGCATTTCGTACACTGCAGGCTAAAAATTTAAGTATGCCGATTATATTTGTGTTCTATTAAACATTTTGAATGCTACTTTGTACTTATGTAAACATTGCATTTTAACATTTTTCTCAGTATTGTACTAAAATTCTAGAAAATCCTCGCAACTAATAATTTTATTCTTGCATTATTTTTACAATGCTTAACTTTTTCAGTTGGACAAAGTCCCAAGTGTTTCGCAGCATTAATTGCAATTGGGTAATCCTTATTCTGCTGAACATAAGAAACAATATGTGATACTGTCAGCACAAAGCCGATAGTATAATATTTCACATATTTATTATAACATTTTAGTATTTTATGTTGTCGAATAACGATCAAGTGTCTTTCCCCCTACAAGTCCACCTCCTTTTTTTATTAAATATGAATTAAAACAGCACCAATTCTAGTATAGTATTGTACGATTATCGTTGAAAAATAAAGACGTGTTTACATTATCGCTTACATGTGTCGGATACAGTATCCAAATTTGAGAGTGTAGTCCCGCTTGCGGCAAGTATAATGTATATATCAAAAGTATGTATAAGTCCTTGTACTGATGCAAGATCACTCACTCAACACGCAGTCAACTAGATACGCAATTAACACAAGTTAAATGGCAGAGCTTCTGACTTCAGGGGCTTGCTTACTATCAACCCAACAGAAAACGACTACGCGAGTAACAATACCACGCAAGTATCAAAATTATACACAGATGCAACTAAATCATAATCAGAAAAAAAAAGAATAAAAAAGAAACAGTATATAACCTGATCGATAATCATAAAAGAATAGAGATTTTATCATTATTTTATCAAACATCTTCTCAGTAATTTCAAACAAAACAATAGAGGACATATTCAAATTAAATAAAGTACGGCTATGTTCAAAAATAACAGCCCTAAAAGCATGAATAACAGAGTCAGAGTATATTCACATTTTCAGTTTTAGAAGACACGTATACTGTTACACGCGATCAGAATTTTTATTAATATCCGAACTCGTGTATCTCTATAGCGTTTTACGGCTATAGAGTGGTTTGTTGTCAAATAACTTTTTTATACTTGTTAAATTTGAACAATAAGTTTATTGAAATAACACTTAAACTAATTACAAATGGTTGTAGTAAGTGTATATGTTGTGGAAATGTAACTGTGAAAAATGTATAAGACTGTCAGTTGGTTATTCTAAGTGTAACTGTGTTGTGTAAAGAATACTGTGATAATGTAGAATACTGTCGGATATACGTGAAGGTTGCAGAGATGTTGTTACTGTTAAATGTTGGTTAAGACTCTTTTCCTCCAGGAAGAGTTCCTGAGGAGGAAAAGTAGGAAAACCGGGAGGTTGTCCTCATTGGCTTACTGTTTTGCCAATCACAGTGTGTAAAATTGGATATCATCCTACCCCGTGCATCCCGAACGCAGTCCGCGCGGAGTACGAAAAGTCGCGTGGAAGTGGTAAAAAAGAGAAAATGGGCCTAAGACAGAATTTCCTTTGCGTGGTCGTTAAGGGTGTCATGGTTAAGGTCTCCGAGGCCCTGTCCTCGGACGCCCTGGAAATTCACATTTATGGCATTGCAATAAACTGTTGAGACTGTCGAAAGCACTTGACATAGAAATTGTAAAGAAAGAAATATAAAAGGACTCTCAAAAACAGCGATGGTCGTTGCATACCATGGATGTGATAACAAATGCAGACCAAATGTTATTCCTGCTGTACAAATTGCTAGTAACGGACCCTTCGAAAGTTAATATTTCAACTCGAGTTCTGTAAACATATACATTAATCTCGAAGTCGCAAACAAATTCTCGAATCACTTACAGTCTCTTTCGAAGACACAATTTGCGGCATCTTCACAACAAATGACCACCTAAAATGTTTTTTACGTAATCAAGAAGGCCATACAGCCAGGCAATGCGCATAAAATACTGAGCCAATTAAAATCGGGACAGCGCTTGAGACTACCACAGCGACAATTCAAATCGCGACGTCTCTGACACATAAACAAAATGCCAAACTGTCACCACGCGAACTAAATAGTTTGGAAATAGAACCGGTAGAACTTATACAAGTTCCAACAGTTAAAGAGCTCCCTTGAAAATGCATTTGGATCACAAAATTCAACAGTAATAGCTTAGAATTAGACTACACAGAAAATATACTTGTCATCGTCGAGATGTTGAAAATAATACACCCGCTTCTTAGATCGTAGTGTGAAAAATCGAATACATAGACTGTGCAGAAGCAAAATAAAAACTCTCATACTGAGACAAATTTATCAACATGATTACGAATCCGATACTCCGTAAGTAACCTATCCATTGTTCTTCTCCTACTATTATTATAATAACTGCAATAATCATGAACAACATACTTTAGTAGAACACCGATAAATTTTATCCACGTTCAGAAAGAAATCAATTACTAATTAAAAAACACCAGCCCATAGCTCTATGTATTGAAGAAACAAATTTTAAAGTCAATACAATTGGTCAAGTCAAAAACTATAAAGGCTTTTATAAAAATTGCAGCTCCCCCAACCGTGCTAGTGTGGAGTTGCTATTTCCGTCAAAAATGAAATCCCTTTCATGGAAGTCCAACTACAAACCAGAATGGAAGCGGTTGCTGTCCAAATATCTTATTCAACCAAACTCTGTGTATGCAATATTTCCCTCCCAAAGTATTATGACTTCGAAGTAAGGAAAATCAACGGTCTCATAATACAGCTGCAAAAACCTTTTATATTACTCGGCGACTTCCACAGCCATAACACTATGGAGGTCCACTAAAAGTGATCTTCGTGGACGCAAAATTGGGTCGATACTGGAGAACAATGACCTCACTCTGCTTAACACCAAACGTTATACATGTCTTAACGCAGCTAACGGCACTCATTAAGAAACAATTCGTTCGCAAAACAGATATAATTCGTTCACAAATAAGAAATCATGCGTTCGCTCATTAAGAAAAAGTTCGTTCGTCAAGTATCGCAATTAGTAGATACACGGGATTACGGGTCGGAAGGAAACTCCGAGTGAGCCTTACAACCTCACGTCACGGTCACCCTAAATCCGTGCGATCGGTTGCGAAAGGCGTAGTCGCACCGCATACTCGAGATTACACCACGCTAAGTAACATAGGGAGTAACCGATTTGCTGCGGTTCGCTGTGCCGATAGCTTGCTTCGCCGACAATTCATTTTGCCGACGTTGAAAGGCGAAATTGTTCTTTCGGTGGAATCGCGTTGTGATACAAGGATACCGGGGCCAGGGGTTCTTCCGCGCTGCGCGTGCGGCGAAATAGGCGCGTGTCATCAAATACTTGAGGCTTGCGACCCCCGAATTTAGTGATGTGTGATATCTATGTGACAGTATAAAAGACTAGAACAGAGGAGAAAGGGCAGACTCTGTACTGTAAAGTATCGTCATCACTTAACGTTCCTTAACCAGTTAACCTCTTATACACTTCAAGAATATTCACACAGCTGAATCATACGCACTCCTTATCAGCCCTTAACACTAGATTTACGAAACCCGTCATTTTGACGGGTTTTACATTTCTTATTTTAAATAACGAAAATTAGTGAGGAGTTTCTGTCAAAATGTAAGTTATTCTTCGTCGAAATAAAGAATCGTTGCTTAAGCTAGTTCGTCCACTGTTCATTATTTACTTATTTTTATACCTTAATTTCAATTTGAATATAAATGGTCATTTATCGTCCGTAAATCTAGTGTTAAGCGCATTGATAGTTCCACCGCATCAAAATTTATCATATTTTCCGACTCTCTCTCCTCCATATTGAATACCCAGAATACAGAACAATCCACTGAGATACCGCAATTCGTGAGGCATATGATAAACTGATAAAAATCAACAAGACAGTAACAATAGCATGAATCCCTTCACACAATAACATATTTGGAAACGAACTGGCGGACCTAGAAGCTTCGGGGCTTCATTTTTAAAAAATGAAAAACACCGACCAATCAGAACGCGAGAATCACGCGCGCTGTATCTTCGATCGCGACCACGGCCAACTATGACTCGGGCCTACATTTCTGTGTCCAAGTTCGCGCGATTCTCGCGTACTGATTGGTCGGTGTTTTTCGTTGATCATTTAAAAATGAAGCCTCATCTGACATTTTTGCAAAGGAAAAAGTTGTTCAGAATAACCCCACCTACAATATCCAGCTTCAATATGAATTTCCTTTAAAGTATTTTAACAATACGATAGTATTTATGTCGATAAAGAAACTCACATGAAATGCAGAAAGTGTGGGAGTAACGTTGTCTCGACAGACAAAACAATGAATTCTAATGGTTCCGCGGTAGTTATTTATTGATCATCCACATATTGTACATGTTGTAGACATTTCACAACGTTTCACAAATGTTTCTGCTTTTTCACGTAATAAATTAGAGAAACGCCAAAATTGATTTTAAAAATTATTCTTTTGTACATTTTTACGTAGTAAATCAAACAGTGTGCATAGTACATATATCGACTGTTAATGTTAAGAATTGTAACACGTACTTCGTTATCAGACGGCAACAGAACGAGTGATCAACGTCGCAAAACGGGAAAACGAGCGAGGCAAAACCAAAAGAATTCCGCCCGTATATACTACGACGCTCAAAATATCTTTGCTATTTTAACAGTTAAAAATGTTAAACATAATTTTGATTTAAAAGTGGAATCACTTACAAGAGACCCAGAAACTGTAACTTACGAATTACTGGGTTTAATAGTCGACCATGTCATGAATGTTTTTCACTCAACTTTCTTGTTTTAAAAATAAATCAGTACAGCAGAAATTTTGTTTTCCTGCATATTTATAACAAAAGTAGCATTGATTTTTTGCTCCACATACCATCAACAATTTTTTGACCCATATGCTGTCTGATATTATAATACGCAAATGACATATGTACATAAAAATAACTTATAAAGTTATATTACTTCGATTTCAAAGATACTGAACAGCCGCCTTATTTGCGCTGAACTCAGTATTGGTAAATATTTAGAATAAGGGAGCCACCTCGAATTTCAATCACCTTGAAATATGATATCAAGGTCATCATTCTGAACAACTTTTTGTTACACATATAGTAGTCGGACTCTTTTAGTTTTCGAGATATTTGGGAAAATAATTATCTTAAGACTACATTTTTGGTTGGGTTCCAAAAAAGGGCCACCCTCCGATCGAGCTGATTTTTATACCATAAATTGCCCTTGATTCTTAACTCCTTCCCTTCTCCCCGAGAGAAGCGAAAAATTGACATGGGTAAAAATGTGCCTTCTGCACCGAACTCAGCGAGTTTATCATTTCTATCTCCTTTTTCCATAATTAGGTTTGGTTAGGTTATATTTTTTACGGAGGAGGGCGCAACCCCTCCCCCGCCGATGCCTTCAAATTGTGGACTATATTTGTATTCCTTGCCTGGTAAGTGTACATGTCGAATTGCGTCGCGTTGACCCATGTACAAAGTAAATGGTGTTTACGCTATTACTTTCTTAGACACTCTCCGTGCAATAATCCCTACATATGTTTTCAAAGCACCTACAACAGTCCGGCCTAAAGGTGTTTGTAGTTATTGTCGTCGCCGAAGGGATAGGGCAGGCCCACAAAACCAATACAGGAAACTCTAGTTGCAATTTATTCACTTTTGGGAATATTGGCAGTAAAGCGCGCTATTTTTTTTAAATATCTCGAAAACTAAAAGGGTCTGACTATCGCATGTATAACAAAAAGTTGTTCAGAACCTTGATAACATATTTTAAGGTGATCGAAATCAGAGGTGGCTCCTTTATTCTAAATATTTACCTCAGTATTTTCCCAAAAAAACATTTTCCTGTGACAACTGTGACGCAGTTGTTCAACACAAAATTCCAGGTAGACGCACAGTTCGGTTCAAAAGTCGCGATTGGTTTTCGCCACTGAGAAATAAACTCGCGAAAAAGCTGCCGAAAGGCATTTAACTTTCAGCAACAAGCTCAAAAGAGATCAATGAGTTTTGCTACTACTTTTCTAAATCGCGAAGCAACATTTACCTATGAAGTTCCGGGCCAACGAACTGAAGGATTTTTTATGAATCAATTTTAAAAATTGAAACGAATTCGAAAAGCAATAACAATTGCAGCTCTTGTATGGCCAATTATATATAAATAATTATATAACTTATTGTATCACACCTTTTTTTCTCAAGAATATAACATTCTTAAGAAAATAATAATAAAATAAATAACATTCCTAAGAAAATAATAATAAAAAAAATGTCCTGTAAAAGAAAATGTTTGACTATATTAAGCTTAAGGCGACTTTCGAATATGTGCGCGATTTATAATGCGTTAAAGGGACTAGCGGCGGCGCCACTGCGATCACTTCCTTTTCCGATCTTCTGGTGCGGCGGTCCATTCAATCGTGCGTGCGATAAAGGAAAACAGGGATTCAGGCATTCGTTTTCAGTCGAGGTTTATTTTGCATTTCTTTGCGCTCAAATTATTACAGTTTTATGTTTTATTATATTTTGTATAATTCCACGCGAGTATTTTTTGTCCTGTTTATATTTTTTGCGCATTTTCTTTAATAAAGAATTATTGTTACCAGAGAAATTTGTACACAGGGACTTGTAATAATATAATTTATACAACACTGTACAACACATTTTGACTTTTTCTATTTTTCATGACCGTCACTATGAAATTCATATAGATTTTTGCGAGCTGAATACGAATCTGAAATCCGTTTTTCTCTGTGTTTTACAGTTTTTTAGAAAATTAATGTTAAAAAAAATTGCAAATTTTCAACTTTGGGAATTTTTTGTGCTTTTATCATAGTAGCAATTCAATGGCTTTTTGCACGAGAAAAATCTGTAAACTTTCCCGAATAAAACAATATAAATTGTTATTACATCGTAAACATTTCAATATGTTTAAACAATGATCAAAGTACGAAAGAACCAAATAACGCACCAATTTTTGCTCATATTTTTCAGTTCATTTAAAAAAACGATGGGTCTAGGCGAAAATCTAACGATCGCACGTAATAGAACAGACATTTCTGCTGCAGAAAATAAATATCAAGCGAAGCTAGAAAATCAGTTTTGTTTTCATTTCATAAGAAAAATAGTTGACAAAACACGAGTCGCTGCCAGCAGTAATCAATGCCTACTACCTTGGCGTAACAAAATAACTGAACAGCGCGGCGCGCTATAACATTGACTACCGCTGGCAGCGACGCGTGTATTACCGAACTTTTTACCTTATAAAATGACAACGAATGTTATTTGGTAATTTTGCTCGATGTATTCTGTACCAGAAATATATACTCCATCATGTACGATGATAAGATTTTCGCTTAGATCCATAGTTTTTGAAATATATTTTAAAAAATCACCAACAATTGGTGCGTTTTCGGTGTCTACTTTTATACAAGATATGTCTTGTATAAAAAGCCACTGAATAACTGCTATGATAAAAGCACAAAACATCTCCAAAGTTGGAAATTTGCAATTTTTGTTAAACCTAATTTTTTCAAAAACCGTACGGCCGGGAGAGAAACGAACTTCAGATTGGCGGTTACAAGACCAGAAAAGCGTCAAAATTTATTGCAATGTATTATAGTCGGCTCCCATACACACAACACGTCACGCCGACGTCGATTATACATAGTTGGCATCCGTAAATATACAGGTTTAAATATAAGCGATCACTAACGTTCGTAAATCTAGAGTTAAAAAATGTCTTTAATAGTTTTGTTAATTATGAAATTAGTTATTCATTAATGTTTGACAGAATATAACAATTTCTATTATCCAAGGTCAAGGATATTCTTCAAGACAAGCTGCAAAAAAAGCTTTAGAAAAGAAGAAACCTTCTTGAGAATAAAGTACTGGGTCTCATATACATAATAATAAACGCCTTCGAAATTTTGTAATAGAAAAAAGAAGCTCGCGATCCTATTCGCTCAATCACCGACCGATGTTTTGCTTAATTATGGACTGACCCTGATTGGTCCTCGCTAGAAAAGACCTTCACGATTCGCCCAACCCTCTAAGGCTTCCTATTGGTTTTTCCTTGGACAATTTAGGAGTTTTGTCAAGTGCCTCCTCGTGATCACACCGACCATCTGATATTATTAGTTTTTTGATAGGTGAAAGCATCAAGGAACGGTATAATTTTTTACTTAAATTCTCATAGATTATTTCAAGACGAATACGATCACGTATTAGGAAGGTCATTCGTGGTCTCTATTAAGCCAATTATGATGGAAAATAATTTACTTTGAGGAAATGACCACGTACCGTTGATTTATTTATCTAACAGTAATACGCGACTAATACAAATGTTAATACTAATAGAAGTATTCGGTTTTAAGTGACTCACTCTACATGAATTAAATTTTGACCATTTATGCCGTTTTACGTTTTCAAGAAATCTCGATAAAAGGCGAAAAAGCAAACTTTTCATTACATTATATAATCGTTCGTTATGTCAAATGTATGGACCCTTCTGTAATAAAAATAGAACTTCAAAGGGAAGTCGTTATTCCCTCGTGTTATCGACAATCAAGAGTGCTTCCGACGGATCGGTGATTGGAAAAAATAATAAATTACATAGAATACGCATGCTGTCCTTACCTTTCAATTATTAGAAAAATTATAACATACGAGGTGAACTTAATTACTTTCATAAAATTGCGTAAATATTATAAGAATATTTGACGAGCGGTTATCCGGATGTTAATGAAAATGTTCCTCATCGACTTTTCAGCACCTGTCCACCAGGAAAGTTCTGAGGCTGATGTGGAAAAAGTATAACAAAATAGTAGAAGATGGAGAAAAGAACATCCTGTCCGACGCAGAATCCCATGAAGTTCCGTTAATTATTTGACGTCGGAGAGATTGGCGTTTTCCCGTGATGAATTTTTCTTTTTCACTGTAGTAAAAGATATGGAAAAATGCAAATTGTTGAAGTAATGATTCGTACATAATCTCGAGCCATTTACTCTAAATGTAATAATATGCTGCTTTGTTATTCAGCAAGTAATATGCCTATTACACTGTCTAACACGAATTTTGTTTTGCAACACCGAGTGGTTGGTCTATTTAGAATCAAGTAATTTAACAATTATATACATCAATATATTAGGCAACTACATTCTATCTTGTGAAATTAACTTGAACGTTGTAGAGTTTTTAGTTTCCGCGTAATATCGCATTTATCCTCCAAAACACTTTTCTTGTGTTTTAAAGCTACAAAAGCTTGTGTTTTCCAAAAACTGGAAGCAATAGAGCAATTCTGTTTTTTTCTTCTTATTCAGGACTAGAAATTCGACGAGGATTTTACTCGATGGGTATTGCAAACTAGAAAAAGTTTTAATTTATTAGACATTATTATCATCGGAATATAGGAATCAAACTTATAAATTATGCACAAACACAAACAACAAATTTTTATTCAATGTAGAGTTTTGGAAATTCAAGAATTTAGGAATTTGAGATTTGAAAATTTTGAAAATTAGGTAGTTGAAATTTGGGAATTGGTGGATTAGTAGATTAGTGGTTTTTGAAATTTGTTAACATCGAAATTAAAAATTTGGAAATTCTTAGAATTTGTAGATTTCAAAATGTAAAATTTTGGAAATTTTAGCATTTTAGGATTGTAAAAAGTGAGAATCCGAAAATTCAACGATTTATGAATTTGAGGGTCAGGAAGCATATGAACCTAGAAATTTCCGAATTTGGCAGTTCAGAAATATGAAAATTGTCGATATATTAATTAAAAAGTTTTAAGTCTAGAAATTTGGGATTATAATAATTTAAAGTTTAAAAATATGAAAATTATTATTTGGAAATTAATATGTGAATTTCTATACCCAGTTAGGTTCTAGATGGACTAATTATCGTAAATAAATGTGGGAAAGTGCACAGATTTCATACAATTCGTGTCAGCTGTGATGAAGTAACTAGTCTTTCCAGCCTCCCATATTTCATGCAACACAAAAATTGCCCTTAATAAAATCGCTCGGTAAAGAGATCCTCATATAAGATTTAGTAATATGTACACTCTTCCTTTTATCGGAAGTCTCATAATTTTGAAAATTCTAATAATGCAAAACAATGTAAAACAATTTTTTGTACGACAAAAATTCTTACATATTCATTGATATAAACATATAAGTGCAAAATTAATTTTAAAAAATTCAGTATCCTATCTTATATCCTAAATTATTTTCTCCGATAAGATTAAATCAGATTATATTACAAATTAATTACATTCACTGTTTTTAAAGAATAAGACACAATACATCGTATACGATTGTTTTTAAAAAATCATCGAATTTCAAAATCTTTCAAAGATAATGCCGTGTTCTTCTCCAAATTCTCATAGTCTCTGTACGAGTACTATTGTTTATCCTCGGCAGTTCGTTGTTCAACGTACGGTATATGAATTTTAGATTGCTCTAAACGATGCAATCGATGATTCGTTCACTGTAGAGTAACAACTTTTCGGGAGACCGATCCTCTGGATACATCTTTCAATCTGGTATAGGAACATATTGTATAATCACACTCACGTATTGATGAAAACGAACCTGTATGCATGATAGGGTGAGGTCAAGACCCTTACTTCGGTGCCGTTTAATTTCTAGTTCGAAGCACCACCCAATTTTGGACGGAATTGGGACCATTAATAATCGCACGCGGTGATGTAACAAAAATAACTGTTTATTTACTATGATAACAAGTGTGTGTGAGTATTTCTATAACTGTTTGATTCTATTTCTATATTATAAAGCTCTGTCTGTACTATTCTAAAGTTTTATGTTTTACTATTTATTTTCTGACTATGTAAATCCTAAACTGTTACTCTATCTGTACTATTTTAAAGTTCTATGTTTACTCTGCCTCTTCTTGGCATTTTTGCCCTATTTGACACCTCCGTTGCTCCCTTCCATTGCGCCCTTAGCGTGGTACCTTTTTGGAAGGGGAACGGGTTTCCTACATGGGGGAGGACGGCGGTTGCTCGCGGAAGTTCGGGTTTGGAAAAACCTAAATTCCGTGACGTATGTATCGAGGCTCTGGAAACAGTTAGTTTCCAGTGCCAAGTCACCCTTCGACGTTTGGGTCTTCGAGGTTTATGGCATGGCCTGTGCCGCTGAAGCCAAAAAGGACTCTAAAAATTAATACTACATGAATAGATTTGTTTAATTAAAAATTGTCACATGCCATCGTACTGCTAGCACGCACATGGCACGGGTAATAAACTAAAAGTTTCACAGGTGGCTATTTTTCTGCCATGTCGTAAACCTCATCTGTATAAAACTCTAACAATGCATATACGGTATTTGATAACTGGTGGTCCAACCAAATAGGCAAGATTCTACGAGGAAAAATAAGATAAAAATATAAAATACAATTTTATGATATTTGTCACGGTGTTTGAAAGAATTATGTATGAAAATTCCTTGTGTAGAACTACAGAAAAAGCGCAGACTCCGGGACTCGAACCCTGGTCCCTCGGATTACGAGTCGTCCACGCTAACGCCCTGATTGTGACCCCTGACGTCCGCACCATTAGGATGTTTTAGGGCTGTTCGTCAACGTTCGGGCGTGAAGATTCTCCACCCCCGATCCTTATAGCCAGGTCCTGTCCGACTCTCTCTTAATTAACCCTTTGACTGCGGCACGCTCTCGAACGAATCCATTAATATGGATGGCGCGTTTTTCGCATGTCAGTCGCTGCGACTGGTTGTCCACTGACTAGTGACCAAAACAGTACCCGGAAACTTGATACCATTCTTGGGGTTTAAAAAATAAAATACGCGTTTCGTATATATTGATGGACTTGTGAAGGCGTATATATACGCCTTGAGCAGTCAAAGGGTTAAAAGCCCTATACTTGAAATGTTTGTAAGAAAATTTGTTCCAATTAACCCTTCATTGTATGATTTCTTCAGCTTCGGAAAAAGACAAGTTTTTATTCTTACGAGTGATAATGGTAAACAATTAACAAAAATTCAGAAGCTTTTTATTTTAGCAATTGAAAGATTGAGAGCCTAAAATTTGCAAAATTGAAGAATCAGAAAATTGAAAGACAGGGATGTTAAAAATCTGGAAATTTAAACTGTAGAAAATTCATAACAGTAAAATTCAAACTATAAAATTGTCATATTTAGAAATTGGGATACGAGGTCAATTAGAAAATTAAAAAAGCATATAGTTAAAAAATGTTGAGGTTTCTCAAATTCAAAATTTACGAATATAAAAATTTCAAATATTATCATTTCCTATTTACGGAAGCTTAGAACTATACAATTAAAAGAATTTGAAATAGTGTAATTTGAAGATAATGAAATTTCAAAATTTTTATATGTAAAAATACAGGAATACAGAGATTTGGAAATATAGAAAACTAGAAAACTGGGAATTTAGAAATTGAGAAATTGTAAAATCGTTCATTACAAACGAAGAAGCATTATAAAGTGCTTATTAAAATCCGCTTTAAAGCAGATTCTGTATAGTTTGAAATTGTTTTATCTATTTCCCAGGAAAAGCCAGCAGGAAAGTACAAGAATACTGATCTTCCCTTTTATCATGTAACTAGGTTTCTCTTTCGTTCTTCTCATACGGTGAATTTTCATACAGTGCCACGATATTAAAGCGCTGTTTCCTTGGGATATTTGCGCGTCACGAAACGCAGGAAATAGCTATGCGACTCTTTTTCTCCCATGCGCTGTTTTTTGCACGAATCGAGCGGATAAAAACTGCCTCGCCGCAATGGTAGCAAGAACGAGAGAGATGTACAGGATCAGAGAGGATGACAAACTGTCGCTTTATGATGCTTTATAAAATATACGAGATTCCAGGGGAAACCGATTAGCGTTGTTCGAAATTGCAGTTTAATTTAGCGGGAATAATGGTGTAGAGGAGTGTGTAAATAAAGATGCATGATAAAGAAGTATTATTTCATAAGATAATTAAGCGTTCGGAATATTAAGCGCGATAAAAAATTTTATATTTTACTTTTAAGAATATTCAATCCTTTAAATATCGTAATAATAACTTACTTAAATAAGTTTTAAGGTTTGAATTAGTCGTTATGGTATTTCGTTAAAAAAAAAAGCATTATTTTCCAAAAAAGATAATTAAAACAATTGATAATAGTATACCACTAAATTAGTTTCCACGTGTAGTTCTAGAATAAGAACGGAAAAATGTAGATATAGGACTATACAATCATAGCACTTATTCATCCGATAAAACTAAATTTTTGAAGCATTCCTCATTATTCGTAAATTCTTCATTTAAAATCGGTATATTTTGATCTAAAATATTTTCCACTAAACATTGTTACGAAAGTTTAAAATGATTTGCTGGTTTTCATGAACGAAAAGACCGATTGATCCGATGAATTTAATAGTGATTTGGTAACAATGAATTAGACGCGATGAAGAATATATTTTTAGAACAATTAAAATTTTTTAAAAGATTGGATATGTCAGAATTGTGAATTTGGAAATTATAGATATTTGGGAATTTAGATATTTGAAAATTGTGGAACCTAGAAGTTTGAAAATTTAACATTTTGAATTTTGAAATTTGAAATTTGGATATATTTACTGGAGCAGTATGAAGGTTAAGCAAAAAATATGTATGTATATATACGTACACAAAAAGCAGTTACGCGGGTATCGCAGTGTAGTGTAATAGTATCAGATGGACCAGAAAAAAGTACAGGTAACCCTCCTATAACACGGTACATAGGTTCCTAGAAAATGCCGTGTTGTGTGAAACCATATTGTAGGAGACCCACAGCCAGTACAAAAAAGGGGTTTACGTTCCAAAAACTTATTAAAAACAAATATTTTTTTTAATTCTACATAAACAACTTAATATTTATTAAAAATATAAATGTATGCGGATGTCAAAGATCCTGCTGCAGCTGCATTTCTTATTTCGTTTTCATTTTTCTTAATAGTCTGGACTGTTGCTTTCCGCAACACTGTATCTTTAACCCTTTGCGGTCGGCAGATTTTTCGGCTGGGACTACCAGCAGTCGGGGCGAATTTAGCTTTTCGGAGTCATTCTTCCCTAAGCGATTTAAGGTGGATATATCTATATTTAAAAGCACTTGTAATGTTTAATAGGGCTTAAACTACATAAAAACGGAAAGATTTAGCTTTTGTAATTTGACAACGTGTGATATTTTTCAAAACAATCGCCGATATGAAGCCCTGGCTTCCGAATACATGTCTCACAATATGTGCTTGTTTCTCGCCTGTTGCCGGGGGTTTTCCTGTCGGAACATACTGCACAATCTTTTTTAGACCCTGCACGCATTATATGCAGCTTATTATCTAATCTGTTGTCTACAAAAGATGTGGGCTGCTGCGCTCCACAATTGGAATGTTCATTTCTTACTAAACTTTGAAATTCAATTTATAATTTATTATATTTTTATTTATTTATAAATTGATTTCTATTTACTTATCATATATTTCTCGATGGTAAAATAACGCGTGAGACGTTCGAAATGGCTAGCATTCTGTTAATCTCAGTTTTTCTGGATTGCTCTTTCGAGACGTGATTATGCCGCCATAGCGGCGTCACCGACTTCTACGACAGTTTTGAAATGCCGCCACAGTTATCGCGAAACCGTGTTATAAGATGCCGTCTTGTAGGAGGGCTACCTGTATAAAGAATAATCACTTGGAAACATAAATAATACTAAAACAGAACAGCAACTATAACAATAGAAATTATAATATAAAATATAACATATAAACAAGCATACAATAAAAACATATTTATTGACCATAAATTACAATAATGACTAACAAAATATTGTTCACTTGACAATAACAGTCAAATTACAATAAAAAGAAGTTAAAAAGTATTGGTTACATGCGAAGGTCAATACCTCGTTCAATAATAGAAATATTGTACAATTAATTTTGTCTCTCGTTCGACTTTTAAACCGACCTCAAGACAAGAAGATATTACTTTTTCCGTCTTTAATGTGCTCGAAAATTTAGTTGTTTTAGTTCTTTGAACGCTTTTGTATGAAACAATCAAACTCCATCTTCTGACAAGCGATTACATATTCCACGTACAATGGAGATTTTTATAATAATTAAAACACGCCGTAGGGAAGAAGTTAATTAACTCACGAACAATTTCGAATGAGCTCGTTTTAACGTTGACGCGTAAAAAAAGAAAATTGAACACGAATTCATAAACGGCCGCCGTGTAAAATTCGTCCTCGAATTTGTTCCTGCCTTCTGCGGAGTTTGTTCCTCGGAGTGGTTGGATACGTGTCCTTTAAATAGGACGGTTAATTCCGCGCACCGCGAAGAATGAAAATATTGTAATAACTGGTCGCACATAATGAGCGGAAACCGCGGAACGTGCCTGCTCCGGTGTTCTACCGGTATACTCGTTCAATAACAAAGGGTTAATTCGAGATGATTCGTGTATATCCTTGTTGGAATTAATAGGCCGAAATTTGGAATTCATTAACGTGAAATTCCTGAATTGTCGTTTCAGCGGACGATAAATCAAGTGGTATAAGCATGATCTGGAATGATTAGAATTCGTGGGAACTCGATGACTTTGTGGTCGGAATCGAGTTGTGACATTGGAAATCGAAGGACTGTTTAATTGTGATGGTACATGTGATAAATTATGTATTCTTTGTTTTAAAAAACATTCATACTTTGAATGTTTTGCTCTTTGAATGTTAATGTCATGCGAACATTTTTTTTTTCCTTGTTCAAATATTAGGATGTCTTCGATAACAAGTTGTATACTTAAAAATGAAGTAGAGAGATAAGATGATTGTATAGGACACTGGGGTCCATTTTTTTTGTTTGTTCCACTTTCATCCAACGAAAGGTTATCCAATTATTCGAAGTCGGAAAATTGATTAAATATAATTCTCTATCATAGTGAACAAAACAAATTCATTATTACTTTTCCATTGTAATACTGTGAAAATTATGATATAATCTTAATATTTTAGCTTCTTCATACATTGTATACTTTTAGAACAGACATATCAATCCGACAAAGATCCATAACAGTCGAAACGTCACTGCAAATAATAGCTGTATTCGATTTTGACTAAAAACTGTTCAATGTACAAAAAGCAGAATTATCTCTTTATTTATTGTTTCAGTTACATTTACTTTTCAAGTATGTAATCATTTTTCTACGAATAATCTGCTACCTGATGTGATTCTCGGATTCATTCTCTGGATTTTATCTTCTTCATTTATCGCTTTTCTGGTTTCAAGAAATTTGTTAGCAAATTTTGTCGAATTCTTCTACACCTATGTCGATTATGACACAACGGGTTTCGAAGATCATGAATCGTTACAAATAAATTTTGCTTGGATGTAACAAGAATAATTTGTTATTATCGCTCATTTTAACACGCTGTGTTTTTGCATTAATAAACTAGAAGAATCTAAGAACCCACAAAGTGAAATTCGCTATTCTTCAAGAATGATTAAATCTAGAAATTTTTGAAGAAATTTAAAATAAATATGAAAAGTAATTGCCTCACATAAGTGAAATTTTATATACAATTTTTAAATTGAAACCTTAATTACGATTGGTCTAACAATAAAAGGGGGAATTCACTATAATAATTGCTGGTACACAGTGTCATCAATATTTGTTTATATAAATCTAATATAATACAGAACGATGATTTACAACTGAAGTTTGGCAAATCAAAAAATGAAAAGAAAATGAAATTCAAAAGATGCTAACAATGAAATTGGTTTATATTTTAGTAATGAAATGATTCTGGAGGTGAAAGCCCGCTTCTTTTAAAGCGTTATGTGCCTTCATATTAGTGCGAATATTTACAAGGCTTTATATGATATAAAAAAAATGATGTTTAATATTATACGATTTCTGGTGTTTCAAATTATAATAATAAACAATTTTGTAAAACGTCTTTCTTCAGAGCATAAAAATCAATGCCCTTTCAACCAGATTTACGTCATTATATGAGTTAACAAATATTATGTTAGTTTCATATCATACAAGGTAATAATTCTCGTATTATTGTTAATATTTATAATAATATGAAAGCTCCCCATTTCTTAAATAAGAATTTTCATCCTTTGACCCACTACATTAGTAAATAAAAAATGATAACGTCGTTAGCATTGTATGAACTAAATTTTGTAATGTTTCAAATTCTCTAAAATTGTTTAGTTCAAAGTTATTATGACATATACAGGGTGTCCCAAAAGTGTTGAAGGAGCCGGAAATGGGAGGTATGTGGGGTCATTCTGAACAACTTTTTCATATGCAAAAATGTCGTATGGGACTTCATTTTTAAATTATTAACGAAAAACACCGACCAATCAGAGCGCGAGAATCGCGCGCGCTCGGAGGCAGAAGTGTAGGCCCGAGTTATAATTGGCCGTGGTCACGATCGAATCGGGTGGCGCGCGATTCTCGCGTTCTGATTGGTCGGTGTTTTTCGTTAATAATTTAAAAATGAAGCCCCATACGACATTTTTGCAAATGAAAAAATTGTCCAGAATGACCCCACCTACCTCCCATTTCCGGCTCCTTCAACACTTTTGGGACACCCTGTATAAATGCTATAAATACATTTTTATATGCAAATATTTCATGTTAGTCGTGAGTTTTGTCAATAGATTTTATACGCGGTGTTCCTGATATGATGGCACAATTGGAAAGACAGTATTTGTCTACCAAAAACAAACTAAAAATATATAACAGTACAAAGTTTTTGTCAGAAACATAAATACTGATAAATGCCAACAATTTTTCGTTAATGTAATGTTTATATTGTTACAGACAAATAAACGTTATCATTAACCCCTTGCACTCGAAAGCATTTTTATTGTTGTCAAATAGCAACTGTGAAATGTTGTTCGTAAAATAGTAAATAGCAACTCAAATAGACGACTGTGAGTCGTCTCTCGATTGCAAAGTATATTATCAGTAATTATTCTTTTCGCCATTATGGACATATTAATGTATCGCGTGGTGAATTTAGTCGATGGTAAGAACACATACATATAAGTAGCAATATGTGTTATAAAGTAGACAGAATACAGATAAACGTTTTTTTTATTAATACTAATAATTCCATTTACCGGCTTGTGTAACGCAACGCTTTTTTAAAAATGTATTCGAAACATAGTAACGACCGGTAAATCGCCAGTCTTGCAGGTAGCAAGTGCAATAAAACCCTACCCGTACGCACTTCGGCTCGCTGATTGCGCGGCCGAAGATGCACAAAGCATGTATAAAAAGGGCTCCGAAAACACAGAAAGCAGTCAGAACCTTCCCGACACACCAAACGACTCGACCACTCTCGGAAATACCAGAGCTGGAAATCAGTCGTCTTCCTCCGCCAAAACAGACTTGGATATACCATTCGGTCCTGACGCCAGATGGACGCGCAGCTGACCCGAAGTTTACCCGGCCTATGTCTTGAGCCCTATTCGCCTATAACCAAACATCCTTATACCCTTTAACATGAAATACCTACTCTTGTAATATTAATAGTTAAGATTTCGTAAGTAAAGTTTTATCGAGTGTTACACTTGCAATATTTAATGGTTGTTGAATTAAGGGGTAACGCCACTCTAGAATTTTGAAAAAATCGATTTTTTGTTTTTGTTTAAATCTTTTGTTTGAATTTTTGTTAAGTGGACTGGAATCATTCGCAGTGTGCTGCTCATGCAGGCAGCATGAGAAGTGTCCACTTGGAGAGAATTCCTGCTGTTCCTGGCAAAAGGCGAAGGATACCGGCACATTACATCAATTTAAACACAAACTACCAATATCAAAAGTAGTTTTCTCCGCTATTTATCGCGATTTCGAAGATCTCACCAGCGACGACTTACTGGCGCGCTGCAGCTTCAATTCAGTGGTGTGGTCTATGGCTCGGAAAACTGTATGCAGTGGCAAAAATATATTTGAAATTTCCGCAAATATGGCTGTTTGCATATTAAACGATGAATTGTTTACCATAATTCATGTAATGAAAGCCTTGGATACGTTTGTCGAAGAAAACTGGTATAGTTTCTGCCTGCAAGCCGACGCCCGATGCATAGAGTTTTCAGGGCAATCACTGAATGAAGCTACGAAAAAGGCAAGATTGAACCTCAGATCCAGCAGGAATAGGACAAAGATATATAATATCAGAAACTTTTGGATTTTTTATTTTAGGACAACCCGTTAATGAGAAAAAGGTTCGGCCAGCAGCCCGCTAAAAAAAGAAGTTATTGCTTGCTAGCACTTGCAGCCGCCATTTTTAATTCGATTTGTTTGAAAAAATTCTCAAAGCATCTACAAAACATAGGTAATGAAGCTCTTTTGTCCCTGACTTCATACTTTGTATGGTTTTTACTTAAAAAATTCTCGAATATCATCTTTTTTTCTGTCCTCTAGAGTGGCGTTACCCCTTAATAAAAGATTTGTTGAAGTTGCTAATGTCCGTGTCATAAACGAAATACCTAACAAATTTTCAAATTGAATTTCTCAAATTCTCGAAATCGAAACTGTGCAACTATCCTCACTGTAAATTCCCCGACCTTGATGCCGATCAAGGATTGCCACCTGCTAAGTGTTTATGTTTTTTTAATCAACTGATGTGCGTGTTTGCGCTAACCAATAAGATCCTACCACTGAAAATACTATGATTCGATGCGCCAATTCCTGGGTGACTGGTTATAAGTTCATCATCTTTCCAATCAAACTATCTGATCGAAAACACATTTTCATTTTGCATATTCCTATATCCGAATAGGAATGCAATTAGGTGAGGATTAATAGAAAGAATTCTAAAACTGCATCGAACCTAACAAAATTTATCCTACGAAAACTTTGACAGATGCTTTTAAAATGTAAACATTGAACCTTTTTGCGAAAAACGCGTCTATCGAATCTTCCTCATCCCGTAGGATACAGTTGTGACGGTTTTTCTTGCATTCCTAATACTTCTCCTTTGATCCCCGTAGAAGCGATTCATCCTCCAACCGAAGTCCTTGTTTTACGATGAAGCTCCAGAAAATGCAACGTTTGTGTGGTTCGGCGTAGAATGGGAAAAAATCCGCGACAGTCGAGCAGTACGTGGATCGATTAATTATTTAACGAAGCTCTCGGCACTCCGTACGCCCCCACTCGTTGAACCCCTTCTTCCCTCCTTGATCATTCTCTCACTGGCTCACTGTTTAGCCCCGAAGCAACGTCCGTTCGTTCTGACTGTATTTCCATCCGTTGCATATCCTTCCAGCTCTCTAACGCGGTTCCTCCGTTAACCGGTCACCCTCTTTCTCTCCCCCTTCCTCAACCGTTCTCTCTCTCGTCCCTTCGTGCAACAGCCGCGTAGCACCGGTTGAAATTTCATCGTGAACCGGAGAATCGTAACTGCGATTGCAAAGAGGGATAGCTGCGTAATTAGTTTGCCTTTGATGAGAAAACTCGCGATCTACATAGGTACATGTGTACGCACTTCACGCAGGGGTTGCATCGATGGCAGGAGGGTTGGACGAAGCTTTAACGCTGCAAGCTCTAGGCCGAAAGTTGGACGCGTGAATGATCGAATCGATGGTGGAACTGAAGGGTGCTTCGAAAGTCGATGGCGTAAGATTTTAAGGCGAGGTGGAAACCGACAATGATACAGACCGTGTTTACCCGTAACGTGTCGGGAAGCTTTGGCTAACAAGGTAGTAGATATTTGATTTTTTGGTAATAAATATGAATAATGTAAACAATTAATATTATTTTTATATCACTATACTATCCTACTTATATTGTAGGATGAGGATATTTTTGCTGCGTATAATTAGATGTGTTTGGGAAAAGCGAGCGACGGAATGTCTAGACGAATGCAAACAGCGCGATTGCGTGTGACTGAGTTCGAGAGGCTGACGTGCGAAAGAAAAGTGTTTGGAAGCGTATGACAGGACCGAGCGTGCGAGGATCATGAGAACGGAAAACGATAAGGATGGTGGACGTGATCGCGAGGATGTTCGGAATGGATGCATGATGAGTGTGAGGGGAAGAATGTATAGTTTTCGAGGGTGAATGAGTTAGTCTTTAGCGAACAGTGAAACAGCGTGTATCAGAGTCTTGAGCGAACAGCGAGTATCAGCGAGTGAATAGTGAACAGCGTGAAAGAGAGAGATAGCGAATAGCGAACTAGCGACAATAGACTATAATAAAGTATATTTTTATTTCCTTTAATTGAACAAGTGTTTTTCACCCCGAAATACCAATTCCCCTACAATATTTATTATTTATTAACAACATCAGTTTAATGACAATTATTGGCTAAATAATTATGCAATTATTGCCATAAATACATACTTTCAGGTGTAAAACTACTACAAAAATTGTTCAGACGTATACAGGATGTTTAAAAAATTGCGGTACGATTAATAGGACACCGTCTATAATAAAATGTATGATTTTTTCGGTAAAAGAATCTATCTAATTTGCAAAGCAATGTTTCCTAATGTTCATTTCAGCAGAGATACTGCACGTATTATAAATGCACTCAACAGAATAATAATAATTTGGTAACATGTTTAGGGTGTGAGGGAGATTGAGGTGCGAATGAAGAGTGTTTATGACCGAGTGTTAAGGCCACCAGTGCCCTTACATTAACAATAGGTTTAGGATTTCTACATAGCAATTAGAAATAGCACCGTCGTCCCATCGAAGGGTTCACGGACCGTTCCGTGGCAGCTATAAACTCAAGAAGCCATAAAGACCCGCGCGTTTTCCATGTAGTTTTCGAGTCATTGTTCGCATTTGGTCGACAGATTAATATTTTACCTTTTTTGATCCCGTTACTTCTAGCATGATTAGCCAAAGTCAGCGCGCTTCCTGACCCTTATTACCTGCCACGGTCCAAGAGCAAAACGTAGCATATTTGCGAGTGGAGGGGCCCACGTAGGGCGTCAACTTTGTTGCCCTTCCACAATTTGTACATTTGTACTTCGCCAATTAGAACGATGCACCCCCGTCAAGTCTCCCCGACCGAGGTGACATCGGATAGTTAGTTAGAAATAGTAGTTAGTTAAAAACAGTATTTGAAATAGTAATAGCATTAGAATCTCGAACATAGTATCTAGTATATTGTTAAACATAGATTATTTGTATAGTCCCGAGTAATCGGGTGGTCCTTCGAGATTGTGAAAAATAAAACCTAGTCGGCACACCACGTGCAATATTCAACCAAGCTCGAAAGAATTTATTTCAACCACGAGCGTTAACACCGAGTAATTGGGATCGAGTGACGGAGAAGGATGTTTGTAACCGAGTGACCGAATTAGGGAGATTGAGGTGCGAATGAAAAGTGTTTATGGACGAGCGATCGAGATCGAGTGACTGAGAAGAGCGTGTGGGACCGCGTGAACGAACTGGTGACATTGGGGGGTGCGAGGGTAGAATATTTAGGTTATAAGATAAAAAGGTGCGTGAATGCGGGGAGCGAGGTTAGTCGTAAATGAGAATCGAGAGAGTCAAGAGCAAAGCGAGTTAAAGAGTATTTGTTCACACGTAATTAATAAAGAGAGTTATTAAAAATCCTACACATGTTTCATCTTTGATCTCTTTAATACCATAGTTTTAACTATTAACATCATTTATCCACAATTAAATTTCGATAAAAGACATTAAAAATTACAGAACAAAATACAAAAAATAACATAATATAATAAAAAATTGAAATAGTTGATTAAAATTCAAGTGGATTAAAAGTTAACTTAAGAAATATTTAAGATGATCAAGAAGTGCGATAAAAATAAAGCACTGATTAAGCCGAATTCATCACGCTTTAAATTTATTGGGTATAGATCAACGTCTTACCGAGACAAGTCGCTTTATAAATTTACTTTAATGGAAACAAATAAAAATCGTAATATTAAAAAGTAATAATATTTTCTACATCATTTTCTGTAAATATTCAAATTTTTCTTAAAAACATCGTTATATAAAGCATTACTCAATCCCTTTCAGTAACAGCATTTCTTTTCTTTCACAAATTTTGAGATTATGCTATAACAATAGCAATTACTTATTACAGTGTTCAAGTCATAATTTTTCAAGTAATGAAGATAATAGACAATACATACCTAAGTCAAAAGAACAGTGTAAACAATCAGGTCATCCCATGAATCGTGTCGCCTCTTTTCGCACTTTATATAAACGACCGTATCTTCTCACGGCGAAATGTTTACGAAAACTTATCTCTTGTGTTTTCAAGAAGTATCTTCTCGTCAGTCTAAAACGTGCATCCGAGGTGTGGCTAACGACATTTTCGATTAAAAAAATCCAAACAATAAGTGACAACGAAATTGATTTTCGGCACTGCGTGTTGTATGAATATTGAAAAGGCTGTGCAGTAAAAAATACAGTTAAAAATATTTGTGACGTGTATGGCAAGGACGTTTTAAGTGTAAGAAAATGTCAGTGATGGTTTTCAAAATTTCGGAATGGGATTTTTGACATTTTTGATAAACCACGATCCGGTCGACCAATAATGTTCGACATCGGAGGTTTGACATCTTTAATCGACGCAGAACCTTATTTGGCAATGAAGAAATAGCAGAAAGAATGAACAGTAGTAGTAGTACTGTAAATAGGTACTTGCAACAGATTGGGAAATTGGTTCCGCTCGAATTGTACGAAATGAGTCGTATCCAGTGATGGAAAATTTGCGCTTCATTATGAGAGCGGCAAACATTTTGTTGATTTCTCGAACAAATTGTCACGGGCGATGAAAATTGGGATTTATATAAGAATCACCGGACCTTGCACCAAGATATTATATTATCACTTAATCGATCGTTGAAAAATTTTCTAAACGGTAAGTATTTCGACATTGCAGAACATGTAAAAATGACTGTAACGCAGTTTTTTAATTCAAAACCACACAAATTTTTCGAAACTGGAATAAAACGGTTGACTGAAAGATCGGAAGAAGTCATTGAAAACGATGGGGAATGTGTTAATGATTAAAAAAAAAATGTAAGTATTATTATTTTATAATTAAACTTAGTGCCAAAAAACGACACGACTTATGGGATGACCTGATATATTCAACAACAAATTTTTCCCAATATTTCATCAACACTGTATTTAAGTACTTCATGGGATTGAAGAAGCAACGATGACGTAAACGATATGTTGAAAAGAAAATCTTTCTGGACACGGTGTATACTCGGAAAGATTGATACAGTAAATATTCGATAAGTGCACGAATGACCTGTACGATAAGTGCACGCGTTCAGACCTGAAAGATGTGCACTTATCGAATATTTACTGTACTAGGTGTTTGCAGTGTATATTTTGGTTTCCGAACAAATCCCAAGGTTACTATGTCCCGCCATAAACAATCTGAATGTTTGAACTCCGCAAACAATAAAACAACGCTTGAAGAAATGTTAGAATATTTGTCAAGGTCACGCTAATATTTGACAAGGAACACACAAAAATTTGTTTAAAAATCTGCAAAATATCAACCCACGCTAAAAAGTGATCACTCAGAGCAGAAGATACACCGAAGAGTAATGTAATATGGTGACTGAGGATAGACGGACGATCACAAAGGGTTAATCGAACACTATTGCAATACAATTCTGTTTGTATTCTACTCGGACGATGAGTGAATTTGTAAAGACAGGAGGTACGAGGATCTTTGATATATCAAAGTAGTAGAACATGCTTTAAACAGAGAAATCGTTCAAAAATACCCGATTGCGAGCAACGTGTCGAGTCCGTGGCTAATGAACCGAGACAAAGACGGAGGGATGCGCTGTTAAATAGCTCTTTCTGTAAGAGATCGACCAAGCGAGGGACACAAAGGAATCAGGATCGTTCTTTGCACCGTTAAAGGGCTCTACTACCTCCAGACTAACCTGGCGAAAAGATTTTCTCGTCACTACCCTTCTCATCCCCCTTTGCTGGTGTTTCTTTGGTTAATCTCCCACTTTTCAAAGTCTTGCGCTAAACGATTGAAGTTACTTCGCGTGCGATAATTGCGGCTCAAGAGAAGCAACGATTTTCGTTAATTACTAACGAATACGAGAAATTAGTCGCGATATTTTGGATAATTTGGCTAATCATAAAAGAAGTAAATATAGTATATTATTTAAGTATTGTAAATATACATATTAACGATAAACGAACAACGCCGATCTAGGGATTCGGCGACGTATGGTTACAGAAATATAGAAGTATGAAAATCAATGAATCTAGGGGCATATAAATATCAGGATCTAAGGATTGGGGAACTTCATTTCAACGATCGACATTTTTTCCCTCGATTTGCCACGTTCGTGTCTCCCTCCACATTTAATTTTTGCCGTCGTCCAGACAAAACGAACTTGCTCGTCTGTACGCCGAAAGAATTTCTTCCCAAACGCTCTTCTCTCGAGCTTCTCGCGTCTCCGTTTCCGAGGAAACGTCTTTCAGCGGAGTCAGCTTCGAATTTTACTCGACGAAGCATCACGATGCTCGTACACGCGCGCGTACGATTTCCAGTCCCCGATCTTTCGCTATACGATAAGAGTTTTAACCCGATCACAACGGAACTCGAGATAACCTGTGCATTGTTTGGAGAAATCGAAACAACCGAACACGAACGACCAAGTTTCTTACGACGCGGATACTTTGTAGAAAATTCTCAATAATTACTTCTTTAAGGAAAAGGGACCGTGGGATTTTTTCTTTTAATGGAGTGCAGAGAAAATTATTTATCGTGCGGCTCAAGAAGGAAAGAGGTTTCCTTAGATATAAGACCGTAATCGAGAAACGAACCTTCTTCAGACAAGGTTTCCCTTTTGAGGAAGGTTGTTGCTTTGAAACAGTTTTATCAGACCTTACAGACGCATGGTTGTACCATATATAGAAAACAAATTTCCATTAATTTTTTATATAGTACTGAAAAACGTAATACGTAATTCTGCCGAGTGGCATAAAGTACAATCTGAAGAAAGCCGAAATAACGATCGCAGCAGTATGTGACTAAAGAAACAATTATCTAATCTATTTACCTATCTACGTATTAGGCAGATAAATTGCGCGCTGAAGTGCTTAAGGCACCGGAGATATAAGATACAGAAATTAGATTATCTGTAAGTATATGTAGATATTTGTGGATATAGAAATTTCATAATAGAGATGGTTGGTAATATATCTTTTCAAGAGTAAAGCTACGAATTTTTAGGAAAGTAAATTCTTGAGACTGATGAGAAAACAAAAAATTCCCGCGTAGCATTACTTTTCGTGCTCTGACAGTTGTTAAAAACGAACGGGAACATTAAAATGTAAGCGGCGCCTCACCTCATTACGAACTGACGTGTCTTGCTTTGGTTTTTTCCTTCCTTCAGGAAATAAAAATTCCTTCCCCAAACCGTTTTAAAGGTAAATGTATTTAACAGTAAAATTAACGAGCGGTAAATGCACACCGGTTTGAAATTGATAATACAGTAGCAGAATTCTTTATCTCAACAATAGTGTTAAATAAAAGTTCAGTAATATTTTGTTTTGTTTTATATTTTCTTTCAGGTAAAAAAATGTCTTTAGTATTATTTATGCTCATGTATTTTCGATTTATTTTATCAAAAGAGATCATCCCCTATCCAATTTTTCCCGTATTACAGATACACTGTATATTTACCTGAGAAACCTGCATTCTGAAAAACGAATACAGCGACGGACACGAAAACGAATGTCCTGTTTTGACCTTTTTTTATTTCTCCTGGCAAGAGAGGAACACTTTTCAGGGTCGATTCACATATCCAGCAGGCGTCCTCTCTATCAAACCGGTGCAATATCGTCGCGCTTCGCCAGCCAAATTTCATAAAATACGCGCGAGTAAGTAGGGACGCGAAATCAAATAATACTTGCTGTATTAAATGCCACGAACAAACAGGTGTAATTATTCGGCAGCCAAGCGAATAGCAAATAATTATCAATGATTCGCTGCATTTCCACGACGAAAGAGTATCGCACTAGCTAGCCCGGCCGGAACTAAATTAACGCGGTTGCGTGTAATAACAAACGAATACCGCGGATCGATCACGCGTTGCCCCGGGACTATGCTGCGAAATTCGAAAAAAAAGGAAAAAAAAAAAACAATAAAAAAAGCAATCCGTTTTCGCGGATTCTGGGCGTTGCTCGAGGGCACTATCCGAAATCGACCTTTAGATTCAGTCTGTTCGAATTAACAACTGACGATTTATTGAGTCGAATGATTTGGGACGGATCAATGGTCGCATCGAATCCTAAATATTTCAGCTTTGACTATAGCCTCCATTTACTGTGTATATTAAATTCACCTATGAATACTCGGATACAACAATTTAAGAATTTAAGCATCTAGAAATATGGAAATCCACGTATCAAAGGATCTGAGAATGTACGAAGCTGTGTATGCAGGGATCAGAGGATACCTGATAATACAACTATATAGAGATCTGGGAACCTAGGTGTCTGGGGATATAAAAATTTAGAGATGTAGGAATATGGGAGTTCAGGGATCTAAGGATGTTGAAATCTGAGGATATAGCAATTTTTGGTTATTACGTTCGGTGAACGTAAGGATGAATAGATCTTGTAAGAATTTAGAGATGTTAGAATCTGTTGATGAAAGGATCGAGGGATATAAAGATCTGGTAACCAAAAAATTTGAAACCCCAAAGTTTTTGGAGTCAACATGTTTAGCCATCTATGTATTTAAAGATATATACATATAGGATAACCATACAGAAATTTTCATTTTCCTTTGCACTCTAATCGTGCAGATCTGTGAATGCAATAATTCAATCATGGGACAATTCGAAAATTCATAATTGTAGTGTTGTAGGTTCCTGTAATTATATTGTAGATCTACCAAACTGATATTCTCTATTCGTGATTTACATAAACGCGTAGAATGACCATACCTCGTTCATAAATTTCATTATTATATGTACGTAAACGATTATACATAACAAATTTATTTCAACAATTTCTTAAAAAACTGTTTTCAAATAGAAACTGATAACTCGATCGGTTTCCCTGCCTGAATGCACAATAAATTTAATTGAGTACATGCTAAAACTTTGTCTTCTTTTATTTAAAAAGAAAAATAATATATTTACACTCGACGAAACACAAAAAGAAACAACATTAATCCCTTTAAAAGAGTAATAGGCCGCACTAAATTAAGTGGACTGGAATGAATACAGCAGACGTTACTGGGTGAAAATAAATGATATTTTTACTCGGCTTATGATTACTTTTCTATCAAATGTACATAACCCACATTAAGATATTTATCAAGAATTATAAAGTTCAATATTTTAAATAAAAATGTTATTCAAAATTATGACTAATACGAAAAAAGACTACAGCCTCATATTCTTTAGTGTTAAGAATAATGTTTGAAAATGCGCGGGCAATCGGCGCGTCGTTACGAGAATGAGTTATGTGTTGTTTAACTCGGTTTGGCGCTGTTTGTACGAAGAGACGCTGTTGTTGAAAATCGACGGGTATAAAAAGCGGGGACGAAAGCGTGCATTATATTCACTACGTGTATGTTGAAAGAAACATATTTTAACAGTCGATATTATATGCATAATCCTTAACGGGTTATGGGCCCAGGATATCGTGTGAAAAAGGTGTAGAAATCGCGAAAGTGTTTGAAAGAGTTTGAGCACGTGGTCGTATATAGGTTAGAAAGTTTTTTTTCGTGCGCTTCTGTGATAACCGAGTCCTTGCAAGATGAATACGATGCATGTTGAATTGCTTACGAAAGACAACTACGATACATGGAGAATGCAAGTACAAGCACTCTTAATTAAAAATGGTGCATGGGGATATGTGAGTGGCCAGAAGATGGAACCGCGGATTGTTGAAGGAAACACTGCGTCGAGAGCTGCCCGAGATGCGTGGATCACAGGTGACGAGAAAGTCACATCGGATTTGATTTTATCAATCAATCCATCTGAGTTGAAGCAGATTATAAGCTGCGAGACTGCAAGAGAGGTATGGTTGACATTTGAATCGATATATGCCTTAAAAGGGCCAGCAAGAAAATCTACTTTGTTGACATTGTGGATAAGTTGGATGCGATGAATATAGACAATAATTTAGATTTATTGGCTATTATACTTCTGTATAGTCTCCCTGCAAGTTTTGAGAATTTCATATGTGCGATAGAGTCAAGAGATGAATTACCAAGTCCAGAAACTCTGAAGGTAAAGATCAATGAAGAAAGTAATGTACGTATGCAGACAAACAAATCAGATATTCAAGGAGCGATGGCAGCAAATCATCCAAAGTGGAAGTCCAACATAAGAAGACCGGATATAAATAACACAAAGAGACAAGGAGTAAACAGATTTGCTTTTAAATGTTACACATGTCAGAAAGTAGGCCACAAGGCAGTAGATTGCAAGGTAAAATTAGACAATAGTAAGGATGCGAATAAGATAGATGAAACTTCAATTACTTTTTACGCCGAAGAAGCAATGCCTGTTGCCAAGAGTACTGAAACTGGGAAAAGTAATGCTAATAGAATATGGATATTAGATAGTGGTTGTACTTCACATCTCTGTGGAGATATAAGGCAGTTTAGCGAAATACAAGTGACCAAGAATGGAATATAAATTTGGCAAGTTCAGCAACTACAGCGATAGAGAGAAGAGGTCTTGTGAAAGTTGCAATGCAAGACAAGGATAAAGTAAGGTCTGTAGAATTTAGTGATACCTTGTACGTTCCGTATTCAAGAGCAAATTTAATATCAGTATTAAAGATCACAGAAAAAGGTTCTCAAGTAATATTTAAAAATGACTCAGCTGTAGTGACGGATTGTAAGGGAAACATCAGATCAACAACAAAAAGAGGAGGTGATCTGTATTATGTTAGAGAGAAAGTTGAATGTGCACAGCTTGTGGATACACAAAAATATTCTGATGCTTATAGATGGCATAGTCGATTAGAGCATTTGAACTGCCGAGATTTGGCGAAAATAATGAAGAAAATTAGATTAAATGCCACAATAATTAGGAAAACGAATGGTTTGTATGGGAGGAAAAATGAAAAATATTCTTTTTCGAATTGAATGTTCACCGTGTAAAGAAGTATTAAAAATAATACGCTCAGGTGTTGTTGGTCCAATAAGAACTGCATCAAATGGAGGTGCTAGATTTTTCGTAACTTCCATTGATGATAGTACAAGATGGTGTACAGTTTATTTTCTAAAGCACAAAAGCGACGTACTTGATGTATTAAGAAATTTTAAGAACCATGCCGAAAATCATACTGGAAGAAAAATAAAGTATTTACAATCGGACAACGGTCGCGAATTTTGTAACAAAGATTTTGAGTCTTCTCAGGGATTCCGGTATAGAAAGGAGGCTTACGGTTGCACACACTCCACATCAGAATGGTCTTGCGGAGAGGATGAACCGCACACTTCAGGAGATGGCTAGATTTATACTGATGGAATCCAAACTATCGACATCATTTTTGGCTAAAGCCATAGCCACAGCGTATCATATCAGAAATCGATGCCCGACAAGCAGTTTAACCCCTTAACGCACAGATTTTTTTTTAAATTCCGGCCAAAAAAGATTAATTTTTTGTATGTAAAAAAACACACTTCAGAACATTGTCTTGGCAAAAAAATAACAAATTAATCAAAATTTAATTAATTAAAAAATACAACGCCGCTCGAATTATCTCGAGTGTGTACAGTTTGGCCTGTTTAGCGCGCTCGAATTAACTCGAGCGTGCACGTTAAGAGGTTAAACAGTGAAATCCCATATGAGAAATGGACAGGGAAGAAATTAAATATTAACTATTTAAAGGTTTTTAGGTCGGAAGTATACTTTTTAGACAAGACTCCCGGCAAGAATAAGTTTGCGACGAGATCCATGAAGGGTATATTTGTGGGTTACCCGTGTGAATCCAAGGGATATCGCATATGGGTACCATCGGAGTATAAAGTAATAATAGCACGCGATGTAAAGCTCTTCGAAGATGGAAAAGTTACAACTAAGTATGAAGAAAAAATGGATGAACATAAGGAACCAGATAAGAAACACTTTGCGGAAGTAGACAAATCTATTTCAAATGAGAACATATAATTACAGGAAAAAGATGAAGAAAATGAATATTCCTCGGGTCTGCAGTCGGAGACGGACACATATCAGAGAGTCTCAGGTAGACCAAGAATCATTAGAACTGGAAGAAGGGCGCGTCCTAGGAAGGAATATCACGGAGCGACGAATCCAGATCCTAATTGCGAAGAAGCGAGGAATAAAAAGGAAAATGGATCAGCTGATATGGCGGTCGATCAGTTCCAGGATTGTGTTGGTGTTGCCGAAGTATCGCTGAATGACACGATCACTGGAAAACAAAGCGAAGAATGGCAGGGATGCTATAGTTGCAGAACTTGTTAGTCTCATCAAACACGATTCATTTGAAATAATAAAGAGATAGGAAGAGGATAATCTAATCGGGAGTAGGCTAGTACTGACAAATAAATATGGTCCGGATGGGAAAATTGAGCGTATGAAGGCAAGAGTTGTAGCAAAAGGATGCAGTCAAGTTTATGGAATGGATTTTCATCACACTTGTACCCCTGTGGCAAGGCTTGAATCGGTACATATTTTAACCCTTGCCTGGTGAATACTCCGAGCCGAAGCGCTTCGCGTGAACGACGTGCGGCCGGCAATATCTATCGCTGGGGACTGAATACTTTTTACGATTATAACAATCGAAGCCATCGCCGAGCGCACGTGTGCGTCCATAGTCTATATCGACGGCTTGAGCCGGACACCTATGGGCGCCCATAGGCCACAGTGATAGTTTTCACTGAACGCGCATTTGCGCCCATAGCAGTCAAAGGGTTAATGGCACTAGCAGAAAAATTTAAGTTACAGGTTAGTCAATTCGATGTGATTATGGTGTAAGCTGGAGATCTCGAGGAAAGGATCGCCATGTAGATTCCCACATTGTTCCAAGAGACTCTTACAAAAATAGCACAACGAGAAGGAAAAGAGTCCAAAATTGGGAAGAAGGCGAAAGAAATGTTAAAGTATTTATCTGCTAGTGGGGATGCCTGCTTGTTGAATAAGGCGTTATATGGTTTGCGACAGACCGGTCGTCAATGGTATACGAGGTTAGATACTAAACTAAATGTATGGGTTTAATTCCTACGGAAAGAGAACCATGTTGGTATCATCCCAAGAGAAAAGGGAACATACTGTTCGTCGTCATGTATGCCAATGATATTCTGGTAGCTTCTCAGGATACTGCATGGGTAGATGACTTCAAAAAGGGACTACAGGACGATTTTAAGATAAAGGATCTTAGTTTAGGAACCTATTGTCTAGGTGTAGAGATAAAGCAATAACGGGGAGCAATTGAACTTTCACAAAGGAGTTATTTTTTGAATCTTTTAAGGAAATTCAAAATGGAGAATCGTAATCCTGTGAATACGCCTGCAGTTTTTGGGTCCGTTCTATCTCCGAAAGAAGCTACGGAAGAGCAAAGCACAGCTGGACAGTTGCCCTAAAGAGAACTAATTGCAGCTTTGACGTATTTATTAGTTGCTACAAGGCCTTATATAGCGAATACAGTTGTTAAATTGTCACAGTTTAATGCGAAACCGGAACAACAACATTGAATTGCTGCAAAAAGGGTGTTGAGATATTTAAAAGCGACGATGAATTTTTGTTTAGTCTATCGTGCGAGTGGTGGTCTAGTTGCATATTCAGATGCGGATTGGGCCGGTTGTACGATGGATCGGAGCTCATATTCGGGATATGTTTTTACGTTAGGAGATGCGGCTATTTCATGGCGATCACAAAAGCAACGTGCGGTCGCACTATCTTCTGCCGAAGCTGAATATATTAGTTTAACCGGAGCTGCGAAAGAAGCTTTACATATACAGGAACTGTTTCAAGAATTAGATTTAAATAAGACAGCCAGTGTCATATTGTAGATAACAAGAGTGCGATACGTCTTGCGAATGGCCCGGTATTCCACTCACTCACGAAACATACTCATTTAAGATATCATTTTATACGTGAAGTTATAAAGGCGAATAGGTTAATGTTACGGCGTAACAAAAATAAAAAATTGTTTTCTGTTTAAAATAGCATTATATTAGACGCTTTACTACATAACAATGAAGACAAAAATTTCTAGCTAGAATAACATTTATTACGGTTAGTTTGAAAGACCAGACCCAACCGTTGAAAATAATTAAAGCGAAAACATATTTTATTATTCATTGTTCGCAAGAAATATTAAAACCTTTGGATACGAGCACTTTTGGCAATGGTCAAATCTTGTTATTGCTAGTACCGGGCTGCGCTGAGTAAGATCAATTCCTCCTACCTGGTTCTAACGGTAGTCTCCGTGGAAGGTCTTTCCACTTCCTAAAACGTTTGCCAAAAATTAAAATATTCAATAAGAAGCAGCGTTACAAAAAACCCCTCCGCCAAAATAAGTTAAAACGATAGAAACATTAGAGACAACGACCAGATCAAATTCAAAGTCCAACCAGTTAAGGCAAATATTTTAATATAAAACTGGCCGTCCGAATAGATATTGATAGATTAAAATACATATATGTGTTACATTTATCACTGTGTTGTTCACCCTCTGAAATTTCCAATAATTTACTCGCCGTTAATTCTGCGTGTAAAGTGAGCACACTAAGAAAGGCTTACTTTCACATTTTCAATAATTCATTTTTGCTCACGCGGTAACAGTTAGAGATAGAGCAAATACCTTCACATTTTTCTAGTCCTTTTAGATTTAAAATAATTTGTGATTTCATATTATTCCTTAAATAATTTATAGTTCTTTCTAAACCTTTTAAGTTTTAAATAAGATAATAATTTCTATTTAGCACTTTGAGCGCCGTGTCACCCAGATACGGGTGACGTATGAATTCATACATAAATCTATCACTAATTTTAGTCGAAACATTTAACATAACAAAATGTAACAAATTTTTGTAAATATATTAAAGCCTATCGAATAAACCAGGATAGAATATTATATAAATTGTCTGCAAAATTTATCGAAAATAAAATTATTTCCTAAAAGAAATTGAAACTGTTTTTGGGTGGCGCTCAAGATGTTAAAAACTAATAAGGCTATCTGATACTCAAGTATTAGATTATTATTCTTTACTGTCGACAGTTTATCCCCATCTTGAAAGTAGTGTTTAATCTCATTAATGTAAAAGGATAGCACCGTTGAAAAAAAAGAGAAAAAAGTTGGAACGACTTTACATCAATATGTCGAAATTAATGAACTGACATGATATGTTCGGTAAAAATAATAAATTTTTTGTAGTTACTAATAGTTTGAAGAATCGTTGACACAGTGATTTCTGATTCTACGGCGATTGAATTGCACGAAAATTTTGCAAAGGAGAGAATATTGAACAAATACCCATTGCTGGTTACGGTAATTTTCATCACGGTCTAGTTATCATGATATCCGACGGAGGAACGAAGGGGCTCGAAAAATTGGGCAAATTTACGAGTCATCGTTCCAACCGGCGGCAACCCAATTTTGACCCAGGTAATTAAACGGTCGTTAATTAACAAAGAAACGGGTGCAACCGTTTGCAACTTACTTTGAGAACAACGCTGAACGGAAATGAAACGGGAGACGCAAAATGAAATGTTTTCGCTGTCAATTGTCAACCGTTGGACCGCGAACAACCGTGGAAAAGGTATAATTGAATGGTGAAAAGGCGGAACGAGCGTTTCGTAGAACGTCGGCTACCCTTCAAAGATCGATGAGTTTAACCTTAACATCAAGAAAATCCAAACGATTATGCAGAATCTTCGAGACAAATACACTGTACTGGATCAATTTGAATCCTCAAAATTTAATGTAGTCCTGATACAAAATAATTGTATTTTTTGTATGTTTGAAGAAGTGTAAATGAATACCGAATTTATGTTTTCACTCAGTATTTTTATCGCTGAATAACCGAATAGGAAATCAAGATTTTTAAACGTCAATCTTTACTCAAAAGTTTAGTTTACAAATTTATGTACATATATCGAGTAATTCGTAATCTAACACGTTGAGCGCGACGCCGCGCCGCGCAGGTCCCTGAGGACCCGCAGTGAACTTTCCATGTGACCGGCGTCGGTCCCTGGGGACCGGCACTGGACTTTTCGTTTGGCTGGTGCGCGAAGTCGCGGATCACGCTTGAGAAACGCATGCTCGCTGCCGGCAGAAAGGAAAAAAACAGCAATTTCGGCGCAGCGTTCAGTGTTAAATGTTATAATTAGAAAGAACGATAGCATTCATGGAGATTTCGTTTTGAATGAATATATTGCTATAAATAAGGTTTACAACTATAGAAGTAGCAAGTTGCACAATAGTGGATATAAAAATAAGAATCTGTCACGATTATTTCAAAATTAATTTATGAATATCTGCAAGCATAATACACTGTGGTGCACAACTATAGCACCACCTACTTTTTTAGTTGTTCTGTGGTTCAGAGCAAAAATGCAAAAAATCAACTGCAGATGCTGAAATGGTATAGGATGCAATAAATTTTACATTAAGTCTCATTGAAGTTGCCCTTCAATAAGAAACAATATAATTGAAAAAATGATTTTCACTTGTTGCATAACTATAGCACCAATGTTATTAAGCTACCTTCTCTTCATCCAGTTCAACAATAGACATACTGAAGTCAAATAATTACATTCTTAATCATAACATCAATTAAAATTTAACAAAACTCTCTGTTAAACATTGCCACGTGGTACATATTTTATCGAGGAGGAAAAAAAGGGTAAAATTTTGTCGTTTGCGGAGGAAAACGTCGGTGTTCGGGAAATTCCTTGCAGGCCAAGGCTCTCACATAAAGTCGTTCTGAATTTTCTACGTGATTCAGTTAATTATGGTAAGAATAAAAAGGATGGTCCAAAAAAAAATCCAATGAAAAACATTTAGGCCATTATTGTTAGGAAAGTTTACGCTGAAAGTCGACAGTATGAAAATATTATTATTTTAGAATTGAAAAACGCAATAATAAGAGCAAGTATCGAAATTGGCGAAAGCATTTTTCAGAAACTCATGGAGAGCACGACTGACAGGGTTTTTCAACTCATAAAAAAACAAGGAGGCCCTACAAATTATTAAAATCATATTTATGTATATGTATATAATATGTATGTTTGACTTTCTTTTATACGGTGCTATAATTGTGGAACGATGAGAAATCAATTTTCATATTATATTTTCTTATAGAATAAAATAATATCAACAAACTTTTACCGAAGTTCATTGTTCACTATACCCTTTGATTTCATATCAAAGTCCGAATCTGCTCAAAAAGTTGGTACTATAGTTATGGACCGCAGTGTAGTGTAAGTTGTGAGATTCTGTGAAGTAACGATAAGCAATAATAACAAAAGCACAAATTCTAAACTGAACAAAATATTAATCTTTCATTTTCATCATATTCTACACAACTCTCAACTGAAATATATCGGTATAAATATATTGTGATATCATAGCAATATTACACAGTACGAGTGATAAATATCCTGTGTACTAAAAATAGAAAAAAATGGCAATAAATACTAAACTATGTAAAAACTAACTAGAATATCGTAATTAAAGAAAATAATATAATACAAGAGAGCATACAAAATATAATACTTGAAATGTACCTTCTCCAAAAATACCTTAAAACTGTTGGAGATCACTTTGAACATTTGTTCTTGAATAAACATTTTGCAGGGAAAAATTTTAATTCTGAACTCAAATTATTATGATTTTTCTATTCGCTGTCATTTCAACGTATGGTACTATGAAGCGATAAATTTATTCTGAAGTCCAAAACAATATTGCATTACAGAGACGTAATTTAATGTACGAAAAAGGTCGATGACGTTAAAAATTGTCAGTAGAAACTTGAAAAAAGAAACACGGATCATCGTATTCGTTACTCTTCTCCCAATACCATTATCCTAACACAATTTTCATCGTCTCCGTATTAGTTCATTTTCAATGCGTAACGAAATTATGTAGTCGTAAGCAATTTTAAGTAAATTGCGAAAACTGAAAGCACAAACAAACCGATATAAACAAATTAGAAATGGACCAATATTTGTTTCGAAACACGTCGAGCAGAAGGGCTTAATAGTTTCCAAAATAATTTTGATTCTTCTGGCAGGTGGCTCGGTTTCGGTGGCGCGAAATTCTCGCTATATAGTGTATTGTTTGCGTATACTGGCAGTACGTGTTACTTCACGAGCAAAGGTGGATACGATCCCACCGTTCATCCCGTTTGATACCGGTGCGTCCGTGACGCGGAAGCTAATTAACGGCTCATCGACCAGCCGAACTTTATGCGTCTAAATGCAACGGATTAATTCGAGAATTCACAATGGGATCCCATATTCTATACTTACGAATTCTATTGCTAAGGTTTTTACAAAATGTGCCGTTTCAAGTGATATAGTATAAATACTATTTTGACTAATTTTGAGACACTCTGATCCGAACAATTTGAGACAGACTCTGTATGTTTGGGAATCCATTAATGTTTGTAATAATTGACAACTAGATATTTTATATTACGAATACTGTTGTAGGGTTTACATTTATATTTTCATGGAACTTGGAGTTTCAAACTGATATACCGAACAAAATCCGGACAAAATTTAATTTAAATTTCCCGTCGTCATATACTCATTGCAAAGTTCATGATTGGCATATAACTTGAAGTATGTATTAAACAGTCATAACCTCAGAATAGTCGCAATGTCGAAACCAAGTGCGGAATTTAACCGAAGAGTCGCGATTATCGAAAGTGTTTGCGCTGGCCGCAAGGCGACAGAAATCATTCGCTTCTTCGGGTGCCCTAGATCGACTGTGTATGATGTCATCGCGAAGTATGAGTCGAAGAAGTCAAAGGAAGGTTTTGCAACACAAGCCAGGAAGACTGATCAGGAATTGATTTTGGAGGATCCAGGGCAGTCAATTTGAAAATTCTCATCGGTTGTCGATGTTAGAGAGAAAACTATGCCCCGATTTAAATCCTTTAAATTTTTATGTATGGAGCATAGTTGAAAGGGTCACCAACAAGTCCAGACATTTAAACGCTGAATCACTGGAAGCTGTTATTAAAGCTGAATTCGCTGATATGGACCGTGAAGCCCTAAAACGGGCATGCAAGCGCTTCAGACCAAGATTAAAAGCAGTCGCTTCAGACCAAGATTAAAAGCAGTCATTCCAGCAGGGGGAGGATATGTGTATTGAATAAAAAGGTTCCTTATACCCCAACTAACAATATAGTAAAAAAAAAGAGTGGAAATATTTTCGTTTTCACAATAAAAATTATGTTTAAAAGTAATCTTTCATTTACCCGGATTTTGATGCCGCACCCTGTATATGCTACTTTGTTAGATTTTTATATTATCAAATTGTGTTAGAACTTATATCGTTAAATTGCTTACTATAACTAACATTTTAAATAAATCACACTAAAAATATAGATGAAATGTTCGGATCATCAATTCTATCAAATATTCAGATTTGAATTATCCTAACGCTGTTGTAATTATAAATGTTATCTCGGAGTACTTTACGTCATTAAGTTTTATCAAACTTTTATCATTTTGAAATCAATTACCGTTTGTAGCAACAGACAATTAATTAAGTCACATTAAGAACATTGCTAAAATGTTTATGATATATACCAAATTTTATCGCATGGTACTTTTATATCATTAAGTCCTATCAAACTATTTTGTAATTCGTTACGAAATAACTCGTGAACTATTTCTTGACGTTTATAAATTTTATGTAGAAACTGTAGAGTAATGAGCTATGGAAAACTACATATAAGTTAGTTAAAAGTAATAATTGTTTATCGAATCATTTAAATAAATGACAGGTACTTGATTTCAAAATTTGTTATGCAGTTATTCTGCACGTTTAAAACCAAAAGTTCAGATGAATTTTTCTTTTTCAAAATCGTCAAAATGGTTACAGTTTAAAGTAAAAAGTAGTTTTTATGAAAATCGCAAAACTTTACTACGAAAATAAACAATTTCATCATTTTTGGAACTACAATATCCGAACAATTTTACGTGTACGTTGACTCTTTGTTACGACGATCGAATAACCAGCTATACTGACCATGTAATATTCTATGTAATATTCTCCTTTCAACATTGATTTCTTAAATTTATTAACTAATACTCCTTCAAAAATATAGAATCACTTATGAGTATATACAACTTCTAAACATACTTCACATTAGTCAGAAATTCTCTCTATACAACGTCGTTCAATTATAAAATACTCGTAGCTATCATTATAGTCTCTCGTATTCAATTTTCACGCGAAACAATTCAATTTTCCAACACCACGGACGGGATCAATCGATCAGCCATGCATCTCTATACCACGATTATAGCCTGCCAACGCACATGGTAACCTTAACGATTTAGGAAATTTTGAATATTCCACGAACAGCGGTAGAAGCACGAGAGAACGTAATCACGGCCTGTCCGACAGAGGAAATGTTCCACGACAATGGTATACAAAGCTAAAATTAATTAGCTACAGACTTCCGAACCTGTTCGCCTCGATAAAGTGTTAGCTAGCTCGAATCGCGGCGAGTACGTGTACGAATCTGTCGTAAATAATACAACAGCTATGCACGACTCTGTGGTTGCTGTTCTCGCAACGATGTGGCCGCAAAACTTCATCCTTCGACTCATTCTCTTTCTCGCGTTGGTAGTCTTGTCCGAACAAGAGCTAGTGTCCCATGAAACTTTGCTCCAACGTGCCGTGAATCGAGCTCCAACTTCCCCTTTCGACTGAGACTGGGTCAAGTCTAGAGGCCTTGCGGGTTTCCCGCCGGAAATCCGTTCTACGAGACGTCGAGAAAATTTGATTTCTAGTTTGAGATCATGCTTTTAAATTTAAACTTTGGACACACAGTTACACAGTATAGAGATCTTTCACTATTTTATGAATAAAGTAGGTGCATACAATTCCGCTAGTTTTCAAATTAGTTACTAATTAGTTACAAGCAATTCATAAACTAAGAATTAAAATGGCTAAATAGCATTAGTGTAAATCTATGAGGAACATAAACTCTTACAGTCCTCCATCAAAACCTTGCAACGTATTAGTAAACAATAAATATTTCTGTAAAAAGAAAGTGGTTGAGTGTGGCCCACCTTATATATCGATCGACGTATAGAAACTATAATTTATGAACCAGTAACTTTAATATCATAAATGGGTAAATAATTACGTGTCAACGATCTTGCAATAGGTACTGATGAAGATTCACATGTATGGTAATGGGGGTGGTTCGTGTCACTAACTCAAATACTGAGAGTTTTGTTTAGCAAAAGTTATTTGAAGTATCAGATGCGTGAATGTGAGGGCGTAAAAAGTATGAGGCGAGGGACCATGAAATGTGTTTTATAATTCTTATTTACTTGTTAAAATACCTACATATATACAATATGGAATATGTTAGGTATACGCAATATCAAACATCTTTCATACTCGCAACGTCTGTGTGATCCATGCACGTTCCCGTTATACTATATAGCATGTTCTACCATTTTGCTATAATAAATACATTACATTATTGTGCTACAGCGTGTTACAGAGTATTATTTAAATACTTTTAACGTATACAAATAAAATGGAAATTGAATCAACGTCGGAAAACTACACAGAAAGGATAACAGAAAAACAGGTGCAATAGCAGAGATAGTAATGAAACATAAAGTTTCAAAATAATAAAATAATCCTGCTAGTGATGACGCCGATATAGAGCACTTATTTTATAGTGGTAATTATAACAATTGCACTACCGGTGCGAAATGGGTTCAACATATTTGTCGCTGTTACTTAGTATCATATAAAATATTAAAAACGCAAGATATTCATTTATCTGCCTTCTCTATGGAATTAGATATTCAGTTCTCATCGTACAAATAAAATATTTGGAGGTTTATTTATACTTTTCCTAAATGTTTTACATTAGGTACTGTCTTTTCAACCAGCAGTGCTTGTTTTCTTTTTCTTTACATTTGGGCCCTTTAAACTTAAGCATATTCATGGTTTCTTACTTCTGCATTTGTTTCGATAAAAAGAGGCATATTTTTACTGTTGGTAATAGTTTAAGATCAGATGTTCCACATTAAGTGGATTATTACAGTGGATCATAAATACAGAAATATGTATCTTTAACATATGACAGTTATTTCAATAACTAATTTTTCACTTTTTATTGTATTTATACCTATTAATCAATGCTTGATAAACTACATAATCAAAATCACTTTTTTCAATTATTTTCAGAAATAACTATAGGTTGAATATTAGTTCGTCACGGCAAGACGAAATTGCATAAATACCTCAAATAAATGTAATGTTTTATTATTTTTATTCTAGAGCTGTAAAAATTATCTGTTAAATTGCTGATTTATTTATTTCAATAATTAGTTAAAATTTGAAATAATACTATACATTTGAAACTGTTATTAGTTAGTTATTCAAAAAAAAAAAAAAAATATATATATATATACAACACTACAAATGCTGCTTGTAAAATTATGTAACTATCTTATTATGAATTGAACGATTAACCCTTTATGAATTGATCAATAATGATGGTTCATTAACAGTAGTTTGGATCTCCTTTAAATTTAGTTTTTATAATGCAGATTAATGCTTAAACTCTGCTCGTTACTCAGGTTACTATTTCTCAACATAAAATTCAATGTGGTTTGAGGTTATATCACATAAACGATAAAACCATCGTTTAATGAATCTATAAAAATATGTTATAACAGTTTATTTAAACTTTAAAAGGTATACATGGTTTAAGTGAACCTATATGTGTGGGGGAATTAAATAAACGCCTCTCTTAGTCATAATATTTAATGTCTATATATTTAAATATTTATAAACTTCTTGTCCATATTCTTAAGAATAATCTCATCTCTCACATCCACGTGTTCACTCTCGTCCTTTCATTCAAACTCCCTCATCCCCCTCAATCATACCAACCTTACTCCCTCAGCACTTATACCAACTTCGCTCATTCAACACTCATACCAACATCAATTGTAAAAATAACCTCACAATATGAAGTTGGTTTTAATTAATTTTCGATTTATAATTTCTTCTTGAACTTACGTAAAATTCATAGAACACCTTATTTCACCACATTGTATTCCATTTTTAAGAAGTAAGACACTCAGCGTATAGGATAATGTATTTCATGTGTTCGATAATGTATTTAAAGACTATTGAAATTGATAAGCTCGCCTCTATTCCAATTTAATTATTACAACTTGGGATAATTTTAGCCAGATCAAGTAACTTTAACTTTAAATTAGAAAATTATCGTTCTGGTTTAATTGTTTTGCACATTATTAAATTAATATTGATATTTTCAACAATTGATGCCATCTACTTTTTCATATTCTAATAATTTATAGAGAAATACGATAGAAAATTATTACATTTTGCCTTTAATACTTGATTATTAACCTAGTAAAAATGACTGCAGCTATCAAAGAAAAATACCTGTTGTGTCGTAGGCAAAGATTTAATTTGTAGATGAAAGATACTTTCTCGTATGCTCCGCTTCACTCGCTAAATTAAAGGCCGGTGAGTATTGTTGGCATTAAGGTGAATGCTGACTTAGCGGAGCGAATTACTGTAACACTTATTTATGAACAGTAAATTTGAATTTGATAGTGAATTTTGAATCGTACAAATACTTGATGTGCGCGCGTAATATTAGTTTTTAGCGCTGGAAGGCTTGTGTGTATATTTGACTTTGAAGTATGTTCAAGCACTTGACGATTTGATGACTTTTTGAGTATGTGTGTATGATATAATAGATATATTTAGTGTTGGATGATTTTTGGACTACTCGAGCATATTTTGTATAAATGTTAAATATTTTTTACGCTAGCTGATTTTAGGACTTTTGGTCTCTGTTCTCCTTTGTGGTAAGGAGAAATTTCTGTTCGCAGTGATGTTGTTTTTAACAACTATTCTAAATGGTGGATGTTGTGAGTGATGTTGTCATTTTGCAAAAATGTCATTGGTTCTTGCGAATTGTGAACTTCTTGTTCGTACATAGGTGAGGGCCCGATTCCGTTAGGGTGATAAACGATGAACCTCCGTTGCAGCGCTCAATGTTTATTGCAGGCTGTAAAACAATCTAATGCATCTTAAATTTTACAAATTATAGATTTCTTTATTAATCACGTACAACTCATAAAGCATTTCAGTCGGACGGATTTTTTAGCATTTACAAGGTTTACTTATTGCTGTTTTTGACCTATGGTTTATAAGAGGTCTGAGCATTTGAATATTTTTATAAATTCTTTTAAATCTGTTGTTACACCGCAACGACGCCTCTATACCGTGACAAATATTTTCTGCATTATTACAGTTAAAACGTCCAAGAGAAAAATATTATGGACCATTTTAAATGAAAATTAAGATTTTAGTGTCACATGTCAGTTTTAAGAAAGTCGTAAAACAGTAGTATAATAAGAGGAAAGATCTACGCCTGAGTAGAAAAATTCATGCTTCGATAATTATAGTATTACCTATATATTTTCCTACGAATCTATTATTTATATCATTAAAAATGTATTCACTTGTCTAACTGAAAATGTTTGCATTTACTTGAAACCATGAATAATGAACATAATAAAACATCATAAAAATATTTGCTAAGATTTGTTAAAAATAAAAATATAACCTAATCAAATCTTTAAACTGCTTCAGTGTGGCAGTTAACGCGTCAATATTCTTTAATTGATTAGACACATTAGACACAGTTTATTAGAAAAAAGTACTGAATTCTATACCTCGTACAGTTGCAGCTGATACTAGAAAATTTGTTTTACGAACGCTAAACATATTTTCTGTGACTCTGATTGTTGTTCTCTTAAACTCGTTGATTCGAAAGCATATTCAAGCGGACGCGGTCGTACTTAAATAAGAGACTGTAAAAAAATGTAAGAAAGTCATTGAAGTGTTGCTCCGACCGTCGGACACACAGTATTGTAATTTAACGAAGGGACAGACCCTTAATATATCAAGCGTCCAAAAATTTATACAGTCCACTTAATAAACAGTATTTTTTCCTCACAACTTACATCTTCATTCCACGATCATTTGGGCGCGAACAGACATAGTTCGCCAAAGACGGATCGATCCGCGTTTATAACAGCGACGCTCATGTTTCAGAGGGTGTGCGTGACACAGCTGGGGGCCAAGGAGTGCACGAGGGTGGCAAGGTGTCGAAGAGGTCGAAACCGGTGGACCTGGACGGAGGGAGCCGCGACAACGAGGACTACTATTACGAGGATGTGGACGAAAGAAACAATCCGACGAATGAGGCACCGGTAGTGCCGCCCGGATTCCTCAGCCCCTCTGTAAGGGAGTATCTCGATCTCGGTAAATCGATACCTGGTACGTAAACAAGATCATCTAGCGAGAAATTGCCCCTTTGGCGAGCCCCGTTGCTTTACGCCTTCTTTTTTTCCTAGCTCGTGCACACGTTCAGGAATTTCTTCTCTTTCAGATTTCTCTCTTTTATCCAACCGACGACTGTTTCGCGAGCTTTTTCCCTTTCTTTCTTAGGCTCCTTTTCCAGACGACACGTTGTTGAAATCGCGAGCGTGAAAACGAATCGAGAAATAAAAATCCGAGAATCCCTTACCGACACTGTTACGAGACACTTTTTGAAACGAGAGCTTTGTTGGGCTGCTGGACTTTGTGAAAAAGAACTAGCATTTCGCGTTTTATCGTCGTGTTAGATACCTACTACGAATGAAACTACGCTCTAATTCTGTCACACAATTAACCTTTAACCTTACAGTATTTTCATATTTTTTTATTTTATTGTGTTTACTTAAGAGATATGCTATTTTATACGAAAATAAATATAATTCAGAGAAGAAGATTTAATAAGTTTCACAGTCATACAATTATCTGAGGTAAACAAGACACGCATTAAAGGAGAGAAGAAATACAATGTAACATAATATGTATAAAATATAATATATAAAACTTACATGGTGCACATTAACACGAAACTATCATATAATGTAATTAAGAATTAAAGAATACTCCGGCTATCAAGTGTTTTCTAGATGTTATGGAATTTCTGAATACATCACTATTATAAGAAACTGGTTAATGTAATTTCCGACACGATTTATGGAATTGTAATGCGATGTTGTACAATATGAATTTAAATGTAGGTGTCATATCTGCCATTATTTTGCAAAAGAATACAACGTCGAGCATTTTCATTCTATTGTATCGTGTTTCGATATTCAAGTATTGAATCATGGTCGTGAGAATTAAACGATGTACGGCAATGGTTGGCAACAAGCCTTATACAGGGTGTACCAAAAGTGTTGAAGGAGCCGGAAATGGGAGGTAGGTGGGGTCATTCCGAACAATTTTTTCATATGCAAAAATGTCGTATGGGGCTTCATTTTTAAATTATTAACGAAAAACACCGACCAATCAGAACGCGAGAATCGCGCGCCACCCGATTCGATCGTGACCACGGCCAATTATAACTCGGGCCTACACTTCTGCCTCCGAGCGCGCGCGATTCTCGCGCTCTGATTGGTCGGTGTTTTTCGTTAATAATTTAAAAATGAAGCCCCATACGACATTTTTGCAAATGAAAAAATTGTTCAGAATGACCCCACCTGCCTCCCATTTCCGGCTCCTTCAACACTTTTGGGACACCCTGTATATGTATATGTACTGAATGTATTCAATATCGTCAAGACGAGAGTAACAGTTCGCAAACCAGATTATACTTCCGCATTTTAAAACAGGTTGAAGTGAATGAGTCCGATAGTCTCGGTGTTCTCAAAAAAATATGACTCGGCAATTTAAAGATACGGGAAATAATAATTTTTTAACATGTTGTAAAACAAAAATTGTGCAATTGTGCAATCATAAATGGTATTATTACACGTATAACTAAATTTAATGATATGAAACTTTCTAAACTGACAATGAGAGATAATTTAATATACTACATTCTGTGTATCTAATGAAAATTAAAAAGACGGAATCTGTGGGTGATATTAAATCCGGTGAGCACGGTGAGAACTACTAATACTACAATACATTTTGAGATCACCAGCAAATACTAAAAATTTGTAAAAAAGAATAATCTTTGGTCAATTATTATTAAACAAAATAAAAAATAAAGGTTCCAGGTAAGTATTAGTTGAAGATATTGGTTTCGTACGTCAACTTAATCCTTTTTTCAATCACAAGTCTCATTTTTATGCTCTAAATTAACTATTTTACAGGTCATATATACCTTTCTGTGATTTACATTCACCCTTTAGCACACCAAATTCATTCTTTCACTGGTCAAATTCACCTTGTTGCAATTGAAGCTTTTTTTACAAATTTGTTAACGTAAGTTACTTTAACAAAAAACTATTCCGCGTTAAGTTATTATTTACGTTAAATACTTGCAATTACCCGACAGGGAGTTCGAGCTTTGTAGGAGTTTTGCACGCTTGTGCCAACAAAATACAATAACTAATACTCGAAGGACCATCCGAAATATTCGGGAAACTAAGGATACTAATTTCTATGTTGCGTTTCTAACTATTTATTTCTATAAACGAGGTGGAGCTCGTCTGTCTAACTATACAGTTGCGATACTCTATATTATTAGTCGGTGTTCTATACAAGTTGTTCTACACGCTTCTACTATTCCATTTGTTCTCATGTTCTCCAACTATTTTTTACCTTCGTGTCATCTCCGTCGAGTAGTCTTGACGGGGGTGAATCATTCCGATTGGGTAAGAAAAATATTCAAATTTGTGGAAGGGAAGCGAAGGTTTACGCCCTTCCCGGGCCCCTCCACTCGCAAATATTAAAAGATTTTTCGCTCTTACCGTGGCAGGTAATAAAGATCAAGAAGCGCGCTGACCCTGAGTAAACATGCTAAAAATAACGGACTCGAAGAGGTAAAAATATCAATCTGGCGACCAAATATGAACAATAACTAGAAAACTGCAGGGAAACTCGTTACTTTCCAAACTAATTAGTTGCAACGCATAACGGTGCAAACGTAAACAAAAACAATATAATTATGTAGACCATATCATTTCTACAGATAGTGTGAAAAAATGCCGGCATTTGGTGAATGGCGGCGCAAAAAGTTACCAGACGAATATGTGTTTATAAAGAAATATCCAGAATTTAACATACAGTCCGTTATTACGAAACAGTATTTTTTCCCTTCCACATCATTTTTCAAATCCGCAATTATTCGGGTGCTATCAAGGAAATAAAAATAAATTACGAACGTAGTTTAGATTTAGAATTCACCTTGATTAAATTGTAAAGGTTAGTAACAATGAGTGATGGAGACTGTGCCGCTTTTGAAACATGACCTATATTAATGATAATTTTTGCAACACTCGCTTGTAAAGTCTTGTTTCAGAAAGTCCACCCTTTTATAATTATTAATGTTCCAAAATCCCAAAATTAAAAACTTTTTAATTTCAAAAGTTCCAAAGTACAAAAGATTCCAAAATCTCAATATTCGAAAACTATAACGTCTCAAAGTCTTTAAGCTATAAAATTTCAAAGTTCAACAATTTTGCATTTGAGGTTTATTAAAATGTGTGTATGTGCATTGAAGCGTCAGCAGTATTAAGTGACGATTAAACAACGCGTGGAACCAGTAGATTCCCAATGAACGATAAAAGTGGACGGTATCGAAATGAATGGATCAGACTTCGAATGACTAGATTTTATTTTGATGTGTGCTAGTTAACTATTGTGTCGAGCGTGCCTCTCCGAAGACGTTTTACATTTAACAGTAAAGACCCTCACAGTGAAAAAGAGGCCGGAATCGAAATTTGCACTGAGCGGGACAGTTGGAAGCGAAATTTTATGGTCGGCGGTTGTCCTTTCCACGCCGCGGCCAAAAGAACAAATCGCCGCTAAGGCGGCGAAGCATTGAAATGTCGAGAGAGGCTGGTTCTAGCGAGGCGAACATAGGCGCAGCAATGACGCACGCATAAAAGCGCAGGAAGAAACGTTTTGCACTGTGTGGAACAACCAAGCATTGCACTGTGAGGGTCTTTACTGTACCAAGAATCGGAGTAGGCGTACAAAATTGGGAACGTTGGTGAGAGAAAACAGTTTACTATTTTCTATTGGCTAACTAAATTCGAGTGTACAGTAAAGACCCTCTCAGTGCAATGCTTGGTTGTCCCACACAGTGCGAAACGTCTCTTCCTGCGCTTATGCGTGCGTTATTGCTGCGCCTATGTTCGCCTCGCTCGACATTTCAATGCTTCGCCGCCTTAGCGGCGATTTGTTCTTTTGGCCGCGGCGTGGAAAGGACAACCGTCGAGTATCAAATTTCGCTTCCACTGGCCCACTCAGTGCGAAAGTTTGATTCGGTTCACGTCCGTGAGCCGAACGTGGATAGCGATACAAAAACAGAGAGGGACTGAGGTTCGAGACGTTCGGCAAACATGAAAGACTCCTGCGTGTTCTGTCTTTTAAATTCAAATATTAAAATTCTTTATTTTTGGTTTTTCGTGAATGAAACTTTTACCATCGTATTCGCCTCGTTTTTCTGATTAAAATGATACTAAACACGATATAATTACGACCATAATTACCCTTGTAACAAGCCATAAAAGTTTCGGACGTTAAAATCTAAGGAATTCGTATCTCTGACGTAAATGTAACGTCCGAAACTTTTATGGCTTGTTACACAGGTAATTATGATCCTAATTATATCGTGTTTGGTATCATTTTAATCAGAAAAACCTGACGAATACCATGGTACAGGTTTCATGAAAAAATAATAGGAAATAAGGAAATTACAATCTTTTTCTTTGCTTGCGTTAGTATGTGTCTCACCGATGTTCGGTCGTTTTGGTACCGATCGTGTTTAATGCTTGACTGATTCCAAGGGGGATCCCCCCAGCAACCGAGCCGCCGGGCATAAAATTTCGCTTCCAACTGTCCCGCTCAGTGCAAATTTCGATTCCGGCCTCTTTCGCACTATGAGGGTCTTTACTGTAAATGGAAACATCGATGACGTATGAAGCTATCTGTGTTTTCCTTAAAATGACCGTAACGAGTCATAAACTTAAGGAGTACCACGACATGAATGGAAAAGTGCAAATGAAGATTCTACGGCTAAGGCTATGGGATCTGGCACCCAGGTATGCCTGACAATAAATCAATGAAAAAGCTCGCTAGAATGTAATGACTCCTTTGGGTCCTATTTCTGCTACGAGTAAAAACTATTATTCCAAACTACAAATGTATCTAAAGGAACGAAAAAACATTTGCACTATTGTATCGAAGAAAACTTTAACTGAGGTCTAATCCGCTCGCTGCAAATATGCATTCTACGACCTAACAATATGAAAGTCTCAGAACTGAAAATTTAAAAAGTCAAATAGACCCACAAATTAAAAATTTCAAAGTTCTAACGTTTCCAAGTACCCAAGTTCAAGAATCTAAAGTTTCAAAGTAAAATTAATGTCATTTATTTATTCATTTTTTATATAATACTGATATAGGGACAGACTCCTTTTTATTATATAAGCGAGTTGTTAATTGGCGTATATCCAATCATTGATTTTCAGTCGCAAAGAACTTTTATATAATTTTGTTCACAAATGCATAAACCAGATGAAGCAGTTTGGCAATAACATTAGTATAAAGGAACTAGGTAGTACACATTAGATGATATTATGCAAGAGAATGCCTGGTTATACTTATTAGTATCTTCAAATTTATTTTAATAAAAATTTATGGGCATTGTTGAATACGGTTGACTTGCTTCGGGAAAATTTTTCACCTTAAAATAGTGAAAAAGTTCGATCGTGTATTTTACCTGTCTTGAATTGTAAGATGTATTTAATACTCCTCTACAACAGATGCTAAAATTACTCATCTACATAGCATTTTGAGATAAATCTACAAAAGTTTTATTATGAATCTGTCTACGCTCTGAATATTTCTTAATGTTTCCCAGAGTTTCTGAAACACTTGTATTCTAATTATTATTATTGCTCCAACAGGAAATAAATTCTTTGATAGATTTTAAGTATTCTTACTAACAACTTCCTAAGTAAAAATCCAAGGGATTTAAAATGGAAACGAATAAACAATTCAGAAACGGCAACAATGGTAGGGCATCGTTTTGCAGATACGTATGTACATATGCAAAATTGAATATCGCCTTAAACATTAATATTTCTCTATTGAATTCAAAAAATAAATATATTTCAGGTTTATCATCATTCCATTATAAATTACTACCGATTAATGTTACATAAGTTATTATTTGTAAACAGTAGGATTTTCTGTAGATTGATCATATCTAGTAATCGAAGAAAAGCATATGTATAGCAACATGAATATTTTTCGCTGGTTTTAGGCATACAGATAGTTTCTGAAGTAGCTCATATCTATTCTCTTACACTGAGTATAGCAATTAATTATTCTGTAAACGTAGACCAAGCGAAGAACAATCTTTCTGTTTTCTAACTTGGTTATTTAGATTAATCATAATTTAGATTTATCACGACCATGATAGATCGGTAATGATGAAGTAATGTTTACTACTCTATATAAACGCTAATTCTGTAGTTTTATTATTTTTATAGTATCGACAATCCTGATACTGTAAAAATTTAACAAAGAAACAGAGACGCAGTAGATCAGCATCATAGAGAATGAAAAATAAGACAGAGCAGAAGGAAGGAGGTTCGTGGAAATTGGTCGTTCGCGAGGAAACGCTGCATTTAAATTCGTTTCTTCGTGTCCCTTCTTTATACGGCAGAATACTATCTTTCGACAAGTTCCCTCGGTTTAAGCGAGCGCTTTATGCGATTGCGGAGAGGCGGAACGAAAGACGAGAAATAAATACATAGACGGTTATTGCTCGGCAAGGTATGCCGCGTATTGTCTCGATTCTCTTCACCTGGAACCGTTTTTATTCCGACCTCCGGCGTCTGGAAGATTGTCTCCAAGGGCGTTTATTAGACGGTATCTAGGTCTACCCTTCAATTTCCTTAACCTTTTCAAATTCTTCCGCTTTTTGCCAGCGAATTTCTCTGTTTCTCTCGACAGACCGGCATATTTGAAACTTTAACTTAGACGCTACCCAAAAGACGCGAAAAAGAAAGATTTCAGGGTTTGCTTTAGTATCATCATTTCTATAAACAGAAAACTAAATTTCTTACTACGAAACTTCTTCATATGTACACCTTACACAAGGGAAAACTTCTAAAGCCGAAGTGCATATAAAAATTCCATAAAATTACGAATAACGTTTAATTCGAATTAAGAAATGTTCACGAATTATCCCTTGTTTCTGGAATTAATACCAAAAATTATATTTATTATAATTCATTACATTAAAATATGTACCAAATGATCTAATAAAAAACTCTACATACGGTATATGTATTGTAAAAATAATTATTCATAATTATTGAAAGTACCAAAAATTATTAGAAATATGAACCACTTGTCGCGTTTGAAATATTACCGAAATTAAAATTTCAAACGATACAAAATTATAAAAACTATAATTTGTACTTTAAAATCTTTTAATAAATTGTCGTAAAAAATGATTCATTTCACCTAAAAGTTTTTGTTTCATTTTAAACTTGTATTTGTAAAGGATCTACTGGAAAAGGATCTATGAGCACGCGTGTGTAATGGCCGATTATAAAACTGATGCGGTAAATTAAATACTACCCTGTGGAAAAGACACTTTTCTTCTGGTCTAAAGCTGATACCAGCATGATTTAAAGTATGGCTATGAAGGTAAGGTGAAAGAGGGATAAGTACATGCAAGTACGTACAAATAGGATCGTTTAAACGAAGGTTGAATCGATAGAACCACAGTTTAAAACACGATTTGTTAACCCAGCTATTTAAGATTTCCTTTGTAAAATCGTAGTGATCTGCGTAGATCATTCAAATGATACACTAACTATTTATTACTAGTGCATATAATTATTTGATTCAAAACATACTTCACACTTGATTTAAATGTTTAGATAAACGTTCGTGTTTGCAGAATCTAGCAGCGTAAATTATATAATAATGAAACAAAGAAGGAAGTTAAAAAATAGCAATTTCGGAATTAGCTTGGATGTCTCTCAAAAAATGAGAATTGTCATTAGCATTTACCTAAAATGTGGTGGGAAAGTTATAACAATTGAGTGCAAATATAAAAAAAATAGTGCTATCGAATTTATTCATAAGTAATATTTAAACTTCGTGCTTTTTAAACTGTGACTCGTGTGACGAATCAATGAAACCACGAAGTAAAAGATTTCCACAAACGTTAAAAAAATTATCGTGTAAATAATTATAAGTATAAAATTAAGAATAGTAAGACTAAAATTACAAATTAAATTTCCATCATATTAAATGTACGAAGAATTAACTCCTCCATTTAAGAGTTGACCGGTGTTTCAAACATCAAAAAGCGACAAATAATCATTTGAAATTTTTTCTCCCTTTACCTCTCGTCTAAATCTATCTTGTTCTTGCTTTCCTCGACAAGTACCAAAGCGATACAACGATATCCGATTATAGCATAGCAAGGATGAAAGCCGTTCAATCCGTCGTAATTATTTTTCTCAATGTCGATCCGATTAACGTGGCCCCAAGACAGACTTAAGCGTTTCGAGGATTCCGATAGACTCGGTCGACGGACGAGTTTCGCGTTACGTCGATTATCGATCACAAATTCTGGGACAATGGGATGTTTCGTTGTGGAGCCAGTCCACCGCAAATTGCCACGCCACCCTTCGAACATGTAACACCCATTGTGACACGAGGGATGTTATTGTGGACGGCATTTTCCGCAATCCTCATACCAAAAGATATATGTAGAATAGTCTTTTTGAATTTTTGAAGTATCCGAGTGCCAAGTTAATCGAACGATTAGCATTCCTAATTTGAACGTATTATCATAGCCGATAAAATAATATTGAAAATAAAAAATACATTTTCATCAGAAAAGCCTTGATAAAACTTTATTTCCTTAAAATTATACTGACATATTTAATATATTTTCATTTCAGCGTCACTTTTTGCTGATTTTCTTTACATGGGCAAGTGTCTTGGTATATGACTATACTGTAAGTACGTAGGTGCAATACTTGGTGCGTGGAAAGTATAATATAATAGTATTCATCGGTGATTAAAATTTATGAACTAACTTCCATATTACTGTAAAATGCAATAAGAACAATTTTTTTTTTCAAATTATTTGTATACACAGTATTAAAAACTTATACAAACGACACTTAGTTGTTGAAACATTACTTATTTGTACAGTACATTTACAGAAATAATAAATATTGCATTAACCCATCACCGTGTGATCTGTTTTAAGAGGTAATGCGTTTTCAAGCATTTCAAGTAAATCTAACAATAAGAAGGAAATCAGACTGCACAATCATTTTTTTCATAAGACATGCTCAAAGAAAAATAATGTAGTACTGCACATTTGCAACACTTCGAGATGTGTTGAGAAAAAATATGGTAACAAATTTTACTTACAGAAGCCAAGAAATGAAATTTGCTACTCATTATCACGAGCAGCAATGTTATTGTTAATGTAATCAAATAAAGCAACGTTTAGCAGAATAAAAGAGCTTTAAACATATTGTATTGCAACAACAACAATATCATAACAATTATTGTATATTCAAATATAAATTCAACAACCCGTTATTTACAATTCTGTCATCTGAAATGTAATACTTTATTCAGTCAGTTTATAAAGTTCCTCTTCTTCAAAATACACAAAACAGAAAGTTATCATCCATAAAGAATCTGATGGCCATTAGATTAATTGAAAGTGATGTGCGATAAAATGGCATAACTGCATTTATATCGTTCTTGATTAATGCTATAATATCGACCTACAGTGCACTATACTCGCCGTATACTGATTATAAATGGAACAATCTATCGTGAAACGATGAAACACAAATCATAACAGAAAGATAAAATAAATTAAATCAGTTTATACCAGTTGCTAAATATTTTTCCAAAAATGTATTGCACCAATAATGATGCCAGTAATGTACCCTTCAAAGTGCAAATATATTACAAATTCTAAAAAAAAAATGAATGGAAAAGTTATCAAGCAAGATACATCTATAACACGATCGGTGAAAATTTAAACAAAACAGTCCACAAAAATGTAAAAAGCAAAAGTTCAAAAATGATCTATTAATGTACAAAAATAGTAAAGAAACAATAAAAAAGTATACAGAAAAACATGACAAAGAGAGAACTAAATGATTGCAACATAAATTGTACAATTCAAATTTTGGTCGAAATAGTTCTTGAAAGAATAAAATTTATCAATAAAAACTAAACTCTTTATATAGTTTTCAAAGGAACCATATAACTAAAAAATTTCATTTTTAATATTCTATTAGTGTTTTAATTTATGCTGTGTAAATGAAGGTCCGCATAGGTGTATAACTACATATATGCTCGAAGTTAACGTTAATGGTTAATGCTTTGTTAGTTAAGTTTTATACATCATTCTCATTTTTCCTGAAACACGATTTTTCGAGTTACTTCATTTTATTACCCCAAATCCTCTCGTTTACAGACTGTGAAAAAATAAAACAATTTTGACCAAATCATAAATATCAGAAAAACTTAAAAAAGAAAGGATCAGACATATGAACTCGAACCCTGTATAAAATAAAGCACCGAAAAACATCAGCAAATCCAAAAACAGACATCCATATTTAAGTGCAGATCAAAAAGAGGAAGGAAAAAAGAAAAGAAATGGGGGTTGGTCGGGTTGTGTTAAATCGATATAGCACAGCGTAAACTTATCTCATTGTCTTAACGTTCCTCTCTCAATCTCTCGAAGGGTTGCGCCGGAACCGACCTACCCCCACATTTCAACCCCACCACCAAGCGTACCACTCTCGGATAGGATAATGAAATACCCAAGAGCCCGGGACACGACCTCTGCACCAAAGCAAAGGCGCCAGATCCTGCAGGAGCATTCCAGGGGCTGCAGGACCAACGTAGCAGGGGACGAGGCCAGAGAATACGGACTTCACCCTCCTTTTCTAGTAAACCCCTCTCGCGAACCCGGTTCAACCTAAGCGAAGGTCTCATTTTGTGCGTTTCACGGCGCGTACGAGCGAGCACGCGCGGATAGGAAAAGGAGAGGGGGCGAAGAGAGAAAAAGAGACGAAATAATAGCGGAAGGAGCGAGATGGACGAGACAGCAAACCTCGTCCCGTTCGCCTGACTGACTTTATGACGATGGCTGCCACGAGGAGACATAAAAGAGAGAAAGAGGGAGAGGGAGCAGAGGAGACAGTCCTGGTTTGATGCATTTTCCCGGGCGTTCGTCCTTCATTTGCCAAACAGCAGCATAGCTTTCCATCCTTCGAGACGAAACGATCGGCTGGTGAACCACGTTTCTACCCTTTGGCTATTTTCCAACCCTGCTGCTCGTTCCTTGCACCAACCATCCAGACCCTTTCTTACAATTTCTTGTCTGCTATGCTGGCATTTCACGAAAGGAAATGAAATGTTATGGTGAATGGTTTAACCATGATGCTTGCGTTTCTATATAATCCATTTATTTCAGCCAGCTTCGGTTTATTAATTTAATTTAAAAAGTTATTCTCTATTTTCTGTAGATTTTACTGCTTCATGCGATGATACATTCTTACGCTATAAATTCATTAGTTTGCAAACGTTTCACTAAATAAAATAGTTCTATTATTATGAAATCTACTGTAAAAAGAAATTTTCTTAGATATTATATTCTAGTTTCGTGTCTTTAGAATGCAATGGCACGAATTTAATGATACTGTGTCAATTGTCAATATTAAAAATTTTTGTTTTTCATTTTCCATTTCAGAATTACAGTAGATAACTTTCGCGTATATAATACTACAGGCCCGATGAATTCAGCATTAATCTTGGCAACAGAAGCCGAAAACTTAAACACTTCCATTACAGCTTACAGTATTCAGAAATCAAGAGCACATCACTTTCAGATATAAAGCTGCATTAACTCCAAAATTATAGTTGCTCAAAACTTTCATAAGTCCGACTTTATGAGATGTAATAGTTATGAATCTGTTATTTTGCTGGCAGCGACTGACAATCATCAGCGTCACTCTCAGGAATAAGTACACAAAACTATCCTACACTCGTACTGCAGTTTCTCGTTAGAGAAGTAATTCTCATCGCGTCATTGCACCAATGATCTTGCTTCTTAAAATATCTCCTGCCTACGACACCCATATACATAAATAATAAACGTAAAAAAGGGATGCTTTATTATAAACTTCAGAATTCCGAATCTAATTGCATTTTATTTCAAAACAACATTTTGAACACGGTGATTACTGTACCTATCGTGATGGTGTTTTTAGTAAAACACTGTGGGAAAACTCAGTATATGTTGAAAATTGTCAGCGTCGCCTTCATAATTAGAAATTCGCAAATACCGTGTTGACAGTACAATCATCAATATTACTTTCATAAATAAAAAATGAGGACAATAGTTCAAAATCTGAGCATATCTTATATCTAAGCCAACTAATCGTTGTACCTGCCATTTTACTAATAGCATCACAAACCTGTTAATTTTGCTCTGGTAAATAAATAAGTATATGGAATTATTCTGCATCTTTATTGCAAGATTCAGAACTCAGAATCCAAGCCTTTTTCGTTTCTAGATAACATTCTAGGCACAGTGTATCTTCATCCTACAGTTTCTTCAAACTATCAAGGTCGTCCTGAACAACAAAAAAATAAAACCTAATGTTTGGTTATGATCTCTTTGCAACATCTTAGACACGATCCTCACCTACATAAATTTAAACTCGATGATCTCTACTACCGTGCCACGCGTTCTCATACGTCATATCCCATCGCATCCAGCCGAATCACAACCCCGTAGACGAGCTTTAACCTGACGGAACTACGGCATGATACCGCAAAGAGTTAACAAAAGGGTGATCCACAAGTAGACGGCGGAGGTGTACCTCCAGAGCGAAGGAACTAAATAATTATAACGATCATCGACGCGTTACGGAAGGGATGAAAAGCCGAGAATATGCCGTGTTTCGCGTCGTCGAGGCAGAGATCCGTCGAAGATATAATTACCTGGACAACACTGTGTTGGCTTGGAGAGTATCACGACAACGCGGCACAGCGCAGCACGACGAACAAAGGCGGATAGGAGTCGATTGAAAAGGGAGAGCCAGGCGCGAGAAAGAGACGCGTACGGGACGTTTATTCCGTGCGGGTACACGGGAGTCTCTTCCGGTGACAAAACAGGTCGGACAAACGGCGGAAGGTGCGAATTTCGCATGGATGTCACCGCGATACGAACGAGTTTGTGACCACGCTGGAAAGTGCACGTTCCGTCTCTGTTTTGCCATCAGACAGCTCGATGTGCGCCACAGCAATAACAAGCGTATTCCTGGGCTGCCTGGCGAGATCCGTGCGCGATGTGCAACCTGAAACTATGCTGCTCGTCGAATGAGATTCGAATAGCTATGGGGCAGGAGGAACATCGAGTGACAGGGTGAATGGAGAAAAGGGAGCGACAGAGACGGAGAGAGGGGGTGTACGCTGATGCAAAGTTGTTTAGACGGACAACGGAGAGGGGAAAAGCCTCGCACGGTTGGTTATAATTCGTTAAGAAGCTTTGCCAGCGGAGTGAGTTCGCGCGTTCCAATCCTCTCTGATCGCGTCGCTTCCGAATAATCCTGCGAGTGTTTATCGTATTCCTTTGGTTGCCTTGATTTTTTCCACGTCTTGAATGGTTGTAAATATTTGGCGTTTGTCACAAATTTATTTTAAAGCGGTGAAAATACTGTTACTTACCTATCCCGATTGAACATTTCTCAACTTGCGTTTTTCAGCAATTAAGTCAATCTTTTCGTTCAAGTATGAAGTTACCGCAACTTCGTGCGTTGCCGTATGTGCATATAAGTATTTCCATATGTAGGTGTCACCACCAGTGAATATGGTGACATTTCCAAGAAAAAATGACAATGTAGAGACAAAAATCACGCCTCTTATTCTCGTTCAACTTGTAAATTTTCATACCTTAGACATTTAAAATATTAGGAATCTAAAATTTTTCAAATTTAGTACATAATTTCAACATCTAAGAATTTAAAGGGTTAAAATTTTGTGAATTTGGAAATCTGAAAATTTAGATCATGCGATTTCCATAATACGAAATTTAGAAATACGAACATGCGCGGATTTGATGACTTAGATATTTTAAAACTTTCATATTTATGGACTCGAAAGTTTGAAAATATAGAAACGTGGGAATTTTAAGAACATTGAAGTTAAAGGATACCAAAGTTTGCGAATTCAATGATTTCGAAATTTTAGAATTTGGCGAACGGAAAATATGCAAATTTTGGAATTTGGGGAACTAATGATTTGAGAAGTTGAGAAATTCATATATTTGGAAATTTGGAAATCTATGAATATTTGGGTACATGTGAATTTCAGTTTTACTGAAGTTGAAAATTTGTATATTTGGAAGCTTAGTAATTTTTAGAGGCAAAAATTGAAGAATTAAGAAATTTAGAAACTCGAGAAATTTCGAGTTTAAAAGGTAGGGAATATTGTGATTTAAAAATTATTCTTTACATGTTTGGTCCCTTACAATCAACTTCGAATGCATAACGTATTTTATTATGTTCATTCGCAACAAAAAGAAATAAAAATTCCTTAATTATATTACTAAATTCCGTAATTCCCGAATTACCTTCGTTTCTAGTAATTTATACCGCTTATGAATTGCATCAGCAATACCAGAAGCAATTAGTACGTATGCGAGTGGTAGGAACGTATTTCGAAAATTGTCTGACCACAGGGGTGGCGGTTCTCTCCACAGCTTCGAAGGGGCAACGCAACCGACGTTACTACTTCGAATCTATCTTCGTCCACGCACAATTCCAACGATTCCAATTGAAATCCGGAGAATTCCCGGTGAATTTGTAAAGACATTCAACAGAACGACTGGATCGCCGTTAAAACAAGGTAAAAGCAAACTGGTCGAGCATCAACAAATATTCGAGGAACACAACGAGTGGCTGGCGTAAAGAAGGAAATTGCTCTAAGAGCCTTCAGTCTCGAATTGCTGGGCCGGAATAAATAAGCAAAACTCGTCGTGTACGCGAATCAAAGCACGGTTTTCTACCGATTCCTTTTCGCGTCTCCTTCCTTTCGGACGTCTCTCTCCGGCTTGAGGAAGTTTCTTCTCCTCTAACAAGTCTCGCCAATGATAAACACGTTTGTCTCTTTGCTCGCTATCGGTTGCTTGTTGTTATCGTTATAAACAGTTATGAACTCGCATGGAAATATTCTTGGATATCTCGTTTTTCCTTTTAGCAAAAGGAAGCTCCTTGCCGAGTGTGTCTCCCTTTCCCAGATTATATTTTGCTCTCCCAATCGTCTGTAATGCGGTTGCCAATAATGTTTCTCTTTAGTGGCCGTATCCATCAACGAATAATACCATGGGATTTCATCGATTCTAGACACTCGTAATGAGACATCAATCGTTTCAAGATCAGATACAACGACAGATTTCGAACCATCCCTTGCGTCTCGTCGCACACGTATTTATCTCGTCTTGCGTTCTATTCTCCTCAACTATCTTTGTCGTTTTCCCAGATTCGATTTGATAAATTGATTGCGAAAGTTGAATGGGCTTTATTCGTAGGAAAATGTTTCTTTGCTTCTCAAACGAATGAAATACGTAAATTTCTAACTTCTGAAGTATTCAAATTTCCAAGTTCACAAACCACTACGTCACCAAATTTAAAAATTTTCTATATTCAAATATCATAAGTTCGCAATTCGCAAACCGTCAAATTTCTAATTGTTTCAAATTCTCGGATTTCTATGTTCTAAAATTTTCTAGTTACTAGGTCTCAAACCTCAAGTTTCGAAATATTCGATTTCGCAAATTTCCTAAGTTACTCAAATTTTCAAGTCTTCAAATTTCAAAACCACCAAATGTCTAGATCTCCAAATATCAAAATTTCTAAATACCAAATCTCTAAATCGACAAATCCAAAGGTCGCGCATTTAAAAGGTCTCAAATCTCAAGATTCCTAAATTGCTAGATCTGAAATTATTGTTTCCAATATCCAAGATCGTTAAAGCCGATGTTCATATTTGTATATCCGTAAAAAGCGTCGATGTTATATTTATGCAAATATAAGTAAAATCCAGTATCCAGTTTGTCAACGACTGTATATTCTGTTATAATATTCCAATGATTATAGAAATTCGGCCAACTTCAAATTATATATAAAAATTATTATAATGGTATTCCTATGTGCGAATACTATATATTTTTTATCACCTATGTTCCAACATGATTAAAAAGCACAAACAGCCTAAGATTTAACCGTCTTTTTACATTAGAAAGGAAATCTGAAGCAGCAGACACTTTTGCCACAAACGAGTTTAACATAAATATATCAACGTATTTCTAGGTGCTAATATCCTGAATTCACAAATACCGATATTGGTACTTTTATACCAAGTCGTAAGGAAATAATTGGAAACCGCAACAAGTAAGAAATGAAGCCAATCATAAATGTCTAAAATGAATTTATCCGGTATAAAAATGAGTATCCCATAACAGGAAATTGATTTCTTATCTTTGGTACTTATACACTACTTTCTAGAAACGCTGTCCTCAAACTTCAGTAATTTCTCCAAAAACTCTAAATTGACGACCGCTTAATGACCACTTATATTTAAACCGAAAGTAAACTATAAAAATAAATAAATCATGGATTTCTTTTAAAAAAATTATTCAAAAATTTCGTAATAACTTTGGTTCCGTAGATTTAATGTTAACCATTCAATAATTCTTATCCGTTACTGTAAGCAATCGAAGCAGAAACGACTAAATATACCGGATAAAACTAAATACGAACGTAATTACAAATTTCCGAAATAAACCGTTCAATTATGAGGGTACGTGTACAAATCAGTTAATTAACGAGAGTATTTAAATAGCAACTGCTCGGAAACCTCAATAATTTCTTGATTAAACGTTCGCTAGTTGTTATCGGTCGTTGTAAACGATTTGAGAGACGCGGATGTACAATTGGCAGTCGGTCGACGAACGTCGATACCTGGCGGGGTGCCTGTGCTTTGTGCAGGTAATACAGGTGTCAGGCGAGCCGAACACGTACGATGCATCTCGGCTCGTTGCATTTCCAGCGATTAATCGAGGATACAACTAAACCCGACCAGTCTGCGGACGAAGCTTTGCTTCAGCCTCCATGGTCTATCCGTTCATGGAAATCATGCAGCCGGAAGCGAATCGGTTTTGAGGAAGGGACTACGATCACGGTACTCCTTGTCTTCGTCAGCCGTCAACGGAATCGTCCTGTATCCTGTTGTATCGGTTAATGAGATTTCCGGATGAAATCCCGGCTTCGAGCGATGTCTCTCTTTACTTGAATAATCGTAGCCAGAAACTGAAGATCCGATTGGAAAAGGAGCTTGCGATAGGTTTCTTGGAGGGTGGTTGTCTGTGGTTTCCTACGGTGTGTCGTTTGGGATTAAACGATCTCTGTTGACGGTTTCTTCCTTCGTGTATTTAGTGGTTTATTTGATTTAATTATTAACCCTTTCGCGACAGCGCGCGTGTTCCATATTTTGCCACAACCGTATGTTGGTAGCTTGTTATATATTATTTGATTTTGATACACTATAACCTTTTAGAAAATAAAAGCACTTTTTCTGTATCGAGAAATTTTGAGCAGAAAAATTTTGCGTCGGGTTCATTCGCATAGGAAGCTGTTACTCAGAAAAATAATTATGAAAGAAAGGAGAAAAAAAGTGACTGCCGTATATAATCGACATCAGTCTCTACGTAGCAATAAGTGACTGCCGTATATATACGCCACCAGTCGCGAAAGGCTTAAATTTACTAACGTATGCAATGTATATTTGTTTAATTTTTTTCGTTGCGGTGCAAAGTTAAATACGAAACACCGCAGTAAATCGATACATTTTGCGATTTTTAATTTTTACGATTTGCGTTGAAATTGATTACACTGTCCAACAAATTTTAACATTTTTCCGACGTTCTAAAATCCGATCAGTGGTTGTTATAGTGCTTCCTGTGCTGATTACGAATCTGCAAACCGTTTTTCGCCAGCACGTATAGTTTTTGAGAAATTTGATTTTGAAAAAAAAAGTCACATTTTCGAAATTCAAACCAATTTTGTGAGGTAACTATAAAAAATTCTGAAATGCCGTTTGCACCAAACGATTCTGTAGACTTCCCTGAATACAATGGTATCTGCGTTTCATGCATTCTGAATATTTAAACACGTTTAAACAATATATGAACGCGGAGAGACATCGATTTTGCACCAATTTTTACGTACATTTTTCAATTTATCTCAAAAAGTAAGAGTGCAGTGGAAAATCGAACTACACCACGCGATAGAGCAGATTTTCACCTTTTAAAGCATCCAATGAAAGTTGAAACGTCGATTTTTTACGATACCAGAAGCAAAATAGCAACGCGGGAAACGAAACGAAGACAGTGGTGCGTCGCGTTAGAGCTGTCGCTCCGCATCCCGCCTACAAGAATGTTAACGCGATGCAAGGAACGATCCCAGTGGCGTGAGAACCACTGTCTTCGATTCTTTTGCCGCATTGATTGAAATTCGAAGTACTTTTACAGTTAAAGCCTCTGGAAGATCGTGCGCGGATGAGACAGATAAGAAGCGCGCTTCAGAGTGAACGGTGTGCTCTAATAAACAATAAGAGGTTGCCGCATGTTTGTTGTATAAACAGATATTTATTTTGGATTTTCGCATTTTCGTTTTACACAATAAACATACCCTTGCGAAGGGTCCGAATTTCAGGTAGACTGCGTGACTGTAGGCTCCAAGACTTTAAACGCGATTTTCTCAAAGCAGGACTTTGTGACACTGCGTGCACGACTAAAACAGTTGTAGTGAACGGATTTTAACGAACCGATGCTTATTTTAAAGCTTATTAGTGTAGTTTCTATTTGAACTAAAAATATTATATAAAAGATTAATATTACCTTTTCTACAACAATTTTCTGCAAATAATCATTACATTTTTTTAGTAAAAAGTGAACATTTTTTTCAACATTGAATAACTTTGTCAATGTCCAACTTTTTAATACTTTTTTGTAGTTCAAATAGAAGGTACAGGCATACAGTTCAAAAATTTGAGTTATATGTTTCAAAAAAAGAAAGCCGCTCTCGTGTACGCAGTGGAGGGCTGTCCACAGCGTAGTGCCGTAAACAGTGACATATCTTTGTTATAAACATAATTATTTTTCAATAAAAAAAATTAGATTTATAAGTTTTTGTTACTAATGAAACAACTAAAAAGTTTTCAAATTGATTGCAATGATTTAAAATTAAAAAAAAATTGTGCTAATTTACGCATTTTTCGGTGTCCTAAACCAGGTTCCTCCCTTAAGTTATTTTACAATATTTCGCTATGAAATATGTTGTACATTTCATAATTTTAAACAAACTTTTCCCTGATCACAACCATATAAAATTAAAAGGCTATTGTTGTTATTATGTTGGTAATTCCAGTATCCGTGGGAGGGATCGCTACCCATTGTTCTCCCTAGTTGTCTAATAGCGTCAAAGCAGCTCAATCTTTTGCGATTTATATGTATTATTGACAAACATTTTGTGCATCTTTGTATTCGCATAACTTTTTTCTTTATCTACTGAATGTGAAAAGTGCTTCGCTAACAGCTACCGAATGTGAAACATCGAAAATTTTAAACAAAGAAAAAATCGATATTTTGAGCAAAATTAGGCTCTTTTTATGTGATTGATATACAGGGTGCCCGACAATTATGGTACGAGCCGAAAAAGGGTGGTAGGTGGAGCTATTCTGAACAACTTCTTCCTTTGCCAAAATGTTGGATGAGGCTTCATTTTTAAATTATTAAGGAAAAACACCGACCAATCAGAACGCGAGAATCGCGCGCGCCGTATGTTCGATCGCGACCACGGCCAATTAAAACTCGGGCCTACACTTCTGCTTCATAGCGCGTACAATCCTCGCGCACTCATTGGTCGGTGTTGTTCCTTAATAATTTAAAAATGAAGCCTTTTCCAATATTTTTACAAAGGAAAAAGTTGTTCAGAATAGCATCACCTACCACCCCTTTCCGGCTAAGTACCATAATTGTGGGACACCCTGTATATTCATATACATATTTACATGTTTGGTATGCGCGCGTGTATGAAAATAAATATGCGTAAGAGTGTATGGGCGTGAAATATTTGTTTTTGTGCTGTGTCATGACTGTAAATATCTTCATTAATATAAGTAGATGTTTCACTGTGTGTTTATGTTTGCTAATCACATACACAGAAGCACGCATCTGCAAATGGATTCATAAGTATACACCCATACGTACCTCCACATACACACACACGTATAGCCAACATTAAAAAATATATTTGTATGAATCCAACATTACGTAAGATACTTACTACGTAACACTTGGCAAACACTGGGATTCTCCGGCTAGTAAACTTTTTCATTCTGCGATTGCAATGAAGAAAACATGTGTACAGAATTATAAAAAATACAATATGTGTTTGAACGAAGCGATTTATCTGACTAAAACCTTGTAGAATCCCTTTCTAACATAAACACAGTTTCGAAAGAGTTGTCTTAAAAATATAAGGTTAGTAGCAAACCTAACCTAACAAAACACAGAACTGTGAAAATGTCTTAAAGGATGTCAATAAATACAGATTTCTTTGACGGTAGTCATTGAGCTACAAAATATATTACACAAAAAAAAAACTGTTTAAAGAAAGGCAAACCAATACAATGTTTCGTGTTAAGTTAAACGTGTTACTAACTTGATATTTTTAACGAGTAACTGAACATTTACGCTCTATTAAATAAATATTTTGTTACAACTTAAAAATTTGGCAATGTAAAGCTACAAGACACTGTACATTAAGAACATCGTTTAAACACTCTGAGATCGGTAGGTCTTTTATAACCTATGGACCTGCCGTGGCTACATGTGGATAACATAAAAACATGCAGATCTGATATGCTACCAAATTTATTCACTTCTTATTTCCCAGGAGAAATAGAAGCAAAAATTCAAATTCGAAAAGCTAACAATTGCTTCTTTATACTTGCAGGTCGGGCGGGTACGGACTATCCGGTGTTAGGCAAGGTACCTTACACAAATTTTTATTGCGACGATCAACCGTACCCAGGTTTTTTCGCGGATGTGGAAACGAGATGCCAGGCGTGGCATTATTGTGACATTGACGGTCGACAAGCAACATTTTTGTGTCCAAATGGAACGCAATTCAGCCAAGCAGTATTCGTTTGCGACTGGTGGTTCAACGTCAGGTGCGAACTCAGCCCCAAGCTGTACATTATCAACAGTCGACTTTATGGCAGGCCCACGGAGAGCCCGACGAGACCTCATCGTCTCATCACCAAGGAATTGCTCGAGAATATTTTTGTTAGACGGAAATGAACGTTTGAATCTAGCGTTCTAGTTTTAACAAGTCGACCGAGAAGGTTTTGTGGTGCATCTATTTTTATTCTGCGCATAATCGACGGTGAAATTTTAAGACGAAAATGCAAGCAAATTAATCAAGTTATACAAAGTGGACCAATAATTACGAGAATTGATACAATGATAGTACTCTAATATCAAGAGTACTCATTTTAGTACTAATCTTATATTGTAGTTAATAATTTAGTCCTTCACTGATTCATTTTCAGTCCAACAGGTAAAAATTTTGCAAATTTTTAATTTGTAAAGCTCGAAATATAGAAATAAAAAATTCGGAAGAAAATGGGAAATTTGAAAATTGGAAAGTTTGCGAATACGAATATTTGGACACTTGGAAATATAAAAGTTTGGAAATTCGACTTGGGAATTCAGAAGTTTAGATGTAGGAAATTTAGGAATTCGGGAATTTAAAAAATTGTAAATTTAGGAATGTGAAAATTTGAAAATTTGTAAATACATGTAATTTGAAGATTTAGGGATGTAGATATTTGCAACCTAAAAAGCTTGTAAGTTTAGAAAGATTTTTCCTTACGAAGTTTTCTAGAATACAGCATGTCATAATTAGAAATTTTGCAACCTTGAAAATTAACAAATTTTCAAATTGTAGGAATGTGAGGAATATGAAAATTATACATACAGTTCAGAAATATAAAAATTTAGAAATATAATAATAAAAACATTTGAGTATTCCAATTGAGAATGAAGTATTTGAGATTTGGAAAATACGGAGTTTAGGAATTACGAGGATTAAAAATGTGAAATGTAGGGAAATTCTTCTTTGAATACACATTATGTATTTAAATTTTGGTAATTGAAGGATTTGGAGGTCTGAAATTTTGGGGGCTCAGGAAAATTTAAATATATATAAAAATTTTGAACATTTTCTTAGAAAGTTTTTCTTCCCACCTTTTGCAATTTAAAGTTTTCGCTTGAAACCTTACAATCATAGTTATTAGAATTTTCTTGAATACTTTGCAATTATTCGATTATACAAAAATCGTATTGCTAGATGCTGACTTCTACATTATTTTTTTCCTTTCGGATGTTTGATTATGATAAGTCCGTAGTAACGATCATCGAAGATTTTATATATTCTACGGTTTACAATATTCAGTGTACTGAAATATCTATAACTGATAGTCCACCCTGCAGACACATACCGTGTAGGTTAACAGAACTCACTGAAAAGAATACAACAATTTTTGTTAATGTTTCCAGGTGGATTATTTTATTATTCGAAACATTATGAATTAATATCGCTGCATCTTTTATACAATAACTGAAATTGAATTGCTCGAACATAATAAATGATTTATATATTATGCATATCCGTCCTCCAGAGTGAAATAATAAATTTCCCGTTACCATATATTTCATTGTTTCACTGTCAAATGTTTTATTTGTTCTTGCAAACAAAAAAATGATCTAGAAGTACACCATAAAAATTACACCAGATATTTAAGAAATGTTTTGCTTTATGCAGATATTTGAGATTCAACGATAGCCTGTAAAAAGTGTTGACTATAATTCAACAGTAACCTGCAAAAAATGGATAGATTGAAAGTAAGGGTGTCTATTTAATTAGGAAGATATAGTGTTTAACAGATGATAATTGTTCACTGGATAACTATGCGAAACGCGATGATCGATGTGTGACTGATACGACGCTAGATATTAAAAAGTATATTACAATAGTAATTTCCACGACGTGTGACTGAAAGCAAACCGGTGAATGTGAACAGTTACATTTTTATTAAGTTTCTGTTCGAACAGCCACTGAATTCATTTAGAATGCAGATTATTATTATTATTACTCGAGACGAATGTATAATATACATATATGTTCTGTTTGCTGAAACCATATAATCGAATTCAACTCCGCGAATGACGAGACAATATATTTGTTTGAAATGTACAATAGGATTTGCTTGTTCTAGGTTAAAATATACTTGAGTAAAAATTAAAAAGCGTGTATTATTTTCCGTAGTACATAAGAACATAATAACCATCTACTTATATAGAATAGAAGCTTAGAATTTCGAATAAAACCGTTCAAATTAAATCTACAACTCCACATTTTTTCAATTAAAAAAAAAAATGTATTGAAAGAAAAATGATGTAATATCGCAACTTTGAATAGCTTGATAAGGTATAACAAAAAATTGTAAAGAAAAAACAAGAAATATATCTGATAGTATTATTAATTAAGAAACTTTTCAGTTCATATTATGCTTGATAAGATACAATCATATTGCATCACATAATTTTAATAACAAATAATAAATTTAATATTAAAGCGTATTTGCAACGCGACGCAAATAAGACTAAGTATTAATTGTAAATAAAAATAAACGAATCGCTGTTGAAATTTATAACAACAATTATTTTTTAAAAGGTTCATTCCATTATATATCAAATAAAAAATCAATACCTTTTTGTTCAATTCCTTTTGAATTTAATATATTTCATAATATATCATTGTGAAATATATTATATGTCACAAATATTTTCCAACAATTTTGTTTTACTACGCCTAAAAAAGATACTATTAAAAAATCAATCTTCCTTGCAATGTTTTAATCAAGCAAGAAATTAATCTTCCTTGTTACATTTTCCTTAATGTTAGAAATATTAAAATCAAATAAACTGCGTGCTGGTTTGAAGTAAATATAGGTGCTTGTCCTTCTATTTTTCATTTGCGTCTGCGCTAAATTCGTTTAGTATTTCTTGTGGCTTCTTTTTCCGACTTGTGACTCTAAAGGCCAAATTATGCAGTTAACACTTTTAATATCAATAAAGTGCTTCTTTCGTGTCAGTATTTCTTAAACAACCTTTTTTGTGTGTCGTAATTCAAAGTATTAATAATTGTAACACATAATGATTTCAAAATATTATAATATTGTAGAATAGATGTAAGATAGAGTGTAAGAAAACGCCGACTACGCGCAACCGAAGTGCAACGCAGGTCTATAAATAGCGGCCTTTTTCAGTGAAAAGGCAGTTAGCGAGAAGGTGTCCTACGGGTAATTTAGAGAGAAGACGACTTACTGCTTGGCACTCTCTAAGTCTAAACGATCTTCGTTTAACTTAGAGTGAAGACGACGCGACGGTACTGTTTGGCACTCTCTAAATTCAAAACATCCCTTCCCCGTTTACCTTAGAGTGAAAACGACGCTTCGTTCGGCACTCTCTAACTTTCGTTTAGAGAACAAGACGACGGGTGTTCGGCACTCTCTAAGTACAACGGTTACCCCTTCTGTTACCTATAAGAGAGAAGACGACGCAGTGTTCGGCACTCTCTTATAGCGTTCCTAACTCACCAAATCCTACAAAGTCGAGGAAGACGTGGATACGGCACCTCGACTTTTCCTTTAAAGAACTAAGAAGAAGACGTCACTTCCGGTGTACGGCACTTCTTAGCTTCTAAAGCTATCCCATAACCCTTCGTTATCTCCTCCTTCACCTTCGGTGATCTTAAAATCGTGTTACATAATACTATATTAACCGCTTGCGTACCGGAGGGTTTTGACAAAACACGATCGAAAAAAAAGCTAAAGAGTGCGATCGCGCTCCTATAATTGCGTGTCGAAAAAAACCGAAGAGCACGATAGCGCAATACACAAAATAAAAAGTTATAAATAAAAATATATACATATATACTATTAATTTAGAATAGGTAACAACAAAATACAAATTTATTTACTGATATCGATGCGATGCGTGAACTACATGCGTCTGAAAGACTGCGCGTGTGGGCCGTCAGTTGTCTGTTTCGGCTAAATGCGCTGGCATTTTTCGACACAAAATCTGAAGAGCGCGAAAGTAGCTCGTGGTACGCAAACGGGTAACAAAAAAGAATACTAAAGTTCCTGCTCTAACCGGTTATGGGCCTAGAGCAGGTGATGGAAAGGAGAAAAACAATGATGGATACATGCTTTGTTATTGTTAAGTTGAATAATAAGAACTTTCGGGTCGAATTATTGTTAATTCGGGAAAAATTATGGTATACAATAAAGGTAACAAAGCCACGAACGCCTGATGAAAAATGGGTTAAAACAAATTCTCAAGCTAAGGTTACCATAGGAATGTTTGTATAATATGATCAGTTAAGGCATATGGTATGCGGGACACTACAAGCGATAAAGAAGCGTCGGATGCATTAGGTAGATATCACCAGAAGGTGTCATTAACAAATCAAGTTTATTTACTGAGACAAATTTTCAACCTAAGATTATCTAAAGGTGGTGATATGGAAGTACATATTAACACGCCATAGGCGGGAAGGATATTAATACCATTTTTACAAACTGGCGCCGATCGGCGGGTCGGGTATTAATACTTTTTATGCAGAACGTACGCTAAGTGTTGATAAAACACTTATCAATGCTTGTTCTTTTTCATTTCATGAATATTTTGTTTTGCACAAAAACTAAGTTTCAGGAACTAAACAGTTTAATCGGAAGCCAACGATAACTCCTACATGTTACTTTTGTAATAAATCTGGACATACGAGAAAGGCTTGCTTGAAGTACAGAAAGTAGAAAGAATAGAATAACAAAGAAAAGGTTAATCAAGTAGTTGATTCTGAGTCTGTACCTGAGAATAGTGTATGTTTTCATACAAATAATGATTTGTAATGATTTACAAAGTTTTCTTTAATTGAAACAAGAAAGAGTACAAATATATATGTAACGGATGGTAAACGCGGGGTTCGATGCAGCGGAGAAGGGTTCTTGGTTACTAATGTGAAAAAGCACCTTGAGGTGTAAGACGGGTGGAGCTCAGCTCAGCTAGCGTCAGGACAGACTGGTGGATCCAAGCCTGTTTAGCGGTGGAGGAAGACAGATTTCTAACTCTGGTACTTTCCGAACACTCTCTGGACCACTGTCGAGTCTTTTTGAGGATAGGAAAGGTTCTACTGCATTTTTAAGATTCCGAAGCCCTTTTATACTTTTATTGCACTTACTACCTGCAAATGCACCAGACTAGCGGCTTGCCGGTCATCTCCGTGTATCTAGTTTTTCTTAATCTAATTTTCAAAGTGTTTCGTTAAAAATTCAGATAGTTCTAATAAAGACCGCAGTACATAGACTCGGGTGCAACAAGGTCTATAATGAAAAGGTTAGGTTGCCAAATGGTTCTTATCTAAAAGTCTTAAGAAAGAGACATGGCGATATACTATGTAAAAATGCAGATCACGTACAAAATATCCAAGTAAAGCATATTTTTGTTATATATTCCTTCGTTAGAAGAAAGCCTGATATCAGAAAAAAAATTATCAGAAAGAGGATATGACATAATTTTTACAAGGGATGCATGTCGCGTGATTTATAATAATATTGTAGAATCAGTTGCAAAATTACAGGGTAATTTATACAAATTAAATATTGTACACAGTGCCTTAGCTATGGCTATCCAACATACAGCCGACAATCCAGGAATTGGCGCATGAGGATTTAGTCTGCGTTCGGCCCATCGAAGCAGAACGCGGACGTGCTTCCTCACCCGGTAGGGTATACGCAACGTTTACCCCACCCCTCAGACCCCGCGTCCACTACCCCTGAGAGTCCAACTCCAAATAGGCATGATGCTGGGCCCTAGCGAACCCGGTGAAACTTCCACACCATCCTCAGTACCTGTATTGGCGGGATTGAACCTCAAGCCACGCTGAACAGGTCATGTGCGAGGGTGTGGCACCGAAGTGCGGGTTTCATCCACAACACTTCTGATATTGCTAGTGGTATCAGTTGTTCAGAAACCTGAGATTGGGTAGCTCCGTAGTGGCAGTTTTAAGGGTAAGAGTCGTGTTGTCTGGATCACGGACTCGTCTTGGATACTAGGCATGACTGGGTCTATCAGTCCGACACCTCAAACGACGACCGTGCACTCGTCCTTGGTCGAGAGCTTATCCGAGTCACCTCTTCCACACAGGTCTGCGTACCAATGGCATCCGTTAACCTGGGATCCGAGATTGGGCAGCTCAATTGGCAGCTTTTTAGGGATGGCGATGCGTGGTCTCCGGGATTTCGTCTCGGATAGTAGGGCTAACCCCGGTACCTCAAACGACGGCCCCGTCACGCCAGCCCTTGGGAGCGAGTCGAAACTCTGCCACACCTAATTCCTGCCGGCGGTTGCATTTTGCCCCGGTTTTTGGGATAGCGCAACGCCATACGTGTCAGTTTTATGGCCCTGGGACGGTTTATGGCAGCTCGACTGCCGATTGTTTATGTTGATACGGTCAACTGGTATGCGTGACCGCGCGAACCAATAGATCCACCACCGAAAATACGTGACAGCTGAGGCATCCATCTTTTTTTTTCTGGCGAATTAGTGTGGTCGCGATCGGAACGCCTGGGACAATCTCTTCGTGCGCCAATTCCTGGGTTGTCGACTGTACTTTAAATTGTCAACACATGTGACATAGAAGGTTAGGTCATAGGGATACTTAATACATTAATGAAATGGTAAATCAAGAAATCATTAATGGTATTGAAATTTGGGATTGTGGTCTGAGGGAAGTATGTGAAACATGCATTAAAGGAAAAATGAAAAGGTTACCTTTTCCTAAGACATCTACCAATAAATCTAACGATATTCTAGAACTAGTACATAATGACATCTGCGGACCGATGCAGACAGTCACGCCGGGTATTAAACGTTACATTTTAACGCTGATCGATGACTACAGCAGACACTCTGTTATTCACTTTTTGACACCTAAATCTGAAGTTCCATAAAGGATACAGGAATTCATACTATATAATAAAACTAAATACGATAAAACGCCAAAAATTTTGAGATCAGATAATGGTCGACAACATGTAAACAGAGAGGTTAAGGAATTTTTCCAGAAAGACGTCATGGAGGTTCAGTAAGCAGTACCATATAGGCCTGAACAAAACGGTGTAGCCGAACGTAAAATAGATGTTTGTGAGGAATGTCAAGATGTCTATTGATAGATGCACAACTACCATATAAATATTGGGGTGAGGCTGTCAGTGTCGTACTACTCCTATAGAAAGGTGGTGTAATATTAAACCCAACTTACGTGATGTATACCTGTTTGGATGCAAGGTTCATGCTCATATACCAACGGAATCGAGAAGAAAATTAGATATGAACGCCAAAGAATTAAGATTTGCAGGTTTTGAAGATAATTATAAAGGCTATCGTCTCTTAGATGTCGATACAGATAGAGTTACTATTAATCGAGACATAAAATTTATACAGAATATCAATTGCAATAAAAGAGCGTTCTCAAGGGAAGTTAATAGTATGGATGAAATGAAGGTTACTAATAATATCTCAGAAGTTATAATAGAGCCGGTTATAAGTCAAGCGGATAACGGTGATGGCGAACTAATAATCTCGGATTCATATGACCAATTGGAGGAAAGTCAAATAGGTGAAGGGAAAGAGAAGGCACTTCACGATAAAATAAAGGTAGAGGACGATAAAAACTTTTCATGACTGGAACTAAAGGAAGACCGAAGAAAATATATCAGTCGAGATACAGAGACGCCCATGAAGAATTTGTGGCTCATGAATGGTCGATGGTAATGGTGGGCGAACTTCACTCAATGCTCCTAAATGATGACTGGGATCTTGTCGAATGCCCAAGTGACAGAAAAATTGTTGGCACTCGAATTGTATTAACCAATAAATATGGAGCCGATGGTAGAATACAACGTAAAAAGGCTAGAATAGTAGCTCAAGTGTTCAGTCAAAGGGCTGGGGTAGATTTTAAGGACACTTTCGCACGGTTAAGTTCTGTACGGCTGGTTGCGGCTCATTATGGGATGATTGTTCATCATATTAACAACACTACTGCGTATTTATATGAGTTATATAAGAAATGTTGGAAAAATTAATTTTGATAGAAGAAGATAATAGTCCCATAAAGATTACAGCTGTTGAAATGCTGGATAAGTTAAAATCAGGAAATAAAGCATGCAAACTTAAGAAAGCCATTTATGGGTTAAAGGAGACAGGTTGTTAATGGTATGTGAAATTGGTTGAGGAATTCAACAATTTGGGTGCGAACGTTTCTAATTTTGACCATTGTTTATATCGTATAAGTCAAGGTTATTAAATTTGTTTAAAAATTTAAACAAATTCTTTCAAAACCTGAAACGGAGGTAGACTGCGTCGTTTTCCAGCTTATTGTGACGTCAATTTTCGAGAATCCATCATTCTGAGGGGCTCATTTTAAAGGAGAAGCTTCAGGGAATATGACCATATATTTTTTCATTTTAATCCGATATGCTTTTCATTGACAAACGTAAAAAAAAGAATTTGTTTAAATTTTTTCATATTATATAACAAATTGACGAAGTCAGGAAAAATATTTTATAGTAGCCCAATCCTTCTTGAATAAATACAAAAAATTTAGCTTAATCGGACGAGTAATTTCTGAGAAAGAAATTCGTAAGTGGAGTCTATTTTCGCAAAAATAGGCAAAAACTGCAAACTTTGAAGGCTTGTGATTTCTTAACAAATTCGAAATCGGAAAAATGATGACTTAACCCCCCCCCCCCCCCTCAATATCACATACACTATAACATCAAAAAGTTATCGATTCGGCGTGGAATGACCCAGCAGTAATAAAAAAAAATTGATGCATCCACTCACACTTGATTGTACGATCTTATTTAAGATACTCTGTATATTTAAGTATCTTTCTTCGGCCGAAACGTTCGGTGTTCTCTAAATTCAAAGACTTTGTTCGAAAAATCTCAGTCCGAACTTACAGTGTTCTTAACCCTTTTGGTACTACCGCCGCCTATAGGCGGCATTCACGAAACGTACCCTGGGTCCTACGGCATTTTAGAAATGTTGTTTGAACACGTTGAATGCCGCATCAGTCGCCGATGACTGTCGCGGCCCGAGGGTCACAAAGGCACTCCGGGATTTGGTGCGCCCTGGTGATGCCAAATGCCAACCCCACCTCCTCGTGGTGTGACCTGGGCACCGTTCAGACACTGGCAAACGGGGCTATAGCTAGAAACGACTCTGAGAACTTTGATGGGGGAGTCAGTACCTAACAGAAAGATCATTGAGACAAGAATAAAATTCCTTACAAGTGCCGAGTCGGGCGATGTCTTCTCAGTCGTTAATCTACTTTGCCCCTACTGGAAGCGGTGTCTAGCTGGAGGTAGGTGGGTAGTTTTATTGCGTATGCCCTAAGTTGGCGAGGAAGCACATTCGCGTCCCACCTCGGTGGGCCGGATTTATAATAAATTCTGTCACGGCCTGAATGAAAAGTTTGGTGTTAATCACGCTCGAGATTTCTATGAATGCCGCAAAACACGTTTTCGCGGCTTACGCTGCCGTACAGTGCAACCACTCTCGTGGAAAACTTCCTCGTCCCACGATGTATAACCGCGGCCAGCTCCTCCGTACCGAAAGGGTTAAGTATACAATTTAATTGCAAAATCACGCCTTCCCTGGACGAAGTGATCCAAAGTAGGAAATATTAACATCCAGGTGAGAATTAATCACGTTCGTTCAAGCACCGATGAATACTCGAACCAAAGAAATAAATTCGTTCTTCGAGGAAAGAGGAATAAGAGAAGAAGAAAAGAAAAGATTCGACGAGAAACGTCGTGCTAATAAAAGAAAAGAATCTAAAGAGACCGAAGGAGACATTCGTCTGCGATCTTCCTTCCCTTCGAGTTGGTTTGACGCGCTGCTGAACTCACGGCGTGGTTTTTAATCGTTGATGAGAACGAACCGGAGGATCTCGCTTCCTTCCACTCCCGTTGCAAGAGTCCCCTCTCTACACCATGAACATAAAACTCCCCGTTAGTCGATTTTTACCGGAGGAGGCAGCGCCGAGCTTCCAACCACGTAATACGCGACGGAAGTGCAGCTGTGTGGAACCCAACGAGCCACGATGATCGATCGACGAATCGAGATGCTTCGTATCGTAAACAGCCTCGGACTGTCATTATAAACATGGCTGGTGCGATGAAACTTTGTCTAGATACGCTGTTTTTCGGAGATGTATGAAATCTACGAGGATGCGACGCAATTTTCCATCTCCAAAGTACACAGCCGAGGTTCCCAGGGTACAGCTTCCGACCAAGTGCTGGCACGGGTCAGATTATTTAAATTCCAAACTTTCGAATGCCGAGACGTTTTAATTTTTCAACTCTTACAGTTCTGCATTTTTAAATATTGTAATTTTTTAAGACTTTAGAGCTTTGTAACACTGTAATTTTTGAGTCTACCACTACGAGATTTTGGTATATTGGCGCTTTGAGACTTTGAAACTTTGGAATTTTTGAACTTTGAAAAATTGCGGTTTTGACATGTTAGTATTATGGGAAGTTCATGTATTAGAACAATGGAATTTTAAAACTGTAGGAATGTAGTAATTTAGAACGTTCAGACTTCAGAAGTTTTTAACTTGGAAATCTTCGAGGTTTAAGACTTTGGAAATTTGAAATATTGGGAATTTTGCACCTGCCACAATCAAATTTTGGAATTTTTGTACTTTGAAACTTTAAGAGTCTGGAATGAATAAAAGAAACTTTGAGAGCTTAACACTGGAATTTTTGAACAGTGAAACACTAGTATTTTGGAATTTTGGTACTACGGAACTTTAAAATATCTGCACACTAAAATTTTTGGAGTTCGGAGATTTGGCATGGTAGGAATTTGGTGTTTTAGTATTTTGACACTTCAGGATTTTCGAATTTTGGAATCTTCGAAGTTTTGAACTGCGAGACACTCTGCAGTTTTAGGCTTTCAAAATATTGAGATTTTAAAACTGTAACTTTGAGATTTTTAAACGCGAGTGTTTTGAAATCTTGGAGCTTTGCGATATCGAAATTTCCTTCAATTTTATCTTGAGTCTATGGAATTATGGAATTTTAGGATTTTTACAGTTTGAGAATGTTGTAGTTGATGATTTTAAAACAATTTTTGAACCTTTGGACAATAATATTTTGCAATCCTTGTTGGAATATTTAGTCTTTAGGGTACAAAATATAAATTTATTCGTGTTGCATGAACTGCGCGGATTCGGGCACTCTACGCTAGTTCTGACTCAGCCACGATTTAATGAGCTTGAATCTCGTTGAAATGATAGTTCGTTTTTCTACGATTCGATCGCGATATTAATACAAGTGTTTTTATTCGTTCGTCATATGTGTTCGTGTTGTAATAGGTGTATGATGCTCAATTGGTGTTTTAAGTTGTTCGTGATATACTTTGTTCTGTTCGTGATGTTAGTTTCGTTTATTCTACTCTCGTTCGTGTTATAATTTTACTCTATTCGTGTTGTTAAATTTGTTCTTATTTGGTGTTCTCATTTGTTCTATTCGTATTACAATTTGTTCTGGTGCGTGTTATAATTTATTCTACTATTCGTGTTGTTAAATTTGTTCCGACATTTGTTGCAAAATGATTCTCGACGTCACCTCCGATTTGACGGTTTGGTAGGGGATAGGTTGTTTGATTGGTTGCCAATTTTCTAAGTTACCGCCCTCGTACGAGTGATGGTCAACCCTGGAAGTAGCCGCGACTGAGGGGGGTGACGTGCGAAGGGTGTTTGCGTGTTTTAGGAAAAACCCCGTAGCAGGTAATAAGCTGGAGAAACACTCTGACCCTTAGTACGATGGTTAAAATTAACGGAGTCGAGGATTAGCATGTTGGACCCAAAGTAATAAACTTGGGTTGTAGTCGCGAAAGTATTTTTCTAAAGAAAGATGGTCAATGGATTCATGAACTTATTGCTGTTACGGGACGTTTCGGATTTCTTTGACTAATGCCGTACAAAAATAGAAATTCCTAACCTGGATTATTACAAGCGCAGAATACAAGCAGAAAGTTAATTAAATGAACTGGGTGACTTTACTCTGCTATGGTTTCTTGACTTCGGCCCCTTTCGAATTTCCTCGACCCTTCACATTTGGGGATGAGTGCCATAAAAGTGTATATCTGTTTCCCGTCGTCCTAATTGGAATTCCTAACCATATTGGTTTTAACTGAAATCTATTGTACCATGTGCATGAAAGCATTGCTATTTCCAACAATTTTGAAATTGCTGATGTTAGAAATGATAAAACTCGAAATTTCAGGAGTTGCAAAGCGTTGAACTTTGTCTATGTAATTATAAAAGCCACATATGTTTTCTGTTAAATTTATAAAACAGGAACACGTTCTAGAGTTTCTAGTATATTCAAGTTACGTAAAGTGAAAACGAAGGAAATGGTTATGTAAATGTGTGTGTAGGAGAAATTGAAACACAAAGAAATAATGTCCTTTAATGTGAATGTTATTAGCTGTGTTACGTGATTACTGTTCTAGCATCTAATAGAATGAAGCGATTACTATTTCCCGGAATGTTAATGAACAAAATTGGAAAGTATCGTATGTAATGTCCCGTATATTTACGGGATGTTTTTTATATTATCAATTTAAATTTTGAACATTCATATACACTTCATTAAATACTTAATTTACAATTTAATTTTTAACATTTAATTTTGTTTTAATATTCTTTCAATTGCAGCAAAATTACATACAAATTATAACTATTACATATTCCATTGTATATTGTTTACGATGCATAAATAAGTGGTAATTTTTATAAATTGATATTAAGTAAAAATTGTCTCTCATTTATTTATTTTTCGCCTTGTCTCGCCGTCGCTGTATAGTAAAATAAATATTCGATTCTTTAAGCAAATATTTAATTGAATTCTAAAAGTGACAATGCTTTTACGCTATGTATGTTAAAAGCAAAATAACGAAAACTGTACTTGCTTCTGACAGTTCTCTAATATTTGTACTTCATTATTAAATGAAGCATTTATGTTTAAATGTTACATTTAATGCTGTTACATTTTAAATGTACCATTTGAAAATTAAATGCTACGGAACTTTGCAATTAGCAAGTTTATCATCACGAGTATCGCGTTTCGAATAATTACTCGATACTTGCAATTGCAACGAATACATCCAATGAGGGCGCAGTACCGTTTGCAGTGCGTATACATTCGATCAGCTTATGTCTTACAGTCGCGTAATTGCTTCGCGTCCGCCCGAAGGCTTGACGCTTCGGTTAGCAACGAACCTATTGACGATCAGTCATACGTGCAACAATTGCGATTACATGTGGAACGAGATCGCGATTATACGAGCAATAATGGAACCGAGAAATTATTGTACCACGACACAACACGGTGTGCCAAGCCACGCTTCATTGCGAAAACATGAGCAACGTGGATAAACAGGATCACGCAATACCGTTATTTCGTGTTTACATATCTCTGTCAATCGATTTCAGTTGATTCGGTCATCTAAATAGGGATTTTATCTCTTTCTATAGTCATTATAATTTCTGAAAAATCGTGACCAGCAACAGTTATTTGAATACTCATTGAGGTACGTACGGGAATTGGTGAGTATGACGTCTGCAACGATGTACGCGTTTTATCGACGTACGTGGCTATATTTTATCTGTATTTTAGACTGATAATATTTTCAACTTTAAAAATTTGGCAATTTGGTAACTTGATATTTCAGTATTACTAAATTGCTAAATTTCCAAATTTTTAAATTTTCGAAACTGCGAACTCTCAAATTCACGAGTTCGGTAACTTATAAATATAGCAATCTTGAAATACTGAAATACCAAACTGTCAAATTTATAAAGTTATAAATATAGAAAGAAATTTAGAAGTACTGAAACATTAATTTGTCACATTTACAAACTCACAAACCTAGAAGTATAAAAATTTCGAATTTTTGAAGTTTGACTTTTCGAAATGGGTGCACAGATAAGGCTTTCTTCCCTTCTGTTCCGGATTTTATTTTCTGAATACTGTTATTTTAAAAAAAAACTAAATGTTCAGAAGAAAAACATATTTTCTACATAATTTTATATGATATAACACCCGTTATATTGGAAGGATAAATAAATGCACATTGAAAACTATTGAACTCTGCTATTGTTGACATTTTTCTGTGTATCGTAACGTAATAATTATTACCAAGACAGTACGTAAAAGACAGTTATTACAAGCAATTACTTCTTGTATGGCAATATTTTTGTATTATATAGTCACTTCCAAATTAATGACAAGATATCTATTTCATTTATTGAGATTGCGATGGATAAAAATTGTGAGCATGTGTTATAAGTACCGTAACTTTATTATACGTATACTGAAAATGAGCGTAGAAGATTAACATTAGAATTCTTAAAATTTTAGAAAACGAAAATGAAGTGCTCCTCGCGTGTGCACTTATAAAATATTTTATACAAATTGTTTCATAAAAAAACGACCATACAAGTCGTTTGTGTCGAAAATATAAGCACATGTTATTTTGTTGATATACAATAAATCAACAATGAAGAACAATATTCAAATAAGCAAGATCTTTCTCATATGTGTCCATATATTTATTACCACTTAAGCAGTCTGCACAGATACTTTGTATACAGTTCATTGTGGAAGTGAGACAAGTCCATTTTCTGTTTCTAAAGGTTTGCTTTTCAATAAAGTAAAAAATATTGATAACCACAGATAAACAAATCTTTTGCATTTTGTGGTATTAAATAATGTATGTCTATTATCCAATAGTGCTTAAAGTGTTGGACCAAGAAAATAAAGGTTCTACTATAGGCAAATCGACATTCTTCGCTTTTAACCTGAATTATTAATGAATTACTGTAACGGTTAATTAAAGAGAGAATTTTATTCAATTGTTCGGTTATTGTTTCCTTAACTTATTTTAGTCCGAATTGACTTCACATTCAGATCACGAGTCCAAGATTCTTCTTATTCATCAACACTGTTCCAACCGTGGAACACGGTACGTGAGGACTTCCATAGAGATTTTATGATAGGTCCGCGACAAAGGCTATTTTTGAGAAAGACATTTTCGTTATTTGCAACAATAGTCATTTACCCTTTTTCGTACAATAGCGTTAAAGTTTTATATTTTCGTTATCGTCCTCGATAGCCAATTTCCGTCATAAATTCGGTAATTCTGAAGGGTCGTTTCGACGGTACATCGGTTACAGTACTTTACGGTCATCGGACCTTGAGACCCGGATGAAAATCCCCGGCGTTGCCGGACTTGCAAATTTCTCACGTACGCTCTGGTACCGTCCCACCCTCTCCAAAAGAAACGCGCTAAGGGCGTAACGAAAGAGTGGGAGAAAGTCAAGGGACACCTTGATTGGAAAATCAAAAAATCGAACGACAACCAATCAGCGTGTTTCCAAAAGATTCGCCGGGGTTCCTTAGCTCGCTGATCGAGAGCCAAGGGAGAATAATAACGAACGCAAACTCTTCAAACACTCGATCACCTAATCGTAACGACTTGTTTATTTTAAACGAAAAGATTGTTCATCGTACAGGACTTCTTCATAACGATAACATAGTTTGCTCAGTCTTCTTTAACGATCGAAGGGAACTGACTTGAACTATTGCTCTAAAGTCAATTCGGCAGAGCAACGCGTCGCTAAGAACCGTATCCAAAATCGAGGCGCGAGTCTTACAACCTTGCGTCACGGAGTAAAAATCCGTGCGGTAATTCGCGACGCGAGTAACCACGTTTCGAACGGTTACAAACATCACCTAACAGCTCATTCAAGAGGCTCTCAACCAATTAACCAAGTGGTCCGAAACAAGCGGCTTCAAATTTCCAACTACAAAAGCAGAATTTATTATGTTCTCTAAATGCCACGAAATCCAGTATAAAAATTCTCGACGTAACTTTCGATTCCAAACTCACCTTTAATAAACACATAAGCAACCTTATCAACAACGGTAAAGAAAGAATAAAAATAATAAAAGCACTGGCACACAATAATTGGGGAACAGACAAAACCGTTCTTTTACAATCCTATAAAGCAATTATCAGGTCCAAACTTGACTATGCAGCAATAATATATAACTCAGCTAAAACAGAAGCTCTTAAAAATCTGGAAGTAGTTCACAATACCGGATTAACATTAATAACAAGCGAATTTCATACCAGCCCCATTGGAAGCATTTTGATTCAAGTCGACGAGACGTCGTTAAAACGCAGAAGAAAACTACTAACCTTAAAATATGCTGTACAAACTGCCATATGTATAAACCCCATCACATACAAGGACTGCTTCCCAAGTTATCGACACATCATCACCTACAAATCAGACAACATTCGCCTCAACTGTAGAATCAAACTATACCTCGATGAACTACAATACAACCACCGGTTATGGAAAAAAACAGGCTTTACAAAGTAGCTCCCTGGGCACTGAATATTCCTAACATGGACCTAGAACTCAGAGGAAACAAAAAGAACGATTTAAACGCAATGGAATGGAAATAATTATTCTCTTCCTTTTGCAAAAACTACATATATACCAACTTCACCCACGTCTATACCGACGGGTCCAAGGACAATAAATACGGAATAGGAGCTGCGGTCATTATGCAGAATAGAACAATTAGATATGAAATAAACCACTGCAACAGTATCCACACAGCTGAATCGTATGCACTCCTTTCAGCCCTTAAGCTCATTGACAGTTCCGCCGAATCAAAATTTATTATACTCTCTAACACTCTTTATTCCATATTAAGCACCCAGAATACGAAACAAACCACTGAGATGCTTATCGCAATTCGAGAGACCTATAATAAACTGATAAAAACCAACAAGACAGTAACAATAGCGCGAATCCCTTCTCACAAAGACATAATTGCAGCGACTCTAGGTAATAATAAGTAACCCATATTCAATACAACCATAGATATCAACAGGCATATATGGTAAAACTATACAGCAAGTTTAATCCATAAATCAATTAGTAATTTTTACATCACTACAAATCTCAAATTTAACAGACGACAGCAAGTGGCAATACCGCGAATTAGAACTGTACATAGCAAATTATCACATTCACAGATGCTTTAATACTTCCTATAGAATGTGCGAGCTATGAAACACAAACCTAAACACACACCACGTCATCATGGAATGCGGAAGATACATCCAAACAAGGAAGAAGTTAAAGATTGGAACCAGGCTTACAGTAGTGACTCCATCAACAACACATCAAGAGGCAGTAATAAAATTCTGTGACACCATCAACGTACTCAACAAAATTTGAAATTCATCCTGAAAGCGCAGATCTCGCCCATCTTTCCTTAATGTACCTATAATTCATAGTTACAGTCGCTAAAAACCACTGCAGTTAATGCGACTCTAAACGCATTATTAAAAAAAAAAAGATTCTTCTTTTATTACCCATTCTCATGTGTTTTATTTTTATAAACACAATAAGAATAATGAAAAATATTTTAATAAGCACTCATATTTTTAAATTCATTCAAATGTCAACAAATAAAATAGATTCCTTGGTACTATTTTAAAATTGACTATAATTTATTAAAATATTGTCAAGAAACAAATAATAGTTCATCACAGTTATTATTGCCTAAATAATAAATATTTACGTTGTAATAGACATAAAGACCATGGAGAAAAAGATTGGAGTAATAAAAATGTGAAAACTAATATGTTGAATTGGTATAAAATATTAAAATAAGCAATAGTTTTAAAGAGATTTTCAATTATTTCGGGAAATGAAGCTTCTGATATATCGTAAACAATTATTAAAAAATATAAATATAATTTGGTGCATCAAACAATTTTTTGTTCTTTTATTGCAAACTGTGTTTGTTCCTTTTACTCGTTATTTACCAGAAAATTTTAGAAACAAGTATGTCAATAACTAAAAGATTGCGAACGTCTAATTTAGTGTCAGTAATTAAGGACGTGTCTGTACATTTTTCTATAAATTTAAATTTAAATATTTTAATTTTTCTATAATTTAAATTGTTTTTAAAAAATAAGGAGTCGAAGCGAATAAATTAAGAATCATAGAAGATAGTTTTATGAAATTTGTAATATACAATTAAAACCGGTGAGTAATAAAGTATGAATTTGCTTCGAGAAACCATAATTCGGTACTTCACCTTATATTTAATTGAAGTTGTTGTATGAAACATTGGGTTATTACGAATCGGTTCGATAACTTTCATGTTCGAAAGAAAATTTTTCTCATATTATGAGAAGATATGCGTAGGAGTCGGTGCAAGTGATTTGACGTTGAATGTCGCAGACGCAGAATCGACGAAATGAGAAATTGTTCGGGCGAGGATCGTTTTCAGGCGACAGACCGTGCACGCAATATGTCGCGATCGAACGACACGACACGTCATTACTAATTGCCAGCAAACATACCGTTGTCGTATTTCGTTCGGTTCGTCGTGCGTGCACAATTCTATTAGCGGATATCGATTCTGAAAGCGTTGACTTTTGATCGAACGTTACTCCGCTTTTGTTCTCTTTGTTCCTTCCGTAAAATTAAAAATTCTGTTACGGCGCAAATAACTAATCAAACAATTTTTCAAATTCAGAAAATAATCGAGCTGTAACTCAAATTGGTCGTTGTCCAGTTTCTATGTACTACGGTGTAGATAATAAAACAGTTCAGATGTTTCATATTGGAAATGGCTTTAGCCGTTCCAAAACATTCTGAACTGGCCCACAGCAAGAATAAGTTTATGAAGCTATTGAATATTTTTCGTATTTTACAATAGTTTTGGTGTTAAGGAGGGAGATACATTTAGACCCGCAAAATTTGCAGTATATTCGCGAATTTTTCTGGACAGGAGAAGTAGTGGTATACTTTTGAAACATTGACATTTACTAACACGAATATCCAGGTACAAAAACATATTTTTTTTAACCTCGAATTTTTCAAAATGGCTGACTTATTAATACGATAGTCTAACAGGTCCGTGCGGAGGTGGTCAATTTGCAAGACGTCTAGCTCCTGTTGTATCCGTCTGATACTCGTGAATCTGAGATAACTTATTATTTATACCCGTAGTTTCTATTTGTACCTAAACGTAAGTGAAAGACTTGCAAATTGTACTTCTAAATTTCTACATTTATGTTAGGTACTCGTGGTTATCAAAAATGGAGTTCGAGCTTCGTATGTGTCTTGCACATATGTACCTACAAATACAGGAAGTATGCTTGAAGGTCCACCCGAATAATTCGGGAACTAATATGGCACGTTCTACGCAGCATTTGAAACTTTATTTTCTACCTGCGAGGAAGATTTTGCCTATCTAACTATCTGTTAAGATACTTTAGAATTTCTATATAGCAATTAGCCATAAGACCGTCGTCCCATCGAAGGATTCGAGGACCGTTCCGTGGCAGCCATAAACTCAGGAAGCTATAAAGACCCGCGAGTTTCCGTGTAGGTTTTCTAGTTATTATTCGCATTTGAGATTGAGACTTTTACCTTTCTAGCCCGTTATTTCTAACACGTTTAGTTAAAGTCAAGACGCTTCTTGATCTTTATTACCTGCCACTAAACATTAAACCTTACTTTCCTTCCACAATTTTGTACATTTTGCATAGCCAATTAGAACGATTCACCCCCGACAAGACTACCCGACCGAGGTGACATCGAATAGATCTAATAGAAACTCGTTTAGTACAAGAAGTTAGTTATCACAGTCAGTATAGTATAGAAGTCAACCTAGTATAGAAACAGTATAGTATAGAAGAAGTTAGTTAGTTGGAGAACAAATTGAATAGTACCGGAGTTAGTCAGAATAAATCGAATAGTTTAGAATAGTAGTACAAGCCATAGAACATAACATGGAACAACTAATATAAAACACATAGACTGGAATAGTAACATTGTTTAGAAAGATAGATAGTTTGTATAGTCTTCAAATATTGGAGTGGTCCTTCGAATTTTGGTTATAGTATTGTTATAAAAACTTAGTCGGCACACCACGTGCAATATACAACAAGGCTCAAACGAATTTATTTCAACGAGTGTTAATACTATCTGTTCTATAACTAATGTCATTCTATGGGTCTACCAATGCGTTCTATTCAACTAGCGATGCTTTTCCTTTTTGTTGAATATACCGCGAAATATCCCTTGCAACGCTGAGTTTATTTTCCTTTGTATTCTTGTTTTCTTTTTTCCTTTTTTGTTCGTTACATGCACATTTTCTTCGTTACTTTACGCTATGTCGTTCATTAGTTGTTTGTGTTTCGTTTAATAAACAAAGTGTCTAATCATGAAAAAATGATTCTATATTATTCAGTACCCATCATATTTACTATGATGTACATTCGTTACTATCTATCTCGTTTACTCTATTCCGGTCTACTGCCTACTATGTTCTACTATGTTCTCTCGCTGTTTACTAATTCATATTTCGATGTCACCTCGACATGGTAGTATTCGCGGGGGTGACATCCTGATAGGCTACGAAAACCTACGTAAATTTGTAGAAGGAAGGCAAAGCTTTCCGCACTTCTTGAGCCCTTTCTCTCGGAAATATTAGAAAGTATGCTCCTTGATCGTAACAGGTAATAAAATCAGGAGGCACGCTGACCATGGCTGGCGACCAATGCGAACAATGACTTGAAAAAACTGCAGGGAAACTCGCGAGTCTTTATGGCTACATGAGTTTATGGCTGCCACGGAGGTGTTTTCGAAACCTTCGATGAAACGGTCATAAGATCGCGAAGGGCGAAGTTCTTATGGCTAATTATAATCTACAAAGTCGAATAATACATAATGTAAATACACCGTAAGCATTAACAATTTAAAAATTCCAAAAGTAAAAAGTTTTCAAATTCCGTTGTTCTAAAATTTAGAAATTTTCCTCAAAACCAAAATTTTCCATCGTCTAAACTACAATGGTACGAAAGGGTCTAGCCGAAAAAGGTAGTGAAATGTGCCCTTGAGTCAAATGAGAAACCCAATTCGTCAGTCGACAGCATATCTAAAAAAAACATCTCACACCAAGTTTCAACCCCCTATCTCATCCGTGGGGGTAGTAAAAGGGAAAAAACGAAATTCCGGTTTTTGGCCTATTTTTCCTATTTAGTTTCGTACAAATATTCCGAAAAAATTCTGAAACATTAAAGTCCATATAGCGCATATTCTAGAATTTTTTCAGATTTTTTGATCGCAAATTGTGGTTGTAAAAAATCAAAAACCGAAAAAAAATCGGAAAAAATGCGATTTTTTATTGAAGATGTCGGAACACTACTTTTATATTTATATGGTAGTTAGGTATTGGTATAACTATTATCCCCTAATTTTTTCAGATTTTTCCGTAGGGTGCGCCGTAGTTCAAAAAATCAAAAACTGATTTTTTCGCGCGAAAAACAAACTTCTGCTTTGAATTTTTATGCCCTTTTCCTATAAAATATGTATTAAGTAATTTTAAGAGGATTCACGTTCAGACAAATGATAATGTATTACAACAATGGAATTAGCTGAATTAATTAATTTTATATTACGTACTTATATACTAAAACGTTTAACTGTTTTTCAACAACGTCGTTAGTGCGGCGGCTAAGGCTCCTGACTAATAAACCGCTGCACCCTCTTTTTGGCGCTGGTTCGATCCCGCCCGAACTAATTTTTTTTTCTTTCTTTTTTTTTTTTAATTGTTAATTTCGTTTTATTCTGATTATATACCAATGGATACTACTTATTTAAAAACATTTCTAATGTATCTTACGAATATTTCAAGGTTTGTTTTTTTTTTAACTTGAAAAACTTTGGCAACTTCAAATTCATATAAAAATAATTGCTGAATATTTTGATTATACATCATAAAATGCTACGATTTTATATTTCCTCTGTTGAGTAAATATATCAGTCCGATTTTTAAATATTTCATTTCTGGTAACTAAGTAATAGAGGTCTTTTTTTCTTTTTTTTTTTAATTGTTAATTTCCTTTTATTCTGATTATATAGCAATAGATACTACTGATTTAAAAACATTTCCAATGTGTCTTAGGAATATTTTAGTAGGTAGTCTGCGATTAATGTAGAACTCCCACAGTAGTCCTTCCCCACTGAAGAAAAAAACAAACCTTGAAATATTCGTAAGATACATTAGAAATGTTTTTAAATAAGTAGTATCCATTGGTATATAATCAGAATAAAACGAAATTAACAATTAAAAAAAAAAAAAGAAAGAAAAAAAAATTAGTTCGGGCGGGATCGAACCAGCGCCAAAAAGAGGGTGCAGCGGTTTATTAGTCAGGAGCCTTAGCCGCCGCACTAACGACGTTGTTGAAAAACAGTTAAACGTTTTAGTATATAAGTACGTAATATAAAATTAATTAATTCAGCTAATTCCATTGTTGTAATACATTATCATTTGTCTGAACGTGAATCCTCTTAAAATTACTTAATACATATTTTATAGGAAAAGGGCATAAAAATTCAAAGCAGAAGTTTGTTTTTCGCGCGAAAAAATCAGTTTTTGATTTTTTGAACTACGGCGCACCCTACGGAAAAATCTGAAAAAATTAGGGGATAATAGTTATACCAATACCTAACTACCACATAAATATAAAAGTAGTGTTCCGACATCTTCAATAAAAAATCGCATTTTTTCCGATTTTTTTTCGGTTTTTAATTTTTTACAACCACAATTTGCGATCAAAAAATCTGAAAAAATTCTAGAATATGCGCTATATGGACTTTAATGTTTCAGAATTTTTTCGGAATATTTGTACGAAACTAAATAGGAAAAATAGGCCAAAAACCGGAATTTCGTTTTTTCCCTTTTACTACCCCCACGGATGAGATAGGGGGTTGAAACTTGGTGTGAGATGTTTTTTTTAGATATGCTGTCGACTGACGAATTGGGTTTCTCATTTGACTCAAGGGCACATTTCACTACCTTTTTCGGCTAGACCCTTTCTGTATTTTTAAATTTAAAGATTTGATAATTTCACAAACGCGAAATTTGAAATATTAATAAATTAACAAACACGAGATTTATAAATTTAATGGTCTACAAACTTGAACACTCATTTCATTCGCTTGGGATATATTCATGGTTTGTAACGGATTCCCCGCAGTTTTCCCTGGGCAAACCAAATTTTCTCCATACTGCATACTGATTCTACTCTGAAATAGACAGTAAAATTACTGCATATGCAAAGTAGAATTCTATTTGAATCACAACTAAATATATTCTGAATTGATAGTATGAGAAGTACATGGTGAATCCTAAACTTTAGAAAAAATTTGTTTTGTTTGAAATTTTTATATAACAGAAAAGTCAAGTAGTAGAAATAATAAAAAAATGGTGAAATACCGAAACAGTTAATAAGTGAAATAATTAATACTAAAATAAACATTGTACTATTACGTCTTTGCTTTCGTGTTTTTAAAGAGAGCGTTCGCGATACATCACCAACACTGTCTGCTACACGATATAAGGACTGAAAGGATTAAAAACAATTATTTTATTCACAATAACTGATAATATAAATTATTTTGTAACGGTGATATTTTGTGTATCTATGTATACCTATTTATATAATGACTTACGTAATTAAGATATGATTTACTTGGCAAACCCGATTCAAATCTCAAGCGCAATTTTCGAACTCGAAAGAACAATACATACAGTGTGTCCCAAAAGCGTTGAAGGAGCCGGTAATGGGAGGTAGGTGGGGTAAATTCTGAACTACCTTTTCATTTACAAAAATGTCGTATGAGGCTTCATTTTTAAATTATTAACAAAAAACACCGACCACTCAGAACGTGAGAATCGCGCGCCATGTGATTCGATCGCGAGCACGGCCAATTATAACTCCGCCCTATACTTCTGCATCCGAGCACGCGTGATTCTCGCGCTCTGATTAGTCGGTGCTTTTCATTAATAATTTAAAAATTAAGCCCCATACGACATTTTTTCAAATGAAAAAGTTATTCAGAATGACCCCACCTACCTCCCATTTCTGGCTCCTTCAACACTTTTGGGACACGCTGTATACAGAAGTACGGAGACACCCTGTATATGATGACCGATTGTGATTAAGATTTTCATCATCATATATTTAATTTTGAAAATTATAACAATTACACCTCCCTCTCATTCAAGAATATTTGCATCTATTTTTATTAAATTCAATAATTGAAAATAATTTTTTGTATTGAATGCCTGTTTACTGACAATGCAATAAGATGAACAAAGCAATAAATTATTATTTCCATAAAAACAGCATACCCGTGATCAATATTTATTTTTCCAATTTCTTCTTAATTTTAATGTAGGTATGAAATAGGCATGAAATATTATTTGTTTAGTGTTAAACGTACGTATGGGTTCACAGAAAATGCGAATTTAATGCGACGGAATGACGAGCCTTACGCCAAATTAAAGTAAATTAGTTTCGAAAGTTCTCGATGCGATGTATCTTTAACGAGAAAGTCCGCCCTTTAGTAGCCATTCGCTAATGAGGAACGGTTGATGAAGAAAATTGCTGAATAATTAAAAGTTGCTCCTTGTTGAAAATTGCACGATTCCCGTGCTTCACAGCTTGAAAAATTTATTATTTCTATTAAACGCGAGAAATCTGCTTCCATCGTTACAATGCTTAATTTTATTTAGAGAACTTGAAATTTGTATAGAATCTTTATTGACTAAAATATATACCAATATATATACGATACTAAAAAGTTATAACTGAACTATTCAATTTTAAATTTAAAATATTCTAAAACTTTAAGTTAAAACTCCAAGTGTACGCTTTAGAAACTTGTGAGTTTTCGAAAAAAAATAATTCTTATTAATGCATATAAATTTTTGCATAAAGTATAAATCATTGAATATTGGTTATCTTTAAGATTCTAAACTATTTAAATTTTGAGTGAATACTGAATATATTCACAGAAACATTATTAAGGAAAATTGTATTTGGATTGATATCTGCTATATTATTTCTTGTAAGTTTTAACCATTTTTAAAGTCCAAGCTAAGATTTACGAAATTTCTTTGAATTAAATTATTTCTTAAAAAAGTTAATTTACGAGTTTCTATTACTGGTTTCTTCGAATTAGAAAAAATCCAATAATGTAGCAAACAAATATTAATTTTATATTATTTAATTTTTCATATAATTATATATAAAATATTCAATTTATATAATTATAATATAGGATACCTAGAATAAATTATCGCTGTGGGAAAGTCGCAATTCTTACAACCAGTCCACATAAAAAAAGAAGTCACAAATATAAAATGTAAAGAAAAGGAAAAACGTTCTAACCCAAATGATCCTCTATTAAAGAAAAATGCAAAAAAATTAAACAGGAAAAAGATAGGAAAATCTTAAAAATCAACAGAAGAAAACTGAAAATGTTTGTGCTGTTATGGTCCACATCTACAGTCAAAGGAAAGATGGTTTGAGTGCCGACTTTGTAGACGTTGGTCAAACAATTGCCGAGTAGAGATTAATGAAAATTGAAAAGAAATAAATATTTGTATCGATTGCAACAACATTTAGAACATTTTGACCCATTTTCGATACGCCGTTTTATATACGCCTGATTGTATATTGACCGAAACATGCGCCAAAGGTAACAATGTAACCTTATAACTTTCTTACAATTCATAACGACTTAATTGAAAAGTACAATTATTATTTTAATCGTATTTTCCTTAGCTTCTTCATCATGTACCCTTCTTCCCAACTTCGGTTAATTTCAGCGGCTTCACTACGTAAACACATTAACGATATCTTAACAATAAGATATCGGTATAATCAATAGTTAGAGTTAGTGTTTGAATTACGGAAAATTATGGCAGTTTATATAATCATATAGTAATGAAACAGTACTATTGCCTATTTGAGAAATCAATAGCTGTTGTTAAATGATTTTGTGCATATAGAAATTTTTTATAACTAAAAGAAATAAATATTTTTTCTAAGAAAAGAATTCTTCATAATGTACTTAATGAATTAAAAACAAATGTTTCTGTCTATATTGCAGTGCCTTTTCAATAGTGGCTCATGTTTTTCAGAGTATGCGTATGTTCGATGCCGCTTATTACGCGGTCTTGAAATGTCGTTTTAACTTAATTTTTAAGAATTGTAACTATTTTTATCTAAATACTGTCGTTTTGGAATAAATTGCTTAATCCATATAAGATACATAATTATTTTGGTGATAAGGCACGTCACATTATACATCTTTGGAACTTGGATTAAATAAGTAGATATTTGGGTTGGCAAATATTTGCACTTGAAGGCTTTTGGGTTATGGACAAGCTTGAAAATCTTGCAGTATTACAGAATGAATTTAAAAAGAGAGCTAGAGAGTGGTTATAGAATATTACGATAAAAAAAAGACAAAACTGTTCGTGTAATTTCTTATGATGGGAAATGTACGGTCTCGGAACTCGATTCTTTGCTGACATAATTATCGAAAACTGGGACCGGTATGCTCGACGGCAAATTAATGTCGTGAGAACGCTTTTTTGTAGATGATATGGTGGTGCACTAGTATTCAAACTTAACACTTATTTATTACACAATAATGTTGTTAAAACCAGTCGTTACAAGGTGATGTTTTATACTGTAATAGTGTATCGTGTGGTGTTTGAATGTGAACTTGGTGTATACTTGTTGGTGATTGAAATTAGCTTAGTGTGTACTTGGTGGTGGTTTAGATTATTCTTAGTGTACTTGGTGATGATTGAACTTGTTCTTAATGTGTATTAGATGGTGGTGAAAATTGTTCTGCCGTAGCTTGTGCGAGTTGCAAAAAAGGTAAACTCTTGTGTAGTAGGAATCGATGGTGGATTGGTGGGAGTGTAGGATGGAACTTGGTAAAAACAGGGAAATATTGATATATCATTGGAATAGGACTTTTGAAAAGTAGAAAAGTAGGAGGGACGAGGTGGTGGAAAGGAGTTGGCAGTAGGGATGGCGAGAGAAACGGTGCTTTTTGGCTTTTATATATGTTTTACGAGGGGCCTGCAACGGGCCGCGGACTTGGAGTGCGCTCAATGTTTGGGTCTATTTATGATCGATTAGAATTTTAATAATGTTTAGATTTGCAGTCTGTACTCGGAGGGTTTACAGGATTACAGGTATCGTTGCCTGTGCTGTACGGTGCTTTGTAAAACCGTACAGGAAATATCAAAAACTGTTAACATAATGTCTTATGACGAGAAAAACCGAAAACCGTTTCAAGAATCCAGGACAAGTAACTGCGGATTGGCTACAACCTTTGAAAGAAACTTTTCAGCAAAGAAAGAAATGCTTCAGCAAAGAAAGAAGTAATATCTAAAACCAAATATAAGTTGACGCTGAATAAAATAAATCATCTAACCGGCGTAGTTAACTAACCTGTCAATACATAACCGATTTCGTCAGTGAGTATTGGGATAAACTGCCATGTTACCTTCGGAAAAAAGGAGAAGGACCCGACACAACACTCTTAAATATAAGTACTTTATTCCTTTTTACTATATTAGACCATTTTGCGACATAATATGCATATTATCCGGTAAAGATATCGTAATCAATTTATATGAAACAGTTCAACGAGTATTTGTTAAGGATCCGAACAAGAACTTTTGTTGGATTATTTAGAAATAATCCATAGCAAAACTGAATCGTGCAGTGAGAATCACTGCTTATTGTCTGCATAGACGGGCCATATTGGCACCGCCGGGTCCAAGGGCCTGAGACTGTTTTCCGTCGAAGGCCAGAGTAATAAAACTATGCAGGCAACGTTTTCTCTTTTTCTTAAGTGGACAACGGATTTTCTTTTCGAGGATCCGATTGTGACTTCACTTCGTATTCAGAATTTCTAGAGTACAGACGTCCTTCCGAGCCGTAAAAATAAAGTTTTCATTCTAAGTATATATAATCGTGTACCGTTTTATTCTCCCATTTCCAATAACTTTTATCAAAATCATTAAAAGCGTAATGCCCAATTGTTAATAAATACTGACGGCATTGAGATGCACAATATGTTTTTTTCGTATATTATCTGTTAATAATTACATTTAATTACAAAAATTATATTTGTGCTTGTTTATTTATGTATCTTCGTTTATCGATAATTGTAATACAAAAGTTGCGTAACTGGTGCATTAACCCTGTACCTCTAGAATATATCACAAAGAATTATAACAATTTCTCTATTAAATAAATTGAAATTGGTAAATTTATCAACGACTATAGCTATCGAATCCCAACGGCCCCTGATAACATCATATATACTACCGTTCTCGTCGAAGAATCCACCAAGAGCACATCCTGTCGAAGCATAGAATAGAATTCACAGGTAGCCTCAGGTGTGTACACCGAAGTCTGATCGGTTCTCGAAGGTACCTTATCCCGCCTCTCCTCTGACGGTGGTCGTATTTTGCACACAAATACAGGGGATCGTTTATCCAAAATGGCCATAAAGCCGGGACCAGAGTGAGAAGCCCGGAAAGAACGATTGTCGCTGCCGATGGACGAGGATTGGCTAAAGTGTCGGACGAAGAAGAAGGTAGAGGGTTGGTCTAAGAATCCATCAACGAAACTGGTAATCAGCCGGGGTGAACCACTTCCATGGATCCAATCTCGTCTAGCATTTTTAGTCTCGCTCCTTATGTCCCTCTTATTCTCTTTCTTTCCGTTCTGCATTACCGGCTTCCGCTTTCTGTTGGCGCGCATACAACCTCATTCACCTCCAAAGATCGCGATACCACGAAGCAGATCCTCAAAGATAGCGAAGATAGGCGAGACTTTGTCGGAAAGTTTAACTGGCTCGTTAAAAGTTCTTGATATCGCGTTAGATTCCGATAGCTATTGGCGATGGAGACATAATCCCTGAATTGTAATCGTAAAATAGAAAGTTCGTTACTCAGGGAACGCATGGTGAAAGAAAATGATTATTTAATACCCGCATGAAGAGCAGTGGATCCTTTTAAATTCAGGAATCAGTTTTCTTAGATTCATTGGTACTTTTTACAGTGGCACCTTTTTTACGTATTTCTGTTTAAATTTGAAATATGATCTAATATAGTTTTAAATAAGAATAATTAAACTTAAATGATAAAATCGTACATTTGGTTAGGTTATGTAATATTAGTGTTAGCTTATGATTGATTAGGTTAAGGTTAACTTGGGTTAGGTCGAGGTAAGATTAAGCTTTAGTTATACTCGGTTAAATACAAGTAATTAGATTATGTTGAGTAGGATTTGACTTTACATTTGTAGCGTAGTCTAACCTAGTATGACAGAAGAATAATTAAATTTGACGATTAGTAAACGATCCTACCGACAATGATCGATAACGTTATCGATATTAGCTTTCAAGACATTTTTGAAACTCTTTATCAATGCATTCACATACAACCAATCAATTCTTACCTTAATTAATTTCTAAAATTTATTATGTTTAAGTGAAATTTTCCACAGAATTAAAGACGACGAGATTACTCATATAATAGGTTCTATGCATAATATTGATCACATCTTGTTGCACTAATGCAGTACCGAACTTTGTGGAAGAAACTGAATGACTTTCGATGAAGAAGTATCGGGACACTTTGCAACTTGCAGAAAAATGAACTGCTTATATAAGTTGTGTTTCAAACATTCTATAGACAGATTGCGACAAATGTTATAAAAATAGTCTAAATTCTCAGATTATACACCCTGTATGTGAACGATAATGACGACACGTCATTAAATAAAGACTACTTCATTTATCGATAATGGAACAGATTAATACAATTTTAAAATCGGCTAATTCTCTACAATGAACAATGTAGATGTTAATGTTGATAATGATAAAGACTGAATTACATCAAGCTGTACATGCTCACCATTTCTTGAAATACAGTCGAGAAGACTGATTTATTAGTTTGAATTATATTAAACGCTGATCTCATGACTTGATAATATGAATAGCATTTTACATAAAATAAGTGAGTTAATAAAAAAAATGCGAAGAACATTGGCCGCAACTTGCGAAACAATGAATGTAATGGAAAAATGATGAAATAAAGTTACAGTCAGTGATGAACAAAAATTTAATTGCACCCTCTGAGTAGTTCGACTTACAACTATTTTGAAAAAGTTCATCCACAAATGCATGAAAATGACGCGCTGTTTTGGGTTAAAATTTGTTAAAATGTCAATCCAACACATAGTTATTTCAAAGGACAAATGAATATTAAATAATATTTAAATTATGCAGAACAATAGGATACTACAAATAGACTCATTTTCACATTTATCAAATAAATTACAGTATTCTCTCCGTAAATGTGAAAAAGATCTCTACCGTAAGAGTAAAAATTTTATTCCCACTACTGGGGGGATCCCCCTCGGAATCAGTCAAGCGTTAAACACGATCTGTTACCGAAACGACGAGGATCGAATATCGGTGAGACACATACTAATGCAAGCAAAGAAAAAGATTGCAATTTTATTATTTCCTATTCATTTTTCATGAAACTTGTACCATCGTATTCGTTTTGTTTTTCTGACTAAAATGATACTAATTGATAATTACGATCGAATTGATAATTACGTAACTGTTATATTATACATATTTGTGGGATATGGAATATTGTTTGTATGAATGTATGTACATTATAGGTTGCATGTTCGATCGTAATCGATTATGGAAGAATGTGAATTGAGCGAACGAAGGTGTGATAAAAGAATGTGTAGTCGAGGCGAGTGCGTGCGAGTGCGTTTTGGAAAGAACAGTTGTGGACGTTGTGGTTGAAAACGAGGTTATCATCGGCGAATTGTGTTAAAGAAGAAATATTTAAAGTATTTGTTTCGTTGTTTATTTCGTTCTAATTGTATTTATAATAAAGCGAGTTTAAAGTTAATCATTATTCCATTACAATTCCTACATATTATTCGGAAGAATTTATGCAAGCATTTTATAAAGATATGACGCAATTCAACCCATTTAACCATTAGATTATTTTTCACAGTAGAATAAAACAATTTATTGCGCAATAAAACTGAACTATTTTTTAACTCATCGTTAAACTGGATGATCGAAGTAATTCAAAACAAAAGTAATTTATTTTCAACTTTCTTTAAGAAATTAAAACAAGTACAGGTATGCTACCATTTTGAAAGGAATGTGTATGGAGAGTATGTATTTAGTATCTTATTAAAACATATACTTGACAATAGAAATCTTCAAAACAATAAATAAAATACTTTTAACGTCGGTTACTTAAGGTTGCGGCTCATAGATCCGTCTATTAGCAGAAGTAGAAGCAGAAGCATGTTTCGACAAAAGCATCTTAATAGAGACTGTAATTTAAAACAAAGAATCTACGGTATGTAATTTTTACGCGTTCCCTCAACTTAGTATTAATCTGGTAGCCTGTAATGGATTCATCGTATCTTAAACTTCCTATCGGAACTGAACCGATTAAATATACGGTTACGGCATTTCTACGGATTCTTGTTCGAATATTATTGCAACAGTCTAAAAATTTCTTATGAAACTCTAATAAGACGACAGAACACGTCAATCGAGAAGAGTTTCCGTGCGAACGAAGGTAACGGAAGTGGAGGGCCAACCCCGGGAACACTTTCATCGAAGCTTGCTGCCCGGAAAGAGTAGTTTTTCTTCGTTCACGACGTAAAGTCTGAAATTGTGGGAAGTGGGTCCGTCAAAAAAAAAAAAAAACCAGGGTGGGTAGAGCGAAGGATCGAGCAGAGGATGCAGTGGCCGCCTTTAATTGCAGGACTCGCGGCACTTTTAAAGCCGGATGCAAATGGCCCATAAAACTCGCTGGATCCGGAGGCTGGGCTCATTTACGAGCGCGGAAAGTTTTTAGGTTCGTCCAGGCGGTGCTACGCGAACGAGAGGGCCTGTTTTATCGGTCTACGAGTTCGAAAGTAATTCTCTTAGTTGGCGGTGAGACCGACAGACTGCGATGCCAGCTTAACTTTCTCGAAAAGAATCCAACAGGGCCAGCTTTCTTACCGATCGTTCTTTCTTTCGTAGCGTAAATCTCCGAATCCTCGTCAAAACCGGTTAAATTTCATAGCTAGAATCAAAATGATTCTTTTCAAACTGTTCCGACGACTTCTTCCCCTCTGTAAATCGGATCCCCGCAAAAACAAGAAAGACCAATTTTTCGATCGCGTTTGAAACAGTAGTTTTAACAGTTTATATTTACTCCTAGTGTCAGAATTTAAATAAAACACAAAAATAACAATAACGTAATTAAACCAAATTTGTGTAAAGCGTCCCCATTTTTTAAATATGAAACAAAACTGGCAAAATAATTGTAACCCTCTTCACAGTAGCAAACGAATAAAGTGTTATAAGAATTTGTGTAAATTTGTTAAACGATGCGTAAGTCATTAGTTCTTAACATTTCAATGCTGAAATTTACTTCTAAATTGAAGTATACGGTTGAAATCATAAAATAAATGACGAGCAGAGTTTACACATTAAACTGAATTACAAAAAGCAAGTTTCAACACTTACTGAAAAATAGGCTATGAACAATTTAGGTTTTTCCGAGGTGGTTACATTACCCCATTCAAATTCAAAAGGAGAAATATTAATAAATCTGTTCCTAACAGTCAAATTAACATAGGGGCACTTTCGTTACTTTCAAAAAAAGTAGAAGAATGTGAACACTAATACGTTTCTTGTATAAAAATCGATTAAATATAACAGAAAAAAACGGTATTGGATTAATCTTGAAAATATGAATGTGAATATGAAATGTGTATATATGAAATGTCAAATATTTTCCTGCTACAATTAAAAACGTATCTTCAGTAGACGTTTTCACTACCATTCACATTTCAAATATTACGACTTCAACAGGAATTATTATTCTTTTGGTACGATAAACGTTTTTAAAATTTCACTAATGAACAGATATTGATATTATTTATATTCAATTGATTTTTAAAGAAATTTGATAATAATATGTATTAGTGATATAATTGCATTAAACAGAGAATCTTCGTGTTTTCATTAATTGGATTATTTGAATACCACTAACATAAATATTCTAGGTCAATCTTTGTAAGAGAAAAATTATTTAGTGAAATAATCAATTCCGCTAAAGCCTCCTCTATGAATGCAAATTACACGCCTAGGTACATTATTAAATCTTTGGCGAGGAGGTGTAATTATCCATTACACTGTCCAACAAATTTTAACTTTTTTCCGACGTTCTAAAATCCGATCAGTGATTATTATAGTGTTTCTTGCGCTGATTACGAGTCTGCAACCGTGTTTCGCCAGCGCGTACAGTTTTTGAGAAATTTGATTTAAAAAAAAAATTTTCGAAATTCAAACTAATTTTGTGGGGTAACTATAAAGAATTTTGAAATTCCGTTTGCATTATAAGAATCTGTAGACTTTCCTAAATACAAGTGTATCTGCCTTTTATGCATTCTGAATATTTAAACATGTTTAAACAATCTATGAACGCGGAGAGACATTGATTTTGTACCAATTTTTATGTACATTTTTCAATTTATCTGAAAAAGTAAGGGTGTAGTAGAAAATCGAACTATATCACGCGATGGAGCAGATTTTCATCTTTAAAAAGCACTCAAAGAAAGTTGAAACGTCGATTTTTTTACGATACCAGAAGCAAAATAGCAACGCGGGAAACGAAGCGAAGACAGTGGTTCTCACGTCACAGGAGTCGTTCCTTGCATCGCGTTAACATAGGCGGGATACGGAGCGACCGATCTGACGCAGCCGACCAGTGTCTTCGCTTCGTTTCCCGCGTTGCTATTGTGTTTTTGATATCTTAAAAAAACGACGTTGCAACTTTCTTTGGGTTCTTTTTAAACGTGATAATCTGCTCCATCGCGTGGTATAGTTCAATTTTCCACTACACTCTTAGTTTTTGAGATAAATTGAAAAATATACGTAAAACTTGCTCCAAAATCGGTGTCTCTCAGATTCGTAATCAGCACAAGAAATACTATAATAATCACTGATCGGATTTTACAACGTCGATTGACTGTTTGATAGTGGCATCGGTATATTATTGACATTTAGTGGTATATCGGTATTATCGTGAAAATATCATTAATGCTACTAGAGAAAGGGGCCACTGAACTTGAATAAAGTAAAATGCAACGTGTATTAAATTGACGTTATAAATTTTCGTACTGTATGTTATACAGCATGTATACGATTATAACATACACACGTATGCGTGGGTGAGAATTTAGACATTATGAATGCAATTTTGTAATGATTATCATGTTCCACATATTACATTGTCTTATAAACATTTAATCGCACGCTGTTATTTATGGTGCTACGTGCATCGATATTAATTGTTTAAATGTATACATTGAGGTATTTAAAAAATTAGGGATTTGTAAGTTTGAGAATCTAAAAAATTGAAAAATTTGGTATTTGGAAATTTGCCAATTTCGGCAAAGTTTAACGGCTAATGAATTTGGAAACTTGAGGAATCAGAGATATGAATGTTTTTGAATTGAAACATTCATATATTTAAAAGTTTGAAAACTGAAGAATTTGAAAGTTCTCAACATTCAACAATTTGAGGATTTCAGAAATCCGAAACCATAAAAATTAGCTACTACACGTTTCAGGCAGACTGTTTCTAGTCGCCGGAACGATATCTTAACATTGCTGATATATCAAACTATGCGTCAGTAATATTTCGACATTGTCAATCTTTATCGATAAGTAGTATACTGTGATCATGTTGTCATAAAGTAATTGAAAAATATGATTAAACCATCAGTACAAATCACGATATATCCGTTAATAGTAGAAAAATTTGAACATATTAACAATTGGTAAATGTAAGCAAATGTGTACAGCAAAATGTACTTACATACGTATGCTGACAGACTTCAAATAGTATTTTTTTTCAATTTCAAAATAGCATACCTAACTTGAGTAGCTGTATACGATAAAATAGATATGAATTTATATCTATAAATTTGAAGATACAAACAACAATACGTAATTTTTTAACAATTTTCTGCAAATAAAAATAATAAATAAGACGTATGTTAAATACTTTAGAACACCGGGACAAGTTCAAACGTATTTAAATCTTGACACATCTGTATTGTTGTAGTCGTTGATTACAAACTTAATGTCTCAATCAAAATATTCAAAATGGATTTAACACTAAAAAAAAAGCTAAGCGATATTAAACACGACAGAGTAAGTGTACTTAAGTAATACCATATAAATTCCTAATATCGCTACTTATCACATTTCGTGAACTGAATATTAAAATTTATCGGTTATGAATTGATTTAATACCTTAATGTATGCAGGAGAATATACTGTAATTGTTGCGTCCTGCGATGAAAAAATATAGAAACGAGATGCTTTAGTTAACACGTTCTTTGCCGGACGTCTTTTTTAAGACTTTTCCGTTTAGGCCACGTGGGCCATATACGCCCCACGTTTTTTTTTATGGTTAAAATAAATATGTTTTTGAGATATAATACAAAATATTTCAGTAATGTAAAACGATAAATTTAAAAGAAAAGTGTATTTCTTTATATAATTTAACCAGCAAAGCAATACATTTTATTTTCTTGACAAATATTGTTATAAATATGTCTGTTTTTAAAGGCTTTTTTTCTAGCGTAGGCGGAAATTTTAGCGTGGGGCGTATACGGCAGGGAACGTGTTTAATCGATACAATATTAGAATTTATTGGATTGCAACAATTTTACATTAAGTTCCAGAAAAATAGATGTAAAAATTGGATGACTGTAAAAATATTTACTACCAATAAACGATATTAATTAACGATATACTTAAGCAACGTAACCGATTCTAACATTTTTATGAATAAAAATAGCGTTTTTCTTTCAACGTACTCACTCAATTGCTATAAGAATCGCCTCAAAAAATAATAATCATTATCATCTGTTTGCATAGAAGAATTATAATATAAACATAAAATTTTCGCACATTACATTTATCGGCTTTAATATAATTTTTACTACAGAAAAGATCATAAAATTTGTGAAGGAACAGAAACTAAGTTTTTGGAATATATACATCAGAATATGAGAAATAAAATATTAAAAGAATTCTAATTCTCTATTTTTGTAACAAAATATTTTATAAACCTAATCTTAATAAAAGTGAACAAAAATAAAATTTATATCACAACAAATAATAAAGTACGTATAAATATGCCGTTAAAAAGTCATATGTATATAAATTAATTAATGTTTCCTCAGTTGGCGATGTTAACGTACACGTTTCTAAAATCCGATTTTTTATTATTATTTTTTATTCCAAAAAAATATATGTAAACTTTAACAAATTCAACTTATGCTATATGAAGTTCGAATAATTTCTCTGTACTCTGAAATAAAATCCATAACGAAATATCAATGTTTACAGGAACGACAGCAATTACAATTCTGTTAGTAATTAGATACATTCACATTACTGTAAGGTATTTAAGCTAACTAAATTACAATCTGATGCTTATATTCCACGTTTTAATCTAAAAGTTGTTTCGAATTTCTAAACTTCTATATTTCCAAACATACTAATTGCCAAATACCCAAACGTCTAAATTTCTAAATTCTCAAATTCCTAAACGACAGAATTATTAAATCCACATTTTCGAATTTTCAAATTTTCAAATAAACTTATAACAGTTCTTAAATTACCAAATTTTAAACACTCAAATTTTTTAATTTCCAAGATGTGAAAATTTACAAATGTTCGAATCTTGAAAGCATTAAATCAGTCTTGTAAATTATACAATTCACAAATTTTCGATTTGCAAAATATCCCAATTAAAATCTCCGAGTTTCTTAAAATTAAAAATTTTTATTTTTCAAATCCTCAAACTTTCAAATTCCAAGTTCATAAATTCTGTAATTCCCGACTTTCCTAATTTCTAAATCTCCATCGCTCGAATAATTAAAACTTGAGTTTTCTAAATCTGCAAATTTTGAAATCCCCAAAATCTCCCAACTTCTAAATTTAAAACTGCCAATTTTCTAATAGTCCATCTCCAAATTTTTCTACTACAAAGCTTCCAAGTTTCCGAATTCCGGATTTTCTGAACTCTCTACTGAAGAAAATTTCGCTTTAACTTTCCTTATTCATTTCTTTCCCTCGATTCTTTTAGGATCGAAACTCGGGGCTGTACCCGAAGTATACTTTAAAAGATCCGCGAAATATCCTCATACGATGCATTTACCCTAATTCGGGTAGAAATTGGTCAAATCGGATGACAGAAGGTAAGCGTCCGTAGGGGCGGGCGCGGGTGGAAACAGAAGAGGGACGGGTTTGGAATAATCCGCGGGGCGTTATTTTTGTTCGTGGCCACGGTGCAGTCGATGCAGAAAGTTTTCATAAACGTTGCTCGTGGCCACTAGATCTTCTTCTCTCTCTCGATCTGCTTCGCAAACTGTCTCCTTCTCTCCGTCACACACTCCGGCCACTCGCAACATGCAGCAGACAACGGTTAATCAATGGGCTTCAAGCGCAGGCTCGCATCCCGGGATCTTTCCTGATGGACAGCGGCAACAGCACCAGTAACAACGCCGGGATGCTGGTTGCTATGGGACAGAGAAGGATCGAACCATGGTCCTGTGAGCGAAAGCGACAACGACCACCGGAAAAGGAGGGTGGCTGAAACGGGACGAGGGCGAAAGAGAGAAAGAGGGACCGAGTGATCCAGGGGAGAGGGAACAGAGAGCCGTGGGCACGTAAAACTAGCGAACAATTTAAACTCCCCTTTCAAGTCGTGACTTTGTTTATGCGAACGAAAATAATTCGCCAGCGAACGCGTATATATCTCGCTCGCTTGCTGCGGCTCGCGATGGATGTCTTGTCTCGTTCTGGTCTGGTCAACGCCGAGGAAATATATTGCTCTATAGAAGTATTTGATTCTACCTGTGTTTATGGATAAATTGCGCGTGTTTTTCCTACACTTTCGATGAATAACAATCCTTTTGAGGTGTGTGCTTTGAAACGAGTCCAGGAGGGCTGGTAATTTTTTAATATCCTTAGGAAACAATTATCGTACGAAGTTTTAATGAGTGTTAAATAAGAATGTTCTTTTAACACTGACACTATTGGAGCGACCAAATGACTGTTTTATAAATTTTCAATTCCAAATTATAAAATTTGTCAAGATAATTTTCTTGCAATCCGTGCTGATTCTCATCAAAATCAAGAATTACTGTGTGTACTCATTTATGTTTCATCGTTCGTTCATTTATTTTCCAAATTCATTTTCAACTTCAAACGTTGAAATCTTACCGTCTTATTTTTAGTATAAAAGCGAAACATTGACGTGTAATATAATTAAAACATATAATTCTACATTTCTGGAAATGAATGTTGCTATATTACAAAACTTTAATAATCTGTGATCGTTATATTTGAGATCCCTAAAATTTTAGATCTCCAGAATCATTGGACTTTGCCTGACCATATTATTATACCTCCATTCCTCATTAAACCCAAAATTTGTATACTATTAGTTGTCTAAATGTCTATATTTTTATGTCATCAAACTCCGACAACCTAATATCCTTAACTCGCTACATCCCTGTATTCCCAGATTTCTATATTCCAGTAGAATGTTTGTTGCGAACGGAATGTGTATAATTCAGTTCCTATGACAAAATAATTATACACAGGTATTATACATATGCAGGATACCACACTATGTTTACGAAGAGGGTAGATCCGAGAACCGATTGTTTTGGCTAAAGTACAACGTCCAGACACAGAGTGGCGCAAGGGAAAGCAGAGATAATGACGAAACAATGTGACTGGTACGAGGTCCTTACCGACTAAATAATGGAAAGTTAGTCGTGCAGGATTGTTACATTACGCGTGGGTGAAGGTTTAAATGCGAAGCATGAAAATGAAGAAAAACCATGTTCCACGATTTCGAAAACGCGTAAATATACAATTTAACTCGAGTATCTATGCTAATTCAACATGGGCAATAAAATATCAACTGGTCCGTAAATTACTAAACGAAATTTTCAACCTATGAAATAAAACTTAAGGGGTTACAACACTCTAGAGTTTCAAAAAAATTGAAATTTTTTTTTTGCTTAAAAGGTGCCTGGGGGCCTTAAGAATAAGGTACAACATCATTTATAGTCCGGAGAATTTTATAGTGCCTTTATTTTAATTACATCCTACGCGCTCGGAGTAGGTAGAAGACTCGGCCCGACGCGCACTGATTTTTACCATTACGAATGCTTATGTTTTTATGATAATAAAGTATTACTCGTCCGTTTTATCTAAGAGATCATACATGACATTTATAATACTATCGCAAAAAATATTAGTTTTATTTTTGTACTTTTTTAAGTGCATAAATACAAATTTACATAATGAGTGAAAACAAAATGAATAGTGATCGAAAAGGAAATAAACAAAACAGCGGACATCCTATCACAAAATGTCTACAGACGAAGAGCCGCAGCACGAATGATGTCCGTCGAGTGAAAGATTCGTGGTGGTCGTGGCAGCGAATGGACGCCGCCAATGCATTGATCGAACATCATCATAAACCACCTCTTTCCCAAGATGTATTCAACGCTACACTGTAGTGCACAACTATAGCACCACATACTTTTTTAGTTGTTCTGTAGTTCAGAGCAAAAATGCAAAAAATCAACTGCAGATGCTAAAATGGAATAGGATGCAATAAATTTTACATTAAGTCTCATTAAAGTTGCTCTTCAATAAGAAACAATATAATTGAAAAAATGATTTTCACTTGTTGCGTAACTATAGCACCAATGTTATTAAGCTACCTTCTCTTCATCCAGTTCAACAATAGACTTACTGAAATCAAATAATTACATTCTTAATCATAATATCAATTAAAATTTAACAAAACTCTTTGTTAAACATTGCCACGTGGTACATATTTTATTGAGGAGGAAAAGGGTAAAATTTTGTCGTTTGCGGAGGAAAACGTCGGTGTTCGGGAAATTCCTTGCAGGCCAAGGCTCTCACATAAAGTCGTTCTGAATTTTTTACATGATTCAGTTACTTATGGTAAGAATAGAAAGGATGATCCAAAAAAAAAATCGGCTGAAAAACATTTGGGCCATTATTGTTAGGAAAGTTTATGCTGAAAATCGACAGTATGAAAATATTATTATTTTAGAATTGAAAAACGCAATAATAACGAAATTAAGCTAAGTAACGAAATTGGCAAAAGCATTTTTCAGAAACTCATGGAGAGCACGACTGACAGCATTTTTCAACTCATAAAAAAACAAGGAGGCCCTACAAATTATTAAAATCATATTTATGTATATATAATTTGTATGTTTGACTTTCTTTCATACGGTGCTATAGTTGTGGAACGATGAAAAATCAATTATCATATTATATTTTCTTATAGAATAAAATAATACATATCAACAAACCTTTACCGCAGTTCATTGTTCACTATACCCTTTGATTTCATATCAAAGTTCGAATCTGCTCAAAAAGTTGGTACTATAGTTATGCACCGCAGTGTATAAAACCGATATACCAAGATTTAAGCACCGATGATCTTCACACTCGGTGTATAGATAGCTATGCACAAAATAACAACGAAAGTTTCAATTCAACAGTGTGGGCGATGACTCCGAAAACAACGTTACCCCTTAAGAGGTTCCACCACTCTAGAAGACAGAAAAAAGGTTATTTTCGAGAAATTTTAAAGTAAAAACCATACCAGGTATAAAGTCAGGAACGAAAGAGCTTTATTATACATATATGTTTTGAAGATGGTTTGAGAATTTTTTCAAACAAATTGAATTAAAAATGGCGGCTGCAAATGCTAGCAAACAATAACATCTTTTTTCAAAGTGGGCTGCTAGCCGAACCTTTTTCTCATTAACGGATGGTCTTAGAACAAAAAATCCGAAAGTTCCTGATATTATATATCATAGTCTATGGAACATCGTACGGAAATTACTAAATATTAAGAATTGTTAATTTGGTGTCGATATGAAAAAAAGATTGGAAAAAATGTCAGAAAATTGAGCATAAAATTGTTAATAAAAAATGAAGTAGATGATTAATCAAAAAATCCGTACAATGTTCACTAAGTTAAGTTATTTTACACCTCTCCACAAAATTTCAAATCGATTAGTTGAAAACTGTTCGGGATATGAGTTCGGCCGGTTTAAAAAAAGTGATTCCGAGAAAAACGCTTTTAAAGTTTTCATTGCCATTCTTCATAAGTAATTTGTTATATACCAGTAATCGGCAATGCCTGCACCACATATTTGGCCTTCTATATTAATATCCTCCTCGTCTTTTTCCCTCCTGCTGGATCTAATTGTAAGGTTCAATATTGCCTTTTTCGTAGCTTCATTCAGTGATCGCTCTGAAAACTCTATGCATCGGACGTCGGCTTGTTTTCTCCGACAAACATATCCAAGGCTTTCATTACTTCCATTATAGTGAACAGTTCGTCGTTAAATATGCAAACAGCCATATTTGCGGCAATTTCAAATATATTTTTGCCACTGCATACAGTTTTCAGAGCCATAACCACACCACTGAATCTAATGTGCCGGTATCTTTCGCCTTTTGCCAGGAACTCCAGGAATTCTCACCAAGTGGACACTTCTCATGCTGCCTGCATGAACAGCACACTGTGAATGATTGTACTTAAAAAAAATTGGTGTTCCCGACTATTCCTGCATTCAAAACTTATTTCACATTTTCTACACATAATATAGCATCATTTAAGCAAAGAAAATCGATTTTTTCAAAACTCTAGACTGGCATTACCCCTTTAAGTGGGAAGGCTATCGTTAGAACATGAATTACATACTTTGCTATATTTATAATTCAGATGGAAAAATTTAGTGGATAAATCATGTATTTTTAATACATGATAATACTTTCATATAATTATTGGTTTTTATGCTGTGGACAATTCATCTTGTGAACACTCTTCTATCGTGTTAACTTCTATTAGTAATACGTGTACACGTAAGATAGAACAATAAAACAAGTCTCGTACGATAAATTATTAATAATATGAGTATTAAATATTAATATGAATGATATATTTTTATTCATTCATACATTAATATAAAATAAAATATGTATATATTAACATATAAATATATGTATATTCAAAATAATTGATAAATGAATTTCTATACAAAAGTATTATAATTTTAATTCATTCTCGAAATGAGCCTACATTAAATGTCGAAACCTTGAACAAGATTAAAATACAACTAACTAGAATAAAATAAATACCCCAATTTATATCGCTTTTCCAGTTGAAATATGTTAAATCAAAATATAAAGAAATGTTCGATTGTTCAATATAACAGATTTTTGCGATAATTATTCTAAACATTGATCATCATCCGCATATAAATTATTACAATGTAATTATAAACATTGTAAGTTATTAATAATCTGTAATAATCTATTTCAAACTTACCACACAGATAATACCATTCTAATAGGGAAGTTTGCAATTTTACCTGTAACAAAAAACATAAAATATTGTGTTAGAAACATTGAAAAAATTGATTAGTATACGAAGATTTATTTATGCAATATCGTGATATTTGAATACCTCCTTTATTATTTCGCATACGAAAAAAGGATATATACATAACGTTACGTATTCTATCTACCAAATAATACTTGTAAAAACACTCTTTTGATAATTTCAACTTCCTCCAAAATATTTCACTATGTCTACACAAAAATACCAATCTGTATAGTGCCGTTTAAATATACTCTCTGAATTTAATTCTAAATTAATTTTTCATATAATATACATAAGAAAATTAATTACTTTTCATTTAATTGTATTAAAATTTAATTATAAATTATTAGAAGTTTATAACGTATAAGAACGTTTGGAAGCAAAATAGTTTGGTATACAAGAGAACATATAATTTAATAATTAGTTTTTTTAATATTTCGTCCTTTTATCGAGATGCGAGAGTGGGTTTTGAATTTTTGTATCATAACTGCATTAAGCCTGTTAATATACAAGTAGTAGAAAATCGATGATTTTCAAAGTATTTTTCTGTGAAATACAACACTGGAATGTGTACTGTCGATTCTTTAGATACTTATCAATGTTGTAATAGATATTATTTTGAACAATATTAAAATTAAACATCAGTTAAAGATTATGCACTAATTAATTCATAATTTCGCACATCTTATTACTTTGGTGGTCAGCATTCGGAACATTCAGATATTACACATCACGAATAATAACTTCAAGGTAATGTCCATATTTCAATAAAATGAAAAATAACAGAAAGGAGTTATTGCACTGTATGCACGCTTGATACTATACAACAACTTTCATTTGAAACATTTTTACATATTACAAACAGTTTAGAATTAAATTTGTGCAGTGCAATAGAATAATCAGATTATCCCATTATGATCTGCTCAAACATCCTCCATAAGAAATTTATACAATACTACATAATAAATTTGCGAAACAGAACTAAAGAATTAATTATTTATTTCCCACATTGGTAATGATCATCCTGCGACACCATGAAATAATAATATAATTACAAATAAAATATATCGCGAAAAACTACCCACAATGAAAAAAATGTTGCACAAGATCATATGCTTGTTATAATAGTACTTGAAATACCTAAACAAACGTAGCTAAGGTCCTAAACACAAGTTTTTCAACATAAATCCTCGGTAACCAGTTGTTGCAGACACGAAGGGTGAACAGCTCGAAAAGACGCAGACGGCCGACGCGGCTTCGCAAAGAAAGAGGGTGGACGCAGAACAAGGATAAATATCCATGCAAGGTGAGCGAGAAAAACACGAGACGAACAACGTTTTCCGGGGGACGGTGGATAGGAGAGACTGCCTCGAGCATCTACGATATTTATTTTTCCCCGTGTGTTTTTTTTTTCGAACTCCCTCCTCTCTGCGCGCTCTTTTTATTTTTGCGTCCATTTCATTCGGTTTTTTAATTCGTCCGATATTTCCTGGTCGTTCGCATGTTAATTTTCGGCGACCAATGACGCGGTAGGCCCGCGGGCCACAGACGTCGATGATATTTCCCAGCCAGCGACGCAGCTAGTTGCCTGGTAAAATTCTCGATCGGTTGTGTACGCGTTTCCACCGTTCCACCCCGATTATACCTTTCTCCTTGCACCCCTGCTCGCCCCTGTACCACTACCACTTTCGCGGCAATGTTATAACTAGACTGTGGATGTGCAGAGAAATTGTACATTTGATTACTAGATACGCTATGTGAACTGCGTGCTTTCGAGAATTAGCAAAAGGGTATAATTAGCTTTTATAAATTGTATGAAATTTTTACACTGGAGTTTCTGAAATACGGTGGCCCTATTTTATGTAAAAAAATATTGTGACAAGCCTGCGAGAGCACAATGTACGGACGTGTAATTGACGTCCATTTGACAGCATCGACAAGTAGATAATATTCAGTTTTTAAATTTGATAGTTCTAAATTTGTTAACTTGAAAATTTGTAGATTTCAAAGTTCCAAGCTCTGATGATTTTGTATCTTTAAGATTCTATATCTAAAATTTAGAAATTTGAAACTTGGAAAATATGATATTTTTATCTCTGCATTAATAAATACCAACGTTGTTACGCTGCTAAACTTTTTAATTTGGAAGCCGGGAAATTTAGAAATTTAAATATTTGTCATTTTTATAATGCAAAATATAAAAATTTAGTAAATAAATTGTCATAAAATTACCGCTGTTAGGGTTGTTGCGTACTGTTTTCCGTCGCAATGAAGGTGAAACGAGTACAAAATAATTCGACTTTAGTGGACATTATTTGTTTGTAGTGTTGTGAATTTAGGAGGGATTTTGAGAGGTATTTTAATCAAGGCTCGCTGTTTTATGTTAATATCTTTCAAGTTCCATCTATTTCAATCTATATTCAAAATCTGACGATATGTTCCTGTGTCGACCTATATAAGTGTTTTTCGATAGGCGTTTACTAAGTTCTTCATGTTTTCTATTGGTGTTGTAGTTTTGCTTTTGCCAAGTAAAGTGGTGGTATTCTAATAAGAGTGGGGTCTTCGTTCGCGGTAACTCAGGTACCGTTGTACTCCGAGTGTCCCTTCGAGGGTGTCTAAACTTTGACCGTAGTAAGTAATAAAACCAAGGATCGCCTCGACTTCTACCCAACATGTGTAAACTATAAACTTTAAAACTATGTTGGAATGGTCATGCTCACAAAAAGCTAATAAAAATGTATTTGCTAAGTATCGGGTCCTTGGACATTATTGCTGCTGCGGTAGAAACACTTAAAATATAAATATACAAAAGCCTATTGTATTCACAGAGTTACAAAGAGGGTTCGCGACGCGACAAGGGTTTTAAACTAAATAAACTTTATTGAAGAAAATTATATTAACAAAAACTTACAGACTACATACTCTTACTGCCTATATCTTTGAAGGTAACGAAGGAAGCACGTAGCGTCATATGTACATATAATGATTATCGCTCGCTCAAGCGAAGATCGCCAACATGACCACGCGCGCGATTCGAACGTGAGACAAACACTCATTAACAACAAATAATTGTAATAAAAGTGTCAAAATTTTATATTTTTTAATTTTTAAATTATCCAATATCATAATTTCTAAATTTGGCAATCTACAATTTCGTATGAACTACGAAAAATATAGCAAAAATGTTGTATGATTATTTTTAATAGCAATAGTTTAATACATTTAATACCTTCACAATATTTCGATGATGTCTAAATGTGATGTTTTAGTGGAGCAATATTGTACTCTTTAAAAATTGTTCGATCTCAGCTCAATAAAGTGCAATTGCTTTTATTATTGAAAAAAATAACACGGATGGTGGAGTTTCATTGTTATTTTATAGTAAAAATAAAAATTATTTTTCTGTTAAAATCATAGAATTTTTAAATAAAATTCGACACAGTTCACAAGTTGTATTTTAACCCAGATTCATAAGTGTTATACTTTTATACGTAACTGTATACGGAAAATGAAACATGTATGTCTATGTTTACGTCGAGAGATACATTCAGAAAATTCTTAAATACTTAAAATTCCTATGCTCCTAAATCCATAAATTCTTAAATCCCTGTATCCTTAAATTCTTATATGTATACTCTTACATACATATGTATCTCTATCCCTATGTTTCGATATTCCTATATTCCTATATTTCTATATTCTTATATTCCTAAATCCCTATATTCGCATATCTCTGCATCCCTAAACGGCTAGGTCTACATATTCTTGTATCGGTAGATTTTTAAACTACTATATTATATCATCATATAATATATACATAAGCTCTCAAATGTCCTCCATACCTAAATGTCTACATCTCTGGATCTCTGTATTCATAGTCTCCTATATCTCTATATCACTATATTCCTAGATTCTTAAATTCCTATATCCTTGGAAAAAGAACATTATTAGTGCATATCGCAAGATTCACAAAGTCAAATAAAAAAAGTCGGCCACTATAAATGTTTATGATAATAAGTTATATGCAAACTGTAAGTATCAGGTGTACGAGTTTACTATATACGCGATTGAAATTCTGGAGAAGTGAATGCTCCAAAATTTAAATTACACTAATTAATAGTTCATTTTAAAATACCATTCAATAAGTATGCATTCAATTTACATCCATATATTCATTTTCTACAATTATTCTTCGGTGGAAACATCAATTTATAAGCGTTAATAGTTCAAATTGCTGTCTACTGGTCATTAATATTTTCATTATCCATGTCTTGATGACACATGTTTCTAGGCAGACATCTATTTCCTCAGAAGCCACAATAGAAACAATTGCAGTGTCATGCAGACGACGCGATTTTTCCTTTGAAAAGTAAAATTGTTTTCGGACTTCCAGCTACTTCGTTGCGATGGTCGTAATATTGAAAGAACCGAGCAAGTTCGTAAATCACGTTTGCAGTAATTAAAAACTAATCTTCCGTGTTATTGAAAATTTACGTGCTTTCACCGGGAAAACGCGGATCAGTTTTGATCGGACTTCTAATTCGTGTCATCGAACGCAAACTCGTCTTCTATGTCGGTCAATGTCAAGCCCAGACAACATAAGCTTTCTCTTCTGGCCACTGGAAGATTTAAAGATACGATTCTTCGCTTTCAGCAAGGTCGCTTCCTCGTCGTTTCACCCATGAATCTTGCACCTCGGGTGCTGACAAGCCACGGTCGATTGGAAAGTGACTTCTCAAGGAACTTCACACTTATTCAAACTTGAATATCATTATCATCTATGTCAACAAATTTGTATCCTTTTAGGCACTTGATATTCATCGACGATAGCTTTCGCTACACGCTAAAGATTCCATTACCAGTTTAACCATCACCGGTATTTAAAGGAAATTTCATTTCGATATTACCCATAATTACAGGTAGGATAAATAATACAGCAATGGATAGTGTTAAGAAAATTTTAAATACGTTTATATTAATCCTTTTACTGCCGAATAACAAGAATCGTTGTTAGTAAGATTTGCGAAATACTTTTCGCTACACTATTGGCTATACTGCTAGCTCTTTATTTTGTACTGTGTTCCTTTCTGCATTTTGTAAATGTCATTCTTATTATCTTTTTTATAAGTTTTTTTCTGATATCTTACTAATTACATCAAGTTGGTTCGGTATTTTTCGTTTAGGTACAAGTGTTACTAACAACAATACATATATCATTGTTTGACACTAAAAAGATTAAATACTTATTTTTTCTCGAAATATTTGTCGTCTCAAAATTGCAAAATGAAAACAAGTTTTATGTTTTCTCAAGTAAATTTGTTAGGACAATAGTTATTATGGTTTTAATAGAAGTCATTTTAGAATTCTTCCATTTACAACTTACGAAGAAGTAAACTAAGCAACATAAAAAGTTGCTAATCTATTTAGTAGACACTATTAATGTCTGTAACTGGTCTGAACTGTCAGATAATCAAACTAATTAAAATAATTTATACAATAAAATATTGGTTCACTCATAAAAATGATTTTGAAAAGCGATTAAAACTTCTCAACACCGACAAGAAACACTGAATGTCCACTATTAAAAATTTAACGCTACTTTGTTCGACTAGCAGGAGAAACATTTATCTCGCAGTGGTTACACAGTGCCGATCTGTTATGAAAAAAATAATAATACGTACATATCATCTTAATGATAATAATAACGGACGAACGTATTTCGCTAAACAAGTGACAACAACTATTTGTATCCGTTAGCAGATGTTTCCAGCGAAGGCTCATACAGGTAATAGAGCGTAACATCAATTACACTACATAACAAATGTTTTCTTTTTCTTTGTTTCATAACCGCCACTATGTAATTCTTATAGATTTTTGTGAGATGAATACGAATCTAAAATCCGTATTTCTCTAGGACATACAGTTTTTGAGAAAATTAACGTTAACAAAATTTTCAAATTTTCAAATTTGGGAATTTTTTTGTGCCTTTAGCATAGTTAAGTATCATTTCTGTAAAATTAATATACACACATATACAAATTAACGCTAGAACTACCCACCAGTCAAAATGACTGGTTTCGAGTTTGGCATTTTTTATTACAAAATTTTATTGCCGTCCTTTTGTCAAAATGGCTGTCATGTTTTATTGAGCTAATGAATGGTTGTATATGTTAGGCAATACAGAAATATCTATTTATTTATTTTTCTACTTTATTTTCAGTTTTGAAGTAAGCATGCATTTAATGCCGGTACTTCTAGTGTTAATACCAACAATACATGTAACATGAAATTAAAATATGTTGTGATATTAATTACGAAGTAGATATTTGGATATAATTTAAATTCACACAGTTATATTATATTATAATTTGATCGAATCTAAATGTTATATTATATAATTTGTGTATCCCGTGTGCGTACTTTAATGCATAAAAAGAGTTACGAGTTATATAAAATAATATTTTTTTTAGTACTTTCTTTTAGTACCTTTTAGAAATATAAGTGTTCATTAATAATGCGTTAAAAGTAATACAAAACATGAAACAATAATTACTTCTGTCTAATACTGACGTTAAGTAGTTTCAAACGAGTAATAATTATATTAATATTTTGTATACTTCTTTAAAAAAAAAAAATGTGTTACCGAGTATTACGAGCGTAATACGGTAGTTCAGTTTTAATCTTTATAAAAATATTAATAATGATAGCTTCTATCTTATATTTTATTATAGGTACTCCCTGCAAATATTATAATACTTAACAGTGAATATTTATATTTTTTCGTTATTACCGCTAATGACAAAAATGTATAACTTTACAATCCCCACTGTATTCAAGCTGGTTCCAGATGCAGAGGGCTTTAAGTTGTACGTGTAGGTTTTAAGAAAGTAGTTGAACTGGATTATCTTGAAGTATAATAATACCAAATGGCGTTAATATCTGTATATTTACATTATTTAATTGATTTAGCCACAAATAAATACATTATTAATCGATATATTTTAATAATTTCAAATTAATAATATTAATTATTAGAAATTAAGAAAAGAAAGTATGTATTAGGTCATCCCATAAGTTCGTGCCATTTTTCGCGCGGTTGCATATGCGATTTTTTTATACACACCTTTAAGTTTCACGAAAAAACGTAATTACCCTCTCGTTGTATGACTTCTTCCTGTTTTTTTTTTTGTTGGGCCATTATTCCATTCTGATAAAAATTCTCTGTTTTATCTTCAAAATAATTTTGTAAGCTATTTTTGAGGCTGTTAATATTTTCAAGTTTTTTACCCACTAAAAAGTGTTGTACTGCCCAGAACAGATGGTAATCAGATGGGACAATATCTATGGTATATGGAGGGTGTGGTAAAATTTTCCAATTATATTCAGATCTTTTTTCTATAACGTTTTTTGCAACATGTGGTCTAGCGTTGTCGTGATAAAACATGACGTTGCTTCTATTCACTAAAGCTGGACGTTTTTCGACAAGTGGTACCTTTAATTTTTCTAACTGCATGCAATATTTGTCAGAATTAATGGTATCACCGCTTGGTAAGAGTTGAAAATGCAGTATTCCTTTGTAATCCCACTACACACACAAAAGAACCTTACGGGGATGTAAGCCCGGTTTTGCACATCGTTGAGGTGGTTGATTTCTTTCGAATCAACTCCGTTTCCGTTCACAATTTTCATATAATATCCATTTTTCGTTACCAGTTATTAGGCGTTTAAGAAATGGGTCAATTTCGTCCCGTGAAAGTAATGACAGACACACTGGCGTTCGGTCAAGACGGCCGTTCAGTCAGTTCGTGCGGCATCCACACATCCAGCTTTGATACCATCCCCATTTTTTTTAAATGCTTATGTATTGTTGTTTTTGATATTTTTAAAGCATTTGACATCTCCTGAACTGCTAAACATTGTGATTGTTCTACTAGATCGCGAATTTTAACTTCGTCCGTCTCAACAGGACGCCCAGAACGTTTTTCACCTTCTGAACGAAAATTCCCAGCTTTGAAACGTTGAAATCACTCGCTACCTATACGAGATGAAAGCGCAATTTCTCCGTAAACAGAACATATGTTACTCGTGGCAATTTTTACTGAATTTCCTTTCCGAAATTCATATAACGTAAGATGTCGAAAATGAATACGAAAATCGCTCATGATTTTTCACGGCTAGCAATCACTATGTTCAAAATTTCACGATCTTATATCCACGAATACCTTCTTTGGACTGTTCTCGAACAGATAAACTCAAGTTCGTTGATCCCTTATCACCGGTTGTTTAGAAATCGTTGCGCGAAGTATATGCATAAAAGTTGGCACGAACTTATGGGATGACCTAATATATACTCAGATTAATAATGTTTTTAGTTTATGGTCAAATTAGTTCTCCTCCAACTGGTTTGAAAGTAAATCTTGTATTAATTTTTGCTTAACAGTTTTATGATCCTCGTCAAGTATCCGTAATTTTAGTTCTTGACTCTTAACGCTATTAATTTTCCGCCATATTTTTATCTATTCTATTGGATGGTACTTACATTTTGAATGTGAGTAACTTCGCAATTTACATTAAATACTATTCTCAGATATGCCACCACCGAAACTTTTTAACTTTAAAAATATATATTTAAATTTGAGAGAATCAGTACTTACAAAATACACCTTCGATACGGCATTAAAAGATATAACATCTTAGTCAATAAATTTGTTTAGTGAAAAATTAATGACCAATGAATTGTAATGAAAATCGTAAAGCTAGTGAACCAAGAACACAGTGCCATTAAATTATAATAGTATGTGGTCATTCATTTCATCAGAAACTAAAAATAGACAAAACATACATTTTGATATGCTATTTGAATTGAAAAGCAAATATAAACTTATAACTAATATAGCTTATAAAATGAAGTTTACATAAGTGCTTAATATCTCAGGTACAGCTAAATTTTTCGGTTTAATGACATTTAATAGAATTTTAGAACTCCTTATATCTAAATCTGTTACTATTTTTGCCAATTCAATAATCCTCAGTAGCATTACCGAGTAACGTGACATTAATCGACGTACATACTTCTTTTTGGAAGACAAAATATTTATTAATAAATACGTACAAAATCAATATTGTAGACAGTGTTACGTGCGTATTGAAACGACCAGACGTCATTTCAATCCTACAATTCATGACATTAGTTTTGCAAGTCATGATAGTTATGGTGAATCAAATCTGATGTATTTCTAAGTCCTGTTAAGGACTAAGAGGGACTCCAACGCCTGGTAACACGAATTCATTTCCAGCATGCGTTCGCGCATCGAAATCTCCGTATTTGAGACATTTATTTCAGTTATTTTTTCGTTTCGGTTAATATTCTAAACACATGTGCCAATATTAAATTCGATCCTCTTTTTATAGTTAATTTTTCAAAATGTCAACGATAACGCACCATATTCGAAAGAAATATTTCTATTTTCACGGTATTTCATCGCTGTAAAACTTAAAATATAACTGTTTTTGTACAAATATGTTAATTTCTAACTTACTTCGATATGACAAAAAACTTTGTTTTCAAATTTAAATGAAACTTGAATTGTATCAGTTAACCGTATGCGTCTGAATTAGTAATTTGTTTGCATGAATAATTTTTCCAAAAGTTTTTATATAACATGCAAGAAGTGAATAAATTTATACTAATTTTCATTGCAATGTGTTACTCGATCGTCATGAAAATTGATAAAGGTTAGGACCAAATTATGAATACAACGAAATTTCGAATTTCATTCATGTAATAATCTCCGCGAGTTTGTACTTTATGATTTCTCTCAAGTTTACGCGGTTGAAAGAGTTCTAGAAAACAAGTTTGTTGAGGCAGTTAAAAGAAAAATATGTCAAGTACTACTTCTCGAAGTACCACAACACATCCAAATTTTATACAAATCAGAAAGAATATATTTCGGTAACCCTTTTGTATAAGAAAAATAATACTTTCCTTTAGATAGTATCGTAGTAATTTGAATTTTAATAAAATTCAAGGTATTAATATAGCTACTAGACCTGGTTTACTAGCTGTGTTTTTCTGTTTTTTACTTTTTAGAAAACTGTTAGTACTTCTTGTACAACTGGTACATCAATATTTGATGGTAGCTTTATCGAGTTTTGTTGATTTGTCTTTTATCACCGTAATCAACCGATTGCAACGGTTAAAACGAGAACAACGTGAATTGGTTCCTTCGAAAGTCCGCATTTTTTACAAAAAGCGGCCAATCTTCGGATTTATCTTCTGCGATTGGCGTGAAAGTCGTAACGGGACGAGAGAAAACAAAAATGACCCCATTCAAGAGTCTAGTATATGTGTCTTCTCGAGCAATCGAGCCGATTTCGTCTACTACGTGAAACCAGAGAAACCACGTACGTTCGCAAATCACTCGTACATATTGCCTTTTAATTAAACGGGGACTCGATAGGCAACTAAATGTTGCACGAAAACGAACGATATCCACATCTTAGTTGACAGACACCTTGTTCCCTTTTCCTGTTTCTTGTGAACATACAAGGTAGGTCGTTTACCTGTGCCACTTTAAATTTACTTGTAAACCAGTTGTATGAATAAATGTTTCAAACGAAAAACGTTTGGTATTAAGAGGTATTATAAGGTGTAATAATAGTTTAAACCCTTTTATAGAGATATGAAAATAACTTCGAGTGTTTTTAGTATTTAACAAAATTTGAAAAAATACCGTGATCTGAACAAAAAATTATTACTGCATATATCAGGAACTAATAATTATCACAGTATTCTGTGATACAACACTTCAATGTCATTAAATGATATGAAACATTTCACTGTCATTTGAATATCTCTGAAACTAATTTAATTCTACAATAATTACATATGCTAGGTAAATTTCGCTTTGCACTTGAACGTTTATAATTGAATCATTATTGGCATGGCAGTTATTGGATCCATTACTGACTTATAAAACTTTCAAAAGTATCGAGTCCCAAAATCACTATATTGTATCGTTTGAATCTAATTAATGTTGTCATATTTTTCGGAATAATTTTTATTAAACGAAGTATTCCGTATTACTAATTACTTGCTATTGTTCCCTTTGTCAATATAATTGTCATTCTGTCCATATGTAGATATGATTTCGTCGATCCAAAATACAAAATACTTAAAAATCTTTATTGATATCCTTAAATTATGATTATTATAGACCTATTTAATCCCTCTATTTTCTTCAAATCGCAACGTGCATAAAAGTAAATTATATTTGAATGTGCCAAAACTATTCATATCAAATAAAAAGCCGTCCATTGCAGGAAAAAATGACAGGGGACAACGATGGTTGTTATAAAAAGAAAATTCTCAACATAACGCTCGGCCGTTATTTAAGATCTCCGCGAAGTAAAAGTAAGAATATAGCATCTCCACCGATCGAGATTTTATCGTTTCGTATCGCGCCAGAATTTTGCAACATCTCGAAACCAAAGCGGGGAAGAATCATACCACGAAAACTTCGCGTTGATCTATTTTCAACGTTTTCACCAATATTCTCTTTCCGCTTATTTTTTTGGGTACACCAATGATTGTGGACAAGACGTATCGCGCCCAGTTGATTTTTACGGGTCCGGAGGTATACAGTTGTACACCTCAAGATCGTAACATAAAAAATATGTGTACCCTACGTAAATGAAAATCTTATCTGATTTCGATGCTATTTTATAATCGTATCTTTGCTTCTTATTTTGATAAGAAAAAATGAAATATCAAAAATTAAACAACCAAAACTATAATACACATTTTCATGAGAAACATTTTTTTAAATTTCGATCCATTTATTTTTAAGATCGCGCCGAAAAGTTTGTTAATATTATATAAAATGAAGTGAGTCATACGTGACTGAGAGTAAAACCGATTACACTGTACAACAGCCAAAATTTTTCTTGACCGCCACTATGAAATTTTTATAGATTTTTGCGAGCTGAATACTAATCTGAAATCCGTTTTTCTCTGGTACGTACAATTTTTTAGAAGATTGATGTTAAAAAAAAATTGCAAATTTTCAACGTTGGGAATTTTTTGTGCGTTTACTATAGCACCTATTCAATGGCTTTTTGCACGAGAGAAATCTGTAAACTTTGCCGAATAAAACGATATAAATTGTTGTTACATTGTAAACATTTAAATCTGTTTAAACAATGATCAAAGTAAACAAGACCCCAAAAATGCACCAATTTTTGCTGATATTTTTAAATTTATTTAAAAAACTGTGGGTCTAGGTGAAAATCTAACCATCGTACGCGATACAGCAGACATTTCTGCTGCAGAAAGCATCCAGCGAAGTTAAAAAATCACATTCGTTTACATATTGTAATGAAAGTAGTGCGGCAAAACATTCGTCGCTGCCAGTGGTACTCAATGTTGGCGGCGCGTCGCGCAGTTATTCCGTAACGCCAAGACAGAAGGTAGGGCGACCACCGAGCCGCGCCAACATTGAGTACCACTGGCAGCGACGCATGTTCTGCCGAACTATTCTCCTTACAAAAAATCTATAAGAATTTCATAGTGGCAGTCGAGAAAAATCGAAAGTGTCAAAATTTGTTATACAGTATTATTTGTATAGAATAAGAGGTACAGTAGTTTCTAATTAATGATTAGTATTTTATTATCCCTCAAACAAATTTTTATTTCTTATTCCAAACTTTATTTCCTGAGTTAGAAGGCTAGCCAGTGAAGTACAAATTCTGTTATTAATAAAAATCATAATGATTAACTTTAGATTGACGGAACGCGTCAAAATGATGAATCATAAATTCCTTACTTTATAGTACGGAAATTATTGAGAAACATTAATAAAAGTGTACGTTTACTTTCATCAATGTAACTATTATTACTAACTATTATTTATCTATTTATTATTGTTTAATTTCAATTTAAATATTATTGGACATTAAGCATCCAGAGATAAATAGATATTATAATAGGTATTATAATAGCATCTCTATACATACTTCCCTTCTTACTACATAATTCTATTATTTGTTTACCAGTATTTATAATGTGCATGCTAGTATGTAATTTAACAAATTATACAGTAATTTTAAATTAATTATATGAACTGTGTAGTTAGCAAATTTATTTTAAATTACATCAATCAATTTTTAACGTGAATATTAGAGATATTTTCTGGAATAAAATTTGATGTAATACACTGGTGAGCATAATATGATTTTGTTGAATAATCAACCACAGAGTTTGTTTGCCTCCAACAAACGAATATTTATTATATATACAGTAAAATTAGAAAATGTACAGAGTGTTTAAGTCCTGAAACGCGCTAAATTCAGAGACTGTGCTATGTGTTGTTGCCGAACCGACTGCTTAGGTTGTACTGCTAAAAAGGCTATTTTACGCATAAGCGAAGGGGAAGTACAGCTATGCACCCCCTAGAGGAGAGAGTCTTGCTTTTCTCTTAACGGTCAGCTACGACCTCGGCGCAGGGCTCGAGCTGACCGTTTTTTATGGCTCTGACTTATACTTAAGTGTAGTTGAACGTACGTTTTCGCAGCTAAGAAACATATTTAAAATTCATTCAAAATATCCAGGATTTCTGCAAAAATTCAACAGATTTTTTGCAACAAATGGGGATAAATAAATAAAAGTTGTCTTACGTATTCACTGAAAATTAAGAACAGCGAATATTAGCCAAATTAATAAATTGTTTAATTAACACGTTGCCGCACATTTCTAATTTGACGATCGTACTCAGAAACACATTTTTTTTTCTCCGAATTGTTAAAGAATAAAAAATCGAACAAAAAAAATTTATATGTTATCTCGAATGTTACATCTTTTTTCTTGACGTATTACTGAATAATCAACAAATAAATGCATTAGTACACCTCGTAATAACGATGTTCTGTTCTCTATTAAATAAAATGTGAAGGACGGCTACAGTCGTCATTTGTCCGTACACATGTCACCAAAAATCGGACGGCTATAGCCGTCATTTGCGGCAACGCGTTGAAGAATACTTCAGTTCAGGAATTTTAAAATGTAAAAATGTTTCAATTCATAAACTTTAAATTTAAAAGTATCAAATTTAGAAATGTACAACTTTTAAGAAAAATTATTTAGTGTTCGATACTGCATCTGCGCTAGAAAATTTAGATGATATCCACGTTTTTAAATGGTATCTCAGTGTTGTGTGTTTTCAAAATTAAATTTCTGTTTATGTCCTAGCAACACATTATGTCGAAGACATAATTTCAAGACACTGCAGAATAATTAATTAACCCTTCGATGTGTCGTGCTTTAAGTATGTTACGCAAAATAATATAAAAAATATGTATATTTCATCAAACATTGGAAAATTGCAAATTTCATAATCAATGAACTCATTAAAAACATTTCTTGTTAGTTTGAAATTACGAATTTTTGTTGTATCGTTCCAACATATCGCAGCTTCTCAATATTACATAATTTTTCTTTAAATCAATGTCTAGAATATAATATTTATTTATTGTTACTTCGTCATTATTACATGCAGAAATTCAAAACCATTTTTTTTCGAAATTTGAAGAATCATTTAACCAATGATGTTACTACTATTTTTTACTTAATAAACATTTCAAGCGCTAAACTGTATCTGTTATTAATTTCAACGAAGTCGCTGTTTATTATTAATAATCGTATATAAGGTGAATGTAAATAACGACAGTTGTTTAGTTGTTATGCTGTAGTACATGAAGTAAAACAGTTATTGTAAGTCACAACCTAAAAATTTGAACTATTGAATTATTCATTGTATAAGCAGATAAACATTATAGTATTCACTTTTGGCCAAAACCAGCAATTAAATAAAAAATGTTTTTGACTGCAATAGTCCGTACCGAATAATAATGTAGTGGTTTTATAATTTTATCGAATTTTAAGACAGTAAAACAATTAACCAGTTCAGTATATTCTCATTGTGTCTGCAAACCATAATGAGATCTCTATCATATTTCGCGGTTTTGGTAAAAAATATTGAAAGATATCGCAAAATTATGTACCTTGTGCAAAAATAAGTACATCAGTACACCAATATTTAACTACTAAATAAATTTTGCAAACGCGTATACAGAGTCTTGTAATTCGCGTACGACCCGAAAAGGGGTTGTAGGGTGGACGATTCTAAGTAACTACTTCCTTGGCAAAACTGGGGTCTAGCTTTTCGTTTTTGCGAACGAAAACATACAGCACGATACTAACTTACTTGTTCGCGTCTGTGGTCGGCCGTATAGCTTCGCTCTCACATCTGAGCTCGCATTATTCACGCGCTCTGATTGGTCGGTGATCGTCCTTAATAATTCAAAAATGAGAGCCTAGACCCCATTTTTGCATAAGAAAAAGTTACTTAGAATCACACCCCCTACAACGCCTTTTCGTGTCCTACGCGAGTTACGAGACACCCTATATAGCAAGTACTAACGATTAAATGATCGTCATTAATCGAATATACATTAACTGCTAAAGTTAAATGTGATATGTGTATTTAGACAAATTATATTTCATTCAAATTTACTATGATTCCTTTTTTTTATAATTTTTATATATTCAAATGAAATGAAACTGTAGCAAAAGTTTAAAAATGAATATATATTATGTCATTCGGGAAAATGTCAATGATACGCAAAAACAAAAAGCACCTGTTAACTTCGAATATATAGCAATCAATTAACTAAATCTTAAATAATACTAAATAGAGCTACCCAATAAATAATATTACAAAAAATCCATCAATAATTACATATACATAGTAGACATTTTAACAATGGGCACCGTCTCCTCATTCTCCTACTATGAAGACCTTTGATCATTTTTACAATCTTGCAAACGATGCTTAGTATATGGTTGACATTAAAATAACTAATTTATTGTATTTTAAGTTTTATACATATTCATTTTTTATAACAAATATTTGCAAGCTTTATAATGGCAATACTCAAGCATTTTATTGCGTGACTTCGCTCCCGTACTTACTGATTTATAATATAAAAGGAATGAAAAGCTCAACACTTTTATAAAGGACTGCCATTTATAAGTTCCGCTGCATCAAGGAGAACCCTTAAATGGTGCCTGGCAATTATACTTTTGAAATGTATTTTTGTTCAACAACCTATCAACACGTAATTCAAAGAGCTCTCATTACATTAAAGGTTATTGAAAAAGTTAACAACGCGATAGTTGCGGTACTGGAAATATGATTAACGCGTTTGAAAACGTCCTCGTTCGATGAAAATTGTCGGCACTGTGGCTTTGACAGCCGCGTATAATGCCCTTTTTCTCCCAGAACACGAATATTCTGGTAATTCCAGCGTTTTTCTCTAACCATCCAAACCACCACAAATATTGTGCGCGAGCAGGAGAAACCATCCTTTTTTCTCGTTTCTCGTTTTAGCTACACCTTTTTTTCGTGTTTCGTTCTTTTTTCTGCTCATCGCCGTTTTACGCGCGCACGCGGACAATCGAAATACAGGGGGAATTAATATTGTATAGCGATACAGCTTGTACCTGTATCATTTACAGATCGGCCCAGTGGCGCGGAAGTTCGCGACACACCGATCCCTTTTGTGCTAACAAAAAATAACGAAACCCCCTATTGTAGCAAAATAATAGCTAAAAAATAACTAAAAAATAATTAATCTGAAAGTAAACGAAAATATGTACGTAGCTTTTCATTGTCTCTACTTGGCCCCAAAAGGAACTGGTAAAGACTACTATAGTAAACTGTTTTATAAAAATACATTTAGTAATATTTAGGATGTAACGCGGGTGTCGGATTGAACGTGCATGTGTGTCAAAGATCGTGTATGTGTGCGAGCGTATGCGTGAGTCTCGGGCAGCGAGGCTCGGGTTTGGCGAGGGGATCGGGAAGTCGCGAAAGTCTTTTGTTTTTTAATCGAATCGAAATGCGAAACATGTCATTGCCGTAAGGCAGTTGACTTCCGTTTTCCCGAGTGCGAACTTGTAACCAAAATACAATACAGTGAATTCCAACAACGTGTCTTCCTATTTACCCGTTCCTGTGTAATAAAACAGCGGGTGAATACAATCTTAATAACAAATAATAAAATTAAATCTAAAACCCTTATCCTTTAAGGAAAGTGCTTGATCTCGAGTTTGGCCGCATACGATGCGCTACTCCTCAAAACATAAGGGCTAATACAATATATGTACACTCCCGGACAAACAGATAGCACGCGTATGCTATCTTTAATTCCTCGTGTTAAAATTATGCTAGCATGGGAATTTTAAGATATATGGAAAACGTAACTTTCATGAATATGTAAAGGAACATAGACTGACTTTACTTCAATAAGTCCTCTGAGTTGGGAGGGAAACAGAATCTGACACAGACAATATGACAGCACACTTGAAAAATAAACATATATATTTCTGTTGGAATAATTTTATTAAAAATTAATCAAAAATAAATCTTTATGTTGAGAAACACTGATCATTAGAAATAAAATTCTATCACGTTATATTTAGAAATTAAAACGAAAGTCGCCGGTGTTACCGGGCGGCAATCTTTTATTTTCCTGTGTGCCTTTTCCAGAATGTTTCATTCGTTATCGTTACATACATCAGTAAAGACGTTCAAATTACCTTTTAAATAAAATCGTTATTATAAATTATAATTTTGTGATTTTTAATATTAGTTAGTAAAATTCAATATATCCCATTAATTTTGAAAAGTATATGTATTTCTTATAACAATATATGTACCAAACTATATTTTTTCAATAATGTGTGGAACCTCCTTTGTTTTCTATCACTTCCACCATCCTTTTAGGTAAAGATTTGTAATAGCGAAATTTTCCCATTCGCTTGTAATGCAAGTTTTTCATTCATTTATATTCGAAAATTGTCGGCCTTCAGCATACACTGCTTGCGAAAGCATGGCCCAGTAATTTTCAATGATTAGGGGATGATATTAAGGTCAGCTGAACATGCCGGCCATTGAAGAATGGATATGTTTTCGTTTAAAAAATATTCCTTAACAATTTTAGCAGTATGTACTGCAGCATTATCTTATTGGAATATATGTACCAGGTGTATGCATAAGTTCTTTCCGGTTGAACTAAAAGATGGCTTAAGCGAAAAGTACGCTATGTATTAATTCGAATCATACGTCATTATGTTCGTCTGACATTGAACAACAAGCATGCACAAGTTGAATGCCCCAAAATCTAGCGTCTTTTCTTTTATCGTTCAGTAATCATAGCGAACTTTGTACCCGAAAAAGAGCATCTGCGGCACGCATTGCTTTTCTTATTTAATAAAAAGAAACAGGCTATTGAAAGTCATCGCTTGCTGGTAGAAACATATGGTGAACACGCTCTATCGATTAGAATATGTGAAACATGGTTTCGTCAATTTAAAAGTGGAGATTTCAATATAAGAGACAGTGAGCGCGCTGGTAGGCCACAAATGTGCGAAGACGAGCAATTGGAGGAGTTATTGGATGATAACCTGGAAAAACCGTTAATGCACAATGCTATTGCCAACAAATAATTAGTTTAAATCACGCATTGACCGAAAGACGATCAGAATGGGCCTAAAAGACGTGGCAAAGTGATTTTGTTACACGACAATGCGCCGTGTCATACAGTAAAACCAGTGAAAGACACCTTGAAGTCACTTGGATGGTACATCCTTTCGCACCCGCCGTACTCCCCAGACCTGTCGCCATCCGACTATGACCTCTTTGCATCAATGGGACACGCACTCGCAGAGCAGTACTTCAAAAATTTCGAAGAAGTGCGAAAATGGCTCGACGAATGGTTTGTTGCAAAAGACAAGCAATTTTTCTGGCATGGCATTCATAAATTACCTGAAAGATGGGCGAAATGTGTAGAAGCCGATGGCCGATACTTTGAATAACAAAAAATTTAATTTCCCTTGAAAATTACGTGTTTTCTTTACCACAAAAACCGGCAAAAACTTATGCATACACCTCGTATATATGGTGCTTCGGCAATACGTTCTACATATGTATAAATTTGATTTTCCTGTTTTTCCTTTATATCCGATACCAGCCCAGACCATTACTCCGCCTGCATGCATTTGATGCCGAATTCTTGTTAGTGGTTGCTTACGAACATCACGATAATAATATGTACATCCGTCTGGTCCATAACGGTTGAACCTCTCTTCATCTATGAAAATTACTTTTCTCCAAGTTTTTTTTTCCAATGTACATGTTGTTTTGCAAATAATAAACGTGCCTCCTTATGTCCTCCGTTATCTTGAACTAATACAAAATCAAACCCAGCCTAATAATGATCATGGAAGCGAATTTTTCTAGCAGACCGTAGTCTGTGAACGTATTGTGTAACCGTAGACTCCTTTTTTTTATTTCAATGACAAACGTTTTGTATACACGCTTAATTACATATAAACGTCGTACGCTGGGTACAACGGACCCTTGACCGCGCCGTGTCGTAAAAATAGAAAATGACAAGTCGACAATTCCTTGAACATGAACATTTTATTCGTTCCATAACGCGAAGCAGGCAATGGTTTTAAATTTGCAAGGTGTCTTCAAAGTCGATTCGCATAGTTCGTCTGCGTATCTTTCTCATTCGCGACAAAAAAATCGCCCGATAAGCGTACATCCGTGCCATAAACTAATTCCGCCGTTGTAGTTTTTAAATCCTCTTTATAAGCTGTGCAAATACCAAGTAAGACTTTTCCGGTGGAATATCGTGTACTCTGTCCACTATTTCGGCGATCTTGGCGCCGTATTTATCGGATGTTGCAGCCAATACCAACTGTGTTTTTACCGATAGACGATTTTTACACATTGTAGGAGTTTAATTAAGTTAGTTAGGAAAATGGATCGGATAGTACCCGGTTAAGGATCGGTCGTGGGGAGCCTTGCACGCCCGAACGGTTAAGAAGCGCCCGAAAAGACCCGAAGGTAGCGACGGCCAGTGGCTCAGGGAGAGTGTCGACGACTCGTAAACTGAGGGCCCGGGTTCGATTCCCGGAGTCCGCATTTTTAATCCTGACGCTTACAACATTTCGGTCAAAAATTCTCGTCGTTGACCGCTAAACCTGTTTTCTTCAAGTCACGTCAAAAGTGCGTCGGCGTACGGTCTCCGATTTCTTCGGAGTCTAACAGTTCCCCGACACGCGTACTATCCGAATCGGACAATAGCTTAATCATCTCCTGTTTAAGCGTGTCATGCTTATTCTAGTTCGGCGGATTGCAAGTTACATCCTCAACGTCCTCAGCATACCTTCCGTTCAACTGTACCACGACATAACAAAATTTTGTTTTATCTTTGATTATCCGACCGATAAGAAACTGAGTTTCTAACTGCTTAAACCATGAAGCTGGCTTTACGGCCAAAATACTGAAACCCGCATAGCACTGGTTGTAGCGACACTAGAGTTTCCATTATCAGTCTCTTCACTACGTCCAATTTGTCCCGTCAAAGACATTTTCACTTAATTATACACCACTAACTGTAAAGTTCACAATAACTTCACGTCACGTAATCCAATTCTTTATAAGCGGGGTCACCAATTTAGGGTGTTACGTAGGTGAATAAAATCTTGACACCAAATAACAAATAACAAAATTTATTATAAGATAACGTGCTGTTCAGAAACGTTCGTGGCGACTGTTGGTTGAATTCTGCCCTTCCTTTTAAAATCTGAAACCGTTGTCCTTTAAGGGGTTAAACCACTGTACGATTTTCAAAAAATCGATTTTTTTTTTGGGCTTAAACGATACTTTAGGGTCATAGAAATAGAATGCCATTTGATTTATAGTGGAAAACAAATTTTAAAAGAGTTAATTATCAATTTTGCCACAGCCTCTCAGAGGTGCGATTCATCGCTTTTGTATTACTTTTATCACTTAAAATAATAATTTTCCCTGTTACCTACAAAACACACGTTATTAGGATTCCTGGAGAGGTAACTACAATATGATAACATTATAGCAAACGTGTTATGATAGGGAGGAATCGCATATTAGAGGCAAACAAGAACTACAACGATTCAATACTTCAGAAAACTTTAAACGCTTTTTCTCGAAACTACTTTTTTCGTTTCGGCTGGAAACATAACTCGCTCAATTCTTTACCGATTTGTCTCAAATTTGTACTGTATGTTCTAAATAACATTATCTAACGAAACTCGCACAGATTTTTTTTTGCGGTACATATTTTTTTGTTATAAACAATTTAGTGCCACTTTTATAGGTCAAAAAGTGAAATTTTTCTTCAAATGTCCATAACTTTTGCAAAAAATTACATAAAATAAATTCCGCACGAGTTTCCCGAGCTATTTATATGTAAAATTAAAAAAACTTTTAATTTTTGTTCTGGGGTTACAATTGGAGGAAAATCTTTTTCGGCCGCAGAGGTATTACCGCCGAGCAGCGTTCTAGTCAACCAGCTCCTGAAGCGCCATTTTGCTTTCAATTGCTTCATACAAATTTAGTTTAACACTTCGATGTACACCCCCGTTCATAAGTCACCGGACACTTACTCGTTTTCAGCAAAATGATTATTAAAACACAGATACAACTCTCTGACTTGATTTTATTGTTGATTTTGTAATATTTAGGTATTTTACGATAAAGAAGTAGTGGAGAAATGTCAAAAATCTTATCGGAATATCATATATTTTGTTTTTGTCAATATATCCGCCGCGCGCGGCTATCACTGCTTAGACTAGTCGCAGCATCCTGTCGAGTAATTTTTAAAATTTTTCTGAATTTATTGTTGTTCAACTTTTTGAAATAATTCCCATGAGTGTTGTTTTGGTTTTTGTACGTTCCTATCTATTTTTTCCCATAATTTCCCTATTGAATTAAGATCAAACGATTGCGGAGGCCATACCATAATTTTCAATTCATGATTATTTTCTAGGTCGTTTAAATAATTTGTACACATTTTTTCAGCGTGTTTGGTATCATTGTAATGCATAAATATAATGTTTCGACCTATTAAGTGTTTACCAGGCGGTATTGTATGGTCACGAAAGATTTTCAAATATTGTTCTTTTTTTAAAATTACCCCCATTTGTACAAAATCACTAGTTTAATTTGTCCCAAAACAACCCCATACCATCACAGATTGACTCCATGCTTAACAGTTGGTATAATAGAATCGGGAATTAATTCCTCAGTTTGTTTCATGCGCGCATGGATTCGTGTTTTTGTGTTAAAGACCTCAAACTTCGACTCATGGGTCTACAAAACCTTTTCCCGATCTTCAACAGTGTAATTTTTATAGAAATTTTGCCTACTGTAGTCCCTTTTTCTTATTTCGAATGCTTAATAATGGTTTTTTAACTGCAACACATTCGTGAAGCCCTTCTTGTAGAAGACGTCGCTCAACTGTCGTTGGAGCCTACCAATTGGAGCCTCTCGATGTTTATTAACCCCTGCAGCAATTTCTGCTGCTATCATTCTCCTGTTTCATTTATTTAATGTTTGTATATAGTAGTCATCATTTTTTTTTTGTTTTATAAGCCGTTCAGTGGGTTTTTTATATTCAAAAATATTAGTATCTGTCAACTTTGTCATTGTATCGTGCACTGTTGGTTGACGAATTTTAGTTTTTACGGCAATTTCTCGCACAAAATAGCCTTCTTTAGCAAGAGTAATAATACTCGAACGCTTCTGAATGGATAATTCTTCTCTAGAACTGCTCATACTGATCACGTGCACTGTCGAACTTGAAATAAAGAAAAAACAGGGACTTCACCTTGGCAGCTCCATGCTTACCTTTGTTTAGTCTAAAACTCCTCTTACAGTGTTTATAAACTATTAATAATGTTCTAAATATAATCCTCTAATGGTTTTGAACGTCCAAAGCGAACAATATGTCCCAACATATACGGAAATCGAAACCTTACGAAATGAGTGATTACGCATGCAGTTCCTTTTCTAAACATATATTTAAATAACCAATATTTATTTATATTTTTGCATTCCAAAATTATCGTAAAATACCTAAATATTACAAAATCAACAATAAAATCAAGCCAGAGAGTTGTATCTGTGTTGTAATAATCATTTTGCTGAAAACGAGTAAGTGTCCGGTGACTTATGGACGGGGGTTTATATGTAATAAAGACACGTAAACATATTTTTCATCTTTGTTATAGTTTGTCCGGAAAAAATGCCTGAAATTAGGTAACTTTTTGGCACTCTAGAGTGGCGCTCTAACCCTTTAAGGAAATTGGAACGGGAGAAAATAACCTTTCGCCTTCAAGGACCGATTTTCACTCGTAGAAACTCGGCCCGAACCGAGGTTGTGGCAATTGTCAATTTTATTGGCTGACTTCGAGTTCTGCCGAACACGATGTACTACTCTTCAAAACATAAGGGCTAATAATACGGATGTTATATGTATACTGTTCCAGTTTATTTTCGCAAAACCTTATCGACATATTCTACTGTTAAAAACAGGAAAAGTAGTTATACATACAGTGACCGACATAATAAAGTGACCACATTTTTTTTAATGAAAATGGATCCTAATATTGGGGTTTTCCGAAAGGTTTACTGTCATACCAAACGTTTATTATAAAAGTTAAGAAGGTATTTGCCATAATAAAAACTTTTATCTTAACAAAGCACACATTTTCATATATGACAAAAAAGCGACCACATCGTAAATCATAATTTACACTTGAAAGAAAATAAAAATTATTTAGTCTTAATGACTGTGGCAAATCGTGTGGGCTTGCTTTCAGCCAGATTATGTAAGTGATTAGGGTCGAGACTTTCTGAAGGCCGCAGCAGCGCATGGAAGTAATTATTTCTGTTTGTGATTCCATTTTTGTTTACATTTCCATCCAAAATCGACCATAAATTTTTGATTGGATTCAAGTGCGGGGATTCGGAAGATCAACCAAGCAGTTTTATGTGATAGGAAGTAAAAAAAAAACTTCTTTGCTTTTTTTTTGGCGGAATGCTTCGGATCGTTATCTTCTTGGAAAATAAAGTTATTCTCCGAGCCTAATTGTAGTAACGAAACTTCCAAATTCTCACGTAAAATATTAATATAAGTGTCATCAGTCACGATTTCATCGATTTTTGTTAATTAACCCACGCCTCTCCAAGAAAAACTATTAATCGCTCAAAAACGAGTTGGGAATACACGTGTGGCGGCACGTGGATCGCAGCGTCGAGGGAAATAACATTGACCGCTTGCAGATGTTCAGGTATAGGCAATTAAGCCTGTCCTAAAATCTGTAAGTTGGCGAAATTATTTTATACTTTTTAACACGTGTTTAGCTGAATAGGCTACCCTTCACAAACGCTGCCAGCCATGTGCCGTCACGGTTAGTACGGTCGCATGACTATCGCGTCCCAAGGATTATTGTACACATGATGGTCACTTTTAGTTTATAACAAATTCTACCCCTACCGGAAAGTCAGAGCATTGACAGTGTGACTGACAAACTCCACCCTCAGCGTTCTGAGGTGGTTACGCCCTCCTTGCCAATATTATAAGAGAGGAAGAACATCGCGACTCTGGATAATACTTCAGAATACCACAAGCATAACTTCAATTAGAATAACTCCAGGCAGTCAGTTAGAATCAGTTCCGAATAGTCTACTGTGTCTTCCTCTCGTACTTAGTCAATCATCCATCAACAGTTTTATATGTGTGTTAAGTGTTATATTTTCTGCACACTAATATTATTTACTTAATAAATTATTACGTTCACATAAATCACTCGTAACCATCACGCATCCTAATAATTCCTCGTTTCCAAGTCTGCGACTACACACAATATTACATGACATAGTACACGTGCCCACAGACGCGCACTCGCATACACATACAGACGCACACTTGCATACACATAGACGCATACACAAACACACACACACGCGTAAACACGATGCACAAAATACAACCAGCAATCTTCTCGTGGTGTACATCGAATAACACTAAGGTTGGTGGTACTAAGCATAAGCTGGCTAAAATGCATGGGAAACTTGTCAACGTACATAACTCTGCCAAAAAAAATCGTAGGGACTTCAATTTTTTTTCAACTTGTGCATAAAAGTTTGTACTTTGCAGCAATTTTTGGAACATTTGCGAAAAAAATTTATTGCACCCCATGGAGCGAATCAAAGTATGCAAACTTTTTAAGTTAAAACATGTCCTCTCATTAAAGGACGTGGCGGAGGTGGGGAAAGGCGGAAGTCAAATTTGATAAATTGTGCTCAAAGTAGAAACTTCAAACATTAAAATGAAAAAAGAATTTGTAAGATATGACCATTTTTCGCGGAGTTACGATAACTTAAGGTTGAGTGAAATTTTGATAAAAATTCTTGATGCGCTCATTTTGTTGCTCAGAGTATAGTATAACTGCTACTCGAAGGACCACTCCAATGCTCGGAGACTATACAGAACTATTCGATTCTATAACTTGTTCTATACTATGTTCTATGGTTCTGTGACTTGCTCTGTGCTTCTAATCTATTCGATTTATTCTTTGTTGTCCAACTGACTAACTAACTAACTTTTATCTTCGCATCACTTCGGTCGAGTAGTCTTGACGGGGGTGAATGATTCCGATTGGATGAGGAAAATATACAAATTTGTGGAAGGGAAGCAAAAATTTACGCCCCTCTTGGGCCCCTCCACTCGTAAATATTACTGTTAGATGCGAACCCCTGTCGAGGCGAGTCGTATAGTGTACAGGCCATCGCTATTCATTTGTTTGTTACCGTTGGAGGTTCGCGAGAAGGAACAAAGCGATGCAGTTTGGCTACGCCTCTCATGAGAAACACATCGATTCTGTCAATAAATACTTTTTACCTAATTTTGAATTCACCGAACTTTCGAGACCATCCTTACACTACAAATTTTTCTCTTTAATTGTGGCAGGTAATAGGGGTCAGAAAGCGCGCTGACTTTGGCTAATCATGCTAGAAATATACGGGATCTTCACTTTTGGGACACCCTGTAGTATAATTGAAGAACTTAGTCGGCACACCACGTGCAATATTCAACAAGGCCCGAACGAATTTTCTTCAACCACGAGCGTTAACAGTACGTACTAATAACTATCATCCAAATATCAAATTAAAAAAAATTAGCGATTCGTTAACTTATAATCGGCAGTATCTAAAACATTATATTTTATTATAGTATCAGCTCAAGCTTTACAATTACAGCCGCTTCTTTAATATCCCGCTTTCCCGCACGCTAGAAACTGTTGCTCTTTATATCGTACGAATTACATTTTTAAATTCATACAAAATTAATCTTTCCATAAAATTTCGCAGCGTTCATTTGTTATTTTAAGTTATTATGTTTAAAGTGACACTAATCTGCGATAATAAATGCATCTATTGCCCCATGTGAAATTGGAAAATAAATTAATTAAACAAACTATGAAGTATAACCGAATATACACATTAATTCATTATCTTGGTAAGAATCAATACAGATTGCAAGAAATATATCTTAACCGTCTGAATCGGTCAAATGACCGTTTTGGTAGTTTTAGTATGAATGTATGTACAGGTAACCCTCCTATAACACGGTAGTTAGGTTCCTCGAAAATGCCGTGTTGTGTGAAACCGTGTTGTATGAGACCCAGAGCCAGTACAAAAAGGGGGGTTACGTTCCGAAAACTTATTAAAAACAAATATTTTTTTTTTTAATTCTACATAAACAACTTAATTTTTATTAAAAATATAAATGTATGCGGATGTCGAATATTCTGCAGCAACTGCAGTTCTTATTTCTTTTTCATTTGTTTTAATAGTCTGGATTGTTGCTTTCCGCAACAGTGTATGTTTAACGCTAGGTTTACGGGACCCGTCAAAATGACGGATCTTAAGTTTCTTATTTTCAATTGCACAAATTATTAAAAAGCTTATGCCGAAACGAATGTTAACCATCATCGAGATAAAGAATCTTTATATAAACTGGTATATGTATTATTCATTGTTTACTTCTTTTCATAGTTCATTTTCACTTTAGATTTAAGTGGTCATTGAACTTTCGTGAATCTAGTGTTAAGACGGCAAACATCGCCGCGACCGAAGAAGTACAGATGTTGTACAAAGGTTTTTGCAATTTTCTCATCGTGTGAGGGCGAAACCGTGTTATAGGATGCCGTGTTATAAGAGGGTTCCCGCAATTTGTGAATCGTGTTATAGCGAAACCGTGTTATAAGATGCCGCGTTGTAGGAGGGCTACTTGTATTAATGTACGTATAGTAATATGTAATACAAAAATGCATATGTAAGTACGCATTTTACAATTGTAAAATCAATGGAAAGAAAACAAAAGAATAAGCAAAATGCCATATTAGAGGGAAGACACCAGAAATATCTGGGAAAGGGGTAAAGGAATAATCGTCGATTGGTGGGTCGCGTCGATGCTGCCCCATTGACTAAATCGCATTTAAATGGCTGTGAATGCATCGACCTATTCCCCGGAAACACGTGTTCCTCATCGAATTTCGTCCGATGTTACCGTTTCCAGCCTCGATTCGACTTGGCCCATGTTTCGCGTGCACACAACCACATACACAGAAGGCAAGCGTTTACTGACTGGTTGACGCGTGTGCACGCTTCATGGAAACGGATCGAATGCAGACCCGCTCACTCGCACGGTGTTCCTGTTTGTATCCTGTTGGCGTATCGAAGGCAGACAGAGGCACCCTGTTCTGGATCGCTGGATACTTGCTGCTCGTCCGCTTGCCAAAGGATACTCAATCGCATTGCTGTCTCTTCATCCAACCACCCTCTTCCCTCCAATCGTTCTCTCTACCCTTCTATATCTCTGTGTTTCTAGCCTTTCTTCGCAGTTTGTACCCATTGTTGCACGCATCGATGAAGATAACTCCCGCGGTATCGCTCTGAAGTTTTTGGTTTAACTTCGGAGCGTGAAGCCGAATTTTCACCTTTTCCGTTTGAATCATCGTCGTGGATGTCTTATTTATAAATACTGCATAATTTATACCATTTCGTTGATTGAACTCATCATCCATTCTGAAATATTGTCATGTATTCAATAGGGGAGATACCAGATAGGGGAGCTAACCATTACCGAATTCCATAAATGTTTGGAGACAATTTATTTTTCATAGTTGCATGTTCATAATATGTTTTTCTCCGTTCAGATCACTCGAGTAAATTTCTACCCTTTCAACTTTCTTGTTGATGTTCATAGTTACAATATTCATATTAAACCAATCACTTGTAAAAGCGGTTTTAGATAATATCTCTTATGTTTTTCCAATTAATATCACTATGTCATGTATAGGTTAATGTTGTAGGCTACAAGACTTCAGCTTTGAAAAATATGGGTTCGGACGAAAGTATTATGTTACTACTAAACTGTAAAAATTATACCAAAGGTGATGCATTAGACATATTACAACAATAATTGGAAATAGATGAATAAATCATATGCAATACCAAAGAAATGCTCAAAGCAAATTATGCGTCCTATTTTTCGTTATTTATATATACTAATGGGAATTATTTTTATGGTTACTTAAAATATAAATATATATGTTCATTTAATTGTTTCTATTTCTTATTTCTTATATTAAAAATCTGATCGAGTATTCGGAGTTCAACTTAATAAACCGTGAGCTAGTTAGAGTGCGGATCAGTTAATCCACTCAAAAAGGAAAAATAACAACTGACGAGGACAAATTGTGTACTTACCGCTAAAGTAAGTATGAGTCTTATTGCGCACTTGCGGAAGCAGCTTTACCAAATACGGGACAGTATAAGTTATTGAAATTGTCTTTACTAACATGTAAGGACATTCGTTTAAAATAAAACGACCAAAACAATATATTAAGATATTTAGAAGAAACGTATAGGAGGAGCTCTGTATGATAAATATACAAAAGGGTTGCCGATAGGGCTGAATATTAACGCGTTTTACCTAATCACGATATCACCAGGATCACAGAAAGCTTGGCTTAACATTAATACATCGAATTTTAAATCAAGAAAGATTAAACTTCAGCTTGTACAATTTAGAACAAAAGCAGCCACGAGATGATTATAAAGAACTTTCAGTGTTGGTGATAAGTTTTCTTAGTGAATCTCTTACACGAGGAAGTACTTTTCGTATTTCTGGAGCTTTCCATCATGCTATATGGATGGCTAAGACAACTTACGTACTAAAAATATATTTATTCCACGAAGAAATTTGATTAGACAGTAATACTAGAGATTAGCGATATATATATTTTTCTAGCTAATTCATATATTTAGGCTTTGATTAATACACCGATACCCGTCAAAACACCATTGCAAGATTTGAAATTCCTACAAAATGTATACTCGTGTTCTATAATTGATAATAATATTATTAAAATAACAGTACATAAATTTTTCGGCCATTTTTGATACCTTGCACCAGAAAACGTGGAATTATCCTTTTTCGAAGAAATACTACTGTGGGGTAGTAAGATACGCACACGTGTATGTAGGTAGAAGTGCCTAGGCTAACCTAGTTTTATGAGAGGGTCGTGGTGGCAAGGACAGGTTCGTACGCCTGCCTGCAAGGAAGGCTTGAACTTGATCCTTCGCGAAGCGTTGTCCTACTACAATTAGACTCGAGAAAAGACCCATCTGAGGAAACAAGTAGGGGCGAGAAGTCGAGGGTAGACTCAAAAAATGCGGAGCGAACAATCTTGGAAAGGAAGTCGTTACGTTGAGTTGATTAAAATCGCGTCGCGTCGAAGCTTTAAGTCGTTGCGTTAGAGATATGTCGCGGATCGGGAGGATGGCAACTTTATCGAATTGAAACGAGTCTTAAAAATTCTCTCTTAAAAATTCTCTTTACTCGCTTTTAGGTGAAATCTAGTGACTGAAGACTGAACTGATTCTCTCCATTTTCGAGGGTGAGAAGTCGAAGGAAAAAATGAAGTAGGGAAACTATACATGCTCTGTATAAGAGGAGGATGTGCCAGGATTTAGGTTGGACTGAGAAAGTGGTGGAAGTGCACAAGAAAAAAAGTGTGAGACTTAGAAGGGAGATATTTGGAGAACTTTAACTAACAAGACGACCTTTGTAAGACCCAAAGGTCGTCTGTTTCGTCTTTTAAGAAGAGAAAGTGCGGAAAGGTACTGGATAATAAACAGATCCTTATTTTACAGGACAAAATGTTCTAAAGGTTTTAGACGATTCTGACAGGTATTAGCGTCGGTACATTATTGAACTTTTGCGTCTTTGCGTAGTCAAAGTACTTGCGTCGTTGTGTGTATTTTGTTGTTTTAAATACATTACCTTGTCTAATTTTAATCGAACGCATGATTTCTATTTACCACCACCCGAATAATCCAACAATACCGTTAAATACAAAAATAAAAATGATTGAGGTTCTACAAAATGTGAATACGGAAAATTCAATAAAAAGTCTTTTAATACTCCCGATAATCGTACAGAATTAGATAGATATGAATATTGATAGCTTTTTTTTCTATTGAATCTAAAAATTTGTTTAATAGATACAATTTACCTACAGATTTCTTAGAAAAAGATCCTTCATTGTGAAAGAATGATATTTCGTATCAAAAAGTTTTAGAAATTGTACCGCGTTTAAAAGTGGTAATCGAATACCGTTGAATGTGGTGTTAAGTCTGAATAAAATAACCTGCTACCCAAAATTGAGGAAGATGTGTTTTGCGAGCAAATGGTCGTGGTGAGTCCTTTCCGTCGGACGGTCAGGACGACGAAGGTTTTAAATCTTCGTCCACGCATTATTGCGTTTCCACGACTTTTTACAGTGGTAGGGATATTAGATTGGGATAAAATTGTCAAGTAGGATGTGTTCTCAGTGGCATAGCCTAGCGAAGAAAACCTTGTATTGTAATGTCAGATCTCAGTGGGTTGAAACCCGGCGAAGAGGTAATCAAGGTATGTGACGTGCTTCCTCAGTGGGCAGGGCCCGGCGAAGAGGAAATACACCTTAAATGATTCCTTAGTGGAAACAGCCTCATAAAAGGAATCGATGGATACGGAATGAGGTTTCGTACCTCGTCAACGGATTTCCTTCCTCAGTGGGTTAGACCCGGCGAAGAGGTTCCTCAGTGGGTTGTACCCGGCGAAGAGGCTCGATTCTCTAAGGAAATTCCAACAGGAAACCTTGGAGGTTTGGACGGTTCGTGGAGGCCTATTTCAGTGAGGACCGATCAGGGCCAGTCCTAATTAGGCGAAAAACCGCGATTGGTGACAAGGTTGAGCGAATAGTATAGCGAACTCCTCCTTCCTCTTACGAAAGTCGAAGGCGTTTGTAGTTACGTATATGAGACCCACGTGCTGATTGATGTGGGTCCTTTCTCGAATCTCGGTCGAGAGATAAACTGCACGTGCATGGCTGTCAAGTGCTTGAGCACGAGAATCGACGTTCGCCGCATTGGTGCGGATTCTTGTAAACACTAACACCCCAAGGGGTACATAGTTTCGGACACAGAATGGAGACTCTTTATGAAAGAAATAGAATAACCTTCGACTCGTGGCAAATATTCCGGCCTTCAGCAAGGCCCTTTGGAACAGTTTAAGTCATGCGATATGTTTACGAGGGCCATAAACAAATTATTGAACTATGAGAAACTCGGGACTGGCGTCCAGATTCTTCTTCTCTGAACCTTTTCAGCGTGTCTTAAAAAAGTTTTCCTTGGCCTCGGATAATACATTGTAAAAATCATGCAACTCCGAACAAGATACACAACATATTTTCAGATAATTGAAAATTATAAAAGACTTTACCGTTATGTAAGTGAATCTACATTAACACAGAATATATAAAAAACTACAAATAGATTAATAATAGCATAATTTATACAGCACATAAGATATAATTTAAATTTCAATAAAGAATACCTTGTTTATAACTATATATATGTTACCGTGAAAGACCGAAATTGGAGAATGTCGACTTTCACCGGTGAATGTCAACATATACCAAATACGTCGGTGAAAGATCGAATATTTCATTATATTCTTGTACATTCGGACCCTCACCGGTGTATGTCGACAATCACAAATATGCTCTGGTGGTGATCCAAGAGAGAGGAGCTGACAATGAGTTGAGTGGCTCTTTCTCGCCAATTCCTTTGTTTTTCTGGGAGTCAGACATTTTTGTCAGTTTTATGCAAGCTTTAATGACGCGAGCAACGTCTTTTTAATTTTTTTCTTCCGATACCGTAATTTATACAGAATGGATACTGCAGTAAATCGTGATATTTTTCTTGAAAAGTTAAATTCATTAATTGCGGGTAAACGAGAAGACAATTGTTTTTATTTTTCTCAGGAAAAGTACTCTAAAATACTTTCTGAAGTGGTTTCGGCTAAAACTAAGTGCAACACACCTTTGGATTACAGACGATTAAAACGTTTTGACGTTTTAAAAATTAATAATGAAGAGAAATTAATTGTACCATTAAAACCAGGGGAAACGAACAGTATTATGTTACCAATGAAGAATTGTTCAATATACTATATGAAACTCACACCAGAATAGGCCACGGAGGAAGGACACGTATGCTTAGAGAGCTGCAAATTAAATACAAAAATATTACATATGAAGGTGTAATGTTGTATTTAAATTTATGCAAACAGTGTCAAATGAAACACAGTGCACCTAAGAAAGGTATTGTTGTGAAACCAATGGTCAGTTCTGAGTTAAACTCAAGATGTCAAGTTGACCTGATAGATCTGCAGTCAAACACAGATGGCGAATATAAATTCATAATAGTGTATCAAGATCATTTAACTAAGTTTGTCCAGCTGCGACCTTTGAAAACGAAAAGAGCCGAAGAAGTAGCGTATCACGTTCTTTCAATATTTTTAACATTTGGTGCACCAGCAATATTGCAATCAGATAATGGTAGAGAATTCAGTAATCAAGTCATATCCGAAATATGCGCTATGTGGAAAGATGTTAAGATAGTTCATGGAAAGCCTCGTCACAGTCAAACACAAGGCTCAGTTGAAAGGGCCAATCAGGATATACAGAATATGCTAACTGCATGGATGAACGATAACGATACAAATAAATGGTCACATGGTTTACCCTTTGTTCAATTTGCCAAGAACACTACATACCACGAAGGAATACGCCAAAGTCCTTATGAAGCCATGTTTGGCGTTAAAGCAAAAAGAGGCATAGCATCGTCTTTTTTGCCTAGCGAACAAATCGCAAATATTGAAACCGAAGAACAACTCGAAGAAATTTCCAATACTTTTGAAACCGAAGAACAGCTTGAAGAAACTGTTAATATTTCTGAAAAAAATTTGAGCGGTGATCATACCGAAAACCATATTCCAAAGAAAGCTATTGTAGAGGAGCTGCATTCTACAACGTCTTCACATGAAATTCTGACTGAAAAACACGAGTTAGTTTCTATAAAAAGAGCGGCCGCGAAAAAAAGTCTTCTACTGCAAGCAACAAAAATGTTACGAAGTTCACAAAAACAATTTCCTCCTGCTCAAATTGGTGATACTGTACGAATACAAGTCCCTGATGTCGACCGTGGTCGTACAGATAGCCGAAATGTGTTGACGGTTGTTGTTGGAATTGAAGACTCCGACTTCTATAAACTGGCCAATAGAAATGGTACCCTCAAGCAGCTTTACACGCGTAATCAATTCGTAATTTGTAAAGAAAAGTTACTTTCCATAGATGAGATTTCTTTTCAAGAAATGTCGCTGAGAGAAGCAACTGTAGCTAATTCGAGAAGCGGGGGGCAAGGCTATACACGCTGTCATTGCAAAAGGAAGTGTTCCACAAATAAATGCAGTTGTAAAAGCAAGGGACTTTTGTGCAATTCAAAGTGTCATAATAGTTTAAGTTGTTGCAATAAATAAGATTTGAATCACATAATTAAGTAATTTTTTTATTACTATTATTTTCTTTCCTCATTTAGAATGTACTGTGTGTTTTAAATTCTTGGTCACTTCTCTCAGAAAGAGGGACGAAAAAGTGATGTCACCCTTGTGACGTTTTATAGCGACTGAATTACGGAGATGAAAATATAAATTTCCGACATGTTCAACATTCACCATTAGTGCATGGTGAATGTCGACACTTACCGGTGTAAGTCAGAAATAAGGGTATTTAGCCAATATTTCGGACATACACCAAGCGACTACGTGAATGTTGACATTCACCGGTGAAAGTCGACATTCTCCAGATTTCGGTCTTTCACGGTAACATATATACATATATGTGAAATTCATTTATAAGTGCTAATATAATCAAGATTATGAAAAAATTTAACAACTTTGGAACAAATTATATAATGTAAGGAAATTCCTAATTGACCTGCATTCGAACTCGAAATAGGACGCATACGGTCCCAGCGCGATGACCACCAAGGCGTTGCGACCCGAATATTGTGACGTCAGGGCAGTAAACAACTGAGGCCCTTGAGTTTTGGCGAGGGGCAGTAAAGCCTTCGCAGTCTCGAGGAAGGGCATTCTTTGGGGAATCATTGACAACGCGACATCGCCCACATTTTGTCGTTTAAAGAATATATAGTCATTTAGCGATATTGTACAAGTCGTTATTATACGCGTTTATTTTACCGATTTACGTATTAATCTTACAATAACTAATATTTTTAAAATCATTAAAAGTTTTGTTAATTCAGTTTGTCAGTTTACGCAATTACTGTATTGGGGTATAACCGTTCCGTATTAAGACAACAGATACAATTCTATTTTCCATGCACCATTTATGTCCAATACTTATTTTAAATATTTTCCAAGTTGTATGCCTGGGATTCCTATATAAATTCGAAAGATATTTTTCGTATATACTTACTTAAGTAAGTAAATAAATTGCAGTTATTTTTTCCTCGATATTGAATATACTGAATCAATACAAATGACATATTTTAGATTTCTTACTTTAAATTGTAGAAATTGTTAAATGCTTTTATTAAAATACATATCGATTTTTATCGAGATAAAAAATAATTATAACGTTACTCTATGTTTATATGCCCTATTTTAATTCACAAATTTATTAATAAGGAGTCTTATTCAAGAAAAGATAATCACTTATCATTAAGAATCCAATTTAAAAACAGGTAAATAAATGATAAAACGTAAAGTAATAAACGTAGATTCCTAGAAAAGCATTATAGCAAATCGTGCACTTTATTGTTCGAAACACGAGAAGCAGCCATTTGATAGTTTCGGTAGTTTTGGTGTTAAAATAACCAATCACGTTAGCCAATATCGACAAAAAAAACACATTTTAAATATTTCGGAAATAGCGAATATAAAATTAATGTAAAACGCAATCCCATCAAAGTTAACAAAGCAAAGAGGGGGTAACAATTCCTCCGTGTTTTTGAGTTCTTCGTTAAAAGCATAGCAAAAAAGAGGGGTAACAATCCCCTTGTGTTTTCGGGTTCTTCATTAAAAGGCACTGATACGTTGTAGATCGCGTCGCGTGATTAAAATCGAAAAATGCGGACAGTTAATGGTAAAAAGAGATGAAAGTGTCCGGTAATATATTATAAACTAGAGAGGCGCGTGTAATTTGGCTGAAAATGAATTTTCCTTTCATCGACACGAGCGCCGAGGTGCGGACTGTCTCACTTGTATCGAATGTCATATGAAGCATAGAAAAAGTCGCTGAAATTACAATGGTATTTGTTTTCTACATAGCATTTCACACGCCGTGTTTTCTGATAATACGAACCCACAGGATCGCGTGTACCTCGACAAAAGGCCGCGCGTCGAAACTTTTCTCTTCCCTTTCACTACCCCTCACGGACCGTATTTACCGTGTTCCTAGACGATTCTGCCATGATATAGGGTATTTCATGGCGTGTAACTTGTTCACTCACGTCGCTATAGTGACACGTAATAGTTTCTAATACGCCCGATCGGACAAAATGGTGATGTGTTATGTTAGGTCTTGGAATAGAATACCATAGCGAGAGGATTAGACATCAATTCATGTTTCTATTGATATAATAATATACTGCTTTTAGTTTCTCCGGACACACTGTATGGTTTTAAATCAACAGTTTTAGTTCACCCGCAGCAAAATTAACCAGTTAGCTGTGTTTGACGACTATTCTCGTCACGGAGAAGTGGCAGGATTTTGAGTATACTCCTTGATCACATGTGCCTCGTTAACCAAACAAGAAAATATTAACAATAATATTGACAATTTTATAAAATAGACCCATCTTTTTGACCCTATATTTTATCAGCGACACTTATTGTGTTATTGACGAGTATACCACAAAAGTGGGCGCACAGCTAACTGGTTAACACCCAAAAAGTCGCTACATTCTACCGAGTATTTTTACTACTATTTTATTACTATTTATTTATTTATTTATTACTATTTTATTACTATTACTATTTTACCGAGTTTATTACTATTTGCATCTGTCTGCCAGAACCCTTAACCTTTGTTAGAGATTCATACTGATGAGGTTTACGACATGGCAGAAAAATAACCACTTTTGAAACCTTTAGATTATTATCCGTACCATCTGCGTGCCAGCAGTACGATGGTACGTGACCATTTTTAGTTTAAGAAATCTATTCATGCAGCAGTCATTGTTAGAGTTCTTTTTTCGGCTTCAGCGGCACAAGCCATGCCATAAACCTCGAAAACCTAAACGTCAAAGAGTAACTTGACCCCGGAAAGTAACGGTTTCCAGTGCCGCGAGAAAGACGTCACGGAATTTGGGTTTTTCCAAACCCAAACTTCCGCGAGCAACCGCCGTCCTCCCCCGTGTAGGAAACCCGTTCCCCTTCCAGAAAGGTACCACGCTAAGGGCGCAATGGAAGGGAGCAACGGATGTTTCAAATAGGGCAAAAAAGGCCAAAACCGGGATAGAACAGAAAAACCTTTAGAACAGAGAGTATAGTCAAGCATAGAGTTTAGAATAGTAAAGATAGCGAAATAGTATAGGAGTTATACATATAAATATTCACATACACACATAACTTATTCTTATTGTAACGAATAAACAGTTATTTTGTTACATCACTACGTGCAGTTATTAACGGTCCCAATTCCGTCCAAAATTGGGTGGACCTTCGACGGTACTTTAGACGGCACGAAATGCAATATTAAGGGTCTTGATCTCACCCTAACAACCTTAGTAAGGTTCTGTATTCGCAATTTATGCCAAGGTGCTGCTTTACGTATAGTAACTGCTACGATGACTTTTGGAGAAAATGCGCTTTACTGCATACATTACAATTGATTCCCTCAACCTTGTTCGTAAAAAGCCCATACCAAGTTTTCATCTTGGGAAAAAAGCAATCGAAAATACAGACGCGAAATAAACGCAAAGTTGTTTACTTCGTAATAACGTCGGATACATAGACACGAGGTTGTTCACTTCGGAACAACATCAATCACATGTAGACACGTAATAGTCGTTCAGTTTGGCGCATCATTAAAAATAAGTGGGAAGCGCGTATCAGTGCCATACAATTACACTGTCCAACAGCCAATCAACGATCTAAAATCCGATGAGTGATTACTATAGCATTGATTGCGCTGATTACGAATCTGCGATCCGTTTTTCGCCAGCACGTACAGTTTTTAAGAAATTTGATTTTGGAAAAAAGCACATTTTCGAAATTCAAAATAATTTTGTGAGGAAACTATAAAAGATACTAAAATTCTATTTATACCTCAAGATTTCGTAGACTTTCTTGAATACAGCGGTGCGTGCTTTTTATGCATTATGAATATTTAAACATGTTTAAACGGTCATTGAACACGGAGAGACACCGATTTTGCACAAATTTATACATATATTTTTCCATTTACTTTAAAAAGTAAGGGTTTAGCGGAAAATCGAATTATAGCATGCGAGAGAACAGATTTTTACTTTTAAAAGGCACCCAAATAATATATATACTTTATTATATTACTAAAATAATATAACATATGTTATTGTGTTTGTAAGTTATAAAGCTAATTTTTTAGGTTTCTAGATTTTTCGGTTTCCACGTTAGCTAAGCTCCTAAATTCCTAAATTTAAACATCTGAAAATATGAAAGTTCTACATTTTTTGAATTTCTAAATTTAGAGATTTGAAGATTGTCTTCACATGAATTCCACGCCGTTTTATTAGAATTTCAGGACAAATATATTTAATATTGAAAAAAAAAAAAAGAAATGCATAATGCTTCATATTTAAAATAGCTCAAAACCGTTGAGGTAAATTAAAATTATAATTGTGTTCGAATAAAAATGAATATTTTTTCAAAATGTTTCGCTGTACCAGACGCGTGACAATTTATAAAATAAACGGACAGATTTTTTTGCAGTAGGTGGAAAAAACCGATTTGAAAAGCACGTACATCGCGAAGGATGTCAACCGCGCAGCGACATTTATCCGGGTTATTCCTATATCGTAAACAATCGATAAAAATCGCAATTAATAACGTCACCGTGTGTTATCCCGGTGTTTGTTTAAAGAGACGACAAACGCAAGAGATGAAATGTCATGCGATATGAACGAATTGTAAATCTCGGGACATAAAGCTGGGACAACGTTGAAAACAATTCCCGTTCGCCGATAATGGAAATCGTTACAGCTTCAAGTGCATTTGTAAGATCATAAAAAAATATTGGAAGCATGTCGACGTGGATCATACTTTTACTTCGTGCAATTATAATGCGACAAATCTTTAGCATTTATTTTTATTAAAAATTTCTACTTTGTTTAATAGTATATGCAATTGTAGAATTTAAGCCACACTAGTAGAATGTACTAAAACGTATATTAAAATATACTATAATATAAAGAAATAACTTATTTCGTAGTATACAAGAAAATTCGAGGAAAAAGAAAGTTCAGTGTAGTCCATGCTAGCGAAGGGGGTCGTAAGAGTAGACGCGTCCTTTTTGGGGCATTCTTTCTGTAACGATCTTAACGGTAAGAAGAGAATATATACATAGTCATAGCAGATCTTTTTATATTTTATTTAACGTCCACACGCGTAGTTTGTTCAACGTTTCTAATATTCGTTGTATAAAAACACCCTTTAATCTTACAGGCACATAATTTCTTCTGCATTTAATATTTCTTCGTTTTTGAAAATAGCAAGTGTGAATATTTTTCAAACAGTAAGAATAATTGTTTATCGCAAGGAAAATAATTTTAACAATACTTCCTGTTGGAAACAAAAGGAATTAGAGCACTAAATGGGGATCAACGAGGTAATAAAATAGCTCGAGTCGATTCTCTTCAATTCGCGTTACATATTTCTGATCGCCTCTAACGCTTGAGAAACTCTAAGGCTCTTTTGCCTTCGTCCTGGCCCGTGTCATTCAAATCCCCATGGTCAACGGTAGGGGCGACGAGAGGAGACGAAAAGACTGACCAAGCCTTAAGTTCTATATTTCACGTGACCATCTCGTTGAGTATTTCCCGACGACTTACATTCCGTTAATTCAACAATTGATGCATATTATATATGAATTAATAAATGTAACTATTTATATTAGTAAAATGTATTGTTAGGAAACTCTTTGTACAATATTGTTACATTACTCATGCAACTACTTATCAGACGCACAAGTGAATTTATTACTTTGTACATTAATGTATAAACAATTTCATGAAGAATTATGTAACAAAATCTGCGACGCCAGAGCCTTGTGTTTTTGGCGAGGTGCTGGAAAATCTTCGCAGCCCTGTCAAAGGACATTTTTGGAAAAACCATCGACAACTCTATATCGCACAGATTTTGTCCTCTGACGAAAATATACATACTTATCGAGATTTTACAAAGTGGTCCTTTTCCGCTGTGCCCCGTTATTTTTCGCTTTGTCTTGCAATTATGATTGATGACATATTTTCCCAGTGTTAATTATTAACATACATAATTAATATACGTAATATACATAATTATTATGTATATTTATCAGGTTATAACATCCACCAATTGTTAAGTTACAGTAAAAGTTATTGAAAATATAAGTTTCTTCGATGTAAAGAAACTTCTGTATAAATATTCCAATAATGTTCGAACGTAATTTTCTCAAAAATGAAGGCGTACATGTGGCATTTATTTTGAAAGTTGGGCAAGTCCATTTTTTGCTATTGCGAGATACTGAAGGATGTACATTACAATGTATCACTATTTATGGCGTTTCATGTTAGATGCCTTTATCCTATATAGTAAGCAGATGTTTTTCGATAATTCCTTTATCTAAATCCAGTTTATGTTGTAACAGTAAACCGGGATAAGTTAGTTACAAATATCACTAATTCGGAAGATGGTTTCTATATTAGTATGGATTGGATAGAGAAGTGCTGGAACAAAGACTGAATAATAACGGCTCGAAGAAAGTTACAGCAATTATAGGTAAATTAATGTGACGCTAATAAAATAAAGAATAATCCATACAGGTAATTATATCAGTTTCAAACCTGATTGCAACTATATTTAATAGATATATCAATACATTGACTACATTAACTTAATACGTTTGTACGTGAACTATAATTATAATATTTAGAGTGTAATAATACTGTCAATAGCATAGGGACTGGAACAATTGAATAAAACATGAAAATTTACTGCATTGATTTATGAAGAACAGAATAACTGTAAGTTTTTGAAAGTCGTAAGTGGTAGATGTCTTGTGAACTATGATCGTGGTGAGTCCTTTCCGACGGCCGGTCAGGTCGCCGAAGGTTATAAATCTTCGCCACACGATTCCATTGCGTATCCACTACCTGTTACAGTGGTGGGGATATTACACTGCGTATCAAAAGTTTAGACGTACCGTATTTTTTTATAAAAACATAACTCCTACTGAATGTTTGATTGATATATTTTATCCTATGTATAGAATACCTTGAAAAATGATGATTACCATCAAGAACATTCGTATGTTGCACTACAAAGTTGTGTTTTTAATATAAAGCTGAAAAGCAGCTGTATCAAAAGTTTAGACGCACTTGCCTTTTTTATTGTTTACAACTCATATTATAAACCAAGAGCTATATTCATTATAAGAATAATGCTGTTAAGTATGAAGTAAGTCACCATGAAGGTAGCTGTAAGATTTGTTGCTAGGAAACGAAGTCGAAATGAAAATATAAATAAATAAAATACGGTTAACTGGCAAGAAGTTTAAGATTGACGTGTGTGTTTATTTGTTCGTTTTTATTGACTTTTATTCTTGATTTATTATTATTAGAACATTACTTTAATATTATTAACTTGTTGCTTTATTATTTTCTTATTAGTATTATTATCTTATTATTAGTTTATTAGTTTATTATTAGTAGTACTTTAATTGAATTACTTACAAGTTTCATCGGTATTATTGTACGTTATTGGTTATTACTAATGGGGAAGTCGAATAAATTGACGGATTTTGAAAAAGGCCAAATTATGGCACTTTTCTCGACTGGAAAGTCTAAAAGGGAAATAGCCAGAACCATAAAACGATCGGACCACGTCATACGAAATTTTCTGTCGAATCCAGAAGGGTATGGTAAGACAAAAGTGTCAGGACGGCCACCTAAATTATCACCACGTCAAAAGCGATCAATTATTAAAGAATCTTCGAATTCTACAATAAGTATCAAAAAGATTAATGATATATTGGGTAAGGGCATTTTGCGCTATTCTTCATATGTATTCCGAATCATTGTGTCTTTTAATGCCATCTTTAGGGTTAAATGTATCAAAAATGACAACCTGGAGAGTACTCAATCAGAACCCCAATATTGTCCGTGCAAAAATGGCGATTTGTCCAAATTTAAATCAAGAACACAAGAATTGTCGTCTTCTTTTTGCAAGAAATCATATGACGTGGACTCACGAATGGGACAATGTAATATTACAAGTTACATTCTTCATCTTAGTAAGAATTGTTTAAACATACATACGTTTTAAGTAATTTGGAGCGATGAAAAGAAATTTAATCTGGATGTGCCAGATGGATTCAATTCATATTGGCGGGATTTGAGGAAGGAACCGAAATATTTTTTCAAAATGAATTTTGGTGGTGGTTCAATTATGATATGGGCTGGGTTTAGTGCGTTCGGTAGCACAGAAATAGCATTTGTACCACCAAAAATGAACAGTGTCGCATATCAGACAATTCTTAGGGATAATTTGCTGCCGTACGTTCGCCGATTTCCAAGTATTAATTTTATATTTCAACAAGACAATGCTTCCGTACATAAAAGTACGAGCACAAAGAAGTGGATTGAGGACCAAAATTTAAAAGTTATGGATTGGCCATCTCGATCACCTGATCTAAATCCAATGGAAAATTTATGGGGTATTCTTGTAAGAGATATATACGATTGTCGTCAATACAATACAGTTGCAGAATTGAAAAATGGCATTATGGCAGCATGGGCGAGAGTTAAGCCCGTAACCATAAAAAACTTAATTGCCAGTATGCCTGATCGAATTTTTTCAACCATACAGTGCTCTGGCGGATGCACAAAATATTAGTTTTGTATACTTATACATCATTTGTTATTATAATAAATTTTTATTAAGTGCGTCTAAACTTTTGATACAGTCGTTTTTCGCCTTTAAGATAAAAACATATCCCTCTGCTGCTGCATATGAATTTTTTGATGGTAATCATAATTTTTCAAGGTATTTTGTACATAGGATAAAAGGAATCAATCAAACATTCAGTGGGGGGTATGTTTTTATAAAATAATACGGTGCGTCTAAACTTTTGATACGCAGTGTAGGTTGAAACAGCAAGTTCCTCAATGGGCATGGCCCGGCGAAGAGGAGTCTGTGATATAATGAAAGGTCTCAGGGGGTAGACCCGGCGAGGAGAACCTTAATGACTCCTCAGTGGGCACTGCCCGGCGAAGAGGTAATCGATAATGTAAAGTAAAGCGTCAGTGGGTTAAATTTCGCGAAAAGGACCTTGTCACGTGAATTGCTGACTTTGTGGACAATGCCCAGCGAAGAGGAATCGGTGTATGTAAATGTGTTCTCCGTAGATTAGACCCGGCGAAGAGGATGGTAGAACGTGAGAATATGGTAAGAAACCTTAGCGTTATTATACGGAATGTTGGTGTGATCACTAGGAGGAACTTGACAAAACTCCTCAATTGTTCACGTAAAACCAAACAGGAAGTCTTGGAGGGTCAGGCAACTCGTGGAGGTCTTTTCTAGCGAGGATCAATCGGTGTCGGTCTATAATTAAGCAAAATACCGATTGGTGACATAATTGAACGAATAGGTGCCTCTTTTTCTGTTTCGAAAGTCGAAAGAGTTTATTATCATATTGGTCCTTCAACGAATCTCGGTCGTGAGACAAACTGCACGAGCGTGGTTTCTTCAAAACACTAGCACGACAGGGGGTACACAATTTAGGGCACGGAAATGAAAACTCTTCGTGACAGGATATGCTAAGCTTCGACTGATGGTAATGTTAAGGCCAACATGCCCTTACATTTGACAATAGATTTGGAATTTGAATATAGTAATTAACCTAAGACCGTCGTCCCATCGAAGGGTTCGCGGACCGTTCCCTGGCAGCCCTAAACTCAGGAAACCATAAAGACCCGCGCGTTTTCTATGTAGTTTTCTAGTCATTTTTACCTTTCGAGCCCGTTATTTCTAGCATGTTTAGTTAAGGTCCGCGCGCTTCTTGATCCTTACTACCTGCCACGGTCCAGGAGCAAAACGTAGAATATTTGCGAGTGGAGGGGCCCACGTAGGGCGTTAACTTTGTTGCCCTTCCACGATTTGTATATTTGCACTTAGCCAATTAGAACGATGCACCCCCGCCAAGTCTACCCGACCGAGGTGACATCGGATAGATTTGATAGAATCTCTAGTTAGTTAAAAATTGTAGTTAGTTGAATTTATAGTTAAAGAACAGTTAGTTGAGTTGAAACATGGAAAGATAGTTAACAAATAGTAGTTGAAATTGAATAGCAAAGAACAAGTATAGGAATAGTCTCGAACATAGTAACTCGTATCGCATTGAAGATAAATAATTGTATAGTCCCGATTAATCGGGTGGTCCTTCGAGATTGTGATAAATAAACCTAGTCGGCACACCACGTGCAATATTCACCAAAGCTCGAAAGAATTTATTTCTACCACGAGCGTTAACAGGTAAATATTCCAGTCTTCAGCAAGGTTCTTTGGAATGGTCTGAAATACTCGATACATTAGCGAGGGGCCATAAACTATTTATTATTTCACAATGAGAAACTTGGAACAGGCGCCCAGATTCTCAAGCAGGTTTCTTGTTTTCTAACTCCTTTTCAGCTTGTGTGAAAGAAGTTTCTTTGACTTAGGATAATATATTGTAGGAATAATGCAACTCTGAACAGTAGACTTGCAGCTATTAGAGTATCAATGTGAATTGGAACACTGTCACATTTCAACAGCAAATACTACAAGACATTAACGGACGAGGAGTTTTATAGAACGCTACGACAATATTTACTACTCGACACGCGTGCTTCGTGCATAGGAAAATAGTCACAATTGCATGGTTTGACATAGCATACCGTTCTCGCTATATTTTCGTTTTAATTCTTTTTCGCTCGACAATACCGTGTTTCACGACACGTGATTGAAGCAATTGAAAACTAACATACTAGAGCTTCTATCAGATGCAACACAAAGTGTAAGGGAACTGACCTACAAAAAAATTCAGTTTTCCTGACTGCTAATGATCATTTCCTTGAAATCTATAATCGTTCGCGTCCGTATTTCCCAAAATCACGATGTCTCAAAGTTAACCACTTCTTAAGTTCAAAATTTAAAAAGTTTAGAATATACAAAGTGAAAAAATTCCAATGACACAATGAACTATCGTTTTACAATTCCGAAGTTCAAACAAATCGAATTCCAAAGAATTATAAATCTACAAATTTCCAACGTTCAAATTTTACATGTTATTTAAGGTCCAAATTTTCAAATCTCCAGAATAAACTTATAAACTTTCAGCCCCTCAGATCCTCAAAATTTTTAATTTTCCAACTCCGAAACCTGAAAACGACCAAATCACTAAATTTCCAAATTCTTGGAAACTTAACTTTTCAACATTTTACAGTTTAAAGTTTCAGATTTCTAGAATCGTGTTTAAGGTCTCATTTTTCATTGAAAATCCATAACGTGTTTATATGCTAAAACGACCAGTATATGCGTTTAAATTGAATATACAATATAACGGAAAATAAGTAAATACTGAAGCATCAACTAACATACGCAACCATTCTTTATATCAACAAAATATGACAAATATTTCAACGATCGCACAGGAACAAGATTTTCATCATAAAATGTAAACCACTTATTGTAACTGGTTAGTACTTCTAATGTTAAGTTCCAAATTTCTAAATTTTTAAATATATACATCCACGTATTTCATAACCCGAAATGTATCAATTACCAAATCTTCAGATTCTCAAAAGTATAAATTCTAAATTCTAAATCAATATTCTAAATTTTTCTTTTCCCTCGGCAGTGACCCCTACATAGCATCCGCCATATCAAAGTCTAAACTTCTCACAATGAGAATATTAATTGATATTCTCCTTTAAACGTATTCAAAAGTGCAGGATCTTTGGAGGCCAGAACATCAAACGAAATTATCATAATCATGAAGAGGAAAGGAATTCATTCATCTCGAAAGGAACGGAATAATGTTAGAAAGTTTCAGAAATGGTACACAAGAAGGAAAAAAGCTTGAAAAGGAAAGGAAAGCAAAAGCTACTATTCAAAGGAATAAAAAATTCGTAAGGAAATGAAAATTATTTAGAGAACGTTTAATTCTGTTTGTCAGAGGTTTGAGTACAGCGTGTTCTCGCAATCTAGCCGGGGCGAATTTACGAAACTACCTGAGGAAGGTGTAAGCCGACGGGCGGCGAACAGCAGCACGTACCGCGAGAAAGATCCCTGTTGCAATACACGGTGATCTTTCGTGTCGGATCGTCTACACGTTTCTGCAATGTACACGGTTGTACGTGCTGAACCGACAGCTGGATGAAATCCTGTTATCGCGAAAAGAGACGTACACCATCTTACCACTAACGATTCAAACGGTATTCAAATAATGATACAAATAACTAACACAACAAATTTACGGTTATTTTGTTTTAGATGAAAGTAAATATTGACAAAAAGGGGTCCAACCCCAATTACCTTGACTTTGAAATATATTTGTAGGATTTTTAAGGTACTTATACATGTATGTATATACGAGGTATGTTCAAAAAATAACTGAACATTTGTAATTATGCGACAATGGATCGTCATAGCGACGAGTGGTTTACAGCGTTTCATTTGCCATAACTTTCTGCGTTACATGCATTTTACAGATCCTTTATATCGCGTTTAGTTCCCGAGTTATTGTAATTTGAGTGCAAGGTGTTTCAGTGTGCGCGGCGATTTTCGCAATGTGTGATTCACGAGAGCAACGGTGCAACGTGAAATTTTGTGTGAAACTGGAGAAAACATTGACGGAAACGTTTACACCTTTGAAACAAGCTTATGGAGGTGATGCTTTTTATCGTATACAGTGTTATGAATGGTTTATCAGATTCAAAAATGGTCGTCAATCAATTGAAGATGACCCTCGACCAGGAAGGCCTTTGACCGCAACCGATAACACTTCCATTGAAAAAATCAGTGATCTTGTGCCAATCAATCGCCAGCACTACAAAGGTGTTTTGAAAAGATCGCGTTAAAAAATTCGCAAAAAGAGACCACAGTTGTGGCGAGACAACTCATGGTTTCTTCACCACGACAATGCGCCTGCCCACTCAGCCTCGTTAATTCGCCAGTTTTGTGCAAATAATCAGATGACTGTCCACCCCAAGCCTCCCTACTTCTCAGGTTTTGCTCCCTGCGATTTCGTCTTATTCCCAAAATTAAAATCAGTGCTGAAAGGACGGCGTTTCGACTCAGTTGAAGACATTAACCCTTTGACAGTGAGGTAAAATTACGAATTCTGGTCTAAACGTGTCAAGTTTCTTCATATTTCGAAATACTTGGATATGTAATCAAAAATGTAAAGAAACGTGTTTTATATGTACCTTGTTAGTAAGTAGTCCGTGTATAATAGATTTTAAAATAAGGGATACATACGGAATAAACACAACGGGATAAACAGTTTGGTACTTGACGCTCTGCCCGTGACGGTCACGGGATACACTGTTAATGGGTTAAACACAATTCGTCACTGGCATTGAAGGATGTTCCTAAAGAAGCTTACCAGGACTGCATGGTGAAGTAGAAACACCGCTGGAATAAGTGTGTGGGTAGAAGAGGGGAGTATTTTGAAGGGGACGAAGACCAATAAGTTATATATCAAATAAAAAAAAATTAGAAAAAAAAGTTCGGTTATTTTTTGAACAGACCTCGTATATACATATAGCCTTATGTTTAACCCTTTCGCTACGGCGGCCGTCGCCGTGGAGTGCCTCGTGCGGAACGGATCGCCGCGCCGAAAGTGAGAACATTAACCCTTTCGCTTCGAGCGCCGGATATAACCGGCATCCAAAAAGTATGTCAACTGTGATTGGTCTAATGTCTTTAGAGTAACTAATATAATTTTGTACAAGTGTTTTTAAATTAAAAATAATTGTATATTACAATTATGTATATTGTATTTACAGTGACTCACGTGTTCGTTCAGATGTTTCCAATATGGTTTGTTTCTGATAAGCACAGATACAACTTTAATCTTAGAAATATCAAACTTATGTAGGTGTAAAGAGTGAAGGCTTTATGTTAAATAATGCTACAACACTTTTTAGATATAATACATTTTATTAGAAAAAAAACATCATATATATTATAAGTCGATATGAACAGTTATGTGACTCGATTCGCTTACTAACTAATACTTTGTATAACAGTCTTTAGCTTTTAGTATTGCTGCAAGTCTTCTTGGTATACTATCAACTAATGTCTTGCAACATTCTTTTGCAACATTTTTCCATCGAATTTCAACACTTTTCCACAAATCGGCAATATTTTTATTTTCGGAATTACAGTCTGCTATTGCTCTTTTTAATACAGCCCATAGATGCTCTATGGGGTTAAGTTCAGGGAATTGTGGTGGCCATTTTAATACTTCAATACCCTCATGTTGTAACCACTATTTTGTTATTTTGGCGGTATGTTTTGGGTCATTATCCTGTTGGAAAATGACATCTCCAATTTCTTTCCCCCACATTTCTACACTGATTTTTAAGTTATATTCTAAAATACGAACATAATCTTTATCTACCATTTTTCCTTGTATTAAACGTACATTCCCTACCCCCTCAACCATCATGCATCCCCAAATCATAATATTTCCTCCTCCAAACTTAACAGTGGGGCGAACGTGTCTTCGTTGTAAATTTTCTCTTACACCTCGCCAAACCCATCTTTTTCCATGCGATCCAAATCTGTTGATTTTTGTTTCATCTAACCAAATAACTTTAGTCCAAAATTCTTCATTACAATCTTTATATTTTTTGGCAAATGCCAAATGCATTTTCATGTGGCGATCTGAAAGTAGCGATTTCTTCAGTTTACTGCGTCCTCTCATACCAACTTTTCTGAATACTCGACGAACTAATATCCACTAATCTTCCACTAATCCACTAATTTTCTGCACTAATATCCAAATTATCGATAAATCTTAATCCTTTTTGTATTTGGACGGCATTTTCAGTTTCTCCAGATCTAATACTTCTTATAATTTTTCTTTTTGCGGTATCCGACAATTTTGCTTTTGGCCCTGATCGATTTTTTGGAACGTTTAAATTGTATACCTTTTTTATTTTTGCTATTAGGCCAATTGAACATTTGTATTTCATCGTTATCTGATGATATGACATCCCTCTCTTAAGGCAATCTACAATCTTTTTCTTTAAATTTTCAAAAACTGGTTTCATACTTATACTTCTTAAAATAAACACTCAATTAAAAAATTTAAATGTATTGAACACTTGAACGTACTTACTGGTAGGTGATATAATGATTAATGATAGATTTAATGAATTTTTGTAGTATATTTTTGCTTTAAATTTATTTTTCAATCACTTCACACGGCACTCACAAAACTGTTTACGTAGTGGGCTCAACGATTTTAGCACAAATGAAGTAAGATTTTGTTACTTACGTGCAGATAGGTCTTCGAAGGTAACAATGAAATGTAAGGAAAGAAGAACACACGATCGTTTCCATTATAAATTCCATAGTATACAAATTATAGAGATAATTCGCAGGATTCATGACTATGTGAACGAATATGTGAGTCACTGTATGTATTTTTTTATATTTAGTTTTATTTATTTATACGTATTTATTTTTATTTACGTATTTGTGTTTATTATGTATATTGTGTGAGGTTATTTTTACAATTGAAGTTGGTATGAGTGCTGAATGAGCGAAGTTGGTATAAGTGCTGAGGGAGTAAGGTTGGTATGATTGAAGGGGATGAGAGAGTTTGAATGAAAAGACGAGGGTGAACACGTGGATGTGAGAGATGAGATTTTTGTAAAGAATATGGACAAGACGTTTATACTTATTCAAATATACAGATATTAAATATTATGATTAGAAGAAGCGTTTATACACTCATTTACACACTACACCACCCGCCATACTTCATAATTTAAATAAAAATAGCTTAACGAAGATATCAGTCCTAAGTTATTCCGTACCCAATCTGAGTGGATTGTCCTTCGCGCTGACCGCACTATTGTGCAATATTTTGAGTCCGTGGAGAATGAATAACTTTTTTTTATTTTATGTCTATTTTTACATATAAATATACACAATGGATAATAAATAAGTCAGAAATGAAATGTCTTTAATGACTAGAAACCTTATAAGAGTTTTATTTGTCATTATCATTCCAAACCAGAATAATATTTATTGCAAAACAATAAAAGCATTTCGCCAGAAGAACAGGAGAAAAGCCCTTTAACTGTCAGTTAAGGTTTCTAGTCAATAAAGACATTTCATTTCCAATTTATTTAAACTCCATTATGTATCTTTATATGTAAAAATAGACATAACGAAGATGAACACCGATCCGTTGCTGCAACGCTAAACCCATTACGTGTAATGGTTTGCTACAGAATTGAATTTAACGAGTGAATTGCATCTTCCATTGCAAATATTTAAAAAATTATTGAGTAGTGGCCCTTATAAACATACATATATCCTCATCAACAGGCAAACTAAATCTACCATCCTACAAAATTTGAACCAAATCCGTGACCCCAAGACATAGCACTCTCCTTGTTAGATTAATAGTTTTAGTTCAGATTAATAATTCTGCAAATACCGTCTTGTTAATAACATTTTGAAAAACGATAAGCGATGATTATGTTATAAAGAAAAGTTACTCAGGGTAACGACCTCGGCAACATACAGCTAGTCGTAGAATTAAGCGGATGCATATGTTGACTATACAGGGTGTCTTGTAAGTCGCGTAGGACCCGAAATGGGGTTGCAGCGGAGATGATTCTAAGTAACCTTTTCCATTGCAAAAATGGGATCTAGGAAATCACCGATACATATGTATATGAGTATTTATAGATCTGGGAATTTAAGGAACTTGCGGGAAATTGTTATTTTTCCTTAAACTGAGATTTATTTTTTATTTGAATGGCTTCAAGCCCAGTGTTCATGCATATTAATAAATAAGTTAATTGATGTAGTAAGCGAATTTATTGGAAGTCATCCGTATGATCCTCATGAAGATAACATATAATTCAAAACAGCCTTATTATAACATTTTTTTTTATAAAACAATTACATTTATTTAGCTACATGAAGTACCTGCTTCCCGCATCTCTATAGATTTCTTTAGTACTGGAATTGGACGAACTAATGGGATCTATATTACATTTGAACGGCAACATACCAGACATGCTTATTACATGTCGGTTCAAATAACCGTAATATTTATATAATCTGATCAACCGATTATTCATTACCATCGGTGCTTCATGCAAATTTTAATGACAATAATGTAAATCTACCTTTACTATTCTATTTTACCTGCATTTCTAAATTGCGTGAAAATTGACGAGCAGGGAGGATGTTTCGCGTGAAATTTTCAGTTTAATCGGTTTATCCAGCGTTAACGAAAAATATGACACCTTTGGACGGCGGCTAGATCGATACGTAATACGAGCGAGCGTAAGCTATAAAAAACAACATAAAAACCGCTGGGTCGCGATAAACCAGCGGTGTTTAAAGTTTATTATACGCGCGAGCAACATTGACAAATAATAACCGAGCAAGGATTGTACATTGTTGACTCGAAAAACACGAATTTCTATAAAATGTTTTCGCTTGGTTTCCATCATTGATACAGCGTTTTACTCGTGCACGCCATTTATGGAACAGATTTTGAAAGTGCCTTCAAAATATTATAATTCAAAAAGACTTTTTTCTTTGTGACAAAGTAATATTATTTGAATGTATTTATGTTCGTTGAAAAATTAATACAGTCTGTGACTATACACTACATTAACTGAATCAACTGCTCTTCACACACAGCAGATACTTTTTCGTATTATTATTAGTATTGAGGAACAAATAAACAAACTCTATTAAAAAAACAAAAACTACTGAAAAAATGGTGCGAGCTACCGTTGGTTATGAAGAAAAAAAATGTCTTTCACCATTAACCCCTTGCTTTACGATTTATTTGACAGACGTGGCAGTCAGAACTAAATAATCACGGCTGCAATATTAAAGCGGATATAGAATGGATATAGTTAAAATGCTATGTTAATTTTGCATTCAGTAGGGTCTTGGCTATGCAAATTATAATTGTACTAGAATTCTAAATTGAAACGTATTCAAAATTCCAGTCAAATTTATTACAGTTGAAGTGCGAGTGCGTCACGTGTCACACTCGTGAAAATGTGGCACTAACTCTGTTGAAATTGCGTGTATATGCAGAAATCTATTTATCATACTATAATACATGGACTATTGTAATATACATATACATATATTAAAAAGTGATTGGAACTACGGTACGTAGAATAACAGATATTGAAATAAATAGTAATGAAATTTTTAATGGGATCATTTACGTACAATCATTTACATGAAATTCCTAAATTTCTAAATCGTAAACTACTGAAACATCGATATCCCCAAATCCGTAGATTTATAAATCCCCAAATTCTTAAATTTATAAAATTCTAAACCTTTAAATTTTCGCTTTATGAAGTAACAAAATTCAATCTCAATGTTTTGAACTTCCGACTATCACTTGCCTAAATATATAATTTCGATACTTTTATATTTAACAATTTTCAAATTCATAGTTATGAAGTCCAAAAATTCCTAAATGTTTACATTTATGCAACTTACAAATCTCAAATTTTCTAGATTCCCGAGTACTCAAGTTCGAACTTCTGAAATTTCTAAAATAACAAAATTTTCACTCTAAAATTCCACAACTCCAAAGTGAAGGAAATTATGATTAACTACCGGTACTACTGAATACAACTACGATCGAAAACGTATAAGGAAATTTTCATCTTGAAGATCAACTACGTTTTGGATGGCCAACTGAACTATATGAAAACACAATTCATAACTTACAATTAGTGGATGAAACACAGAGTTTATCATAGACACTCGAAAAAATGGGAATGGTCTGATCATGTAGCAGCGTCTATACCTTTGCTTGCTCGCAATAAAAAAGAACAGTTCAAAAAAAAATTTGTTACTGGGGATGAAAAGTGGATTTCGTACGACAATCCTCAAAGAAAACGGACGTGTACTAGAAGAGAGGATCCATCGGAACGAGTTGTAAGACTCGGTATAATATCGAATCCATAAAAATAAACGTTAAAAAGTAATATAATGAAAAACTTTTTATAATGTCCTTACCAAAAAAGTGGAAAAATGTTATAGAACGAGAATTGTAGAAGTATGTTACATACATTAATTTCAGTAACACAGCAATGAACGGCACGAACTTATGGGGCAACCTAATATAATCATTTTCATAAAATTTGATAAATCTATACCAAGTAATTAAATACCAAAAACTGAATGCTGAGTAACAAAATGTTTCTGACATAAGTAAATAAAATTCTGACTAACAATGCAAGAAACATTCGAGTGATGTAATAAATATTTATAAAAATTTATGTTGATTTCCATGCTAATATTGATTAAGTAATTGTGAAATGAGAAAGAATGAGTAGGATACTGAATAGCACTAAATAATTTAAGCGTGATTGTGATCGTATTTTTCATTCCTTACTTTATCATTTCTTTAAACAATATAACGGAAAATATTATATTTTCCGTTGAACAATTTTTTGTTACGAAAATCAGAATTAAATCCAAATTCTAAATCAACATGTGTTATAAATATGATCTAAATTTACCGCACTATGATATGGCACTATGAAAAGTTGACAATAATAAAAGGTTATAATACAAGGAATGAGTTTTCCCTCAGAAATATTGATATATGTATGTATATAAGCTTGCTACTATATATACAAATTTGGCAAACAAATTAGGTACCACATCATAATGTTATATCAGTAAATATAATTATACCCAATGATAAATCAATTTAAGTGGATTTAAATTTGATTAATTAAATTTAATTCATTAAATTACGATAATGAATGAATATGTATACATATATTCGATTCTTTACGCACTTTTTACTAAGTTAAGTATCCAAGTATAATTTGTGAATTATGACGTAGTGTAATTAATAAATTCTGGCATATATGACTGTATGCTACAACCACGGGTTGTATTTATATCAAACACGGATGTACAGTTTCTGTACTGAAAAAGTTTCAAAGGATAACCCTATAGATAATCACATCGCTCAGAATATCTCAAGCTACAATTAATCGAAGGGTTCAGGACTAACATTTAAGTCCGAGGAGGGAAATTTTTATCCCAACATCCTCCATCAACGAGCGATGCTTATCTTTCTCTACACTTTCACCCCTTTTAATAACGCGTCCCAGCTTCACCGGGTTAATTACATTAATGATTCGATGCAGAAGTTCGTAGACCTGTTATTTTTTCATGCACACACGATCGCGTCATCTTGCAGTCTCCTTTGACGCAAATTGTCGAGCGAAATTACGTAGGTGAGCGAGTAGATACAAGCGTGTGGGTTTAAGCCGTAACAGAAGTTTAAGCCTTTCCGATAAAATATCCAGACGGAATTATCCTGTGCAAAGCTCTCCGCTTAGAGACCTCGCTACTTTGGTCAAAACATATTAACATTTTATTTGATTTAGTGAACACATGTCCCGACGCCAAGATTTTAAATTTTAACGCTACATTTATGGACGTTCAATGATCAGATACTTTTAAAACAAAGTACAAAAATATATAACTATCCCGACAAAACTGAACATATACATCAATAAAATAGAGACGTTGACAGTGATTAGATTAAACATGAAATTTGTGTATTTTCCCATTTAATGTTCTGAACGTGTAAACTTAAAAGTTTAATTAAATCCGTACCAAAGGTTTCCAAGGAGTAGTGTCTCTAGGTAATGTCAATAAAAAATTCGGTGGAAACAGAAGTTTCTTTGAATTGACAATATATGGACCAAAAATATGGGGCATACTACAAATCTAATGACTGCTCAATGAAACGTTTTGAAACAAAACACTTTTTAGTATTAGACAAAATATATACATATAAAGGCAAAACTGTAATATTTGTCTACTATTTGCACAATCGAAGAGCTTAATTTTGAAAATGAAAATAAACTCTTACAAATGTTATAAGATAAAACACATTAGTGTCTTGAAATGTTTATCTAAATGAAGCGGTACCAACATCTAATACAAGAAAAATGTATACAATTTAGTGATGCTAACGTTTAGACTATTGCATATTTTTTCTACATAACTATTATATTTAGTGCCAGATTTAAATGAATAATACAGTTTGAATTTATACGCAATGCTTAAAACAAATTATTATTTTAAAAGATGTGTTTAGACCCACTATTAAACTGTAAAGGTTCTTATGGCTAACAATGCCTTTAGTATTAGAATAGATTTTGGAATTTTAATATAGCAATTAACCTATGACCGTCGTCCCATCGAAGGGTTCGCGGACCGTTCTGTGGCAGCCATAAACTCAGGAAGCCATAAAGACCCGCGCGTTTTCTATGTAGTTTTTCTAGTCGTTGTTCGCATCTGGTCGTCAGATTAATATTATTACCTTTTTTGATCCCGTTATTTGTAGCATGATTAGCCAAAGTCAGCGCGCTTCTTGACCCTTATTACCCGCCACGGTTAAAGAGAGAAACTTATAATATTTGCGAGTGAAGGGGCCCAAAAAGGGCGTAAACCTTTGCTTCCCTTCTACAAAATTGTAGATTTCACTCATCCAATCGGAATCATTCACCCCCGTCAAGACTACTTCACCGAGGTGACGTGAAGATTAATTAGTTGGAAAAGTCAGTTGACAAACATAGTTAGAAATTATAATAGCACAAGAGCAAGTATAGAACAAGTCTTAGAATCTCGAACATAAGTACAAGCTCGACTCGAATAGTAACATAGTTAGAAATGTTTTGTATAGTCTCCAAACCTGGGGGTGGTCCTTCGAGTACTGGTTATCACTTTAACGACTGCTCACACGAGATGTGTGTGATAGCCGGAACAACCGTTAACGACCGCTCACACAACATGTGTGTGATGCTACCGCCGAATGTTGTTGGCCAGTACCACATTCTCTTTGTAATAATTTACGAATGTAAACAAATGTGGATATTGCTATTGGCTTCGTATTTCATCGTCACGGCTTTGATTTTAGGTAATTAATGCCTATTTTTAACTTTAGATTTTACACTACAGTGGTGTACCACGTAAATTATGGACCAAATGTCGGCGGCTCTACGTTGGTGTCGTACGCTAAGCTATCATGCAAGCGCTAGTGTCACGTGTTTCCTATAAGCTTTGGTGTTGTGTGCAAAGCTACTACTACACAATTATTCTTGTTTTTGTTTTATGTTAATTTTTTTCGAGAATTTAATAAACTTTCTTTGAATTAATTCTTCAAAAATATTGCCGGCCCCTGGCGATGTTTGACTGTGTAGACGTGCGGCCGTTAAAGTGTTATAGTATTGATATAATAAACTTAGTCGGCATACCACGTGCAATATATAACAAGGCTCGAACGAATTTATTTTCAACCACGAGCGTTAACAAGATGATTTCTTATTATTCTGAGACAAAAGTAGCAGAAGGTTGCACTTGGCACATCGTATACTGTGTCTTTCACACAACATGTTTCCCGAAAAGATACTATAGCACAGCGTTTCACGCAAACTCAATAGCGTATCTTCATCGCTGTTGCCGCCAGTGTGATTTATAATATTAATCAGAGTTTAACATCACACGAGTAATAATGATAGAATTATGCGTGGATCATACAGAACAATCGCTTGAAAATATTCTAACAAGTGACATCAAGTGTGAAAAATACTACACGTAATTTCATCGTGATGTATCGAACTTATACGTGCAATCCACTGCAACATATAATCAAGTTATATTCTGCAAAACGCTTGTACATAATACAATATGTACGACTAAATGTTCAAATTTATACTATATCATAGGAAATACTGGAAAAAGTCGCCCTGATTATGTAGCGAACCAACAATTGTTGAATACAAGAAAAACTGCATTAAGAAAAATCAAATTTAATTATTAGAAATGTGTCCAACATAGAAATTCCTTATATCAAGAAAAGCTAACCATCCTATTCACCTAAAGCATCCCAACTATCAGAAAAGGAGCGTCTAAACGACCAATGACTTCTGCGCCTGAAGAACAGTAAGACTTTTTACGATAAGAGATCGACCGGGCTTGGACTTTGAAATAAATCAGAAAATCAGAACAGCATCTGCAATTAGAACTTCTGCAAACTAGACAGACTCGATAATCTAAATAATAGCAGCATCCGTTCCTGGAAATAGTTGAGAAAATCGTCTCATCCGTGATTATAGTCATGTACGCAACCCTTTCGTTTGTACTTTCGGTGGACAGTATCAAGTTTCATTATTGACGTGAATACTTCGCTGCTACGTGAGATATTATTAGTGAGATCGGGGCTAAGTCCCCTTCAAGCAACATCAGTCATATAGAAGCATCGAACAGTTCTATTAGGCAAATCAATTAATTGGAAGTTGAATCCCCGCATTGCTAATGTGTCGAAACCGTACAACAAGAAATAGGTAACACTCTTTCCTCTCGCGACCAAAACAATTGTAAGAGAATAAACTTGTAAGCGAGTAAGGTTCCCTCTGTTTTATAAAGATAATGCGAGAGTTTATGGGCACTTTTTATAAAATTTCAATTTGAAAATAATGATTTTTATAAGTACTGAGTGAAGTACACCAACTCTCAACTATTTTTATAAAATTATTTCGCTGCAAATTGTCCATAATTTGCTGCAAATAATGTATTGTATTTTATATATTTACGAAAATAACTATTATTTGAAACTTGTAAACTTCAAAATGTTGTACTTATTCATATGTAACACCTATACAACGAAAAGGAAGAACATATTAATGATGTAGATATGTTATAGACAATGTAAGTCCGTTTTTACTACGATACAAAGTACATAATTGTCAAGATTGCATCCACAAGGACCAAAGAACTTGGAGTTTGCCAAGTTCGTAAGACATTGTGTTACTTGCAAAGGGTGACAGGCGGTTAATTAGAGACACTTTCGCGACGTCAGAAGTGAAATTCGAAACATCAACAAGCTAATTCCTTTATAATCTTTCCGACATACAAACCTCCTCGCAATCCAGAGTTCAAATTCTATCCAATTACTTTCTTACTAAAAAAAAAACAAGAAAACGATATGCTTCTTGAAATTTATACTGACTATAGATCAACGTTAATCCTTTACAAACATTCATAGAAATTTGTCGTAACGATTTCAAGTTCCGCATAAATGTTTAACTTTCATCTCCGCCGGAGCTCTTTTTATCATCTTAGTACAAATAACAATTTCAAATCACATAATGTGAACGTAAATATTACAAATTTAGAATGTAGGAGAAAGCGCGCACGAACGTAACAATTTTTATAGTTGGCCTATTTACTAATTACCTTTTAAAGGTACAGAAACTAGAATTATGTCATAAAAAAGCATGTTTATACATTTAGCATTTTACATAAATTTAGCTTCTTCGTGATAAGTAAGAAATGACTTTTTTCTGGTTATTGCCATTGTCATATTTACCTTGAACCCCGAAGACAAACCTAACATTACTCATTTTGTACAGAATTAAAATGAAAATACTTCTTCTAACCCACAATAGGATTCTTATTATAAAAAATAATAAAAATAAGTACTTAGATAAGCATATTATACTTCTAAATAACGTTGAAAATATTACATGTATAAATATAAATAATGAAAAATAAAACGCATAACTAGCTCATTGTTATTGTATATGCGGTTTATTTATTTATTCCCAATTACAATTATAACATGTATAATATGTCATCCTTAGTTTAGAGTTCACAGCCCCTTTTCGTCCCCATATTGACATATTACTTTCGTCTTCAACCGTTTTCCAAAACCAAACTCTTATAACCTATAAACTATACATGATTTATTAATATTAAGAAGAAGATCAAACTGCTAAAAACACGCTTGGGTAATCTGAATTCTCAATTCCTTTTTCACCAACGCATGAGACTCATAATATGGTTCCGTGTAATTCAACGGAACAAAATAGCAATTATGAAAAATTATCTAAAAACTTATTAACTATCCTTAAACTGTTATACTCCTAAATTTCTATATACACGAATCTTGGGTTTCCTGTGTCCTTAAATTCTTACATACCTGTATTTCAAAATCCCTGTATTCTTACATTCCTATACCTCAGAATTCCTTAATTCCTGTATCCCTATACTCCTAAATTCCTATATCCCTATTCTATTAGAACTCTATACCTTCAAATCCTATATTTGTTGACCATTTGTTAAAAACTCCGGACTCCAATATTTTTTAATGCTCTTATTCCTGGATCCTTATGTTTCTATATCCTGTAATCCTCACATTCGTCTGTACAGTAAAAGATCTCGTCGTGGATGGCAGGTCGGAATCCAAAGTGTACTCGGCGAGAGCCGTAGAGGCGAAATTTGATACTCAGCGGCCGTGTCTTCCTCGTCACGGGCCGCGGCCGACGAAACGACGAAGGTCAAATATAGGTGAAACACATACTAATGCAAGCAAAGACAAAGATTAAAATGTTCTTATTTCCTTGTATTTTGTTATGAAACGTATACCATCGTATTCGTTAGGTTTTTTCTGATTAAAATGACACCAAACATGGTCTAAAAGTTCTCCCCGTGGACAGGCGGCCGCAATCGAAAGTGTACTCGGCGAGAGCCGTAGGAGGCGAAAATGTACTCGGCGGGAGCCGTTGCTGGGGCGATCCCCCTCGGAATCAGTCAAGCATTACATAAACACGATCGGTTACCGAAACGACCGAATATCGGTGAGACACATACTAATGCAAGCAAAGAAAAAGATTGCAATTTTCTTATTTCCTATTATTTTTTCATGAAACTTGTACCATCGTATTCGTCTCGTTTTTCTGATTAAAATGATACCAAACGCGATATAATTAGGATCATAATTACCTGTGTAACAAGCCGTAAAGTTTTATTTGTATCTCCGCCGTAATTGTAACGTCCGAAACTTTTATGGCTTGTTACACAGGTAATTGTGATCGTAATTATACCTTGTTTGGTCTTATTTTGATCGGAAGAACCTCACGAATATGTTAAAAAAGTTTGCAGTCAAAAAAATATAAATATTAAAAAATTATATTGCTAAATTTGGAACTGGAGATTTGTCAGCCCGCATCAAAGGGACCGCGGCGAGAATCGTGTTACACTTGGACTAGCTCGAGCGAGGCGAACACGGGCGTAGCGATGACGCACGCATTGGCGCAGGAAAAGACGTTCGTCCTCGGGCGGAGCGGACCAAGTAGTACACGAGGAGAGCTTTTACTGTATATCTTTAAATCACTACATCTCCAAATTTCTATATTTTTGGATTCGTATTGTGCTAAAATTCTATATCCCAATATCTTTAATTTAAGTAAGAGATATCTATACATAATTTCAGCTTCACCCTTGTAGGATTGAAAGGCAATTATCGTAATTTGCAACACTTAAGCAATTAACATTAGTCAAGAAAAGAGTTTCTATTTGCTGCTGTAACTGAACGTGCGTGCAAATATCGAGAAATAATCAACCGAGCGTTAATGTGGTTTAATTAAGGGGGGACCTCTATGTAGAACCCCGAAATTAAGCCAATTTTCAATCATTTTCTTGCAGGGTAAGGAGTGAATAAATATTTTGATGGTTTTGAGGACTATTTAAGTAATACTTCTACTTCATTTTGGAATTTCTTTGTGGTAATAAAATACAAAATGGCGGAGGTACAGCCTGTTGTGCTAGAAGCATCATGAACCGACTTCAAAAACGGTGTACACTCTAGTGTCGGTTCTTATTATCCGAAACAGCCAAAACGAAGAAATTTTATTAGTACATAGATGTAGTAAATGGATGAACCTAAGACATCGAAAAAATATTAAAAATTGGAAGAATGGCAGACCTCGGAACAAAAAGTTGAACATTTTATAGAAGAATTGTAGTCTTATTTGCAATAAAAAAAATAACTATCATAACTATCATTAACATGTGTACAACATTTCAGACCGATTGGTCGAGCAACTTTCGAGTAATCGTGTACACTGATCTTCAACTTCGCGAATAACGAGCTTCGAGAAAATCGCGTTTAAAGTTTCGGTAAGAGAAAAATATGTGATTTTGCGATTTATCGGTTAGTCTGCTATTATTTCAATGGTTTTCGTATCTACCATTACTTCGAAAATTCTACGTAAATACTTCTTCCGGAACATCCGACTAAACCTTATTACAAGTATAGAAGCACTTCAAACAGGGATAATAAATAAGCAAACTTTTGATCATTACTGCAGGGCGCGTCTCAGATCGGTGCGAAGGTGGGTCACGTGTATAGGTTCTTACAACAATAGCTTTGCACTTTACTCCAAATACCAATGCGTTTCGTATTCTATAGGCTTTAAAGTAACTTTTTAAATAAAAAAAAAAAATGACTTTTTTAACTCCATCTACATAGAGGTCCCCCCTTAAGAGAAAAGAAATGTATAACAGATCTTTAATAACACAATTATATCACGTTTTAGTAGTATTTTCATGTTATGCAGATTATGGGGAACTTACGCTAGAATTCTCACGAGTTCAATTGAACCGTTTAACAGTTTTACCAGCGCGGCGAGTGCCGGAGCGACGTTTCGTTAAAATGTTTGCTGAAACACAGTTTTGTCTAAAGTCGGCATGTCGGAGACACGACTGAAACAAGGTTTCTAGCGAGTTGAATTAATCAGTATCCTGCTGCATGGATGCTAGCTTTTTCGCGTTAATAGACACAACGAACAGGTAAGAACGTTAATGGAAAGGAGTTACATGCGTTGATTACGACACATATGTTTTATTTAATTTTGGTACGCGTCTCACTGTTTGCGTTCTATGCCCGAGAGAGGTTTTGAAGCCTTTATTTTTTAATGAAATAATATAGCGAGAATATTGTGTTATAAATATATATTGTATGCGAAAGAGAAAATCTTCGCTTTATAAATTATAGTAAAAATAAATAAAGTTAATAATTTCAGTAAGTTAAAGCGATACCGAATTTTATAAAATGTACAACTTTCGTTCAAAAATACAACAAATTAAATGTATATTTTGGCCTAAGAACAAATGCATTAATACATGTTCAAATTGAAGTCAATGTTATTCGCAGAAATTAAATTTTTATTCTTAGTTTCATATTATGAAAAGTTATTCATCATCTACATTTTAGATTTCTGCCTCGGATATTATTTTTCTAGAACATGGAAATTATTCCTCTTAAAAATATGAGCGTAGAGTTATAGATAAAATATTGTTGCATACATTGTCGAACCGTTCGTTTATATTCGTTTATATTCGTTTGCATTCGTTTACGAAACTATCGCGATTCGAGACGAAGGGGGCATCTGTTTTTTACAGAAGTGTCCTGCACCGGGGGGAGAGGACAAGAAGCGAAGGCGACGCCTTTGTAACAGCAAGGGCGTAGTAGTTGATTGTGGAAAGTCGTCTACGAAAGTCGGTCGCGGTGAAGTGTCGTTCGCGAGCGGGCGGAACGGTCGTGTATTTTTATATATACGCGATTCAAAATTACTCAATAATTCGTTAGAATTACGAATTGTGATAACATTACATTCAGAGTACTCGTACATGCTTCGTATATACATACGTAGGGCTACTTGCCCACTAATTCGTTGAAATCACACAAATTGTAACACTACACGCAAAATACACGTACATTCTTTGTACATATGTACTCCGAGCGCTTATTACCCAAAGATTCGTTGAAATTACACGAATTGCGGTAACATTACGCTCAATGCCTTGCTAGCACTTAATCGAATCTCTCGGTGCGAGATCCTCGCACTAAAGATTATCGGAACCAAGTTCCCGTATAACACAACATTCAATACATTAATGGGAATTATTTCCCAAAAAATCATTTCCGGAGTCACGCGATTAACTAGCAATTAATCACGGACGGGCGCCCACCCATCCTGCACGATATAATACCTTCACACGCAACACACTCACACATTCATTACAATACAAATTATATTTAAAAGGGTTTTTTACGCCTTCGGGCTTTTTCCCTTACATACATATCATCAAGGGTTTTTTATGCTTTCGAGCTATTTCCCTTGCGTAATATTCAATAAACGACATTTTTTATACTTTATAAACTCATCGAATTATTTTAACGAACCTTCCTCGAACCATTCCTGCGTCTATCAAACTCAATTACATATACAAATTTTATTTGTCTAGATTTTATACAGACTTTTTATATAGATATTTATCGAATAGATTGAAGGTCTTCGCGTTGAAAAGTTTCGATCGTACATACATTTCATAATTTTGAGTAACCATTGATTCGACAATCGCTATTTGAATATTAAAATTAATTTAAACGAGACTATAACGAATTAATTTAAAGATCAATGTGAACGAGTAAACATGAACTAAAGGCTGTCTATAATATTTGTTAAGATCGAAAATATCCTTGACTTCGAATTGATGAAGGTTCAGAACCACAATCTTCGAGTTCGAAGCGTAAGTTTCGACGTCCCTTCAGCAAGATACCGAAATGATGGACAGTTAATTAGATACTTTACCATCAAGTCAAGCCTGGAAATTCCAACAACATGATCCATAATCAAGAGCAACTATTTACCATGATTGACAGGTGCTCTATCAATGGGTTAAGCATTTTATAAAACGTTCAATGTATCTTCGAAATCTTTTCAACGCAGAAAAACTTGATTCAGGAGGATGGCGAATCAACGAATAAGTCATACAGAAATAAGCCTAAAAAATGATTATTATTTATTGACTCGAGTCGTATTGGCTTGAAGAAACAACGCTCTTATTATAGACGCTCATAAACGCTATCATAAACGCTCTTTTTTCGGCCACAGCCTATCGAACTTAATCGCACGCAATCACGCTGTTTGTATTCTTACAAACATTCCGTCGCTCGAATTTTTCAAACATACCCAGTTGCACATAATAAATTTATTCTCACCCCACAGTACCTTAAACGGTTTATGAAAAGCACGTGTTTACGTTTGGATCCATCCGCATAAAAAAAAGTCATTTAGTTCTGGCATAAGTCTACATTACGTAGTTCTTGAAAACCGTTTATTTTATAAAAGAAGATAGGACAAACTTGCCCGCTTCCGACGTATAGACATAATAGATCACACATGGCAGTGGCTCAGCAACCACCACAACGCTGCAGTCCGTCGTTGCGACGCGAAGGCCATAACGACCCCGAGGACTTTAACACTAGATTTAGGGACATTTAATGACCAGTTATGTCTAAATTAAATATGAATTCTAAAAATACGTACATCGGTTTATAGGAAGATTTTTTATCTCGATGAAGGTTAACATGCATTTTGACATAAACTTTATGATAATTTTCATAATTAAAAACAAAAAATGTAAGATCCGTCATTGTGACGGGTGCCGTAAATCTAGTGTTAAGTAAGTTTTTGGTGTGGGGCTGAAAAGTCCTCGCAACACCAGGAAATATATGCATATTTGAGATTTTGCAAAGTCATCACATTATGTTTTTCTTTTACATTGCGCCTTTTTGTCTTGAAAATGTATTATTAATATTATTTCATACAGAAATAAATGAATGCACGGTCAAAATATAAATAATGCTAATGATAATAATAGTTCTTAAAGAGAAACATAAGGACATTATGAGCGAGAGATTATGAATTTAGTCAATAACAGGTCACATAAATCAATATATACAGGGTGTCCCAAAAGTGTTGAAGGAGCCGCAAATGGGAGGTAGGCGGAGTCGTTCTGAACAACTTTTTCATTTGCAAAAATGTCGTATGGGGCTTCATTTTTAAATTATTAACGAAAAACACCGACCAATCAAAGCGTGAGAATCGCGCGCGCTGGGAGGCAGAAGTGTAGGCCCGAGTTGCGATTGGCCGTGGCGCGCGATTCTCGCGTTCTGATTGGTCGGTGTTTTTTGTTAATAATTTAAAAATGAAGCCCCACACGACATTTTTGCAAATGAAAAAGTTGTTCAGAATTACCTCACCTACCTCCCATTTCCGGCACCTTCAACACGTTTGAGACACCCTGTATATAATAATAAATGAGTATACTTTACGTAAGTTCAATGAAAAATATTCGAAAAACCCCGTACATATCTTTCGTATACCTAATTGAGCAGTAATTATAAATTAAATACGTTGATATAATACCTATGTGCTTCATGAAAATTTAAATTAACATACCAGTAAAAAATATTTCTTTACCAGCGAAAAAGCGAAACGTAACCAGAAGTAAAGTTTCAAATTTTTGTATAATTATACAAAAAATAAATTACTCGTGAGTAATTTAAAATATTTCAAACGTATTCATACAAAGTGTCAAATGTGCAAATTAGTTGAAGTTCACGTGAGAACAAGTCCGTTTGCGAAGCAATCGGCTAAGAGAGCATCCGTGTCGAAATCTGCATAACTAGGGTCCGTTGAGAATACAAGCACCGTGTCCAGAGTACGCAATCTCCGTGGACTAAAGACGAGTTCTTATCACGGTCCATCAGCCGGATACTAGAGGCTGGGGAAGGGAATTGGAAAACTACTCAAGTGTCGAGAAAGTTGGAACCTGGTTGATGGGGTCCTGGCTGGAGCGCAACAAGTCGACTGCTCGTCACCATTTCTTGCTAGATCGATTTATTCTTTGCCCTGTTCGTTAGTTTTGGAATTTCTTAAATATGTAAGCGAGATGCACCATATTTTGAATACTCTAGTAAGTTGGTATACTTCAGTAGCAGCCTATTAACGTTATCTATTTAGTAAGTCGTAAATAATAGGAGCGATCAACCTACTAACTGACGTTTGTCCGTAAACTGTGACTCTAACATTTTTTACTCAATTTTGCAGAAGACTAAAACACTAATATGCAGAAGTTTTTTTAGCAAGTAAGATAAAAGCCAACACTTCGATATTTCCCATTAGTTGAACATCCGCAAATAATACTTATCATTACATTTAACACATTGACTTCTTATATGTAATATTCATAGATTCAGGTTGTTAATATGAATATTTGCAATTAGAAAAATGAACAAATTTTTGACAGTATAGGTGATAGATTCGTATGAAGATGTAAGGGTCATGTACAGTTCGTCAACCGGGAATTGGCGAGCGAGGAGGTTAAAATGAAAAATAAGAAGTACGCCTATCCGCGCCGTGAATCCTCCGAACTTGATATTGATCGACGATCACCGACTGCCGGTTGTTTATATTCTTTGAGTCAAATGGTGCAAGTGACCGCGCGAACCTATAAAATGATCCCACTGAAAATACGGGTGTGTCGATACGCCAATTCCTAGGTTGTAGATAGTACGTGACAGTCGCGCGGTAAAGTGTTAATAGTCACTTTATCCATACATAAATTATTTTATTTCTTTATTGAAATGTATAATAAAATGTATTTATGTACTTTTCTTCACGAACTTGTAGCAGTTTTATAAAAAACAACTTGTTTTTTAAACTCCCCAATTTATACTGTTTAAATATTAATCTTATTTAATTTGTTAAGAAACCGCGACTTTTTCTTAAATGAATATTGTTACTAATACTTAATATTTTGATATAGTTAAAGAATTTTTAAGAAATTTCACGTTTTAGTATAATTTTTTGTAGCGCAATGTTAACATTAAATTTCGTTTTATCTTATTATTCGTGCATCCGCGAACTAAAGCAGTGAAACACCAGAATATTTTAAAATAAGACCACCACCGCAGAAAATGTTATCGTCGTAATTACTATTTTGTGTTATACTTATTTATTTTTTTTGTAGACATTCTTTAACTCTTTTATCTGCGCTTCATGTGATAATTTGTGTCATAATATTTCATATAAGTGTAGCCCCGAAATGATTTGTTCAATGATAGATTTATTCAGTGTTGTGTCGCGCTCTTCGTTTTTAGTTTTGAAGGCGGCACGATAGGTAGTACCCTTTAGATGCGGGTAAGTCGCGATTGTCGATTTCGCGAGTAAAAAAATTGTAGGTTGATTGAGTTTTTTGAGTATTAGGTTCATTCGATTTGTAGGTTGTTTTAGTTCTCTATGTTAGGTTTGTTCTAGTTGTAGGTTGTTTGAATTCTGTCTTAGAGGTGCAAAAATGTCTTGTAGGTAAACTCGTATAGGTTAGTATGATGGGGGTGTATTCTGGGATTCGCGGAAATATCGTAGGAGGCGTAAACATAGGAGTTCATGTGATTGGTCTAAAAAGATTGGTATGGGTCTTGAGTGACCGCCTAACTCTGACGTCAGTAGTTCTTGGGAAAACCAGGAACTAGTGACGTAGAGGTTTTTATAACTTAGACCCCTGACCGTTGTCAGGTAGAGTAGAAATTTCGCTGTTAGGGGTGCCGCGTTTTACAAAGTGTTCCTATAATAAAATTTCCGCTGTTCAGAGTTTACCTACAGATCGTTAAATGGTCATTGGATCTTTCCTTTTGTACAAAATAATAATAGGTTTGAAGTGTCCCCAATATAAGGACGCAACATTCAGTATTATTTAATTTTATTTGCTTACTATCATAAATTATTTATACAGGCAGAATATGCTAAGAGCAATAAAAGTGGAGAAAGAAACAAAAACAAGAAAACAAGGAAAAGAATATCAAAGATGTCAAAGAAAAGAAACTGAAAAGAACTATGACAGATACGAGACAATTGAGTTCTCTAAAGAACATTAAAAAAAACATTGAGAGGAAAAAGAAATAAATAATAATTACTATTATTATTTAATATAATTATTAAAGTATTTGATATAAGTATATAGATCAAGTTTAGTTCTGCTTTTTCAAACATCGCGCTTTTTAATTTATTTTTCAGAAGAAAAAATTTGTGTACTGGGTGATTCTAAACGCTATTATTTTTTAATGCTTCACCAAATGATTAAATCCAATAATTGTCTTAATTAATTTTTGATCATACAATGAATACAATTCATTATGTAACTGTAAAATTGTTCAGTATAATTAGATTTATATAATGAAAACTTATGTAATGTTCCTTCGATACTTTCAATATCAAAGTACCAGAACTTTTATTGCATTTAATTGCTAATTAAAGAAAATTATTTACTCTACACGTGTCGTTTGCATATTAATGCCATAGTTTTATGTCAATTTTGCGGACACTTCGAGATTACAAAGTGTGACACGAAATTTTAAGCTTCGCTATATTGATCATTTGAAATGTTTCAAGGTGTTCTAACACTTCTGTTGCATGAATATCAGGTAACGGCAAAAAAGGAGAAGAGCAAATGCAGTTTTTATGTTCGAAATGTGGGTGTAGCGTGAATGTACTGATTATGCACCCAGACGTTACTGCTGTAATTACTGCGAATGAATTTCAAAACTTATTTATATTTATCTTAAATAATTGTTCCTACACTGCGTTTAGGACTGATTCGATTCTTATGAGAAAAGTAATTTTATTACCTATTTTATTATCTTGCGTTTCTAATTTTATAAAGCGAATACTGGTTTTCCGAATTATATACGCAATATTAAAAATGCTACTCTATTTAAGCTACAGTTTTCAATTATTTAAATACCCTACAATAGTAATTACTTTTGTCCTTTGTCATAATTTGATACTGATCCCAAAAAAATTAGTATTCCAAATACGCTACCCATTTCTACACAGTAAATTACGGAAATAGCATGCCCAGCAAACACTTTAATTATTTCAAACTAAAAACAGCAAAAGATTATACAGCAATAAGCGAAGCATCAGCGAAATGCTTTTTTGTATTAAAGGTTTTTAACGCATTTTTATTGGGACGGGTTTACAGTTGTAAAACGAAGTTATAGATGTGAAACGAAAATATAGTGCATTATTTGATATAGCGCCGGTTCTGGAAAATGCGCAGGACATGTATTCACGCAAGCGGCCAAATCCCTAAAGTCATTAAACACGTCCCTACAGTGCAATCTAAATAACAAAATTACAATATAATTTAATACTGTAACATTGTAAATAAACAGTGTCGTATTTTCTAAAGTTTATGGTATTTGAAAAGCGAGAAAGTAAGTAGTTGCAGTTTATACACTCTTTAGATCGATTTTATCCTTCTTAATAGTAGATGTTAATCATTCTTTTTAAATGATTTCCTTGTATGGTACTTTTATACAAACACAGTGATATGGCTCTCATAAATGAGATTGAATTTTCAAATCCACAAACTGCGAAATTTCCAAGTTTCCATATTTCCAAATTGTTAATTCTATTGAAATAATTCTGTTATTGTATTTTGGTATTGCCAACCACTCATTTTATATTAAACATGCAGCGGCACGTGGGTCGCAGCGTCGAAGGAAATAACATTGACCGCTTACTGATGCTTAGGTGCAGGCAATGAAGCCTCTCCTAAAGTCTGTAAGTTGGCGAAATTATGTAGAGCAATGAAATATGAACGAGCCTTTGCTGTCTACATCTTGGGAAATGTTTTTGTGTATGATTAAACAATTGAAGTCGTTAGGTAGGTATTCTTAGAGTAAGAAAATAAGAGCATTCGGCCGATCCCGTGCTTCGTTTAGTACTTCTAAGTGAATGAGAAACCTGTGCCCGATTCCATTGAGCAACGCGTAATAATAAAGTTTCTATCTCGTGAATCTGTAAAACCGGCCGAAATGTACCGCAGACTACATGCTCAGTTTGGGTAGACATCTTTTCATGGCCACGAGTAAAGGCAACATCTGAGACCAAGTTAGGCTTCAGTATAGACTAAACGGCGAGACTGTCCCATCCGCGAGGTTTTGTTTCTGCACGACAACGTTAGGTTACACACAGCAACTCTAACGCAAAACAAGCTGATGGAAATGAAATGGACAACGCTTGATCACGCACCGAACAGCACAGACCAGTCGCCATGTGACCTCTCAAAGAAGTATTTGGGGGCGAGCGACTTGAGAACAACGATCAGGTGGAAACATTCGTGCGCGACTGGTTGGGTACGCGCCCAGCTTCATTCTATGAAAACGGAATAAAGAAACAACCCAAACGTTGAGAAGGATGCATCACAAAAAGAGGAGACTACGTAGAAAAATAATTTGTACGCATATAAATAATATATATAAAATAAACACTGTTTTAAAAGAAGGCTCGTTTATGTTTGATTTTCCCACGTATTTTATACTTTCTAGCACGTGTCCAGCTGAATAGGCTACCCTTCGTAAAACGCTGCGAGCCATATGCCGTCACGATTAGTACGGTCGTATGACCATCGCGACCCAAAAATCCTTGTACACGTGATGACCACGTTTTAGTTTATAACAAATTCTACATCTACCGGAAAGTCAGGGCGTTGACAGTGGTACTTGCAATTCATTATGTAACGCCCTCCTTGTCAATGTCATAAAAGAGAAAGATCAACGCTACACAGTCAGAATAGTTTCAACCAGAATGACTTCAGTTAGTCAGTTAGTTAGTGAGTCGGAATAATTTCAGTCAACCAGTTAGAGTTAGTTCCCAACGAAGTCTTCCGCGTCTTCCTCTCGCACTCCGTTAATCGTTCGTTAATAGTCTTGTATATTTGTTAATAGTTATATTTCCTGCACACTACCATTATTTATTTAATAAACTTTATCGTCTCACACTATAAATTACTACCTTATCTCAGCTCTGCGACAACAAAACATAATAACGAAGGGCTTTGCAAATTTTCTATACTTTCAGCTTGAAATTGTTATACATTAAGTACTATTGGTGGTACTTTCATTTTAAATCTGTCTAAAATTTCTAATTTCGGAACTGGTTGTTTCATATATGACAATCTAATCAAAAAAAGTTTCAATGTATAAACATATTTAATACGAATAATTTGATATGAACCGTGGACAACTTTAAACTATGTATACCATGATCGGTATATTCGTTATATTGCGCAGTTTTATTTATTCCCACTTTTTATCGTAACTTTGTATGTCTTAACGCTAGGTTTACAGAATGTGTTAAGGTGACGGATCTTAGATTTCTTATTTTACATTATGAAAATTATTAAGAAGCTTCTATCAAAAGTTGCGTTAACATTCGTGGACTACACTGTACAACAAATTTTGACTTTTCTTTCTCTCATAACCGCTACTATGAAATTCTTATAGATTTTTGTGAGCTGAATACGAACTTGGAATCCGTTTTTCTCTAGGACGTGCAGTTATTGAGAAACTTAATGTTAGCAAAAATTGAAAATTTTCAACTTTGGGAATTTTTTATGCTTTCAACATAGCAACTATTCAGTGGCTCTTTACATGAAAGAAATCTGTGATCTTTCCCGAATAAAACGATATAAATTGTTATTGCATTGTAAACATTTAAATATGTTTAAATAATGATCAAAATAAGAAAGACACCGAAAATGCACCAGTTTTCGTTGATATGTTTCAATGTATTTCAAAAACTATAGGTCTAGGCGAAAATCTGACCATCGTACGTGATAGAGCAGACATTTTTGCTGCAAAAAGTATCAAGCGAAGTTAGAAAATCAGTTTTGTTTTCATTTTATAAGAAAAATAGTTCGGCAAAACACACTGCCAGTGGTACTGAGTGTTATATAGCGCCGCGCCGTTCAGTTCTTCCGATATACCAAGGCAGTGGGCATTGAGTACCACTGGCAGCGACGCGTGTTTCGCCGAACTATTTCCCTTATAAAATGTAAACGAATGTGATTTTTTAACTTCGCTCAATGCTTTCTGCAGCAGAAATGTCTGCCCTATCACGGCCGATGGTCAAATTTTCACCTATACCTATAGTTTTTGAAATAAATTGAAAAATACCAACGAAAACTGGTGCATTTTCGGTGTCTTTCTTACTTTCATCATTATTTAAACATATTTAAACATATTTAAATGTTTACAATGCAATAACAATTTATATCGCTTTATTCGGGAAAGTTCACAGATTTTTCTCGTGTGAAATGTCACTGTATAGCTGCTATGATAAAAGCACAAAAAATTTCCAAAGTTGAAAATTTGCAATTCTTTTTAACGATAATTTTCTCAAAAACTGTAGGACATAGAGAGAAACGGATTTCAGATTCGTATTCAGCTCGCAAAAATCTATAAGAATATCATAGTGGCGGTTACGAAATCATTTGGCTCTTGTACAGTGTTATTTATTTATTCTTATAATTAAGTTTCAATTTAGATACGAGTAGTCATTAAAAGTCGGTAAGTATAGAATTAAACAAACTAGTATTCCAAATTTGCTACACTCCCTCCATTTTCTGATATATCGTATTTGCAATAGAATGCAGCGAAGAGTGAACTGAACTTCGAATACTAGTTAAATATAAATCTGATGTTCAGTGCGTTAAAATCCATTGGATCAACAAAGAGACCGCTAATCCTATCGAGTCGTGCCTTTTATCTTCTCCCGCAGATATATCGCACGTTTACAGAATTCTCGAGGATAATCCTCGGATATATACGATTTGTGTAATCGTGCGAGTCCAGCTGCCGGAGAATTGTGTTTTATAAACGATTTTACTTTTTTCTCCTACCTCCTTCCTTACACCCTTCTATTATCTCCGACGAAATGATATGCCGCGCCATTTCGCAGGAACATGTTTTTCGAAGTAGACTCACAAAATGCTCGTTTTTGCGATGCACTCGTATAAAATAAAACGCTGACAGTACATGGGGGAGACGATGTTGTAGAAAGAAAAAGGTGGACGCGTGGATGAAAAAAATTCAGAGAAACGGCGATGAAATAGAACATCGAGACGAGAAACAACGAGAACGCTGTGCAATGTCGTAAAATTCTTGGTTCCATGTAGACAGAGCTCGTAAGTTTTGTGGAAGTAACTACATATTTAACACGTTTATTCCTTCAAGCATTTTTTAAACGAATTTTGCTATAACATTTTTTTGATAATACGGTGAATAGTAAATACTTATACAAACTCGAACGTATGCAAATAAAAAACAAACTTTATATTGCATTTAATTTAAACGAACGACGTTTGTTTGTATATCAGTAAATGTACAACTCGAAAACGTTTTTCAATTTTAAATATTTCACTATGGATTTTATTTTATTGAGAACAGCTTTACTTTATCATAAACACGAAAACTCGACAAAGTCAATAAGGAATGTACTTTTGTAGAAAACTGCCGCTACAGACTGAATCTTGCCTATACGAGCATATGTGTGCCGAGTTACGTGTCAGTATATTATTTGTTGTTCTGTTTTTATCGTACTAATCGTAAAGCAGTCGCTAAAATATCCGACCTTAACTCGGTACTGTTCAAGAGATATCTTGCAACGAATGCAAAGAGAAAAACTTCGATTTCCGTAAACTGTACAAAGACAAAGGCCACATTAAAAAAAATTTCGAACGACATGGAGAGATGCCACTACCGGATCCACTATACGTTACAGAAAGACCATAGAATATATGAAAATTTTCTTTCCTGAACCATTACTCCGTTGGAGGTGCTCATATATAACTGTATTTGTTAGCAATTCACAGAACGTAAATGTGATAAACGCATCAATGTGTACATTTATAAATTGTTACTTCACAAGCCTCAGTACATTTACAAATCCTTGATTCATAAGACAAAATGTTAAGCAAATCTTAGCAACTTCAAGTTTATATTAGATAAAGTGAACACATTTAAATGAAAATTTTTTAAATTATTCTGCAAATACCGCAGAAGACATAACTTAAAATACTTAAAAACATCGACTTCTTTTATAACCATCAATTATGTAAACAAACTATCCTTCTCGCTTACTCAATGCAATTTGGTCTATCCGAAAGTTCTGTCCGTTTTTAGAATAGAAGAAAGAATAAATTTTTCGAACCTAGAATAAGCTTTATTGAGAAATATAATTACTATAATAATTTATGTCTTCTTGCCAGCGTGATGGCAATTTGTATATCACATTTTTAAAAAATGCCTTATTTGATAAGGTATCAATGCTTGTCTGATATCTTCTTCGTTTTTGTTGGTATTATATTGGTAATACGTGTATGCGTGGGAGAGATCGCTGCCCATCGTTCAGTTGTCTTATGGCGTTTTTCTATTGTACAGAACGTACGTTTCTACGATGTAGCTCCTTTTTTTACCATTTATATTATTAACAACTATTCTGTGCATCTTTTGTATTCTCATAAATCTTTTCTTTATCTACTGAATATGTGAAGTGTTTCGCTAACAGTTTTGTCTTATTTTCTTATTTTTTCTTCATTATTTCGTTTTTTCTTATTTTATTCTATTATTCTTCTTATAAAATGAAAACAAAACTGATTTTGCAACTTCGCTCGATGCTTTCTGCAGCAAAAATGTCTGCTCTATCGCGTACGATGGTTAGATTTTCGCCGCGACCAATACTTCCTTAAATAAGTTTAAAAATATCAGCAAAAATTGGTGCATTTTTGGGGTCTTCTGTACTTTGATTATTGTTTAAACATATTTAAATGATTACAATGTAATAACAATTTATATCGTTTTATTCGGGAAACTTTACAGATTTCTCTCATGTAAAGTGCCACTGAATAGCTGCTATGATAAAAACACAAAAAATTCCCAAAAGTGAAGGTTTGCGATGTTCTAACATTAATTTTCTAAAAAAAACTGTACATATCAGAGAAAAACGGATTACAGATTCGTATTCACCTCGCAAATATTGATAAGAATTTCATAGCGGTGGTCAATGTCGGATTGAACGTCAAAGATCGTGCATGCGTGTGAGCGTATGCGTGAGTCTCGGGCAGCGTGGCTCGGGTTTGGCAAGAGGATGGGGGAGTCGCGAGGGTCCTTTGTATTCCCGGGTGCGACATGTAAGAAAAATATACAGTAAAAGCCCGTACAGTGCACTACTCGGTTGTTCGCCACAGTGCAAAACGTCTCTTCCTGCGCCTATGCGTGCGTTATTGCTGCGCCTATGTTCGCCTCGCCCGAGCCAGTCCAAGCGTAACACGATACTCGCCGCGGTCCCTTTGATGCGGGCTGACAGACCTCCAGTTCCAAATTTAGCAATATATAATTTTTTAATATCTATATCTTTTTGACTGCAAACTTTTTTAAACATATTCGTGAGGTTCTTCCGATCAAAATAAGACCAAACAAGATATAATTACGATAACAATTACCTGTGTAACAAGCCATAAAAGTTTATTTGTATCTCTGCCGTAAATGTAACGTCCGAAACTTTTATGGCTTGTTACACAGGTAACAAACCAAAAATGATGAGAAAAAAATGAAAAGACAGAACACGCAGGAGTCTTTCATGTTTGCCGAACGTCTCGAACCTCTGTCCCTCTTTGTTTTTGTATCGCTATCCTTTTCTACGTTCGGTTTGCGTCGTATCCCCCCTCAGATTGGCTCTAAAACACGTACCGAATTGTGCACTGTGGCGACTATCCCCCATCAGATTGGCTCGAAAACACATACCGAATCGTCACTGTGGCGTCTATCCCCCCTCAGATTGGCTCGAAAATACATACCGAATCGTCGCTGTGCACATCGTATCCCTCTGTTCGAACATCGTCGGACATTTAAATGCCTCACCGTCATAGCAGCGGTTTCTTTTTTCGGTCGCCGGCAAAGACGAGCCGCGGCGAGGAAAGGACAACCACCGAGTATAAAATTTCGCTTCCACGGTCGCCACAGTGCACGTTTCGATTCCGGCCTCCGCTGCACTGTGCGGGATTTTACTGTACAGTGAATTTCTACAAGCATGTCTCTTCTTTATTTACCCGTTCCCTGCGTAATAGAACAGTAAAAAGAATCGAAAAAGTCAAAAGTTGTTGTACATTGTAATCGGAGGGTGCTAGGTTCGGAGAGTATGGCGAATGCGACAGAATTTCCCAGCCTAGCTCTGCTGCTTTCTGATGAGCCCTCAAAGCAGTATGTGCACTGACATTATCATGAAACAGTGTGATGTCCTTCCTATTGAACATCGCCAGTATCTTTTCTTGGAGTGCTATTTTTAACTTATCCAATTGCTGATAGTACTTCTCCGAATTTAGCTTTTCGTTTGGTTTCAACAGCTCAAAATGTATTGTTCTTCGAATGTCCCACCATATTCTGTCCCGGTATAAAGGTAGAGGGTACAAGTATTCCGGGTTCACAATACGCCGTTACCCCTACGATGTTTTCATAGGTAATCCACTTTTCATCCCCAGTTATAATCCGGTCCCAGAAGGGTTCAATTTTGTTCCGTGTAATCAGAGAATACTTAATTTCGAAGAGCACATGTCTACAAAGGCAATTATGAAAGGACACAGTCATATAAGGCTCAAAAGGGCATGCGTACACATAATCAAACTTGAAACGAAAGTATCGGACAGAACTTTCCGGTAGACCTAATATGTTCTGAACTTTAATAATTTTGAATCTTAGTTAGCGCGGTCGGATCCCTTACCGCGATTCGGATGTCCGTTTATCCTAACCTGACGCAAACCTAAATTCAAAATCAGATAAGACTTTACTGTTGCTTTTAGCGCACGATGTTTCATTTTACTCGTTTCAGAATGCTAAATACGAGTATTATATTCGTCTTTGGCAAAAGTTACATTCCATCCATATATATTTACGAAAATTTCATTAATAATTCAGCAGTCGAGTAAACTTGGCGAGACTACGATAAAAATCGAGTAAAAATAATTTGTACTATTATAGTTGATGTTTATGTACACCCATTATACTGTAGCGGTTAAGTTGTAAATTTAGTTGGAAAGTTTTTGAGGTCCTTGAGGACCTAGGCTTGTTCTCACGTTTTGCACGTAAGCCTTTGCTTTCTCTGTTAGGGGCGCTTTTCATGCCACGTGTGTTTTCCAACGGGCAGGAAGAGTTTGGAAAATGCAGTATAAAGCAATTGACTCTCGTAGAAAACACATCACGCTTCAATAATCATAGTATCTGTCCGCGTCATGTTTCAGACTCCTAATTGTTATATGTTATCGTCTTTGTTATTATTTTATTAAAATATATATTTCTGTTGTCTGTTAACCTGTGTAAAATTTACGTACATGACATAACGCTATCATAAATACTTACTAGTTTTGGAACATTACAAAAAACGTACTCCCCTTTATAGACCTCTAACTTCAGAACTTTCAAGTCTGCAAATATAAAAATCCCTAAATTTCTAATTTTCCCAACCAAACATCAACGGGCGGAAGGGTTTCATTTTCGAATGTTATTTAACCTGCCCTACTGTACATGATAATTATAATTCTTGCATAAAAGACGAATTAATTACTATATATACACCACTTTACGGATTAAAGTTTTCAAATAACTCGTATAAAAAATTGTTTAAAAATATTATTTCGTTACTAATTAAATATCTAAGTTTAACAACTAGAACAACTGTTTTAATACTTGTTTTAGTACCATTCATTTTATTCATCGTTTCCAATAAGAAAATTCAATTTTCACGGGAAAGAGAAACCACGGAACGTGAACATTCCCATCGAAACACGAAAAATTTGCTTTGCCTCCGTTTTTCCTCTTTTTTCGGTTCGCTTTTCCATTAAATGATACAGGTATCGAAACGAAACAGCAGGTTTTCGAAAACAGTATCGAGGTAGGATGAGTTTCGTCACCACAAAAATGCAAAACATTGAGAGGGAGATAGAGGGAGACAGAAACAGAACAGATGCCCAGAGGGCAAACGAGGTAAACGGTTTGATGGATTTACTAATTAAACATGGAAATTAAAAGATTGTACGTTGACTACTATCGAGAGAAAATCGAAACGATTTTTACGCCAAGCAAAACATGTTACTTATCATCTTTCCCTTGCTTATATAAACCTCTGACAAACTACAGAAATTAAAGTCATCTTTTGCACCTGAATTTTTTACTATCACGGCTATATTTCCAACAAGATTGAATTGGAATATTTTTAAAGTATTCTGAAGAAAAGAATATTTGTTGTATGTACATCGCCAGAGATGACAACAAACTGTTTATTCAGACTGCGAATATAACAAATCAGTAAATGTAATTATTAATATCACTAAAATAGGTTTACTAATTTGTAGTACTTTACTAAATTTATTATTTGTGCATGTTATTATCCGTATCAAGAACGTTATGAAGAATGGCGGCCAGCAAACATTAGTAAAATTAATGACAAAATTTATGTATTAAATATGCATAAATTCTTAAATTCATCAACAAGTTGCATTTGTCGTTTTATATATCGTGAACGAATCTTTTTACTAAAAACATCAACTTCAGTTTTTTTCGAAAATGAAGCTACATATAGTTCCGTCGCACGTGGAACAGAGAACGCGAGTTCTACAAAATACTATTTTTCAGATGGACATTTCTGCTTTACCGGTAGTATTTATTTACCTTTTGTCTATAATAGAAAACCTAATAGTAAGCCTAATCGGATTTGGCCTTCAAGAACCCATGATCGCTATCGCTTCCATCCTTTTCCGAAAAAAAGGCGTGTGAAAGAAGCAACAGCGAGTGGACACCAGGGTCAAGGGACATGTTGATTGAAACTTTAACACTACGAACGACAACCAATCAGCATGTTTCAAAACACTTCCGAATCTTCGCAGAAGTGCGGACGATAATAACTCGTCACCTACAGTCGCGTCAATCGTATTGGACGATATTACTCAATCGAGAAAATATCAACCATGCCAGACGTTTTTAACTTAACGGTCCGTCATTATAGTTCATGAAATACGTAGGCTTTAGCTCGCCCGATGAAGAGCAAAACAGGAACATATCACACTGTAATGATCTACGCGTGACCTTTATAACTTCACGTCACGATAACGATAAATCCGTGCGGTCAATCACAAAAAGTGTAATAACACACGTAACGAAACATTACTCCGCGCGAAACATATTACAATATTTTGTTACTTTCTTACGACTTATTTCTTCACGTAGAGTCATCCTGTACTCAGTTATATCTGTGTTATAGCTCGGTTGTATGTACATTTCAGAAATATCCTGTATTTTCTAAACACCATACAGTAAAAATTCTCCTTGTGTACAGGAGGCCGGAATCGAAATTGTACACGAAGAGAACCCTAGAAGCGAAATTTGATACTCGACGGCCGTGCCTTCCTCGTCACGGTTCGCGGCCGATGAAACGACGATGGTCGAATATCGGTGAGACACATACTAATGCAAGCAAAGACAAAGATTAAAATTTTCTTATTTCTTATTATTTTTTCATGAAACTACCATCGTATTCGTTTCGTTTTTCTGATTAAAATGACACCAAACACGTTATAATTACGATCATAATTACCTGTGTAACAAGCCATAAAAGTTTATTTGTATCTCTGCCGTAAATGTAACGTCCGAAACTTTTATAGCTTGTTACACAGGTAATTGTTATCGTTATTATATCTTGTTTGGTCTTATTTTGATCGAAAGAACCTCGCGAATATGTTAAAACAGTTTGCAGTGAAAAAAATATAAGTATTAAAAAATTATATTGCTAAATTTGGAACTGGAGGTCTGTCAGCCCGCATTAAAGGGACCGCGGCGAGTATCGTGTTACGCTTGGACTGGCTCGATCGAGGCGAACATAGGCGCAGGAAGAGACGTTTTGCACTGTGGCGACAACCAAGGACTGCACTGTGCGGGCTTTTACTGTCATATACGAGCAAGACTTATACTGTAATTCGAAATTGACTTTAACATATTGCACTGAGCTACCCTAAATATTACTCTGAAAGAATCTGTACGCACATGCTAAAACAATCACCCGGATAAGACAAGCTTTAATAAATACATATCTAAAGTACATTATCCGCGGCAAGTTATCGACGTATCGATAACGAACTCGTTACCGTGGATTCATGAGAAATCCAATTACCCGGTACCAATGATTTTTCTGCAAGTATTAGGCCTGCCAGTTTAATTGCCAGCCACGTGAAACGAACGTGCACTCTATTTTCGTAGCAGAAAACACGCGTATCGACGGTTCGTGGTCATGAAAAGGCCGCCATTATTGGTCGTGCTGGTGCAGATCCATTGTTTATCGCACATTTAGCGGATAAACAGCGAATTGAGGTAAATACCAGAGGTTCGTCGGGGTTGGTTCTATGGTGAAAGGGATGAAGCTGGGAGAGTGGGAGATCGGATGTGTGAGGGAGAGAGAAAGGGGGAGATGCCAACCACGTTATTGTCACGTCACAGAATCGTGAGGTATAGTAAATGCCATGCATGTTTAATCAGTTAGAATTATGGCTCGTCATGTAGCAGTTTTAACGGATCATTCGTTGCCTAGTGATCGCCCTCCTACCATGACATATTATTTTTCCCCCCTTCTTCATTTCAAAACCGACATGGAACAAAAATATTGAAAGTTACGAGAACGAGTCGTTTTAAACGCTGACTACAGAAAAAATGCAACTTTACGGATTGCAAACATTCGAAGCAAAGGGATTTTTTATGTACCAGTGAATAGTATGTGTGACCATGGTCTATCGATCAATGAGATTTTACTCTCTGAGGTACATACATTCGACCGAGAATACGAAAGTATTAGGGTCTACACAAACCAATAGTACACCAGCTTTTTATACAAATTATATATTAAAAATGATATTATATCTGCCAGTAGATAATATTTATTATTTATTAAATTTATGCCTGAACACTTTGTTTCTCTTTAACGAATGTTTACATGATGTTAAACATTTCATTGTAGGGTATCTTAATAAAAAACAGTGTTAAATACAATGGAGTTTTCATTTGTTATAAATTTTTAAGTAAGAAGGTACAAAGAGTGATTTCAGGAATGCTATATTACATAATTTTATATATAGCAAGATTACACTAAATAATGCAACCGGCAATTGTGAGTTCATAAACTTCTTAAAATTTAAGAAATGGCAAATATAACGATTAAAAAATTAGGTAATTTTGAATTTTGAAAATGCGAGAAGTTTTGTCTCTGAAAATTTAGTGAGTAAGGTTTTGGTAACTTGACAATTCAGGCATTTTTAGGGATTTGAAAATTTGGGATTCGGAATTTTTTGAAGTTTGGTAATGGGGGAAAATTTGAAGAATGTAGAAATTTGTCAAATCAGGGTGATGTAATTTTAGTCTCTAGATGTAACTTTACTCTGTCCAACAAATTTGAACTTTTCTCCGACGCTCTAAAATCCGCTCAGTGATTATTATAGCGTCTCTTGCGTTGATTACGAACCGGTAACCCGTTTTTCGCCAGCACGTACAGTTTTTGAGAAATTTGCTTTTGAAAAAAATCACATTTTCGAAATTCAAACCAATTTTTTGAGGTAACTATAAAAAATTATGATATTCCGTTTGCATCAAAAGATTCTGTAGACTTTCCTGATTACAACGGTATCTGGCTTTTATGCATTCTAAATATTTAAACATATTTAAACAATCTATGAACGCGGAGGGACACCGATCTTGCACCAATTTTTACGTACATTTTTCAATTTAGCTCAAAAAGTAAGGGTGAAACGTCGCTTTTTTACGAAATCAGAAGCAAAATAGCAACGCGGGAAACGTAGTGAGGACAGTGGTTTTCACGCCACAGGGATCGTTCCTTGCATCGCGTTAACATAAGCGGGAGACAGCTCAGACGTGGCAGACCACTGTCTGTGCTCGTTCTTCGTCGTCACAAAAAGAATCGATCAGACAAAGAAAAATAATTAGAGCGGTAAAATCAACAATATCATGATGACAAACGACAAAGTAGAATAACTGATGAAGAGAAATTATTACACGTGCGCGACAAAAGTAAGCGCACTTCGAGAAGCAGATGATGATTCAAATATGTTATAGATAACCGCCCGCTACCCTCAGCGTTCTGAGGTGGTAACGCTCTCCATGCCAATATTATAAGAGAGGGAGATCATCGCGACAGATCAGTATACTTCAGAATACAACTGCAATAACTCCAGTCAACTAGTTAGAGTCAGTTCCGTGTCTTCCTGTCACACTTAGTAAATCATCCGTCAATAGTTTTATATATTTTTGAATAGTCATATTTCCTGCGCACTACCTTATTTATTTAATAAACTGTAAGGGCGAATAGAGCGAACGATGGGATTAATGACCGACGTGACGATGACCGCAGTCGTCGTCGATAGTCATATGGTACAGCCACGAAAACAAAGGAAATTTGGAGTATTTCCCCATCCGATCGTCTCCACAAAAACGCTTGACGAAGCGTGGCGACTTCACTTGTTATACGTATTGACGCGAAAACGGAGCAGTTTTTGGTCGAATAAAAATATATTATATTAAAAAGCTATTCTTTCGTGAAGATTTATTTTTGAGAAACCCAACCATCCTTACAAAACTGTATTATCGCACACTATAAATCACTCGCACCTATCATGCATGCTTCAGCAACATTGCATATCCCAGCTCTGCGACTACAGTTCTATTCTGTCTAACTGTTCTATACTGTCTCAACTGTTTTGTACTATCTAAACTGCTCTGTCCTATCAATAGTGTTCTATGTAGTCTGAAAGTTCTATGATTTCTATCCTGGTTCTGGCATTTTTGCCATATTTAAAACCCCCGGTTCTCCTTTCCATTACGCTCTTAGTGTGGTGCTTTTCTGGAAGGAGAACGGGGTTTCCTACACGTGGAACGACGGCGGTTGCTCGGAATTTGGGGTTTTCCAAAAAAAATAAGTATTTCTTGGAGCCCTGAAAACCGTTAATTTCCAGGGCCAAGTTATCCTTCGATCTTTGGGACTTGGGGGTTTATGGCAGAGTCTGCACTCGGGCCTCGAAGGTCTAAAAAGAGAGCAGCTCTTAGTTGATGGCAATAATATGGGTAACAAAACTAATTTTGTCCTGTAACAGCATTCGGCGTGCGTACAGGCGTGTACGTGGCGAATCCGCCTCCCCGTGGTTCCCCGTGGACGCGGTTACCGACTTCGGTCGGTAACGCGACCAAAGGATTCGCTCGCAGATCGGCCCTGCGACGCCCTAGATTTTTCCAGGACCGTTCTCTCGGCGGCGGTCAAAGAAAGTAGACGGGTAGTTGTATTTGCGGATGCTCTCTCGGTCGTGGTAGCATATCCGCGTCTCACCTCGGTGAGCCGGATTTACAATAAATTCCTGTAGCAGCATGGGCCCTTGGGCAGACCACAGTCCACTGGGCCATAAAACTGCCGCGCATGGCGGCGCGCGATCCCAGGAACCTGGGCAAAGTGCGACCTCCGGCAGAAGAAGATATGGTAGAGTTTCGACTCGCTCTCCAGGGTTGGCGTGACGGCGCTGTCGGTTGAGGTGTCGGGGTTTAGCCCTAGTATCCGAGATGAGATCCCGGAGACCATTCACCGCCATCTCTAAAAAGCTACCTACGGAGCTCCCCAATCCCGGATCTCCGGGTAACAGATGCCATTGGTATGCAGACCTGCGTGGGGGAGGTGACTCGGATGAGCTCTCGACACGGGATGAGTGCACGGTCGTCATTTGAAGTGTCGGGCTGATGGACCTAGTCATGCCTAGTATCCGAGACGAGTCCGTGATGCAGACAACACGACTCTCATCCCTTAAAACTGCTACTACGGAGCTGCCCAGCCTCAGGTTTCTGAGTAACGGATGCCACTAGCAGTACTATTAGAAGTGTTGTAGAGGATACCCGCCCTTCGGGGTCACACCCTCGCGCAAAACCTGTTCAGCGTGGCTTGAGGTTCATTCCCGCCGACACGGGTAATGAGGGTGGTGTAAAAGCCCCACCGGGTTCGCATGGGCCTGGCCTCATACCTATATGGAGTGGGACTCTCAGGGGTAGTAAATGTGAGGTCTGAAAGAGGTGAGGAAGCACATTCGAGTCCCATGTAGGTGGGCCGGATTTATAATAAATTCTGTCCTGTAGCAGCAGGATCTCAAAGGCACTCCGGGGTTACCACGCCCTGTTGATGCCAAGTGCCAACCCCACCTCCTCGTGGTGTGACCTGGAAGCATCGTTCATACGGTGGCTAACGGGGCTATGGCTAGAAACGACTCTGAGAACTTTGCTGCGGGAGTCAGTACCTAACAGAAAGATCATTTAGACAAGAATAAAATTCCTTACAAGTGCCAAGTCGGGCAATGTCTTTTCAGCCGTTAATCTACCTTGCCCCTACTGGAAGCGGTGTCTATCTAGGGATAGGTGGGTAGTTTCATTGCGTATGCCCTAGATGGCGAGGAAGCATATCCGCGTCCCACCTCGGTAGGCCGGAATTCTAATAAATTCTGTTCTGTAGCAGCCAAAGATTGGTCCCTGCCATAAACCTTGCAATACTGCATGACCTTTTAATCTCAAATATATAGTTTAACAAAGGAATCAGTCCTGAATTATACTGTTCCCAATATTGATTGGCTGGTCCTTCAAGCTAAGACGGCATTACTGTGCAATGTTTTTGGGAGTATTAGATATGTTCCTATTCAAATAGGAACGGATTCGAGGTATTAGGTCATTCCATAAGTTCGTGCCAACTTTTATGCACACACTTCGCAAAACAATTTCTAAACAACCGGTGGTGAGGGAACAATGCACTTGAGTTCGAGAACAGTCTACAGAAGGTATTCGTGGATATAAGATCGTGAAATTTTGAACATAGTGATTCCTAGCCGTGAAGAATCATGAGCGATTTTCGTATTCATTTTCGACATCTTACGTTATATGAATTTCGGAAACGAAATTCAGTCAAAATTGCCACGAGTAACATATCTTCTGTTTACGGAGAAATTGCGCTTTCATCTCGTATAGGTAGCGAGTGATTTCAACGTTTCAAAGCTGGGAATTTTCGTTTAGAAGGTGAAAAACGTTCTGGGCGTCCTGTTGAGACGGACGAAGTTAAAATTCGCGATCTAGTCGAACAATCACGATGTTTATCAGTTCAGGAGATGTCAAATGCTTTAAAAATATCAAAAACAACAATACATAAGCATTTAAAAAAAATGGGGATGGTATCAAAGCTGGATGTGTGGATGCTGCACGAACTGACTGAACGGCCGTCTTGACCGAACGCCAGCGTGTCTGTCATTACTTTCACGGGACGAAATTGACCCATTTCTTAAACGCCTAATAACTGGTAACGAAAAATGGATATTATATGAAAATTGTGAACGGAAACGGAGTTGATTCGAAAGAAATCAACCACCTCAACGATGTGCACAACCGGGCTTACATCCCCGTAAGGTTCTTTTGTGTGTGTAGTGGGATTACAAAGGAATACTGCATTTTCAACTCTTACCAAGCGGTGATACCATTAATTCTGACAAATATTGCATGCAGTTAGAAAAATTAAAGGTACCACTTGTCGTAAAACGTCCAGCTTTAGTGAATAGAAGCAACGTCATGTTTTATCACGACAACGCTAGACCACATGTTGCAAAAAACGTCATAAAAAAATGATCTCAATATAATTGGGAAATTTTACCACACTCTCCATATACCCTAGATATTGCCCCATCTAATTACCATCTGTTCTGGGCATTACAACACTTTTTAGTGGGTAAAAAACTTGAAAATATTAACAGCTTCAAAAATAGCGTACAAAATTATTTTGAAGATAAAACAGAGAATTTTTATCAGAATGGAATAATGGCCTTACCAAAAAAATGAGAAGAAGTCATACAACGAAAGGGTAATTAACGTATGGGATGACCTAATACAAGCGTTAACGAAAAACGGTACATATTAGTGAAGAAAAATCTGCAGCAGTATCATTTGAGTACTCAAGTTACTTGAGTTATTGACAATATTTTTCACACGTACATATTATAATGATCTACATATTTATTTATATATTACAAGCACAAAATATGGTTTGCATAATTAGAATAGGAAGATAGCGAAATAGTAGAATAATGGTATAAGTAGACAATATAACGCTAGTATGGTCAAATAGTGAAGTGGCATACTATTATAATGCAAAATTTCAATAATAAACTAGTAAAAACAGTAAAATGGTACAATAATATGTAGAGAAGCCCATATGAATGCCCATAATTCTTTGATCAGAGGCTATATAAGCGTCGCTGGAACAAATTTTCAGAGAATGCATCGAACGAGAGTAAAAATGTATCGCGATCGAAATAATGCGCAAACCTGTTAAATTACTTTCTTCGGGGCGTGGAAACAGCGCGTTTGTTTTTCAAGTCTTTAATTAGCGGTCAGATTAATAATTAATGGGGCGAAGATTAAAAGCCCAAGCTCGGCAAACTGCGGTCGAATTCGCGAATTAATAAGTCCGAGAGAAAACACGGCCGCAGGAATATCGACGTTAAAACTGGTCTCTATACCGACGGAACAGTTCGAATTTTCTCTTTTTTTTGTTTTTTATAATCGAAAGCAAAAGTTCTACTCAACTCTAATCAAGACTCTGGCAACGATAATAGGAGGTTGGTAAACTGTTTCTGAATTTCGTCAGGGATCAACGCGTTTCTTGAAACTCGATGGAGACATTTCTCCCGTGTTTCTGCTCCAGCTAACTTCGCACTTTAAGTTTCTGTACAGGGATACTCCGATTAATTAGCGGTTACGTGTTCGCGATCTTCTTGCTTCACTCTTGATCTAAACTAGAAGAATTTTAATCCCAACGTTCACTCGGGATCTATATAATCCAAGACATAAAGGTCATCTTCTGACAAGTATTATAGCGCTCAATATATATTTTTAATATTATTTGACTACTGTAAATAAAAAGAGATAGAAATGAAAATAAAATGTGAGACGCGATCTGATGACGCAAAAGTACCTACCACAAAATATTTGTGATAAATGAAATTATAGCTTAAAATTTAACAAACAACACTGCATGAAACATTCAATAATATTATTAAAAATATTCATATGTAAGAAAATTCCGGATCAACCCATTATAATACTCGACATAGGAAAAATGGCTCAGCGCGACGACCACCAAGGCGCCGGGGCTCGGCATAACGTCGCCAAGGTTTATAAACAACGAGGCCCTTTTGCGAGGGAGAGGAAACCTCTCGCAACCCCGAGGATTGGCATTCTTCTAAGATCTGTCGAACACACTGCATCGCCTACATTTTGGCTTCTGACAAATAAATATATATTATCGATATTCCGCGTAGTCGTTACTGTACGCGCTTACTTTGCAATTTCACCCATTAAACTCATAAGTCAGAGAAGGAATTATTATTATTATTATTATTACTTCCCGTATTTGTCTTACACATAAATATAATATTACATATGTTATATCAGTTCAAATCTTAAATGAAAATAAATATGGCGGCTATGTACCGCTTCCGAATAGCGCCGCTCTCGATCGCGCCGCGTCTCAGTCATACCGCCGATCATCAGCACGTGGCCTTAATCAGACCGCCATAATCGCGCCGCATCTCAGTCATACCGCCGCTCATCAGCACGTGGCCTCAATCACGCCGCTCTCAATCGCACCGCTCTGTCCCACATGTACCGACTCACCCATCCCACAATATGATTACCAACATTTTTTTATAAAAAATATGAAATTTCATGATGTTTTCATGAAAAAACAGCTATTAAGTTGTCGAGTACCGCCTTCTCATGTATCAGATCACAGTGTATTAAATGTGTGATTTCTGAACTCCGAAAGTTTAATAAGTGTTACAGTTTCATACAGATGAGATTTACGACATGGCAAGAAAAATAGCCACTTTTGAAAACCTTTAGTTTATTATCCGTGCCATTATCCAACCGATCCAAATCCAGGAATGCTGCTATCCGGGTCGAAGGACCAATGTTAGGGTGCGCTCGAGCTCTCGTATATGCACGATGTGCCGTCTGAATTGTACAGTAAAGACCCTGACAGTGCAATGCTTGGTTGTCCCACACGGTGCAAAACCTCTCTTCCTGCGCTTATACGTGCGTCATTGCTGCGCCTATGTTCGCCTCGCTCGACATTTCAATGCTGCTTAGCGGCGATTTGTTCTTTTGGCCGCTGCGTGGAAAGGACAACCGCCGAGTATCAAATTTCGCTTCCACTGGCCCGCTCAGTGCAAAAGTTTTGATTTGGGCCACGTACGTGAGCCGAACGTGGATAGCGATACAAAAACAGAGAGGGACTGAGGTTCGAGACGTTCGGCAAACATGAAAGACTCGTGCGTGTTCTGTCTTTTAAATTCAAATATTAAAATTCTTTATTTTTGGTCTTTCGTGAATGAAACTATTACCATCGTATTCGTCTCGTTTTTCTTATTAAAATGATACCAAACACGATATAATTACGATCATAATTACCCTTGTAACAAGCCATAAAATTTTCGGATGTTAGAATCTAAGGAATTCGTATCTCTGACGTAAATGTAACGTCCGAAACTTTTATGGCTTGTTACACAGGTAATTATAATCCTAATTATATCGTGTTTGGTATCATTTTAATCAGAAAAACCTGACGAATACCGTGGTACAAATTTAATGAAAAAATAATAGGAAATAAGGAAATTGAAATCTTTTTCTTTGCTTGCATTAGTACACTATGCAACCGACAAGAAGACCGTTTTGGAGGTTGTCCTAAAACATAAGACGTACGCGATCGCTCCTCCTACCACCACCTAGAACCGTCGAAACTTGACACCGATTGACGATCGCAGACTACTGATTGTTTACGGTCTTCGGGTCAACTGGTGTGCGTGACCGCGCGAACCAATAAATTCCGCCGCCGAAAATGCGTGAGACTCGATGCGACCATCTTTTTTTTTCGGCCAATTACTGCCGTCGCGTCTGAACGCCTGGCCAAACCTCCAAAACGGTCTTCTTGTCGGTTGCATAGTGTATGTGTCTCACCGATATTCGGTCGTGTCGGTACCGATCGTGTTTAATGCTTGACTGATTCCAAGGGGGATCCCCCCAGCAACCGAGCCGCCGAGCATAAAATTTCGCTTCCAACTGTCCCGCTCAGTGCAAATTTCGATTCCGGCCTCTTTTTCACTGTGAGGGTTTTTACTGTATCTTGTGAAGGACCACCCAATTTGTACGGTTTGGGGCCGTTAATAATTTATACGTGGTGTTGTAACAAGTAAAACTATTTATTAACTATAATAACGAGTATGTATGTTTATGTGTATGTGTATTACTATGACTGTTCGATTGTATTTCCATGTTCTATAATTTCTAAGTGTTCTATTTTGTCTATAACCTCTGTTACGGCGTAACAAACAATACTTATACACATTTTATTGTAACAATACAAAACATAAATTTCAAGAGTAGATTTACGACATGACAAGAAAATTGCCACTTTTGAAAATCATTCAATTTAATATCCGTACCATCCGTACACCCGTATTAAGATGGTACGTGACAATTTCCGTTTTTAGTAAATACATTTATTGCTATATTCATTTGTAGAATTTCTAGCTTCAACGGCATAGGTCATGTCATAAACCTCGAGCACCCTAAGGTCCAAACCGGACTTGGAACTTAACGGTTTCTAGAACTCCGTCACTGACGTCAGTGAATCTTGGAAAATCCCAAAATTTCCCCTACGCCGCCGCCCTCCCCAATGTAGAAACTCTGTTCCCTTCCAACAATATACCACGTGAAGGGTGCAACGGAAGGGAGAACAGAAGTTTTAAATAAGGCGAAATATGCCAAAATGACCAGAATACAATAAATCATGAAGTTAGACTAACACAAAAATCAAACATACGTTAAAATACACAACACACTCAACACCAAATATACTTCATCATTCTATTATAATTAGTTCACTATCACTGTAGTTCAATTAAATAAGTTTTCGTTCCGCCACATCAGTATCCATTTATTAAAATAATCACCCGCCGTTAAGTCAGCGTGTGAAGCGTGGCATAACAGAAAGTTTCTTTCACCAGTATAACTAACCCTTTGATCACGCCAAAACAACCTCCATCTCTGATGTAAAGTTCTGTACTGTCTATTCGAAAGTTCTACAGCGTCTCTCTGAAGCTCTGTAATATCTCTGCTAGTTTTGGCATTTTTGCCCTATTTGAAACATCCGTTGCTCCCTTCCATTGCGCCCTTAGCGTGGTCCCTCTCTGGAAGGGGAACGGGTTTCTTACACGGGGGAGGACGGCGGTTGCTCGCGGAAGTTTGGGTTTGGAAAAACTCAAATTTCGTGACGTATTTCTCGCGACCCTGGAAACCGTTAATTTCCAGGGCCAAGTTACTCTTCGATGTTTGGGTCTTCGAGGTTTATGGCATGGCCTATGCCGCTGAAGCCAAAAAAGACTCTAATAATGAATGCATCATCAATAGATTTGTAAAACTAAAATTGTCACCTGCCATCGTATTGCTGGCACACAGATGGCACGGATAATCAACTAAGGGTTTTCAAAAGTGGCTATTTTTCTTGCCATGTCGTAAACCTCATCTGTATGAAACTCTAACAATAAGGATTTCATTACATAAGTGTAGCGTAAAATAACATTTGTATTATGTAAATTATAAGTTACGAGTTCAATGATAATGATTGCACAAATACCTTTATGATATTCGGAACGAAAGATCATTAGTTACAGGAAACAGAATCGATTTTGTAACCTTTAAAGTGTGGCATAATTTCATGACAAACTGTTGACAAAATAGGGACTCATCATACTGCCTTAAACTAAACAATCGATTAATTTAAATTAAAATCGATAATGAAAAGTTTGAAATAAGATTAAAAGTGATATATCAAGAACATCATTTTTTTTGTATTTTTATGGCATGAAATTGGGTTAGATTGTTATGGTTTGACATCATTTTATTTGCAGTAATTTAATACACAGACGTATTTAAATTCTGTGCTCATTTTTTTTATATTTTAAGTTTATTCAAAATTAATTATTTCGTTCAAGTGCAATATATGTATGTAGTCACTCACGTCAAATTTACGTAGCACAATAAAACCATCTTAAAATTCTAATTACCCAGAAAAAATATTGTTTATATACTTGTTAATATCAAATATTGTAAAACTTAATCGATACGTAAGTTTACAATTACCCACTCTTTAACAGTAAAATCTCTAAAGTTCACTATTTCCGTTTTCTGAATTACAATCCATATATAGCACGATATAACACATAACAAAATAAGAAAAATGTCTAAAATAAAATTTTCCTGTATATGATTTCTTGAGGTAGTTGATTCTGTACATTTGTATATCATCAGAAAGCTGACAATTTCCAAAATTATTTCAATAATTAACGGTCGTCCTAATTTAATCAATGCAATTACTTATACTATTCAAACATATTACTGCTTAATATTAACTTTGTTGTATTGTCATTTATGTATGTACATTGAATTCATGACTTTATGTACATTAATATGTTAACAGCATCGCGGAAAAATCAGTAATAATAAAATTTATCAAGTAATACTATTCACCAATTGTTAAATTAACAATACTACTGAAAATGTAATTCTCTTTATTGCAAACAAATATTTTGTCGAATATTTTGAAAGATTTTCAAATTTTCAATTTATTCGAATATGAAACTGTAAAAACACAATTTTTATGGTATATTTCGTCTTATTTTTTATTTACCTAATTAACAAGTGTGATGATTGCATTTCTTAAAAAAATATGGTTTGTAATATTTTTCAATCATATGAAACGCAATGACAAAAAATATAAGAAATTAAATGTTATTACAAAATCGGGTTACCTTACATTTCCTTAGAACGGGTTATTTCAAATTATGCGTTTAATACTTCAATATGTTACAATTTTTTCGAGTAAATTATTACAAAATTTGTAAAATATGATTGTCATTTGCATTTCCGAACAGTACTAAACTGCTACTCTTTATTTATTTATAATTTTGCTATATTTAATATCTACGAAATAATAAAATTCGACAATTACTACTATAATTAATATTATTATAGGAAAAATTGCAAATAATATTGGAGTAATAATTCCGAAAAATGCACAATAAACGAGAATCAGAATTTCGCAAGGGGAACTGGGTGAATCGAATTTTTATGCCAGTCTCTGACAGAATAACACCTAATGGAGAATATTAATAATTGTGGTGAGTTTCTAAAGCGGATTTGTTTGGTCAGTAATAACGACGAAGCCATGGACCATTGGCCGCACGAAATTCGACGATCATCCTCCTACAGGAACACGCACTTACGTAAAAATGCACAAATACGCTCGAAATTCGCATGCTTTAACCAGCTTTTAAATAATTCATTAACTCTTCCGACTGTATGTGCGCCATAGCGCCGGCAACATTTAGCAGCGATCAAATAACACGAGTGGACTGTATCTAATAAGTACGTTGTAGTTTATTTTACTAAATACTTAGATCGATGTTTGTTTCGGGTGTATCTCTACGAAAATTTGTTATGTTCTTTGAAACCTCGGAATGGATGTAGAATTTTAGTAGAATCGCCGATAGAGATAGTTCCTAATTTTCTATTGGGTACGCATATTCGGATGGAAATAGAAATTCGAGTGCCATGTGCGGTGTGTTTAGATGTTTACTAAAATGTGGTAATAACAAAAACAATAAGTCGACACGAATAGGAAACTGCGAATAAAGGGCTGTACTAGGTACAAATATTAAGGCTACCAGATGTGAATAATACTGACCGAAAAATACTCGATATGATATAACGACTTCTTTGATGTCATTGCTGTTATGGCTAAAAAACCAATTGATTTGAAATAATACGAAGTGCCTGGCGAAAGTAAAAACGATATAGTATTAAACAGATAGAAATTTGGATTGAGGTTTAATACTTTCGCTATTGTATTATATTTTATGACATAATACTGTTACCTCTTTTAAGAGACACATTTACAAGTGTTTAATAAAATGGACATTATGAAAATGACATCAAGAAATTAATATTTAATTGATTTGACATGTCATTGATTTAGCTTAGTTGTTTAATTAATTATATCATTTGTCATTGTAAATATGCATCGTATTTGTTATTGTAATATTTGATGATAATAGAAAAATGATACGATTCAAATAACTAACGCATACTATTCAGAAAATTTCAGAAAAATGGTGTCCCATAATTACATACTTATGTATATATTTAGTTATGATAAGCTTATGTTTTTCTCTTTAAGGTGCAGTTAATTTTCTTTGAATGTTAAGAATTGTTAATAATACACTATTTCGTTTATTTGTTAGTTAAAAAGAAGGAATGAAATATTGTTATATTCTAATTTTATTGTTGTGAAGTAATAAACTGTTTTAACGTCTGCAACGGTAATAGGTTGCAAACAAATAGTTCGTTTTTACAACAAATTTTCGCACATATTTTAAAAATGATCATTTATGAGATATATCATTCTTCTAATAAATCGAGGATGGTGCAAAAAAAAGGGAAAAAGTTCAAATGGATACACCATTACAACAATTACTATAACAACGTTGTTATACAAAATATTCCGAATTTTTATCTTGAGCAAATATCGCTTCCTATAAATTCTATTCTCAATTTAAAACGATCTCGAATATCGATAAACGGTATCACACGTTGTTGCAGAATCTCTACTTGACGTGCTTGAAGCAATTATTACGATACTCCAACCCCTCGGCATGTTCGAATGTAAAAACTGGAATTTCTCGTTTATCGAGAGTTCAATATATATATATTTTGACGTACAGAAATAGCAGCGAATGGTTACTGTTCGTTGAAAATAATGGTTATCGACGCATTCCATCCTCCAAATGTGCAACGGGGTTGTGAAATTTCAACACGTTTCTTATAATTTCCAGAAATTGTACGATAAACGTTTGAAATAATTCTAACGGTGCCAGCATAAGCGTTCAAAAAACAACATAGTAACCAAAACAAAATTTCGTACAAATCTTGACAATGTATAAATATGTTCGAGCTCATCTTATGTGCAAAACAAATTCAACATTAGTAAGTGAGTTAAAGTTAATATTACCTGCAATTTTACTAGTTTCTAAATTGTAATTAATTTACGAGAAGGACAAATATATCAACTACACTTATCCGAAACAAAATAACTTAAATTTCCAAATTATCGGATCATCAAGATATGAAGTTCTACATTTCCAAATTTGCAAATTATCTACCAAATTATCAATTTTTAAAATCTTCGAATTGTAAGACTTTTTATTTTTAAATTTACAATTCACAAAATTACTGAACTTTTGAAGACACTAAATTTCCAAATTACCACATTATCAAATCATTAAACTGCAAAACTTTTATCTTGGGAATTTGTTAATTTCTGTAAAATTGCATTATTACAATATTTCCACGTTTCTATATTACTAAACATTGTTATAATGCGAGTTTCAAATTATCTACGTAAATACCAATTTACAAAATTAAAAAATAACTAAATCATAAATCGCAAAATTTTTGAAATTACAAGAACACTTCGTTTCGAAATCACTACATTTCTAGATTACTAGATTACTAAATAACTGCATTTCAGCACTTCTAAAGTGCCGAAGTACTAAATTTCAAGGTTCTCAAATACCCAAATTTCCATCTTATTCAATCATTAAATTTCTAAATTTATAATTTCGTAATTACGAAATTTTCAGAAACAGGGTTACAGCATTACCAAACTTAAAGATTACAAAATTATAAAATTACAAAGTTAATAAAGTTCAAGATTCAAATTTTTCATATTTTTATTTTAAACTTTGAACATTCCCAAATTATCAAATTACTAAATTTTCACATTTCCAAATTTATACGTTACTAAATTAAACAAGAAATTTAAAAAATTCTGAAATTTGTGAATTTTTAATTTCGTACTTTTCTAGTAATCGCAATATTGTAGTTACCAGAAAGAAATTTTCAGATTACCAAATTACGAAAATTTCGAAATTTAAAAAATTACAATTAAATATCGAAACTTTTTTTTTGTCAAAAAGCAGTTAAAAATATTTTATTATATTGTTGTTGCAGAAAAATGCACGTAACAGTTCTTTAAATGTATTATTTCTATGACAAATATCGTTCCATGAGAATTTCTCTCGTATTCCAAAGACGTTCCCACTACAATTTTATAAATTAGCTGATCGCAGAAGCACCTCGAACATGAACCAGGTTTGAACCTAGTTAGTGTTTCGAACGTGACACGTTCGCTTTATAGGCTGTAAAGACAAACTTGTATCCATTTAATTTAAAGAATAATAAGGAATGAACTGTGACTCTAAAAGTACTGAAACAGTAACCGCTAGAAATGCGATACATAATAAAGAGCCTGTTAAACATTATCAATGTTAGGTTAAATATCATCCAAACCGACGAATTAAATACCTCTCGATTAAGCATCAAAAACAGCGGCATAATTACGCGATGCTAATGAGCAGCGAGTTCCGAGAAAACACATTTCATGATCGGGAATCGACATTCCGTTATATTGGCGAACGCGAAGAATACGTTTTACGAACTCGGCTGAACCAAACTCGTCGTGGAAACTTGGAAAATATTGAAAGCAAAGAGGAGAATCGCAATCTTCTTTGGAGACGTTTAAGCGTTCAGGCGTTTCGCGGAGAAAGCAGTTCGAGGAAGAAAACGATAAAAGCAAGGAAAAAGGGCTGAAAGTTCCTGGACGAATTTTACAAGCGAATTCGTTAATCTGGCTTGGAACTTCTGAGGAAGACCGATCGAAAGAAATACCCGCTCGACTGTAAAAGCTGCGAAATCTCTCTTTGGAATTTCGACGAGAAACGTTTAAAGAATGATTAAGGCGATTGAACGAATTAAAAAGTATCGCAAATTGAAATTAAGCTTCATACTACGCTAACAATCTTGGAAGAAATTAACTTGCTTTGAGAACAAAGTTAATCATGTCTTGGTTTAATGTACCAGTCAATTAGCTGTATTAATTAATTTAATTAGGTTCGAAGCAGTCAAGGATTGTCGCCATCATTCTTTTTCATTATGTTCATTAATTAAGACTATTATTTTAATCAAACGCGATACTGTATGCATACAAATACCTATTCGGTAGATTAAGTCAATTTTTACACTGACAGTTTATTTTTTAAAAGTGCAATGTTTTCATAACATTCGTAAATTCATGGCCAATGATGAGGGATAAGCACGTTTTATTTCATTTAACGCTTTCCTCCATGTTGCGAGGAAAAATTTTATGAATCTTTTCATCAAATAATTTCAGTTAGGAATCATAATATCTGAACATTATTATTCACTGACAAGCACCGCAAACCATTCTGTAAAAGATAAGTAATGCACGGTAAATAAATTCTATTAGTTGTTAATTTTTTATTGTAACATTACTAAATTTTGGACATTTAGAAACTTCACAAGTTAGAAGTTTACAAATTAGAAAATTTGTGGATGCAAGTATTTAAACGTTTGAAAATTTGAAAAATTAGTACCGTGGAAATTTGAGAATCAGAAAAATGGAGACCACCGAAACAGAGAATTTGAAAAATTGAGAACTGTAAAATTTTATAATTTCCGGATGGAAGTCGAAAATTTGAAAATCAATCGTTTTTGAAAATAGTTTTTTTGAAATTAGTTTTTGAATTTGAGAATCTGAAAAATTGGAAAATTAGGAATTTAAAAGTAGGATATTACAGAATATAACATAAAACTTAGAAAAATCAGAAATTCGCGATTCTGCATAGCCATATACATAAGTATTGGGAAAGTTGAAAATTTGAAAGGAGATTTAACATATGTACTTATGAAATTATATTACAAAAATTGTTGAAATTCTTTGTATGGTCCAATATTTAACTTTGTAGCATACTGCGAAAATCTGATAAAATTTTTTGCGAACAAGTAAAGAAAATGCATCAGAAAAATACAAATTCTGTAAAACCATTATGAGCTCACTATAAATGCAATAGATGAAATAATTAAATCGAACTATCAGAAATAATATAAAATTGTACAGCGTCAAGAATGTTCTAGAAAAAGAAAGTTCGTGAAAGATCAAAAATGTATCAAGGAAAGATCGCGAAGTGAGAACATAGGCTACTCTGCGGAGTAGTAACGGGCTTGATGATAGCACTCGCCGTGGTTAGCAACCAGCGCATATAAAATAGGCCTCGAAACGCGTTAGGGCCTCTTCAGCTGCCCCGAGAGAGAGGACGAGGTAGGTACCAGCGGCCGCTATTGGAATAACTTAGGGACTCCGGCAGGAGAGTTTGGCGATAATACCTGGACGCCCGCCAGAGAGGGGCTCGCAATATTAGGGAACTCTGACAGGAGAGTACGGCGATAATAGTCAGAGAGGGACTCGCACTATTAGGGAACTCTGACAGGAGAGTACGGCGATGATACCTGGACGCCCGTCAGAGAGGGGCTCGCACTATTAGGGAACTCTGACAGGAGAGTACGGCGATAATACCTGGACTCCCGTCAGAGAGGAGCTCGCAATATTAGGGAACTCTGACAGGAGAGTTCGGCGGTAATACTTGGACTCCCGTAAGAGAGGAGCTCGCAATATTAGGGAACTCTGACAGGAGAGTTCGGCGGTAATACCTGGACTCCCGTCAGAAAGGAGCTCGCAATATTAGGGAACTTTGACAGGAGAGTACGGCGACAATACTTGAACGCCAAACGAACGGGAGAGAACAGAGTTACTCCTGGACGCCTGATTGATATTAATTGAGAAATGAAAGATTAAATTATTTTGCGATTGAAAATTGTAAAAAATGTATAAGAAAGACTTCCCATGACCTCACTCTGATCCAAAAATCCTATTCCTTCACAGATCCTTGTTCCAAATAAAGAAAATTCCTTAAAACATGGCTACAACTCATATAAAAAACATTACATGGTGCAATAGAAAGCAATAAATTTAACTGTTACGAAATTAAAGAAGCGTGTATTTACACCGAGACAATTTTGTTTAATTTTGCATGTTAATTTAATACACTATACGCGTCCTCCCCTTGTTTTAAAGAAAGTTTAGCCACGTTAATACCAAATCATAGAATACATTTTTGCCTGGTTGTCGCTGTAAGTCCCATAAATTATACACTGATTTAGCGTCATCCTTGAAGGATATGTCTCTTAATCAGCGATAGTGCACCTGGTTTATGCACGACGCCGTTCTCCCTCATTTTCTTCACACTTCCGGGGTGCAGCCGAATATGAGATCCCATGAAAATTGTATAGGACGAAAAGACTTGGTACGCATGATCAAGGACGACGTATCTATCATCGCTGCACGATTCATGAGATTTACAAAAGACAACATTTCAGAATAATTCTACAATCATGCGACAAAATTGAAATTTTCATAAAAAGTTTATAAAAAAGCAATGAAAACAAATAGTATCGGAATAACGAACGCTTCTAATTTAGTTCTCATTAATCAACTTCGCCACTCGAAATATCGCATAGGAAGTGTAATTAAGTTTCTTAATCAGTTACTAGTTTAAGTACAACAAATTAATATAATACAAACATACAATGTTCAAATATATGAATTTCTCATTTTCGAATATTTCATTTTTTGAGTACTCAATTATTCGAATCCCAAATCAGTGGGAAACAATATTAAAATGTTTCAAATCCAAATCTTCTAATATTCAATAGTTCGAATTTAAAACTATAGAATCCTCAAATATACGAATTGTAAATATTTCGATACTCAAATATCAATTTCCAGTATTTAAAATTCATATCTCTGAATACAGGTTTCAATTATACAATACTATTCAAACCTCTAAATCACTGAACTCGCATATTTCCAAATATCAAATTTCTCCAATTTCCAAATGATAAAAAATGTCCAATATCTCAAATTTAAAAGTTTTGTCCGATCAAATGTATTTTAATATACAGAATCTTCGGTAACTGTTGGTACACACGAAAATGGGCTGATTCTAAATGAATAAATAAAATGAAATTTCTTCACGTGAAGCTTTTATTTTCGAGATAATCGGATTTGAATTTTCGCTGGATGCGCGTGCACTCGATCGTGTCTCGTTAGAACGGATCTTATTATAGATCATTGTCTCAAAGGGTATTGTCGTGATTTAAGTTTGTTTTTATCGCAACGAAGAATTAGGTATACGATACAAAATAGGATGGTGTAGTAATCATAAAGTTTATTATTACAGAAACTGCTGAAAATGTTGTCCATTTTGCCCAACATAAAATTCTGCTCTTCTAATTAAGTTTCTATAAACGCTATCTAATGTATTCTGTTGCTTTAACGTATGAAAGTTTACAATAGACTTTTCTTTCAATTGCTCGCAGTTTGTGATTTCTTTAGAATACGCAATTAATATGATTCCATAAATAAAAATCAAGCTGAGGGAGACACGATCGAGTGTGCGTGTAACCGGCGAAAATTTAAAATCGATTTTCAAAAATTGTTATTGTATATTTGCGAATTATTTATTCGTGTGTAATCACCCTATATTCGCTTGTACTAGCAGTTACCGAACACCTTGTATACCAACGTAAACGTATTAGTCATCAAATAGCATAGAAAAATATTTATCATAGTCCTTGAGTGACCCTTAAAAACTGTTAATGTTCTTTTGCGTATGTTCCAGTGATTGTAACAAGGACAATAATTTTATTCCTTTGACAAGCAGATTTTCGAATATATTTGCAACTATTTCGACGAAATTTCTTAATTCATCGACACGTTCGAACGACGCCAGACAAATGACGGATAGTTGTCTGAAACTTGTGATAGAATTCTGAGACACCGTACTTCGACGAACTTAAACTGATTATATCCTTCTATGTACCTCTGAGGACGAGTTCGCGCCTTCACGGACCATCGACTATCAATAATTGTACCAACTTCAGCGAAACGAATAATGTGATACAATAATTTCTATAGGAATTATTTTAATGTAACGTTCGCGTGCTCGACCGGAACAATCTACGAATTTCCGAAATGAACAGTTTGCTCGGGAATTGAATAAGTTACTTATAAATTCCTTCGCGCTTTTAATTCAACGCGATGAAGTATTCTTTTAAAGACAATGGAAATTTCATTACTGTTGCGTGTAAAGTATTCAAGTTTCGAAACACCAAAAATGCAATGCAATTTGCTGGCATAAGCACCGTAAAAATAGTACTATAAAAGTACTAGGAAATAATATGTACATGAACCGTTTGTTTCAACTAGATTTAAAGATTCTGTTAAAATAACTAATCTTACTAGAACTATTTTAAGTTCAATTCGTTGAGGGAAGTGCCTTATGTTTTATTTTCAAAGTAACATTGTTCGACTTGTTTCGCTAATTTTTTAAATAATAATAATAATTCTATTAAATATATGGTTTTAATATAATATATAAACATGAACAAGTAAGTAAGATCTCCAATGTGATGAAAGTTGGTAATAGTAATCCGACTGACGAGGGTACAATGGACTTAAAAATATTGAATTGACAACAATGCACAAACAGGTAAGTCCAATCGCAATACTGCAAACAACAATTTAACGAATTTATTACACAATGAACCGCATATACATCCTAACTACTAACTAATCGTAACTCCACCAAAAATTGTCATATCTGACAAATTCTTCTTTCATATTGTTAGAGTTTCATACTGATGAGGTTTACAACATGGCAGAAAAATAACCACTTTTGAAACCTTTAGATTATTATCCGTACCATCTGCGTGCCAGCAGTACGATGGTACGTGACCATTTTTGGTTTAACAAATCTATTCATGCAGCAGTCATTGTTAGAGTCCTTTTTTTTGGCTTCAGTGGCACAGGCCATGCCATAAACCTCGAAGACCTAAACGTCAAAGAGTCACTTGACCCCGGAAATTAACGGTTTCCAGTGCCGCGAGAAAGACGTTACGGAACTAGGGTTTTTCCAAACCCAAACTTCCGCGAGCAACCGCCGTCCTCCCCCGTGTAGGAAACCCGTTCCCCTTCCAGAAAGGTACCACGCTAAGGGCGCAATGGAAGGGAGCAACGGAGGTTTCAAATAGGGCAAAAAAGGCCAAAACCAGGATAGAACAGAAAAAACCTTTAGAACGGAAAGTAGTACAAAAGATAGAGCTTATAACAGGAGATACATAGTCACACACACACATATACCTTATTTTTATCATCGCGAATAAAATAGTTATTTTGTTACTTCACTACGTGTAGTTATTAACGGTCCCAATTCCGTCCAAAATTGGGTGGTCCTTCGACAGAACTTTAGACGGCACGAAGTGCAATATTCAGGGTCGTGAGCTCACCCTAACACATATTAATGTTTGAAGTCTCTACTTTGAGCACACTTTATTATGAGGACATGCCTTATTTTAAAATTTTGCAACTTTGATGCGCTCTACGCGGGGCAATAAATTTTTTCATGAACGTTCCAAAAATTGCTGCCGAGTATAAACTTTTCTGCACAAACTGAAAAAAATTGAAGTCCCTACTATTTTTTTGGCGGAGTTATAAACGTGGACTTATGCTTGTTACAGTCAACATTATGTTATTCAATGCACAGTACAAGGTGGTTGCTGTTTGGGTTTTGTGCATCGTGTGTACGTATGTGTGTGTTTGTGTATGTGTCTGTGTGTGATGCAAATGTGCAAAATTTTTAGAATAAGACATGTCCTCACATTAAAGGAGATGGCGGGAGTGAGGAAAGGCAGAAGTTAAAATATGATAAATTGTGCTCAAAGTAGAGACTTCAAATATTAATATGAAAAAAGAATTTGTCATATCTGACCATTTTTCGCGAAGTTACGATTATGGTACTTAAAGTTGAGTGAAATTTTGATAAAAATTGTGGTTGCGCTAATTTTGTTGCTCAGTGTATTTTAAATCGTTCCCGCATGTGCAAGTTGGAGATGTGATTTAATATAAAATATTATTAATTTAAATGTAACATTTCTTTATTAGTGAATATAAGTTGAATGTTTTTAAATTCATAACAGAAAACTGTGTATTGTTTCTTTTCATTCCAATGGAATTTTATCTCTGTTTTGAACTTCTGCTTCTTTAATTCTAAAAAAGTTATTTATTAATTTTTAAAGCGGCTTGAGAATTTTTTATTGCCATAAAAAATACATTATTTTTTAAACATTGTTTATTATGATAAATGGACTGATAAGTTACACACCCTTAGAAAAAATAATACTACCATCTTGAATATCTTCATTTTAAAATAAATGGACTTAGGTCACTTTCGAAATAAACGGCTCATGTATCAGTTTAAACCTCAGAAGTTTGATAAACTCATTATGTCAACTTTCCATAAATATTTTCAGTACATACGAACTGACTTATTATCAGAAAATAGTCTTATTAATTCCAATGATAATAGGTAGTGTAATGATCATGTGACAATAACCCATTTATAATAAGAATATTATCATAGGACTTGATGATCTTTTTCAATAAGCGTTATGCTTTAAATTGTTGTAACGTAAGTGCTACCTCACAAAGATTTTATGCCATGAATTTATGTTAGAATTTAGAACAGTGATGGGCAACTGCACACATCAGGGAGCGCTGGACGTGCAAATGACGTGCATTCAAGGGCACTGATGGGTAATCAATTTCTTAATTGGAAAATTTCAATTCCGCGCATTCTGTAGTAATAAACTTTCCAAAAATATCAAATATTCAAAATTTCCAAATCATCGTATTTGCAAACACCCAAATTTTCAAAGATTAACATTTCCAAGTGTAAAGACTTTCGAAATTCTTAAATCTCCACAATTTCCAACAATCCAATTGCTAAAAAGTTCAAATCTTTCAATTGGCAAGTTTTTAAATCCCAAAATTCCCACAATCACAAACTATCAAAATTCTAAGTCATCAAATAAAGAATTTTCATATCTTAATTGTTATAAAATTTGCAGATTACCAAATGTTCAAATTTCTAAACTGTTAAAATCATAAATTTATGAATTCCCAAATTCCAAAATCGCTACATTTTACTTACTATGTAGATGAATTGCAAATATTAGGAAAATCATATACTGGATAATTAACGACGTATGCAAGGAAATATGTTTATTAAAATGTTATCGATTTTAGAAATGATGTGACGTCTTTCCATACAAAAAATGAGGATATATGAGTTAACAATGTTTTAAATATAAAGCAGTTTTTTTAAAAATCTGAAAAAATTCACATTAATGTATGCAATATTGTGCTACAACTGTAAAAAAAAAGTGTGAACATGGTCACGTATGTAAATAAGGCAATATAAATGTTTTTCTTAATTTTTTAATTATTTTTCATTTTTTTTTAATACGTTCCGCCATTTCAAACCATCTAAAAAATGAGATATTACTAATTAAAATATGTGCTTTGCACTGTATAAACAAAAACGTGGACACTCCAGAAGTTGTATAAAAAATCGGCTATTACAATGTGTTGAAACCCATTTACTGTTTTAGATTGTAAAGTCTTACCTAGATTAAAATTCCTATCGACCGAAAAATCCCAACGATATATCGTAAAACTGTAAACCCTCCGAAGACAAGACTAAATTATTTTATAACATATACCGTTGCTCCGCGCTTTACCTTACACCCTTCGTTAATCCCAAATAACTATCGTCTATTAAAATTGATGTATTAGGTTGGTGCAAAAATAATTGCGGTTTTCGCAACCAGAGACTACAGCGATTAATATAAAATAAATTGTTTTGAATCTACGTTCATATGCTATACCATTTTAAAGCGCAAAGTTGGCTCTGTCAATATATGTTTATCACTTATTTTTGTTTGTTGACATTTTGTCATATTTGGTTAGAAAAGACAAAATGGAAAAATTACAAATTCGTGCGATATTGTTGTACGGGTATAAACTTGGACGTAAAGCTGCAGAAACTGCTCGCAACATTAACAGAGCCTTTGGCCAGGGAACTGTGACTAAGCGTACAGCACAACATTGGCTCCAAAAATTTCGTAGTGATAATGAACGGCTTGATAACGAAGGGGGTCGCGGACGTCCCTGTGTGATCGACAATGATGAGTTAAAGACAATTATCGACACAGATCCCCGTAAAACGTCTCGAGATATTGCAGAGGTACTAAATGTAGATCACTCAACGATTGTTCGTCACTTATTTCGAATTTGCAAATGCAAAAACTCGATAAATGGGTACCGCCCGAACTAAACGAAAATCAAAGATTTTGTCGGTTTGAAATTTGCTCGGCTCTGCTTTTAAGAAACACAAACGATCCATTTCTTGATCGAATCATAACGTGCGATGAAACATGGATCTTATACGATAATCGACAGTCATCTGCGCAGTGGTTAAACAAAGATGAAAAGTCAAAACATTTTCCAAAACCAAACCTTCATCAAAAAAAGATTATTATTCAGAATTATATAATAATGGAATAAACAAACTTGCATTACGTTGGCAGAAGTGTATAGAATCGAATGATACCTATATTGATTAAAAAACATTATTCTAACTTAATATATATTGCTTTACAGTTTACATTTCAAAACCGCATTTATTTTTGCACCAACCTAATACAAACGCTGTATCCCAAATATGTACCGCGATGTTAGGAAAATTTCTAAAAATGATCCCTCTTGCGGGCTACGCCTACGTCGACTGCGTCCTTCACCTTCGTCGTCCGGACGAATCTTATTGTTATATATACAGGGTGTCCCACAATTACTGTAGGAGCCGGAAAGGGGTGGTAGGTGGGGCTATTCTGAACAACATTTTCCTTTGCAAAAATATTGGATGGGCCTTCATTTTTAAATTATTAAAGGAAAACACTGACCAATCAGAGCGCGAGATTTTCGCGCGCTCGGAGGCAGAAGTGTAGGCACGATTGACCGTCGTCGCGAACAAACATATGGGAATCGCGATGATAACTCATCGAATCGGTTACCCAACGATAGGTAAACGATAGATAACGCCAGATGTCGGTGTAGAACAAGGCTATTAGGTGAAAGCCGGTTAAGTAGAAAAATCGGAATAATTATTGAATTATTCTTCATTTATGAATAATAAACAAACCAATTAGATTTTATTCGCGTAGTCAGGATAAATCGAATGTAATAACGATATTGTGGTTCGTTATCGGAAAGAAATAATCGCATAGATTAAATTTCGAAAATTCGGTAAATTATGATGATACAAAAGAAAAAACTCACATTTTACACCGACATCTGGCGTTACCTATCGTTTACCTATCGTTGGGTAACCGATCCGATGAGTTATCATCGCGATTCCCATATGTTTGTTCGCGACGACGGTCAATCGTGCCTACACTTCTGCCTCTGAGCGCGCGAAAATCTCGCGCTCTGGTTGGTCAGTGTTTTTCCATAATAATTTAAAAATTAAGGCCCATCCAATATTTTTGCAAAGGAAAAAGTTGTTCAGAATAGCTTCACCTACCTCCCCTTTCCGGCTCCTACAGTAATTGTGGGACACCCTGTATGTAGAACAACAAGGCATCAATCAAGTAACATCTTGGTCATTCCCGATCCGTCACCGAAACTTTGTAAATTATAAATATATTTATTTTGCCTAAGAAAAAACTTTATCCTTTGCAGACCGTGCTTTCTTTTACCTACAGCTCCTTTATTAATTTAGAAAATAGATCAAGAATTGGGTTTACAATAAAATGTATTGCAATTATGCAGGGTGCGTAACAAACATATTTTTAATTTATTACAAGTGGCAAAGAAATGAAAACATCTTTAAACCAATATATTTATCAGAATTCTTTCTACGAGCCAAGAGAAACGCGATGTCGAGCGTAGCTCGAAAATTCAGAATAAATTCACGGAATTCATGTATATCCGTTAGTAAAATAACTATGATATTTTCTTTCTGATTGTCTGTCAAATGGAACCAAAGATATTAAGCAAAAACCGAAAAATGATTTTCACCTCGTAACTACTCCCGCAGTGGTGAAACTTTACGAAAACTCTATCTAAATCTTCGAACAACCTAAATAGATCCGAGGCACTTTTACCATGCTTATTCGGCTAAACCAGGCATGGCCAACACTTTTTGCTGTTTGTCTCTACAAACAAATGTTTTCACGAGTCGGTCGAAATTTTCCAAAACAAAAATGTTGAGCAAATCACTTATTTCTATAAGTAAAAAAAAAAAACGACGTAACGAAATTTATGTATGAATATTTGTAAGTATTACACATCAATACGACAAATTAATAAAATAGAAGTTTTAACATGAAAATTGCAATACGATAATCGAAATTCCCGTTATTTCGTAGCAAGTGAAATTAAACGAGAACAGAAGTTTCTAAAATGAATGTTCCATCAAACATGCAAATTATTTAATCACACTTTTTCACTTACCACTCTGCATACTATAAGGTCAACACAAGAATTTTCCACATTATTATTTGTACACTTCAGATGGTACATACCTGAAACATAAAAAAACACCGCTGATTAGTATACAATTCATAATTAATGTTATTACGCAAATTTACATGTATTTACGATATATACAGGGTGAGGCAATAACCTATGTTCACCTTGAATACTGCCGTTATTTGTAATAATATGAAAGAATGTCATTATATAAAACTTGCACGGTGCAAAGGGGGGGACATGTGATATACACATTTTTTGCATGGGTGGAGGCATAGATTAGATTTGAAGATCATGTCCATTTTTTTTTAGATAAAATAGCATGTTTTTTTATCACGATATGATAGCTGGTGTTGAGACGACTTCGACAAGCTATCGTTGAAGGTCATGCAATGTCAAATATGGTTTTAAAATAAACATTCTTACGGGTATATACACCCTGTGTATACAGGATGTCCCAAAACGAACGAAACATCCGGAAATGGGAGGTAGCTGAGGTCATTCTGAACAACCTTTTCCTTTGCAAAAATGTCGAACGAGGCTTCATTTTTAAATTATTAAGGAAAAACACCGACCAATCAGAGCGCGAGAATCTCGCGCGCTCGGAGGCAGTCGCACTGGTCGGCGCCCGGTTGACCGTGTTCGCTCCTGACCATGTAAGGCGACCTCTACGACTGCCTCCGAGCGCGCGAGATTCACGCGCTCTGACTGGTCGATGTTTTTCCTTAATAATTTAAAAATGAAGCCTCGTTCGACATTTTTGCAAAGGAAAAACTTGTTCAGAATGACTCCAGCTACCTCCCATTTCCGGATGTTTCGTTCGTTTTGGGACATCCTGTATACTGCTTCTGAATAGTGAGTTGAATAATTTATATCGTTGTGAAATATTGCATAAAGTAATTGAAAAGTGGAACTAAAAGGACTATGAGTGTCATTTATAAGAAAAAGAAGTTATTTATTTATAAAAATGTATGTTTACATAGTGGTCACTGTTAATACTAAATAATGACACACTTATTTTGAATAACGTACTGAAAAATATAATTATTTATAGCCTTTTAAAAAGAAAGTTGCAATGTATTTTGTCAGTAAATAATATTCTGAGAATTGAAAAGTTGTCTTCAAAAATGTAGTTTTGTTACTTACAACCGTATTGATTTTTACTCTTTAAATATTAATGAAGACTGGTTGAAAAAGGAAATTTCAAAAATTTTTAAATATTCTAACATATTTTGTGATATTTGTCATTTGATTGACTAAAATCCATCATTTGATTTGTAATATAAAACTCGCATCTACATGAAATCAGCTATCGTGAATTACGAATACCGGTAAATCGTTTGCACAATTATTTGCAGGAACTCTTTAGCTTTTATGTCATGTGATGTAAGTGTCACTGCGATACTTTTCATCCATCAAATCATATCAAATTCTTTGCGTTTCAAGTATTAATTGATGCGACACAGATGTGCTGCGTTTAATATGCAATAACTTAAGGTATATATATTTAACATTAATCAGTCACTGTGTAATAAAACTATTAGGTTCAAATTAATACAGTGTAAGCACCATTTCTATTATACTGTAATACTTTTCTGCCATCGAAACACGCCAGAAGTGACATTAAACACAAACTGTAGGCATATCAACGAGAAATATCGATAAGTAATATCAATATGAAATATTCATAGTATTTCTTTCGTTTGTGGCCTTGAGTTGTATTGGCTGATCACTGTACACTTAAGCTCATTTCAATAAATGCTTTCATATGATATAAAAGAATATATTACATTCCAAACTGAAGATTACCTTCGTGTCTCAAGCAGTAATGCGAGTATAAAGAAATGATATACATGTACGTCCTCATATCGTTGGTAAAGTATATTACAACATGTTCCACTTTCATTTTTTTTAATTCCTTATCGTTCATGCAAAAAACGCTGGGTAGTACATATATGAACACCCCGTATACAAATATGTTTCGCGGCAAGTAAATCCATCGGAGCAAAGCAATTTCAGAAACATATTTACCAAATCTCGAAGAACACTATCTTATTGGCCGGTTTCGCTTGTTATCTACGCATTGCCCAACTTCTGCTAGTTCGTCGACCAATTAAAAGTTTCGCTTCTGCGAGTTGATCGAAAGATGTTCTACCTTGAGGCGAGGCTGATCGAAAGTTAAAATGATCCGATGACAAGGCGGAAGTTTTTCCTTGTCACCGGAGAGGAGAATTCGCAGTCCGAAGCGCGACAAGACAAGTTTGAGCGACGACATTGCTAACTGACACGAGTTTAAGGCTTGTTATAGAAATTAGCATGTCGGAAGTTTGACAATTATACGTGATTCTACCTGACAATCATAAATATTGTACGCCTTCTAACGATATCTCGCTAAATGATAATAATTGCCCAATTACAGTACCTGTCTTGTTCTCTTTTCTCTTCTCTTTTGCAATTATAAATGGTAGCTGTCGCACGTATAAACGCGTGCAATTTAAAAATAGTTACAATTAAAGGAAAATTAACATTGCGGCGTTGATCAATGTTTTTATTACAATAGCCGAACAGATATTTCTTTAACATAATTATCGGGAACATTTGGACGCCTTTTGTTAATATCCTACTAATTATACATTAGATTCTCAATCTTATTGCAATATTTATCAATGGACAGAAATGCAGAAACAGATATTTTGAAATTCTTTGAAGAGAAGAAGAAGGATGTGTGATCTCGGGTGACGGTGAAATTCAAATATATTTTAAAATTCAAAGACATTTATTTTTATGGACTACATGTGAAATATTAAAATTTAATCCGTTACAGCATCGATTTTGATCTAGGATTAATATATTTCAGTTTGAATATCTGTTCGAAAATTTCATTTATTCCATATCAGAAAATCGATAAAAATATTTACTTAGCTATTTATTATAAAAATTCGTTCCCGTACAGACATAATTATATCACGTATAGCAAAACATTTCCCAAATTCGTGAATTACTACATGGAATGTCCCTTTATATTAGAGACTAGTAAACTTAAGGTGACTTTTTGTGCCAGCTTGGTGAACTTATGGTGAACGTTTACTACGTGAAGAAAACTTCGCGTTTCCTGCGGCCACCTTCTCCTGAGATGCGCTTCGACCACGCACTACAGATGAGAAGACTGCACAGTAGTATAGTATACTGATCACAATTTAATTATACAGAAGACATACTCTAATTATGTTGAAACTTAGCTACTTACATACTTCGGACGTTGATATACTTATACCAATACATATTTAATAAAAACAATCAAACAAGAGAATTTTAGTTTTCATTCCCTTTCAATTATTACGCAATTGGAACATTCAGATTCAACATTAACATCGATGTTGGCACATTATTATATTACATATTTTTAGCGAAAAATCGTTACAACACTGTAGTACCTTTCCCTTTATAAAGTCAAAAACAGTTGTTTTCCTAAAGAAATGTATTTCCCCGCTTTCTTTCCAGTGTTAACACTTTAACAACCGCTCACACAACATGTGTGCGATAGCCGGAACAACCGTTAATGACTGCTCACACAACATGTGTGTTAGGGTGCGGTCAAGACCCTGAATATTGCACTTCGGTGCCGTCTAATTTCTAGTTCGAAGGACCACCCAATTTTGGACGGAATTGGGACCGTTAATAACTGCACGTGGTGATGTAACAAAAATAACTATTTATTTACTATGATAACAAGTGTGTGTTTTAATATCTATTTTCTGGCTATATAACTCCTACACTGTTACTCTATCTTTACTATTCTAAAGCTCAATGTTTACTCTGCTCTCTGTTCTGAAGTTCTGTCCGTTCTATCTCTGTATTATCTATTCTCAATTTCTCTTGGCACTATCCTAGGTTTGGCATTTTTGCACTATTTAAAACATCCATTGTTCCCTTCCATTGCGCCCTTAGCGTGGTACCTTTCTGGAAGTGGAACGGGTTTCCTACACGGGGGAGGACGGCGGTTGCTCGCGGAAGACTGGTTTTGGAAAAACCCAAATTCCGTGACGTATGTCTCGCGGCCCTGGACACCGCTAATTTCCAGGGCCAAGTTACCCTTCGACGTTTGGATCTTCGAAGTTTATGGCATGGCCTGTGCCGCTGAAGCCAAAAAGGACTCTAACAATGATTGCTGCATGAATAGATTTGTTAAACTAAAATATGTCACGTACCATCGTACTGCTGGCACACAGATGGCACGGATAATGAACTAAAGCATTTCAAAAGTGGCTGCTTTTCTGCCATGTCGTAAATCTCATCTGTACGAAACTCGAACAATGTGCGTGATGCTACCGCCGAAGGTTGTTGGCAAATACCACACTCTCTGTGTGATAATTTATGAGTGTAAACAAGTGTGGATATTGCTATTGGCTTCGTATTTCATCGCCACGTCTTTGATTTTAGGTAATTATTGCCTATTTTTAATTTTAGATTTTACACTTCAGTGGTGTACCACGTAAATTATGGACCAAATGTCGGCGGCTCTACGTTGGTATCGTACGCTAAGCTACCGTACAAGCGCTAGTTTAGCGTGTTTTCTATTAGCTTTGGTGTTGTGTGCAATGCTACTACTACACAATGGTTGTTGTTATTGTTTTATGTTAATTTTTTTCGAATATTTAATAAACTTTCTTTAAATTAATTCTTCAAAAATATTGCCGGCCCCTGGCGACATTTGACTGCGTAGACATATGTTCGTTAAAGTGTTAAGCGTCTTAGTTGTAAGGGACTATGACAATGCCCACGTGTGTCTAAATTTTACGTCCACAACGTTCATCGCTCTGCGAATGGCTGCTTAAGGGGTTATATCTACTTGGGATCGGGAACAGTTACGTGACTTTCAAGAATTTTTTTTGCCATTTTAATAAATATTTTTAATAATTCTCGAAACACTATCAAAAAGTTCATATCTTAAGGTGTATATAAATTTTTGTATGAAAAAATATTAGAGATCGTCAGTATTTTTGCGGTGACCACGATATCTTCGGAACGCCTTATCTGAAATAATGCATTAGTACATTGTGTTACGAAGAGCCTGAACGATGGATTTTTCATTTTGATTAACAAATTTTTTTTTATTACAAAAAAAAACAAAATCTGGCCACCTCGAATCATTGATTTTTTCGTAATATTGTTGTAATTTTTGTAAAAATCAAAATTTTACGAAACCCTTCGTCGAGGTCCTTCTTAACGCAATATACTAACGCACTATTTTTTTATTGTAACTTCAGATAAGGCGTTCCGAAGATATCGTGGTCAACGCAATTGATATAAAAAAAAACTGGCGATTGAGGAAACGAGTTATATTTCATTTGTTTTTTAATATTTTTTTATACAAAAATTTATGTACATATACACCTTAAAATATGAACTTTTTGATAGTGTTTTGAGAATTATTAAAAATATTTATAAAAATGGTAAAAAAAATTCTTGATAATCACGTAACTTTTCCCGAACCCAAGCAGATATAACCCCTTAAGACACACCGCCCAGTGTTCGACATCGCAGAGAAAATAAAAAATCGTGCAAAATAATTTATGAATAATCGTTTGCGTGTTATCATTCGCGTTTTTCATCCACGATTATTGCATTAGGAAATTAGTGAAAAGTGGCAACAAAATTACAGTGAAAAATGGTGATGAAAAGTGACAGTGGTGTAAAGTGAGTTCACTGACCTGACTATGACATCAGCTGTTCGGGGTGCATACTATTTTTACGAAAGATCAGAATCGGTTAAACGACCCAGTAACGAGGAACCCTTTTGCACAGAAGCAGGATGATTTTTAAATAAATGGGTGAGTTTAATTTTACTATTTCTATACTCGCTTCGTAAACTTAATTTGTTTTAGATCTTAATTTCCGTATTCGTTGTGTGATTTAACTTTGACATAACACAGCACGATACTAACTTGTTTGTTCGTGTCTGCGGTCGGCCATATAGCTTCGCGCTCGCGTCTGAACGCGAGCTATTCTCGCGCTCTGATTGGTCGGTGTTTTTCCTTAGTAACTCGAAAACGAGAGCCTAGACCCCATTTTTGCAAAGGAAAAAGATACTTAGAACCACCTCCCACACAACCCCTTCACGAGTCTAACACTTATTACGAGACACCCTGTATAATAAAGATGTTTGCACACCGACCACCGCATTTTTGGTTCTCGCTCAATCATCGTATCCCTTCCTGACACAACGTTTAAAATTCAAAAATTCCAAGCTCTTAAAATCAAAACACTTTAATATTCCACTATATCAACATATTAACATCCTAGAATTAAAAACCTTGAGCATTCTAAAGTAATAAAAGTTTCAAAGTCGATATTCCGACATTCTAATATTCTAAAAATCCAAAATCCCTAAGCCTCAAAGTTCTAAAGTTTAAAAATTCCCAATTCTTGTAGTTCCCAAGTAACAAAATTTTAGCAATAGCTACATCACAAACAATATAAAGCTGCCATACGCGAAAACAACTGAATAATTAAAATTCTGCTTGAATCAGAGACATATGAAACTTAACGCAGATAATAATGAAAATACCAAGAATAACAACATCGACGTCGTTTGAGCGAGGTACAGGAAATCGGAGGAAAACGATAAAGGGAACCATGCGCGCGTTCAACGAGTCAGTATAACAAACAGGATTCGGCGGGAATCGCGATTATAAAACGCAGAATGTTAGCGGGGCCAGAAATTCGTGTAAACTAATTTCCCGCAGGGCGAGTAAGTTCGACGGGCGTTTATCGGTGGCGGCCTGGAACAGGTAAATTCTGAAACGCGTTGCACCGAGTTGAACACAGTGTGCTCGAAATCGAGCTTGTTCGAGAGGTGGTTTCTCGCGTTACCGAGAAGATGCAAAGAACGTTCTATGTTACTGACAGCCCGCTGGCAATTTGGTCGATCAAACTGCTCACCGCAGGGCCGTCGTAGATGGAAAAGGTACCGTTTGCTACAGTCAGCTTCTAACTGACTTTTACCTGCCTACCTGAACAACGCACGGAGTTCCTTTCCCACGGGCTGCACGCGATCTGTACGAATCCGTTTCGTGCACAGCGCCGGGACGGATTAATTAATTCTCGGGGTGAAGCGAAAGTCCGACCGACTGTTTTTGATTCCTCGCGTTTGTAATCAATTAAAAAAGGAGGATGAATCTATTGCGTTCAACCAAAAGATTGATCTTCGTTTTTAATCATTCTGGACACGTTTTACCAACGTCTAGAGCTTATGATGAATTCGGGAGGCGGTAGATGGGAGATAGGTTTACAATATACAAGGTGTGCACAAAAAGCGCGAGGACTGCTGTTATACTTTGTTCATTCGAAGGTTCAATACCAGTTACAATATATCGTATTCGCAAAATATTCTTCTTCTGCACTTATGTATCTATAAAATCTTCTGTCTAAATTGCAAATACTTCCGAGTATTTCATGTAATAATATTACAATATATATTAAATAATAATAATAAAAATAATATTAAATAATATTCATGTAATTATGTAATAGGGTTATTTCGAGTATCGAAACGTTGTCATATTAAAAAACTCAATAATACAGTGACTGTATTGTAAATAACTGATACATAATGATACATAATCAATGAATCATATTATGGGAAATGTTCCGTCGCACATGGAACAGAAAACGCGAGAATTTCTAAAGGGAGTTTATGACGGTCCTTCTACGAAAAGCTATTTTTTAGATACATATTCTTGCTGCACCCTAATATTCCGTTACCTTTTTTCGACAATAGAGTTTGTATTTTAATTTTCGTTCCGTTCTCAAAATGTAGCTACGCTCATGTCATAAACTCGACTTTTCCCAAATGGTAATGTAGCATTCTGCGAACCTAACATGACTTGGCCTTCGAGGGCCTACCTGGCGGGAAAGACCCAGACGGGGTCGTTCTTTGGGGGTCTTCTCGATCGTGACGGTACCGCTCCCTTTTCCTAAAAAGACGCGAACACAGGGCGCAAAAGAGGGTGGATACTGCCATCATGAAGCATCCTCATTAGAAAATTAACGGTATGAACGAAAACCAATCAGCACGTTCCATATCACTTCCGACTTTTCGCGGAAGTGTGAGCAACGAGTCATCAGGTATACAGTGACTGGCACAACAAAGTGACCATCCTACATTCAACACAGAATATCTTAAAACTAATGTTTTTAATGAAGAGGGCACCATTATCGGGCTGTCTTGAAAAGTTTATTGTCACGCCAACAATTTGTTACAAAAATTAAAAAAAAATATTTGCAATAGAAGTACGTGTAACTTGATTTTAACAAAGCAGGCATTTTCATACATGACAAAAAAAGTGACCGCTTTAGAATTTGTAGCGTCTTTATTTAATTGCGACGCGTAAACGCGATGTAACAAAAATGGATACAATGTAAACAGCACGTAACAGTACCTTGTAACTAACAGTTCGTTGTTTACATGTTCAACAAAACATAGCAGCGTATAGAAAGGTACTGAACATGATGGGTCGACAAATTTTTTATCAGGTTCGAAATCTGATTATCAAAGACTATAAATGTGGTGTTTCACAACGGAAGATTGCTCAGAAAAATATAGTCAGCAAAAGCACTGTCCAGATACAGTATAAGAAGTTTTTGAACAACGGAATAGTGGCTAATCGGACTGAAAAGGTTAGAACACGAAGAACAAATTGGCGTGACGATGCAAACGTCATATGAAGGGTGAAGAAAACTCGGAGAGTAACTATCAGGAACCTTCGTGAATCACTCAATTTGTCCATTTCTGATAGGAGAGTGCACGGGAGACTCCAGGAAGTAGATTCTTGAAGAAGTGACTGTTGACACTTATATCGATATTTTATGCGAGAATTTTGAAGTTTCGTTACTATAATTAGGCTTGGGGAATACCTTTATTTTACAAGATAACGATTCGAAGCATTCCGCCAAAAAAATAAAAGTTTCTTACGTCCCACCACATAAAACTGCTTGATTGATCTCCCGAATCCGCGGACTTGAATTCAATCGAAAATGTATGGTCGGTCTTGGACAGAAATGTGAACAAAAATGGAGTCACAAATAGATATAATAAGATCCGTCATTTTTACGGGTTCCATAAATCTAGTGTTAAGAGATACACATCATCAACAACTTGCACGATTTCTAGTTACTCACGGTATCGTGCCTGTACGAGAGCAAGGAAGTTCAATTTTAACTCGATAGGTTTTACGACCATTGTTCGGTCTTACCAAAGAACAATTATCTTCGTTCGTTCGGGAGGAAATTAATTCTTTTTAACCATTGCTCTCCGATTAATTCTGCAGAGCAACTCCGTGATAGCGTTATCACTCCGCGTTCGAAAAATTACACCGCGCAAGAACACAAAATGTTGTTACGAATATTTATAAAATCAAGACACGTATGAATAGACATAAATTCTGTAGAATGACGGCTCAGATAACATAATGTGTTTCAAAACCATTGAAATCGGTGAAGCATGTTCTTACTATACAATTAACGAAATTTTTGTATAAACATATACACGAATACTAACGACTGTGTAGTTACAGCCATGTTAAACAGAACTGCAAAAATGCTGTGTATCCAGAATTATGTAGTACAATGCTATGTGAAAATGATAATCTCGCGAGATTTCCCAGAAAGAAGACCTACATTACTAATGTTAGCCCATTAACTGCCAACTTTTATTTCAACTCCACTGCATGGGTTGTCAATTTATGTATCAAATACTAGTACAAGTTGGACGACATTGAAGCAAAAAAGAATTTTAACGACACAAGTGATAAAAGAAAAATGCATATTCAAATCCCCATTTGGAAATCGTGGCAGGAAATGGGTTAACAAGCACAAGGATTAAAATACGTCAAAGAATTGTTTAGTAAAGATAATGTATTCCGAAATAAAATAAAATTTCCAGATTAATCCAAATTTAAAGTTTTTGGATCGGACGGGCGCAATTTTGTTTGGAGACAAGCAAATAAATTGATGGAGGCGAAAAACTTACGTGCTACGGTGAAATATGTGGGTGGCTCTGTTATGATTTAGGGGTGTATGGCGGCACATGGTACTAAGAATTTGATCTTCATAGAAATAATAGTATATAAATACAAAATTTGAATATTTTACAACAAAATTTAAAGGCAAGTGTGAGAATATTGGGTTTATATAAAAGACCTTTACTTTCTACAGGAGAATGATTATAACATGCCACAGGAATCGTTCACCCTTTCACTTATAATATCGTGTCACACTCGTAACGCACATTACAGTTCAAACACAACGAATAGAAATCGTATTTGCAGCCTGATTAATTTTGAGTATAATATTAATTATGATATGCATAATTAAGGGTCCCTAACTCCAAAATACGAGGTGTAAATAACGAGACTGACGCTGCAAAACATTTTATTTTCACTCCATACCTATTTACATATTATCACCCTCAATATACACCCCTCCGCTATCCCTACAACATTCCGTGCGAATCTTCCGCTGTTCGAAACAATGCTGGAAGTGTTTTTCTGTCAACTCCTTCAGGACGCGTGCCGCTTTCTCTTTCACGGCCTCAACGGACTCAAATCTTGTTCCTTTTAATGCGGATTTCACCTTAGGAAACAGATAGAAGTCGCACGGCGCAAGATCCGGCGCATACTGCGGATGATCTAATACCGGAATGCTGTATTTGGCTAGAAATCTCTTGACAGACAATGCAGAATTAGACGGCACATTATCTTGGTGGAGTAACCATGATTTGTCTTTCCACAATTTGGAACGTTTTTTCCTTATTCTTTCAAGAAGTACAGCAAGAACGTGATGGTAGTAATATTGTTTAATAGTTTGACCTTCAGGAACCCAGTGAAGGTACACAATCCCATGAATATCGAAAAAACTAATCATCATTGCTTTGAATTTTGATTTGTTCATTCAACCTTTTTTGGTTCTTGGTGAAGGTAGGCTCTTTCAGTGTATGGATTGACACTTCGTTTCAGGATCATAAGTAAAAAAACCATGATTCGTCACATGTTACTATCCTTTCTAATAAGTTTGGGTCATTTTCAATAGCATTCAAAGTGACAGTATAAACATTTTTACGAGCTTCGTGTTGTTCAAACTTGAGAATTTTAGGCACTATTTTAGCACACACCTTTGGCATGTTAAAATTGTTATGTAAAATCTGCCGTACGGATTCCTTGTCAATTCCTACAATTTCAGTTGGGAGGGCGACCCGGACACGCATCATCTTCAACGTCCTCTCGACCATCTTGAAAACGCTCGAACTATTCAAAAACGCGTGCACGCGATAAACACTCATTGCCGTACACTATTTTCAACAAAGCATAAGTCTCAGTAGCGGTTTTTCCAAGTTTCATGTGAAACTTCACAACAATTTGTTCCTCTGTAGTTACACTTATCATTTTTTCCGGCGGAACGAAAATTGAGGTATCGCTATACGGATTTGTTTACAAAAACTAGGGGCACTGCTATCGAAAGAGAAGACTTCACGCTAAAACAATAGGGCCCTAGATGTTGGCGCGTGCATACTTTACTGTAACACCGCCAGTCTCGTTAGTTAATAGGCACACCTCGTATACTTAATAATTCAAATTTTCGTATTTGTCTTAACTTTACAGTGATAATTAGTTAGCTTTGAGTGACGCATCTGAAATTAAATAATGTTGAGCAATTTAGGTAGAACAATGTGATACTGCGAATTTAACCCTAAATTCGGAGTATGCAAAAAAGAAATTGAAAAATAACTCCTTTTTCCGAGTAGTATGTTCAACGATGCCATCAAACTGGTACATTCCTTTGTTAATCCAAAGAACGACGAAACTTTCATGCCTAACTGAATTATGAAATAAGCCTGAATATCTTGATACGGTTGCTAAGAGCAATCGTAGAACTTTACAAAATTAAAAAAAGCAAGTAAACGGTACCTTCTCGACGAATGACAACTTTTCAGTAATATCGTCACTACGTTAATGCGATTCTCGGAGTAGCAGGTCGTTACAAGTTGAAATGAAACTTTGCTCGAAATCGATCGACGTCCATCATCATTTACCTTATCTCGTTTCTTTTTCTTCTTATTCTGCTTCGAGTCAGAAAAGTATATGTATTATCTTTATATACATCGATTCCAGACAGCAGGGGATACCAATACATTGTATCGTTGCATATTTACTTATGAAGCTAGACGATAGCGGATACTCGCGTCTAATCAACGGTACTTCATCCCTGCGGTGAACGAAGTTTATCCGGAGGAACAAGATGCCAGACAACAGTCTTAAGGAACACGCTGTACTCGCAGTGCCAAGACGGTACCTAATTTAATCGGCACGATGCGGACTAGCCGATCTCCGACAACTACGTTCCCGCAGCAGCTGTTTCGAGGTGTAACCGAAGGAAACTCTATCGTTCTTGTTACTCCTTTTACTCGAACACGATTATACGGGATGCATGCACGGTTGAGTAAGTAAATACGTTGTCGGTCATCTCGCAAGTACCGTGGCCAGGGAACACTATATTTTCAAACGTATTAGTCAAAGATATGCTTGAAAAGTTTAATGTACAATGCTACGAATAATCGTACATTCGAATATATTTTAACACTTTTCAAGGTGAAATGGTTTCGAGTGTGGGATGACTCGATCTTAGATTTTATCAATACAGGTAGTAGATAATGCGTACCAGTGGACACCGTGTAATGTCTTATGAAAGAATAAGAAAAAATAAGAAAAAAAATGTCACTTCTATGATTGCAAATTTGTTGAAATTGTTGTTCCCGCTGACAGATGTATAGCTGCACGTGTATAACTATCGACTAAAAATTGCAACTATTAACTTCAGAAATTCGAGTCTTCTAATCTCTGCATCCCTTATTCCATGTAAATAGCTCCAAATCCATATACCCCTTCATCTCTGACCCCAAGATACTCGAATTCCTAAATATTACTATATCCTTATACAATCTGTACTGTATACATATATATCCCTCGATCCGTATATTCCTCTATACCCAAATTCTAACATCACTACTACATCTTTACATTTCTCAGTCTCCACATTATTCAATCCCTGTACTCCTGTATAATTGTATTCGTGTATGCGTGCATTCCTGTATACCTGCGTCCATATGTATCCTTATATTCCTATAGCCCTATGTCTCAAAATTTATCATATATCTTCATTCATATAACTCCTTATTTCCTGCGTTTCCAGCTTCCCAAACTGGTTTCAATAACCGCCGTTGCAGCAAATAAAATTGTAAGTATCAAAACTCGATCCATATTTACTCCCATTAGCCTCAAAAACAATACACGTTTTATACATAAAATTTTTATTTATAAAGTATCTAGAAAACATTATGTTCTAAAAGTGACACAGCTCTGTTATATTTTCCCTACTTCCAGCGAACTGGTTATCATTCGTATTCACTTTGATAAATTTGTTATTTATATAAAACGAATACATCGTGATAACTTTTCTACTCGTATATTATAGGAACAAAAGCAGAGTTACATCGGTTCATAAAGAGGGCGGGTGACACGGTTTTGCACTCGTTGCCAGTTTAAACAATCTCCTGTCCAAATTCGACGTGACTCGGCATAAAAAACGTGATATAATGCATTCGATCCGGTTCGATCGATCAGAATCCCACGTGACAGGCGAGATTACGTAGCTTCTTCCGTTCACCGAGCGTTCACTTAAGCGGCAAGACGCGAACTCGGATGCAAAAGTGGCTGATGGAAGGAGGTGGCTCGAGCTGGCGCACGAGCGATTAAGCTAGTTCGCGGCACAAATGGAAGTACGAAAGGTGGGTAGGAAGGATCGAGCCAGTTGGAAAAGGGACGTCGTATCTTGGTCAAGAGTAACGAAATAACCGATCCTTTTGTTCGTGGAATAAAAGAAACGATTGCGCGAGAAGCTGATGGTGTGGCATCACTTCTAAAAAGACTTGTTCCACCGACGAGATTTAGAAAGTGTAACGGCTACAATGAAGATACGATACGTTTTATGGATTCGTTAACACGAACGAAATTCAGCGATTTTTGAAATTGTGAATTTTAATAAATATGTCACTTGGCAATTCTGTAAACGTTACATATTCTCTGGAAAGTATATTCCCCAAAACATGACAAATATATTTTCTCCGGGGAATAGCATAAAGTTACCATCAGCGATAATAGTGAATTTAAATATTATTTTTCTAGATTTATGTACGTGTCTTTAAAAATCTTTCTTTTGTCTAAAAGTAACTATAGACCGTAGATTTTACTCCATCCTCTGTAAAATTAAAAAGAACTTATTGTTTGTACACACAGCATCTTAATCTTCCTCTGTTGAAAACTGGTATATTTACAATCCTCTAACATCGTAAACCACCGACTCCTGTATTTTATAAGAAAAGATGATACCTAAATTGGAAAGAGTTCGAATTCAAATAATAATATTGATACAGTTTATGATAGTAATAGCGATATATGTATAATAGAATAGTTGGATGAAGTATGTGCTCAGTTTGTTAAAATCAAGGTTTATATTCATAATTTTTGTTTAATACGACGATTTGGAAAATTAATATTAGGTATACAAAAGTAATCACCGAACACCAGAATGTAAATTCAAATGTAAATCGAGTTGTAATTAAAAGTAACGCGAATTCTAATTTTAATTATTAAAACTTGAGATATTACAATAACAATAATACGTTCACAATGTTACAGATTCCTAATAGTATATAAAATCTGCAATGAGTATATAGAAAAATTAGCTTAATCCATTTAACAATATATTTTCCTTTGCCATTCATTGCATAATTTTCCATTCCTTCCGCATTAACACGGTTTTGACTTTCCCGTATACAAATTTTAATGCGACTGCTTAAATTATAAGAAAGATGTACGGTTTTACATCGCCGTACAGCACACGCCAATATACCTGCGAGCCTACAAACTCTCGGGGTAAAGACAGAAAATCCAATACCTCATTAAAATTCCAATCGATCATAAATAGTCCTAAACCTCGAACGCACCCCAAGTCCGCGGCCCGCTGCAGGCCCTCATAAAAACTTTGGAAACACCAAAAAGTCCCGTTCCTCTCACCATCCCTACTTCCAACTCTTTTCCACCACCTCGTTTCTCTAACTTTTCCATCTTCCAAATATCCCAATCCAATGATCATTCAATATTTCCCACTTTTCACCAAGTCCATTCCTACATTCCCACCAATTCACCATCGACTCCTACTCCACAAATCATCTACCTTTTTTGCAACAACAACAAGGAACAACAAGTTCCATTTCAACCACCACTAACGAAACATCAGAACAATCCCAACCACCACCAACTAAACATCAAGTACAAATTTCACCACCACATATAAACACTTAGAACAATTTAAACCACCACCTAGTACACATTAAAAACAACTTTGAACACCACCAAGTACTCGAACACTTTTACATTATTGTTAACCTACTAAATATTGCTAAATAAATTAAGTGTTATATTTAAACATTCATTCACCACCATACCACCACCACATCATCTTTCGAAAAGGGTCCTCACGTTATTAATTTGCCGTCGAGCACAACGGTCACAGTTCTTGAGGATTCCACGATCGAAAACTCGAGTTCCGAGACCGTACAAAAGAGAAATAACATCCTTAATGTTCTTATTATTTTTCCATTCAAAATAAATTTTTTATATTTATAATACTTTTCTAACATCTTTTTAATAAGCTTCAGGAGTTTATTGCCTCCTGTCGAGGCGAGAAATCATCGTATTACTAATTTCTTAGTTTCTCTACTTTCAATGTAAAAATGATTACGTATGGAATAAATTATTATTAATATACAAAACAGCGAATGTACAATAACGCTTCTACAAATAAACTTAAGAATAAATGAAAAAAGAAACAACAGCTTGTGGCGTTAGCTCAGTAGTCTACTACACATTTATCGACCACGATTATGAGCGTCTATTTAATAAGTGAATTCATCTGCCATGCTCGTATAACATTAATGTAATTACAGAGATAATGAGAACCGGATTGCCGTACTAAAAATTTGAGTGAAACACGTAGAACGTACCATATAGAGTGTTTGAGATTGCATGCAGTATCGTTAATCAATTGCAGCCCGATTGCTGTGAATGATTTGAATAGGTTCGTATTAGTTATTTGTTAAGGCCCCCAGTGTCCTTTCATTAACAATAGATTTAGGATTTCTACATAGCAATTAGAAATAAATCCGTTGTCCCATCGAAGGGTACGAGGACCGTTCCGTGGCAGCCATAAACTCAAGAAGCCATAAAGACCCACGCGTTTTCCATGTAGTTTTCGAGTCATTGTTCACATTTGGTCGACAGATTGACATTTTTACCTTTCGGGCCCGTTATTTCTAGCATGTTTAGTTAAGGTCAGTGCGCTTCTTGATCCTTATTACCTGCCACGGTCCAGGAGCAAAACGTCGAATATTTGCGAGTGGAGGGGCCCACGCAGGGCGTGAACTTTGTTGCCCTTCCACAATTTGTATACTTGTACTTAGCCAATTAGAACGATGCACCCCCGTCAAGTCTACCCGACCGAGGTGACATCGGATAGATTTAATAGAATCTCGACTAGTTGAATTGTAGCCACACGAATAGATAGGAAAATAGAATAGTAACACGCATAGTTTAGTACCGCATAGTAACTCGTCTCGCATAGCTTAGTTGAATAGTTGAAACATAGATAATTTGTATAGTCCCAATTACATCGGGTGGTCCTTCGAGTTAATCGTTGTATTTGTTGGCACAAGCGCGCAAAACGCCTAAAAGGCTCGAAACTCCCTTCTTGGGTAACCACGAGTAATTAACATTATTTATTGCTCAAATATTAAAATGAACGGAGAAATTAAAAAGAGTTTGGTAATTCCAAACTTTGAGAACCCTGTGAGGAATACGAATAAGCCTTTAAAGTGTTGTCTAAAAAAATAAAGGTTTTATTATACTCGAATGGACTCGTATCGCTTTACAAATTAATAAATTATTGTAATCGTTAACTAAACGAATAATACTTGGTTACCATACACTTTTAACATTAAAATCAAAGTAGTGTACAACTTTATATGAATATTAATACATATAATAAATAGTAAAAATGACGCAAAAAAAAAAACATTTTTTAAGTATTACCGTAAAAAATATAATATAATAAAAATCAATTCACTTTTATTAAGAACTTCTTAATACATCGCAATTTGTAGATTTTTAGTAAAGGTACTTTGCAATCTACCAGATTCTAAATATATAAATATTCAATTTTTCAGTTGGTACATTATCAGTCCACGTGTTAATTCTGTTACTTGAGAAATTCGAGAATTTGGAAATATGGAGATTAAGGTATGTGTGAATTTAAAAATTTTTTATTTCAAAATTTTGTGACTTAAATATGTGAATGTTTGGAAATTCAAAAATTCAAACACTTTTAAGCGAAAAAATAGAGAAATTTGGTATGCGAAAGTAGAACTTGGAAACTTGGAAAATTTGAAGACTCGGAAATTTGCAAAATTGCAAAGGGAAAATTTGTTACATTTGAGAATAAAACGATTTGAAAATTAGAAGTTTTAAAATATGGAAAATTGAAAAATGTAAAGGTTTTGAAATTTCTAATTACGCCCAAGTATATACATACCATCACCTTGACATGTTTTTTCCAATTTATGTCAGCTAACATGGAAACAGTTAGTTCGCACAAGCGAAATACAATTGTACTCATATTGTTAACGCTCGTGGATGAAATAAATTCTTTCGAGCTTGGTTGAATATTGCACGTGGTGTGCCGACTAGGTTTTATTTTTCACAATCTCGACGGACCACCCGATTACTCGGGACTATACAAATAATCTATGTTTAACAATATACTAGATACTATGTTCGAGATTCTAATGCTAGTACTATTTCAAATACTGTTTTTAACTAACTACAATTTCTAACTAACCATCCGATGTCACCTCGGTCGGGGAGACTTGACGGGGGTGCATCGTTCTAATTGGCGAAGTACAAATGTACAAATTGTGGAAGGGCAACAAGTTAACGCCCTATGTGGGCCCCTCCACTCGCAAATATTCTACGTTTTGCTCCTGGACCGTGGCAGGTAATAAGGGTCAGGAAGCGCGCTGACTTTGGCTAATCATGCTAGAAGTAACGGGATCAAAAAAGGTAAAATATTAATCTGTCGACCAAATGCGAACAATGACTCGAAAACTACATGGAAAACGCGCGGGTCTTTATGGCTTCTTGAGTTTATAGCTGCCACGGAACGGTCCGTGAGCCCTTCGATGGGACGACGGTGCTATTTCTAATTGCTATGTAGAAATCCTAAACCTATTGTTAATGTAAGGGCACTGGTGGCCTTAACACATATACAAACATAAATAGTTTCAGAAAAATAAGAAGTACGCCTATCCTTTTGATGGCGATCGTCGACTGCCAATTGTTTACACTCTTTAGGGCAACTGGTGTGGGTAACCGCGCGAGCCAATAAGATCTTACCACTGAAAATACGTATGAATCGATGCGCCAATTCCTGTGTGACAGACTGCACTTCAATCGTCTATCACTTTTTCGACGCTCGAATTTTGCACGAGTTAAATAATTAAATTATACAAGAACTGACATCTATTTATAGATAAATGTAGTGTCAGTATGATTTTCGAATAAGAATAAACTTTCAAAACTTTCCGAACGATCTTAATTACAAACATGATTAAGCTTCGTTTCTCGTCAAATTCAAGGATCATTGACTTTGAACATTCCTCGGAAGAGGATTCAAAACTCCGTGGTGATCGATTTGTTTGAATATTTGCGACAGAGATTATCAAATACCCATCATCGTCAGCGGAGCGTCGTGACGCGTCGCGCAACGATGCAAAGCAACATCAAATAGAACGTTGCTCTTTTAAAAATCGAACGAAATGCGAGGAGGGGTTATGATCGGTCGTTTTAACTGGTGTAGAAATGACGCGAGTATGCCCGTTTCAAGCCACAAACTCCGCGTACGCTTCTGTAAACTTATATCGTCGCGTTTCCAATGAAATAGCTGTACTTTTTCCGCGCCTGAATGCTGGCACCGGTGAAATACAATTGCACGGAAAATCGCGGATAAACTTTTGCTGGGGGATCCCCGTGATTTCACGGGGGTGAACGTATGTAAAAGTTGATACCTCTTTTCCCTTCTGTTTCCATCCACTTCCATTTCCTTTTTCTGTTTCCAGGGCGAAACTAAACGAAGATTCGTTCTCGTCGGAATGGTTTAACGTTGTTATGCGAAAACGCGAATATCTGAGATAATACCCAGATTATTACGCTTTTTTTGAGATTCGATATCTTTTGTCCGTTAATCCTTTATAATGTGCATCTGTTAACTCTGGTAATAGATTGTTGCATATCGTAAGATACAGAACAGATGACATTTACACTGGATTTACGACATCTGTCAAAGTGATAAATCTTGGATTTCAACCACCATTTGGTCAAAATGTCTGACTTCATGTCTGGTCAAAATGTCGCTTCTGATTTCCAACTTATATTACAAGATTTTGTTGCGGTGCTTTTATGGAAATGTCTGTAGCGAGCAGCGGAAAATTTTCCCTCGCTACAATCGATGTTTTCGGGGCCCGGACATTCTCCAGGTACCGAAAACAATAAAACTTTCGCCGACCATACGAGGCCCTTTTTCGACGACTTCGCCTCGCAATTTCTCCCCTTGTGTTTTCCCCCGGTTTGCGGGGGTAGGCTCAAGAGGCAACGAAAAAAGGGCATTCAAAAACTCGACCTCGACTCGAACAGAGCTACGAATTATCGATTTCCCCGACACGAATTTTTACGATTGAATAAACTATTTTGTTATTGTTAATCTTCGTTAGCAATTTATTCCCCTTCACCTCATGTCTATCATATTTTCTTAAGATAAAGAATATGTTAGTTTATGCTTCAGTAATTATTTTCCCCTTTAATTTTCAATAGGGAAGTAAGGATGCATTTATTGCCGGTTGTTTTAGTAGAAGTTTTGTCAAAATATATTCAAATTTTTGTGAAGACAAAGTGTTACGGCGTAACAACCAATACTCATATACATGTTATTGTAAGAATCCAAAAACATAAATTTCAAAGAGTAGGTTTACGACATGACAAGAAAATAGCCACTTTTGAAAGACATTCAATTTAATATCCGTACCATCCGTACACCCGTATTAAGATGGTACGTGACAATTTTCGTTTTTAGTAAATACATTTATTGCTATATTCATTTGTAGAATTTTTAGCTTCAGCGGCGCAGGTCATGTCATAAACCTCGAGCGCCCTAAGGTCCAAACCGGACCTAGAATTTAACGGTGTTTTTAGACCTCTGATACTGACGTCAGAGAATCTTGGAAATTCCCAAAATTTCCCCTACGACCGCTGTCCTCCCCAAATGCAGAAACTCTGTTCCCCTTCCTAAAATACAGCACGCTAAGAGCGCAACGGAAGGGAGAACAGAAGTATTAAATACGGCGAAATATGCCAAAAATAGGGAGATATACAGAATCACCGAACTAGATAAAAATAAAAGGTCCAACTAGTATAGACAAATTTAAACGAAACTTAGCCGTCCAGAAAACATATACATTTACCATCAATTCTTGTTATTAAATATATTATAAGTGTTATATGTATCACTTGTTGTTCACACTCCACCTTTCCAAATATTCACACGCCGTTATCGTCAGCGTGTGAAGTGAGCATACCACGAAAGGCTTACTTTCAAATTATTAATCACCTTTGCTCACGCGGTAACACAAAGTATAACTGTAAAAGCTAATTTATGATGCGTTAATAACGCCATTTATCAAATTAGAACATCCATGATTTGTTAAATTAACGAAAGTGAAAAAGTTACTTGGAATAACTTTAAGAATACTATAAAACTTACTTTTGTAACATTAATACCGGAAAGTTAATATCAGCAAATGTTCTTATAAATATTTTGAATAATTTTCAAATGTAATTTTCGTGAAAATGAAGCCACATTTGAAAACTTTTATTATATCTAATTATTTTAGTCTGTTATGATAAGTCACATACTATCTGGTCGTATTAGTTACCGGACATGCCACATGAGGATTTTATCAAGAAGACGTGCCTGGTCCGGTTGATTTTTAACCGTCGAATTAAGAGGAAACTCTGCACAAGTTCCAGGCTGTTTTCAAACGTAAGTAAAGAGAAATCTTTGTACGAGATAGGGATTGAGACGCTGTCGAATCTACAATACTTTTAATCATATACTAGGTAAATTCATTAATTGACATTTCTCCGATTATTCTTAGCCTCCCCTTTGTTTATTTTTGGTTGAAACATTAAAGGATTAGATTCTTGAATTTAGGTTAAGAAATACATAAAAAAAAGAATTTGTTAAAATTTTGTCATATTATATAACAAAATTGTACAATTTATAAAAAATATTTTATAGTAGCCCAATCCTTTATGAAGAAAACAAAAAAAAATTTAGCTCAATCGAACGAGTAGTTTTTGAGAAAAAAATTCGTAAGTGATGCCTATTTTTGCAAAAATAGGCAAAAACTGCAAATTTTGAAGGCTTGTAATCTTTAAACAAATTCGAAATCGGCAAAATGATGACTTAAACTACCCCTACTTTCACGTAGACTATAACATATTTTGATTAAAACAAAATCGCAGATGGTGATGTCAAAAAGTGATCGATTCGGCGTGGAATGACCCAATAGTATTTTCAAAGATCTATATTTCTGCCATGGCTAGCAATGCTGAGATAAATTGAACAGAATTTAAGAAAGTATTGAAATTAAAACTTAGAATGTGTCCTAATGATACTAATTATTGAATAATGTATATGCGTCGCAGTGTCTGAAATTGTTAGCTTAGATACGTGGACGCGAAAGGAACTTCAATTGTTTGAAATCCCAATATTTGTAAGTGGACTCTAGGTTGAATAATTGTATACTACAAATATGTGCAATATACAGGTAACCCTCCTATAACACGGTAGTTAGGTTCCTAGAAAATGGCGTGTTGTGTGAAACCGTGTTGTATGAGACCCAGAGCCAGTACAAAAAGGGGGGTTACGTTCCAAAAACTTATTAAAAACAAATATTTTTTTATTTAATTCTACATGAACAACTTAATTTTTATTAAAAATATAAATGTATGCGGATGTGAAAGATCCTGCAGCAACAGCACTTCTTATTTCTTTATCATTTGTCTTCCGCAACAGTGTATGTTTAACACTAGGTTTACGGGATCCATCAAAATGACGGCTCTTAGGTTCCATATTTTCAATTGCGAAAGTTATTAAAAAGCTTATGTCGAAATGAATGTTAACCATCATCGAGATAAAGAATCCTTCTATAAACTGGTATACTGGGTGTCCCAGAAGTCGACGTCAACCCGAAACCGGGTGGCAGGCTAGGTCATAAGAGTTATCAGAAAAATATAAAAAAAAATCCAAGTCGCGTTTTTTAAAAATTATAGACATTTCAAAAAAATCGAGAAAATCTGTACCCTGTGACGGTCTTTTCACTCCTGTTACTACAAATATTGACTGTTTTAATCATTTTTTTTTAAAGATCAATAATTTGGATACTTACATTTATTAAATGCACATCAATTGTTTAACATCAATTATTTGCATTACAAGAGATGTTCAAACTGCCTTCCTTCAGCCGCAATGCAAGCTCGACATCTTCTTAAAAAAGATCGGGTTATCCGACGAGCGAATCTTTCGTTCTTAATAAATTCAGTTGCTTCCATCAAACTGTACCGCGGCTCAGCTAAATTTTCAATCGACTTCGAATAAACTTTTTAGATTTTTTTTTAAAACAAATCTAAGGGATTTAAATCAGGTGAACGGGCTGGCCACGAGATTGTCCCAGACCGTCCTATCCATCTGCCCGGGTATTTCTCATCAGGGTACTCTCTAACTGCAACAACATGTCCCTGTAAATACTTAGTGGGACGTCTTCCAATAGATTTGGTAAATCATTTTTTAGAAAATTCAAATACACTTCACCATTCAGAACCTCTGACAGCAGAAGATTCGCTCTTTGGATAACCCGATCTTTTTTAAGAAGATGTCGAGCTTGCATTGCGGCTGAAGGAAGGCAGTTTGAACATCTCTTGTAATGCAAATAGTTGATGTTAAACAATTGATGTGGATTTAATAAATCTAAGTATCCAAATTATTGATCTTTAATTTAATAATTTAATTTAACACGTCACTATCTGTCTCTCTCACACTTTAAATAGCTCTCTCTGCCTCACTCCAACTGGAATCTTAAAGTTACGGCCTTGAGGAAAGCCACGGGTACATTAGAATCATTTTTAAGTAAGTAAGAGAAATTTGTTAAAAACTGGATTACGGTAAGGACGAATATCAGGCGGACGCCAGTGGCTCAGTGCGTAGCGTCGACGACTCGTGCTGTGAGGAGCGCGCGGGTTCGAGTCTCGTTAAATCCGAAAATTTGTCCGTATTCCTACACGAATTAGCAAGTGTCATACCATTTTAGAATCCTTATTAAATGCGCCAACTTTTAAAATTACTTACCAAACTCGGCCCGTATCATTTTTTTTCAGTATGGTCAGTTAAACCTGGGCTAAGTTTTCTGCTTGAATCTTCGGTTGGCCAAAAAGTGACATTTACTTCCAAGCCCGAGCAGATGATTTAAATTTTTGACCAGGATTTAAAGAGGCAGTATTCGGGATTACAAAACAAAAAAAAATGATTAAAAAAGTCAATATTTGTAGTAACAGGAGTGAAAAGACCGTCACAGGGTACAGATTTTCTCGATTTTTTTGAAATGTCTATAATTTTTAAAAAACGCGACTTAGATTTTTTTTATATTTTTCTGATAACTCTTATGACCTAGCCTGTCACCCGGTTTCGGGTTGACGTCGACTTCTGGGACACCCTGTATGTATTATTCATTGTTTACTTCTTTTCGTAGTTCATTTTCTATTTAGACTTAAGTGGTCAATGTTGTACAAAGGTTTTTGAAATTTTCTTATCGTGTTATAGCGAAACCGTGTTATAGTATGCCATGTTGTAGGAGGGTTCCCGCGATTTATGAATCGTGTTATAGCGAAACCGTGTTATAAGATGCCATGTTGTAGGAGGGCTACCTGTACCTATTTTTAACCGTTTTAGTGCCACGCAGCGCGATCGCGTTGTTCACGAACTGTGATGAACCGTGTCGCTATTTTGTCTATTAGTTCAGAATGTATCTTGTTGCGAATCTGTCAGAATTTCCTCTCGTAATTACAAATTTCCTTTCAAATAATCGTAAACAACCTGCATAATTAGCTGTCTTTCTTTAACACATTGAGTGACAAGGTTTATTTTTAACAATAAGTGACGGAAGCGCTATCGCGCTTCATGGCACAATTCGACACGGATTTTTAAAAACCCCTGGTACTAAAACGGTTAATGACGTTCCAAACTGAATAACTGCGTATCTATGTGTGCCCGATGTTGTTACGAAGTAAACAACGTGTCTATTTCGTGTCTCTCTATTCGATTACGTAATTCATAAGATGAAGGCTCGATATTGGCGTACAATATTCGCGAAGAAGGGAAATAGTTCCTGATTTTCAGGGAGTACACAAATTCGGATGGAAATGGAAAACCGCGTGATGCATGCGGCATGTCTAGGTATAATGACCGAGAAATAATCGATATGATATAAAAACTCCTTGAATGTTGTCGATGCTACAACCTATAGTTAGGACCAATACAAAGTTCCGGTGAAACTAAAAATGGTATATCATTGTATCAACAGAAACCTGAGCCGAGATCTAATTCTCTCGCTATGATGTTGTATTTTAAGACCTAACAAATAATTCACCCCTTATTATGTTAATAATGCCAAAAAGTTGCAGAAATGCCTGAAGGAATAAATTTGTCTATTCCTAAACTTACTTTTTCCAGCCAAATCGTTACATGCAACTCGTCGACCGTAAGTTGGGCAATAAATTAGCAAAGATCCCTTAATATTCAGTTTCTTCATCAGCCGCAGTATTTTTTCCTCGGGACATTGCAATTCGATATACATAACATGTCGTGCACGTCGAGTTAAAGACATTACTTCGATCGAGCCGATCAAGCAGTCGACTGCTCTCCGAGCTAAAAATATCCTTATTTCTGTCATTGTATAAACTTTAAATGAATGTTTTTTTCAAAATTAGTAAAATATATGAAAACCATTACTTAATAAGTTAACAGAGAAAAAAAATGATACAATATATTATTTTTAAGGGAAATTTGCAGTGAAATATTTGTAAAACACGTTTAGTATGTGGATAAGCGAATTATTACTGCGCAAATTTGTGAAGGAATTGTTTGTTCATATAGAATGCAATTCCACACTGTTGACACTTGTGGAATCTACATCGTATTTATACGTGAATTTGTACTAATTATATGGCACAGTCATCAGTTAATGTTTATTTATAAATAAAATATCCGTTTAATCGCCCTTCACTGATTCCATTACCAGATAGTATATAAATGTGTACGTTACGGTTAATGCGATTAATTCGGTGATTATGTAAGATATTATTATCGCTAATGTTGGTAAATATGATAAATTATTGCATACTTATCAAAATTAACCAGCGTATTTATATACTCTCGTTCGTTAAGGGTTAAAATATAATTCGGATTCATTCAATTTTCGGTTGTAAATTATAAAATGTTGTTATTTGCAGGTTTTCGAGACATAGTGAGTAATGAAAAACTATCCTTTTAATCAGTAACTGCCAAAAAACTGCAATGTACTCCTACTGGCTCAATCAATGAACATATTTACCATATTCGCCATCATAAGTTGGAAATTATGTAAAATCGCCGATTAATTTTATAAATATTCAATAACATAACATTTACCAAATTTAGCGGTGATTCTATATAATAACTGGCAATTATAGAATTACTAATTTATAATATTGACCGTAACATATATACCGAAATACATCATTATTCAGCATATATTCCTGTTTTCGTGTATCCTATGTTAAAGAGTATTAATATCCTGTCAAATAATAACGCAATGTATTATATATCACGCTGTACTGAACATATACTTCCCCTATTTAGAAGTAGAAAACAATTTACATTATTCTAAGAACTGTTTATTACTAATTAATGTACGAAATATTTTAATAAATATGTGGAAACTACAATTAAGCCGAGTATTTGAATTAAATCCAAGTAATTCAATGAAAGGAAGATTTATTTTTCAATATGCATTCAGTTAGGTATCTTATTACCAATTTACATGTTTATCCACAAATTTTTTAACATTGTGTGTTCAAATTTTCAAGTACGGTTACGATGTAAAAATATAATTAACCTCAAATCTTCATGACTCAAAAATGTGATACACGTGTATTTTGTATCGGTTTTTAATCTATAGTAGCATTTTTTCATCATTTATACAATATTTACATGTTTATTAACCCATTCGATACGGTGACTTTTTTTTAAGACAATCCCCAGGTAAGAATTATGTTTTCTTTATGTTGTTCATTTGGGATAAAAAATGTTTGCTATAGAAATCAGAATATTTGTAACTCAATTCGTACAAATAAGATAATTGCACACCATGTGTGCAGCTCGCTCTTCAGATAATTTTTAATGCGAGTAGCGGATTAAACACCGCGTAAAGTAATATAGAAAGATATTAAAATTGGTTAACATTTATTTAAAAATCGTTATTTCACTTTGAATAATGAAAAAGGAAATATAATGAAAAAAAAGTTGTAGGAAATAATAGAAAGGCAATGAAATAATTCAGTTGGGTAATGAAGAAAATAGTATAAACATGAAATAAATTTTTAGAAAAATGTACAAAGGCGTTAAGTTTATAAAAACCAACTAAAAATTTTGTTTTTCTATACTTCTAAAATATTTGTTCATCCAACATATGTCTTATCTCGACGATTACTTTATCCAACATGACTGATAGTTACTCATTATTATCATTGCACACATACTGTGCAACCGACATTTTTGGCTCGGAACTGCATTACACATAATATATTGTACATGGTGTGCAGTCCGTCTCGAATGAGTTAAAGTAGGTTTCATATTAATATAAAAGTTTATACGCCAATTTTCAAAAACCAAGTTTGAAAATCAGTTTCTAAAAACTGTGTTTTATGGATAAAATGATATTCGGAAACTAGTTTTTGAATTCAACACACCGGTTTTGGATACTAGAATTAATATGTAACAATTAATTAATTATTTAACTAAAAGCATTAACACTTTGACTTCAAATGACCATAAATACAAGTATGCTCAAGTAAAACAAATCTTTATAAGTCTGTATGGCAGAATGACCGATGTTACGAACAGTTAACAAACTTTCCAAAAACTACTTGTACTGTTCGATATTGAAAACGCCACTTCCAAGTTGACGAACGACTCATATTTCTTATTTTTGCACTTACATTCTGCAGAAAATGACCTATAATAAAGTAGTAAACGAAATAAAATTTTGGGCATATATTTTACTTATTATACCTTTAGTGCCATAAATATTAAATAAGCTAAAAAATTGTATAGATATTACAATAATTCTGTTTGTTAATCTGACGTACCTTATTTTACAAAATTTCTGTAATTGCGTAAATATTAAATAAACTTAAAAGTTGTATCGATCTGTAATGGTTTTAAGCTATTTTAATACTTATGTTATTTATTCGATATGTATAAAAATCTGCTAAAATTTGACAATTGGAGTAACTGGTTCTTGGAAATAACGGAATTGGTAAACCGATTTCTTCCAAAGTAGATATTTATACAGTTCTTTGTTTCCAGTAGAGAATCATGATAGGATCAAATCTCAGCCTAGAAAAGTAATATAAACCCGCAACTAAACAGTTAGGTGTTAGAAGATATTTAGGAATAATAAACGAATTCTCTATTCGAATAAATTTTTATATCTAATAAGATTTTATTCGAATAATTCCAATTGTATGGAGATCGAATAGTTATTCGAAAATAACAGATCGAACTAAATTTTAGTATAAACAAAATCTTATTTCAAGAATAAGTTTTTGAACTCAAAATTACTTGTGATTAACACAAGATTTACGGACGTTCAATGAGCACTTATGTCTGAAGTAAAAATGAACTATGCAAAGAAGTAAGTAATGGATAATATACAAGCCAGTTTGTAGAAAGATTCTTTATCTCCATGGAGGTTATCATGCATTTTGCAAAAAGTTTTTTAATAATTTTCGTAATTGAGAATAAGAAATTCGAGATCCGTCATTTTGACGGGTTCCCTAAATCTAGTGTTAATAAAAACATACTTCCGCTGGAAATTTTTATTCTCTGAACAAAAACGGTAAGACTAGACTGATAATTAGGAAATTAACAATTTCAAGATAAATTATATTGAAATTGCAAAACCACTTTGGTAGCTGTGAATGAGTAAAAGCGAACGCCGTAAAAAAGAAACGAGATGTACAACAGAGTTACAGGTAGACGTGTAAATTAAATTCGATCGAAAGTGTTCAATTCGACGAGATGCAAGCGATCAAAAGATTCCAATCGCTGGACAATACGAAGGATGAAATTCTCTCATCCAATAGTTTCTTCTTTGGAAACTGAAATCCTGGGACGCAGATGTCCAGTGGTTTACAAAATAGATTCGCCTCATTCCAACATCAATTTGCTGTAATTGAACGTTTGTAAAAAAAATAATCGGCTAAATTTTTCATGATCGACAGTGTCATGTTCGACGTGATTTTTAAAACTGATACAGAGACATTTGGCACCCGCCATTAACATTAAACCTACCAGCGTATAATTCAGCTTTATTTTGAAATTAAAGATGTAGTTGAAAAATGAATAAATGAACGATGAAACATGAATTCATGTACACAGTAATTCCTTATCTTGGTGAAAATCAACATGAATTTAAAAAAAGCCACCTTAACATACTTTCTAACATAAAATTACAAATTTGTTAAATGGTTATTTTGACGGCTTTGGTAGGTTTAGTATTAATGTTCGTATCATTTATTGATTTAAATATTTTAAATTTAGTCATGTAATGTTAAATTAACAGTTTGACGCGGACTAAACTGTTTTATTTACAGCGCTTAGAAGTAGGATTACTCCGAGAAAATGCTACTTGTTAATAACAACAGTTCATTTTATGAAAATAAATTATTATTTTTTTTATAACATGATACTTTCTTCTCGTCTGCAGCGCATTGTGGAATCCGAAGTTTTATAAAATCATTGTTTTAAGAAAAAGAAATATGGTTTTACACTTTGTAATGTAGCAGCAATCATGTTGCTACTAAATCCTGCCAATACGGTTGCGATATTTTTAATAATTTTTTAACAATACACATACAGATCTGATGCGTTTGTTGCAAATTAAGGAGAAGTTTCCAAATTACTAAATTTATGCGTTGACAAAATTTGCAATTTAAAACTTAAAAAATTTAGGATTAATAAATTCAGAAATTTAAAAATCAAGAAATCGGTACTTTTAAGTTAATTTTATTTAGAAATTAATAAATTTTGAAATAATTCAATTTACAAATTTTCAGATCTAAGAATTTATTAATTTGGAAATGTAGGAAGTGGAAAGTTAATTAATTTACATATTATACATTTTAGAAATTTTCATATTTTCAAATGTACTAATTAAGAAATAAGACCATTTTAATTTGCAACATCCTATCTTCAAAATTAAGAGGGTAAATGTGATCCTTACATTTCATCATAGTCCAAAGTAGGACTTCATTGCATGCGGGTAAACATGTTTTAATTTCACGGGGTTTCTGGTACAGTATTAGGAAATATATTCATGAAATTATTTTTCAGATTGTCAGATGAAAAAACGTACATGATTATGTAGATTTGTATATTAACTCCAAATTTTATTAGTGCATTTTCTGTCTTTTGCTTATTTCCCACGGCATTATAATAGGATAAAATTTTATTTATGTATATTTGCAATGTTCACTATGCTATTTATAGTATAAAAAAAAAACGTATGCACCTACATAAGTAATACGTACATGTATTCTATTACACAGACACTGTGAATTGCATTCAAATGCATATTTCTAAATTTCTACTGTATATGCCGAAATTCCTGTTCCTTATATTTTAGATTTCTATAATTTTATATCCATACCTCTAGACGCGAGATGCTTACACCCCTAAATCCCCAGAATTTTTTCATAACTGTAAACCTAAATAAATCTTCAGATCCCTAGACATCTACTTCTCCCTTTCGGTTGATCAGTACTGGGCATAAATCTTTCAAATTGTTATGCATTTTTTGGATTTCCACACAATACTTCATTGCTGCGATCGTTTCGCCAGGTTTGAGAAAATTGTAATGGACAATCCCAATTCTGGAACACCACACAGAGACCATAATCTTTTTTTGATTAAGGTTTGGTTTTGGAAAATGTTTTGACTTTTCATCTTTGTCTAACCACTGAGCAGATGACCGTCGATCATCGAAGATCCATTTTTTATAGCATGTTATGATTCGATCAAGAAATGGGTCGTTTGTGTTTCTTAAAAGCAGAGCCGAGCAAATTTCAAACCGACAAAATCTTTGATTTTCGTTTAGTTCGTGCGGTACCCATTTATCGAGTTTTTTGCATTTGCCAATTCGAAATAAGTGACGAACAATTGTTGAGTGATCTACATTTAGTACCTCTGCAATATGTCGAGACGTTTTACGGGGATGTCTGTTGATAATTGTCTTTAACTCATCATTGTCGATCACACAGGGACGTCCGCAACCCTCTTCGTTATCAAGCCTTTCATTACCACTACGAAATTTTTGGAGCCAATGTTATGCTGTAAGCTTAGTCACAGTTCCCTGACCAAAGGGAAAAATTAATGTTGCGAGCAGTTTCTGCAGCTTTACGTCCAAGTTTATACTCATACAACAATATCGCACGAATTTGTAATTTTTCCATTTTGTCTTTTCTAACCAAATATGACAAAATGTCAACAAACAGAAATAAGTGATAAACATATGTTGACAGAGTAAACTTCACGCTTTAAAATGGTATAGCATATGAACGTAGATTCAAAACAATTTATTTTATATTAATTGCTGAAGTCTCTGGTTGCGAAAACCGCAATTATTTTTGCACCAACCTAATATTTAGTCGTGGGCAATATTCACAATTAAACGTAAACCCAAAACAATATTCAATGAAAATGGGAATGCCTATTTGCCTTTAACCCTTTCGCGCGGAGCTCCCCGTCCGCCGAAGTACCGTCCCTGAACGAAAACTCGCGCCGAAAATATGCACAGTGCGCGTGGTTTCTGTGTATATGTTGTTCTAAGTCTTAAATAGGAACTGCGCTGAATAAAACAATTATTGTTCTAATGTAATAAGTAATACGTAAAAAATATGTAAAAACAATTAACTACGAAGTGCACTTGCTTAGATGGCGTTGTATGCGTGGTCGTCACAATTTCGATGCCGCATATATGCGGCGCTCGTACCCACAGGTCGTCGAGTGCATGCCGCATATATGCGGCGCTCGTACCCACAGGTCGTCAAGCGCATGCCGCATATATGCGGCGCTCGGCGCGAAAGGGTTAAGCTCGGGTTTCGTATTTTCGACCATAGCAACTGGGTACAAATAAAACATACCGGTGTCCTCGCATTGAATGGCTTTATAAATGCACAAACAGTTTCTACCGAATCAGAAATTAAAAGTTCGCAGTATTTCTTTGTTAGAAACATGGCACGGTATCTTTTGCGCGTATGAAAGAAAAATGAAAAAGTGAAACAACTACGTATTAATAAGTCCCTGGACACTTTTTTTGTAATTGTACATACAATATAAAATTGAAGATGTGAATGCGCTGTCATCTCTCTGTAAGTTTACCAAACCCGGTAAATCTTGGCCAAAATGGTACCATTGAAATTTGGGAATTCAAACAGAATTATCGTCCTTTTTTAAAACTACATCCACTTGTAAACATCGCATTCTATTATGCGATTTAGCCACCGGGCAGACGCGTTTATTTGCCTATCCAGCTAGCCGAGTAATGGCCGCTTTCGAGCTTGTCTTCCGCTCTCAAAGTATTTGGCCCCAGTGCGCACATTACCGGCATGGCTCTGCTGAAACCGTGCACATAGCAAATGGGATTTATAGCTTTGTTATCCAGGAGTGTTCGCTCTCACTATTTCCCACGTGAGTTGGCAGTTTTTCTATTTTTCGGTTTCACTCTCCAATGTTCGCTAGAACGATCTGAAAACACAGCTGTTTATCCAACTGTGTTTTGTTGGAAGTTGGTGTGCACGTATCGTACTTTTTCTGAACAGCTATTTTGTGACAGTTTGAACTCCATAATATAGTGTGAACTATTATCTAACGACCAAAGTGGATTAATAGTCTGCAAAGAGATTTATTTATTCCTTTATAATAAAAATAGGAACATGTTACATTTTCCAAATTGCGTACGTTAGTCAGTTCAATAATAATTGAAAATATGAACGATTTAATGTTTAAACTTGCACTTCCTTAAAAAGTAAATTGCTTAACAATATCTGTTCAATAATGTAATAAGCCAATTGTTAAGGCCAACAATGTCTTACATTTAGAATAGATTTTAGAATTTCAACATAGCAATTTGCCGCAAGACCGTCGTCCCATCGAAGGGTTCGTAGACCGCTCCGTGGCAGCCATAAACTCAGGAAGCCATAAAGATCCGGGAATTTCCCTGTACTTTTTCTAGTTATTGTTCGCATTTGGTCGCCAGATTAATATTTTTACCTTTCGAGCCCATTATTTCTAGCATGCTTAGTCAAGGTCAACTCGCTTCTTGACATTTATTACCTGCCACGGCCCAGGAGCAAAACCTTGCTTCCCCTCCACAATTTGGTAATATTGGCATAGCCCATTAGAACGATTCACCCCCGTCAAGTCTAACCGACCGAGATGACATCGAATAGATGAGATAAAAACTTGACTAGTATAGAACAGCACTTATAGAGCATTAGTAGGCAGTCATAGAATCGAATAGAACGACAGTATCAGAACACATCGACTCAAATAGAAAGTATAGTATTGAACAACTTGTATACATCACATAGAATCGGATAGCATCATAGTTTAGAAAACATAGATAGTTAGATAGAACAGATATACCTCGCGTATAGAATAGATGTAAACGCAGCGTAGAAATAGTCTCAGTTCCCGAAGTATTCGGGGGGTCATTCGAGCGTTAGGTATTGCAATTTGTAGGTACAAGCGTGCCAAACACCTACAAAACTCGAACTCCCTTTTGGGTAAACGCGAGTATTTAAAAGCAATAATTGATTAGTAAGTACAAATAAAAGAAAAATCATAAACTCAATTATTGAAACAATACATCGAAAGGAAATTGTGATATCCATAATATGTACAGTACATTTGGGACAAAATAAAGACTTCTTGGACGCTAGTAGGAAAGTTGCAAGTAATTTATACCTCTTCTTTAAGGTTAAAAACTAATAATTAATAAGGTTAATAAGGTTATAAACTAAATAATTATGCAGACAATGAAATGAAAAATAGTTCATTAACTACTGTTTATGAACTATCAGAATTGTGTGTGCTCATTAAATCAGAATTTAAATTCTCAATTGCTAAATAATATTAATCGTAAATACTATAAAGGAAGTAAGAATAAGTATCACTCGTCTAATAACATAGGGACATCCATGAGATATAAGATTTGTAAAACAAATATGTAAGTGACGGTCTTCAGACTGGGCCGCCTACAGGCGGTAGTCACATGACTATCAGCTGTAGGCGGCTGGGTTAGTGCTCGTGGGGGACAACGTACCTCGAGAGGGGACAGTCACCGACAGATTATACGAGGACATACACACTTTGTCACATTCGTCCAATAATATTCTTTTGTGTCGATCCAACAATTTGTGTTGATTTAGGTAAAACCGGCTTAATAAATTGTATATCGTTTGAATGTAGCTAGATATTAAGTATATTTTATTATAGTGGTTCACTGCAGCAGCACGTGTTGGTCATTCACTCCAATCCTCATCCGTCACTTCGGTTAAGTCTCCATGGCAGAGACTTACAAATATAGTTTACATTATGTTACTTTTTATACAAAACCATTTAAAATAACCCTGAATATAAAACATGTATATAATAACTTAAATCTATATAATAGTATTGTTTAAATAAAATAATTATTGCAGTGAGATTATTAGAATTTATGAAAATATTTTATGTGGTATAGCGTTTTAAGTATATAGCAGGAACATTAAAAATTTCATATTTTAATTTAAATTAATTATTCGCCCATTATATCCCCTAAATGAAAGATTTTTAAAGGATAAGTCATATCGAGATGTAAAATAAAGCAGAGACAAAAAATTTCCAAACAAAATTTGGAGGCGTTGAAAAGTTTCGTAACAGTAACTGTTGCTTCAAACCGAAAGGACCTTCCGTCCTATTCTTCAATAATAAGTAATAAAAATAATTATGAAAATCATGACAACAAAAATTAATTATTAATAACACGTTTTAAGCTTTCACTTTCAATTTATAGTGCTTCGTCCACAATTAATGGGTCTTATAACATTTCATGTCTTAAGAATAAAAAAAGCTGAAAAGTTGTTTTAATTCGCATAACAAATTAATGTGAAATTTTCGGATATCTATATTGGTGCTTTAATGCACAATTCGTAGTACTTGAAGAGTTTTAAATGAATTGTATGTTCTCTGTGGTCATGACGATATTTCAATAGAATTTATGATCTCCTTGTGGAGTTTCCTCGAGGAATCTTGCAGACGAAAATGAATTATGGTTAATTTATTGAAGTTCCTTTTAGACCCGAGGTCGATGCTTTTTAACTGTTCGAGTGCTACAGAAGTGTCTCCCTAACCTGCAATAAATTTATGTTTATTTTAGAATCAATTTTTGTGTTAAATAATATTTTGTAAATTAATATCTTTTGGACTATTATTTTATACTTGTTAAAAGCGACTTAACCTACTAAATTTATGATAACTACGTACAAACTTAACATTGTGATTTATTATAGAATGTTTTTCAAGAAAAATGAAACTAATATTGCTTATAAAGTTAAACGCTAATCTGCTGGATGCCTTTATAAAATTATTAACTGGTATTCTCCATCCATCTAGACATTCACTAACTATTTTACATCGATAAACTTTTCATTTTCTAAATCTAACTGACGAGATGATCTATATAAATAATTTATGGGTACAAACAATTCATCGAAATTAAAACACTATTATTACCCCTCAAACATACTAAACTTCATACACATAAAATGTTCTAACATGTTTAACAATTTCATTACATATTATACTGTTATCATTAATGTTGTTTCGTATGTTTGTCGGTCTTCAACTGCATGAACCACAAGCTAGTTAGGTTGTCGAATCAGTGACTCCACTTAAAAAGCAAAAATAACTACACAACCGATGAAAATAAATTGTGTGCTTAAGTAAAACTAGAACTGGACTTAACACTTAAGAAAAGAGTAATTCCTCGAAAACTAACAACGCACTTTATAGACGAATTTGGGTGTGTACTCTTGGAGAATTAGTAGTAGAATCTTCTGAAGAGAACAAGAAATGTTCCCTCCAGAGAAAAGTATATACAGTGCGGATCGGCACGCTACTAGGGGGTGGACAAACAACTAAGTTAAAATTAAAATATTTCATTGTTTATAGAAATTTTAAAGAAGTGGACAAGAATCGGCCAATTGCTTGACCTATGGTCAATATGGCCTGATGTGAAAAGTACGAAGTCGTTTGTTCTCTAACGGTTCGAAAGTCATGAAATAGTAAACCACGCTGACTCTCGAAAATAATGTTAAATTAAAAGAGCTGAACAATACAAATAGCAAGTAGTAAAGAACTGAAAAGATCAGTTGTTGAGTGTTCATGAATGTTCAAAAATATTAAAAATAAGCAAAATATCTAATTTATATTAGACAGTTTAAAATTATTAAATTTGTATGCAATATTTTTTTCGTTTGTTTTTCTGTAAATATTTCTTTTCTCTTTCTTGCTAATCACGCAATGTTTTGAAACATCGTCTCTTTACACGACACAATTTTAATAAGTACATTCATGAAGGAATATCTTAAAATGAACAATTAATAGAAAGAATATTTTATGGTCGAAAAATAGACATAAGAAAGATGCGTCATGCAGATTCTTTATCGTTAAAAAGAGATTACCTATACAGGGTGGGGCAATAACTTTGTCCACCTTGAATATTGTCGTTATTTGTAATAATATGAAAAAATGTCATATTCGAAACTTGAACGGTGTAAAGGGGGACATATTATAATACATATATTTTTTACCTGGGTGGAGGCATAGAGGAGATTTGAAGGTCATGGCCATTTTTTTAAATGGAATGGTATGTTTTTTTTATCACCATGTGATAGCCGGTGTTGAGACGACTTCAACAAGCTATCGTTCAAGGTCATGCAAGGTCAAATATGGTTTTTAAGTAAACTTACAGATATCATAGAAGGTGTTCGATGTGGTAAAAAATTAAATAATCCGGACATGCATATTCGTTGGATATTCGAAGAGAACGAGAGGATACCGATTATGGGATCCGAAGATAAATGATATAATACACACGAAGGACGTGAGGTTCGACAAAAGCAAAGTCGGTTTTGAGTATTTAAACGGAGGTAACACCGTGTGTAATTTTCAGTTCCAGGATAGAAAGTCAACGCAGGAACAAATAAATTCTGATGAACAGTCCGGTGAATTATCTGATGGAGAATCAAGTGATAAAGAAATAAGCACCAACGTGTCAAATAACAATCACGAAGTGGACGCGGACGAAGGAACATCAAGGACGCAGACAGTGGGAGAGGGTGCCCAACTTATTTAAGAATCTACCAGAAAAGTTGGGAGACCCAAAAGGACGGTAAGAAATCCATATGGTTGTAAGGGCAAGCCGAAGGAAACAGTGGCGCTGAACCTGATGCAAATTGAGGAACGTAACAGTTTAGAAGAAGCTCTGTTATCACCACAAGCAAACCACTGGAAATCAGCGATTCATGAAGAAATAGAAAATTTGGAGCAATTAAACACATGGGAAGAGGCAGACTTACCATCAGGGAAGACATGTATAGGAAGCAAATGGGTTTCAAGGTAAAAGCAAACGAAGATGGCCAAGTTATTCGATATAAGGCCAGAGTAGTAGCCCAGGGATATGGACGAAAGCAAGGTGTTGATTACCACAAAATTTATGTTCCAGTCGCCAGTTTTGCAGTGGTGAGATACTTGTTAGCATTTTCAGTAATTTACGGATGGAAAAACCGGCATATCGACGTTAAGTGTGCATACCTAAATGGTAGTCTCAAGGAAGAAATTTATATGAGAGTTCAGGCGGTTAATGGGGGTGTAGCGGCTGGCTCCGTGATTTTAAACGATCATTGTAAGCGTAAAAGGCCAGTACGGTTTACGACGTATACGGTTGAAAAAGCTATTTTTGAGGATACCGTTAGATTTGTCTTTAGGTATGTTTTGTAGTTTTTCGTCAACGGTCTCAATAGCTACGTACGGCGTCATAAACCGGGGATTCCGAAGGGACCACGGTTCCGGGCCTGGCGGTCCCTGACCGTGCAGGAGTAAGGTAAGTGGTCATCAGGAATCCCGCGGCATTGCCAAATTTCTCGTTTGGAAGGCAACCCCCCACCAAGGGGTGTCATACGCGTTATAGAAAATTATGAAGAGCGAAAAAGTTAGTTACGTATAGAACACCGCGCGAAACACTTCGCTTGTAAGAATAAAAACAAGTATCGCTCCGTCTAAATAAAGACTTCAATTCTTCTGTCCTCACCAACTCCTAAAGGGGGTGAGAAAACAAGAATAGTAAGGTTTCAAAGACCTATATATGGTCTTAAACAGTGTGGTCATAATTGGAACGATGAATTGGATACATATCTTCGTAAGATTGGATTCGTGAGGCAATCGTCGTGTGGTTGTTTATACAAAGTTCATTTTTGCACTTTCGTAGTCGCGTACGTTGACAACATCTTAGTGTTCGCCAAGGATGAAAATAGACTCAATAAGATAGTCACCAGGATAAGCCAGCAATACGAAGTGCGAGACCTAGGACGAATTTCTTTTTACTTGGGGATCGGAGTGTACTAAGAGGAAGACACAATTTCATTGAACCAAAAGGCCTATATTCAATCTTTGATAAAAGAATATGCAATGTTGGATTGTCGCCCAGCTTATACACCGCTTGAACCGGGAATCAAGTTGACTAAAGAAGATTGTCCAGCTAACGAAACGGAAAAAGAAGAGATGATAAATATAGCTTATCGCGAATTGATGGGTTCACTCATGTTCGTGGCACGGACTACCAGACCAGATATTGCTTACGCGGTAACAAAATCAACGCAATTTACTTCAAATCCAGAGAGAGTACATTGGACAGAGGCAAAGAGAATATTAAGATATCTCAGTAAAACATCTGATTTAGGATTAAGATACTGAAAGGGACCAGCCTTATTGGAAGTATGGACAGATGCTGATTCGACAGGAGACGTTGATGACAGACGATCTTTCAGCACCACGGCCGTTACTGTTGCAGGGAACTTGGTAGATTGGAGGGCGTCCAAGCAAAAATGCATAGCAACATCCACCATGGAAGCGAAATACTTGGCCCTATCGTTAGCTACAAAAGAGGCCAATTGGGCGAAGTCGTTCATTGAAGATTTAAATTTGGAAGATTGAATGAAATCACCGCACACAATCTGGTGTGAGAATAGAGCAGCAATCGATTTCGCCAACAATCGCATAGAAAGGTCGAAAACTAAATATATTGATGTTGCATACCATTATGTGAGAAGAACTATTGACGATGGTATTGTTTGCATGGAGTATGTCGCATCTACCAGCAATAAGGCAGACATACTAACAAAGGGTATAAGCAAGACTCTACATTCAGAAGCAGTTAACCCATCGTGGTCACTGCCGCCACTGTGGCGGCATTTCAAAACTGTCGTAGAAGTCGGTGTCGCCGTTGTGGCGGCACGATCACGTCTCGAAAGAGCAATCCAGAAAAAATGAGATTAACAGAATGCTAGCCATGTCGGACGTCTCACGCGTTATTTTACCACCGAGAAATATATGATAATGTAGTCGTCAGGATTAAAAATGCGGACTCCGGGAATCGAACCCGGGCCCTCAGTTTACGAGTCGTCGACGCTCTCCCTGAGCCACTGGCCGCCGCTACCTTCGGGTGTTTTCGGGCGCTTCTTAACGTTCGGGCGTGCAAGGCTCCCCACCACCGATCCTTAACCGGGTACTATCCGACCCATTTTCCTAATTAATTAATTTATCGCCTACAGTTCGGCCAATCCTGACATGACATTCGTCCCTGAATGTCCATCTCAGATCCAACGCAGAGAGACTTCAACAGTATCCAACTAATCCGCAATGTCGTCCACAGTGTTGACCGGTCTAAACCAAAGATGGGTGATCGCGCTCTCCAAATAACGCATCATCCTAAACTGCACGGCCCAACACTTGCACGTAAATTCTTCATAAGTGCGCTTCTGTCCTCGTCTGCCTTCTAAAATCGATCGGTGGTGTCCTTTGGTGTTCCTTGTTGCCGGTTTTTTATCCCACTTCTGATGCTGTAGTCGTCAGGATTAAAAATGCGGACTCCGGGAATCGAACCCGGGCCCTCAGTTTACGAGTCGTCGACGCTCTCCCTGAGCCACTGGCCGCCGCTACCTTCGGGTGTTTTCGGGCGCTTCTTAACGTTCGGGCGTGCAAGGCTCCCCACCACCGATCCTTAACCGGGTACTATCCGACCCATTTTCCTAATTAATTAATTTATCGCCTACAATAAGTAAATAGAAATGAATTTATAAATAAATAAAAATAAAATAAATTATAAATTGAATTTCAAAGTTTAGTAAGATATAAACATTCCAATTGTGGAGCGCAGCAGTCCACATCTTTTGTAGACAACAGATTAGATAATAAGCTGCATATAGTGCGTTTCGTGACTAAAAAAGATTATGCAGTATGTTCCGATAGGAAAACCCCCGGCATTAGGCGAGAAACAGGCACATATTGTGATACATGTATTCGGAAGCCAGGGCTTCATATCGGCGATTGCTTTGAAAAATATCACACGTTGTCAAATTACAAAAGCTAAATCTTTCCGTTTTTATGTAGTTAAAAGCCCTATTAAACATTACAAGTGCTTTTAAATGTAGATATACCCACCTTACATCGCTTAGGGAATAATGACACCGAAAAGCTAAATTCGCCCCGACTTGCTGGTAGTCCCAGCCGAAAAATCTGCCGACCGCAAAGAGTTAAGTGGCTGAGACTATTGCTCGCGACCGAATTATAAAGTGGGGGATTGTAAATGTTATAATTCGCGCGTGAACGCGTAGAATTAGTTGTGGGGGCCCCGCCGTGTAGTGGCATTCTATTGGGTTGTCGGGAAAGTCATGACAATGATTAAAAATCATTTATTTAAATATAGCGCAAAAATCAGTCTAAAATGTATTACCCATTTTGTTCTATGACCTTGTGCCATCTTTCTGGTAGCTTCATGGTCCCTCGTTTACAGAAGGAGCTGTCTTTATCGGCAAAAAACTTAACAAGGTGCTGATTCACGGCCTTATTAGAATTAAATATTACACCACGTAACGAATTTTGTAGAGCGCGAAACAGGTGAAAATCTGATGGCGCGAGGTCAGTTGAGTTGGGTGGCTGAGGCAATATATCCCATCCAAGCTCCAGAAATTTTTGGCGAGTGACCAAACTTGTGTGTGGTCTCGCGTTATCGTTGTGGAACACTACTTTACGGTTGACAAGTTCTGAGCGTGTCTGCTCAATAGATTCTTTTAAACGCTCTAATTGTCGGCAGTACACATCAGAATTGGTAGTCCGGTTTCTTGGTAGGAGTTCGAAAAACACTACACCATTAAAATCCCACCACATAGAGAGCATAACCTTCCTCTTGTGGATCTCTGGTTTCGATCTCGTTTGAGGTGGAGCATCGCATTGAGACCAAGACCGTTTGCGCACCATATTGTTATAAACAATCCATTTTTCGTCACCAGTTATTAGCCGCTTCAAAAATGGGACGTTTTACTGTCGTTTGATGAGCGTATCGCATATGCTTATAGGAACCGTCAAATGAACTTCTTCGAGCTCATGAGGAACCCAAACATCGAGCCTGCTTATGTATCCCAGCTTCTTCAGATGGTCATGAACGCTTCAATGGTGAATGCCCAACATTTCGGCAATGTCTCGTGTTATGTAATGATTGTTTGACTCGATCAGTGTCTTGATTTTATCGTCATCAACCTCAGTGGGCCTCCCTGATCGAGGAGTGTCGTTGGGGTTGAAATCACCAGCACGAAAGTTTTCAAACCATCGCTGGCACTGACTTTCTTTAAGAGCACTTTCACCGTAAACTTTTTGCAATTTTGCACAAACCTGTCGTGCGTTCGTTCTTCCCTTTACGGAAGTAATATAATAGAATATAGCAAAAATGCATGTTGCGGCCCTCTATGTTACTCTGGCTGTAAAATCTATAAACCTGTACCGAATCGCTCAATTCTTTTTGTGGAATGAAGCTAGAACAGTCGACTATCGCATCACAAACGATAAGATGAAAACAAATCATTGTAGTACCTCAGAAATGAATTAGCTCCATCTGTTTGCATAAATGCGTCATGCCTTTTCCGACAACCCAATAGTTGATCTCCACGCGTTGTAGCGCATCGTACGTAAAAATGATGATGTCCTTTGCGTTAAGTTTATTTCAATTTTCAGTTTATTATGTATAGCATTACTAGCTTGTGTTTGAATATATTGTAATCTTTTTCTCGTAACAAAAGCCTTTTTATTTTTAACACTGCGCCAACATAATAGATAAAATAGTTAAATGAAAGGTGTGACTTTGGAACCAGTTTCTCGAACGATACATACTACCTGCAGGCGAACTTGGGTTTTTCTCAAAAGACGTGTCTAGAGGAGAGGACAGAGCAACCCTTGACATCACGTACAACTCATGATTGGTCAGCGACATTTCCCCACTTTAATTTGTAACCACTTTTAAACACACATCCACTCTACAAAATTTATAAAGAGCACAGAACGATAGTTTTAAGACAGAATTCTTATAACACCAATAAAGATCATTAAATGTACTGAAAAAATTCAGTACACCAGTACATACTAATTTAACAATTCTTCATCTCAATGAAGATGGCCATTTTTGTAATTTAAAATAAGGAACCTAAGACGCATCATTTTTCCTGTTCCGCAAATCTAGTGTTAACTAAGAAGCTTGTCTCCCTGATATTGCGATGATATTAACTCTTCATGAGTAAATCATCATGAGCTAGAGCGACAATGGAACGTTGGGGGCAATATAATGAGATTCCACATAATGTATAACAAATACCGCACTGAAATACTAGCGAACTTATCATCTTCTTATCCCTGTATAAACCCATGCTCGTGTTTCATTAACCCATTCACAGTGTATCCCGTGACAGTCACGGGCTGAGCGTCAACTATCAAACGGTTTATCCCGTTGTGTTTATTCCGTATGAATCCCTTGTTTTAAAATCTATTATACACGGATTAATTACTAACAAGGTACATATAAAACACGTTTCTTTACATTTTTGATTACATGTCCAAGTATTTCGGAATATGAAAGAACTTGACACGTTTAGATCAGAATTCATAATTTTACCTCGCTATGAAAGGGTTAATACGTCGTGTTACGTAAACCTGTAATCCTAACAGCTGTGAACTCCACGCTAACATTCTCGCGGCTAATAGCACGAAAAATGACGAGACACAATGATAGCGTTAAAAGCTGCCACACGCGAGCATCGAGCGAGCGATTAGCGATTAAGAGCACCGTTGTATGACCATAGAAACAAGTATTCACACGTGCACGATATTGGATAGTGTAATATGAGCAGAGCACCGGTTATCTCGTGAAGTTAACCGCAATAATCGCACGAAATTATATCCCACCCAGTATCTAACAGCCAAGCACTCAATGTTCAACGGAACGTTGAACATCGATCGGGTGCTTGCAACAAACGTCGAACATTAATCGATTGTAAGATCCTAATATTCCAGAACTCAGAGTTCGCATATTCAACAAATTCCAAAATTTTAATTTTAAACTTTCTAAAATCCAAAATTACAAATTTGCAATGTCAAAAAATTAAAAAAAATGTAAAGTTTTCCGTGTCCAAAAATGTGCTGATTAAAAAATTTCATAATATAAAAGTGATAATAAAAAGATCATAATGACGGTATAATTAATAAATAGCGCAAGAGAATAGATATGGCAGATTTGCGATAGTAAATTGTCAAAGCAAACATGCCAAAGTGGTTTAATCGACGTCCCACCGAAAAACATGAAGCTTTTTAAAACCGACGAATTTCGAACCAGCCGACAATAACCTACAAAGGGAATCCGTTTCCAACCTAAACGAACTTTGTAGGTGAATTGCATGGCGCTCGTCGCTTTTTAATCAACCCTTTGCGCCGCTTTTAGAGAAATATAAACGCCTGTAAAATATGTAAAGCCCCACCGTGTTGGACGCGATGTTTCCCGGCAATCTCGTGATCCATAATTATGCAGCCCATTTACAGGCGACACCTCGCGAAATATTCATAATAGTATGGTTGAAACTGTACCGTTGAATCGTTAAATATAAACATTCTGTCTGACTAACAAAACAATAATTAACCGTTGGCGGTTTAGGTATTCCTTCCAGTTACGGGCATAATTAAACATTGCCGTTTCAGAATATCTCTAAAGCTTGAAGTTCTTTACTGTTTATAAATTGATACCGCTCTCTATTGTAAACTGTTGGCACTGTACGTCTGGTAATTTGGCGATTGAAAGTAACGAGAATCATATTGATTACCGTACCAGCTTATCAGACACACACTGAATTTATAAAGTGACGTTGAATCAATTTCGTTTCGTAATATACAGTTCGACAGAAAAACAAATATGTTTGTCATGGAATAATAATAATGCTATTAACGTTTTAGTAGTGTTATACGTCACTAAATTCGTCTTCACCTCAGTTATTACATCATGATAACATAAACACGTAATTCAGTTAAAAAAACATTGATTCATTTGAAAGCGCGAAAAGTATAACCTCGTAACAGAGTCAGTGGAACACCCTGTATATTATGGTACGGTCGGAAACTATACATCAACAGCCCGTCACCGGACGATGTGATTTCATCCCTCACACTTGATTGTCCATCTACAAAAAATATGTGTGTCGTATATTTCCAACCATTCAAAAAATTTACGAAGTTTTGGGGAAATCAGAGACGAAATGTTTTTTGGTAAAGGAAGTCTAACAATAAAGTTAGCGTATTGCTTTTGAATCTCATAAACGAACGAATACGCGTAAATGCATACAAATGGACATTAAAGAAACGGCTTTAAAACGTTACAAGTGTATTTACAGCGGCGAATTAAAATCCACACGCTGCTACATTTTGGGCAACTTTGGATTACGAAGTTTCTGTGGAGAACTCTATGACCACTCATTGATTAGGTCACCGTCCACACAAAACTGAGGACACAATGAGCAGAAGCTTTTAAGAAATTGGGCAGAAAGTGTAAAAATTGGAGGAGAGTAGTTCGTGAAAGATACACACAGTTAGAAGAGTAATTAATTATAAATGGACGCAAGTAAGTACCGGTCAGCAAACATTGCAAAACCATCAGAGGCTCCGCAAACTATCAAAGTCTTCTCGAAATTACATACTCTTGTCGTTGGTTCGACCTTATTCAAACAGCGATTGTGGTTTAACTCTTTGCAGTCCTGTATCGAGTTACCCCGCATATCGCGTTTCATTCCAACCGCTTCTATTTTCAGATCGGCTCAATACGGAAGTTTATGATCATCTATAAACATATCAGGTAATTTCACGAATGTCTTTTGTAATGCTCTGATCGGATAAGGATAATTACTGTATTACCGTAACGTAAATGTACTCATAGTTCTAACGTACCATTAGCTGTTTTGCATTTAGAATTACTACCAAATGTTTGCATAATATTTTTCATTAAATTTATAACTTTACATGGCGGACACTGGAGTTATTCATAAAATGGAGACTTAAGTAATTATTATGCATGAACTTTATTGTACATCCGAATGCAACATAGACTTCGTTTAGATAAGAATTAGTGGAGGGAAAAGAGTCTACCATCGTTTATTTTTAGTGTTTGAAAAATCTGAACTATGAATTTGAAAATTTATAAACTAAATTGAAAAATTGCCAAATCCCGATATTTACCAAACTTCTAAACTCTTAAATGCCTAACCTTCGAATTGCAGAATTTTTAAATCCTGAAAGTAAATAATTTATAAATATTTTTATTTCTATATTTTTTCGTTGTTTTAATGTCGGGCTTTAAAATTCTATCCGGTCTTCAAGTTATCAAACTCTCATGTTTCTCAATTATTTAATTTTCCAAGAGTTGAAGTTCCTTAATGCCCAAACATTCACCTTCTCATGTATCTATTGTAATTCTCTATGTTCTTCTACTGCTCAAGTTCTCTGATTTTCAAATTTCTACATTTTTAACATTTTAAATATTAAATCTTCAAACTAGCTAATTATCGAAATTCCCAAATCTTGGAATTACAATATTTTCACATATTTGAAATTCGAAATTTTCAGGTATTTAAAAATCCATGTTATCAAATTTATAAATTTTCAAAAATTTATGTGTTCGCCATATTAAATTTCCAAAACTCCCCATTTTCAAATCCCCAAATTTGGTAAATTTCAACTATCTATGTAATTAAATTTTTAAATTCCCAAAACTCCAAAGTTTCAAGTTCCCATATCCTCCAATTTCAAAATTCGAAAAGTTCAACCTCCCAGATTCACGAAATTCAAAATCTTCGAAACTGCAACCTTCTAATTTCGCAAATTTAAAAATTATTTTTAGCATTATCTTCAATTTTCATCTTGAAAGTTTTAAGTTCCCACATTTCTAATCATTCAAATTAACAAATTCACATATTTAAAAATTTCCAAATCCTCAAATCTTGAAACTAAAAGATGTAAAAATATTTAAATCTATCAAATCCATAACAATTCACGCATAAAGCTTTCGTGTTTATTAAAATTTATGTCTTTTTATTTCCAGATTCATAAATACCCAAATTTCATAATTCCGCAAACGTCCCAATGTTTGCACTAAAAGTTTCATAAATTTCAACATACCCCAATTTAAAGATACCACGAATTAATAAACTTAAAAATTCTTAAATTTTAAGCCCAAAACTCCATAGTATTTCCAAATTATGAACAGTAAAATTTCCAAATTCTCTGATTATAAAATTTCTAACGTCCTAATATTTAACTTTTCGAATTAAGCAAATTTAAAATCCTTAAACTTCTAAATTTCAGATAATATATTCGCAAATTCATAAATTTTCAAATTCCAAAATTCCTAAATTATCGAATCAAAAAATTACCAAATTCTCAGATCCTAAATTCATAGATTTATAAATTCCTAAATTCTGGTATTCTCAAATTTCTGAATTCCAATATTGTAAAGCTCTAGATCCTTAAATGTCCATATACACAGGTTTCTGGTTTCTCGATTTCCAAAATTCTCAAATTCTTATAAATGAAAATCATTAAAAACATATAATCAATAAAAATGAGTTTCTCGTTCAAAGATAGCTTTGTTACATTTTTGCGTTTATCGCGATATCTATTATGCGCACTGTTAATAATACCATCAGCTGTTTGAGACTAAAGCTTCAAACTAATATGCCACAAGCGATATATTGCTATATTTTCGTGATCAAATCATGCCGTGTTAGCCAAGTTTCAATTCCGCCGATTGTTATGCAAAAATCGAACAATTGTATGCAAACTATTCTAGGCAAAAAAATATAAGGAGTAAAGTGTTAACATTAACGCAATCCCTGTTGCGGCGTTTAATGTGTTTTAAATTTATGCAGACCGGATGGAATCAAACGATGAAATTAATCTGGACTGTAAAACGTTAATAAGAGCACACACTGGTTCTTACGCAAAGTAGAACGTTTCACGAACGTTCCCTTCATTTCTGCAACGTTCTCCAATGTTATTTATTGCGGTGCTATCGCGTGATACCGAAAGTACCACGGGCGAACGTGATGTAAATGCTGCTTTGATTTCGCAGTTGTTGCGTGAACGAAATATGTTCAAACAGACGGTGATTTATTTCTTTTCAAACCGTAAATTAATAACGAAACTGTTGCTTTATACAGAATCTTCTCGTTACCGTCCATAGATCGGTCAAAACGTTACATGGTTTGCTAATTTATAGAAGGATGCACGTAATGCACTGAACTATTTTTATTATTTATGCAACTAGAAAGTTACAAAATAATGTGTCATTTTTACGAATTCCATCATTAGTAGCTTCGTTGCAAAAACGAAATAACAGTAGGTTAAGAGAAAGTTATAAGTTTTTTATTTTATACTTAACTGTACCTTTGTGGTTTACCTCCTCTTGTTACTAACGAAGCGTTAATTATACCGACAATACTTATTTATTTTACTTTCGGATTACTCACTTGAAAACAGATTTATAACAGCGGTATGACAAAATTTATGAACTTATAGACTTATAAGAATTATTATTACGATACTTCAATTTCAAGAGGCCTTTTTTTATTAATGCAATCGTTACCGCATGCGCCATCACCGTCAATGCAACAATGTGTATTCGGTTAGACACTATATTTATGTCTTAATTGAGGATTATTAACAACTTAATTATTACAGTACATGTACACGATCCAAATTACTGAAAATAATGCAAAACTTATTATTTTACAAAATGTTTTATAAATTTTATAATTAAATTATAGTGTACCGGACGTCGATAATTATGTATACTAATGTTAATCGAGAGGGCGCGAGTCCTCGCGACATATTAAAACACGATCGTAAAACGCAGTTCCAATAAAGATTTCTCCGCGTCCGGATGTTTGTTTCATTTTCGAACCCTTAGCTTTCCTTAGAACCCTTCGAACAGGTACTACAAAATTAAGCAAAATATATGATATATTAATCTTATCTCTCCTTCACATTTATTTCATACTAATCCTGAATTAATGTTGCCCCCACTATGTACGTCAGAATCGAAACCTTTTACCGATATTCGCGTGTCTTGTTTCTGCGAATATAATAACATTAAAATCTTCTAGCACAACAAATTTATTAACTATTTCTGACCAATATTACTGTCAAATTAGATTAAGATATTACCGTTTGTTTTATAATTTCATGTTTAATTATACACTAGATTCTCCAATATGATAACGATGATATGATATAACGTTAAAAGCAATTAAATTAAAAAACACGAAGCAATTACTTAACGCTTACGAAACAAAATTAAATGGTATAAAGAAAATCAGACTTCTCATGATTTCATTTGAGAAATCTATGTCTATGACGTTGTGTTTCAAAGACATTAACTATCAGCAGTTTTAAGAATGCTAACAACTGACGTTGTAATAATTAATAACTAATAGGATTAGAAAGTTGTTTTAATCATTATTATTCCCCGACTTATACTATTAGGTTGATGTAGGTGTATATGAAATGTCGGATTTTTAAGTGAATATATAAAACAGCATATCTTGTTTCAAAAGCCGTTTATTTAATTAAAATATGGTCCATTTGCTTAAGTACACTTTTCTCAACGAGATTGTAATATATAAATGATTGTATTAAGGAAATTTTGATCTTTGGAGCCAATAAACTCTGATATTGAAATTTTCAGACTCTCTTCATTTTCACATCGTATAGCCCGTGAAAACAGTCCTAAATGTTTAAAACAATGAAAGTCAGTTGAGGAGATATCTGATATACAGGGTGTCCTAAAAGTGTTGAAGGAGCCGGAAATGGGTGGTAGGTGGGGTCCTTCTGAACAACTTTTTCATTTGCAAAAATGTCGTATGGGGCTCCATTTTTAAATTATTAACGAAAAACACGGACCAATCAAAGCGCGAGAATCGCGCGCGTTCGGAGCCAGAAGTGTAGGCCCGAGTTATAATTGGCCGTGGTCGCGATCGAATCGCGTGGCGCGCGATTCTCGCGTTCTGATTGCTCGGTGTTTTTCGTTAATAATTTAAAAATGAAACCCCATACGACATTTTTGCAAATGAAAAAGTTGTTCAGAATGAACCCACCTACCTCCCATTTCCGGCTCCTTCAACACTTTTGGGACACCCTGTATGACCTGGGTGTTGAAAAATTTCAAACTTCGACTCATTTAATTTCACGATCGTTTTGTGCGACGCATGCGGCCAAGCGTTGTCGCGGAGATGCCGATTAACGAGTGATGGGTGTACAATTTTCAATTTTTTTTTGCACTTCTCAAACCAGTTACACATTTCGTTCGATTACAGTATTTTCCGCAAACGCATGGTTTATATTGCCGGTAGTTCTTGTACATTATTGCCAAATTTATACTCGTACAGAAAAATTATACGAATATCGGCTGAATTCGTGTCGGTACAAAATACAAAACAAATAACAAAAGGAAATGCTTTTAAGAAAATCTTCTTTGTTGAAATTGGTCTATGACAGTGGACAGTAGAACTATGAAAGAAGTTGTGCCAAAAACGAAAGCATAAGGGAAACATGGTGACAAAGGAAATCCGACATTTCATATGCACCAACCTAATACTTTCAAGGAAAAAAAAGACATTCTTGCAATACCTTTTCTCAATTACATTTTTTCTGACTAGTTCATCAGAATAATGTATTCAACTGACTAAATTATTATAAATATGAAAAGAAAACATTTATGCCGAACTAAAACTTTAAAAACTCAGTTACCCATTTTTTCCAAAATTAAACTAAGGGAGACTTTAAAACAAAATAGCCTATACGTATTTTATGGACTGATTTATGAAAATTTGTAACTGTACCTGTTACATGCATAAGTAACAGATTAATCTACGATATAATAAATAAAATACGTCTATCATCAATATTTTGAGGTTCCGAGCAATAGGCCGCTTTATTTGTCGTTATCAATCCAACAAAATGCTAATTTTCCACAAATGGGAACATTAACGTGTATAGTGACATTAGTATGCTGGTTCAGAAATTTAGTATATAGTAGATATACTACACATACTCTATAGTAGATATCTATTGAAGTATCTGCAGCGACGCGTGTTCCGCCGAACTATTTCGCTTAAATGAAAACAAAACCGATTTTGTAACTTCGCCTGATACTTTCTGCAGCAGAAATGTCTGCTCTATCAAATACGATGGTTAGATTTTTGCCTTCACTCATAGTTTTTGAAATAAAATGGGAAATATCACCAAAACTTGGTGCGTCTTTGGGGTCTTTCTTACTTTGATTATTGTTTAAACACATTTAGATGTTTACAATTTAATAAAAATTTCACAATAGCTCCTACAGTAAAAGTGCAAAAAATTCCCAAAGTTAAAAATTTGCAATTTTTGTTAACGTCAATTTTCTCAAAACCTATACGTCATAGAGAAGAACGGATTTCAGATTCGTATTCAGCTCACAATAATCTATAAGAATTTCGTACTAGCGGTTATGAAATAAAAAAAAAAGTCAAAATTTGTTGTACAGTGTAATTAATGACTACGGCATACAATAAATATTGTTTAATTACTTGTTCTTATGACCATTTCCAAATTTGAATTAATTTAAAACTTATCTTTTCACAAATGTAGATTGTTATTCTTTTGTCTGAAAGTACAAATCTTTCTCGTTTGGATAACTGTATTTATATATAATTTCACATTTTCTAAATATAAAAGAAATTGCAATTATTATACTGAATTAATACACATAACCGGCTGAACACGGCGAACTGTGTATACACGATTCTATTAAATATAAAAATCGCTATGAAACATCCGAATAACGGAACTGTTACAGAGGGAATGTACATCATCACCTTCCTCTGGATATTGCATTTCAAGGTGTTATAGTACAATGTATTTCATGTCCAAATTAATTAGCCGACCGAAATTCTGTAAATGATGTTTGACGACTTGTAGCTGCACCACGACTGATTTATTCCTCACCTATTTACATTCCTTTGCGTTCACATCGACTTGATCCTTCCCACCATTGGAAGTCATGGGAGCGAGCAGAGGATATTACATATGTGAGCGGATCTGAACAACGTTATAGAATTCCAAAATTATCTGCCTGTTTAGTAGAGTCAAGTATAGGACCATGTAATGTTTGGTCATAAATTTTAGTAACCATTGAACCCGTTAGGCGACCACCCAAAGGCTTAGAATACAATAGATATCCTGTTTCGTCCCTTCGAAGATAGCAATTTTTAGACAGTCAAGAGGTTTGTCGTCCCGTATCAGTAATAAGACCCAGGGAATCGCTACATTTAGTTGAGAGTTTTTCGTGTCTTGTTTAGTTCCATCTGGCTTTCATCGTCCTTCACTTTAGTACTAAAGTCTTTGTTTTATATTTTCTATACATGTCGAGGTATTCCTTAAATTTATTACTTGCTACGGACATTTTGGAAACGCCTCTATCCCTCTCCACAATCCCTTTCCGCCCTAATTTATGTAGCCAATAAGGAAATACTTAGTATTTTCCCTTTCCTCTTTTCCAAAGGCTATACGCCCACTCCGAACCTTCTTCGGGTGAAAAAGCTTCGGAGATATCAGTTATATTAAAAAGTCAGTCAGAAAAGCATCTCTCATTTTGAATTAGCAAAGAGAATATAAGTCTATTAGTTGAGTTAGCAAATAGATTAAAATAGAGTTTTGTTAGTATATACAAACTACACTTTGTATTAAACATCCACAACACACACAGCCACACCTCTACACTCTACACACCACACAATAACCAATAAACCATTGATTCCGAGAATTAGTTTGGAGTCATATTTTTTCCCAATCTAACGATTGGGTGGTCCTTCGGGCAATAGACGGCACTACCGTGCAATAACACTCTGGAGCAGTTAGAGCACCTTTTCACTGCCTATGACATATTAGTGCTCTAAACGGAATAAAATCACGTTCTATGGCGAGAATTAATGACGAAATACATTTCAAAGTTTCGCTACTCAAAGACCGCAATGTATCGAAGTTTTAAAAAGCTAAAATTCATATTATCAAATGTTATAAAGTCAAGCTCCAACAAGTGCAGATACTAGAACGTTTATGCATTAGAGTATTCGGGTAATGGGAATGCGGATACGGAAAGCTTTACCGAACACAGAGTATGAAAAAAACAATAAATCAAGGATGAACGATTGTCGACGAAACTCAGGATAAAACATTAAAAAGGCACCTCTTATACGAGTCTGGCTGCCGTACAGGTGGTAGGATCGTATTTTTATTTACAATCCCCGGCGAATCTGTAGTTCGAACGAACCGGAATACGGCCGCGGTTCCACCCCTCGAGTTTCCGGTAACGATACACCTTTCGCTGCACCAAGGTATAAACGTGTCGCAATAAAAGATTGGTGTAATTCAGCCGAGCCAACTTTACTGTCGGTAGCGTCAAGAAAAAGGGATGAGTGCGTTAAAACTTGTCGCTCGGTTACTCGCTGCGTACCGCTGTCAGGGGCAGCATTATCGCGAGCATTTAGAATGCTCTATGTTCTTCTATTCTACTGTCTTCGTTTCGTATCGTAACAACGAATTCATATTTGTGGTAATAAATTTGTAGTAAAATTTTCTCTTAAAATATTCCTTTTTAGAGGCAGTTACGGTATAACTTACGGCATTTAGTGTAGCGTTGTGTAAATGATACATTGGACGACGAAGAACAGGAAACAAAGTGATATGAATTCGTAGTTTTTTCTTGGGAGCTATTACGAAAAATTGGAATTGTAAGAGAAATGTGATATGAACAACGATAAATACTAGTAATCTCAGGTATAATATGAGCATCCTCTAAGTATTAAAAGAACAACATTCCTATTATTGGATAGATTTATTTATGCAATTGTGTTTCTTAAGTTGAATACATTGTCTACCATTTTCTTTCGCCGCCCATTTTCCTATACTTGCCTTTGATTTTGGTGAAATATATGTAACTTTGAAATCCTGAATCTCTAAACTTTGTTGTAATATTTAGATATTGAAATTTATACATTTCCAAACATTAAAACTTCTAAATTTTCAAAAAAAAAAAACCCATAATACAAAATTTTGAAATTTATAAATAATGGAATTTTTCAATTTCCTTAACCATCAAATCCGAAACTCCCAAATTATCAAATTTTTGAAGTTGTAGTACTTCATATTTTCAAATTGTAAAAATTCTAAAAGTTCAAATTTCCTTCCTGTTTAAAACTCAATTTCTCAAATTTCCAATGATTTATATCCATAATTGGTCGAGTTTACAAATATTCAAATTTCTGATTTTTGTAATACCGAATTTCTGAATAATTCAATTTTATAATCTATATACATACTGCTCAAGTTTTAAATTTCTAATTTCTGCATTTCTTATAAGTTTATATTGCTACATTGAAATAACATTGAAGTTCAATTTTTCAAATCCTTAAATTTGCAAATTAATGAATTTCAAAATTGTATTTTGAAATTATTAAATTTTCAAATGATTTAACTGTACAAGTCCCCAAATTCTCATATGTTCCAACTCCTCAATTCCAAAGTTACTGAGGGGAATACGGAATTTATGAATATGAAAATTTGGGGGATTTAAAATCAGGAAATGTGGAGATTTAAGAATTTGTAAATTTGAAATTGGAGAATTTGAGGATTAAAAAGTTCGTAAATAGGTAATTTTACAATTTTGAATTTGATAGCAGAGCAATTAGAAATGTAGTAGGTATAATAATTAAAAACATCGAAGTTTAGAAATTTGTGATTTTGAAAATCTAGAAATGAAAATACCCTTCGTATTCCCAGAAAACATCATAGTTTATTGCATCGCGTTTTAGCGCCGCGTTATAACGCAGCCACCCATGAGGAATCAGGACCATCACGACCTGATACAACTATAGCATGCGTCGCACATTCAAAATGAAACCTGTTAGAACACAGCGTACTTTCCACGGGAGTAGTTCACACAGAAAATGGACAGGGCAAAAGAATTCTGTGTCACGCGTTGTTAGATTCAGGATCGCAATCCAATTTTATAACATACTGTATGTGTAAAAAGTTAGGCATTAGCTATGAACCCACAAACATTCAGGTATCCGGCGCAGCTAGGAAGGCAAGCAAAATTAAAGATAAGGTCGAAGTAAGAGTAGGATCTTGAATGAACAGTTTTAGCGTGAGAATTTCATGCCTCGCGATTCACGAAATAACACAGGATATGTCGAATATAGTTTTAAGTAGTTACAAACTGTGCACCGTTGCACGTGGCATTAGCTGACCCAGAATTCGACAAATGCCGACCAATCGACAGGCTGATAGGGGCAGGGCTATTTTGGCACCTGTTATGTGTTGGGCAGCACCAAGTAGGTAGCGACTTGCTATGGCAAAAAAACGCAATTCGGTTGGGTTCTCGGGGGAAAAATTGGTCGGCTTCTCAACGAGTCATCGACAATGTCATCTAGTGACAAATCAAGATTTGCATTGTCAGATAAAAGGATTTAGGCAGATTGAAAAACTTGAAAGGAGAGCAAAGGCGAAAATAGATGAGCGCGAAAAAAACAGTTATAGACACGAAGCGTCGGGATGAGAGTGGCAGGTATGTGTAAACAATACCGTTTAATACCCAGATAGAAAAATTAAGATTACCGCGACAGCAGACAGAAACAGAAATAGTCATTCCGGAAGAAGGACGCCTCACCCATTTTATTGCACGGACAGGCTTGTGCAAAGGTATTGCTTTCGATAATAGAACTAATTTCGTAGGAGCACAAAATAAATTAACGAAGGTAAACAAATTAATCACTAATGAAAAACACAATTTACAAGTCACCAATTTTCTAAGCAAGAAACAATACAGTGGCATTTAATACCCCCCTAAACACCCCACTTCGGAGATCTTTGGAAAAGCGCAGTCCGATCAACTAAACATCACCTTAATCGAGTCATAGGTGAACGTATGAAGAATTATACACGCTATTAATTCAAATAGAGTCTTGTTTAAATTCACATCCCCTCGGTTCTAGTTTATCCGATCCCCATGATTTAAATCCTTTGACTCCCGGACATTTTTTAAATGACACTGCTCATTGTGCACTGCCAGAAAATGAGTAACAGACATCAAAATGAATGGGCTAAATAGATACCAGCTAGTGCAGCATATGTTTCAGTATTTTGTGCAACGATGGCACAAGAAACACCTACACCATTTTCAACAGCGCTACAAATGGAGAACATTGTCTAACTATAAAATTGACAAAAGACAGCCTGGTTGTTGTGAAGGACGACAACCTACCTCCGTTGAGATGGAGCCTTGGCAGAATTGTGGAGCTACACCAGGGCACGGATGGAGAAACCCGAGTAGTCACCATAAAAAATACGACTGGTCTATACAAGAGACCAACAACAAAGATTTACCTTCTTCCACTAAATAGCCAGAAAGAAATATAAATAGAGAATAAGGTAACAAACTAATTGTAAGGGACGTACCCATTATCACTAGGTTATATCATAGATAAGATAACTTAACAAATGTATATTTAGACTTTAGATAATAGTGACGTATTTAACCTTGTATTTACGAAGAGACATAGTATAGGATAATCCAATCTGTATAAATTGGATGGTCCTTCACGAGATATAATTTACACGGCACGTCGTGCATATACGAGTGCTCGAGCGCACCCTAACAGATCATACGCTCACAAATTTACCATACCAGTAGAATCCTGGATATAAAAAGTTTTTATTCTCTACGACATTACCGTGTATTATACTCGTGACATTTATAATAATGTCATTCGTAGGTAGCCAACTAACTAACCCAGGTCGTATCGTGGAAACGTCTATTAACGTATCTCTTTCCTAAACTTTCCTAACTTTCTCTTTTTTTAGACATTTCTAAGCACTTCCTTCCTATTTCACGACCATCGACTTTTCCAGAGTCTCGTGCAGATGTAGCCAATGTCAGGTGCACAATTGGCAGCCAGACTTGTACGGGCCTACGATTTTCGCTAACTTTCTACTCTATACTTCCCTTTTTCCTTCACTATATCTATGCCCCTTTGAGTAAAGCCATAGAAACACAGAATACTATGTCGCTCAGGTCAATCCTGTAGTTTATCGGACACCATACACCCATAATCATTTTGTAACTGTTTTTTAAATAATTATTGTATCACTGAAGTAAACTGAGTGATCATAAAGGGAAGTACGATATTTACCTGTCTACATTCTCAATCGAAAGCATGGTTCAAAATATGTCATTGCTTTATTTGCAGTAGCCAACGTATCGGCCATTATTTCTCAAAATTTGCAGAGTTACTGTCGTACTAAAAAGCAGCCCCGTATACGTCACCTCATGAATCCGCGCGCCGTCGGTCGAGTCTTTGGCGGGGATGGCTCAACCGGAGAGAACAGAGGCGGGGTGCGCTTTAGACAGAATTGCAGGGAGCGCCTCAGCCATTAACTTTGATGCGCTTATAAAACGCAGTAGGTTTGAGCGAGTAACGTCGGTACAGTGTGCATGCACGTATCGCGACGGAAACGTGTATGCATGCAACGGGGAGTATAGAGTTTCCAAATTTAATAGCCTTGTGTGTCGAGCAGGACGCAGGAATGAGGAATGGGTACACACCAAGGGTAGCGGGTGGCTCTCGACCATAAATACGCTAGCTGGTTGATTATATGGAGCCCCATGTCAAATCGACCGCCCGTCCCGCACATTTCCACCACCTTTCGCGCGTCTACTCTGCACCCAAACGACCCTCCCATTCACCCTTGCCGCGTGGCCACGTTTTATCCTCGTTTCTATCTCGTCCACGTTGCGATTCTACTCTCGTCGCTCGCGAATTGTTCCTCTTCGATTCTATTCTCGCTTTCGTTGTTTGGCGAGAGTTAAACGTGTGGATCTATCTCTCGATTCTCCGTCACCTATCTTCATGGATCAACCGGATGAAGGCGACGCGCTTTGTTGGCACGATTAGATTTAATTTCTACCCCCTCCGCCTGCTTGCAACTTACGGGGCTAATTAACTTGTGCAATCTCACCCTCGATAATTCTGCTGGCTACGGGATCATGCTTTCTAGTTTTTGATAAGAACCTCTTGGAAAAGGATATGACCTCTCTTGAAATTGAATCTCATCAGATTTTTATCGCTATAGTCCTAATATTGTAGCGATTATTATTATTTCAATTATCACAGTATATAAGAATTACACTTCTTGAAAAGAAGGATATTTTTACTTAGGACTTTATGTAGGTTTATACATAACATATTTTCACAGGTACACATATCTAGGAGATTTGTGCATCTTATCGTGAATTTCTCATCCACTTTAGTGTAGATGTATTTAGAAATTTTTATAGGTACGATTTTTATTAGTAATACGTCATCCTTACTTCGTCGTTTATTTCAGTGGGAATGAACTTAAGCAATTAATTACAATTAATTTTATGAAATGTCTTGGAAGATCTATGTTTAATAGAAGCAGCTGGGTATTGAGAAAATAATAACAACATATTTTTAAAACCAAAATAATTAACAAAAGGGTTTTAGCAAATTTTAACATGACAGTCAAACTGTTAGGAATACATTGGATGACTAATTGACAGAAAGTCTATTAAGAAAAATGTTTCTGCAAATATTTTGTTCGAATAAATTAAATGACATTATTTTTAAAAAGCAAAAATTAGAAAAGTACGCAACGACAAGAATATAGCGAATGACTATGGCAAATATGAAATTGTTTGAATCAAAATATGTTCTTTGAATTAACGTAGTATTTATCATGTATGTCACTCGAATAATTATTAACAAATAAAAAATTAATTCTTTGTTCAGATACGTATTCTGTGTCTTCCAATAATTTTCAAACCTGACTACTCATTACTTTAATGAAAAATTTAACTTTTTTAAACTCACATTTCCTCCTGCAGTTTCAACGGATCAAACTGATTCCATAAAAATGGACTACTTATTCGTAACGTATACTTAATTGCCATAATTACCAATTTTCCCGTAAAGACGTCGGAAAAATTCTTTATCGAGTACATAATCGTACACAAATTTTTACAAGAAATAGTCTCCAAAAGTATTTATCGTTTTTCCTGAAACATCCTGTACAACTGGTTCGGTTATAAAGCTTTCAACAAAAGCATAAAAATGATTGTCCCATACGAATTGCGTACGAATAACAAGGTTTCACAAAGAACTGGCATAAGTTCGATAGAGATCAGTCTCGAAGAGACTCGATCGTTTCAATATATTCACAATGTGAACTATGATTAACCCGATCTACAAAGGACAGTTTTGTCGAGTTTGACATACGAAAATCCACGTTAAGATCCGTGGGATTAACCGCGTCTATTGCAATTAACTCGAGCGATGACGAGCGAGCGTTTCACAGCATAGCCTGCAGCATTCATAATCGAGTCGACGCGGCTGGTTTTTGGATCGCGTTTGTACGTTCGAGCGCATCGTTAATCGACTATGCGTAATTATTTACAATATCGTGCAGATTCAATATTAATCAAAGGGCTAACGACTGTCATTTCGTATTCCCGTTAATCGTAAATTCACCGAACCCCGTGGCCCTGCGTTATTATACGCAATGAGTTTCGCGATTCTGTCAGTGAGAGGATTTACTTTGACATATCAGACAGAGAACCGCGTGTGAGCGAATAAAAATACTTAATCGGTATACACGGGAAGCTTTTGTACTTCCAATCGACAATTTTTGCTCGATGAAACGGTAATTGCACTGCTGGTCGAAATCATTAATTCGCTTCACCTTTACCAAGCTGTTAACATACTGTTATGAATAACACTATTGCTTTTACTATTTGCATTATCACTACTGTGATCATGCGCGCTATATGTTAGAGGTCGGACCTTTATTTCATTGCTCCGACTTTCAGATTTATTTCTGCTTATTTGTGTTGGATTTTTGCAGAAAGCCTGTATGATATTTTGAAGGAATTTTACATTTTTGTGAAAACGTACGTTCAACGATATTTAGGTATAAGTCAGAGCCATAAAAAACGGTCAGCGCGAGCCCTGCGCCGAGGTCGTTGCTGACCGTTAAGAGAAAGCAAGACTCTCTCCTCTAGGGGGTACATAGTTGTACTTCCCCTTAGCTTATACGAAAAATAGCAATTTGCAGTACAACCCAAGAAGTCGGTTCGGTAATAGCACATAGTAAGCACAGTCCCTGAATTTAACGCGTTTCAGGACTGAACACATTATACATTTTTCTATTTTTACCGTATATATAATAAATATTCGTTAGGGGTTGCTGGAGGCAAACAACCTCTGTGGTTAATTATTCAACAATTTGAACTAGCCACTTCGCTGTATATTTTGTGAACTCGGATGTTTAGTAAGCTAAATAGGTACGCGTTTCACAGAGTCATTGAACTGATATTTTTCAATATTAACGTGTGATGGTATTATTTAAAATGCTTTCTGAGTGTTTATATCTTTCAATAAATATTGTAAAACTGTTTAACACTAGATTGCCGGAGCGAGTCAATTTGACTCATTTGCACTTTTACTGTGATATACATAACAATTTTAAGTCATTTTTTTTTAAATCATTTTTTGGTTTTTCATAGAACAATGAAAGGTATACAAAAAGTAATTCCTATTCCTCCCTACTCCCTTACTTCCAATAATTCATATGTGCTATACCTATTTTGCCGGATACGAGTCAAATTGACTCACCGTTTTAGACACACGTAACTTATTTCCTTTTCATAAAAACCTGTTGTAAACGTTCTGGTGGGAGAGTTTTCATGTTATAATTTGTTCATTCAATGCTGTAAAATTATTTGTTGCAAACTATCCTGTTGAAATCTTTCATTTTGACTTATGGCACCGGAGAAAGTAGTGCATTTGTCGCAAAACAAAACCCGATAACTGTAGGCATTGTGTCTAAAAGAAAGAAACAGCCAGCCAGAGTGTATTAGAGGTTAGTGGCTGTAACCCGAAGCAAAGTAAAGACTATAAGACTATGCGGAAAGTGTATTTTAAAAACTAAATATGTATGCAAAAAGTGTTTGGAATAAAGTTTATTTGTAATAAAATTTTATTACTTTAAAAAACCTGCATTTTTGACGATTGAGTCAAATTGACTCAATCAGGCATAATAGGTATACAACCAACCTCCGGCAATCTAGCGTTAATTGTGGTGAAACGAATAAACGCGTCCTACCGTGTTTGATACTTTTATTATTTTTTCTAAGAAATATGGGTATATAGATATAAGAAAAGCTGTGCTATATGATGAGATTTTGCAGTTTTTATAATAAAAAATCTTGCTCTTTTTGTAAAAAAAGGATAATATTCATAGGTTGAACGACAGTCTAACTTCGCTTGGTGAGAAAACACGTTTACTTATTAATTAATTCTGACAGAAATCGTTTTTAATAATTAGTGACGATTCGATTACGATTATATAGTTTGGTATTATTTTCTCTTTTGTCTGTTACGTAGAAAAATTATCTAATTAAGGATTGAAAACAGTTATAATAAAAGATACATAAAAGTATTAATGACAATTTGCACAATAAGAAATACAAATATTTTAATATTTTAATATACTCCTACTGAATAAATAAATAGGTATAAGTTACTTAGAACGCTAATTAATTAAAAAGCACACCTCAAGGTTAGTACGGAGCGGTACGGGAAATGAATATGACAAATTATTTTAGTCAATAAATGCTTGACTAAATGATTTAGTCTTCTGTGTAATCAATACTGATATTAATTTATGTACAAATTACTATGGTGTAAATTGGAATACAGGCGGCCCTCGACTTTCGCACAATTCGCTATTTCGCATATTTTAAAAAATTCAATTTTGTATTTAACTCTCAACGTCAAGACTTTGACAATTAAAAATATGAACGAAGCCTTTATGCATCTAGACGCCTTTTTAACTATTATGGAAGAATACGATCTGAATGGAGAACGCATATCTCAAGTACGTACAGCAATACAAAAAGACACTGCGTGTTATAGAAATCTTTATCACGAAAGGAAAAAAAGGGGTACTTAACTAACTCTTGACAAGTTTATAAAGAAAACACCAGAAAGCTAAATACTTAAATAAATAAATACTTTAAAACACCGTTTCTGGTGCGTATTTTTTTACATCCCTCTACTTTAGAATTTTCAACATTCGCACACACTTTCAGGAACCAATTGTATGCGAAAGTTGAGGGCCCACTGTATATAATTTATTCTGAATAATTTATATGGAATATTGATCAGTTTATTATATTTGGTGTGTAATTGACCCTAGCTGCATCATTTGTTGTGCAAAACATCATTATATTCGGTAGTGCATAAGAAGGTACAGTCGTGGACAAAATTAAGTGGACAGGAATCAGAAATAACAGATGGTTAATTTAATTTAACTAATAATGCCTATAAATCAAAACTTTATTCCACAATTATACACATTAAATAAATAAATTATATATTAAATAAATGTTTTTTCAAGTCTACAAAATCATTTCACGTTCTAAATTTAAAATTTATTTAAAACATTGTAATAAAGCAAAAAATATTTTTACATTTCTGCAATGTCCACTTAATTTTGTCCATGACTGTATGTAGATACACTCCAAATGCCTGTCAACGCTAAATATATCTTTAATCTCTTCTAAATATTTTAAATACAACAAAGGTTAATCAAATACAAAACCTAATAAATCAACAAATATTCCACATTTTCTTAAAAAAAAAAAAAAAAAAAAAAAAAAAGGACCACGTTTAAAATAGGAACACAGAGTTAGAATTACTAACAATTAAAGGAAAAAACATACATATACACGTATGAATACGCGTGTCCACTGCATCATATTTTATTTATGATCCTAGTGCTACGTGCGCAGCACATGGAAAAGCGAAAACATTAAATCTCTCATGAAATTTTGAGCAGTATCCTCCCCGTATGCATTCAATGCATTATTAAACACGGTGTTCCCCCAACTATGTGCAAAATTAGAGTCAAATTATTGTTCTGTTCACCCCTCATATTTCAATTAAATTAATATTGTATACTGTGTAATAATTGCTGTAATCCGTGCGAATTGCTGTCATAATTCGAAACACTGACAACCTAATAATTTTCAAATTTCTACCATCTTTGTTAAGATAATAACGTTTCAAATATATGTGTGTAAAAATTACAATTAAAATGTATACTTCATTCGCGTCTTCTGTACTTCCTAAATTTTATATTCGATTTCATGTGGAAGGGTAGCTATCTATTCAATCCTACTATTTCACTGTATTATTTATTATATCATTTACTGTACTACTCTATTATTAGATGTTATATCGTCAGATATTGCACTGACACGCGTTGCATAACCGCGTATTATGTAGCTACGCGTTATGAAATCATGCGTTATGTCCCCACGAGTTGTACTATAACGCGTTATATGGTCCCTGCATTTTTATCTGTACTATGCAAGAGAAACAAATGTTTGTTCATATCAAGCACGTGTGGACATATACAGAGTGTTTCAGATCGAAACCGACACACCGCGCCAGCATGCTCGGAAGATCATTCTGAGCAAAATATGTTAAATGAACATCCTGCATTTTCCAATTCCTCGCCCTTTATACTAATATACTTACCACTAGACCCTTGTTTTCGAATATCCATAGACCTACATATCTTTTTGCATATGTCTAAGTACGGAGATCCCTATCAGATATCCCTAAGCCTCTGTATGTTCAAATACATCTTTATACTTCAAAAGATCTCCACATCCTCAAATGCTCGTGTATCAAAATGTTTACATTGATAGTACGCTTTGGATCTAGTTTCATATACCTCTGTATCTTTAGTTATAGATAAAAACCAGGGATGACAAAAGAACCGAACCGATTCTTATTCGGTTCCGTCACTTAGAACCGGTTCTATTCATGAAATTCGGTTCCATTCCTGAAATCGGTTCCATAACAGAACCGTCCTAAGAACTTCTTGTGGGTTCTTTCCGGAGAACCAGTTCCGCTTTAAATATTTATCCTAGAACAGGTATCAGAACCGATTCCTAACGTGTTCCATCATTTAGAACCGATGTCGGATCATGGAATAAGAGAACCGCACGAAATGCTAAAAGTTAAAAGAAGACCGTCTATTATTTATATAAATTTCATTATTATCTAATCATTATTCTACAATATATATTAATCATTCTGTAAGCGACTTTGTTAATACATTCTACGCATATTCGTGACGATGTAGTAACGCGTTGTGATGCCCGTTTGGTATAAGTTCCTCCAAACTTATGACAACCGAGAGCACATTATGGTATTGGACGTCGAAAGAAAAATGCATTCTGTGGTAAATAGCAATAGCTTCGTTCATTCATTGCATTCGTTTTATTCTTTATGTTAAATAAGTTTATGGTCAAATAACGTATTTGACAGCGATAGTTCATTTCCTTGATGTTTTCTCATCTATGTTATATCTTTGATTAATTGATTCCATGTTCTCTTCACATTTCATCTGTTTTGGTCTATGGCGTCTAACAAACTGTCAATCTTATACTGTTCAATAAAAGTGAAAAGGTGCTCTAACTGCTCCAGAGTATTATTGCACGGTAGTGCCGTCTGTTGCCCGAAGGATCACCCAATCGTTAAATTGGGAAAAAATATGACTCCAAACTAATTCTCGGAATCGATGATTTATTGGTTATTGTGTGGTGTGGTGTGGAGGTGTGGTTGTGTGTGTTGTGGGTGTTTAATACAAAGTGTAGTTTGTGTATACTGACAAAACTCTATTCTAATCTGTTTGCTAACTCAAAATAATAGACTTGTATTCTCTTTGCTAATTCAAATGAGAGATGCTTTTCTGACTGACTTTTTTGTATATTTGACATCACCGAAGCTTTTTCACTCGAAGAAAGTTCGGAGTGGGCGTATAGCCTTTGGGAAAGAAAAAGGGAAAATACTAACTAATTTCTTATTGGTTACCTAAATTAGGGCGGAAAGGGATTGTGGAGAGGGATAGAGGCGTTTCCAAAATGTCCGTAGCAAGTAATAAATTTAAGGAATACCTCGACATGTATAGAAAATATAAAACAAAGACTTTAGTACTAAAGTGAAGGACGATGAAACCCAGATGAAACTAAACAAGACACGAAAAACTCTCGACTAAATGTAGCGCTTCCCTGGGTCTTATTACTGCTAAGGGACGACAAACCTCTTGACTGTCTAAAAATTGCTATCTCCAATGGGACGAAACAGGATGTCTATTGTACTCGAAACCTTTGGGTGGTCGCCTAACGCGTTCAATGCTAATTCCAATGCTAACGTTCCATACTAAAATTTATGACCAAACAGTACATGGTCCTATACTTGACTCTACTAAACAAAAAGTTTGTATTATTCTGTTCAGTATATGCTTATATTATTCTGTTAATTATACTCAAAACATACATTAGCTGCGTCGTTTCTTCAAAACATCCAAGCTCGATGTTTTTTGGAACACGTATTGGGTATTGACTGAACATTGACCCGGGAGCCGGCCGATTTTTATAGTTGCTTGTTTTCACGATTGTTCTTGCTCGCGCCGCGTCGCAAGTGTCGTGTGCGTCTAGATTTTTCGGCGGTGGTTCGCCACACGGCTAAACATTGCTATTTTTCTGTACCATAAATAGGAGACTGTTATTTTTGCGGCAGATAAAAACTAACTACTGTCAAAGAAAAGCAGACAGGTAATCGGTAATGATAAAATTTCAAGCGGTTGCGGTGCCGGAACTGCTCCGGTTACGGTTCTCTAGTATAGAACCGATGACAAAATCAGAAGCGGTTTCGGTACCGGAATCGAACAGACTTTTCCGAAACGGTTCTTTTTGCATCCCTAATAAAAACCATTCACGTTAATGACGTTATATTTCGTTCCATTATCTAAAGATTCTTCTCAGTATTCATAATAAAAATTTTTTAAGTATTCAGAGGAAGTTTCAGAGTTGTTTATATTGTAGTAGTCAATTGCATATTATGTAATGCAGTATATTCAATGTAATTATAGAATTAAAATCACAAAGAAATAAAATCGAAACTATCCTTGACTAAAGCATTACTTTACTTAAAAGTAAAGAAATTATTTTATACTTTTTAATATGTGTTTAGCTGAATAGGCTACCCTTCATAAACGCTGCCAGCCATGTGCCGTCACAGTTAGTACGGTTGCATGACCATCGAGTCCCAAGGATTATTGTTCACGTGATGGCCACTTTTAGTTTATAACAAATTCTACCCCTACCGGAAAGTCAGGGCGTTGAAAGTGGTACTGACAAACTCCACCCTCAGTGTTCTGACGTGGTTACGCCCTCCTTGCCAATATTATAAGAGAGGAAGAACATCGCGCGACGACCAGAATACTTCAGATACAACAAGCATAACTTCAATTACAATAACTCCAGTCAATCAGTTAGAGTCAGTTCCGTGTAGTCTACTGTGTCTTCCTCTCGTACTTAATCAATAATCTACCAATACCTCTGTGCATGTGTTAATTGCTATATTTCCTGCACACTAAAATTATTTGTTTAATAAATTGTTCAGTTCACATACATCATTCTTAACCATCACGTATTCTAATAACTCCGTATTTCTCAGTTCTGCAACTACAATTTACATATCAAGATTTAATTTTTAGGTAGTATACATAGCACTGTGCTTATCATATGCAGAATCGTCTCTTATCTTATCTTTTAAACACTTACACATATGGTTTATTGTTTTAATCACAAATTCCGTTCCAAAAATAGTCCCAACGTCCATTTTTTCAGCCAAAACCACTATGTAAAGCTAAAACTCTCCAAAGACACAGATTCGGTGATTTATAGTCTCGCTGCCAGTGTTATTCACGTGCGTAATAATTAAAACAAAACAATATGTAAAGAAAGTAGACTTTCTTAATTAGGACTAATCACCGCTAGATGGAGCATGTTAATATAGGACGCGAGTAAAGACTCAAGAACAAACAGATTTGATTAACAGTGTAAAACGAGTGAATTAAAAGAAATAGTAATAATAGACTTTAATTGTCGTTTCTTCATTATTTTCAGGTAAAATTGCTTTATTGTAAATAGTCCTTGTAAATAGTCATTGTAAATAGTAATAAGTAAAAACCTTCATTATTTTCAGAAACCGATTTTGTTCTATTATTACCTAATAAGACTTAACAGACCCATATTCCTGTCTGTAATATCCCACATCCCTTATAAATATATCTGTATTCGAAGTTTGTAAACTGGAATAAATAAACATTTCAAAGCTACTCGACGTAGGTGATTCAAGGACAATGGAGTTTTTCTGTTTTCGAGTCTCAAAAAAATAATATATACCCATGCATTCGAACAGACAATTGTTCACCCATTTACTGTCAGCAACCGTCGATACGGCCAATGTTGCAGTGATGTCGTATTTGGTACACTACGGGTGATCAGCACAAGAACAATAAAACCGGTTCTAATGATTAAATACCGAAAAGTTTATAATTTTATAAAGATCTCCCAACACGACTGAATAGAGCATTTATATTTCGCACTCAACACAGTGCGAAGGCTTATACATAAGCGGTAAAAGATGATGATAAATTAACACTTTAAGGGGTAAAAACACTCTAAAGCCAGAAGAAAAGACCTAAATTTGACAATTTATTTTGGAAGTACGACAAGCGGAAACGAATTTCTTTTGAGAGGGTTTATTTAACACATATTGAACTATAAAAAATAATTTTTTTCATTGGCATTTTTGTGCAAAATGGAGGCGACAGAGCCCATCGGCGGAAACAACTTTCGTAGAAACACCGCCACGGGAGAAAGGATTTCTCGACATCCGCGAGTCCTAGATTAAAAACTCAAAAAGATTTATAATCTATATATAATTGACTTTGGAAGTACGCAGGGGTTTTTTGATTAATCAATTTTTGTAGAAGTTATGCAGTTTTTAAGAAATGAATCGACTTTTTGTACTCAAAACGAGCATTCAATTGTTTATAAAAAAAAAAGTTTATATTCAATCAAAAAACGGCTGCGTACTTCCAAAGAGAATATTGTTGTGCAGCTACTGTAAAAATTTCAATTCGATCCATGCAATAATCACCGAGAAATCCTTCCTCCCATTATGAGAAAAGTAGTATTGAGAAAAACGCGATTAAAGTTTTGTGAAGTATTGAATCCTTGTAGTTCTTGTTTGCCTCTAATCTGCGATTTCTGTCTATCATAACACGTTTGCTATAATGTTATCATATTCTAGTTACCTTTCCAGGAATCCTAATAACGTGTGTTTTATAGATAACAGGAAAAATTATTATTTTAAGTGGTGAAAGTAATACAAAAGCGATGAATCGCACCTCTGAGAAGCTGCGGTAAAATTGATAATTAACTCTTTTAAAATTAGTTTTCCACTATAAATCAAATGGTATTCTATTTCTATGACCCTAAAGTATCGTTTAAGCCCAAAAAAAAAAAATCGATTTTTTGAAAATCCTAGAGTGGTTTTACCCCTTAACTGTTAAACCACTTATATATGGTTGATGCTTAAATTTCTATACAAATCTGTTAAACAAGTCAACATAAATAAATATTGAGTCAAACTAGGCATACTCGGGGACTATTCATAATCCGCAGTGAAGCTACTTCTCGACAGTTCAAACATTGCGTTCAAAAAAGGCATGTTATACGGAAAAAGGTTGACCTCGCGACATTCATTTTTTCGAGGTTTTATTTGTTACACCTAATCGTTTCGGTATTTTCTCTTGTAAATTTATTAAGGATTCAATAATCTAATATAAGCAATACTATACAGGGTGTCCTACAATTATGGTACGAGCCGGAAAGGGGCGGTAGGTGGGGCTATTCTGAACAACTTTTTCCTTTGCAAAAATGTCGGAGGAGGCTTCATTTTTAAATTATTAAGGAAAAACACTGACCAATCAATTAATGTTTTGCAGCGAGTCGAAACGATCAAATGGCCAATTTGATTTGAAATTTCTTTCGATTTTGTTATTTTGAAATTATTCTATAAATGTTGTTACTCGTACGAAAGCTGAATTGATACTAATAAGTTTATTTGGGTTCACACTGCATGTACGTGCAACTTCTGCATAATGTTTGTATACATTACTTTCCTCACGGTAACTTTGTAAAAAACTATCCACTTATTTCTGTCTCGTGATAAATGTCCATCAATTTCATTAAGTACGGCGTATTTACGTAAAAATGCAAACATGAACGTCAATTATTCATTAAATAATGTACATACTATAAGGATATATAATAAATAAAACTGAAGTATATAACAGTTACGTTAATACGGTTAAACTTCATCTTTTCCTATTTTCAGTAATTGTCCACTTTTTTTGTCCCCGACTGTATATACGAATAGTTTCACGGAAAAGTAACATCGTTACGCAAATAGTGATTTGAGGGTACAAAGCATCGAATGAACGAAACAACGAGGAACAGAATGGTGCAGAAGTTACAACAACACGAGAGCGGAAGTGACAGGATACATGACTGGTAAACGATGTTGCTCGCAGCCACTTGTGGCGCACGTAACAGGCACGTCAACGTGTGCAGGGGTCGCGTGTTGCATTCTATAGCGCGGAACGGGGTGAAGAGCACGATTACACGAACCGTGGTTGTATAGAGGCCGAAAGCGTGCTGGCTTGCCAAGCAACAGTGTGCTCTTTCCCTTTCTGTGTCACTGTCTACACGGCCGACAGTTTATTTTCATTCACGGGTCTTCTCGTTTCCTATCTTTCTTTTGTTTCGTTAATGTTCTGGCCATTAGAAAAAGTTGCAAGTGAACCGCCATTTACGAAATTTATTGTTTTATTTTTACTAGACACATTGCACATAACGGTCTTATTGTTCATCGTCATCAATAACTTGTTAACCAGATATACAGTCATGGACAAAATTAAGTGGACATTGCAGATATGTACAAAAATTTTTCGTTTCATTACAATGTTTTAAATAAATTTTAAATTCAGAACGTGAAGTGTTTTTGTAGACTTGAAAAAACATTTATTTAATATACAATTTATATATTTAATGTATATAGTTGTGCAATAAAGTTTTGATTTATAGACATTATTATTTAAATTAAATTAACCTTTTGTTATTTATGATATGTGTCCACTTAATTTTGTCCACGACTGGATTTCCATTCGTATCACAGAATTTGTCAGTATGCTCCAACTGTTGGACAATTTTTTATTTGTAAAATGCTAAGGATGATTTCCTGGTCGCGAGGGGAAAGTTTCTCGCGACAAAATGGCCAATAAATAGTTGTCAAGGGTCATGGTGACATTGGTGTCCTCGTGACCAACGTTTGACCTAGAAGGCACTCTTGTTCTGACTGTGCACGTGGAAACACAGAACAAACGAATCGATTCATAGTGCAGTCGTATTTCGTGATATCACGCCCTGTCAATCCCTTTTCGCGATTTGTTACACGACACTTCCTATCGTTTTCTCAAAGGGAGGAATCGAAGTTTAGGAATTCGAAAATTTAAGCATTATGAAATCCAAGGTACTAATAATTTAAAAATATATAGTTTCAAGAACTTTAGGTTTTGGAGATAAAAATTGGAAATTTTAAGAATCTAAAATTAAAAATCTGAAAATTGCAATATTTTGAAACTCGTGGTGGTATGCGCGTACCAGTGTCAGCAGTATGAAGTGACGATTAAACTACGCGTGGAATCAGTAGATTCCCAATAAACGAAATGAATGGATCAGACTTCGGATGACTAGATATTATTTTGATGTGTACTTGTTAATTGTTGTGTCGAGAGTGCCTCTCCGAAGACGTTTACATTTTACCAAGACTCGGAGTAAGCGTACAAAATTGGGAAGTTGGTGAGGGAAAAACAGTTTACTATTTTCTATTGGCTAACTAAATTCGAGTGGAAATGGAAATATCGATGACGTATGAAGCTATCTGTGTTTTTCTCAAAATGACCGCAGCGAGTAATAAACTTAAGGAGTACCTCGACATGAATGGAAAAGCGCAAACAAAGACTCTACGGTTAAGGCTAAGGGTTCTGGCACCCAGGTATGACTGACAATAAATCAATAAAAAAACTCGTTAGAATGTAATGATTCCTTGGGTCCTATTTTTGCTACGGGAACAGACTATTATTCCAAACAACAAATGTATCAAAAGAAACGAAAAAACCTTTGAATTATTGTATTGAAGAAAACTTAAACTGAGGTCTAATCCTCTCGTTGCAATGCGTATTCTACGACCTAACAGTGGTGGTAAAGAAATTAAAAAATTTAGAAATGAAAAGATTTTCAATTTGAAAATTAACAAATTTTCAATTTGTGGTTTTTTGGACATTGGATGTCTTAGAATAGGAAAATTTAATAACTTGGAAAATTCAGAAATTAAAAAATTTAACATACCTGTGGAAAAATGTAGTTTTGAAATTTAGAAATGTTGAAATTCTAATAGTTTACGAATTTAAATATTTGGTAACTCGGAGACTGAAAATTTAAAAACATGAAAATATGGAACTGCAAGAATTTGAAAATTTACTGCCTTGAACACTTAAGGATTTTGAAATTTGGAAATTTACGAGTTTAGTGTTTGAGAGTTTAAAAACTAGGCCAATTCTGCAATTTTGGCGATTTCTAATTTTAAAAACTTGAAATTTGCGAATTTATGCATTTGAGGTTGATTGGAGAATAAAAATCGGACGGTTTAAAACTTGAAAACCAATGAAATTTGAAAAAGGTACAAAAGTTTGAAAATCAAAATTTCAAATGTTTAAAATTTGTTTAATTCAAATACGTATTCACGTTCGCTCTGATTTATGACTTTTATAACTTACAAGGAAACATATTCAAGTGGGGCACGCCGATTTTGTTGAAATTTACAAAAAAAATATTTGACACGTGTTTTTCCTTATCGGCAATCGTGCATGTTGAAGGGCTGACAGCCGCCTTCAGAGTTTGGAGTTGAAAATACGTTTTTTGGAATATCTCGGAAACTGGAGAGTGTAGGACAGTACTTTTTTTTATTTTGCGTCTTTTTTAATGCCGAATCGACTTGAAGTGGCAATGTTTAAAACACTCAATTTGTTTAAACAATATGTTAAACAATTTATATTTTTTAATAATTTTGTTTGTTAAACGTCAATGTATCTTTGCGTAAATTAATATACATGAAGTATAGACAAAAATAAAGCATACATGTTTTTAGAATTTTCGATTTTTTATTATTTAACGATTTTTAATAAATCCATGCGTTTCCGTCGCTTCGAATAGTGAAAGTTGTTCAGTCTCGTTTTGTGGAGGATACTATAAACTTTTACAGTGTTTTGGTGAGCAAGCATGACATACAATACCGGTAGTTGTACCTCTGAATACTACTAAACCAGCTATCAAATATATGTAAACTGGACGGGGTCCTAATTACCGCTGCAGTTGTCATAGGTTTGCGTAGCCAATATGCTTGTAATCGTTGTGGATATACATACAGGGTTTGTCTAATATGTATCGGGACTGATTTTTTTCTACCAGTGTGGAAGATCGGGGAGCAGTCTCTATTGGTTAGGGTGGCGCAGGAAGTCGTTTTGAATAACAGAATTCTAGGTTCATTTGTTTTCCACCATTTGTTTTGTTTATATCGTGCTTGAAGTGAAAGCGTATTTAGCGTTCGCGTCGATATTTAAGATGCAGCGAACCGTCAAATTTTTCGTTAAGCTAAATAAATCTGCTACGACTCCGTATGATATGACATGACCCATTTGATATGATCCGTGAAGCTTACAAGGACGATTCCATGTCCACAACGCGTATTTTTAAGTTGCATAAACAATTCAAAGATGGCCGTGAGGACGTCGAAGACGAGCATCGAGCTGGACGTCCGATAAAAGCTCGCATGAGCAAGTCAAGAGTAAAATCGATGCTCATTGTCTTCTTTATCGTAAAAGGTGTGATCCACAAGGAGTTTGTGCCTGCTGGACAAACAGTGAATGGAAAATTTTACGCAGAAGTGTTCGAACGTTTGAGAATTAGAGTACGCCGCGTACGATTGGAGATCGGCAACTCCTGGATGCTCTGTCACGACAAAGCACCTAGTCACATGCGTTAATTGTGAGACAGACACTGACCAAGCACAATGTGACAACACTACACCAACCACCCTACAGCCCAGATATGGCATTCTCTGACTTCTTCCTGTTCCCTTGCATTAAAAGTAGCCTCAAAGGACAACGTTTCGGGACGATTGGGATGATTGAAGCGGTTCAAGCGGCTTCGACGGAGTGCCTGAATAGTCTTACGCTTATCGACTTCCAGGGAGCGTACGAATAGTGGAAAACCCGCTGGCAACGGTGTATTGATGCAGGAGGGATATACTTTGAAGACTATTCATTCAATGCACGTATATCTTCAACGAATTTCATTTTAGAACATCCATCTCGATAATTATTGGACAAACCCTGTACAGATCATCGGCCAGAAGAATACGAAAATCCAGTCCAATTCTGCTTCAATAAACTGACCACCATGAAGTGTATTTAGTGTGTGTAAGAAAACTAGAAATTAACGAATAGTCGATACAGGCCATATGCTTTTCGTCAGCGCTTCCCCTCCATCGGAGGAGTTTCTCCGGGCCCAAGTGCCCTAAAAAACGACCATACTAACGAGGGTGTCCTTGGTACGAAGATGTGTCTCTGAAGACATTCTTGTATAGGCTTTCGCCGAGAGCAGAGATAATAAAGAAAGATAGTATTCTCAAATACGCCCACACAACGTTTATTCGGTGAAGTGCAAACTTCATCGATCATTCCATTTTCCTTTTGATCTTACATGTGATAATGTGGTTATACTCGAATCTTCCTGGTCTAAGAAGCATTTATGCCTTACAAATTTTTTTACCCAATACCATTACTGTGAACAATATGTAGAGTAATTATGATTTCTATCAACTGTAGGAGAGAACAATTAACATGAGCCATGTGTTAGGGTAAGCGTCGCCAAGGCGGGCTCGAGCGTGGAGCCGAGGAAAAGGTACGACGTTGCGTTTCAACGAAGTATCGACAGCATCTGTTTTTTAAGAGTACACGGTATAAGACTGCACGTGTCCGGAGAGCGTTCGAAAACGCTTTAAACCGACAGACAATAGGAAAAGCAAATCTGCAGGCAGTCTTGTCGCAGTTACGAAGGAGGACGGATGTACGGTATTAGTAATAAAGTTATATTCTGTTTAAAACCGTTTACATCTCTTTGTAATTTCTCCTATTCATTTTTCGATTCTGTACAACTTTTAATTTAATTCCTGATATCACTTACAAGTTTTCCTTGCCATATTTACTTACTAGTTTTTAACCTTAATTTTCGAGTTCGAGTGAACACAATTATGTAAGAAAATATTATACTTTAGAATGTAAGAGAATGTTATAAATGTTATATTTTAGACAACATCAGATCGACTAATTTAAAAGATTCATTGAATTGTTAAACTATGTATAAACATATTTTAACTAAAACCTTGTAGCCATAAAAAGCCCAAGTTAGGTTCGGTTACATAAACCTATGCATACTGCAGCGGTAATTAGGACCCCGTCAAGTATGCATATACCTTTGATACCTGGTTTGGGATTCAGCGGTACAACTACCTGTATTGTATGACATGCTTTGATTTCGAAAAATCGAAAATTCCAAAAATACATATCCTTCATTTCTGTCTATACTTCATGTATATTAATTCATGCGAAAATCCATTGACGTTTAATAAACAAAATTATTAAAAAGTATATATTTTTTAACATATTGTTTAAACAAACTGATTTTTTTAAACATTTCGACTACAAGTCGATTCGGCATTAAAAAACACGCGAAATTATAAAAAAAGTACTCTCCTACACCGTCTAGTTTCCAAGATATTCCAAAAAACGTATTTTCAACCCCAAACTTTGAGGGCGGCTATCACCCCTTCAACATGCACGATTGCCGATAAGGAAAAATACGTGTCAATTATCTTTTTGAGAACTATATTTTTTGTAAGTTTCAACAAAATCGGCGTGTCCCATTTGAATATGTTCCCTTGTTAGGTCAGGTGATCTGTAATTAATTGCTCTATAAGTGCAGAATATAAGTGTATATTATATAAGAGGTGATTCAAGATTGGAAGCTTGCTCCCCATAAATGACATTCGTTGTATCGTACCTTTCTCAATGATTTTTCGAATACAGCACGACAGTTCACTCCCAGTATACGCGGGTGAAATAAGTTATGTTTTCGATCGGTTTAAAAGAGTTCACAAGGTATATAAGTTGCTAGTTTACATACGTTATTCAGCGTCGGTTGTACTATGTTGAATTGTTAGGTTTAAATGTTGAAACCATTCTGCCATTCTTTCAGTTTTGTAAGTATAAGGTAAACAATTTTTCGACTACAGAGTGGTGGTTGTACCAATCCGCTGTTAGGTACGGGGTACAATCATTAAGTTTCGGGATTGTGTCTGTTATGACCGAACGGATCACACGATTCGAATACGCGCGCGGAACAAATAAATATCAATCTTGGAGACAAACGATGAAAATTTGGAAAACCATATCTTCAGTGAATCCTGTGTTACATAAGTTTATACCAGCATATGCACGCTTTCCTTTGCGAAATCACGATGGACTTCAAAACTGGAACAAAGGGCAAACATCAAATTTTGTGTGAAACTTGGGAAATCGGCGACCGAAACCCACGGAATGTTGAAACAAGCTTACGAGAATGAAGCAATGAGTCGGACGAGATGTTTTGAGTGGTATTCGCGTTTCAAAAATGGCAGAACATCGTTGGAAGACGAAGAGAGGTTAGGGCGGCCACGCGCGTGCAACATTCCCAAAAACGTCGAAAAAATTCGAACGATTGTGCATAAAGATCGACGCATCACCATCAAAGAAATTGCTGAAATCGTTATGACGTCATTTGGGGAAGTTCAAATGATCCTCGCATAAATTTTGAACGTGCACCACATTGCTGCCAAATTCGTGCCAAGACTTTTGTCACAAGAAAAAACGGGCCACCGTCTACAAATCTGTCAAGATCTCCGTCTGCAATTGTTGGATGACCCAGAACTTTTGCCAACGATCATAACTAGTGATGAGAGTTAGGTCTTCGGGTACGATCCTGAGACCAAGCACCAAACTTCGTAGTGGAAGAGCCCTCAATCTCCAAGACAGAAGAAGGCGAAACAAGTCAATAGTGCAACCAAAAGCATGATCATTGTTTTTTCGACGTTCGCGGGATTGTGCACCGTGAATTTCTTCCAAAGGGTGAAACAGTGGTTGCTGCTTTTTACTGTGACGTTTTGATACGTCTCAAGGAAAACATTTATCGGAAAGGACCACATCTGTGGGCAGAGAAAAATTAGGTGCACCAAAACGACAACGCACCAGACAGAGCTCTCGCACACAAGCGTTTTGTGCACGTAATAACAAGGTCGTCCGTCCTCACCCCCCGTACTTACAAGACTTGGCAACCTGCGACTTTTTGCTGTTTCTTAAAATGAAATTGAAGCTGAAAAGTCGCCGATTTGACGTGGTGGATGACATCCAACGCGAATCGCAACAGGTGCTTGACACGCTTCAAGAAGAAGACTTCCAGGAAGCTTTCCAAAAATGTCAGAGGCACTGGGATCGGTGCATAACTGCCCAAAGGGACTATTTTGAAGGAGGTAGCAGCCAAAGTTCACTAAAGTAATCTTATCTTCATTTACGGGGCAAGTTCCGGAACTTAATGATTGCACCTCGTATATAAATAAACGGAGAAAGACTAGGTTAAGGGATTATGATGGGTTAAGATTTTCAATCATTTTTTTGAAGGATAAGGAGTGAATAAGTATTTTAATGGTTTTGAAGACTATTTAAGTAATACTTCTACTTCACTTTGGAAATTCTTTGTTTAAATAAAATACAAAATAGCGGAGGTACAGCCGGTTGTGCGAGAAGCATCATGAAGCGACTTCTAAAACGGTGTACACTCTAGTGTCGGTTCTTATTTTATCCGAAACAGCCAAAACTAAGAAATTTTATTACAACATAGTTGTAGTAAATGGATGAACCTAAGATATCGAAAAAATATTAAAAATTGGAAGAATGGCAGACCTCGGAACAAAAAGTGGAAATTTGATAGAAAAATTGTAGTCGTTTTTGCAATACAAAAAAATGTTTATTTCTATGATTTTAACTTACCTTTAGGTTCATCCAGGAGACATAACTATCATTAAAATGTGTACAAAATTTCAGACCGATCGGTCGAGTAATTTTTGAGTAATCGTGTACACCGATTTTCAACTTCGCGAACAAACAAGTTTCAAGAAAATCGCGTTTAAAGTTTCGGTAAGGAAAGAATATGTGATTTTTCGACTTACCGGCTAGTCTCATATTATTTCAATAGTTTTCATATCTACCATTACATTGTGTTATATCCCGACGTTAATTTGACGACGGTCTGGTGAGAAAATAAATTAAAGTCTTCTCAACCAAAAACAAATAAATATATTTATAATTTATAAGTATCAGAGACGGATCGGGAATGACCGACAATGTTAATATTTCGATGTGTACTCTTTGCGAGTTAGTGGAATTCTGCTGGAGAGACAAAATAATGTTTTTCTCCAGAATAAAATATGTAGCGGGGATTGGCATGTCGCTGGGGGTGGACAAACGAAGACGTCAAAATTAAAGTACTTTCATAGGTGATCAAAATGGAAGAGAAGTGTGCAAGAACCGCCCTTACCAAATGGTCATCGCGAGGTCACGCTTTACCTGAGTGACCTAAGTAAAAATACGACGTCGTTTGTCACCTAACGGTCCGACACTCATAAAATAATAAACCGCGCTGACTCTCGAAAGTTATGCTAAATTAACACGTTCACGCCGGCGTGCATCACCGGTGGGTCACACTCGACTGTCCCATCCAGCGGCGTGCATCACCAGTGGGTCACACGATACTGATCCATCGGGCGGCGTGCACCGCCGGTGGGTCACGCTTGAACATTGGTTTAGATGCCGCTGACTATCAAAAATGTATTTCGTTTTGTAATTGGAAAGAATTGCTGTATAGTTGAAAATTTAAATAATTGAAATTTAACAAAAAAATTTGTAAAATTTTTTTTTTATATCTGAGCAAACAGATACAACGCGTATACAGGTCTAAACAAGCAACAATCGTACTCCGCCAGATAGAAGCGCATCGTGAATTCGAGCGCCGCCTCACAGCGAAAAACATGAAAATCGACCCCGGTGTGAACGTGTTAAAAATAGTTTAACCGTTTGAGTGCCAAGCGGCGATTTTGCGCTTCTTATGTTCTGTTCGAAAAGTGCCAGCGCTCTAGGCTGCGAGGCTGAGAATTGCAACACGCTCGGTTCCTATCGATGTTTTTTTATTTATTTTATATAATATTTATTTATATGATTTAAATACTCTGGTGTCACTGCTTACACTCAGAATACTAAACTAAACGAATTAAGCTTTATTGTATATATGTATAAATAAAAAAACAGCGCAATCGCGCTCTTTAGCATTTTTGGACGGGGAATATATGACAAGCGCTTTTGCGCTTCTCGGCATTTTTGGATCCGGAATTCGACAAGCGCTATTGCGCCGTTTGGCAATTTTCGATTAGGAAACAAAAAAGATCCGTGGCACTCAAACGGTTAAGACGATAAATTGCACGTTATAAAGAGCAGCAAAGCAGTTATCGAATATTTCTGAATGTTCTAAAGTTAAAACTAAGCCCAATGGCTTTATGATTTTATGAATCGGCCGCGACAGAAAAACTTTACAATATAATACTAAATGGGTTTCAACACATTAAAAATTCTGCGTAAATACTTCTTTCGGAACATCCGAGTAAACCTTATTACAGGCATAGAAGCACTTCAAACAGGGAAAATAAATAAACAGACTTTTGATCATTACTGCCCCGCGCACCTCAGATCGTCGCAAAGGTGGGTCATATGTATAGGTTCTTACAACAATAGCTTTGCACTTTACTCCAAATACAAATGCGTTTCGTATTCTATGGGCTTTAAAGTAACTTTTTAAACAAAAACAAAAACAAAAAACACTTTTTTGACTCCATCTACATGGAGGTCCCCTCTTAATAGTTGCTTCTTCAGGTAGATTCAAAAACAACGTACTCCAGCAATCGAATACTTCTTATGTCCGCATCGTAAATACAGCCTCCTCTACTGTAAATCAGTAACAGTAGTTTCACATTATATAAAATTAGTTTGATTAAATAAGAGCAATTTGAAAATGAAATATCAAATGATCATATTGCTATTATACTATTACCAATATTATTAATATTAGTCATGGTACTTTTTAACCTTTATAGCATTAAAGATATACAAATGCGATATAGACAATGATTTACAGTGAAACGCCTAATAAAAAATTAAAACTTCTTAACAAACACTGTGAGTACGATTAATTAGGAACTCATAATATAATATAACATTAATATTCGACCTAGTTTACCTAGTTTACACTTGTCATATGCAGCACTTCAATTATTTTTCAATAATTATTAACTTGTCTGTTTCTTACAAAAGTTACGACATTACTGCAAAATCGCGTAATGATAATTTTTTAAAAATCAATCGAAATAGTTTAAAAGGAAATAGGCAAATCCATTATCGACAACAATGTCAAAGTTAACCGAAGAGATGATCAACGGCAGGTAATTACACGATTGACATACCGAGTACGCGCAAAATGCAACCAGTATTCTGTTAAGTTCGTTAGTGTAATTAGCGTTCGCCTTAGCTGAGACCATGGCTCGCCGTTTCCTAGGTAGACGCGTAACCTTCTTAGGTGATTAGGATTCGATATAATCCCACGTAAGTCTCTTTTGTGACGGCGCCGTGAGAAAGGTGGGGTTAGATCTAGTGGATGCCAGAAGAGAAGGTCGTCGAACGAGTTAATATGCCTTGGTTATAAATCAAAGGAAAACTTGCCGACAACACGACGCCGGACTTTCTGTGCTACTAACCATGTCGAGATTTATCAGATACGGAGACAGCACGCTGCATCTGGGTATTTAGAAAGCACTGCTACACGACTCCAGTGAAAATGCATGAAATTATTTCGATGAAAGTAACGATGCTACCAAAATAGATTATGATACGCTAAAAGTTAATGATACGGTACATGCTGGATTATATTCAACTTTAGCATAGGAAACAAATTTCTTATGTTTAATCGGATTATTAATCCGTGGCACGTCGTTCAAATCAAGCTTTTTGTCACTTTTGATATGGTATATGATTATTATAATAAGAAACTCAAGGGCACATTTTCCGAAATGGCGAAATAAGTTACGTATAAATTTCTTGCTATTGATACTTAACTACTTCAAAATATATCAATAAAAATTAAACGAAAACAATTTTTCGTTTCGCTCTTATTTTTTTTAAGAATAACGAAGTAGAAGACAAAAAATAATCATTCTTTCAGGTAATACTAAAACAGAAAAAATATGTTTGCTTTTATTTCTTTTATTTACAGAAAGTTAAATTTCCTTCTTGTTTTTTACTCTTAAAAAGTCAAAAGAGGCAAAATTGATTTTATTAAATTTCATACTTTTTCGCTTTGAAGAAACATAAAATTTTACTTCATAATAAATTTAAGTACTACACAAATTTTCAACATTTATGTAATTTATTATAGTTGATGTTAATCTATTGTAGTTGAAAATTGCGTTTTAATTATCGATAAGGAATAAAGTTACAGAACATACCAAATTAATAAAATAGCAAATAAATTTTGTGATTCGCGAGTTCACAACTTCCGGCGTAGTACATCTGGCACTACTTCATCAAGCTGCAAATTTTGAATTTTGTACGTAAATTTCTCCCATATCTTTCAAAGTTGCGGGTTTGCGAAATAGTTACTTTTGATATACTCTATAATTGTACGAAGTTGAAAGAAAATTGGCGTTCCGTATAGTACGACGTATCTTTGTTAGAAATACATAGCGCCACGTAATACTAGAAGTACTGGCATTAAGTACTTACCATAAAATTAAAAATAAAATAGAAAAAATTAATAAATAAATACTACAGCATCATCTAAGGTATACAACCGTTCATTAGCTCGATAAAACATGACAGACATTTTGACAAAAGGACGGCAACAAAATTTTGTAATATAAAATTTCAAGCTCGAAACTGGTCATTTTGACCGGTTGGTAGTTCTAACGTTAAGTAGAACGCGTGGTCTGATATCAAATTTTCATAGAAATTTAATGATGTACGTAAATCTGGTGAAAAATTCTTTACGCCGTTTCTATTTACCGCAACATTTGAAAATTTAATAACTTGTCAAGCACTAAGTGTAAACAAACGTTGCTGTTCACAACAAGCAATTAAATTAAATTGACTTATTTAAAAGCGACACATTCGTTGACAGCAATGAAATTATTTCGCTCGCAGTTATAACTTACTGTAATTACAACTTGATTAATTTCGAACGAAATAACCAGTTCTTTAATATTCTGTAGATTTCAAATATTCGCGAAATCGGAACCTCCATTGGACAATATTTACAAGGAAAATAGATAAAAATCTGAAAATTCGTTGAAATCCAAAACCGGCTAGTGAAGATTGGCAGCTGAAAACGGTATCGCGCTATTATCGAAATAATTCTGGCCGTTTGGACATCGATGGAAACGGGCATAATATCGCGAAAAAGAACATCACGATCAAATATATAAAATCACTCGAATAATTGATTCCAGTTTAATGCGTCGCATTAACGGAATTGTAAATTTCAGCTTTGTGAGCGGAGAGAGAAATAGCGGGCAAAGGGTTAAATCGTAATTAGCGGATGGCAAAACCGGACAGATATACGCGTAGAATTCTAACGACGCGCAATCCCATAAAAGCATTACCCCCCTTCAACTCCCTACGCACCCCTGACACCCATCGCGAACGCGATTTTGCGCGCTGTAAAAGAGTTTCTCGTGGTTTTTATTCAAATTATTGCCTCGAGTGAAAGGCGCCACAGAGTTTTTTCTCTCGCCTTTATCGGCGAAATAACACGGGATAATCGAACGATCATTGCTTGAAAATACAACAGACCTGTTAGATAATATCCTGAATCTGTATGAAAAAAAGAATAGTATAAAAAAAAGTTTCTGAAATCGGTTGCAAACTTCCAAAGAAATTCTTTATTTTAGAGGACACAAATTTTATATCATTTAAAAGAAAACTCGGACAAAATTTTTGGCATATATTATAATCAGCGTATAATAGACACATAGTTTGAAATTAAAAATGAAGCAGAATAATAAGTAAATATACGATTTCTTATCTCGATCAAGTCAAGATAAGGAACTTGTGAACCGATCATTTGACCGGTTTGGTAGTTTTGAGTCAAATATACGTTTAAGAGTGCGATGCAAATAACGTTAGAACGTCAAATGCGACCTGGCAATTGTATGCACAAAGTATAATTCTTTACACTTTATAAACAAAGCTTACAAATGTAAAATATTACAGGACCTTTCAATCACTTTCACAAATTAACATTTTTTCTGTTAAAAAATAAAAAAATACCTGTTATCTTGGCTTCTTGATACAGACTTTTAAATAACAGCTAGCCGTTACAATTAATATCGAACATTAACACTTTAACGGCCGCACGCCTACGCAGTCAAACGTCGCCAGGGGCCGGCAGTATTTTTGAAGAATTAATTTAATAGAACTTCATTAAATTCACGAAAAAGTTAATATAAAACAAAAACCAAGAACAATTTAACAACAAATTTAATATTTCTCCTTTGTATAATAATTATTAAAGCAATCACCTACATGTAATGGTATTTTATATGTCTTAACACTATTTCTACCAAGAGGTGTCAAAAGACACCTTTCAAATTTTAACATAAAATTATTCTCTATGTTGAATCGTTTCTCCACAATTAATTTTTTTACTTTTTATGCAATGGTTGTTAAATTAATTCAGGGATATCATTTTTCTCCAGCTAATATTCGCTAATTTCCCTTGTTGCATTTTAGTGTACACCACTGCATTCATTGTATATTAGAGTGTCCCATAAGTTCTTTGCTTTTTTGATAGACATTCATACAGAATATTTATAGTTCAAAGTTGATTCGTTGCATTAATTGTTCAGCTGTATCAACCTTCTCTATCCCGCCATCCCATTTTGTGTCATATTACAAAAAGGAAGAAACTTATGTGACCCTAATATTTTGTACCTTGATGAATAAAATAATCTCCAATAAAAACACATCAGTGTATCAATAAATATATTCCTCAAATTATCTACGTTTAACTCATAATTTGAAATCCCAACCAGTATCGGAAATGAAAGGCGTCAAAAGACACCTTTTGGTTGAAATAGGTATACACAAAATCGTGGTAGAAATAGTGTTAAAATAAGACATAATTTATGTGGCACACTACTGTAGTGTAAAATCTAAAATTAAAAATAGGCAATAATTACCTTAAATCAAAGACGTGGCGATGAAATACGAAGCCAATAGCAATATCCACACGTCTTTACATTCATAAATTATCACACAGAGAGTGTGGTACTGGCCAACAACCTTCGGCGATAGCATCATACACATGTTGTGTGAGCGGTCTTTAACGGTTGTTCCGGCTATCACACACATGTTGTGTGAGCGGTCGTTAAAGTGTTAATGCCAGAAATCTACAAAAATAGTTATTACAAAGTAGGCTGTGTAAAGAAACGTTAAATGTAAGTAAATATACTTACTTTCCGACGAAAGCATTGGGAAAGCGTTAAACAGTAAAGTATCCTTCGAGCTTCATTCGATGGAAACAATCGGAGCCCATATAGAAAGTGACAATCATCGAAGGGTTAAATCACCAAGAGAAACGTAAAATAAAAAGCACAACGAGAAATCCTATCGGTATGGGTGAGAAGGCCAATCAATCCGTCACTTGTAATCAATTAAAAGCCAATAAACCAGACGCTGATTGGACTGCAGGCACGAGAGCGAAAACCAGGACGATAATAGCGAGTCATTAACAGCTGCACAAGCTGTGTTTCTATGGCAGCTCGTCGCCGGTACGCTCGACGACTCGCTTGATTTCGAGTTCAGCTTTACAAAAGCTTGCTCCGCGGTGTCCCTGCCTGCGCTAGACTTGTAATGACGCTCGCTACCGAGCGCGTACAGTTCCTCGAGGAGAAGCCTCGTTGACCCCGTCTCGATTTCTCGAGAATCGCATGATGGATCGATCGAAAATATCGAAAACACGCACCGTCGCGCGTGAATCGAGAAAAAGGGTTGGTGAGAGAAAAGGGGTTGTGCCAACCTGGCAAGGCGAGAGGGAGTGTTTGGATTTCAATTGCCGTAGGTTCGGAAAACTGGCGCGACACTCGTTAAAAGCGGCGACGAGCTCCCTCGATGGATGGATTTCTCTCATTTTCCCTTCGTCGATTCGAGATTCATCGGCTGCGTGAAAAAAAAGAGGAAAAAAAAAAATAAATTCACGCGTGCTCGCGTCGCTAATTGCGGCCAAGTAACGCGCGCCATCGAGCATCCTCTTTCCTCCTCCTCTTTCGCCCTCTTTCCTCGTTTAACACCCAGCACTTCAAAGACGGAATTAATTCCCACGAACGAACATCCTGAAAAAAACTCGGGATTCGAATGTATATTGTTTGGCTCACTTTTTCGTTGTTTTTTGTTCTATTCTGCTTTGTTTTAATGGTTTCTTTCTTCGTGCCGTTGGCCGCAGCAGAATTGGATATATATAAAAAAATTGAAATGGAACGTGGTATCGTAAAACTGCTTTGAGAGTATTTCGGACCTTTTAACTCGGGAATATCGTCGCATCGTGTGCGGTGAATCCGGATCGCGATTGAAAACGGGATACAAACGACTGTTTGTGCAAAGGTAAGCTGAAAAGGACAAAATGCTCTTCTTTTTTGTTCCGTATACCATTTTATTTGTGTAACGTGTGGTTTCGATGTAAACTAGCAGGTTTACCAGACTCGCAAAAATGATTGATTTCTAGCCTTTTGTGGTTTTATTTGTGAAATCGCTGCGAAACATCCTGAGTGATAAAAAAGAACATTAGAGTTATTTTTTATCCTTGCTGCAAATTCTTTAAATATTGTTTTTTAACGAGATTTCGTAATTGTACATCACCATTTCCCGATGTTTGCAATTCCTCGGAACAAAATAAATTGAAAGATAATGATCAATAACACACGCAATTTTAGTAACAATTCGTACTAATTAAATTAACTTGAAATATAATTTTTTAAACACGAATATTTTAACGCGATGCATTTATCAATTCAAAAGTTTGATTAATTCTTCTCAAGTGACAAAGTGACAAATCTATTTTTGGCCACGTAGAATTAAATATTTTATATTGCGTTAAATTAATGCAAAATTATTATGGATCAATTATTACTATTCATCTAAGTACAAAAATGGCCATATTCAGGTATCGCTGTTTACTATTTCATCATTAAACACGTTTAATTAAAATAACTATTATTTCATTCCATTATCCATATAAAACAATAATTACAATTTCTTATCCTCTGTAGTGTCCATAACTGCAGAGTTCATTTTGCTAAATCAAAAATAAATAATACAATAAAGATAATGCTCTTCGAGATTGTAGTCGTATTTTACAAAAACAATTTAAAGAACAAAAACTCAACAGAAGATTACAAAAATAGTCAATCTGACAATCAATGATTGAAAATATCCATAAACGGTTTGGAACAAGTTTAGAAAATGTACGTATCCAAAATAAATTACAAACTGTGATTGTCATAAATTTCAAAAACATTTAACCATTCAGACATACTTGAAAAAGTACTTAACCTAACCTAAGCTAGATCTCACCTAAACCAACCCCATTAAAAAGGAAGCTCATACGGCAAAGTAATTATGAAACTCAAAGTTCAAATAAACGGTGCAAAATTAATAATAAATTTTTCGAGTGACAAAAATATTGTGTGCCAAAAATTTAATAATACAAAAATTAAAGCCACATACATTTATCAATGAAACTAAATATACAAAATTGGAGTTAATAGAAACTGAAGAAATTTGGAAATGCTAACATTTGAGGATATACACATTTGTGATTACAGAGAATATAGTAATATATAATTTTAGGTAAGTATTTGCGATATAGACACCAGAAAATTCAGTAGCTCTGCAGAGATTTGAAAATTGCATTTATGTTTTAGTAGATATGAAGGATAAAATAGCTTGAAAATATCTTATAAAGTAAACGATGATTAATTCCATGGAATAGCATATTTCATAAAAAGATCTCTCAAGACCCGCTCATAGTATACTGTAAATATATCTGAGAAACAGTGAAGCAAAAAACAAATGAAACTCTACTGCACAATGGAAACGGAAATAGAGCCTCGTTTTATACTATATATTTCGGCCTAGAACTTTGCAGCGCCTCAATTCTTCGAGAATATTTTGCAACTGAAAAAACTGAATACCCCAGATCCTCAAAGAATTTAGCATCAGACCCAAATATCCAGATCGCGAGGGAGATGTCATCGCCTATCGATTTTAAAATTTCAATAACGCTCACTTCCGTCTGATTTTCGGCAAAGTGGCCTTTCTGGTCCTTTGAGTGTTTCTCTGTTTGCGGAGAGAGGAGAGCTATCTCTTCCGCGAGCGAGGACGAACGATCGCCATTTCGCGGCGCGATAGGAAGCGAATGTGCGTGGTGAACAAGTGCAACGGAGAGGGTTGGCAAAGCGAGAGGGGTTGAAACGGTCGAGAGGTGTAAAGGAGGGCGAGGTAGCGGGGATTTAAACGCCAAATTCAGAATACCGCCACCCTTCTCTCCGGCATCGTACCCGCTCCTCTTTATCGCCAGCTTTATCCGTCCCATTCTCCTTCTCTGTTGGTTGGTATTCAAGCCCGGCATCCTGTTCCTCTTTCTCTCGCCTACGTCCGCGTCTTCGTCGCTCCGAGTTTTACGTCACCCGATATATGCACGCGAGTTTATGCCGAGAGCCGGTAATTCCAGCAGTTTCACGCCAACCAAGCAACACACCGAAGAGAAAGAGTGAGAAAGGGTGACAGCGACGAGGATAACGAATGTACCTGCGAAGAAGAACGAACGAGAAGGATAAAAGATCGGGAGATATATCTGCCTTAGGAATTTCAGAAGCGTCACTCGCGGAGAGAACGTAACTCCGTGGTCGTTTCGAAGGAAATTTAAGTTTCATAGGATCGCGGCACCGACTGCGTCCCGCTTCTATGTAAACGGTCGTTCGTATGCGCGAGAAACGAGCAGACGGATGTGCGCAAGAGGGTTCAACACGCGCAACCATGCTATATCTACACCATTGGTAGACAGACGAAAGAGAGACTACTCCGCTGCAACGGTTATTAAAAATTAGTATCGTCTGGCCGGAGCATACCGCAAAAATTGTGTTTCTTCCCATTTGAATAATGTCTCTGTTCGAGCGATGACTGTCTGGCGGCTGCTGAAGAATATAACCGAACAAACGCTTCTGTCGAGATACGAAAACGAGCGGGAAAAAGTGGGTTGCTTTCTTTTAAAACGATCAACAGACATTTTAATGAAGGAGAAATTGAAGGTGATAAAGATGCGAACGTTGATAATCAAACGAATTTATCGATCAATATTTTAATTTGACAGACCCTATGTTATTTCTTATTTCTTTTATTATTTTTAACTGTCCTAACACCTTCGGACCGTGTGCACATTGTACTGTACATAATACTTTTTGTGCTGTATTTTATTACGTATAGGTTTAAACAAATTTTGCGTAAGGACCATATGCCCAATAAAATGTACATTTAATAAATAAATGTATATTGTTGCTTTCATTCGCATGAATTAATTAATTTTAGTCTAAAATAATTTTTTCTTAAACGAACAAAAATTCGTGTCTGAAGGGGTTAACGAGAACAGGACTGTTGCTGTATTGTTAGTCACCCGCGTGTCTCCGACAATGGACTGCCCACGTCAATGCGGAGTGTCAGTAAATTAGTAATCTCACTAACGTGGTATTTAGATACTATTGGAAAACTTTTGGATTTGTAATTTGTAGGTTTGAAAATTCAGATACCTGAAAATTTTGTAATCAAGGAATTTTAAAAATTTGATAAATTGGAAATTCGCGAATTTTGAAATCTGGATATTTAGACGTTCGGAGAACTATAAATTGGAAGATTTGGATACCTAGAAATTTGAAATTTTGGAATTTGGGAAATTAGAAATAATGAGATTTTAAGAATTTAGAAAGATCTTGAAATTTCGAAATTAATGGGCTAACAACTTTTGGGAATATGAAGACTGAGATTTTGCAAACTTGAAACTTTACAAATTTAGGAACGAGATAGCTTTAGAATTAAAAATTTTAGAAGCAGAATCTGAAAATTTGAAGTTCAGGAATTTTGGAATTTGTGGTTTTAGAATTTAGAATTTTTAAATTTGAGGAATTTGTAATTGAAAAGTTTAGAAAATAAGGAATTTAGAAACGTGGTAATTTGGGGATGCAGAAATGTAATAATTATAGGAGCCTGAAAGAGTTAAAGAATATGAAAATTTGGAAATTTGGAATATTGGAAAACTTAAAAGCTTGAGCGTTTCAAATATGGGTTTTTGAAATTTGGAAAATTAAAGATTTGTGAATATAAGGAGTAATGTAAAAACTGTCAAATGTATTATTACTGTTCGAATATGAGAATTTGTGAGATATTTGAAAATTTTAGTATTTGTAGATCTTTTAATTTAGTACTTAGAAGAATAATATGTTTTAAAATTTACGTGTTTTTTTCGAAATTTGAGAATTTCAAAGTATAATAGATACACGTTTAAACAGTTTTTAAGAAAAAACTTTCCGTTGTATCGAATTAGTTTTTCTAACCTGAGGAAAGGGAATTAAAGCTTATGCTATTTGTGGTATTTACAAATATTGGGCAATAAATAAAAAAGAGATCATTTTGATATTAGAGTATACAAATACTATTATGGTTATTTTTATATAAAAATGGAAATTATCGTTTCTTATATAAAAGAAATAATTGTTTGCAAACTCAGTAAAGTCCTGTCTTTGTTATATTGTAAAATTCATATAATACTAATTCTCTTGTAATACTCCAATATTTATATAATAATTTTATTCTTATATTCCAATATCAAGAAAAACTGTTGAAATAAAATTTAATGAAACATATCTACCGTATCCGTGCTGTGTGAGTTCCAGGAAGGAATGAACGTTACGACGATAGCTGTTAAAGACATCTGTAAGATACTTGAAAAAGATATTTTAAATGGTTCGCTAATAAAACTTTCAACAGATTATTTTTATGTCGTGTCACCCTACAGAAGTAGCTCGTTACACGCACACGAAACGATGAAAGAAAATGCGCAAAGAAAGAGAAACATACAAGAACCCGCTGAAAGGTCTGTCGCCTACAATAGCTCGTTGCGAAACTTTTAATTACATTTATACGTCGGAGATGACGCGTATTTCTGTTTTACCCCTCGAATTTTTCTTTCTACGGTGACTCTTCTCCAATCCCTGATTCTCAATTACACAAAAGTGCACGTGTTGTTTGGTTCCTCTCAGACGAACGCACGGGCTGCAACGCGAGGACCCATATGGTTCTACGTCAATGAAATCACTACTTGATTTTATTTTTCGTTCCTTCCAACGAGAAGATTATAATTGTTCAACGAAAACCTAACCAATTTACCCAGTGTCCAATAAGATCTTTAGGGACCAAAAGCACTTAAAATGTTTAGAGGTCCCTTTATAACATGGTCATCATTGCAATATAATACACTATTGCACGTACACTTTCGATAACACTCTCCAACAAATTTTAACTTTTTTCCGACGTTCTAAAATCCGATCAGTGATTATTATATTGTTTCTTGCAATTATTACGAATCTGCAATCCGTTTTCCACCAGCACGTACAGTTTTTGAGATCTTTGATTTTGAAAAAAAAGCACATTTTCGAAATTCAAACCAATTTTGTGAGGTAACTATAAAAAATTATAAAATTCCGTTTGCATCAAAAGATTCTGTAGACTTTCGTGAAGACAACGGTATCTGCCTTTTATGCATTCTGAATATTTAAACATGTTTAAACAATCTATGAACGCGGAGATTTTTTACCAAGTTTTACGTTCATTTTTCAATTTATCTCAAAGTAAGGGTGAAGTGCGAAATCGAACTATACCACGCGATAGACCAGATTTTTGCCATTACAAAGCACCCAAAGAAAGTTGCGATGTCGTTTTTTTTACGATAACAGAAGCAAAATAGCAACGTGGGCAACGAAGCAAAGACAGTGGTCCGCCGCGAAAATCGGTCAAAGATTTACAACCTCTGACGACTTCGGCTCTCAGTGCATCCGTATAGTCGTAGTGTGCCGTGCATTACGTAAAAAGTAATAGTCGCAGGAATATTTAAAAAATTGTATAGTCGCAGTTGATAGTCGTATCGCGAAAAAACAGCAAAAATTGAACAACAATAGTTGATCGAAAAAAGAGACAGCTGGACCGTTTAGCTCACGGTAGACTTTTGGACACGTTCAAGAGCTGTGTTTCGCCTCTATTAATTATGCACCGTACCGTGGACTAATTCGAGGTGACTAAAAGATCCTCTCTAAAAGCAAGCGGGCGTTTTTCCGCGAGAAGTCGCACGAAGATTACAACGTGAGCGAGAGAATAACGACTGGTCGAATGCAAAATGGCCCGACCACCTACCGGTATGCACCTGTAATTTAGAGTTTATGAACGCCATAACCCAGACTATCAGTGCTTTTGGCAATGTGTCCCGACACCGAGAAAACCCGCTTCTGTTGCCATCTTGCACGCTGAAGCTGTTTTAGTTATCGTCGTCAACGTACGTTTCCATTTTCAAGTTGCTGATTGTATTGATCGACGTGGAATGAGGTTGCTAGACAAAGTAGGCCAACCGTTGTTTTATATTTTTTTACCGGAAAGCGTCGACGCGGTTTTACAGTCGCGAACATCATTAAAGTTATGTTTATTTCATCACAATTCTTTTTTTTTCTCCTCAGGCTGTCTGTTATATAGTTAGATTTTTTAATAATATGTTAGGGTTCGCTACTAGCTAGTAAATTTTGTGTTATCCTAGAACGCAATTTTCTTTCTGATATATTATAATTTTTAAACATGTTTATGCGACACTAGAATATCAATGCAATTTATATTTGACAAGCATCAGCTCCTGAGAATATTTGCTTCACATTCATGAAAATCTGTTTTGTAAATTGTTGAAACTCATTTACTGTTTTAGATTATAAAGTCATGCCTAGCTTAAAATCCTAACGACACATTGTTAAATTGTAAATCCTCCTAACGCAAGACTATATTATTTTATAACATATACTGTTGCTCCGCGTTTTACTCTACATCCTTCGTTAACACGTTCCGTGCCGAACCGTTTTCTGAAGACTTTCCGTTCAGGTCGCGTGGGGCGTATACGCTCCACAATCAATCAATTGAAGCAACAACAGTTTTAATATTTTAATGGTCATTCACACAACTTGTGTATCAGCGGAAAGCAACAATTGTTCTTGGTACTATACGGATTTGTTGTGAGTAGTTACCAAAGTGTTAAGATGACCATAACTGACTTTATAATACATTCTTTGAAAATCAACATCGTACAATGAATTTACTCAATGGCCTGAGCGCAAAGTTCAGTGTGAGGCGTATACGCCCCACGTGGCATGGAACGAGTTAACCCTTTCACTGCTAAAGGCGTATATATACGCTTCACAAATCCATCAATATATACGAAAAGCGTATATGTGCGTCCTCTGTATTTTATTTTTTAAACCGCAAGAATGGTACCAAATTTCCGGGTACTGTTTTGGTCGCTAGTCAGTAGCCAACCAGTCGGGGCTACTGATATGCGAAAAACGCGCCGTCCATATTAATGGATTCGTCCGAGAGCGCGCCGCAGACAAAGGGTTAATCCCAAACAACTATTGTCTATAAAAAACAATGTACAACCGCTGGATTCCTGGTATGTATCGCGATGTTAGGAAAATTCCTAAAACCATCCCTTCTTCGAACTAGGCGCACATCGAGTGCATCCCTCACCTTCGTCGTCGTGATTAATCAGCATTACCCAAATTTCTTGTGTCGTATGAGTTTTATTGTAAACTATCTTCAAAAATCTTAGAGATAGAACAACAAACCATCATTCAAATAACATCTTGGGTATTGCCGATCAGTCACCGAAACTTTGTAAGTTATAGGTATATTTATTTTGGCTGAGAAAAAACTATAATTTAATTTCTCATCAGACCACCGTTAAACTCAACGTAGGCATATAACATAAATGTTATTTGACTATGTTGCATCACTTTAAAGAGCGATACAATATTAATTTTATATTAATATCGACACCATACCTCGAAGACCCCTCGTAAAAATCCAGGTTCGGAATTTCTATTTTTGTACGGCATTAGCCAAAGAAATATGAACCGACCCGTAACAGTAATAAGTTTATGAAACCATTGACCATCTTTCTTTAGAAAAAATATCTTCGCGACGACGACCAAAGTTTATTACTTGGGGTCCAACATGCTAATCTTCGATTCCGTTAATTTCGACTTTCGTACTCAGAGTCAGTGCGTTTCTCCAGCTTATTATATGCTACGGGTTTTCTCCCTAAAACATGCGGACATCCATCGCACGTCCTTGGTCGTTGCCACTTCCAGGGGTGACCATCACTTCTACGAGGGCGGCAACTTCCAAAAAGTCGTGGCAAATCTTATCCCTCACCCCCTTCAAAATCATCAAATCAGAGGTGACGTCGACGGTCATTTTTGCCACAAACGACAGAATGCACTTAATAAAGAATAAAACAAGTTACAACACGAAGAGAGAATATATCTAACATCACGAACAGAATAAAATAAAACACGAACGCGAACACTTAAAACACGAATCGAGTATTGTATTACAACACGAACACTTAAAACTATCGAATAAGAACTCTTGTACCAATATCGCGATCGAACACTACAAATCACGAACTAGCATTTCAATCAGATTCCGGCTCATGAAATTGTGGCTGAGTCAGAACTAGCGCAGGGTGCCTGAATCCGCGCAGTTCCCGCAACAGGCTAATGCTGTCGATTTCCGAATATGAGAATATTTCTGTCGATATTATTTAACTAGGAGCGATAAATAGTGGCATTAAAAAAAATTAATATTTTTTTTTGTTAGTCAGTAAATAACTTAACGATAATGCAAGTCACAGATTTATTAAAAACTTGGTGTATGCATTCACTTTCTCAAATATTAATAAGCAGATAGTACACTCTACAATACTATGAAATATAAAATGTTAACACGTTCCCTGCCGCGTGGGGCGTATGCGCCCCACGCTGAACTTTCCGTTCAAGCCATTGAGTAAATTCATTGTACGATGTTGATTTTCAAAGAATGTATTATAAAGTCAGTTATGGCCATCTTAACACTTTGGTAACTACTCACAACAAATCCGTATAGTACCAAGAACAATTGTTACTTTCCGCTGATACATAAGTTGTGTGAATGATCATTAAAATATTAAAACTATTGTTGCTTCAATTGATTGATTGTGGGGCGTATACGCCCCACGCGGCTTGAACGGAAAGTCTTCAGAAAACGGTTCGGCAGGGAACGTGTTAATCAGATTTTAGTTCCGGCACAGAGAACAAAATGTTAAGGTGTTCAAGCAATTTGTTAAATGAAGAATATGAAGTACTATCTTACTAATCATGCAATAAATTGTAATTACTCTTATAGCATATGATGTAATGTAAGATGTGGGGGTGACAGGCGGCGCAACGGACGAAACAGTTGCTATCGAGTCGCTTGGCGCGAAATACAAATAAAGGTAGTTTCGGCAACCCATGATAGCGAGCACATTTATTATATTGGCGACGAGGGCACAATGAGTGAAGAAGGTTTGCCTATATTTAATCCGAATGAAGGGAGCGGTAACGTGCACGCAGAATAAAAGCGGTGGCTTAGAGGCTTTGAATTATTAGTAGCAAGTAAAAATGTTACTGGCGTTAATAGAAAAAAATCAATGTTATTGCATCAGGAAGGACTGGAATTACAAGACGTTTTCTATACATTACCGGACGTAGATACGGTCCAGGAAGGAGAAAATGCGTATGAGAAGGCAAAGAACGCGTTAATGATGCATCGAAACCGAAATTAAACATGGCGTATGAAAGGCACGTGTTTCGGCAGCTAAAACAAAAGGAAGTAGAGACGATGAACCAGTACATCACGAGACTAAGGCAGCAGGCGAAGAATTGTGAGTTTCCAGTGGAAGAAATGGAAATCTGTGGGCAAATTGTTGAAACTGCTTCGCAGGAGATTCGACGACGCCTTCTGGAAAAGTAAGATTTCAAGTTAGATGACGTCATGGAAATTGCCAAAACGATCGAGACGATCGAGCTGCAAACAAAACACTACGACAGGCAAACCGTTGGAAGAACTTTAAGCGTGAAGAAGGATAGAAGGTACGAAATGGTGACGGGGAAGAAGAAGAACAGTCAATGTTGTCGGTGCGGATACACAGAGCATTCCTACAAGAACGAAAAGTGTCCAGCAAGATCGAACAGATGCAGTAAATGCGGGACGAAGTGTCATTTTTACAGCGATGTGCAAGTCGTCGATGACGCCGATTAATGGAGGAAGAAGAGGACTACCACGCGGTACAATAAGGGTCAGAGAATTGGACGAAGAACCTGACGCGGGGCAATCAAGATACGCGTTTCGTTTGAAAACGGATTGTCGGATCAGTGCAATGCAAGATAGACAAAGTATGAACGTTAAGTTAGGCGGTGTTATATTGAAAGTGTTAGTGGATTCGTGGGCATAGTGCAACGTAATCGATAGGGAAACATGGAAGTACTGCAAAACAAATACTTGTGTGGACATGACATTGCGCTCGAACTAATGGGACAATTTTGTTGCGACGCGAAAGTAGAAAATAGGGAAGTGCGAGGAAATTTGGTGGTGCTAAAACGTGAGGGACGACCGATTTTAGGTTATGAAACTGCCAAAAAGCTGGGGATTTTAAGAATAGTGTTGTGTGTGCAACGGGAAAATGGTGACTTTTTCGGGGAATAGGCAAATTGAAAGGTTTTATATTAATGCTACTCGATAGGTCGCACCCTCCGTGTTCCGTCGCACACGGAACAGAAAAACGCGAGGATTTCTAAAGAGAGTTTATGACGGTCTTCTACGAAAAGCTATTTTTGAGATACACATTTTTCGCAGTACCGTAATATTCATTTACCTTTTTTCGACAATAGAGTTTATATTTTTTATTTTCGTTTCATTCTCAATAGCTGCGCTCATGTCATAAACTCGACTTTCCCAAAGGGTCATCTAGCGATCCGCGAACCTAACAGGACTTGGCCTTCGAGGGCCTACCTGGCGGGAAAGTCCCAAACGCGGCCGGTCTTTGGGGGTCCTCTCGATCGTGACGGTAGCGCTCCCACCCTCTTCCCAAAAAGGTGCGTCCAGGGCGCAAAAGAGGGTGGACACTACCGTCAAGAAGCATGTTGATTGGGAAATTAACATAACGAACAAGAACCAATCAGCATGCTTCAACAACTTCCGAATCTTCGCGGAAGGACGAGCAACATCGAGTCGTCAGATATCACAAAATCCTCAAACGCATCGGAAGTCCGAGATATAACGAAATCAGCAAACGTATCGGAAGTCCGAGACATAACGAATACTTCAAAAACGTTCGGAAGTAACGATTCGTCAAAAGTGTAACGTCCGGAATTTAACGTAATACTTAAAAATACAGTCCACTACCTTGAAACCAACGAAGTCCAACAGATACACTGTAGGACAAACGACAACCAGTTGTTTCAAAGTTAGTTCCGCGAAGCAACAATTATCTCAGTTTCGTCAAATAAGAGCACGCGACGACACGAGATTTTTCACTCCGATTGCACAGCCAGTGCGAAGGTCACCCGTTCAAATTGCGAGATCAAATTAATAAACAGTTAAAAGAGTTATTAGATTTAGATATTATTGAAACGTCAAAGATCCGACTGAATGGGTTTCACTAGTAGTTCCGATAATAAAGAACACTGGCGAGGTTAGATTATGCGTTCATACGCGGCGAGCGAACGAAGCAATTTTAAGGGAGAGGCATCCTCTGCCGGTGATAGTAGATATTTTGGACACATTCGGGGATGCGAATAGTTCAGCATACTGGATGTAAGATCTGCGTATCTCCAAATCGAATTGCACGAGGAATTGTAACTTGCACTTTTTTAACCGAAATTAGACTGTTTGGACCTTTTACGCTGTACAGGAAAACCGGTCTATTGTAGTCCAAAACGTGCAGCACAGGCACGGAGCGTTTTTGGGCGCTAATTTATTGCAGTACACCATATACCATCGCCGAGCTCAACTCAATGACTGATGCCATAAATTTGAAGCATCTGCCAACCATACCGAAGGGTCCTGGAGTGATTCGACCCAGGATTAAGACATTTTAGAAATTGCCGGATGCAGCCTTCGTAACATCACCCCGGACGCCACCCTACCTGAGAGTGACCAGGACGTTGGGCGTGAATTTTTGCCAACAAATAAGAAGTACTAAGACCGCCTCCTTATCCACCAAGACAACATTACTTGTCCAATCAGGGAAGTCACCCCCATCGACAACCCTGACAACGGACCCATAAAGGCCAGCGTTTTTTGTAAAAGATCAGAATTTTCAGAACTTTCAAATCGTACGTACTTGCGATAAGATTTCTCCGGACGAACTCCTGTATTTTCAAAGTATCGAGCGTACTCTCGTACTTATATATATTTTAGTATAAGTTAATTATTATTTCGATTAATTTACTTATTAATTAATAAAATTACTCAACTGAATTTTACACAGTGCACTTTCGAAGTATTCAGTTCAATATTTCCTGGTGCACAAACATAGACTATTCGGGTATAACAGATTAATATTACGGATGATATTAACAGGTCGTTATTGCGTAACAAACAAGAACAATATTTTCTGTTAGAATAACGTGTATTAGGGGTAGTTGAAAGACCAGTCTCGAAACGTGTTGGAAATAGTTAAAACGAACAAATTTTATGACTTAGTGTCCACAAGAATTTTTTTAATTTTCAGAGACCAGCACATTTGGGAAAGGTCAAATTGGTTTATTACTAGTACTGGCATATACTAGTACCTAAGGTCAAACCACCCTACCTGGAACGGCCTTTCACTTCCCAAGTTTTTTCCAAAAATTCAAGTAACCAATAAGAAGCGACGTTACAAAAAAAAATCCTCCGCCATAATAGATTTACTACGAAGGAAAGGTTAGTAACAGAGAGGCAGATAAAAATCAAAGTTCAACCAGTCAAGATCAAATATCTCGTATTAAACAAGCCGTCCAAACAGACTTTGTAAAATTTATTGTAAAAATTCTTACTACTCAATATATCTAAGTGTTAGATTGAATGCTGTGTTTTTTCACCTTCCAATTTTTCAATCATTCACTTGCCGTTAAAGGGTTAGACCACTCTAGAGCGCCAAAACGTTACCTAATTTCAGAAATTTTTTCCGGACAAACTATAACAAAGATGAAAAATATGTTTACGGGTCTTTATTACCTATACATCGAAGTGTTAAACTAAATTTTTATGAAGCAATTGAAAACAAAATGGCGGTTCAGGAGCTGGTTGACTGGAACGCTGCTCGGCGGGAATACCTCTGCGGCCGGAAAAGATTTTCCTCCGATTTTAAATAAAGGCACTTATAAAATTCTCCCGACTATAAATGATATTATACCTTATTCTTAAGACCCCAAGGCACCTTTTAAGCGGAAAAAAAAAATTTTCGATTTTTTGAAAATCCTAGAGTGGTCTAACCCCTTAAATCTGCGTGTGAAGTGGGCATTCAAAGAAGGTCTTACTTTCAAATTTCAACTGATCATTTGCCCACGCGGTAGCAGAGCCGTTGTTGCGAAAAGTGTTAACATTAAATAAGGAAAAATGTGTCTTCGGAAACAACGACATATTATCTTTAGGATTTTGGATTTCCGGTAATGAGTAGGAACCGTTAGAGTCAAAGACGGCAGAAGAAATGCGCAGTATCGTGGGACATGTAAATCTTTGCGTGGCTTTTTTTTGGATTTGGCTACGATTAGTTAACCACCGAGACTATTAACAAAAAATATGTAATTTTCGCACGGTGAGTAGATCAAGAAAGCAAGTATAATTGCGGATGCAAGCCCAGTAGGGTTAGGATGCGTACTCACACAACGAGATAATAAGCAACAGTGACGAGTAATCAGTTATGCAAGCAAGAATTTTCCGGAGTGCGAAAGACGATTGTACTCGCAAACTTATGCGTGCAAGCGATTTTATAATTGGCTATATGGTACAGAATTTGAACTGATACAGACCACAAAGCGTTAGAGTATATAATTGCACCAAAATCGGAACCGAACGCGAGAATTGAGCTATGAGTGTTACGGTTGCAATCGTTTAAATATAAAGTGATCTACGAAAAGGGAAGTACTAATATCGCAGATGCGCTGCCGCGCCTCGGTACCTGGAAGGGAGAAAAGGTAGAAAACGAAAAAGACAGAAAGTATATTGCGTGGTTAGCGAAGAAATTGACACCCTGTACGTTGACCACCGAGGAAATAAATATTGAATCTGGGAAAGATAAAGTGTTGACTTTAGGTCAGAAGACCGCTAGAAATAGGCGAGTGAAGGTCGGTAGAAAACTCGCGATTTAAAATATTAAAAGACGAAGTATGCGTCAATAATAATATTGTCTCAAGGGGTACGCAAATAGTGATTCCGGAATGGTTAAAAAAGAGAACGTTAGATTTAACATATGAGGGTCATCCAGGTGCCGTAGCAATAAAACACATGTTGAGAAGTAAACTGTGGTGGGGAGGATAGGCAAAGATGCGGAAGAAACAGTAAAGTCATGTAGAGGCTGTAAATTAGTACGAAAAACGACTGAACCACCATCTTTGAAGACCAACCCATTACCACAGGGGCTACGAGAGCCTATAGCAATGAACCTGTGAGGACACCGGGCAGCGGTCCTGTGGGCATAAGAGAAAGTATTTTGGTCGTGACGGATTATTATAGTAGATATTTTGAGACCGTCATTTTAACAAATACAAGCGCGAGTATTATTAGACACTTGTTAGAAATATTTGAGAGGTTCCAATTCCCAAAAATAGTAGCGTGCGACAATGGGCGTCAATTTACTAATACAGATGTACGAAATTGGTTAACTAAAACGCTGTAAAGATTTCAAATGCAGCTCTGCACTGACCTGAAGCGAATGGCAACGTAGAGACACAAAATAGGAGCATATTAAAAAGGTTAAAAATAGTGCATGTAGAAAAAAAGAATTGGCGTGAGGAATTATTGAAATTCTTAGTAATGTACCGTTCGACACCGCATACCGTAACAGAAGTTTCGTCAGTAGAACTAATATTTCGTAGAAAAGTAAGGACGAAATTATTTAATGATCCATAAAAAAAGGTTATAGTATGCAACATAAAATCTTAAGTCATTCCCTCTTCGTTGTAATTTCCAGGTTGAAAATTTGGAAATTAAGGTGTTTGAATTTGGAATTCGAAAATTGGACAATATATAGAAATGAGAAAAATTAACAAGAGAAAAATTAAAAAATAGCAATTTGAATGCTTGGAAATGGAGTATCTGAAAAATTGAAAAATTAGAAATTTTTTGATTTAATGATTAGAAAGGTTGAAAAAACGGTAAATTCAGAAATGTAGGATTTCTAGAAGTTAGAAAATAAGAAATTTTAAGACTGCAGAATGGAGATGTTCTAAACTTGGAATGCCGGAAATTTCGAAATTAGAGACTTTATATTTAAAAATTTTTAAATTGGCATATTCTGGAACTAGAGATTTATAAATCAGATGTTAAAAAGGTAGAAATTTGAAAGATTTAAGATTTGGAAGTTTCAACAATGAGGATTTTAACCGTTTGTGTACTACGAGCCACTTTCGCGCTCTTCAGATTTTGTGTCGAAAAAAGCCAGCGCATTTGGCCGAAACAGTCAACTGACGGCCCACGCGCTCAGCCTTTCAGACGCATGTAATTCACGTGTCGCATCGCTATCAGTGTTCGTGTACGTAGCGCGGTGTAATCTCGCGTATGCGAAGCGGCTACACTTTTCGCGACAGATTGCACGGATTTAGGGTGACCGTGACGCGAGGTTGTAAGGCTCACGCGGAGTTTCCTTCCGACCCGTCGCGGCGCGTTGCTCTGCAGAATTAACCGGAGAGCAATTGTTCGAAAGAATCTATATCCTCTCGGACGTTTGAAGATAATTATTGTTTCTTGCAAAGACCGAACGATGTCTTATGCTCCGAACGATGGACTTTGCGTTTATAGATTTCCGTGTGACTACTTTTCGTAACGTTAACTGCCCTTGTTCTCGAACGGTCGAGCTGAGGTGTTTAACGTTTGGCGAATGATTGATACTTGACGAGCGAATGATTTCTGTTTTGCGAACGATTTATATCTCTTAACGAACGATTTATTTTCTGTTAACGTATGAATTGTATCTGTTACGTACGAATGGTTTCTGACGACACATTGTTGCCCGCGCTTCCTCGAAACATTGGAAGTCGTTGAAGCATGCTGATTGGTTTTCGTTCATAGCGTTAATTTCCCAATAAACATGCTTCTTGAAGGTAGAGTCCACCCTCTTTTGCGCCCTGGACGCGCCTTTTTAGGAAGAGGGTGGCAGCGACACCGCCGCGATCGAGAGGACCCCCAAAGACCGACGGCGTTTGGGACTTTCCCGCCAGGTAGGTCCTCGAAAGCCAAGTCCTGTCAGGTTCGCGGATCGCTAGATTACCATTTAGGAAAAGTCGAGTTTATGACATGAGTGTAGCTATTGAGAACGAAACGAAGATTAAAACATAAACTCTATTGTCGGAAAAGGGTAAATGAATATTACGGTACAGCAAAAGTGTGTATCTCAAAAATAGCTTTTCGTAGAAGAACCGTCATAAACTCCTATTGGAAATCCTCTCGTATTCTGTTCCACGCGCACCAGAACAATCAGTAAACAAATTTGTATTTTGTTGTTACGTATTCTAAATTAATAGTATATATGTATATATTTTTATTCATAGCTTTTTATTTTATGTATTGCACTATCGTGCTCTTCGGCTTTTTTCGACATGTAATCATAGGAGCGCAATCGCGCTGCTTGGCCCTTTTCAATCGTTTTTTGTCAAAACCCTCTGGCACGCAAACGGTTAAAAATGTGTAATCTTTAAGATCTAGAATCTTTTCAGAAGAAAATTTACGATTCAGAAGTTTGAAAAATCAGAAACTGTAAGATTTGGGAACTCCAAAATGGGAAGATCTGAACGGGTAAACTTTGCAAATTTCGAAATTGGGAATTTAAATTTGTGATATGTAGCGCTTGAAAATCTAAAAACGTTGTACGACAGTTAAATATAAGCCATTTACTTTTAAGAAAAATAGGAAATTTTATAATTTATATGTTCAGAAATTTTTTAATTTGAACATTTTAGCTTTCGTGACACACTCGTCGATGTATCTGTAATCGTATCAAAAGAATGTGATCTACACATTGTAAAGTCAACATATTGGCACTTAGATCCAGTTTCAATCTGAACGAACGCAGCCTAAGAAATTGCAAAACGCGATCTTTTATTAAAGAACAATTTTGCTGAAGTTAACATGATTGAGCAAATTTTCGTGTGTGAATAGTGTCTGCGATGATAGTCATGTCACCTGAAATATGACTTTTTCAGATTTCGATTCATACGTATATTCATTGTAGTATTATTTATGGTTGTAATTATTGCTTGTTTCGTATAACTGATGTGTAACTATTATTTGCTTTGCTCTACGAACGAAAACCACATTGGACTTACCGCAAAGTACTACGTCGAGAACGAGGAAGAGGTACCTATTGACAGAAACGTTCATCCTTTCCGATTTACCAAATAACAATCCGGAGAGCTCTCATACTGCACCACTTTTGGTAGTAATTTAGCACGGAAATTGAATCAATACCACAATGTTGTGGGATTTTCGTCGTTTAGTTGTCGCGTAAACATGTTCGATGTCGGGATAACGCGTACAATTCGACCGCGATAAAACGAAGGCGTAAAAATACTTCTTAAGCATGGAAATATTTTCCTATGCAAAACTGTCTCACGTATAGGCCCCTATAACTTCTATTTTCCTATTTCGTCTATTTTTATATGCCTATAAGTCACTTCATGACTCCCCGAACGTTACTATTTCTATGGAGTGTGTTTTAAATGAATTTCTACGATTCTTAATATCTAAAACTATGAATCTCCAAATTTTTAAGTTTCTATTTGGCCAAAACTGCAATTAATCAATTTAATTCCACAAATTTTCATTTGACCAAACTCAAAAACTCGGATCCTTTAATTTCGAGATTCCTAAATATCTGGATTTCCAAAACTGCATATTTCTAAATTACTATTCGAAGTCTTCAAATTTCTAAATGTCCAGACCTCCAAATTCATTAGAATTCCGATACCTGTGCAAAGTAATTATAGCAAACATATAACAGTTGCTCGATAGAAAACCCAAATTTCGAACATAATAACGTACCTCGCAACCACTCAGCCAACCAAAAACCCGCATACCAATCTCAAAGACACGATCTAACAGAGTAGACTGAAGATGAAAGAAATAACGTCCAAAACGCACGCGTTGAATCCACGTGCAGACTCTGTTGATCAAATAACGTCTGCAGCTGAGATACGTGCTGTACAAAGAGAAGATCTGAAATTAATGTACGTCGAGTACGTTGGCCACGATGAAATTAGTAAATAAACGGTGGCGAAAAGACGAAAAGCTACTGAAATTTTCATCGATCAGTCAGCTACTGTCTGCCGAGTATATAGAGGCCCTGAGGGGATTCCACTAATCCTAAGGTGCGTCATAAACCGATTTGCGTCGCGCCAAGCAGAATCGGAAAACGAAGTTTCCTTCGGCTTCGAACGGCCACTGGGAAGAGCTTTGCTCGACCAGCGTGCTCTGTAAAGCATCCATGAAGCTATATGTACATAGAAATACGGTTAATATTCGTATACTACGTGCTCTGGCTAGGAACAGTTGTTGGATGGAGGCAAATAATCATTTTACGTGAAAAATAATGAGGACTACAATCTGTCTACGATAAAAAAGATGCTAGAGACTTATGGAATCTCGAAGTTTGTTGAATAACTGAACCCTTAATACAAACTCAGGAATGGATGAGTTAGAGGAAAGTTACGTTGGCAAAACGTGATGCAAGTGAACTCGGTTTTGCTGTTTCATTGATGCGATAATAGTTCTTTATGTTGGGTATATATTATTACTTACGTCATGATCCGTAAATTGTTACCAATTATTCACAACCATCGTATAATCAAGAAGTGCTTTTAATTATTGAATATAAGCATTTTCTTTTTATAACAATTATTGGCCTTTAAAGATTGTGTAAAAATATACTGAATGTGCCAGTACAATATTTAGAGCGGGCATTTTGAATTCAGTAGCTGCATAATTCGTCAAAGTTAATTTTGATAGCAATCTTACGACATCTTAAAGATATCCTTTTGTGCAGCAACATTCCCTGATTATTATTTTCAGTAATACAAACATCATTAAATCGAATTCAATCAATTGTACGGTAATATGAAAAACTAGGAATTGTGAAATTGATCCAATCGACATTTATGGATTATTCACGTTAGTAAAGGTCTTTGTAAATGAAACTGTCACAGTTAGCTATATGACCATATAATTTACGAATTTATTGGTTCTCGCTTTTGGTAATATTTATACTCATAATTTTCAGTTTCATCTTATTTCGTAATCGACTACATTAAATACATTTTATACACATTAAACACACGCGTTTATGCAATCGAGGTACAAGTTCAACTATGTGACCTATTCGTGGTGTATCTTGAATTATTCTAATATCAGTGACACACTTTTCCATTCAAAGGTTAATAGAACGCCAACAAAAATTAGCAACATCAAGTCGTTGCTACAATGGGGAGACTATAATCGTTCAATCACAAAGACACCCGTGATGTTACAAATTGTTTATTGACTCTGCTAACGATCGAATACGTGACATTTAAGCAACAAAAGTGTGCATACAGTCGTATTCTACATTTGCGAACTAACTGGTTACAGATTATCTGATATGAGTTGAGGTAAAATATATTCGAGAGTACTTGACAATTTTTTAATTTAAACATTTCTAAGATTTGAAATTCTTGAAGACTTAAATATTCAAATTCTCGATACTGAAATACTTAAAGTTCCTCTTTTCCAAACAATAAATTTCTAGATATTCAAATATATTAATATGTACTTTTCAAATTTAGAAATTCTCAAATTCTCGAATTTTTAAATTTGTACATTAGTAAATATTTAAACTCCCAAAATTTCATGATTTCAGTCTAAAAATTGTCCAATTGATTACTTCCTAAATTCTTAAACTGCTAAATTTCGAAATCTTAAAAATTTCCTAAATCGATATATTTTCAAACTCCAGATATATAAATTCTTAATTCTTGCATCCTAAAACATCGAAATTTTACAATTACTACATTTTTGAAAGTTCCTATTTTTAGATTTTATACCTCTAAATTTCCCAGTTTTAATATTTTCACATCTCAATTACTAAATTCAAGAATATAGTATATATTTACAGTTTTGTACATTTTTAAATCCTAAAATTATCAAAATTCTATGCCTGAAAGTATAAATCGATGTTTCGATAAAAACATTTTGGCAGTTCTGAAGTTAAACCAGTGTAGAAAATTTTTCATCCAAAACCGGACAAGAGATGGAATCTCTTTCCCTCATCCCATAAAAATAGTTTCCTAACTAAAATATACAGATAAACATAAACATATATAGTAACTATTAGAAGAAGAAATATCACTTTTTCGAACAAAAATGGCAGCAATACTGGACTTCTATTAAGGGGGAAATAAATTTACAACCTTCAAAAAATCCAATTATTTTATATTATTGTTAATGATAGAGCTATATTTGTACAATATTTTCCCCAAGTTTCAAAGCGAAATTTGTAAAACTTAGGTAATTACAGCCCCATAAAGCTGCGCCTCGCGCTCAATTTGAAGTGTGCACCGCGCGTAGAACCGAGAACGCTAGAGAGCAAGTATTCCGGGACCTTTCTTTTATTTTGTAATTTCCTACTCCAATTTTTTCCTGATCGAACATTTTCTCCCGAGTACTCAACGGGACAGAAATCATTAAGAATTCTGTCAGTGTAGACCAACATATGTAACCAGTAGTTTGTATATTAGATAAAACGCAGTGTTTGTTTTTTCCCCTCAAACGATTTCAAGAGACAATTTTGTTAATTTCAAATTGTCTTGTCAAAAAGATAAATGCCTAAGCGCCTTTTTGAAGAAAGAAGCGAGTCTGTAGGTGACAGCGCTAGTACTAGAAAACTCTCCAGTGCAAGCAGTGACATTGAATTTTTTACGTATTCGCGGAGCTTTCGAATGTTATAATTTGCCAAGAGTGTAAAGAAAGTGTGGCATTTTAGGAAAATGCAAATCGTGGTCAAAAATATGGTGATGATTTCGCAGTAACTAAAAGTGAGTGCATTAGCCACGTCGCAAAAAGAATGGGTATACGGCTCCAGAATGCAAAAAAAAAAAACAAACTTAGAGGCAAAGGTAAACTGACAAATGTATTATACTAATAGAAAAAAACTTTCTACACATTATGGTCTGGCAATCAAAAGAAGTTTAAATAGCGTACAAATATGAACAAAGAAATTTTAGTCACATATTGTCCAGTATTGTCCAGTTAGAGCCGAACAGAAACGCATGAAGAAACAGGAACTGCGCAGACTTTTGACAACTAAAGAGGCCCGAACAGCACGAAGAGAAGCTTTGTTAAAAAGAAAATCAGTTTTATGAACAAGCGAAAGGCTTATTATATAGGTCTGGTATCGTTGATTAAGCTAAGTAATTCCAATTATAGGGTTTTTAAATCGTCAAATGTTTAAACGCGTTTATCACAAAACTACATTTTCGAAATTGGCGTGCAGGATAGCGCAAAAACTATTGATCCCATCGACCTGAAACTTTGTACACATATTAACAAGATTATTAGTTTCTAGATGACGGAAATTGTTTTTTAAAAATTTGACGAGAAATTAATTTTTTTAAACGAAACTTCATCAAAATGTCGCGTAATTTTCCAATTTTTTCTTTAAATACGTGTCATTTTTTAAAATTTCCTTTTTTTTTTTCAATTTTCACCAACGACATATAGAAACTATATATGTTCTAAATGAAACTATATAGTTGTTTTGTTGCACATCAAAGAATGCAGGCATGTACTTAACTTACGCACATTGCACGCTGCTTTTGTAACAGCCGTTGCAACCTTGCGCCACAGCCACGCCATTTCGGTGACAATTTAATTAAAAAAAATTTTGTTGTGCAGATAAATATAATATATTATTTCAATATACCGAAAATTTCATAAATATAGAATAATTACATATTAAATATTAATAAAAATTCTCCAAGATTGACTACTTTTTTGCCGTCTAATTGTATGTTCCTCCTTAAATTCACAAATCAGTACACTCAGAAATTGGTAAATTCGTAGGTTTCCAAATCCACATACTCGTAAATTTTTAACTTTTAATTTGCCAATTTTCCTATTTTTTGACTTGCACAGTTCCTCGGATTCATATAACACCAAATGTTCAACTTTTCAAATCCCTTAATTCTCAAATTTTAGAATTCGCAAATTTTTAATTTTCCAATTGTCCACATTTTCAAAATCCTTAATTCTTAGTTTTTAAATTCTCTAATCTGTAAACTCGGAGATTTTTAAATCTTTTAATTTACACGTTTTTCAATCCTCAAATCTCCAAATTCGCATGTGTTCTAATTTCCTAAATTTCTAAACTGATAGATGGTAAATACTATTTTATATTATGAAATTGCATCAAACTTTTGATGCTTCGAAATCGAATATGTGACAGATTACATGTATGTTTCGAAAAAGATCGTTTTGTTGCCAGTCAGTTGCGACAATAATAAATATTGATCGATGTTTGAGAGAATAGTCCAGTTTTTTGGCCAGCTGGTTAACTTTTTCGTAGTAACCTTCAGTAGCGACTCAATATTGCCGCGTCGTCGTCGAGTGCCCCAATATTCAGGTATACCGAATTAAATTCGCGTTGCACGTACACCGCTTCGGTTGGACGGCCATTAGCCATCAGCGAATTATCTACCAGCGACGAGCGGATTTTCTCGCAGTAACAGCAGTGCGTCATGTGTGCCACACGAAATGTTCGGTTGAAAATCTTGCTGAAATTTACATGAATTTCACTGAAAGCGGATCGAGCTATCATAATCGGCTACGCTTCGATATTCCTCGATTTTGTTCGCACTCCTGTGAATTCTTTATCGCGTGAACGATCGTTGCTGTTGTTGATCAAATTATCTAGTAACGTCACATCGAATGAACACGAAATATGCAGCGAAATTTTGTTGACTAAAATTTACAATAACAAATAAAAATATCACCGACTTTCATGAGCTTCAAATTCATTGTTAGAGGAAACATTCTTAGTCACTTTTCGCTATACCTAAATTCATGTATAATTGTGTACTACAAAATTTAACAATAAACTACCTTAAATTGCTAATATCTGTTAAACAATTAGTCGTCCCAAAATGGGATATACGAACGTTTTGTTAGATGTTCTTTACAAGGTGGCAAAGTTTTATAAACGAGCAAGAGAAATGCTTAGGGTTTCCTCTTGTTAATCTTGGTATAAAAAATACACGCAACAAACCTTAATTCCGTTTACATTTTGATTGACATATTGTAATGTATACATAACTGCAATATCGGTTTAGTTTTTCTAAGAATATACCTGGTATAATACCCGAACACACTGTTTTTCAATGTGATATATTTAACTAAGAACGATGATATGTTCAAACATATCTTAATATACACTTAAATATATTAAATTGGGAATGTGGAAAAAATAAACCGGTAATATGTGAATATATAGCAATAAAATGTGGTATTGAATATTGTATATTCAATCTATGTTTTATACATATCAGGAACTAAGGTGGAGGGTTGACTGAGTGCGTAAGCAAAAGTATCAATGAACTTGCCAACATATTTCAAGATCATTGAAATCGGTAAGGCGTACCACTTCTGTGTTTAATTACCAAAACTATTATTATTATTATTTTACACCCTAATTGCATTCGCTAATAATTTAACTATCACGCAGATGCCGCTGAAAATATCAACAGACTAAACCTACTTTTATTTCTTATGATATTTATGAATTTTTATGTTCCCCAATACTTGTAACTTTCATTAATAGTATTATTAAGTAATTAAATAATATCTTCAACAAAAATAACTTTTAATCATTTTGTAGGTATTCAATGTTCTGTTTGAAAACAAATTGATTGTTTACAAAAATCTTTATATGACTGTAAAAAAATGATTATTTTAAACGATCACATTCTAAAATCGCACGTGTGACTTCAAATGCGACACAACTAAAAAAAAAGAATTTTTCTAAACAAAATAAAAAACTGTTTCTAAATATAATTAGAGAATATCACGCTATTGCCAAATATACAAATATGATTGTTCCCACAATCAGACATATTTACCGAATATAAGCTCGATAGAAGAGCAGTAATTTCTCTTCATTTGACAAATTCTAAAGAAGAAAGAACACAATTTTTGTAATTGGCCATATCGAGTATCTGTAACATTCGCATTTAAAAATGTAAAAACTTTATAAGTCACGTTTTAAATACGTGTACCATACGCCTAATAACATCTATTTAACTTAACAATTGTACCTATCCCTTCTGAGTTTCACCATACTGATCGTTAGCTACAGAAACAAAAGTAACTTATGCGATTCTCGCACACACCCGCCAATTATCCTCGTAATCCCCCGATATAGCCGGAAGCTGATTCTATTCCGTCTGTTTAAACGAATTAAATTACTGGCGTCGTTTCGACGGCAGTGGAGAAAAAACGCTCGGGCTTGCTCCAAACGAAAATTCCGCTCCCCAGGAACGCAGCGGTGTTCTTAACGAGCGAAGCACGCGATCGATCATGCACACGGATAATCAGATTATACAGACATCAATGTGTAATAATACGAACGAATGAACGTGCAGGATTAATGAGCGTTAAACGAGAATCGAAGGGAGAATGATATGCGAACAGCTGGAAAACGAATTCACGATCAACTTCGGCCATTCCATTAAACGGTATCTATTCACGTTATTAACCATCAATATTTGCGAAATAGTTGACGCGAAATTTGACGAGCGCCGCATCCGATGCCGACACGAAATTTTCTTCGCTGCTTGTTAATTTCTATATTAATGCACGCTGGATACTAGTTTTGAACAAAAAAACATCATTCGATCGATGCCCGATTCCTGGGGAAACATTTTACGGAAAAATGAGAAATTTACCTGTCAATACGTATGACATTCGGAAATTGAAAGAGATATTTATCTCGGCGTGCTGATGGGACATTTTAATACTTTTTACGATGCAATTTTCGAACAAAAACTATTGGTAATTACTTGCATTAGACCCGTGCTCTTTTGTAGGATTCTAATGATCTCTAAATATGTTGTTGAAAGTGTAGTTTGGAGCAACTTTGTTTCTCTTTGTTATTTATAACGATCATTCGTCTGTAGTGTTCACGATTTACATTCGAGTACAATGCAGATATTGTACATTTGCATCTTACTCACAGGAAGATATAGACATATACAATCTTGGTGCTCCTTCAATTTTCAAATTTTCAAGTTGTGCAGTTTTTAAAGTGTCAGCTTTTTTAATTATCAAATTTCTAAATTTCTACCCTTATCTTCAAATCCCTTAGTTTTCAAATATTCAAATTCTTTAATTATCAAATTTTCAAATTCCCATATTTCACTGTTTTCACATTCTCAAATTCTCCACACTGCCACATTATTAAAATTCGAAGACCACATACTATTACCTTTGTACATATCAAAATTCCGAAGCTTAATCCAATCCCTAAAGCATATGTCTTGATCACTTAATTTCTGAATTTCTACATTTCCAAACAGTTTAACTTTCGAGATTTTCAAATTTTCAAATTTTTGCAGGTTCAATCCAAATAGTATACAGACAAATCAAAATAAACAGTCCTTCAAAAAACATTGAAATTATTTTATAACTAACTATATTTTTCACATAATTATGAAGTTAAACACAATTATTATAATTATGAAGTCAATACCTTAGTGCAGGAATTAAATTACTTGGAAAACAATTTTTTCATAGAAATTTGGAAACTTCTGAATAAATTTCGCACTGCGAACAATATCAAATAAAGTAGTCTTTGAAAAATTGATTTAAGTAACTAACTGAAGTATTTAAGAAAGAAATTATAGCTTTCGCGAAACGTTACAATTTATTAAATAAAACACTCAGTATTGGAATATTACTGGCCAATGTAAATACATTTCAAACAAATTTGTTAACGAGTGAAAATAGTCCGTAGAGAAACGAAATTCCGTAATATACTTAACCCTTTGCACTCCGCACCGTTCCGGACCTAAACTACCAGCTACTTTGTTGCGAAACCATGCATTTCTAAATTCGATTGATGCTTTTTGCAGCAGAAATATCTGTTCTATCACGTACGATGGTCAGATTTTCACCTCCACCCATAGTATTTGAAATAAATTGAAAAATATCAACGAAAACTGATGAGTTTTCGGTGTCTTTCTTACTTTGATCATTATTTAAACATATTTAAATATTTACAATGCAATAACAATTTATATTGTTTTATTCGGGAAAGTTCACAGATTTTTTTCGTGCAAAAAGTCACTGAATAGCTGCTATGATAAAAGCACAAAAAATTTCCAAAGTTGAAAATTAGCATCTTTTTTAAATATCAATTTTCTCAAAAACTATACGACCTAGAGAGAAACGGATTTCAGATTCGTATTCGGCTCGCAAAAATCTATTAGAGTACCATAGTGGTGGTTGCGAAATAAAAACAAATCAAAATTTATTGTACAATGTAATCACTAATAAATTTCAATGTCCCCTCAGAGGGGAGAGCCGAGTGCAAAGGGTTAACATAGGATGCTGTATTCAACATAAACGTATTACACGCCAATTTATTAAAAGTCTCCAAAATTATTATTTAAATGGAAACAGTCCTTAAAGACACGAATGAGGTTGCCCAGCAAGCGACCCAGCTTTTTTCACGAAACCTTCCGATGTTTCAACGTTTTGCTTTCACGAGCAGATACATCGAATCCAGTCTCGGCATCCTTTCACTTTCTTAAAGGAAGTAACAACCGATCGAATACATTGCCCTGTATCCACGTATTTAACGAATACCGATGATATCTACTATAACTAGATCAAATGCCAATCGTAATTACTTATTATTGACAGGTACTAATAAACGGAGCTGCCTGTTATAAAGGATTAAAACATCTGATAAAATCAATCAGCAAATAATAGTAATTAACACTATGAGCCACAACGGTGAGTTACAATGAGTCGATCTACAATGAACGGTACAAACAGAATTAATTCATTGTTTCGCGTTGTTTGCTTACACATTGTATTCAAATTGCCGCACCTTTTATCGGTATGCGTCAAATCGCGCGTTATAATATATTCATTTGTTAGATCGTGATGCATTATACAGTCATGTTTAGCGGATGACGGTAGGATGAATACAGCGGCCAACAAATTTTAACGTCTTTTCGACGTCCTAAAAACCGATAAGTGATTATTATAGTGTTTCTTGTACTGATTACGAATCTGCAATCCGCCGCGTCCGAGCGGTCGCGCCGTATCCTATATTAGCACGATGCAAGGGACGATCCTTGTGACGTGAGAATCACTGTCTTCGCTTTATATCGTAAAACAAACGACGTTGCAAACTAACTTATATTGAAAACACCCCGGTACTTATATTGAAACTCCAAGCTGTGCCTACTAATCAACGTGGCCCAGCTCCGAGCGCGGAGATTTTTATGATGTGACCTGGGCCCTAAAATATTAGGTTGGGGAAAAAGAAATCCATTATTTTTTCGGTAGATGGCTGTTGTGATCTATATCTCGTAAAGTATCGATCAAACAATTTCAGATTTATGCTCGTTGTCAAGGTGACATTTCGCACTAAACAAATTCTTTCGCTGTTTTTTGTTTCGTCGATTCAATTATGAATTACAGGGCGTTAAAAATGGAAATCAACAAAGAGAAAAATTCGGAACATTTTACAGTTTTTCTTTGATAAAGGCGAAAATGCAAGCCAGGCGGCTGAAATTCTGCATGGTGATTATGGCCCCGATACTGTAACAGCTAATTACGTGCAATTTTGGTTTCATCGATTCTGTTCAGGTATTTTTGATGTTGAAGGTGCACCTCGCACAGGCAGGCCCGTCGCCGAAAATGTCGATAAAATTACAGAAATAATCGAAGTTGACCGGCATGTTAGTAGTCGTAGTATCGTCCAAGAGCTACAGATCGGCCATAAAACAGTTTTAAACCATTTGCATAAAGCTGGATTCAAAAAGAAGCTTGATGTTTGGGTGCCACACCAATTATCATCAAAAAACATGATGGATCGAATTTCCATCTGCGAAGTCTTCGCCAAACGGAATGAAATCAACCCATTTCGTAAACGGATGGTGACTGGGGATGAGAAAAGGATAACATACGAAAACATTGTGCGAAAACGATCATGATCAAAGCGCGGTGAAGCAGCTGAAACGGTGGCCAAACCAGATCTAATGGCCAAGAAGGTTGTACTGCCAACCTAACATAAGTACGCATTTTTCGCATGTAGTATAAAGCCGCTACACATGTATTAAATCATCGCACGTTGAATAGTCACGTGTTAGATTGTTATACGTTATTTTGTCGCGTGTTAAATCATCACGCATTATACCGCCGCGCGTTAGTTCGCATCGCGTTGTACTGTCACGTATCAAATTGATACGCGTTGTATTGCATGCGTTAGTTCCTCACGCACTATACTGCCACATGTTCTCTTGTTACGCGTTATGCAGTTACATATTAATTTCCAACGCCTTGTATTGTATGCGTTAATTCGCCACGCACTGTACTTTCATATGCTCAATCACCACGTGGTAGTTTGTCATAAATGATACTGTCATATATTAGATCGCCACGTGCTGTATTGGCAAGTGAATGTTTTCTACACGTTATATCGCCGCATATTAGTTTCCCATGTGTTGTACTATCACATATAATAATTTACTATGTGTTACATCGCGATGTATATTATTGCCAACCATTAGATAAACACTCGTTGTTACATGTTATGTAATCACATATTAGATCGCAACGCGTTGTAATACAAAACGTTAAATCGCAACGCATTGTAATACCGCACGTTAAATCGTAATCGTGTTCTATAGCCATGCATAGCATTATCGCTCATTGTATTCCTATAATGATTATACTGACTCTTGAGTCATTTAACACGGAGGAAACGAAAAGCCGATGCTACTTTGCAGCACTATTTATGTTCATCTTTTGAACAGAGATCTTCTGCGAACTACTTAACTTACGATGTTAACGCGGTGGATGTTATGTTCTCCTCGAATGACCGATACTTAAATCCTATCGCATATGCTACTGTTGAACATCGATTATTCAATGTGTTCGAGACTTCAAGGACGAAATAAGAAAATATTGCAAGATAATGTCACACATAATTAGTTATCTACTCCTGAGAATCAGCTAGAGCTATATATTTTTAAACCTATAACTTTTCCACTTTACAAAATTTGGAATTTCCAAATTTACAAACTTGCAAAATCATAAATTACTAAATATAGAGATGTTAAAACATTAAAAATTGTGTTACACTTAACAAGTTTGCAAATGTGGGAAATCAGAAATATAAAATTCAAATATTTAGACATATTCAAAATTATGAATTCTTAAATATTGAAACTTTATTTATAATAAATTTAGAATTTATGAAAATTAGATATTTGTGTTCATGATAATTACTAATATTCATTACTAATATAAAAACTAAGGCTCCATTAAGATTAATATTAATTTTGATTGGAATAACTTTATTGTTGAAATAAATTTAAAAATTTACAAATTATCAGAAACGCGGAAATTTTTAAATACAAAAAAATTTAATTATGATTTAAAAAATCTCCAAATTTGAAATGCAAAAATTAAAAAAATTGTAGGCTTTAAAATGTAAGATATGTAAAACTTTCAATATCACACATTTTTAACTATGTGTTGTCTCCTTTCAATTTTTTGATTTTGAAAACTCAAGTATTTTTATACAGACATTTTTAAATGTACAAGTTTCTAAAACATTAAGTATTTAAATACGGGAATTTTTCAAACTGTTCATTTATAAAATTACAAGATTTTTTAATGCAGATTATATAAAATGTACAAGTTTTAGAAATCATACATTTTTATATGTAGAAAGTGCACATGTCTATACATTCACGCATCATTAGATTTATAAAATCACGAATTTCCAAATTTTAAACATCCGGTAAGGTTAAAGTACTGGTATTTGACCGTTTTTTAAAATACATAAAAAAATAAGGTTTTTATAAGCTGCCGACTTTCGATGAAAGTAAGCTTCAGATGCGGCCGATCTGTCGATGAAATTTTCCAACAATTGCATGTGAAGTGAAGTATGTTTATTGACAACGAATGTCTGAATTCAATAAGGTAAGTAATATGCTATTATATTTCTATTTCCTTAACTGTGAATAACAGCTATATGGAATTATTTACTGTTTAAATATACACAGTGTTTTGTAAATAATAAATACATCGTTTTTATTATTGTAACCTCACAAAACAATAATTTTTTAGTGGTCAAATTCTGGATATTACTAGTCTTCGTTTTCAAGAATGGTCAACTACTGGAGCATTTGCCCAATTTTCAAATATATTTCTCAAATTTGAATAACTTAACTTTTTTTAAAAAGTGGTCTTGGTGCATAATTTATAAGGTTGAAAGAATGTCTCCAAGTATCGACTCTCGCCATTTATTAACAGAGTAAGTGGTTACCATTATTTCCGTGAAAGATTTCTCTTAAGTGGTCAACTACTGGTACCTTTACGTTAACCCTTTGCGGACCGCGCTTGCTTTTACCTACAGCTCCTTTATTAATTTATAAAAAGGATCAAGAAGTGGGTATAGAATAAAATGTATTGCAATTATGCAGGATGCGTAACAAACATATTTTTAATTTATTACAAGTGGCAAAGAACTGAAAACATCTTCAAACCAATCTATTTATCTGAACTCTTTCTACGAGGCAAGAGAAACGCGATGTCATTGGATCGCAAAGGGTTAATTCTCAAATATGAATAACATAAAATTTTTAAATTTTTAAATTTGTAGGCTGCGTGGAAGACTTTCTTATATCGCTAATTCGAATAATGATACGTTCTAACATTCCAACATAGGCAGCGTGTTAAAGTACTTTAATCTGGAGTAATACAATGAAAAATTTAATTCTGCAGTTGAACAAAATTTGATTACGCATTTTATTGGAACAGTGCCATCAGTACACCATGAACCAAATTAGTGAAAGAATCTTTGAACGTATCAAGTGTTCCTGCAAATTTCCCGTACGATAGAAACTTTACATCTATGGATCGTAAACAAACAACCAAATAATCTCATTAAAAAGGAGAAGGAGTAAATTCGTGTACTGACGACCAGTTGCTCGAAAATGTAATCAGACCACAGGAAACACGTGAAAGTATGAAATTCGCTTGGTTTCTTGAAGCGTGTATCAAAGGAACGTCGTGATGAATAGGAAATACCGGTGGTTCCAGCTTCTTGGTGGAGGAATCGCTTCGATACGATTTCTCGGTTAACGGTACACGTTAGTGGTATTCTATCACCAACAGGGTTTCCCGCGAAGAAATGAACCTCGATAGACTTCGTGCTTCTTTGAAATTGGCAAAATAGCTGCTCTTTCGTGAACGTCCTCGTTTCACAGGGCTTCGCGACACATACTTTATTTTCACATTTCACGGACTTTATCTCCAGTTTCACAGATCATCTACAATGGCTTTTAAATTATCACAAGTTACTATGAATTATATCACGGTGCATTTATGAGATTGTACATTTTATTATATTATGGAATTATCAATTTTTAAACAGGACAAGAATTAATGCAAAATAGTGTCATATGCGTGGAATATTAATCAAATATTGATAGTTGTTGAGTTATCAAAATACTTTAAGTACAAAGAAAATGCTGCTATTATGAATTTTCTTGTTTTTAATGCTATAACACAAATAAGACTGAGTTTCATTCATTTTACAAAATACGAAATGTATTTATTATATAAATATTACTGCATACGTCTATCATTTTTCTGTGTAAACGTATATCTATATGTACGTATATGTGTATGTACGTATACGTTTAGTGTTCACGGCCAATAGTAGAGCATACAATAACAATTGTTAAGTAAATGATAGCATTTTACAAGCAATATGGTATGGAGTTGCAAATAATTTGCGAGCAATGAATTGTTAATTCCAACCAATTGTTCACCCCTTACATAAACATGAATCATTCTACTAGTTCTAATGCACCAAGTACCATATGATGTATATCATAATTTTCGTCATATTATCGCACAAATATAATATTAAAATTCGTGCATAATTTTAAATATTTGAAGTACCAAACCCACAAATGTGCAAGTCTGCAACTTACGAAATTATCAATTAGCTAAACATCCAAATCTTTAATTCTCAAATAAAATTTGTCAACTTCCAGGTCTTAAAATTCCTGAATTCCCAATTCTATACTAAAGAATATTTTGTTCCGACTATAAGTCTACATCACAAGTACATAAATTGCACTATTATACTGTACAGTAGCCAAATGATTTCACAACTGCCACTCTGAAATTCTTATAGATTTTTACGATCTGAATACGAATCTGAGATCCGTTTTTCTCTAGGATGTACAGTGTCTGAGAAAATTAATATTTTAAAAAATTGCAAATTTTCAACTTTGGGAATTTTTTGTGCTTTTACCATGGCAGCTATTCAATGGCTTTTTACACGAGTAAATATGTGAGCTTTCCCGAATGACACAATATAAATTGTTATTACATTGTTATTACATTTCAGAAACTATGAGTGTAGGCGAAAATCTAACCATCGTACGTGAAACAACAGACATTTCTGCTGCATAAAACATCGGGAGAAGTTACAAAATCACTTTCGTTTTTATTTTATAAAGAAAATAATTCGGCAAAACACGCGTCACTGCCAGCGGTAGCGTTGGCGTAACGGAATAACTAAACAGCGCGGAGCGCCATAACATAAAGTCAAAATTTGTTGTAGACTGTTATCGCGCATGAAGTTATAAAATAATATCGGTGAACTTTCTAATTCGAGTATCGGGCTGTGGGTGCCATCCGAAAAGTCCGAAGTAAAACAAAAACCGATGCAACCTTTAAATTTATTCCGAATTTCATAGTTTGATCATTTGCCAACCTGTTCTGTGTGGAAACCAGTCTCCGGTGAACGGGTACCGAGAGTGGACTACTTTCACCGTTCTTCAAATTCCAATTATGTCGTTTTCAAGGCCGTGATGGACTCGCGATGCTACGTTGAACGAATCAACGGTCGAATTCCGTGGCTTTCTACCCAATGTAATAAGCTCCACAGCACGATTCAACCGGAACACTCTCGACATCCGGCTACTCCCTGCTATGCGTATGCACCTTCAGGACGTTCTCGTCGAACGGCGAACAATGGCTGCCGCTTTCGAATGGAAAACATCTTCCCATGACTCAATAGGGATCATAAATGCAACAATGAAATTGCTCGGAACTTATGATACTTGTTATGTTCGTGGTGACGCATATTAGATCTTTATTAAATTTTGTTACGCAAAATTTGCTGTTACGTGTCACAAGCATTTTTTATCGACGGTTTCGATAGTTTGTGGTGGATATTTAAATTTAAATAATAAGGTGCACGTAATTAACGGTTTACTGCCACGAACTTCAAGATTGTGGTTATGGCAGTGTGCCGATGTACAGTGAAGTCTTGATATCAGCGAATCTTTCGAATCTGTACTTTCGTTTGTATTGTGTACTTCCTATATTGATTAAAGTTTGCCGAACGTAAAAAAGAATAGTGCATGGACAACCAAATGTAAACAGAAACGATGAATCGATCCGAAAGCAACAATAGAACTTTTTTATTTTTAACTTTTCGTTATGTAATTTTTTAATTGATTAGTAAAGATTAGGCAACAGTAACTATAAGCTGCGTCTGGTTATGGAAATGTAACAGTTAACCAGTTAGCTGTGCGCCCACTTTTGTGGTATACTCGTCAATAACACAATAAGTGTCGTTGATAAAATATTGGGTCAAAATGTTGGGTCTCTTTTATAAAATTGTCAATATTATTGCTAATATTTTCTTGTTTGGTTAACGAGGTACATGTGATCAAGGAGTATACACAAAATCCTGCCACTTCTCCGTGACGAGTATAGTCGTCAAACACAGCTAACTGGTTAATTTTCATTATAATTAATAATGTACATCTTATACTATAATGTTTACAGTTTTGCACGTTTCGTCAGGAACATTTATGATAGCATGTAAATGTTATGGAAATGAAACTGTTAATAAGCACTGATTGTCCACTGTTTCACAGTCAATTGTTCCACGCTATTGTTAGATTACTCTTCAGTTTGCACATTGTTTCATACGCTTAATCCAAGATGAAGCGACTTGGTAAAGACAAAAGGAACACTATTATTTGTTTGTGTGATAGAGGTTTGTCATTGCGGCAAATTGCAGAAAAATGTAATGTCAGTCATACGATGTTGCGAGAATAAGGAAAAGGTACATACGTTAGTACATCAATTTCTTCCCACAGCGGTAGACCGCGACTGATTTCGGATACAACAGCACGTGAAATCACATATCGTATTCTGTCGGATAGTTACAAAATATCAAAAATTGTTGCTCAGGAAATCGAAATAAGTGCTACCGAAGGGACCATTCGTTGTTCTTTAAAAAATATTAAATTACGAAAACAATTTGTTGACACCTACAAAGAATGGACAACCGAAGATTGGAAAAAAGTTATATGGAGTGACAAACAAAAATTAACAGATTCGAATCCGACGGAAGGTCCAGGTATTGGACTTCATCCAAGAATAATGATCGACCAGGTGGTATAAAACAAACTATAAAGTTTGAAGGTGGATGAATTATGTGTTGGGGTTGCTTTACTCACAGAGGTGTTTATCGCTTAGTTCGAATCGAAGGTATAATGCACAAAGAACATTATTTGAACATTCTACAAAGTAATTTATCCTCTGTAGTTAATTCTATTGGATATGAGAAACGAATAGTAGTTTAACAAGACGGGAAACCTAAGCACACTGCAAAAATTGTTAAAACCTGTCTAGAAAATCAACATTTTTCAGAGAGAAAATTTAAAAGAAGGCTCGCAAAATATAATTTCACCTTCAGGTGTTCATAAATTGTGGTAAACAACACAACAGGAATGGCACAATATTAAACCACAAATAATTACAAATTTAATTGACAGTATGCCTCGAAGATTAGAAGCATTAAGAAAAAGTAAAGCATGCTGGACGAAATACTAAGTTAAAACCTTAATTCGACGAGTATAATTAAAGTGCAAAACTGTAAACATGGTTTGAGATCTCTATTTTGTCAAATATTCTGCACAAAAGGAATATTAATAAAAATATATTATTACATTTCGTTAATCAGATGCAGTTTGTAGGTACTGTTACCAAATCCTTACCGGTGGCAATTTTTAAAAGGATCTGCTGATTGGATTCTAATTTCTGGGGAGGAAATAATCAACATGCCCCCCACACTTCCGTCATCGTCATCAACACTTTGAACACCTTCTTAAATAACAAATAAAAATGTTTATTGAATATCATGAAGCGATTATAAATACAGTGCTCCTTATACGTGTTTTTGATACCCATCACATTCTCATAAATATTTAGTACCTTACAAAAAATAAGGTTGACCTTCATATGACCTTCAGGAGCACTGACTGAAAAAATCCATTCCTACCATCCAATTTGCCCTCTAACACATGTCAACTTTTGTCTGAAACATTTTTTTCAGAAATATGTTGTTTAAAAGATATTAACCTGTCTCAAGATAAGTGGTCCACCCTCAATATGGATTTATATTAAACCTTATATGTTACAAGCCTCAAAAAGCAGAACAATTGGCAAAATTTATAAAACTAAATTTCTAATTGATTATTCCTAAGGTATTGAAAAAAAAAGTACCATTAGGGCTAGGGAGGGATTAAAGTTCAATACAAACACGACAGACATAAAACTATTATTAAGTTAATACTATAAATTTGTTAACAAAGCTAACGATGCATAAAGAATGTTGTATAATGATGTGAAAAATAGTTTTGTTTCTGTTATTACTGTAAATAAGTAGGATCGCATTTGTTTGCCACGTTGAAAATAAACATGCATTGGCCATCTTTATTAGTTCACGCGTTGACCGTTAGTGTCGCATGTTAAATTTATACTCTGAGTGCTTTTCACGTATAGTTCTAGACAACTGAATGACAACTTTTTTAACCAATCACTTTGTATGCAAATATCTCTTTGTTATTAGTTGGCTGCATATGAAATAGCTGATTTTGAAAATGGAAAACCAGATACGATTTGATGACACAAAAGAGCTGGAAAATAACACATATAGCAGATAAAATTGAAGATCAAAGTTTGATGAAAACACTGCATACATCCTTCATTACTATTTGTATAAAATGACAGGCTGCCAGTTGAAGAGAACAACTGATTTCGAACCGTAGCATCTTATACAAACTGATGACAAAAAATAACCAAATATACTTATATCACGTCAAAGTGAAAGTGAATTTAACAAACACAATAACAGTATCCGTTTGTCAGTATTTTTGCCAAAACTATATACAGGTAATCCCCCTACAACACGGTGAATAGGTTCGTAGAAAAGACCTTGTTGTTTGAAACTGTGTTGTATGAGACCCAGATCCAGTACAAAAGGGGGGGGGGGGGGGGTTACGTGCCGAAAACTTATTAAAAACAAATTTTTTTTTTTAATTCTGCACAAATAACTTAATTTTTATTTAAAATATAAACGTATGCGGATCTGTTAGATCCTGCAGAAACTGCACTTCTGATTTGTTTTTCATTTGCCTTAACACTTTGGACAGTTGCTTTCCGCAATACTGTATCTTTAACACTTTTAGGCCAGGCATTTTACGGAGTACGTGCGAGAAGTTCCACGGGCCGATTTAATATAGGCGCTCATATGAATAGCTTTATAAGGAACAAAATTCCGAATTCCCGGAGGAATATTTTACTATTTATTCTTCTGAAACTTAAAGGACATGGAATATAATGTTGTGCTGCAAAACTTTAAGGTATAAAATATATTTAATTATAACATTTGTTTGGACTTTTACGCTGTATAGAAAAACCGGTCTATTGTAATCCAAGACGTGCAGCACAGGCACAGAACATTTTTAAGCGTTAATTTATTGCAGTGCACCACAAAACATCGTCAAAACTCAACTCGATAACTGGTGCCATAAATTTAAGGCATCTGCCAACCATACGGAAGGGTTCTGGAGTGTTTCGACCCAAAGTTAAAACATTTAGAAATTGCCGGACACAACCTTCGTAACATCACCCCCGGACACCACCCTACCTGAGAGTGACCAGGACGTTGGGCGTGAATTTTTGCCAAGAAATAGGAAGTACTAAGACCGCCTCCTTATCCACCAAGACACCATTACTTATCCAATCAGGGAAGTCACCCCATCGACAACCCTGACAACGAACCCATAAAAGCCAGCGTTTTTTGTAAAAGAACAGAATTTTCAAATCGTACGTACTTGCGATAAGATTTCACCGGGCGAACTCCTGTATTTTCAAAGTATCGAGCGTACTCTCGTACTTATATATATTTTAGTATAAGTTAATTATTATTTCGATTAATTTACTTATTAACTAATAAAATTACTCAACTGAATTTTACACAGTGCACTTTCGAAGTATTCATTTCAATATTTCCTGGTGCACAAACACATTGTTATTCTTAATTTAAGGTTGCCGGGCGGTTGGCCCGCTACAACGCATCGGCCCGTGGCACTTTTCGCATAAGGACCGCGGGCCGATTAATCGGCCCGCTGGCACTAAAAGGGTTAAGACGGCAAGCATCGCCGCGGCTGAAGAAGTACAGTGTTGTGAAAAGGTTTTTGCAATTTTCTTATCGCATTAGAGCGAAACCGTGTTATAGAATGCCGTGTTGTAGGAGGGCTAGCTGTAATTATTAAAAAACCATGTTCTCATATACGAAATCCAAGCATTTATAAACAATTTTGAAATGTTGAAAGTTTAACAGGAATCGATAATACGAAAGTATCGTAAAATAATATTACATTAATTTGAAGTTTAAAATTTGAAGAAGTTGGCGGTATAAACATTATCAATATATACAATACACAATAGTTTATTGCTGTTTATAACGAATAATGATCGATTTCAGAATCTTTAAAATGTCATACAATTTGGTAATAAGAAACCACTGCAGTGTAACTATTTACATTATGTCAATTTGCAGCTTGAGAATAGTTAAAAATAATTATTGTAATTTTTCGTTAATATTCTTATTATACAATTACTGACTGCTACATAATCATCTTATTGCGTATTTAAAAAGTAATTGATAAGACTATCTTTTATTAATTACCTGAGTTAAATGCGTTTTGCAATGAATTAGTGTTGTTATTTTCAGCAAATTTTAAGATTGGAACTGATATATCAGATGAATTATGTTATAATGTTATTGGACATGAAAACGCAAAATGCAGTTTAAGAAAGAAAATTTAAAAACCCTCCAATTACATATAAAATATACAAGTATGGGTTTTTGGTTTATTCAAAAAATCAACAATAATTTGCACATTTTCTCATCGTTAAATTTCTAGGCCAATAACTCCTATCAAATGACGTTACGAAAAAACGAATATACAATTTAAAAATGAATTTCGAAGACTTTGAAACTACAAATGAAGAAATGGTTTTCATCAGAAAAATTAAGAAAGCTAAAGCCGATAAAAAACAATTGTCTCAGTAACATTGGTCAACACCATTTTGGCCTTGATGAAAACAATAACATTTCTGGTAGATCTTGATACACTGATTACTAAACGCGCGCTGAACGTGTGTCATGTTAAGTTCTTAAGATATTTTCATTTGGAAAAGGAGGTCAGATGACCGAATTCGTAATCAGCGTTTCGAATCTACCAGATGTGATCTCGTTTCTTTCAAGGCCAAATTGGTGTCAATCATCATTACTTAGTTCATGATCTTTAATCGTTAGAGTTTCTGATTTTATTAATAAAATTGTAGGTAATTTGGTGTGATGTATACGAAAGAAGTGACTCTTAAAGTAATTCGCTGACGTTATTACACAGGTCTTGTTTGCACGGCGTACAACCCCAATCTACATACAGGGTGTCTCGTAATAAGTGTAAGACCCGTGAAGGGGTTGTAGAGGAGGTGATTCTAAATAATTTTTTCCTTTGCAAAAATTGGGTCTAGGCTCTCGTTTTCGAGTTATTAAGGAAAAACTCCGACCAATCAGAGCGCGCGAATAGCGCCCGCTCAGCTGCGATAGCGAAGCTTCGAACATACGGTCAATCGCGGATGCGATCAAACAAGTTAGTATCGTGCTATGTTACGTCAAAGTTAAACCACACATAAAATTGTCTTATCCCTTATTTAGTAAAAATTAATAACTGAACATTATTATTCCCAAATTCCCAATTCCTCAAATCTCCAAATTCCCAGTTCCCCAAATCTTCAAATTCTCAATTCTCCAAATTACCAATTCCCTAAACTCCCAATTCCCCGAATTCTCCATTCGACAAATTCTCAATTCTCCAATTTCCTCAAATCGCACATAAAAGTGTCTTATCCCTTATGCAATAAAAATGAATAACTGAACATTATTACGCATGATTTAACTTTGAAGTAACATAGCACGATACTAACTTGTTTGTTTGCGTCCGGGATCGGTCTTATGTTCGAGGCTTTGCTCTCGTGGCTGAGCGGACGCTATTCGCGCGCTCTGATTGATCGGTGCTTTTCCTTAATAACTCGAAAACGAGAGCCTAGACCCCATTTTTGCAAAGGAAAAAGTTACTTAGAATCACCTCCCCTACATCCCCTTCACGGGTTTTACACTTATTACGAGACACCCTGTATATCCTTTGGCGCTAGCTGACCTCTTATAACTCCGCTAGGCGACCTATTCTAAAATTCTCGAAGGTCGGGTTATTTGAAAATCCATCGTTATTTCGATTTTGCTTATTCTTCCTTCGATCGCCTGGCGAGGTTATTGCCCTAGTGACGCTGTCAGTCCATGATAGACAGAGAAAACGACACTAGGGCATTGGCATGATTTAGAAACACGTGCGTGTAAACATTTCTTTTCGGCAAGAAATGTCACGGTTTACATGCAAAAACGACAGGTGTTTGACAAAAGACTTCTTTTTACCGTTTTTGCATCTGCCGGTTATCGTATTAGATTATAATTAATTTTATCTCCCTACAAAAGATTAACTCCTTTTGTGATAATTTATACGAGATATATTGTATGTCTTCAGAACTGTATTTAAGGGAAAATACTTGTATACAAGGTCGTTATATTTAAATATTTTATAACAATCAAAATGAAGAATTATGAAAATTGAAAAGCTACAATTTGAAAGAAATTTAACACGAGAAAAATATGTACAATTTTTTGTAAAGCACTACATTTATAAATTTAAAAATGAGAAACTCGTAGAAAAATTAATGAAATGTAATTTGCATTGTAGAAAACTCGGTTTCTACAAACTTAATGTACTTTATAGAATATGAACGAATAACAAATGACTTAAAAAATGGTTTGCATATATTTCTACGTTTTTATAATTACATTTTTTTGTCGTTCATTTTCAAAATATCACAACGGCGTAATATTATATTATTTCCTTTTAATCAACATTTCACATGAAAAATACTGGTTTATTACTCCTTTAATTAGCGTATAAAATTGCATTTTTTCCAAAAGTCAAAATGTAACAAGACAAAGTGGTAAAATCGTGTCATAATGAAAAACGAAATTACAATTCTGTGTACGATATTTTAAATGCGATGCAAAATAAAAACTGCCGGAGCACCCTTGCGCTTTGACATTTCGAAGTGGGTTACATGCAACGTGTGCATCGATAATTCACGAACACACCATTCCCTTTTTTGCATTGCAAGTCACGACACGTTGTACAACGAAAATAACTGCATCATTTGTTTACATCACATGCAAATTTGCATCGAGCTTGCAATTCAACCGATTGATTAAACGCTCAGCTTTCTAGTCCCTTCATTACCATTCTATCGGCAGAAGCAAATACTGTTCAATAATTGACACGATTAAATGTAATAATCGACGAGTGTTCAATGTAATAATCGTTCGGCAAACACGGTATTTCAACGAGGACTCATCGACACGTTTGTATTTTCGATAACTCGGAAAAGGTGAATAAAGAAAACATACATCCTACACGCAATATGTACCAATCAGATGAATCAATCTTGCAATTCCATAATTTTGGTAATATTTCGCAACAACAGCAACTCGTGTCCATTGTGCAATATTAATTAAACTACCAATTAACATAAATCAAAACCATTGATGCATTGTTGTTCAATAGACTGTAGAAGAACATGATAATTATTTCAACAGGAATACATTAAATAATAATTCCTTGCAGAAATGTTTCATCGTTAAAAGATTACAAAACGTCGTTTTTTATTGTATACAATTTGCAGATATAATATATAATGTATAATATGCAGATATAATTTTAAAAAAGAAACAAAATTTTGTAAGTATTGCTACCGAAATGTAAGCTTAAATACATCAATCTCTTGATTTAGGTGCTACTTTATTTCGCCAATTTCGTTTGCACGCGGTTTTTAAAACAACTAGTAACAGTGAACACTTTGAACAACAATGCAACGGCAGAACTTTTATATTTTTTGTTCATTATTATTAAACTTTTATTGATAGACTTTTGGCATTTTTCTGATTAAAGTGAAACGATACTATGTATGTACTTGGACTATGTTCATTGTTTAATTAACGACAATTTTGATTTACAGGATATGTTTAAAAACTTATTTATGGTTTAAATTAGATGTAATAATTTCGTGTAATGTCAATCGTCAATTTTCACTATAGGAAATTATTTTCCTCGTGTATATTAACCAAACCGGAAAATTAAAAAAAAAATTCATCATTTAGTACAATAAGGGTAGTTCATAAAATTTCCGTAATGCACAGAAATTTAAAATGTGACGGTTAAAAATTTTGCAGCTCAATATACACTCAGAAATTTAATAGTTTCGCGTGTTAAAAATGGAATATTAATAGCTTTACAGTTTGACAAACTACAAAGTTCAATAATTTAATATCACATTAGCGAGCATATGGATATTCTGTGAAAAAAATTGTACGGAAAAGAGGTCCCTCTACTCACTGATTTTTGATCATATAGTTTTCAAATTCACAGATTTTCAAATTCGAAATTTCTTAACTCGGGAATGTAAGTATTTCTGAAATTTAATCTTTTATGAAGATCAACATTAAAAAATTTCAAAAATCCAGGGATTTTTGTCTACAAAAGCTCCGAAATCTAGAGATTCGGAAATTTAATAGGTTCGGAGTATCATGAAAATATAGAAAATTGACGACTAACGTGTTCGAAAATTTTTAAATTTAAGCATTTGCAAAACTTGAGAACTGCGAATTCGATAACACTGTACAACAAATTGTGCCTTTTTTCTGGACTTTTAACTGTCACTATTAAATTACTACAGATTTTTGCGAGTTGTACACGAATCTGAAATCCGTTCCTTTCTAGGTCCTACAGTTTTTGAAAAAATAAATGTAAAAAAAAATTACATTTACGCGGAGGACCACTGTCTTCGCTTCGTTCCTCGCGTTGCTATTTTGATTCCGGTATCGTGAAAAAACGACATTGCAACTATTTTTGCGTGCATTTTGAAGATGAAAATCTGCTGTATCCCGTGCTATAGTTCGATTTTCCACTAGATCCTTACTCTTTAACACTATTTCTACCAAGAGGTGTCAAAAGACACCTTTCAAGTTTTAACATAAAATTATTCTCTCTGTTGAATCGTTTCTCCACAATTAATTTTTTTACTTTTCATACAATGGTTGTTAAATTACTTCAGCGATATCATTTTTCTCCAGCTAATATTCGCTAATTTCCCTTGTTGCATTTTAGTGTACACCACTGCATTCATTGTATATTAGAGTGTCCCATAAGTTCTTTCCTTTTTTGATAGACATTCATACACAATATTTATAGTTTAAAGTTGATTCGTTGCATTAATTGTTCAACTGTATCCACCTCCTCTATCCCTCTATCAGATTCTGTGTCATATTACAAAAAGGAAGAAACTTATGTGGCCCTAATATTTTGTAACTTGATAAATTAAATAATCTCCAATAAATACACATCAGTGTATCAAAAAATATATTCTTCAAATTATATATGTTTAACTCATAATTTGAAATCCCAACCAGTTTCGGCAATGATTTGTATTCAAAAGGCGTTAAAAGACACCTTTTGGTTGAAATAGGTATACAGAAAATCGTGGTAGAAATAGTGTTAAGATAAATTGAAAAAAATACGTAAAGATTTGTACAAAATCTCTCCACATTCAATGATTGTTGTCATATTCAAAATGCATAAAAAGCAGATACCCTTGTATTCAGGAAAGTCTACGGAATATTTGTATGTAAACAGAATTTAGAACCTTTCATAGTCAACTCACAAAATAGGTTTGAATTTCGAAAATGTGTTTTTTTTTTTCAAAATCAAATTTCGCAAAAGTTGTACGTGCTGGAGGAAAACGGACTGCAGATTCAGAATCAGCACAAGAAACGTTGTAATAATTATTGAACGAGTTTTAGAACGTCGGTTGGCTATTGGACAGTGTTATCAATCGCAAAAATATTTTTATTGCAAGGTTTGGAATGAAATATTGTAAAAAAACAAAAAAACAAAATTATGCAATTTAAATTAGAAGCTTACCTATATTTTTACGTAACGTATAAAACAGAGGCTCGATTCGCGTTTTCAGTTTATTTATTTACCTTCTCCTTTTTTATTCGCGTGGAATCATCTTTTATGGAGTACCCACTAGAAACGAGTATTATAACGACCATTTCCATCGAGTGTGGAATATTCGTGCAATCGAGAGGTAACACGGAAAAACACTGTTATAATATTGATAACGCGAAGAAAATGGCTAGTTTTTTCTCTCGCTTGAATGAAATTTTATCTTTTCCTCTCGATGGACCATCATATGAAAAAAAGAACCGTATAATCGCAACGTAATCGGATCAAAGCCGGGAATTCCTAAAGCCGATTACGCATTAATAGCATAATGAATTTTCATACGCGTTGAAAGAATCGGTGTAAAGTAAATTATCGCTCGTCAAATGCTGACAGTTTTTTGATCCTTGTAAAATCAACAAGCTGTCTTCGATAATCGATAGCAAATGCTCTTTGTAGTTTAGTGCGGAACACCAGCTTTTTTGCAGACTTTTTCGCAGTGAACTGAATTGCAAATCTATTTTATTAAAAAAGGTATACAATGTTTACACGTAACTGTACAACACTGAAATGTCTCGATAAATAAACCGTAAAATAAACCGAAGTAGTCATGTAAAATAATTCGATATAAACAAAAGACAATTATATTAACATTTGAACTTCGGCTGAAAGTGTATCGTTAAATGTGAAACACTATTTGTGTTTCGTAGTATCCAAAAATGAGTAAAAGATAAATTAAATAAATACATTTGTTACTAAAAAGTATAAAATAATAGTATTGTGTGATTGATCATTAAAGATGTACGATTTTGAGCGTATAATTCATCGTTAGATTTATTTTCTTCTTTGGATAATTATTATTCTCCTGCCGTAAAATTTTCCAATTATATTCAGATAATTTTTTTATAACGTTTTTGCAACATGTGGTCTAGCGTTGTCGTGATGAAACATGATGGTGTTTCTATTCACTAAAGCTGGACGTTTTTTAACAAGTGGTTCCTTTAATTTTTCTAACTGCATGTAATATTTGTCAGAATTAATGGTATTAGCGCTCGGTAAAAGTTCAAAATACAGCATTCCTTTGTAATCCCACTACACACACAAAAGAACCTTACGGGGATGTAATATCCATTTTTCGTTACCAGTTATCAGGCGTTTAAGAAATGGGTCAATTTCCAGCTTTGATACCGTCCCCATTTTTTTTAAATACCTATGTATTGTTGTTTTTGATATTTTTAAAGCATTTGGCATCTCCTGAACTGATAAACATCGTGATTGTTCTACTAGATCGCAAATTTTAACTTCATCCGTCACAACAGGACACCCAGAACGTTCTTCGCATTCTAAACGAAAATTCCCAGCTTCGAAACGTTGAAACCACTTCCTAGACACACGAGATGAAAGCGCATTTTCTCCGTAAACAGAACAAATGTTGCACGTGGCAATTTTTATTGAATTTCATTTCCGAAATTCATATAACATAAGATGTCGAAAATGAATACGAAAATTGCTCATGATTTTTCAAAACTATTAATTTTGTGTGGTTTCAACGTCAGTTCCATTGAATGGAAAGCATGCCACAATCTTTTAGAAGCTTATACGATCACGCGTTGTATATTAAATACAATTACTATATTAATAAAATTATTACTACTCCGTTACAAGAACAAAACTTATGTGTTGGTATTTTGTTGCATATTCCAAAATTCATACACATATACTTTGAGTTTCATGTGTAAATATCCCTACAAAATCCCTAATCTCCATACTCCTTTGGGTCTGAGCATCTGTTGCATCACTTCGAAGCACGATGCATCAGCTTTATATATTTTTATCTACACAAGACCTTAAAGACCCCCCGCAAAAATCCAGGTTCAGAATTTCTAATTTTATACGGCATTAACCAAAGAATTGTATCATTTCTTATCATTTTTGGGAAGAATTTTATTTAGTTTAATTTGTTTTAAATTAATGATTGAATTTATTTTTACAAACATAGTTGCAATACATGGTAAGTAGAACTACTAAACAACCAGAAGAAAAACAAAAAATCAAAAACGAAAATTTATTCTTCAATTTTGAAAAGTTACAAAATACTTTAATAAAAGGTCAACGAAATTTCATGGATTATATCTTTACTGAAACATCAGGAGAAGGTTTAGTAAAGGAAAATTTATTCACAATATATAAAGGTGGATTCGTTATTTTACTTTAAATATTATCTAACATAAAAAATAACAATAATTTATGCAACGATTAAATATGTAGCATATACAGTGTGTAAACTTAATACATTCGATTATTTATCAAATTTGTTCGTAACTATTAATTTTATTTGGATAGCAACGACATAGTGGGGCAACAAAGACTGGTAGCTAATAATTTTTAAAACCGTATTCTGGATTAAATATTACCGTACCCTTTGTGAATTCTGACTCCACCGAATATCTACATTTTCATAAAAATCTTGTCTGCTAATTTGAATTGCAATTGACGATATCGGAAAAAGGTGATAATTAGGAACTTCGGAAACATCAAAGATCGTAGAAATTCCAAGACGAAATCCTTCATTTTCTCCATTCGCCGCCTCTAACTTGTTTCATGAGAAAAGTTTCGAATTCCGTGCGACAGCTTTCAGTAATTCGTCTCCACTCGCTGAATACTTAATAATATATCCTCGACACTTGCAATTCGAGAGACTTTGATTTCGGAAATATACTGAAACTCTGGTGGAAAGAGTCCCTAGACAGAGGTGCAGCTCCAACTTGTTCCCCGAACGCGGATCAATGCCAGAGCTCTAATACGAGCGCTTGGACGAAATTAGTTAGAAAATACAAAATATATTGATTCGATCAAATTTTTCATAAGGAAAGCTCCACGAAACAGATGCTTTGGCTTCATAAAATTAGTACAATTATATCCCTATGTAATAGTCGTAAAACAATAAATTGTAAATTGGTCGTATCTACTAAGGTGCAATTTGAATTGCAAAGAAAAAACAAAATTGGCATCAGAAATGTTACGACCATTCAACTTTACAAATGTTACATAATAAAATGTATTCGATAAAATTTGATGGAAGTTATAAAATAATGAATCCCAGGTATTGTAATAATTTAAGGAACAAATAATGATAAAATGAAAAACTGTAACGATAAACATCCATTATGTAAGTAATTCTCGAAAATGTAATATATCTCATTTGTTACTTTCTTGCTTCGTAAAATACAAAATCGAAATTAGCGAATTCGTAAGCATCGTAATTAAAAATATTACACAATGTTATAATAATTTGAAATTTACAGCACATCACCGTAACAAATAATTAAATAATAAATGTAAATATAATATGCATAATAACAATTTATTGACTACATCATGATAAGATCAAAAACTATTCTAGAATAAACTGTTATCGAATAATGTCCAAAAAAAGCATAGCACATTTCATTTTTCTTTGCGCCGTAAACGAAAACGTCGACATCGAGCAGTTAAAAAGTATCAAATTCATAAAAAATTAAATTGTATTATATTTCCAAAAATGGAAATATGCGTAATAATAATTTACTGAACCAACAATAATAAGCTGAAAAATGATATTGCAAATAATTATTATTAAACGATTTTCGAACAAGACCAATTTTTTTAAATCGTGCTTTGTACAGTGTAAAATCGATATTAAAATATCGAAATATTGTAAGATCACATAACATTATAACAATCTGAATAATGGTTAAAATGTATCTCCAGAAAATAGTAATTTAGTAAACGAATGGAGGTGAAACCAAGAATTGTTTTTTTTTTTTTTTTTTTTTTTTTTTTTATTTAGCATTTGAAGTCTCGTACGAGACTTATTTTGCTATACAATCATACATATACAGTTTTGTTGCAAACATGAGAGTTGTGTCATCTAGAAATGATTTTTAATTACATTAAATCTTAAGCTTACATCTTTTAAAAAAGTTGTAAATATACGAACACGCCTGTATATGTGGCTTGGCGATTATTACATCTGTGCTTAAAGGTAGATGTAGGTTAATTTTTTGCAGTTGTCTTATTAGCTTGACTCTTTGTGTATCGTACAGGCAGCACTGCCATATAATATGGTCTATATCTTGAGTGGGACAACCGCATTCACACTTTGAATCGAAACCAAGAATTGTATTCAATAATTTTCAAACAACATACAATGTTCTACATTTTTTAATGTTGCAAAGAATAAAATCGATAATTGGAATTCAAAACCATTAACATGTATAAACTCTTCAATAAAATTTGTATTATATCACAATACAGAAATAAGAAAATACTAATTTATTGAAAAAAGATGATGAAATTGATAGAAGACATACAAATTTTCTAAAAATAAAAGGGTAGCAAAATATTTCTTATGTCTCTACTTTACAAAATGGATGTTAGAACATTATTTAGCGAACACAACTATTAAAAATATTACAAAAATTATTACAGTTTTAACAGAACTTTAAGTAATATATCTTCATATTTTAACGAATAATGATTTATTGAACGAAATATAATAAAACAGAATATTGTAATGAAATTAAATATAAATTGTAACGAGACGAATGAAAATCCTAGTACGATTTCTAAACGTAACAAACCGTATTTTATATTTCTCTCCTTTATAAAGCAGAAACTCGGAGGTTTAAATTTTTCAAAATATCTACATAAAATTATAATAACTGTAATAAAATTTGAAATATATCCTCCACATTTCAGAGAATAAGTATTCATTAAACGAAAACGATAAAATCCACGATTGTAGAAGTCAAATCGTATGGAATAATCACTGAAAGAACCAACGTGACTTTTATTTTTCCGTTTCATAATGGAAAAAATCGAAGGTAAAAGACTTCTATGCGAATTGTTTTGTCGAATTTTACGATTTCAAGTCTAATTTTAACTTTCTAACTTTTACATGTGAAAATGTAGCACGCAGACGAAACACGTCATAATGACGAAGGACTTGGTACGGAAAACGGAATATTAGTCGGCAAATGGGAGAGCATGTATGTGAAAAAAGCTTGCGAGCAACAGTTTCGCGGGGCGACAATTACTGCTCACGACCGCTGATATGTTCGTTATCGTTGCTATTTTTTCGGCAGGGATATCCCGGATAAAACACGAGAGTGCGAAAAATTTCCATTCGTAATGAAACTGGGAGGGAAGGGGGAAAAAAAGCATCACCAGCTAGCAACTATTTATGATACGCCACCGGGATTATTTATTTGTCGTCGATATTGTGAATTATACAAATGTCACTGCATGTTGTATTCCATGGAAAACATATTCCGCATCGCATTTCACAAAAAATACAACAGATAAAACAAATCTAATAAACTTCTTCCCAAACCTTTTACCCGTTAAATGTTATAATTTACTTTTGTCGACTCACAGTAATTCGTACTAAGTATTCATTACTTATCGTTTATGTCTCCGACCATATTTAACTTCGCCGACAAAATTGTCCGAATAAGAAGTATGTTAGTAAACCGGATAAGGTTTAAGTAGGCTAACTGCATCAGATGTGGATGAGTCGATTTTAAATGCTTGCGAAAAATAGAGACGATTTCTTTTCGCGAAACTGACTTTTGAGAAGCGATTAAAGTTATTGATGTCTATGTACTTATTGTTTATCAAAGTTTGGAAGAAACTTAAACTATATACTAGATATGCGATCGTTTAATGACCACTTGTATCTAAGTACAAAATGAACTATAAAAATAAGTAAATAATGGATTACATAATGGAATACATAAAACAGTTTATGGAAAGATTTTTTATCTCGATGAAGGTTAACATGCATTTCGACAAAAGTTATTTAATAATTTTCGTAATTGAAAATAAGAAATGTAAGATCCGTCATTTTTATGAATCCAGTAAACCTAGTGATAACCAATGTACAGTTTATAGAACGTTGGTACCCCATTTGTTTTAACCAGGCATTAATTATGTTGGATAAATAATGTTGATGGAATCAGCGTAGTGTAAGTGCATTTAATTTCAAACATTTGATTTTAAAAACTTGTTAAAAGTGTAGACATGTTTACTTTTTATCGAGGTCAACGTCAAACATTACAAGTTAAGTGCACATTCATATCTTAATGATGAACTATGTACAAATAAAAATATCTGGGAATTATGATAACAAGTGTAAAAAAAAGTTCAAAATGGTGAATGTATGAAAACGGCACCTAATATGAAACATGCAATGAATTTATAAAGAAACCCGAAAAAATTTAATTTTCATTGTGAAAAACGAATACTTATTTAAATGAAGCAGACAAATAAATGTCACCCGTTATTTTGAAATGAGTTGTATATAATATTGTTTTTTATCTTCAACGGGTCAACCACATTGCTCACGTGTAAATACACAGGACTCCTTTTTCCCCGTTATTATCGCTATAATGTACTTGTAACGATAAAAATAAACCAATAATACTATGTAATATTAACAAACAGGATATAAACAATGTGGAACATGCTGCATATTGTATATATGATTACTTTCACAGAAGAATAATAATTATCCAAATGAAATGTTAAATAAAGAAATAAAATATGAACAAATGTGGACACTTCTGAATCGCTAGATTTAATAATTTATGGTATAGAAAATTTCTCAATTTGAAAGTTTCATTATATGAGAGTGTGCAAATTAAAAAATTAAAAAATTTTGTAATCTGCAAATTACGAAATATGAAAATACCTGAAATATTAAATGTGAGATTTGATGATCTTGAAAATAAATACAACTAAAAATCTGAGGACACCAAAATTTATGCATTTCCAGATATAAGAATTTGTAACATATTAAACTTCGAAACTAAGTTTGAAAATATTCAAGTCAAAAAGTTAAAAAACGATTACAATTGGAAGGTTGCAAAATATAAACTATGAAAATTTCTATACTTTTAAATGTGGTACGTATAACTTCGGAAAATCCGAAATCCGAAAACTCGAATGTACGTAAATTTGAAGATACGAAAAGTGCTAAATTTGTATATTTAAAAACATCTACATTTCTAAACTTGACAATGTTTAAATGTTATAGTTTTACAATTAACAAATGTATAGTTATTTAATAAAGTTATGATCGGAAAATTTGGAAGATTTTAATTCGGTATATTTTTATTTCTTGCGCGCCCATGTAAAATCGAAAAAAATAGCAAATTTAAATACAACAGTAATAAATAAAGTGCATATAAGTTTTCACCGTGTACTTTTCATTTGTATTTCAAATGTCTTTAAAACGTCCAAAAGTATTCCGAAAATGCGATGTAAAATAATGAAAATGAATGATACTGGAAAATGAAAAATATTTGCATGTCCAGTTAATCGTTCGTTCATTTTTTCCCTATAATTGTGATTCAAATTTACCGATGCACGTATAATTATTCATTCGTGTAGATAAACAGACTAATAATTTATGCATTTCTCGTTTATTGCATTGGCCGCCCACGTGAAATTTGGCTTGTGAATTAATCGGAACAAGGAAGAAATAAAATTTGCAACAACATCGAGAGCCATTATCGCTCGGATCTGAACAAAAAGCAATATGCAAAATGCAAATACAGGTGCAATTATTGAGTTGCTAAAAACAAGATTCAATAAACATGCAGCTTAACAGAAATTCACGCATGATAATATGAATATGTACACCGACGACGAAAAGAAGAAAAATAAATGCAAAAAATTCAATCGAACGTGTTGCATAATGATTGAATCACAATGTGTAAACATTTACGATCCGAACTACACGTTGCGTCGCGTGAAATTGTACGTGCAAGTCATTTCAAATCAACTGAAGAGCGATTATTTAACTTTCTTTCTTGTGTACATTGAATTTTCAGTGTATTTATGATGACAGCAGTGTATATAAAAATTCATCGCAGGACATAATGAATTATTTAATACGTTGAACTTTCCATGGGTCACTGGTGACGCAGTGTTCATCGAAGATCCATAATCGATCTTTACTTTTGGATCATGAAGAACGTAATGCAAATTTTGCTATAATATAAATTTGATTATCCGGATAATTAGAATATTCAAAAAGTCGAATTTTAAAAATAAATTCGATAGGTGATCGAATATTTCAATAGACGAATATTAAAATTTTCAGTAAATAGTAACAAGAAACTATCCGGGCCCAATGACCGTGACATACATAAGTATGTACATTATTAAGGATACTTTCCTGGTAATCTGATAATGTCAGCAGTGGTTTAGTATTTGTGCCCACTCCTGGCGGGGTGATGGTGGGAGGTGGGTATTATAATGTGCGAACTTATAAATCCAACCGAAGAGATTTCAATAATTTGTAATTTCAGGACGAGTAATCGGTCGCTATACTGCGACCAAAATACAATTTTAACCTGGCCCAACTTAACATATTTCAGAATGTAATTACAAGTGTTATTTTACGTTAGTTCAGGTCAATATTTTTCCGAATGTTTATTTGTTAATAGCTTAGTAATAAGCAGGGAGCGACGATTAACCTCAGTTTGATGTATATATTTATATAACAGGATTCTAAAGAGAATTCGAATGTTCAGATATCAGTATAATTCGTTTCTGAAATTTCAAGGTTGGAATTTCTGAAAGAAACATAGAGAATAGAATTATTAGATTATTTCAACAATTAAAGATTTTACGGCTGTGGTACATGCATTTAATTCAGATTTAACTTTCGAACTTTCGAATTAGCCAAATGCATAACACATATTTAAATATTCGAATAATTCTAATATTTGAAATCTTGTACCTCTAGTAAGATTTTACAGTAAATTCAAATATCCAAATGTCGGGTGCATTCGAATATGAAATGACAAGAACATTCGACTGCAATTAACCACCGAATAATGAATAGCACGACACTTCTACATGTATATGACGGAATCACTCTAACACGGTTCGAGAGTGAACTAACCCTCGTAAAACATGAATTGTAATAAAAAGTATTAAAAATAAACGTTATCTAATTTAAAATTAGGGACACCCCTCTCGGCTAATAATGATTTGCGATGACAATGTATGTGCGTCGCAGCGTCAACAATTATTTAAGTGACGATTAAACGACGCGTGGGATTAATGGCAATCCCGACATCTAAGATCGGCGGACTGTATTAAATTGATTGATCGTAACTCCGAACAATTAAAGTAACAATTATACTTTATTACAAAATTGGTTGATTGAATGTATAAAAATTAGAGTGCAAGTGTATAACAACTAAAATGTACGAAACTAGATTGCGATAAGCGAATGCCTAATGTCGAATGTATACTGTATGAAAATCTAAAGTCGAATGAATCTCCGAAGCATTTTACAATCCAAGAAAGCTTGGAGTGGGCGTGTAAGTTTTGGGAGAAAGTGAGGGAAAAACTACAGTAAAAGCTCTCCTCGTGTACTACTTGGTCGGCTCCGGCCGAGGACGAACGTCTTTTCCTGCGCCAATGCGTGCGTCACCGCTACGCCCGTGTTCGCCTCGCTCGAGCCAGTCCAAGTATAACACGATTCTCGCCGCGGTCCCTTTGATGCGGGCTGACAAATCTCCAGTTCGAAATTTAGCAATATAATTTTTTAATATTTATATTTTTTTGACTGCAAACTTTTTTAACATATTCGTGAGGTTCTGCCGATCAAAATAAGACCAAACAAGGTATAATTACGATCACAATTACCTGTGTAACAAGCCATAAAAGTTTCGGACGTTACAATTACGGCACAGATACAAATAAAACTTTATGGCTTGTTACACAGGTAATTATGATCGTAATTATAACGTGTTTGGTATCATTTTAATCAGAAAAACGAGACGAATACGATGGCAAAAGTTTCATTTACGAAAAATCAAAAATAAGAATTTTTAATTTTTAATTTAAAGGTCTGAGCTCCGTCTGCCTTTCATCTTTTCCGAACGCTTCAACCTTCTGCCTCTCTGTCTTTTTCACTCGCCGTCCTCTTTCACGTTAAAAACTTTATTCACCCGTTACGTACGTAATTATTAACGTAATTACATCATGTTTGGTGTCATTTTAATCAGAAAAACCTGACGAATACGATGGTACAAGTTTCATGAAAAAATAATAGGAAATAAGAAACTTGCAATCTTTTTCTTTGCTTGCATTAGTATGTGTCTCACCGATATTCGGTCGTTTCGGCAACCGATCGTGTTTATGTAATGCTTGACTGATTCCGAGGTGGATCGCACCAGCAACGGCTCCCGCCGAGTACATTTTCGCCTGCTACGGCTCTCGCCGAGTACACTTTTGATTGCGGCCGCCTGTCCACGGGGAGAACTTTTAGACCATGTTTGGTGTCATTTTAATCAGAAAAAACCTGACGAATACGATGGTATACGTTTCATAACAAAATACAAGGAAATAAGAACATTTTAATCTTTGTCTTTGCTTGCATTAGTATGTGTTTCACCTATATTTGACCTTCGTCGTTTCGTCGGCCGCGGCCCGTGACGAGGAAGGCACGGCCGCCGAGTATCAAATTCGCCTCTACGGCTCTCGCCGAGTACACTTTGGATTCCGACCTGCCGTCCACGACGAGAGCTTTTACTGTATATCTATTTTCTGGTTGGTTAACCAAATTAGGGTGGAAATGGAAGTGTGGAGTGTAAGAAAATTATAAATCGACCAATAGTCGAAACAGGCCATATGCTTTTTGTAAGCGCTTCCCCTCCCTCAGATGAGTTTCTCCGGGCCCTAGTGCCCTAAAGAACGACCATACTTACTAGCGAGGGTGTCCTTGGTACGACTATATGTCTCTGAAGACATTCTTGTATAGGCTTTCGCCGCGAGCAGAGATAATAAAGAAAGATAGAATTCTCAAATACGCCCACAAATTATTCGGTCGAGTTCATATTTCACCGTCCTTTTTAATTACGTTTAATCTTATAGGAAAGGGGCAGAGGCGTTTCCAAAATGTCCGTAGCGAGTAATTTAAGGAATACCTCAACATGTATAGAAAATTCCAAACAAAAGACTCTAGTACTAAGGTGAAGGACTTTTAAAACCAGATGGGACTAATCAAGACACTAAAAACTCTCGACGAAATGTAACGAGAAAAGATTCCTTGGGTCTTATTACTGCTACGGAACGAGAAACTTTGGGTGGTCGCCTAATTTTCTCAATGTTTATTGTAATACTACGACGTAACAGACAAGGAGAACATCACTTAAGGGGTTAGACCACTCTAGAGCGCTAAAAAGTTACCTAATTTCAGGAATTTTTTCCGGATAAACTATAACAAAAATGAAAAATATGTTTGCGGGTCTTTATTACCTATACATCAGAGTGTTAAACTTAATTTTTATGAAGCAATTGAAAACAAAATAGCGGTTCAGGAGCTGGTTGACTGTAACTCTGCTCGGGGGGAATACCTCTGCGGCCGGAAAAGATTTTCCCCCAATGTTAACCCAAGAACAAAAATTAAAGGTTCTTTTAGTTTTACATATAAATAGCTCGGGAAACTCGTACGGAATTTTTTTTAGGTAATTTTTTGCAAAAGTTATGGACATTTGCAGAAAAATTTCACTTTTTGACCTAAAAAAAGTGGCACTAAATTGTTTGTAACTCAAAAAATATGCACCGCAAAAAAGAAATCCGTACAAAATTCGTTAGATAATGTTATTTAGAAGATACAGTACAAATTTGAGACAAATCGTTAAAGAATTGAGTGAGTTATATTTCCCGCCGTAACGAAAAAAGTAGTTTCGAGAAAATCGCGTTTAAGGGGTTAGTTAGACAACTCTAGAGCGCCAAAAAGTTATCTAATTCCAGGAATTTTTTCCGGACAAACTATAACAAAGATGATAAATATGTTTACGGGTATTTATTACCTATAAATCGAAGTGTTAAACTAAATTTTTATAAAGCAATTCAAAACGAAATCGCGGTTCAGGAGCTGATTGACTGGAACGCTGCTCGGCGGGAATACCTCTGAGGTCGGAAAAGATTTTCCTCCGATTTTAAATAAAGGCACTTATAAAATTCTCCCGACTATAAATGATATTATACCTTATTCTTAAGACCCCAAGGCACCTTTTAAACGAAAAAAAAATTTTCGATTTTTTGAAAATCCTAGAGTGGTCTAGCCCCTTAAATCTGTGTGTGAAGTGGGCATTCAAAGAAGGTCTTACTTTCAAATTTCAACTGATCATTTGCCCACGCGGTAGCAGAGCCGTTGTCGCGAAAATTGTTAACATTAAGTAAGGAAAAATGTGTCTTCGGAAACAACGACATATTATCTTTAGGATTTTGGATTTCCGATAAAGAGTAGGAACCGTTAGAGTCAAAGACGGCAGAAGAAGTGCGCAGTATCGTGGGACATGTAAATTTTTGCGCGGCTTTTTTTTTGGATTTGGCTACGATTAGTTAACCACCGAGACTATTAACAAAAAAAAAATGTAATTTTCGCCCTAGGCCTTGACCTAGTAAGCCTAGTGTGTAAACCGGCCCTGGGTGTGTGACACTATAAAATTAATAACAGTTAGGTGGCTTAATTATCGTTTGAATCTCTTGACGCTTTTCACGCTGTTCAAAGCCCGGCACATAACAGCCTCTTTAAAAAATTGTAATAAAGATATTTATTTTAATTATAAAAATATAATGGCGTGTTTCTTAATTCTAATTCCTTACTTCCGATAGCACGTAGTCGCATAACACGGCTATTTTTTAGAACATAACTCCCGTATTACGCAGAGGTAACTGTATTCGAATTAGAGATACGAAACTTAGAATACTTAAATGGTTCAAAACATTCGAATAGAGGTTCTAACAGAATCAGTGAGTTTATATACCACATCGAAATTTTCTTCCAAAGTGTTTTCCATAAATATCTGTAATTCTGCAACATATTATACACGAATGACTGGTCTCGCGCGTTGCGAAAGCGCCGACGAAAAATCATCGAATAGAAACGTTTAACTTCATTAAATTAACACGTAATATTAAGTTAACATTCAGCACTGGAAACAAACAGCCTCGAGTGTCTTGTACAGTTGCCATTTCCGGCGGTAGCTCATCATCTTTATTCTCGCTGTTGGCGTTGATTCGTTTATCCATTGAGCCGCGTCTTGCAAAACGTGTCAGCCTGACTCGGAAAGAGAACTACTAGCATAATTACGATTAATTACACGCTTTTAATTAAACCGGTTGTACCCTTCAACCGTTTCTTCCTCCTTTTTTCCTTTTTCTTTTTGCTTGTTCGTTTATTTACTTATCCTTGCATTAGCGCGGTTCAAAGAGCCACGAAACGAACACTCTTGCTGCGTTTCAAACGAACGCGCATCTCTCAACTTCCCTTTTTTAAATCCTAGTTCTTTTTGTTCTCAATGAGCGACATCGTTTTCAAACGAAATTCAATTTGATTTGGATTCAGTTCTGAATTCAGAACTTTTCGTCTTAGAAAACGTGTAAAATTTTTTATTTTCCACATAACAACCGTCCAATTCAGAAAATGAAGAACCTTAAATTTATAAATAATTTAAACTTAGGAATTACAGAAATGTCGTGTTTCCGAATTATTATTTTTCAATTGACAAATTCGGAAATATGTGAAATAGGAAATTTATGAATTTTTAAAATTACGAAATTATTAATTTTCATACCTAGAAACTTAAAAGTTCAAATATTCGAGTCCAAAAAAGAAATTTGTACCTATTTAACTGTTTTGGTACCAGAGGGTTTTCACAAAACACGGTCGGAAAAAGCCAAGGAGCACGATTACGCTTCTCCGAGTATTATTTGTCGAAAAAAGTCGAGAAACGCGATCGATTATGTGTCGAGAAAAGCCTAGAACGCTTCAGAGCTTATCTTATTTTATGTGGTAAGCAACGAAGACGCGCATTCCGTGTTCGCATCTTATATGCATAGACAAACTTGTTACAAGGGCCGAAGGGATTAGACGCATTGATACCAAAGTGTGTAGCATCATTGCTAATAATCGTATCTTTCAAAATCATTAGACAAAGTGACGCAGAAGGTAAATATAGGTTTAGGTGGAGCTGATTAATTAAGTTTTATAACTAATTTATTTCATCCCCAAAAGTTATAATGAATCGAAAAAGTAAAATTAGACTTCATTGAATATGTTTGCATAAACAATATTGTTTTAACAGTAGAAGTTTACAATCTTTTAAAATTATAATGTATAATTTTGTATAATTTTTATAATGTATCATAAATTTTAATATTATAATGTATAATACTGTCACAACAAAAATATTACATTTTTTAATGTAATGCGCTAGAAGTTGTTGAATCTGAATATTTGGAAACATTAAAATGTCTCAATTCAACATATTAACAGTTTCCAAATTTAGAAAGTTATTCATTTTCGACTGCAACATTCACAGATTTCCACTTTTACCAACTATCAAATATAGAAATTAAAAAATATTAAGTATATAAATTAAAAAAAAATGACATTTGAACGTTACTAAACTTCAATGTTACTAAAAAATTTCTCATTTATAAACCTGAAAATTGAAGTGTTAAGAGACTAAATTTATTAATATAGAAATTTTAGTTTCGAATCTTCTAGTTCACCAACTTAAAGACTTTTCAATCTCGCTTTCAAATTTTGAATTTTCACATTTAAGAACCCTCAGTTTTTGAAATTGAGGGTTGAGGAATTTAACATCTCTTTTCTGAACTATAATTTCATTCAGGGTCATATAGCGAGACTTATATATAAAAAGTTGCTAAAGTTGGAACACAACAAAGACTTGCGACATATTTTCATAAAAGTTAAGGAATGTGGTGAAAGACAAATAATATTATCGATGGTCAAACTACCACCTAAATCTGTGGAATCTACTGCAGCTTTATGTTCTATCCAAAATTCATAATTAGTTTCTTAGGACGTGCAAATTAGTTTCCAGCTAAGGGAACAGCTTACCCTAAATGTCTAAAAGTAGTTGGATCAGTTTCGAACTCAGTTATTTCCAAAAAGAACAAGCGTAATTTAAATCTTATGTCATTTTTAATCGACTATTAGATGGTCTAGCACTAAACAACTTTTTCCGTAGCGAAAGAAAAACACATTTGCACATACAGACAGTTAATTAAGAAAGGAATGTATGATTTAAGATGCGTCGGGATACTGGTAGATCGAAAAAGGCTATTTCGAAACGAGGAAAATTAATTGTTTGAAAAGTGAATGTTAAGAAAGTTTCCAATTACTCACGCGTTAACTGCAACGATTACGCTCTGTTTATCGCTTGGAATTGTACGTACCTAGAACACAAGAAGTTCATTTTATTGTTAGCTATAATTGGTAATGTATTGTTCGGTATAATAAAATAAAAACAGCAAAGATGCAGAATTATACGATGTTAATTCATTTTCTCAAACAACGTGTACATTTTCTTAACACTAAAACTAGCATCGTAGAATGAATAATTACTTAAGTAGGAATACGAAATTTGTAAAACAATCTTTGGTAATTTTAGTGTTAAGTGTTTCTGTTATACAACGATTTATAACGAATTAATAACAAGCTTAGGAATATTGTATGTAAAAAAAAGTAAATGAAATTATGTGAAATACAAATTCAATTTTTTTATATTGGTATTCGATTATATAGAGAAAGATATCGCTCAAGCTAAATGCAAATTTAAATTCTTTATACCAGTATAATTAGAACATCGTTTATGTTGCAAAACATTTAACGGCTAAATTAATAATATATTAAATAAAATACAAATTCAAATTATTGATATTAGCGTAAGAATTCAATTTTACAGAAGAGCTTGAAGCTTTGTGTTGTTAAATTGTAAACATTTAGAAACATCTTACGAAAAATGAGCGACGCAATTAAATTAAATATAAATACAAAATAGTACAAATAAATATTCTAATACAAAAATGTCTTAATGCATAACAAAAATTATTTCCAAGATATGATCTTGAAATATACTGTTTAGAATTTCAAGTAATGAAATTTATAACGGCAAAATTTAATAAATATAAGCAGATATTCCAATCATCACTAAAATATAATAACAAAAAAAGACAAATAAAATAAAATTGCTAAGCGCAATATAAGATACAGATGTCTAAATGAACCCTTCAAAATTCAAGTTATTTTCTGTTACTTCGTTGTTTAGGAATCTGAATCGTTTTTGCAGAATAATCAGTTTAATATACGTTATATAAGAGCAATTAATTAAGTTTCAGTCAATTAAGCTGATTAAAATCATTAAAATAAATAACATAATTATTCGATCGATAATTAAAAAAATCAATCGTGTAACATTGTTTTCATGACTACGTTTGCAGTGCCAATATTTAATACATGTTAAGAGAACAAAATTTTCCAGATAGATAAAGCGGAAAGTTGACTGAACAATAGGAGAAAGTCAGATAATAAGAAATCATATATGTAACATTGAACGACATGAAGGCAATTGGAGTCGATATTTTTACAGTTTAGTTGAACGGGCTCGTGCACCCATTCGCTCAATATCCGTACGGAAATTCGATAGTAATACACTTATGCAACGTTCGAAAGTTATCGTTGCTAGAAAAATAACGTCGCGGAAAAGAGGCAACGAAGAAATCAATGAAAGGATTTCAATGAGAAAAAGTTATCCTGTAGTAATTATCAGCTTTGGATTTTTGCAAGTTTTCATATTGCAATTCCTTTTTACACCATGGAAAATGATTCGAAATTTATTGAAATATAATCAATTGTACTTACAGAATATAAAGTTTATATTTAAAAAAATATTTTTATACGCAATTGTATTATTAAATAGTATAAGTTTGAAATAAATTATTTTAATATTGAATAATTCAGAGTAGAACTCAAGTATTGAATATCGTGTAATTTTTATTAATAATTTCGACTAGCTTTCCTAACGTAAAAAATTTGTTAATTTACGAATTATAAGACGTCGGGAAGTAGTGGACCAAGGCCTGGGCAACGTCTTTCGTCATCCACACCCTTGCCCGTGGGGATTCGGAAAACACAGGGACAGAAACTACGCGGAAGGACCCAGAATTTCACCGAACGTTTTAAGGGGTTACATCTACTTGGGATCGGGAAAAGTTACATGCTTTTCGAGAATTTTTTTTGCCATATCAATAAATATTTCTAATAATTCACAAAACACTATCAAAAAGTTCATATTTTAAGGTGTATATATAAATTTTTGTATGAAAAAATATTAAAAAACAATAAAAATATAACTCGTCTACTAGATCGCCAGTTTTTTTTATTTCACATGCGGTGAGCACGATATCTTCGGAACGCCTTATCTGGAGTCAAAATAGAAAGATATTGTGTTAGTACACTGCGTTAAGAAGAGCCTGAACGAAGGGTTTCATAAAATTTTGATTTTTGCAAAAATGACAACAATTTCACGAAAAAATCAATTGTTCGAGGTGAACAAATTCTTTTTTTTTTTTTTTTGCAATAACAAAAATTTTGTAATCGAAATGAAAAACCCTTCGTTCAAGCCCTTATTAACGCAATGTACTAACGCAATATTTTTCTATTTTGACTTGAGATAACGAGTTCCGAAGATATCGTGGTCACTCAAAGTGGTGTAAAAAAAACTGGCGATCCAGGAGACGAGTTATATTTCATTTGTTTTGAAGGATAGAATTGCGTGATATTAAAATGATGATCACAGAGTTAGTTCTCTTGTTTCTTTATTGAGCGTGTACGTTAGTGTGGACTCTTGATCTTACAAGTCTTGTTGTGTCTTACTTCTTACTCACTATTTTTCGCTCAATTGCGATCTTTTAAGATCTTGTCGAAGACTTTGGCCAACCCCCGACAAGGTGGGGTTAATCAATTATCGAAACCTAAATCCCGCCAAATCGTAGAACCTCCCTCTTGTGCCCGAAGCACGCTTCCTTGAAGCGGGGGTACGATTCGACGGGGGTAGCGTTTGCTGGTGAAGGTGGCAACGCAGCGGAATTTCTCAGGGCCCGCGGTCAGCTACGCGACCGGCCGATAGTCGCTTGACCTCGCGATGAAGACCCTTAGGGAAACTCAGGGTTTATGACACTAAGCGTTTTACTGTCGGACCATTAGCAAAATTCTAAGTACGGACATGCATTCACTAAAAATCCAAAAACGGTTTCCTCAAAAACAGCTCCGCTGACGTCCGTGTCATAAACCGTGCTGGTCGTTTGCACGTTCGATGCTCTTTACAAATTTACAGATTTATGACCATCCGCTACAGTTTTTTAATATTTTTTCATACAAAATTTATATAAAGGGTGTCCCAAAAGTGTTGAAGGAGCCGGAAATGGGAGGTAGGTGGGGTCATTCTGAACAACTATTTTATTTGCAAAAATGTCGTATGGGGCTTCATTTTTAAATTATTAACGAAAAACACCGGCCAATCAGAACGCGAGAATCGCGCGCGCTCGGAGGCAGAAATGTAGGCCCGAAACATAGTTGGCCGTGGTCGCGATCGAACATACGGCGCGCACGATTTTCGCGTTCTGATTGCTCGGTGTTTTTCCTTAATAATTTAAAAATTAAGCCCCATACGACATTTTTCCCATTGAAAAAGTTGTTCAGAATGACCCCACCTACCTCCCATTTCCGACTCCGTCAACACTTTTGCGACACCCTGTCTACACCTTAAAATATGAACTTTATGGTAGTGTTTTGTGAATTATTAAAAATATTGATTAAAATGGCAAACAAAATTCTTGTAAATCTCGTAACTTTTACCGATCCCAAGTAAGTAGATACAGTAAATATTCGATAAGTGCACATCTTTCGGGTCTGAACCCGTGCACTTATCGTACAGGTCCTACATTTCTTGATGTTTTGACGAAACGTAGAAAAGGACAGTTAGTGAAGGAGAACGAATGTAAACAAACAGTACCATAACAGTGGGACAATACTAATGCAGAATAAAACTTTTTTATTTTCGACTTTTTCGTAATGAAACTTTTACCAATAGATTTTTTACATTTTTCTGATTAAAATGAGACCAAACACGACATAATTTGCACTATATTTACGATTTATTACGATATTGCTCTAAAGTTAATTCGGCAGAGCAACGCGTCGTTAAGAACCGTATTCGAAATCGAGGCGCGAGCCTTATAACTTTGCGTTACGGAATAAAAATCCGTGCGGTGATTCGTGACGCGAGTAACCACGTTCCGAACGGTTACACTATGAATTGAGAGAACATAAACAAATAATGGCTTATGTTACGAAATTAGATTAAAAATATTATTGAAAAATAATTGTTTCTACTTTATTTGCAACTGTGCAGTTGTCCCTCTAAATTTATAAATCGTTTAATATTAGTCACAGTTAATTGGTTCCAATCGTGTTTCGCTTATATCTATCGAGAACTTTACTCCAATAAGTTATTGTAAGTAAATATAACTCGAATTACGTCGTGTTTGATCTTATTTTAATCGTGAAATTGTCAGGAATATAATGGAGAAAGTTGTATTAAAAATGGATTAAAAATAAAAAAGTTAGAAACGCATTCGGATTGTAAACAACTGAACAGACTTTTGATCTTTGCCGACTGGCTATGATCGCAGCGTCTCTTTTTTTTCACTGGCTATCCTCCTCTGTGTCACAAATTTGTATCGTCAATTAAACCAGTAAATATAGTGCAAATTATGACGTGTTTGGTCTCATTTTAATCAGAAAAGCGTGAAGAATCTATTGGTAGAAATTTCATAATGAGAAAATCGAAAATTAAAAGTTTTATATTTGCATATGTATTGTTTCACGGATATACCCCAACCCGTCTCACGTTACATTTCTCGGCGAGCGAGTTTCTGGGCGTCTCGAGGGGTCTTCCCCCCCCCAGTGGTGGGAACAACTTTTGTGCACTTATCGTGCAGGTCATTTGTGCACTTATCGAATATTCACTGTATAACCCCTTAAGAGACCAGAATAAAAACGCATCTTAGATATTCGGAGTTGCATCACTTCGAACCGCGATGCATCAGTTTTACAGTTTTAATAAGTATACAAGATCCCGAAGTCCCCTCATGAAAATCCAGGTTTGGAATTTCTAATTTTGTACGGCATTAGCCAAAGGAATCCGAACCGACCCGTAAGAGCAATAAGTTTAAGAAACCACTGACCATCTTTCTTTAGAAAAAATACTTTTGCGACGACATCCCAAGTTTATTACTTTGGAATCAACGAGCTAATGATTTATTCCGCTAATTTCAACCATCGTAGTCACGGTCAGAGTGCTTCTCCGGCTTATTACCTGTTACGGGTTTTTTCGTAAAACACGCGGACATCCTTCATACGTCACCCCCCTTAGTCGCGGCCACTTCTAGGGTGGACCATCACTTGTACGAGGATGACAACTTAGAAAAATGGCAACCAATCAAACAACTCATCCCCTATCAAACCGTCAAAGCGGAGGTGAGGGTCACTTTTGCGACAAACGTCAGAATAAATTTAACAACAAGGGTAGTATAAATTATAACATGCGAGAACAAATTTAAGAATCAAACATCGCGAACAGAACAAAGTATATCACGAATAACTTAAAACACGAATGGGGAATCATATTACAACACGTACACTTATAATGAACGATGAAAAACACGTGTACCGATATCACGATCGAACATTACAAAACACGAACTATAATTTCAATGAGATTCAGGTTCATTAAATTGTGGCTTTGATGGAATCAGAAGTAGCGTAGGGTGCCCGAATCCGCGCAGTTCACGCAACAATCGGTTCGAGTTGTTATATCACCTCACTTTTCCCTCGTTCGGCACTCGTTTCCTCCCGATTTCGTTATTCTAACGGAACATTAAAATTTAGAAATTTTTGAAATTACAAGTTTTCGAACTACAAGATTTGAAATTCTGAAATATAGAACTTCAGAAAGTGGAAAAACAATGTGGAAATTAGGAAATTTTAGTTCCTCTTCGATAATTTAAAAATACGCGGACTTTCGTTTACTTACGTATGTACATGCTCAAGTTTACTATATTTGATGTTATAAGATTTTCAATGCCATGTCACCATATTAATTCGATAAAAAACCATTTAATTCGATAAAAGATTAATGAAATGTTTTCAATTTAAATAAAAAAAACTAAATACTATAGGAACGTCTGTATACATAACTTATTGAAAATAATATTATTATCATAGAATAATATTTAGTGGACACAAATGTGTCCAAAATCTGAAGTAGTACTGTATATTTCCACTTAACTCTATTTAACATTTAAGATATTCGTCTGCTAAAACCGCATGATTTCCTTTCCTCCGTGCCTCCCATTACACTTCATTACAAGGCACAATCGGAGTCTTATCATCTGACTCGCACCCATGAGTGTCGAAAAATTCATTACCTTATAATACACGAGGAAAGTTAATCTCGCATATCAGGTCCAACGATCGCGGACGAAATTCATTCACAAAATCGAGAACCGTATCGTGACTGTTCCTTGTTATATCATTGTTTCTTTCAGAAGAGTCACACATGAGGTTTAGATGGATAAAAAAAAAAAATACAAAATGGAAATGTGACGCACGTGGATTCGGTTGATGAGAAACTATCATTACGAAGAACTTGAAGACAACTGAATAATGTGCACGTACAAGTGACCACACCGAAGTGTTATATATCAATTTTCATGAAACTTAGCAGAAATGTAGTCCTCAAAAATATTCGACACGTATTTTTTGTAGCTGCTAATATTTACTTTAAGGGGTTGAAAACATGCCTCAAAAGTAAGAGTATACAACATATTTGGTTGGATATCTCAGAAACTATTATATTATGTTTTTGAATGACAAATTTGATAGTGTAAAAAGATTTGATGAACATAAATAAACTTATGAAGCTTCTATCTTTGAGTTTTAATCGCTCTACTAGGGTAGATCGAATAACGCTAATGTTGGCGTTATAGTAATAAACATACACTGGCTAAAATGCATGTGTAACTTGTCAACGATCATAAGTCCTCCAAAAAAAATCGTAGGGACTTCAATTTTTGTTCAATTTGTGCACAAAAGTTTGTACTCTGCAGCAAATTTTGGAACTGTGGCTGTGTCCGCCACGACGTTATTTCCAACTTTCTCTTCTTCCTGAGTTTTGCTAAGTACTTCCTGCCTATTCTTCAATTTCCTGTTTTTTCCAGGGTCTCGTGCAACCCTGGTCTTTGTCAGATTGCACATTTGGCAGCCAGATTTGTGCGAACCTAAGTTTCCGTTGACTTTCCTTTCCATCCCTTCAACTGTCCACTCTATACTTCTCCTTTTCTTTTCCTACGTCTATGCTTTCCCAAAAAGGACATAAAAACACTGATCATCGCGCCGCTCGAGACACTCGTGATTTTTCTACCATCACGTTTACACCCGCACAATCTTTGACGCTCTTACTGTTACTCGTTATTGTCTGATACCGTTTGTTGTTTGCTTTTGTTAAATCGTTGCTTTTCTATTGAATATATATTTATTGTTGAGTAACTGTTAATTCATTTACAATTCATTTACACATACCTCACGTCCTCAGAACATTCGCGAACAAAATTTATTGCACCCCTTAGGGTGCATCAAAGTATGCAAACTTTTTAAAATAAAACATGTCCTCGCATTAAAGGAGGTGGCGGGGGTGAGGAAAGGCGGAAGTCAAATTTGATAAATTGTGCTCAAAGTAGAAACTTCAAACATTAAAATGAAATAAGAATTTGTAAGATATGAGTATTTTTTACGGAGTTACGATTACTGAAAGTTCAGTGAAATTTTGATAAAAATTCCTGTTGCGCTAAGTTTGGAGCCAGTGTAATTTTAAGTATCTTTCCGTCAAGAGCTTGGGCGAATCGGTCTTTGCAGATTTATACACCTGGTGACTATTCGCTCAAGCCAAGCAACTTTCTCTTTACTTTCACCGGACTAGAAGATTTTGGCAGTATTTTTACACCTTTTACAGAGAAAACGCGCTATTCATTTTTGTCTAGAGGCGACTGTTCAACTGTGGTAGGTCGGCAGCGCGAGGATTTTATTAGCCGAACTGTTAAACATTTAAGTAAACATTGTAAGTAAACATTTTCGTACAATTATCGCTTTTTCTCCCGCCTATTAAAAATCAATGTACAGGAGATTTGAATATTTACTTTACTAACTTTTCCCTTTATCACCATACAAGTGCAATCGCATTTATATTTACCAGGTCGAGCATCACCGCAAGGACGACAAAAAATGATTTCGTTAATTATTCCGTCATACTATATATTTTTCTATTGGACAATACTTGGCTGTTACTACTGCGTGATATGCTTTAAAATTATCATCTTTCTGCTTCTGCAATATGCAAACATTCTGTTAAACAAAATATTTGTCAATCAACATCATATCTTTAACGTTTCAGGACATGATATCACTTTAAACAGACAAATATATTACGTTCAGCGGAAACATTTGATGAAAACCTCGACAACAAAGTATCGATATGTACAGTTATGATTGAGCAAACTTGCTGAAAGCCTCCGTAATGGGGACACGTAACTTATGTAGTGAGCGGTGTAATTGACACCAGATCGATACCATCGAAGCCGATTTTTGAATATCGATCTGGTATCGGTGCATATAGGGTGTCTCGTAACTCCCGTCCAACCCGAGAAGGGGTTGTAGGGGGGTGTGATTCTAAGTAACATTTCTCTTTGTAAAAATGGGGTCTGGGCTCTCGTTTCCGAGTTGTTAAGGAAAAACACCAACCAATCAGAGCGCGCGAATAGCTCCTGCTTAGCCGCGAGAGCGAAGCCCCGAACATACGGCCGATCGCGGACGCGAACAAACAAGTTAGTATCGTGCTATGTTATGTCAAAGTTAAATCACACATAATAATGTTCAGTTATTCATTTTTACTGAATAAGGGATAAGACAATTTTATGTATGATTTAACTTTGACGTAACATATCACGATACTAACTTGTTTGTTCGCGTCCGCGATCTGCCGTATGTTCGGGGCTTCGCTTTCGGGGCTTCGCCCTCACGGCTGAGCGGGCGCTATTCTTGCGCTCTGATTGGTCGGTGTTTTTCCTTAATAACTCGAAAACGAGAGCCTAGACCCCATTTTTGCAAAGGAAAAATTTACTTAAAATCACCTCCCCAACCCCTTAACGTGTCGGACGCGAGTTACAAGACACCCTAACGACGGAGACATTAAAAAGTATCGACGCAACTTTCATATTTACGTAGGAAATCGTATCAATACTCGTTTGATAGCTACTCGAAAATCGAAAATATCGATTTAATTCCGACCAACGTCTCCTTGATATCCACAGAAAATATGGAATACCTGTTTAATACTAACACTCAAATATCGATACCCATTTCATACCAACAGGATCAAATGAATGGTATTATAATCATAGATTATGATTCAAATATTGCTTATTGCCAATTTTAATGACATAAAACATATTATTATGTGGACAATTGATTGTGGACAATTTAATTACATATTCTGACGCGAAATACGCGGAACCTTCTACGGAAGAGTACTATTTGAGAAATACGAAGAAAAGACTAACAATAAGACTGTAGAGATTGTAGTGCAAAATCCTATATTCTATAAACGCAGAAGATGGTAGGAAAGTTTGTGTAGTATCAGTACCTAATAATTTAGATTTCAATAAAGCATTTAACCAATTAAGCAAAGGTATGCATGAAATAATCAATAAAAGAATACTGACAATACCCATCGAAGTCATTTACACAAGACTAATGAGTTAACCGAAAGTAGAAATTGAGTAATAGGTAGTGAATTAAAATCACGCACAAAATATTTTTTAATTAGTTGTTACACTATAATTCTCAATAGTAAATAACTATAATAGCATATAATACAATGCTATGATAGCAGATATACTGGATATTATGAATGACAATAAATAACATTTAAATAATAATTCATAAATTATAACTTGTAATTTCGACTTACTAATATGGAACATCTATAGATATTTTCGTATAGGTAGTAATCAAGTATCGATACTTTCGGTAGGTATCAAATGGGCATCGATGTTTCCATAACATATCAAATTGGCATAGATACGTTTGTGTATTAGGCAAACTGATTCAATACAGCGTTGAATTATATTGATTGAAGAAGAATCAGTGTTGATAATAAATACAAGGTCCATATATAACATTTAGCCACGTATCGATACTTCTTGTTCAATACTTTAGTACCGGATAAAATTAAATATTCTTGATATTGATCACATCACTGCATATCAGAGGTACATGACCTTCTGTTTCTGTGAGTTTCGTTGGAAGAAGGCGAAATATTATGGGCCGCTCAAAATGTAGCTAAAATTAACGAGATCTAATGACTAAAATAAAACGTAAAACACGTATTTAACATATCCAAGTAATTTAAACTTTTTAACCTATGATTTCTGTTTGTTATAAAGCCAAGAACATGAAATTAGTTAGCGATTGCTTTATAGCAACAAATGTATAAGGAAATACCAACAATCAAGGAAGATACGAAAGAGCGTATAAGAAGAGCTTGAACGGCGATAAACGCAACTGAAATTCAACATGCAGTATTATCCGTCAATCAACCGTTCAGAGCATGCATCAATGTTTAAGGTCATTATTTTGAACACTTGTATTAGTCATGTATTACTATTACATAAATCAATCAACGATGCTTGAACATTTCCTCAAAGTAAATAGAAAATAAATTATTTTCTATCATTATCATTAGGATCACTATCAGACTTAACCCAGATCATGCACGAGTTTCCTAATAGGTCACTGTATTCGTCTTGAAATACTCTATCAGAGTATAAGTAAAAAAATATACTGTTCCTTTAACAAAAAAAATAGAGATGACCTTCATATCTCCTTGACGCCTCGACCTATCAAAAAACTAGTAACATCGGATGATCAGCCCCTCGATGTCAAACAATTTTGTTCCTGACGCATTTTCTCCTATCACCAATAGCAGCCAGGTTATTCGTGTGGCCGGTTTTATGTGCCTCCTCCTGCTGCATCGGGAATTCCGAAATAAAATATACTATCTAATTGGAACATAGTTTGCCGAAATTAAATCTTCATGATCGTTACCGTAACGTGGTCATACTTAGATGAAAACACAAAGCATCGACAAATAGTCCCTCGAGACGTAGGATCCCTCAAACGCGAAAAAAGGTCAGAGGTGTAGTCCGTGTCTCACATCGCTTGAGCGAATACGGAAATAAAGAATCAGTTAAAACGAGTTTACTTGTATATTCGTTCAAATAAAACCTGTTTCCATAATTCCGGTAAAACATACATATCTGTATGTCGGTGAGGGGCCCACCTCATCACCTGGAAGGTGATCGCAAGTCTGTGCGTCTCGTCGGACGTAAGAATGCCACTACCTTTTCTTTCTTCCCACCACATTCAGGTTGAGGAGACCGGTAGCGGCACCGACTACAGACAGCCACTTCAGCGTGGTATAAGCAAAAGTCGACGAACGTATATACGCGATTCGTTCTGCTCCAAGTGTTGGGAATACTAGCCGCCGTGTGCTCACAAAAACCGGCAGTTTCCGCGTGGACTTCGTCGTAACGGGTAGCAGGCTCGATCGTCCGCCACCACTTCATCGTGTCTCGGTGCAGTTCTCTATCAGCGTCAGATTGTGCGTGTGTTCTCTCTGCATGTCACGAGGAAAATGCGGTCACACAGTGTTCCCATGTGCTTTGTTTACGTACTACTGAGTGGCCTGGGTGAGTAGCCGTGTGAATGAAAATCGTTTTCCACCTGTGCCTTACGCGGCACGACACGAGTGATCCAGTGTCGATAGAAACGAAAGTGTGTTGAATATAAATAGAAAAGGTTACCGTTGCTGATTTAGGAAGAACAATTTTAACGCGGTCGAACCTCATGCGTCAACTGGAGTTTTGCCGCGATAAGGTGAAGTCGTAAATTGAAGTATTATTGGATGACAAAAGCACGTAATTTTGTCTAACTTAAACGTTTGCACTACCAAAGTGTCTCAGTAACAGCCACGAAACCCAAAGACATATTATGCATGATCTACTGAGTACATACTTATATCATGAGTACTTATGAGTACTTGGTTATAAGCGTTAGGATCACTCTCCGTTACTAAAATAAAGATATACAGCCCCTGCTCACTCTATTAGACTCATCTCTACAATTATGACATTTTTAGTTTTACCATGAATAATGGATATAGTAGCGTTATGCAAATATGATGACCAATGAATTTTCCATACATTTATTTCACAAAAATAACGGATACAAGCACAAATAAATCAATGTGATTCTTAAAACTCTAATCGTTTGTTAATCCGCCCATAGCGTCAATCGGCTGATGCCTTTGTTAAAATCACGATAAAAATTATAGACCGTAGCATTAATTAGTGAATTAAATACTTACCTTCAAACTTCTAATGCTATGCAAAATGAAATGTAATGCACAACAATCTAAAACTAAAAAATATCTGAGTTGAGGAACACTTTAAACACAATTCGATATTATCTACCTAATTTTAAATGAAATCAACTACATTCGGATAGGCAACCCATAAGGCTACCTTGTAATACGAAATCATTACCCCATAGTTTGAAGACGGTGTTGAATTTCTTATAAGATTTCAAAAAGCACCAATTCTTCAGGTGAGTCTAATAAATTGAGCAGAGGTGCATACTCTACATACTCTAGGAGGACAAGCCCTGGTCAAAAAGAATCCCTAACCGTCAAGTTGAGGTTTCACGTCATTGCTTGTCGCTCTTGTTCGAGATTGTAATTAATTGAGGTTCGGAGTGAACAAAGATCGTATTTGATATACCTTTCATTCACGAAAGCAGTCAATCGATTTATCCGGATCTCGACAATATTTAGTGCGGCACCGATTGATGTCGTAACACTTAGTACCGACACAATGTTCGCTTTTAAAATTTAGCGCAAAACACCATGACTTATAATCAGTGATGACTTATAAAATCAGAGTGTATGAGTGCTTGTCATTTACCTTTCAAGATATAACGCTATTTCAGAAACAGATTATTCATCATAAATCGTACTTTGCCCGTAAACGCTCTCATAATTCATGATCAAAAATCAGGTTTCAAAGTGACCTTGACGAGAATTTAAAAAATACAAAGTAACAAGAAGCAATTAGATCTTGCAAAATTGGCTAAATTCGGAATCCTCACACATTTTTAGTACAGAATTATTTACAAAAATTTAATAAACTATTAATATAACACGTACTGATATACATGGACTTGTTATATTGCCAACGTGGGTGATATAAAGCATAAGTATAGAACTGGCGGTAATATTATTTGAGGGAGGGACAATCTTTTCTAACTTAACCTGCGTGGCTGCCGTGATTGCACACTGCACAAAAACAAGCACATCCATGTTGCCAGCATCCACGGTTCATTTTACAGGGGTTAGTCTACAGCCTCCAATCTCGCGGTGTTAAGCGTGGTGATCTAACGCGCGACTATGCTACACGTGTTAATTTAACTCGTGGAAATACGTCACATGGTAGTCTAACGTGTAGCGATCTAACGTGTGAGAGTATAACGCACAGTAATCTAACGCATGCCACGGATGGCAGTCAATTACATCAGAATATATGACATGGTAATATAACGCGTGGAAATGCAAACCAAAGGAATACAATTCGTGAAAAATATAACATATTGAAATAGAACACGTCAGAATATAACGAATTACAATATAACACACGGTAATACAACACGTGCGAATACCATACATGTCAATACAACGCGTGGGAATACCGTACGTGAAAATACAGCACTACACTAAACGATACAACTTATAAACAATATAACTCAAGCTAATACAATGCGTTCATAATATATGCACTTACATATGTGCTACTAAAATGCGTAGAAGTACCAATGTAGAATATAGTACTTAAACATATAATGCGTAGACAGTTTAATACGAAGCAGTATCGCTTGTGAGAATACAACGGTTAAGTATACAATGCGTAACAATATAACGCAGAGGAACGTCACATATGAAAATACAATACGTAGAAATATAACATTGTCAATACAATATGCGAAATGTATATCAAGCTTACAGTAAATACTACAAAATGTAACTAAAAAACTATAACAAATTTAGAGTAAATTCGTGGAGTAAGAATATAGTAATTTTCTGTTAATCTTAAAAAAACATTGTCACTGAATCTAGGACGGTACAGGCAGAACATAAATCGTTTGTGGATTTATTCGTGGAAAACGGAAGGAAAATGAAGATCAGAATACAGGTGTAAATTGATCGAGGGAACGCGTCTGGAATACAGATGGTAAAACAGTGTGAAACGGGTCCCAGAACGATGTAAACACGTATTCCCAGACACGTGTTCCTCGGGTCCTACGGGAATCGATGCGAGTCGGTTAGATACGACCAATATTTCCACACGAAGTAGTACAGAGTGTACTATGGCTAACGGTATTAAGGGGAACATTTATATGGCTGTTACCGGTTTAAATATTTACAGAAGTATCAATGTAATAATGGAATAACGCGTTCTGTTAACTTCTTCACATTTTTGCTCATAACGAAATTTCATTTACGCTAAATAGAAGCGTGATATTCCTTTACTAGATTGTCTTCCCGTACTTTATGTATAATGTTTAGTTTACTTTAGGTTTATTCGAAATGAGTAGGGTATGATAGAAACATTGTATTAAAGCATAGTAGGACAATGGTATTCAAGCACTATGCAGTCTACAGTAATTTACATGTCAATCTACTTACTTTTTTACTTACTTACGTAATATACTTTTTCATATTCGTCAATTAAATATTACGGGTCGCTAATGAATTTTGTATTTCTTTGTTGTTTATTAAAACAGAGAATTTAATTTCTTTGCGACCTACTATGATTTTAAAACGTGTATTATAAAATTTTTGAACATTGATATCATAACAAAATATATTTGTAAACCAATAATGTTTAACAATATATAGTTCGCACTTATAAAAATCTAGTTTGTAAATAAAGTTATTAGACTAATAAAGTGGATTTATTAATGTAAGGATATTACTATCGAAACAGCTTAATTAACAGAAATAAACTGTAACTTTTCATTGGTTGCATGTAACTTGTTAATGAGAATTGTTGATGAACAACTTTCTGAAATGTAATAAAATTTTAAGTACGCCAGTTTTTTAGTACTAAAAACAAAACTCTAACTTGTCCAAGCAATAATGTAAAAGTCAAATTTGAAGCACTAGTTTAATATAAAATGCCCATTAATAGGATACTTAAAACTTATTTAACTGTAACGCACGTCAGTAAAAAGAATTATAAAGTTGTTCTGAATAATTTTCAAAACAAAATTATGCCTCACCAATTTACATTCACAGATTTTCATCAGACACATAAAAATTCGAATAGCACAAATTTTACCTCCAAATTGGAACATTCGAATTTACGTTGTAACACTTATTTATACACTATAATGTTGTATTTGTTTTTCAAGTCATAATTTATCGATGACTCTTGTTGATAAAGTTGCATTTGCCGCATATGTTCAATACTTGTTATAGTTAGTTCAAAGTTTGTATATAAATTAGATAATACAAGAGCTAATAACTAAAAAAAAAGCTTATGTATTGCACTGTTTGTTACTACTTTGTTAACACTAAAAATACTATTTGACTACATCAAATGATTTCAGCAATATTTTAAACGATGACGGTACATTAATTACGTATTCCCTAATATTCGTCTGAAGCGCAACTCAAGCAATGATGTGGGCGTCGATTATTCTCAATATTCTATGAATACCTCACTAGTATTCATAAATATATCGATAATATTGTTAAGATGTTGCTAATAGTGCTACAAAGAAGGGACAATAAATTTCATTTAAACGAAATTCAATGCACATTAAATTGATCATTCTTCCATTATACTTTGCAAATTATGCTTTATAAAGTATATGGTCGTATTCTCTACTTCGTGTGTGTACATTTGCAAGCACCGTACAATACAGCTAAGAGACCAATCAGTCGTTGATTTTTCTAATGGAAAATTTGTTAAATTTGTAAACTTAGGCTCTCTGGAAATTTGGAAATATCGAAATTTAGGGATTCACAAAATTCGAGAATTTCGACATTCTGAAATGTGGTCAATTTAGAATTGTAGAAACTGAAGTTTGAAGATATAGGAATTTGAAAAAGTGGAAGTTTTTTTATTCGTGAATTGGAAAATTTAAGATTTTGGAAATTCGAAAATTTAAAAAATTCAGGAATCTATGAGTTTATAGATTTAGAAATACGGTAACTTAAACTTTAAAAATTTGAGATTTACAGAATTTGCAATTTTAGAAGTTGAAAATGTGAGAGATTGTTTCATGCAGGCACAATAAGGTGCGCAGGGGAAGCACTGGGCCCCGTTCTTTTTTTTTATTGTAGTTTCGAGCGGAAGACAGCGACCTCGTGAGTGATGTAGTTCGATGTATGAACGTTTAACCCTTTGCAGTCCTTAATTTCTTTTTCCTGCAACTCCCTAATTAATGTACAAAATAGATCAAGAAGCAGGTTCATAATAAAATGTATTCCAATAATGCAGGGTGCTTAACAAACATATTTTTAATATCCTACAAGTGGAGAAAAAATGAAAGCATCATCAACCAACCTATTCATCTGAATTACTTCTATGATTCAAAAGAAACGTCAAGTCGAGCCAGGTTCGACATAGGACCGTAAAGGGTTAATTTTAAATTAAGTGTGAACTTGTGTTCAGTATTAAAGATATATTTCATAGAAGATTTGAGAATTTGGAATATTCGAACAGTGTTAATATAACGATGTACTAATAATGGCCGTGGAAGTCCAAATTAGTCTTGCGTTCTAGTAGAGTATATCGCTCCAAGAGATTTCCATAATGATCATTCCCGTCATAAATCATTGGAAGCTCAGTAAACAATTTCTCTCACAGCAAGCAGATAACTATTGGATCACTCAAATATAGCTCTGTTTAAAGTCAGCTGGAAAAAATCATGTTTCCGATTTATTTTCATCCGTGAACATCCGCTGATACACCCCCACCCTATCGAGCGGATAATTCGAACGCCAGGTGAACGCGGTTGTGTTTCCAGTCAGCGTCTGGCGTGGACCAACGACGACGACGACGTCGCCGTCACCGTCGTCGAACACCAAGGGAAATCAAGCGTTCTCCGCTTTTATTTGCATAAAATGATGGGACTGGCCATGTCACGTTCGAAACGTCGGCCTCTCGACTCGGTTCGCGCGGCCCGTTCGCGCTGATTTTCCTCTTGAATTTCATTACGCTTTGGCCCCTATGGTGCCTACCGACTCCGCAGGAACAACGCGTGTCTCCGACCATTAAGTCCGCAAGTAGATGCAAATTAAAGAACCGCTAGAAATTTTCCCGCGAAATTATCCGGCCGTCTGTCCGTCGTTGGGTTTCGAAAGTCTTTCTATCGAGGGCGACGCTCATTCGCGACTGCTTCGTAATGTACCTAGGACAGGAGCATTGTCGAGTTCACTGTGGCTCGAATGTACGGTGCAATGTAGACTTCTTAGTTTAACAGAAGCATAGGAAACGGGGCTCTTTGATTCTCGCTGGGTCTCGCAAAACCAAAAATAAATGGTGGCAGACTCCCCTGCCCCCCTTAAAAGTACAGTGACGATCAGGTATATCACCACTGCTTGGGAAAGTGCTTGGCCAAATATTTGGAGAGATGGATTTCTAAGAACTGACCGATGTTGGTTGATACTAATTATTTTTATACCTCAATTTCTGTTAAAAAATTGTTCAAAGGATATGCCTATGACAAGACGTCATCAATTAGTGAGTCAGACAAAGTTCTATTGTCTCGTACACTTTTTTTACGTTATTGTTGAAATAAAACTAAAGTGGATATGAAATACATCGTACAAAAATTTGGAAAATCTGATAAAAAATAACTTTGATATACATTACTGTTTAAAAGGTAACTTATAACATTGTTATACAGATATTGATAAATAACTTATTGCGTCTTTAATTTTTCCTTGGTTTATTATTGCTAATATCGTACTACTTCTATGTTTATTTCGTTTATTTCTTCAGATCAGTTAGATATATTTTTCATAACATTATTTATTCTGTTCTTCCTACTTTTATTGTTATTATTAGTATCGAACTAATAAATTCGAACTTTAAATGCAGCATCATTTATGATGTACATACGAATTGCATCACATAATTGAAAAACCTTTCACGTTTTTAATTAAATAATACTCGTACAATTTAAAATTAAAAGAAGGTTGATACAGTAGTCATGTTTCGTATTATTTTGGTCGTACAAATTTTAATAATTCAATTGTGCCAGTGACCTCAATAATATCTTATTTAGAATTAATAGAACCTTATTTCACATTTAAGATCTCCGAGATCTTCTGACTTGAAAATCATAAAAACTGTCGGAGAATAATAACTATGAAAGTATACAACGAAAGAAAACAGTTTAGTAATGTGAAAGAACTGAAAAAATGCACCGAAGAGAAGTGGAGGCGGAGAAAGTATGAAACGATTAAGAATCGTATAAATCTTTTCGAGGAAGAATGTCAAATATCTGCTTAACATCCACGTAGATACACAGTAGATACTGATCCACAATTTCATAAATATGACAATTTGGTCCAGATTCATTCATGGTCATATCAGCCTGTGAGAATGTAATATATTTATCACGCACCATTTGCATTGTGTAAAATATAGTAGTATATTCTTAACACATTGTACAATTACCACGCGTATTTATGCAATGAATGAAAATGGTCTTACCATTGAGATGATTCGAATTCAGCTGACAATTTGTAATTACGGACTTATGCAAGTCAGTTATATGCAATTACAGCTTCTAATATGAGTTATCAAAGGTTGTCACTTAGAAACACAAAACACAACAGAATATCAAACAAGGTTGCGTTACACTGAGAAAGTTTTTAACCAATTCTATATACTCGCCACTGTATCTATTTTCCAAATTTTTATGCTTGCACAACTAAAATTTTCAGATATCCAGATTTCGATGTTCTCCATATCCCCACATTTCTCACTTTCTATTCTTTTGATTATCTATGTTTCCACATTTCTATATTTACAAAACTCAATATTCAAAGATATTGATCTTCTTAACAGTTTTATATACGCTACTTTCCTTAAACCCTCGTTGCATTTTATTGTATGTACGCTGTAAATACAAATGTACTATAACTGTTATATTCTGACAAACGTAAATAAATTGTAAATTTCATAATTAATAAGATTATTCAACATATCTCATTCCTTTCGTAATTTCAACTTTCTATTGTACCTCCAAAAAATGTGGTAAACTCGCAACATTATTTTTGCAATAATAAATTTTTTTAATGAAAAGTATTCATTTATTATTGTTGGGTTTACTTGAAACTAATACATTAGTTACAACAATGAATTATTAGATACAACAATGAATTGTGTTGAAGAACGCTAAGTAGTTATTCCAAATACAGTGACAGGAAAAATATTACATACATAGCATGTTGAAGGTCGAATTTTTCTACGATCATAGGATATTTCATTTCGTGTGTGCCTTAACATCGAACTACAAGTTACACAATTTGTTAAAATGTTCTTCTTGAAATATACGTTGCTTGTCATGAAGATTAATGTGTACGCGAGTTTAGGCTTGGTCGCTCATTTAGTTATATGTCAACTTCATTTTTAATTTTAAACGTAGTCCACATTATACCCCAGCAGGTTGATTTCGATCGAGCTGCTATAGATCACGAGGATACAGATAAATCAAAAGAAGGAGAAGAAGTAAATCCAATCAACGGAATGCCCACTCGAGAGGCGCGCAACAATTTAGTCGAGCGAGAAGAGCATTTCAGACGAATTAATGTGGATAAGTGTACACGAATAGGAGGACAGAGGAAGAGTGTCGGGCACGGAACACGCGCATGACACCATTAAACCGCGCGGTACGTCGCGAGACGGGCGCAAAATTCTTACGGTCGTCTGAGTACTAAACGCTGACAAAGGTATTCGAAAAGCTCTATTTGCCTCTTGTCGCCCCAGACACCTTCAGCATCCCCGACTTCCTGCAGAAACGATCTTCTCCCTCCATGTTGATCGTGAAACGCCTCGCGACGATGTTTCTTCGCGTTACGTGCTGTCCCCGCTCGTTTTTCTCTTTACAACGAATCAGTTTCTGCCGACGAGGCGGTCATAAAACGTAACGACGTTAATTCTCCGTGTCTCGTATACCGTACGAGGCGTAAAAACACTTCCGTGTCCCGAAATGTTTCGATTCCTAAAGAGGAAACTAGATGAAACAAGAGAATGATTGGAACGAGTGCCCAAGGAATTTAGAACGTCCGTTTATCTAACGGCGAAGTTAAGGAATTTTAGAAACCTATTCGGAAACAGAAACGTGGCGAAGAGTGTGTTCTTTGGTGGCAACCTGTTTCTTCAATTTGTATATAATTTTATAGTTTCAGTGATAAGGTAGAAGTTCTACTACTTGGACACCTCTCCTTAATTAGATATCTGTGCAAATGATATTTGTTATTACATTTAATAGTTGCTTCATCCATAAGCAAATTATTTTCTTCCTTTGTTGAAATATTTAAACTTGTAATACTTTTATAAGTAATATAATTACTATACTTTTAGAAATATGATTTGCAGTATTATTTTTTAATGTAAGAAGATTAAAATAAAAACTAGTTTTATTTCATTTTTCATATATTGATGCAATGAAATACCTAAGAATGTTCTACAATTTGTCTACATAGTACGTACTTTCGATCATTGTCAATTGAATACTAATAATGAGATTAATTATATAATTAGATATCAATAAATATCATTCATTACTATTTTGTAATATACTTATTTATTTTTCTGTTGTTATTCTTTACCCTTTCTACTTTATTTCATAATTTATTTCATGCCAAAAATCTGTGTTGTAATAGTGCATATAGATTTAGCCTTAAAGTTATTCCTTCAATAACAGAATATTTAATTAATTTTGATCATTTATTTTCATAAATTATTTGTATTTTATAATGCACTTCATAATTTATTTAAATTTAAATTATATATACAAACAGAAATAAAAAGGGACAAGCAATCGATATGTAGCTTAGTTGTAAGAACGTTGAAAAAAGGAATCGAAGAAAATTATCATAGACATAAAAAAAAATTAGTCCCAAACAGTCATTGAAAAATTCATTGAAAGAAAAGAAATACTGCTAAAATAGAATAGCCAAATTTGTTGTCAAAAAAATAACTTGACATTAATTGTATTTAATATTTCACTAGAAGTTTGAGAAATATAATCTTATACATATTGTAGAACATATTACACCGCATTTTATACATTTTATACATATTAAATTGGCGTTCAGAAATTTCAAAGTCTCAATGTTCGTAAATTCCAAATTCCTATAGTTCCAAGGTCGTAGAAATCCGAAATTTCAAAAGTTCCAAGTCCCAAGGTCGTAAGTCTTAAAAGTTCCAAGTGTTAACGTTCCAAAATGACTAACGTTCGACGCTACAGCACTCTAATGTCCCAAAATTTCAAATCCCTAAAGTTGAAAGACACAAATCCCAAAATTCCAAAATATTAGAATTCTCATTTTCGGTGTAAATGTTTTAAAATTGTTTAATTCAAAAGATCCCAAAGTTAAAAAATTCCAAAGTCTCAAAAGTAAAAAATTTCAAATATCATCAAATTCCTGAATCTCAAAATGTGAGTGTTCAAAAATTTCACAATTCGAACCTTTCAGAATCTCACTTCCCAAAAGAAATTTGTCACCATACATCCAATAGCTACAATTGCTTCGCGTGTCGGAAAAATAATTGACACAAAAGTCAATGTTCGAATACAGATCTCCAACGAATGTGACTCAAAATAACGGTCATTCGAAAAATCTGCACCCTTGAGGCTCAGAGCGACGAGTTGCCGAGAAAAACACGTATCCGTTATTTTCAATTACCCGAGCAATGAAATTTTTGGCGAAATCAATGGCGATTCCAGACAAATCCAATCCATAACGCGACAGTGTGTCAACCGCGTCAGAGAAAATCGAGTTTGCCTGCCAGCAGCGTTACAAATAGCGAAGAGCAGCGAGTCAAAGCATCGTGGAAAACAAGCCGGGATCAATGGATTTCCACGCGAACGGATACATGAAACACGAGAGGAACGAGTACGTCGAAACGGATAAATATTTCCGAACGAATCGCGAATCACGTTCGCATTACTTGAATATCGTTACTATTGACACGCGATCATTGTCGCCGTTGAAAACGAATCATCTTCATTGTCCCGACAGTGATGCCGGGACACGACAAAACAGAAGCTGACACGTAACAGGGAAGGCGTAGAAAGGATATATGATGGAACCGTATTCATTCTCGTGAATTATATTCGAGCCGATAACAATCCCGCCACTTGGTCATTCAATCTGAAATAAATGTTTTCTGTTCACGTTCGCATTCAACGGCAACTAAAAAGCTAGCCCGTTTACTCGCCAAACTTTTCAATCGATAATTAGTGAAAATCAACTATAAGTCGCAAACATGCGGAAAGAAGCATGTTTTGACTTTTTAACGTTAAAACCATCAGAATTTAAAAGAAAGCTATTTTCTCTAAAAGCAGTCAAAATTTCTGGTATTTAATAAATTTTTAATAGTAGAATATTATTACATTTATATATTTATTTTCTTACAAAAGAAATTCCATGTTATGTACTTATTACATTTTTTATATTATTGACCGATCTGGGAGCATGATTCATAAACGCGATTGTCCACCACATCATTTACGCGACAATAAGGACAGTATAATAAAAACCTGCGGCAACAAAAATATCAAAATAAATTTCCGTTTCAAAGTTAAGTTATTATTACAGTATTATGTAAATTATTGGATACAAGAAGTTATAACTTGTTATGTTTCTTTCAAACATACTTTTGTTCTTCGCGAACTTTCTGCGAATATACATTTTTCGCAGGCACTACAAATGATTTTAAAATTGTTTAAATAACATAGTATATTGTTCTTTATCAGCTGGTTGAATCTATTTCGTATTTTAAAAACTGTCGTTAATCGCCATGCTCTTGCTTACATTTGATTACTGCGCATCACTGCCAGAAACTGATTAGGCATGAATTATACATATACCTTGATTAAATCAGAATGAATTGCTCTGCGCCAAGCGGACACAAATGGGCTTTGGGATGTGTCACAGAAGAGTTGTAAAGATGCTACAAACTCTCGCTGGTGCTATACAGGCATTGGCGGCCAACTGTTTAAGACCATAACACAATTTAGACAAGAGTAACGTTCACAAAATTATTTTATACACATATTTATACACAAAGGACTTCGCACAATATAGTAATAACATAATATTATCACGAATTAACAATTCTCAAACAGTTTCAATACTTAATTGTACCACGTTTTTGAAAGGACAAAAAGTTGACATAAATCGGAATGTAGACGGTACGAAAGTCGTAAACATTTGATGGGCAATAACAATGCGAGGTATTAAATATATTGACACAATTATTCACCATGTAACAACACTATCAGTTTCATTCAGTTCCTATTAGATGTCCATAGCTTTAAGTATTTTGTGCCATTCGTTATAAATTTAACAAAATTAATTATATATGTTAGATATAATTTTTAGGCAAGCGCCTAAACGCCTCGACTATTCTCGAACAAGGCGCTGGGATAAGTGTCATGCTGTTCCGCATGGTCCTCTTACCGGAGGATGCAATCCTCCCCACTCCGTGGCCAGATCCTCCTAGAACACACTTATTGTTTTGCACGCGCCACGCAGCACCATGACGTCAGGTCATCGGCCACGAAGCGCGGCACCTTCGGCGGTTTTCAAAAGAAAGGCATCGACGTCTAATCATAACATCCGCGACTCCTACAAATCGTCGCGGCCCTTGGCTATCGGTTACCACCGATCGTACGATTGATATCAGAGATAGGTTGATACCAACGATATCCTAAGACCTCTGAGAACGGGATTAAAGTCCTTGAACGAATCGACTTCTGACACGTGTACCACTTTTGATACGTGCATGTCCTCTACAGAGGATTCGACGTTAACATATATAGCAAAGTTATATATCATTATACAGGGTGGCTGGAATGAACTGTTACAACTTCACACCGCTGCAGCAGATACACTTTTAAATATTTTGTTTTATCCAAGGGAAAATAATAGTCGAGAAACATTCAAGAAAATGATTTAATGATCATTGCTCGATATAACCTCCCTTTGCACGAATAATTTCATTCAAACGGTGAAAGAATGGATCGCATCCTGCCCGTATGTGAGATTGTGGAATCTTTTTCCATTTCCGGACAAGTGCTGATTTTAAAGCGTCCAAACTTCGATGTTTTATTACATTGATCTTGGCCTACAAAATAGCCCAAATACATTACATTCAATCATTAAATAGATTACATTCAAATGCTGGAGCTCATCTGAAAGCCTCTCTCAAATCTGAAGCCATAATTGGAACTGATGTTCCAGCTAAATATAAAGCAATGACAGAATTACGCTTCAAGTCGATCGCTCTAACCTTACTTTGAGATGTAGTATACGAAAATGCTTTTTTACGCCTATAAACAATTGAATGAACTATCAATATGGTAATTTTCAGATGGATTGCGTAAGCTGATCGATAGACGCATCAGTATGAACTGAGTAACAGATCATTCCAGCCACCCTGTATTTAGCAAAAATAATTGTTCTTCACATGTGCTTATGAATAACAGTGACTGCCAAGTATAATATGGTTAGATGGGGCTGGACTTAGTAGTGCACAAATACAATCAACAATAAAAATCTGAGGAATTATACGAATATCTTCATATGTACATATGAATTCAGAACGAAATGTTTGTCGCTTCTGGGTATTATGTAAATCTGAATAAATGGGAAAATAAGAAAAAATGATTAAAAAACCATTTCGTTATAAACAAACTGCACTTTGTTTACATCCTATTATGGTTCATAAAAAATCATAAAACATTGCCATTAAAAGTTTGCATGCATCTTCGTTGGTTTTCAAACTGTAGTTCTTTGTGGCTCACAACTTTGAGGAGTGTTTGAACTCCTTCAAGTCGTGTCTCAGCCGATAAAAAAGCGTGGCCTTTATTTTTGCCTGCTTAACAAAATATTTTGTACGCATTTCAATCAGCTCTATTTATAGAATGCTGCGCGTTATATAACCTGGTTAGCATGCGTTAAGAAAAATAGCTAACAATTAACAAAAGTATATTTAGAAGATTTCTAAGCGGTAGTCGAAAATCTAATTTTTGGAGCGCGAAATTTCAACGAGAATTGTCTTTTGTACATAGAAAATGTTACATTCAGGTGGTGTACATATGTAAAACTGTGATTAACTTTCTTTAGAGGGATACTGCTTGTGGCAGTTAAAGATTGGGGGCTGTTGTCAAACCTTAAAAACAAACCTTCATTTCCTCACTTTCGGAGTAGGGAAGCATTATTATGCCGCCTGCAAGCGGCAATCTACGTTTAGCTTATATTCAGCATTGGTAAAGACGTTTCTCTGCATTGGAAATAAAGATTCCCAGATTCGAGAGAAGGTCCTCGAGTGATTAGACGAGATGATCCGAGTGACTTCGCGAAAGTCACCTACTACAAAACTGTCGAGAGTTATTACTATTGTCGTCGAGGTACTCAAAGGATCGATGTGTTTTACAGTTGTATGAAGTTTATTGTTTATGTTTCTTTTACAAAACTTGTACAATGCACCCGGACAGAGGTCCGACATTGTCGGAGGTTAAAAATTAAAGAGACTCTCTGTTGGGTGTCCCTGTTCCCTTTTTATATTGAAACTTTGGAGGCCAAACTAAGGGTAGGGGTTTTTGGAATTTGGGGGTAGTAGTCCAGCCATGAGAAAAGTAAATAGCATCTGGGTCTCGTTAGCAAGGGCCTGAGTCATGAAACAGATAACGAAAAGGAAAAAGAGGTACGTCCAGGGAAGATAGTTTATGCGAGTGGGACGAAAAAATAGAAAAAGGATTCCAGATCTATAAATAAAGAAAAGGAAAATTAAAGGGTTAGACGGTCTGGACTGACTGGGATCGCAGTGTCGATAAGGCTGAGTCGACACTATTACTATTTACAAAAACTACCCTTCACTCGACAACGTACGATATTTCGATGTTTCTTTCATGCATTTCCTTATCAATCTGATCGAGTTGTTACAAACTAATACAAAAAAGTACACTAAGGTTAGAAAAATGAACAATTTAATGACTTGTACACTATCATCAAAGCTGAACGAGACGAGATTATATGTATACAATCGATCGGTGTAGACATCTCATCCAATCAATTCCATGTCATTACGAGGAAATTATTCGTCAGCAGGAACAACGTATTAGTGTAAGCGCGAGAGATGGAGTTTACGGTCGGTATGACCGTCACTGTAGTCGCCTTCGACAGCCTCATCATAAACCCGGGCAAATGCGAATATTTGGTGTGTCGAGGTGGGATGGTAACGGAACAACGTAGGATCTGGTCATCCTGATCCTCGCACTATACATTTCGATGATATGTCCTCAAAGAGTGGGAATTAGTTTCTTATAAAACAATCGGAAAAGTACAAGAAAAGACATTACGTTTCTTGAATTGGACTCAGACGACCCATTCTTACATTAGTAATAATGTCTGTAATCTTTTTTCCCTAAATTACGGTTGTGATATTTCCTTCATTTATTTCAGTTCTAATTAAGAATATTAATTTCACGTGGTCTTATGTAACTGTCTGTTACTTCGATAGCATGGTACAACAAAATGTTAGGAGCGTTTATAAGTTATTAGTTTAGAACGAAATTACATGGATACTATGCAGCTCCACAATTATGTATTACTTACGAAAGCAATACATGAATTTTATCAAATTTCCATAAGGTTTTTTTTTTCTGAATTGCAAAGCAGTCTTAAGTAATTAATGACCTCTGTATCAGTTCGGTAGACTGATCGGCTATTTTTTCAAATTATGCTTTACGATTTTGAAAAAATATTTCCGAGATATTAAACTATTGATTTAGGCAAGCCAAACTGACATTCTCGATTGGTTACACGAAATCAATTCAACTTTAAATAAAATTTGGTTTCAATTCGATTTGATATTTGTGAAATTACTACATGAATCAACACAGATATAAATAGAATTTCATCTCCATAGTGGGTTAAATACCTCGCCTGTACTAGCAATGCCAATAATATTCCGAACTGCGTATGGTTAAGTGGATGTTGAAACTATAAAAATTTAATTATTATGAAACTAGAAGAGTTTGAGAATGTGGAAACTTCGAAAATTGAAGATCTACAAATTTCAGAATTCCGAAATCGGGTCTTTTGGAAAATAGGAGATGTAAAAACTACAGATTGTTCAGTTCGGGAATTTTGAAATTTGACAATTTCGGAATTTGGGTAGTGAGAAATTAAGAAATTCGGCAGTTTAAAAAACTGATCAAAAATACAGCAACCGCGTACTGCTGCTAAAACAGTCTGGAAAATAGGAAGTAAAAGATATTCAAATTTTGAAATCTTAGATTATAGAATATGGAAATTTCGATACTTAGAAATTGTTTAATCTGGAATTGTACGCATCTCTAGGTCTCCAAATATCTACATATATCTTCAAATTTGTAGACCTCCAAATCCCTACACTCGTATCCCTAGATTTTCAAATCCTTATTGTGTCAAGTTCTAACAAGTCCTACACGTCTAACTTCCTATATTCCTGCATCCATAGATTCTAAATCACTATGTACTAAAATTTCTAGCACCTTAAATTCTCATATTACCCTTATATCCCCATAGTATACACGTATTACCCTCGGGTCCCAAAATCCCTCCCTATACTGAAAAACTCGTATGTCCTTAAATTGTTAACTCTTCTTCGAATTTTAAAATCATCAAAATTCACTATAAATTACCACGTGAACAGCCACCTCCTCTTTCGTTTCCATATTTTGTCTAGGAACGCCAGCTTTATTTCTAATCACGCTCCCTTAAATACTTGCACAGGTTCTCATAAACATTTGAACCGACTGACTAAATGTCTCAGGTTTTAATTAACTAGTTGCGCACTGCCGCAGTCTCTTCTGTGCCAAAGCTCTTCCCGTCAGTTAAGTGATAAGATTTCCGCCCCACCAATCGAGAGTTAAAGGGAGGGTTACAGAGAGACTCGAGCAAGGATTGTTTGTTCGATTGAAGCGAGGAACGCCGGTGATCGGGCAGCTATCCGGGCGTTTCGAGCCACCCTTGAGCGTGCAGTGGCCACCACCCCCGTAATCGTGGCTGCGCTCGCAATTCACGTCGCATACGGCACGGTACCGTGGACGTCGGCTATGGGTATATCAACCGGTGTACTACCTGATCACCATAAAAATTTATACGCCATCGTTCGCGACCGTAAATTGTATTATCGAATGCATACCGTCGGCTCTCCGTTCCTACGTTCCTCTCTTGTCACCTGCCAGCCCCTTCTGTTTTTACCCTCCTCCACGGGCGAGCATCCGCTCTTGAATTTCCCGGGCTTATGGGAGCCTCTCATAAAAGGTTTCGACATGGGGATGGATGAATAGGAGGTGGAGAAGGGAAACTGCGGCAATAAAGTGTCCTTTTTTGCGTTCTCCGCGGACCGTCGTTAAATTACTCGCGTTGTAAATTACTCGAATTGTAGCCTTAGCCACTCGGGAGAACGAGACTCGTTGTTACGCCCCTGTGTAATGAAGTTTGCTTCACGTACTGGTATTCTTATTGCATCTCGGTGTTTTATCACCTATAGACTGCACTCGGATCGTTCCTAATCGTCGACTGAATACTTCTTCGTGATAAGTAAACATCTTATTACTGTAAGAGTATTGTTAGTAGTAGTCATTTCGAATCGTTGGCTGAATACTTTGGAACACCAATGAAACCTCCCATTTCATTAAATGAACTTCACCACTTCGGTATTCATTTTAAAGACACAGGTTTCAATAATATTTGGAATATTTTTAGACTCGAAATATAAATTATGCAGCGTCGCAACGTATACAAATTCCGTCACTGTAATGTACGACAATTTATGAAGTATGTCGTAATTGATGCACTGCAGCAGGGAGAATTCAAACAGTTAAAGTTTCGCCTTTACAGTTCCTTCCGCAGCAATATAACAAAAAATTACTGTCTTTTGAATATTTTAAAATGTAATGTAATTTAATTCATCGTGAGTATATAGAAATTGTGAGGATCTAACGTGCCTCATACGAATAACGAAGTCAATGAATTTTCGAAATCGTAATTCCAATTAAAATTTTTATTCTTACAATCACAATTATAAAAGCGAATCGTACGTGTGTTATCTCGAGACGTATATTCGGAAACTCCTAAATTTCTAAATTCCTATACTCCAATTTCCCTAGAATCCCTATACTGTTGCGCTGTATTTCTAGATCTTTATATTCTTTTATCCGTAGATGCCTATATTCCTATGCCCTTACGTCCTTTTATCCCTATAGCTCCATATTCCGGTTACCTTAAATTGTCATCTCTGTAGGTCCTAAAATTACTATATTTCTACATCCCGACCTCTCTGAAGCTTTGCATTATTATGTCCTTAGATCCTTGTGTTTCAAAGTTCTTATATTCCTGTATTCTTTAATATCGATATCCAGAATTCTAACTGGATTTCTAGCTGAATATACATATATGCGAATACTGAAATTGCACGAAATTACAACTGAATTACTCCTAGAGTTCTTAACCAGTACATAAATAAGAATTCGGTTGCGATGACTGTACTTAACTCGCTTTAAGTAGAAACGAGTTAATTTAAAATATAAATTTACCAAATAAATGTAGTATTTCAAATTTACTGCCACAGCAACGGTAAGTGCAATGGAAAAGCGAAATAAAATCATAGTTATCTATTAATAAGCATCGCGGAAAAAATGTTGATCTCGGTTTAGATGCATTTTACAGAACGGGTCGAAAGAGATACGAATGAAGAAATTGTTATTTTACGTACGCGTGTATAATCCTTTAAACAAGCAAAATTCGAAATATTTCGCACGTGCTTGACGTCTACTTCGTCAGGCTTTTGTTATAAACGTGCATTGTCTGCCAAAAGTACTGGCGTAAATTTTACGAGAGGTACGCCCAGCTGTTTATGCCGACACTTTGACTTAAATCTTGCATACGGTTCGTGTATTTCTGCCATGTGATGGTGTACCAGATACACCGTATCCAATTTTATGAAAAAATATAAAAACTATAATTACTAAACGCAATTACAAGAAAAAAATATTACCTGATAAATGAGAAGAAATTTGTTTTTGGTACCAATCTGATAGAATTAAAGTCAAAATCTGAATATTTGTCGTATTATAGTACAAATATTATAAATAAATTATTTTTGTAAAGAACAATAGGCTGTACATGCATCAATAAATATTTGTTAATTTGAAATAAGTAAGAAGTTAGTCAAAGATACTATATCTACAACAAAACACGATTAAGATAATTCATAAGCAACTTACTTATAGTATATGTATACTTATCTTTATAAGGAAAACTGTATGGTTAAGAATATACATATACAAGTAAGTTAAAGTTAATATATTTATAACAAAATACGTATACAGTAATTCAAAGTTTCATAATTGTTACATTTCATGTGAATTATTGTTTTACAAACTTTAAATACATATTGAGCCTAAAATGACACATATGTTATTTTACATAAAAGATTTCACTGAAAGTAAATTCCACTGAAATCCAATGAAACTTGTGAAAATGAAAAAATATATTTTTTTTTTAACGTTGAAAGGTCATACGAGGAAGAGTTCATAGAAATTCAGCAACCAGAGATAAACAGATTGTAAGAATCAATGAAAACATGGAAGTAATCGAAATAACAAAACTGTGGACTTTCTCGATTGAACAGTTTATGTGTTCCAACACTAAAAAACAGATTTCGTGTAACACGAAATGTTTCATCAGTTTCGTGGAGACAACGAGCGATCAGAATTATCCGATAACGATTCGTTTGCATAGTAAAGCCGATAGTTCGTGCTGTGAGGAAAGTCGGACCAGAAGACAGCGATTATCGTAACGCGGAGGCACTCACTTTCCCGAGCATGCCGATCTCGATAACGCAAACAAGACGTTCGTTATTTAAGATTGACCAGGTGTACGTCGGTGCAAGTGAAAGTTAAACGAATGAAAGGCGTATCTCGTGTAGTTTGCATCGGATGGCCACGCGTGACAAGATCACTTAAACTACATATGTATGTATACGCATTTAACTCGTGTGAAAACAGAATGCGAGGACGATCAATGTTCTTGGTCAAGAATTTGCATTTCTGTTTACTGCATGTATTTCTTATCCTGATCCCTGCCTGAAGATAACGCTACTCCTGAACTCTACCATTTTTCCCTTGACTACGGAAATATTTCTCATACACAGTGGCGTGCAAAAGTTTCCGGCCAGTGATATTTCGTACGCCAATTTCTTTTGAAAAAAGATAATGATTTTTAATTATTATGGGATATCATTATGGGATACGAGAAACAAAATAGTATAGTAAAAGAATATTATTTACGTTTGTAAGGATATATAATGACTGGTTACATATGCCATATAATGGGACTGGCCGGAAACTTTAGCACGCCACTGTAACAAATCTACATATCAAGCGCTTTAAACAAACGGGTATTTGGTCTACGGTCTAAAGATGGTAACAGGTATGGTTATACCACCGTTGATAACACTGAACTTTTATAATTATGATTATAAATGTGTACATGAATTTATACTAAATTGATAACACATGCGAGTTTAAGTTTCATCGTAAGGATGACACTTCAAGTTGTATATGAAACAATCATCTAAATTATTAAGAATTTACTGATTTACTTGATTGGTAATGTAGGATAAGAATATTTTGCTGCGTGTAATTGAGTGTATTTGGGAAAAGCGAGCGACAGAATGTCTAGAGGAATGCAAACAGCGTGATTGCGTGCGACTGAGTTCGAGAGGCTGAGGCGCGAAAGAAAAGTGTTTGGAAGCGTATGACAGGACCGAGTGTGCGAGGATCGTGAGAATGGAAAGCGATAAGGATGGTGGACATGAGCGCGAGGATGTTCGGAATGGATGCATGATGAGTGTGTGGGGAAGAATGTACAGTTTTCGGGGGTGAATGAGTTAGTCTTTAGCGAACCGTGGAATAGAATAGTAGAGTGTAACAGCGAACAGCGTCTAATAGCGAATAAGAGCGAATAGCGTGATCGAGAGAGAGTGAGAATAGGGAACCAGCGACAATAGCAGTGAGAATAAAGTACAATATTATTTGTTTTATTTCAAAGCAAGTGTTATTCACCCCGAACCACCAATTTCCCTACAGTAATAGTTATATTAATTAGTTACTACGAACTACAAATATAACAAAATATTGTGATAATATTTCGTGAGGTTTGTTAAAAATGAAAGTACTATCTAGGCAAATTTTGTATTGCTTTGATGTGGCAACCAACGTGCCATAGACATACTTAATATAAAAAAAATGAACTTGCTACTTACGGTTATATTCTATGTTCATCTACTGGACAATTTTGTGCGCATATGTTAAATACAATGAACAAATGCTACAAAAGATTTTACAGTATATAGAGAGATAGCATTGTTAAAAAGTCAGGATGTTCATGATTTTCAATGAAAATTTGTGAACAATGAATGTCAAGGAAAATTTATTCGCGAATGGCAACGGATTTTACGTTTGGAATAATTAAATATGAATTCAAAAATATAAATTTAATACGAAATACCACTGCCGGAACACTTTATATATAGTCCGGAATTTAAGGAAATAACTGAAATCATTACTTTATTTATTTCTATTGACGAAAGTACAGTTGCACACAACGGCCACGCCGTTTTCATTCTTGGATGTAACATAAACTTAAAAGCATACGAAACTGTTTCAGTGAACTATGCCAGCATTGGACTTGGCATTTGTGACGCGATTAAAAGTGTTATCAAAAAAGTTATTATACAGCTTAAAGTAAGCATTTTAATAAGTTAATTACAACTATTTCAGTGAAACAATATTTTCCTGATTTATCGTATTTCTCTAGATTGTTTCTTACAATTTGTTAAAATCCTATTAAACAAGCAAGAAATTATTTTTGACAATGCAAAGAAAAAGTATTTAATAAAGGTATTTAGTGTTGGAATGAACTGTCTGTAGAGCATTTTGCAGCATCATGATTAGAAAATTTGTGCCACGAATGCGGCAGGTAGCTACAAGCGTTCGACGTAATTTTTTTCGACGGCCAATAACATTTATAACGTGATATACCGATGAAAAAAGGCGCTTTTAAAACGTCCAAATAAATTAAAAGCCGAAATTTATGGTATTATTTGCATTTATATTTTTTCCCCGCTCAGCCAGGCCTGGCTGTGGATATTTAAACGCGAAATCAACATGCGTCGCGGCGCATCGTCGCTTTTTTACGCGCTCGAATAAAAAGTGACAGGTGACAGTAAAACATGGGAACAAATTTTCGTTTCGTTTATTTTTCTTTTTCACCCCATGCCCTGACTGCTATTCAACCTTTTTGTCCTGGCCAGTACCGCCGTCCGGTAATTGTAACAAATGTTATGAGCAGCAGCATTCGCGATAAAAAAAAGGACCGTTCTATCCGAAAATCTATTCGCGAGCCAGATGAAAAATCATCGTGTCGAACGATTTTTCACGCGCACAAGTTAGATTTCAAAGAGAGTGGACTTTAACCAATTAGCTGTTTCATTTCCCCGGATGCCATTTCCTCGTGACGACTGTAATCGTCAAAAACGGTTGAAAATCTTTGTACCGCTCAGATCCGATATTAAATTAAATTCTTGTCAAATTAACCAATTTGTTAAATTTATGGTTCTTGTCAACTTTGCTGGAAATAAATTCTGTGAAAATGGAATAATCGCTAAGGGAATGTTCAAATCAACTGTTCGATAATCATGCAACTTGGTACAAATATGCGTCTTTATTAATTAACGTGCTCTGTTTTTTTTTATAAATATTGGTATTATACTGATTATAGCAGCAGTAGTATACAATATATCAAAATATTTATAAGTTAACAGATTATATCACTGATCGTATATATGTATACATATACTTATCAAACAAAGACTTTTTTTGGACAAGAACAAATCAGATGCTGGTACGCATTCTACTTACGTTTGCTCCAATCTTAGATAATCAAATATTTTTAAATTCTAAAATTTTGAAGTTACTAAATTCCTAAATTACCAAGTTTAAGATCATTAAATTACTAAAGTCAAACGATTTCCCAATTCTTAAAATCTCTAAATTTTCAAATTTGCGGATGTAAGAAACTCAGAATTTTAGAATACATAATTTCCCAATTTCTGTGCTTTCGAAGTTCATCTCCCCTGAAGCATTTAATTTTGAAGTTTAAACATGTTACAACTCTTAAATTCACAGTATTTCCCAAATTTTTTACAAAATTCCTAAACTGCTAGTTTCCAAAATCGTCCAATATTTAAACGCGCTCATCTTCCAAATTTCCAAATTTTCAATTTTCCCAAATTCCCAAGTTCTGAAATTCCAAAATTTGTTATCATCAAATTTCCGAGTTCTTAGAACCACTAAATTACCAAACTTTTCAACTCTCGAACTTCCTAATTCTTGAATTAATAAATCCTTACATTTGTGATTCCTAAAATGTAAACATTTACAAACTTCTATACATTCTAATTTCGAAATGTCCGGATTATTTAAATTTGAAGTTAAGAAAGTTTTCAACTGTTAAACTCAGACACTTCCGAATCTCCAAATTGTAATATTTTCAAGTTCTCTAATTTAAGAATTTGGGGATATTTAAATTCGAATGAAATTGGAAATGAAATTCATGAGCATTTACAGTTTCACAGTTCAACGGCTGTACAGCGTGCCAACTTATGCCGAACACTCATAATTACTACAAAAAAGATAACCTTAAAATCACATTCACGGTGGTCTTACGACATCGTATGATTCAGACAAGACATTCACAATAGAACTTGGTCGTACCTATGTAATACGTAAATTCCTTATATTAAATAAATAAATATGCTACTATTTAAAATATGAATAAATTTTAATGCTTCTCCGTGGATTTTAATAGAACCATGATAAACGAGTTTATTCTAACGAATACAACGAACAGAAAAAGTAAAACAGATCGATCAGGTTCTAATGACATTTAAAAAAATGGAACATTGTTCCCGTTAATAGACTGCTTTGAATGTACAGCAAGTACAAGATATGTAAATAAAATAATGCGATTGATCTTTTTCACCTGTATAGTTTTAATATTACTACAATTTAACATTGTGCCCATAAAATTAACTGCTTTTGGAAACCACGCATCGCTAAAGACAGTTCTTCCACTCTTCATAACAGTGCTGGAACTCAGATACTGGAATAGGTCACAGCTGATCAATACAGTCATTTGATTACCGTCCAGGGCGCTAAATCGATGTCCCTTGAGGTGGAATTTTAACCCTTTGCACTCGAAAGTAATTTTGCTGGTAGCAGATAGCAACACTAAAACTATTTGGTTGGAAAGTTTGATTAATACTTTTGAAGTTACAATCTCTTAATTATTGATTGGCACAATTAGCTGTGTCATCGTGTTTATACATCTCGTGTACAGCACTATAGATTCAGTTAAAACATACCTATTCCAAGTTGCTGTGTTGAACGAATGGTGACTGTTAGTCACCCTTCGAGCGCAAAGAGTTAATCCCGAGAAGTGAAAAAAGTCACAGAGCCTCAAATCGGGCAAGTAGGAAGGCTACAGGAATACTATTACTGGCCAAGTAACGATTTACGAAAATCTCTGCGTGACAAGGCTCATTGTCGTGATGCAACATCCAGTTCCTCTTGATGTTCGGTCTCACTCTCAAATGGTTGAGTCAATCGATGATTGGAACGCACAAGATCCCGGATTCTATCGATATTTGCATCATTTCTTGTAACTAAAAGCCTTTCGCTACAAAGTTCTTAAATTGACTGTTTTTCTTCTGCAAACCACCGAAACACCTGGACCCTTTACAAAACATTGTTTCCGTAGGCTTACCAAAACCAGCTTCAATAAAACAATTGCTACGGACAACAACATCACGGTAGCGCGTTTAAACTTGCACCGATAACGTATGACATGTGCACTCACATCACCTCTAAGATTCGCATTTCCAGTGTTGCGCGACTGAACACTACGCTACCAGTCTCATTAGTTGATTTACACACTTTGTACTTATTGTGGTAGTGTGTGTTTATGAGTGAATCGCGCGACTTTCAAAATGATAAAGGTATTCCAATCTTTCACAATTAGAGAAAGCATTAAAAACAATTTTGCAACATAGTAACTCTCCAAACAGGAAACAAATACAAATTTCAGTTGCAAAATTTGTTCAATTATGCGAAAGTGCAATTATAAAACTAATTAAACGCAAACTTTTTCAATTCTAACACATAAGATTAAATGGAAAAAAAACTGATCTGTTAACTTAACCAATCATTCGAGGAGTCTTAAAATTCCCTCACAGAATGCTTAATTAAAATTACGCAATGACGAGTATTTACAAGCACAAGGGTATTGGTGTTATCATAATTTTTACGAAAAAAGTAAAGCAAAATGTAAAAGAATTACATTTTTGTACGGGAAAAATAAATAATACATTATTAAAAACCTAATAGTTGTTGAAAACTTAAAAACTGTTAGAGATTATTAAAATTCATAAGCAAGGTAAGTCGAAGAAAAAGTGTACTTTTACGAAGTACAGCTGAATTCAGTATAGTTTCTTCCGGACAATATACGATATAATACAGTGAAGTACAGAGAACAATTCAGAAAATATCAAATGCATCGAGAAAAGTAATGAACTACGTGTCTAAAAAGTACATAATATATTGCATGCAGAGTATCCAATGTACCAAAAAGATTAATCAAACTTTTTCTGTATAAAACAGATTGCAGTTTTATTGGTAATGTAAGGAAAACATACCACCTAATGACATTTTTATTACTTCTTACCGAGCACATTCTTTATATTTCGATGGGCCGATGGGCCTATATTTTTAAATTCAACACTTCCAACAATTCCAAAATCTCTATTCTCAAATTTTACATTGACACCGTCCGTACATTCAAAAATTTACTATTTCCACATTCCAAAATCTCTACATTCTCATATTCAACACTTCCACCAGCTGAAATCCCTAAATCGCCAAATTCAACAGTCTCATCTTGCCAAGACCCTACATTGTAAAATTTGACATTTGCATCTTTTCGAATCTCTAGCATTCTTAAATTTCTATATTTCCAAATCTATAAATGATAAAATTTCTATATTTTGGTCGATCACCCTTAGAACGAACGCTAGCCTTTTATTTGTATCGCATTCGCTATCAGCGATAAAAAAAAAAACAGAATAATGAAAAGCTCGTGCATAGGAATAGGAAGTTACGGGAAATTAAATGGTAGAGGAAAAAGTAACATAAAAAGAAAAATACAGTATCTATCGCGTGTAACCAAGTGTTGATGTTCGATTAGAATCGAGCCAAATTCGAAGGATTCCGTTGAAAATACGAACAGGACACGCGAACAACAGATCTGAGAGCGTGATTCGAGCTTGCAGGATTAAACACAGTCGACCGATAATTAATCGGCGTACGGATGAACGACAGAGCGATTAGTAGGACGTACGCGGTGGTAACGATATTCGAATCTGGCTGTCGTATGCGCAACAATGCTTTGAATTTCCGACTATATTTGCCAGGATTAAGTACTGCCCGATTGGGATAACAGCCAGATGATAGTGCCGCCTCGATTTCGAGCCATCCGGGGCCCGATAATATTTGTATGGACGTACCGTGTGTGTTTGCCGTCGCATTTTCGACTCTTCCTTTCCCATACCCATCAAAATCATTTTTGCTCGCTAACTCCCATACCTGCGTGCCTCTTCCTTTTTCTCTACCTCTCTCTGCGCTATTTTACCCGCGTCCAAAAACGATCGTTCGTGCCTTTAGATAAGTAAAACTTCCAGCGAGCTATGCAAATCGAGGTTTCGTTTGAAAAAAACGTTCGTTAAATGCCGTAGGAGCTGGACAAATTTTTCCACCAGATTATTGAACGTTCAAAGTCTCACTGAACAAATTTTTCTTGGTATTTTACCGGATTTTAAGTAGTTTAATTGCTATGCCCCGATACGTATGCAGTATACGGTGATAGAATTCGATGCAGGATTTCTGTGAAAAAGTAAGTCATAAAAATAAAATGATATTTTATAATACGAGGTTACATTACTGAATAAATCGATGTTAAAAATATATCGAGCACGGTTCATATACACATATATCAAAATTTTCCAAGATTCCAAATTCCTGCTTATCAACATTACGAAATTTCTCAAACTTTAAAGTATCCAAAGTCACAAATTCGCAAATTTCCCAAATTACCAATTGTCAAATTGTCAAATTTTTAGATTTTCTAAATCGTCAAATAAATCTTCAATTACCCAGATTCTTATATTTCAATATTATGAAATTTCTAAATTACGGAATTACCAAATTTTTCAAGCTTTCATGTTTTCAAATTCTGTACTCCATAAATTGCCACATCTCTAAATTCTTAAAATTCTGAATTTTTAGATCCTCGAATTTCACAATCTCGAAATTGCCATATCAAATATTTGCATTTCTATAGTTCTAAGATTTCTAAATTATTAGTTGCTAACTTAGTAACAGTACAGTAAGATACCAAGTTACTTTATAATTCCGAACTTCCCAAATTTCCAAATTCTCATACCTCAATATCCTAAAATCACAATTTTTCAAATTTCTAAATTTCCAAATTTCCCACATCATTTAATTCGTACGTTCCCAATTTTCCAAACTTCCAAACCTTCGTTCCCCCGATATCCTAAAACTTCAAATTTCTTAATTCCCTAATTAATAAATTTTCAAGCTTCAAAATCCCCGAATTCCAAAAATTAAAAAATGTTCAACACCCAAAAGTTCAAATTATCGAATTTGATCATGAAGTTAAGTGCTCATTAATAACAGTAGATGACAATGATATACAGAGAGTATATTATTGCAAGTTTGTACTGATAAAATTGTTAGCAGTACAAAATCGTAAATTGTTTTGGAGGTTGCCAAGTAAATTACTGAAGGATTTAAATATGATACAGGTAGAAAGTGACACGAAATCGATTTTACAATATTTACTTAATATAAGTCAGTTGTAAATAAAATTGTAGAAAAACTAGATTTTGTAAAAGGGGATAAAGAGGTTGAACGAGTTACGTTTTTAATACGTCCCATCAATGGTTACAAAAATAATCGGTTAAATGCGATGAAAAATGGTTACACGGTTGATTAAACTTCCTGCATTCGGCAGGAAGTGATTTAAACATTAGAGAAACTAGGAAATTTGTAAATCACCACAGCGCTTAAATTAATAACGAAACCAATATATTATTTGCAGACGACCCTTTTATATTCTATGTTTCACTTCTCATTTCACATATACAAATTAATAACAAGTTCTTTAAATGAAAAGTAAAATATTCGTTAAATTTTCTGTGAGCGTTTGTCAATGAAACTGTCAGATTAAATCCAGAGCAGACAGGGTGACCCACTAACAAAATCACCCCATTAATCACGTGCTTTAGAATTATTTTACCGATTGAGTACGCTGGAATTAGCTGTTCGTCGCTTGATTATCAAGACAGACAATGAAATCCGATATTCTACCTTAATCTTCGGTTTTTGTATTCCCACTTATAGAAATTATTAACGCGCTTTGGATAAAACATGTGTCTACTTTTGTCGATACAAAAAACGATTATACTGCACGTTACGTCTGGCTTAAATGTATCCTATGCTATTATTGTCCAGCTATTGAACTTGTTAACAAACCCTTGCATAAAAGTTGTTTGACTTCGTGATGGAATCTTCATAGGATAATATAATTTTTTTAATTATATTTAGTTTATATATTAAATGTAAACATAGTCCGTGGAAAAATGATTGTTATTTGATATAAATGAACATTGAGATTAAAAAGATATAAACGTAAACCATAATAAGGGGAGAAAAAGTCTACAATGTGACTGAATGACATAGTACTTAAGCACGCCTTGGAGCTTATTAGAAAAAGAACATGGAATTATTTCACCAAATTTGGATAAATAGTTTCATGACATTTCTTAACTTGACAGTTTTTAAATCCTGGAACTTTTGAATTGCTAAATCTCTAAATTCTCAAATTTCCAATTATTTTATTTTAAATAGAATTGAGATTCGCTTCAACATCATTCGCGACAATTCACAGATTATTACTTTCTCAAATTACCAAATCCTCAAATTCCCCATTTCTCGAGTTAGCAAATTACTAAACTTACAAATTCTTAAATCTGAAATTCCAAAATTCCTAAATCTCAAATACAAAATTTACAACCTTGCAAATTTCTAAATTCAAAAACTTACCAATTGCAACAGCGCTCCAAATATTTAAGTTTCCAAATACTAATACTCAATTATCACAATAGTAGAGTATCGATATATCTAAATTCTCAGATCTCAAAAAATAAAAATTGTCATATTCCAAAATTCGTTAATCCCAAATATTTCAATCCGATGCATTTCCGCGTGTTTGAGTTTCATATTTCCCTCATGAAATCCTTGAACTATCAAATTTTTCAAATCTCCAAGCATACGAATTTTCAATCTCCTAAGCGTTAAGATTGAAAAATCCTCGAAATATAAAATGCTAGAACTCTCAAATTCTTAAATCATGAAGTTCCAAAATTATCGAATTTCCGAAACCAAAGTTCAAAATCGTCAAATTTCAAATTGCCAATTTCTAAATTTATAAACCTGTATAGACGTAAGTTATGAGACTTGAAATTGCAACATTGTTTGGGTACGAGTGAACATACGAACAGTTAATAGAGTATAGTTTTGAAAATCGTAATCAAGAGTAAATTCCAAGTACCTAAAGTAGGTATATTTTTACTTAATCTTCCTTTTCCGATATAAAAAAAAAGCATATGTTTTGTTTCGATGAAACGGTTCCGAAAGTACCATAAATTTGTCACGAGGACAGAAAGCTTGTACAATAACAACGCTACAATAGAGGAAGATTTTATAACTATAAAACTGTATACGTGAGCGTAGCTGGCGAATAAAAATTCTCTTTGAAGTGACAGATTGCAGCAAACGGTTATTTGGCAAGCATAGAGCGTAAAAACGGCACGGCGCAGCTCAGGGTCGCCAACGGTTTCTTTCTTCCCTTCGACATTGCGACAGAGAGACGGACGACTTACTTTAGCCCGAAGGTCGGCCACGATCGATGGATCGATCGTCGATCAAACCTCGGCTGAATCGGTTTCAAAGTGGCGTGTCGTTTGTATCGTCGTTAATTTCGTCGAGACTGAACGGGATATCGATAGCAAAAAGGAAACAGCTCGCGGCTACGTTTGGCGATAAAATACTAAGCGATCAAACAGGCAGAGGAAGAAGGGAACAGAGGGGTAAAAATAGAGGCGAAAGGTGGACATGGAGGCTTGTAGCGAAAAAGCGAACCGTGTATCGCACAAATATCCGCGCAAAAATACCCCCAATCTATCCGTTTCCCGGTGAATTTTTACCTTTCAGCGATACTCGCCGTCTATTAGGATGACGTTCGGTTCAAAAGCATGCCGAGCAAAGTGATTTCTAGAAATAACTTTTGTCGACTTTCCTTTGGACGCAACTCCTTGCCCGAACAATTTTCCTCGTGAAAAGCGGAGCTGCGCTTAACCACCTTTTCTGCTTAACTTACCATATAACAAACCTCGTCAAGTTCCGCAGTATCTACCAGTTGAATAAAAACGTTCTGGATTATATACGATTTATCCTTTGTACTATACCATGAGAAAAACGATAAGATACGTTGATTTTCTTCGAAAGATTGCCGCCGAGCAGACATGATCAGACAATCTCTTACACATGAATTTCTACGTAACGCGCATAGTCGTTTATCGTAATAACAGTGATGGACAGATTAACACTGGAGCAACGGCATGGAGACACGACTATCGATCATCGATATCGTTTCGACGTTCAACGATATAAGATATTGATAATGTTGCTAAAGGTCTATGCTTTATCTTTGGGAATTTGAGTGAAGTAATATATAACGTGTATTAACATTGGATTCGTGGAATCCGTCAAATTGAATTTTAGATTTGTTTTAAATTACGGAAATGATTAACAGATTAAGTGTTACATCAATCACCGGTGACTGGCAGTATATTCTTCCATCAGGCCGCATTAGTCGTTGCTGACTGACGATATAGAATATAAAAGGTGATTTTTTCTATAAATAAAGTGTAAATAATTTATAGAACGTAAGAGAATGTACCTAAATATCGCTTACTATTAAAATGGAATATTAAGCAGTTAACTATGGCGCTCTCTTTCGTAAGTATACTCATCAGCCACGGAATAAGTGTCGGTGTTAAAATACAGGGCCAACAAGATGAGTCTATTTTATAAAATAGACAATTTTACTACTAATATTAACTTATTCGGTGAACCAGTTAGTTGTAATTTAGGCGTATACTCGTGAGAAAAAATTCTGCCACATCTCCATGACGGATATAGTCGTCAAACACACTTAACTGGTTAATAAATATTATTAAATTACGGAATAATTAATAGTTGTTAAAAGACGGTATATACAAAAATGGTTGTCCTGTTCAGATTTTACAGAATGTTACAATTTATTTTGGCAACTAAATAGGCATAGGCATTTAACCTATTAATCTTGCCGCATTTTTACGAGACTGATTCTAGACGTCATTACAATTCAAATATCAAAAATTATACATACATTTTTGATACACTTCAATTTGAAATTCAAGTCCAATTACAATTTACACAGTTAAGGACCATTCAATATAAAATATTAACTTTCTTGATTTATTTTAATATTGTAGCAGTGAATAGTTAGTCCTGACTGATGTATCTGAGTAAATCACGACGAATGGCTAAACAGCTTTCGTCGAAGTGTATGTTAATTTTTATAGAGACAAAAAATCATTGTACGAGTGTACGCATCGTTCCTCGTCTATTTATTTTTCTACCAATAGTTTCAATTATCATCACACTCGAAGGTATTTCTGTTGTTGAGATACGCGGTCTGTTCAAAAAATAACCGAACATTTGTAATTACGCGACAATGGATCGTCATAGCGACGAGTGGTTTAGAGCATTTCATTTGCCATAACTTTCTGCGTTACATGCATTTTACAGATCCTTTATATCGCATTTAGTTCCCGAGTTATTGTAATTTGAGTGCAAGGTGTCTCAGTGTGCGCAGCAATTTTCGCAATGTGTGATTCACGAGAACAATGGCGTAACGTGAAATTTTGTATGAAACTGGAGAAAACATTCACGGAAACGTTTAGACTTTTGAAGCAAGCTTATGGAGGTGATGTTTTTTCTCGTACACAGAGTTATGAATGGTTTATCAGATTCAAAAATGGTCGTCAATCAATTGAAGATGACCCTCGACCAGGAAGGCCTTTGACCGCAACCGATAACACTTGCATTGAGAAAATCAGTGATCTTGTGCCAATCAATCGCCAGTACTACGAAGGTGTTTTGAAAAGGTTGCGTGAAAAAATTCGCAAAAAGAGACCACAGTTGTGGCGAGACAACTCATGGTTTCTTCACCATGACAATGCGCCTGCACACTTAGCCTCGTTAATTCGCCAGTTTTGTGCAAAAAATCAGATGACTGTACTCCCCAGCCTCCCTTCTCCCCAGACCTTGCTCCCTGCGATTTCTTCTTATTCCCGAAATTAAAACAGTGCTGAAAGGACGGCGTTTCGACTCAGTTGAAGAAATTAAACACAATTCACCATTGGCATTGAAGGATGTTCCTACAGAAGCTTACCAGGACTGCATGGTAAAGTGGAAACACCGCTGGAATAAGTGTGTGGATAGAGGAGGGAAGTATTTTGAAGATGACAAAGACCAATAAGTTATATATCAAATAAAAAAAATTAAAAAAATAAAGTTCCGTTATTTTTTGAACAGACCTCGTATAGCAACTCGAAAACGTTTCAGTTAAAAAGTGTGATGAATTCTTTCAAAGTTATTATTTCCAGTACAGTAGGTCTTTTTAAGTGTATACATGTATAAGACCCGTAAATTCCGTTAAAAAATACCTATTTTACACTGCAGTATTAAATGTAATGCTGAGTGTGGATCACATTTAGAGTGAAAAGGGTTAATAGTTATCAACAGTCCGTAAATCTACTATGAATACCAACGAAATGAATAGCTAGTATAATCATACTTTTACCTACAACCGTACTTTTCGTGCGTTCTCATCATTTTCTGGAATATGATGATTAAGAATTATGCTGTAAAGAAGTTCTTCGTTGGTGAAGAAATTCAAAGTCTCGACTTTCATCATCCACTTTTATGATTACACGTTCGCTCATTCGAAGTTGTAAATTATGAATATTCATATAATAAACATATGCATATGTGATCTGTTTCTCAAATTAATTTTCATATTTCATTCACACAGTTTGCATTTATTATATTATATATTTGACAAGGCCTTATAAGTTTAACTATATACTAGTCTTATAATTCACCGTGTGTCGTTATCGATCTAACATTATTTAATGTGTGTAAATTCACGATTTACTGTAGCGCTAATACCAAAAAAATGAAAACCTTCATTCACCCAATTCTCAAACTTTTAAATACAGAAGTTCACAAATTTAGTAAAATTAAGTGTACAAATTAGTAGATTTGAGGGTTTAAAAATATAAGAGTTCAGTAACGTGTAAATGTGTAAGTTTGTTTAAAACTTGCAATTTGGAAATTTAACACTTCAAGAAATTAGAAATTTGACAATATACAAAATTATGTCCTTGGAAACGAGGAGTTTAAAAATTTTTAGAATTGGGAATTTTAGTATTTGAAAATTTGGCGACTTGACTATTTGAAAATTCGAGAAATTAAAAATTTTGTACGCCCAAAAATTTCAAAATTGTAAAAGTTTTAAAATTTAGATATTTAGACATTTAAACAATTACAAACTTACAAATTTTTAAATATAATAAATTGAAAGAATAGAAAATCGAGAAACTGGAAATTTAAAAATTTGGGAAATTAAGTAACTTGTAAAATTGCAAGAATCGATTAATGTAACTAACGTGCATAAACAATAATTTGTAAATTTAATAATATTATCTGATAAATTATCATATAGGAGAGTCCGCATGCGATATATCGTATTTTTAAAGAAATAAAGACGAGCTGATATTTCATTTCTATCGAAAGTATTATGTCAGAATTTAAGTAGCATGAAAACAAAGGTATGCGTCAAAATTGTTGGAAAAAATTTGAGGAATTATAAGAATGGCTAAAGAAACAATAAAATGTTCAATGAACCGGCTTTACCGTTACGTGGTTACAAAAGACAGCAAGTTTTACCAATAAAATAGGTCCTCCATTTCCTACACTGAGTTTCCTGATATTTTACAGAATCTTTATCTCCTGAAACCTCTGCAACGACAAGAAGCGAACGAAGACCTAAATGGGTCCGGTATTGATGACGATATTAACCCGTTTACGTGACGAGAGCGCTCAAGTGAAAGCAAACAAGAACAAACATAATCTGGTTACATGAGCTCATCCGAGCGGAACAAAACTTTTCGTACTCGATGTAACGCTCGGAAATTGATAGGTACTTTCACAAATTACGGAAAAAAGAAGGAATCAATATTTCAATGTCGCTTTGTTTGAAAGAATATTTATAAAATGTCGAGCCGAGTAACTGCATGAGATTTCTTTCAATATTCATCAATTAATCTAAAAGTTGCTTATCATGAATCTGAAGATTACGTAGAATAGTGGTGCGTCTTAGTTATACATAATTATGGGTAGTTGTTTCGTTAACCCTTTGACTACTGTTGGCGCCTATTGGCGTCCGAAACATGTTGACTTCCCGGCACTGTAGGCGCCAATTGGCGTCCAAATCAAATTTCGCTTATTTCGCCCGTCTTAAAATTTTATAATTGCTCTTATGGTAATGTAGTCCTCCAATGGTAATGTAGATTACCTATTTCGATTAACTTGTTTTAATTCACAGCCACGACAGGCAGGCGCCTATAGGCATAGGAGCTAGGGAAATTTTATCTATCATAATTGTAATAAATCATCAATCACATTAATTAAAATTAATGTTCACTTCAAGTAATATTCGTTTAATGTAATAAATTTCAGTATTTTGAATATTTTAATATACTTCCTCAGTAATGCATGTCTAACGAAAAATTTCGCCGTACGCAGTGGACGTCGCGAGTGAATTCGTACCGTACCGTACGACCAGGGCGTGCCAAAGTCTGCCGTAGTCAAAGGGTTAATTTGAGACTTCAAAATTTGGAAATTTCTAATCTTTTAAAGTTCGACATAACCGAATTCCTATATTTTTTAATTCCCAAATTTTTAAATTCTCCAAATTCCTTAATTTCCTAATTAAAAAGATTCAAGCACCAGAATATTCAAATCGTTACATTTTATAATTTGTAAGTGCCTCTATTTACAATACATTTCTGCAAAATCTAAAAAGTTAAAGTCTCCAAAATTCTCAAAATGGCACATTTCTGGCATGATTTCATAAAAATCATAATCTAAAATTCCAAAACTATTATATAATACAAATTTCTACATTTTCAAATTAAAAGCTTTTTTAAATCGTACATTTCGAATTCACCAAATTCTCAAATATTTAAACTACCTAAATTCCCAGGAACGAGTAGTTCAAAAATTTCCGAATGTTTAAACTTGCATTGTTTCAAAGTTCGACATTCCTGAAATTTCTAAGTTTCCAAGTTTCTATTTTTTTTTGAACTTCCAAATTTTTAAACTACCGCCAATTTTCAAGTTTTTAAATTTTCAAATCTCTCAATTCCATAGATGCAAAAATTTTCAAAGTCTACAAATTTTTCAAGTTTCGAACTCCTTCACCCGGAATTTCCAAATTTAAAAACTTCGAAATGTCTTGATTTCCAATCTTCCAAAGTCTCGTGTTTCTGCATTCGTAAGTTTCCCATACATTCAAATCCAACGAGTCTAAAATTTCATTTATTTTACAGCCAAAACTTTATGTCGCATCTACTGGCAAGTAATCGTCAATGAGTTTGGAACGACCAATTTTAAAAATTTGACCATAGTACTTGGTATCGTTGACTTCTCCCGCGTCTCCTCGTTACGCGATTCACGCACGGTGGTATCAGTTAGTAGGGCATTCGATTTTGTTGGATTTTTGCAGAAATCCTGGATATTTTGAATGAATTTTAAATATGTTTGTTAGCTGCGAAAACGTACGTTCAACTACACTTAGGTATAAGTCAGAGCCATAAAAAAAGGTTAACTCGAGCCCTGCGCCGAGGTCGTAGCTGACTGTTAAGAGAAAACCAAGACTCTCTCCTCTAGGGGGTACTTCCCCTTCGCTTATGCGTAAAATAGCCTTTTTAGCAGTACAACCTAAGCAGTCGGTTCGGCAACAACACATAGCACAGTCTCTGAATTTAGCGCGTTTCAGGACTGAACACTCTGTACATTTTCTAATTTTACTGTATATATAATAAATATTCGTTAGCGTTTTGTTGGAAACAAACAAACTCTGTGGTTGCTTATTCAACAGATTTCTCCGTTTACGGGCGTTTAGGAAGCGAAGATGAACTACAGAATAAAATGAAATTGAAATTCTCGCGATCTGGACGATCCGTCGAGGATTAAGCAGATATAAATTTATAAGCAATCAGGAAAACTTCCTTCGAACGAACCACCATGAACTCCTTCGTCCTCAAAGGGTTGAACAGGAATCTCCACAGAGAAGCTACACGCCGAATACACTTTCACGGCGAAACACCTAATAAACTGTCTCGTTTGTTAGATGGAACATCGAGTCAAGGTTGTTCATCAGCCTCCTACGCTATTCATCCTCGCGTGTCCTTTGACATGCACACTCTTTGTACTCGGCGAACCGTTTCTGCTTCTTAGATTCTGCTCGAGCCGGGATTTGACAAAATTAAAGTTTACTACGGTTTCAATATAATCTCCGGTCTGCAGGTACACGCGCACGAAGTATATTCCGTTTGCCGTGCAAGGATTCGGGTTAGGCCAGCCTCTGTCTGTGCGTCTGGTTATAGCGGGGGCGTGCGACGAGGGCCAACGAGGTGCAGCAAGGCATAATATTTCGGATGAAGGATATCGCGTGTCATAAAGCGCGGTGTAGTCGTCAAACGCGGATCCGGGGCTGGGTCGTGAAACGAACGGGAAACAAAAGGGGGCGGTAGTCGCATGCGTGAAAACGGAAGAAGGCAACACACGGAGTAAGAGAACGAACGATGAAGAGGCAAACGCTGGCTTGGGATTCGCCGTGGAACAAATTCATAACTTTGTAGCGTAGAAAATTTTACCGCGGATCGTAAAATAGCTACGCTTATATGGTCTGGCCAATCGACGCCGAGCAAATACGCTCGAAGACAGCCGACGTCGTTCCCGATGCAATCGTATTCGCTGACGTTTATGGAAAAGACGGACGATGGGTCACGGAATCGATGACGATCGACGTCGTTTCGCGACTGGACGATCTGTCCAGACACCCGATAATGGGCTGCATTATCCAACGGGAATCGCTCGTACCGAACCTGTAAATCCTCCAACTCTGCCTCGATTCTGTTATACGTCAACTGTACTTATACTTCACCCTTTTCTGATTAACACGAGTCCTGCGGACTCGCGCACCTAACTCTTGGTCGTTTCATTATCGATATGATCCAATAGATAAGTTTTTAAACGGCATCGACAAGAGATCATCCTAGTCCGTTTTGATACAAGTTTCATCATTATGCAGAGGACACGTTTTTCCGATTTCACTTTTACTAGTACAGTCAAGTTCCGTATAACATGTGTTCCTATAACGAAAATTTCTATAACGCGCAAAAGATACTGCGACTTTCGTTTTTCTATAGCACCGTTCTTTGTACAAGGCGGTAAATAATAAAATACCCTGTCCAAATGCCAATCGACGTTCTAAAATCTGATCAGCGATTATTATAGTGTTTCCTGTACTGATTATGTATCTACAATTCGTTTTTCGGTAGCACGTACAGTTTCGGAGAAATTTGAATTTGAAAATAAAGACAAATTTTCGAAATTCAAACTAATTTTGAGAGGTAACTACACAATATACAAAAATTCTGTTTACACCCAAAGATCCCGTGCTACATATAGCTCAACTTTACACTATATCCTTACTTTTTAATATAAATTGAAAAATATACGCAAAAATTTGTGCAAAATCGATGTCTCTCCACGTTCGTTGATGATTAAACATGTTTAATTATCCATAATGCATAAAAGCAGATACCGTCGTATTCAGGAAAGTCTACAGAATGTTTGTGTGTAAACAAAATTTTAATATCTTTTACAGATACCTCACAAAATTGGTTTGAATTTCGAAAATGTGTTTTTTTTTTTCAAATAATATAAAATTTGTTGGACAGCGGCACGGGAATTATCTGCATTTAAGAAGCATATCTTATTAAGTTAAGCATTACATTGTTTTCGTCATTGTAAAAATTTACATAATTACATTTTCATTGAATTTTAATGAAATAGGCGGTTCTTTAAACATTAATGACATTTTTTTATTAACTGCGTAGTATATGTGCCATTCATTCTTAAAAGTATTGTTCTCTTTGTTACAACATAAGGAATAAAAGTTGGCATAGCCATAATTATTTTAAACGCGTTTGCTAAAATTATAAACGTTTCTGATCTTCACTGCGACCATAAAGGTGTAATATCAAATGTTTGAAACTCTCGCATGCTAATCACAAAAGTACAAATGACTCGCAAATCATTCTAACAATTCCAAATGTAAATAAAGTGTATTTCTGACTGCATACAAATGATTGAGTATCTGAAAGTGAAGAACAGCGTGGACAAATTCTATTTGACGCAATTTTTCAATTCTTCAGACTCACCATATGGAAATATTTGATATAAATTTTAGTTTACCTACACTGCAACAGTATATTTATAGATTCGATAGTGTTTTCAATTTTATATTTCTTTTGCATGTAGAATAAAAAGTTTCTAAGAGAACGTTTATAATGTAAGTAAAATGTTACAGTAAACAAGTCAGTGATAATTTAATAAACAAAAATTGTATAGACTATTAAAGAGTCTAATATTAATGCCACGAATTGAGGTACAACAATCATATAATTGTAGATGCTTATAATCAGCTTGACTAATTCGAAGGCAAAATATTTACGTACATAGAAATTAATTACATACTGAATTAATATCAGTTAATCACGATATGTTCGAAACAGGAAATTGTAGAATTATAATAAATATAATAAAAACAGTTAAAAATACAAGCGTATAAGTGTTCACTTAACACTTTCAAAATATTTCTTTTGACATAACTCTCAAAAAGCACTGCTATATCTTTTTGTTACATTTATTTCTCTTTATGTTATCTTTATTTCGCTTGTCTTACATTGTCTTCCACAAAAAATATTTATTAACCGGTATGTTGCAATTTTTAAATGAAACTTTGTAACTCGAAGTATCATTTCTACACAATCACACTAATGCTATCTTATGATTCTAATCGGTACATTATGAATTTCGCGTAGGTGACAAATTCAAAGACACTGGAATTGCGCCAATAATGTCAATAATAATTATTTAAACACATCGATTATTCAGTCGTTCAAAATGAGAAAACTAGTAATAATAGCATCTGTAGTCTGTAATATAGCGAGTTTCCAGCACGACTAATCGATAAATCAATTACGTGGTATCGAGGCTAACAAAACACAATATCGGTGTCTTTGCCGCATTCAATATAAACGGTTGCGGTTCTCCGTTTAGAGATCGTTACAGAAACTCCTCGTATATCACAGAACTACTATAATTTCTACCAGCGTGATGGACTTTTACGGCCATTTGTCGGTCGAACGGGGCACATGGTACCCGTCTTTTACGAGTCCAGCGAATAAGCTTGCCGCCGGTAAAACGTTTCTCTTCTACACGCTATGATTTTACTGATAACCGATGAAAATGCAAAATAGTCATCGACACTACCTTGCCGATACAAGTAGCTTGTAAGTCAAGTTCTATTTTACGGGAAAAAGATTAAAATTTCGAAAGAAATTTTTTCTATCTTCTACAAATTTATACTCGTGGAACGTAACATATTTAAACATTTATACTGTCGAACGCAAATTGTTGAATAAAATATCTTCTTTGAATTTTTCTCAAATAAAGTTAACCTGTTTTTCGCATAATATATGCTATATTTGGATAAGTACCTGTTTATTAATAGGGTGATAAAAATAATTTTTTTCTTTATTTAATAACTTCATAGTCGAATCACAATTATTTCATAATTATTTCATGCTAGCGGAACCATTTGTTGCTCAATTTTTTCATTGTTAAGGACAGAAAAGCACTCTTAAGGGGGGGCCTCCATGTAGAACGCCAAAATTAAGCCGATTTTCAATCATTTTTTTAAAGGATAAAGGGTGAGTAAATATTTTGATGGTTATGAGGACTATTTAAGTAATACTTCTACTTCATTTTGGAATTTCTTTGTTGAAATAAAATACAAAATGGCGGAGGTACAGCCTGTAGCGCTAGAAGCATCATGAAGCGACATCTAAAAAGGTGTATACTCTAGTGTCGGTTCTTATTATCCGAAACAGCCAAAACGAAGAAATTTTATTAGTACATAGTTGTAGTAAATGGATGAACGTAAGGTATCGAAAAAATATTAAAAATTGGAAGAATGGCAGACCTCGGAAGAAAAGTGGAAATTTTATACAAAAATTGCAGTATTTTTTGCAATATAAAAAATATTTATTTCCATGATTTTAACTTACTTTTAGGTTCATCCAGGAGACATAACTATGATTAAAATGTGTACAAAATTTCCGACCGATCGGTCGAGTAACTTTCGAGTAATCGTGTACACTGATCTTCAACTTCGCGACGAAACGAGCTTCGAGAAAATCGCATTTAAAGTTTCGGTAAGAGAAAAATATGTGATTTTGCGATTTATCGGTTAGTCTGCTATTATTTCAATGGTTTTCATATCTACCATTACTTTGAAAATTCTGCGTAATACTTCCTCCGAAACATCCGACTAAACCTTATTTCAGGCATAGAAGCACTTGAAACAGGGATAATAAATAAGCAAACTTTTGATCATTACTGCAGTGCGCGTGTCGGATCGGTGCGAAGGTGGGTCACGTGTATAGGTTCTTACAACAATAGCTTTGTACTTTACTCCAAATACCAATGTTTCGTATTCTGTAGGATCAAAAGTAACTTTTTAAATTAAAAAAGAAAATGACTTTTTTGACTCCATCTACATGGAGGTCCCCCATTAAACTGTCATTAATAATACTGATAAGAAAATAACTGAACGCATGAAATGTATTTCTTCAGCAACATAGTGCTCAAATACTTGTATACTTTGGTAAAGTGCGATTTTTCTAATCTTTAAATACACTTTTTCGCATAATTAATTAGCCATCCAAGACTAACATTGGATATACAGGGTGTCCCAAAAGTGTTGAAGGAGCCGGAAATGGGAGGTAGGTGGGGTCATTCTGAACAACTTTTTCATTTGCAAAAATGTCGTACGGGGCTTCATTTTTAAATTATTAACGAAAAACACCGACCAATCAGAACGCAAGAATCGCGCGCCACACGATGCGATCACGACCACGGCCAATTATAACTCGGGCCTACACTTTTGCCTTCGAGTGCGCGCAATTCTCGCGCTCTGATTGGTCGGTGTTTTTCGTTAATAATTTAAAAATGAAGCCCCATACGATATTTTTGCAAATGAAAAAGTTGTTCAAAATGACCCCACCTATCTCCCATTTCCGGCACCTTCAACACTTTTGGGACATCCTGTACATTCTTCGTACGTAAAAATAAATTCACACTAAATTATATCAAAGTCCACGAGAACGAGTGCATAAACTGCCTCAATACCATGTTCACAGGCTTTTTTAGAGTTCCCATAAATTAATTCCTAGCTTCCCCTAGAATCAAATGTAAAAATTACGCCAACTCTAATCATCATAAAAGAAAAGTTTATCAAATGTGGTAAAAAGAAAACTTAAGTTGCCTAAGGAAAGTACAACAACTAAAAAGAAAAAGATTTCCCCATTTGTAAAATTTTAAGAATGGTTGGGTTTTAGAAATTTTGGGATAGGTATTTGGGAATTTAGAAATTTGTGGATGTCGTTGTATAAGTATTCTGAAATATTTGGAGACCTCAGAATTTTGGGAGCTACGGATAATGGAATTTATAGATTCAGTAGTCTAGAAATTTCGAGATGTAAAGATGCGGAGGTGTAGAGATTTGAGGGCCTAGGAATTTGCGGACCTTGAGATTTGCGAATTACTTAAAGTAAGATTTGAATTATGAATTTGGGGATGAACATTGGAAGTTTGGTTATTTTGAAATCTAGGAACTTGGAGATTCAAAACTTTGGAAATTATTATGGAAATATGAAAATTTAACGACATGAAAATTCTAAAAGCTAGAGAATTAGAAGTTTTGGGAATTTAATAAATTAGGAATTTGCAGATTTAAGAAACGTGTGCAAGATTTATATTGTATTAAAGTTGTCCCAACTGGATGTGTAGTAGGGGAGCATTTCGGTGGGATAATATGATACATATGTAAATACTTATAAACAAAGTCAGGAATGCGAGCAGAATCAATCAAAGTGTGCGAATTATAGAGAACAGCGAGCGTGCGTGTGAAACTGAAAAGACAGAGAGTCGGCGAGAGTGTCGATTAGAAAAGTGCAGGTTTTGTAATTAAACATATTTATACTAATAAATAAATAAAAACTGTGTAACAATTCTTGTATTTCGCATAAACCTTACACGTGAAAATATCAAATTTGAAAATCTAAAAATTCTCAAGCTTATATACATACGCATCCTTATCCGGGGGACAAAGCTAGTAAGTTGCACTCAAGGGTACATTAACCCTTTGCACCCGACAGGTCACTCACACTCGCCACTGTGTTTAATACAGCAATTTAAAATAGCTATTTTCTAACAAAATCTGTAGTGTTGCACGTGTGATGTATACATACAATGAAGCAACTGATAGTAGCAAGTAATAATAGAAACATAATAACTTCAAATGAATTCATTAAACCTATAAACCAAAATATTTTACAGTCGCTATCTGCTATCAATAAAAATATCTTCGATTGCAAAGGGCTAATACTCCACACTTAAATAATCTGGCTGTAAATATTACCTCATACCCAGTACACGTGCAACAAAAGGTTCCAGGTTCATCGAGACATGAACAAAAACGAGCAATTCAACCGTCATGGTTAGCCGATCCTCGTTTCTCCGCAACGCGCCAAAGAGAAAGAGAGAAGAGAAGTAAACAGAAAACGAGAGCGATCAGAAACCGATGAAAATCACTTTACCTTGGCCGTAGCACACAGGCAAAACGTTACATTAGGTTCGGTGCAAGGTCGGTGTTCCTATCCAAGTGGAATCGAAACATCGAACAAAATGACAGCGCAAAGGATGCGAGCCGATGGCACGAAGATACGCGCAGCGTGTGCGAACGCGTCAGTGCGTAAGTGGACGCGGATAAACGGAAACCAAACGTTGAGTTCGGTTAATGTCCTGCGGACAGCCGGGCGTATGGGGTTGCCCTGACGTTGATAGGTTGCAGGGTGGGAGTAGAAGAGTGGATAACCAGACGAGGGGCGAAGAAAGAAGAGAGAGAGTGAACAAGATAGCGAGACGAAGACAGGAAACAGGTGATGCACACAGATGGGAGCAAGGATGGCTTTACAGGCGAGGGACTGTAAAGTGGTAACCACAGAGAACGGTGCGGGAGCCATCGGGAACAGATTGCGATTCCCTTCTCTCCACCATTTCTATCCGGTCTTTCCCTCTCGCTCTATTGTTTCTCTTTCTTCGACACGCCAGCAACTTCCATCTCGCTTCGATACAACGAGTCGACCAATCGGCGGACGTGTACGTGCCCTGACACTACCGCCTGTCGCACCCTCATTCCCTGCTTACCTCGCGGGCACAAAATACCTGACAGCCCTATTGCCAGTCCCATTAACAGGTGTTAGAGCGCGCAATTAACTCGAAATCCTGAACCTCCACTTGCACCGGATTGATCGTTGTCGTTACCTGCTTGAAAAATGCTTACTTCGAGATCGAGCTACTACCCTTTGCCCGCAGCGTGTTGAACGGTCATCCATATGTAGCTTCCTTCGGCTACAACACGTAGTTCACCTATCTACGGACAGCTGATCTTTCAACATTTGAAATTCCCCTATAAATGTAAACGGATAAACGGATTTCTGAATTGATACGGTTCTACAATTCTAGACTGTTATTAAATTAAATTGGTAAATACTCGAATTACAAATTTACAAGTTATGAATATTTCAATTTTTAGCAATTTGTATTAGCCTTCACTTCCATATTACCAACTTTCTGAAACTAAATATTCGAATTTCCATACCATCAAATCTTTGAACTCCAAATTCCAGATTAAGAACTAGAGAAGAAAACTTTGGATATTTCAAAATTTTAGTATGCGACGACTTTCTCTAATTGAATTAAGACAATTTCTAAATGTTTTGATTTATACATGTTTGAATTCCTAAATTATTAAATTATTGAATTTCTAAACTAATCAACTCCCCAATATTTAAATCTCTAAACTACAAAGCTTAAATACTTCCTAATTTATAACTTTATAAGTTTCTGTGATTTTGAATATTTAAATCTATAAATTTCTATATTTCGAACTTTCTACGTCACCGATTTTTAATTTCTGCATTGTGAAGTTACGAAACTTCTAATGTTCAAATTATCTAATCGTCAGTATTCCCAAATTTCAACATTTCCGGGTGACCAGATCGAGCGGTTTCCAAGAACACGAATTTTTGAAATCTCACGGTTTTAAATTTTCAAGTTTACAGGAGCTTAAATTTTCATTACCAAATTCCACAATTGCTGAATTTGAGAATATACAAGCTCATGACCAAGAAAATTCGAAGTCGCTGTATTTTTAAATTCCATAACTCCTCATTTTCTAAATTCAGAACTGTTCAGATTCCCTCCTAACACAAACTTGTAATGTACTAAATGCGAGAAGTTAGAAGATTAAAAACTGAAAATTTCATAATTCGAAATTTAAAAAATATGAAATTAAAAAATGTCTACAATTACCAAAATTCTAAATTATAATAATAGAAAATAATCAAATTTCTAATTGTCAAATTATTAAATTTCCAAGTTTCAAAGTGAGAAAATTTCGAATTTCCCAAATATCTACATTTTTAAATTTAAAATTAAGAATGTTTAAATTCTTGAATTTCCAAATTGTTAGATCTTCTTTTTCCCCACTTTACAAATGTTTAAATATCCAAATTGAAAAATACGAAAATTCAGTCATTGACTACGGACGAAACTGGACAATCGTGCGAATTCTGGGAAAACTCGACTACGGATCAACGGCCATAAAAGTCCTGTATTTGTAGGAATATCGAACACCACGTATTCAGAGAACAATTTCTAACCAGCCGACAGAATAAACAAGACAATTCCCGTTGTCGATGTACACGAGAAAATTCGTTATGCATAGTTGGAAGTTATTAACAGAAATTCCCCACTTCATAATATAATCGCGAGCAGTGGATTCGGGGGCAGCAAATATAAAACACGGAAGAAAGTTTAACGCCGCGGTATTCAGTGAATTCTGAAAGTAGTTTCTTTTCCACGTTAGTTGGTAACCACAGGGGTCGAGAACAGCCACGAGGAGTGTTGGCTTCAGAGAAGGAAGGATCACGAAAAGCACGATTAATCAGGATACTAGAGATACGTGTTCCGCGTGTGCACACAGAATGCGTACAGACCCGTCGACTATGTTTAATCAAACTCACCGATTTGGGCTTCAAAGAACGACAAGAAAGGCGGAAACAGAATCATTGGGACTGTGTTGATGGGTGTTTGGTACGGCTACGTTTACCTCGTAAAATCTCATCGTTTTCATGCCGGCTAGGCATCAGTCACCGAAGGAACGAAGAAGTGCGATTCGGAAGAAACAGAGATACTAAATCCTATTTTGCAATAATAACCTCAGCCGCTTTTAATTCTTTCGCTGTTAATGTTGTCCTCGTGTTTTGAATCTTAGCAATCGATCAAACTGTATGACAATTACAGTTAATCTGCTTTAAAATGCTCCCCTACGAACTATAAAATTACATTCAACAGTGATGCACCCTCGAGAGCTTGCCACCCGGACCCGCAGCGTTGTGTAAGCGGGGGTACTGATGGCTGCCGTGTTCCTCGATTAAACATTACAAATTTACGTACTGTTACACATACAGTGACTCAAAGTAAAACTCGGACACTTGCATATTTTTGTTTTATGAGATAATTAGTGTACAGCACGAATTAAATGAACGATCGAGTATCTTTTATTAAGCTGCAGTAACTGGCATAGAAATCCATGAAAAAGGAAAACCAAATTACAATCTATTAATCAAATAACAGACAGAGTATCAAACTGAAAGGAAATTCATATCAAACTAAAACTCAAACTAAATTCGAAGAATCTCAAACCTCGTAAATTTTCAAACTTTAATTATCAAAATTGCAAATCCTCAAATTGTAAAATTTATATATTTTTCATTTTCTACGTCTATATATCTTCAAATTCCAAATTTCCTAAATTACCAACTGCTAAAAATTCGTAAGTTCTCAATTTTAACAATCACTAAATTCCCAAAAGCTCCAACTTTTAAAATATCAAATTCCAAATTTTCTAAGTCCACCAGTTTTTAAATTTTCAAATTTGAAAATCAGTATATAGCATACAATCCCAATTTCTAAATTTTTTAAATTTACCAACTTCTATAATCTTGATTTCGAAATATCTAAATATACGAATTTAAAAATCGCAAAACTCTATGAGGAATTCTTCATTCTTTTTGCATTTCTTTCTTCCCATGTCAAAAAATTTCTAATTTCCTCGACTGTCGATTTCCAAATATTTAAATCCACGAATTATCAATCAAAATATTTAAAACCACATTTTTAAATATACAAATCCCAGCGAGCGTAAATTTTAACATTCTCATATCAAATTTACAGATTTGGAAATATAAAAATCCCGAAATTCTTGAATTCTCTATTATCACGTTTCTCAAAAATTCTAAAATTGTACACTTCTCATGTTCCCTAATTTTCAAATCGCTAAATTCCACCAATTTCTGACAATCTAAATCTTGTAATTTCTCTAACTTTGAAATGATAAAATTAAAAAATCTGTAAGTGTATAAAAAATATATTAATGTCACAAATTTCCGAATTAAATAATTCTTCCAAAGCAAACTTTACAAATTGCAATGTTTTATATTACAGAAATTTCCAATTTTAAAAATTCTCAAATTAAAAATTTCCTAAATTTCTAAATTTTTTAATTTTTAAATTATCAAATTCCTAATTTAGAAAATATTAGTTCTCGAAATGTAGAAGTAGGAAATCCGGAAATTTAAATTTCGGAAAAATAGAAAATTAAAAAATGTGAGTATTCGATAACTACGAATTTCTTATTTATCACAACTGCACTAAAACATCACATATTGGCATCGTACAACCAAATAAAACAGTTCAGTACGAATTGAAAAAATTGTTTAATCGAACAATAACTACAATATGAAAATCTTCATATATTGTACTCACATTTTCAAATTTAAAATAAAGTATAACCCTGTCAAATACTGACCGTTTCAGTATTTTCTTCGTCATTTTTAAAACGAGTCTTTCGCGACAGCTATAAAATTTGATTAGAAAAAAAAGGGTCGTTTACGCGACAAACTCTTAATGCAGACGTTTCCGGAAAGGCAGGGACGTACATAGATGACGAATACACGGTCTGTCGCGATGGATAGAGTTGTACATAGGGGCAGCAATACATGGACGCAGTACGTATGTATGGATTGCTACGGCAATTAAGTTTTACGAGGCTGCATCGCAGGGAGAGGTGGCTGTTTCGAACGCGTTGAGTGCCGCTCGTAAAGCCAGCTAGGGATAACTGCAGCGCAGCCTGTTTATCCCTTTACCCTTTTCAAGGTAGACGACGAAACGCGTTGAGTATCAAGCATCAACGTCCCGGGGAATTGCTGATAGGAAATCGATCGAACCCACGAAGAATCGTGTTCAGTAGCGAACTGTTTGTTGTATTTTTATGTAGTCTCTACGATTTTGCGATCGACTCTCGTAAATACCGGAATTCGGAATTTATATATCGACATTTTACTGTCTAGTCAAATATTCACAGACTACGGACTTTTGTTCGACGAATTCGGAATTTCGGTTTTCGGAAACGCGAGCGATTGGAAATACGGGCAAGCGGAAATTGAAGCGTTTGGAGACTCGCGGAATAAGAAATTATAGCTTTTGGAGATCGGAGTTTCTGGAAACTTTGAAAAGCGATAAACGTGGAAATGGAAATTTAAATTTCGGAAAACTCGGAGAATTGGAAACTGTGGAATTGGAAATTGGACATTTTGAAAGTTCGTGAAATAGAAAGCTAGGGTTTTAAGGATACTTAGGGAACAAACAATGATAGATTTCGAAACTTTGGGCTACTGGAAATGTGGAGAATTGAAAGTTATAGATTTTGAAAAATTTTGTGATTGTAGTTTTTGATAACATAGAGAATTGAAAATGATGAATTCTTGAAATTCAAGAAATTGAAAGTTGGAGTTTCTGGAAACTTACGGAATTCGAAACTTTCATTTTTATAAATCTGCGGAATTAGAATTTAGATAATTTGGAATTGCCAGAAATTGGGTAGAAATTGAATATTTGTAAAGTAACAAACTGAGATTGTTTGAAATTCTGGAATGTAAGAACTTTAAAATCGAAATATTTAGAAATTTATCACAAGGGATAAAATGAAGGGGGGTTCAAGAATATCGAATTTAATTATTTTCACATTCAATGACTGTGGGCTAGGTATTTTGTTTTTTTTTTAAGAGGAAATGGGCAGATATAAATTTACCAGAGATAAAAAAGTCAGTGTTAATTTAAATGGTCATTGAACAAGATTTGGAATATACTTTAAACAATTAAGTTAAAAAGGTTGATTTTCAAGCTTCAGTGATCTCAATTATCGATGTAAAAAATAAGTTGCGAAAGAGTTCTTACTACTGCAAGGTTGTTATGCGAATACATAATTCTATTTATATTTCATTCCATTATTGAAAAGTTATTGAATGAATGAAAATTAGAAAGTATATTAACGGAAAAAAATGGTGCACATTTTCTTAGCAACATTAAATTATACATTTATTTTTATTCCTCGCTACAACATTAATAGCACAAACAAATCTTTGTAGTTTGGACTTCATTTTAAATTAAAGTTAAATTTATGTCATATACAGCACACTATGTAATAAGTAGTAGATAAGCAAATAAATTACGTATTGACTGAAAGGTATAACTAGATTACAGATACCCATTGTAAGTATAAATTCAATAAGTTAAAGCAACCAGAAATGGTCGAAACTAAAATGAAGAGGAAAATGGAACCTTTCAATCTCAATCTATCGAACGAAAAGTTTCAGAAATTTTTGCTCTCTCAATTTTCATTCGTTATCGAGTAAATGAAAAGTAACGAATGACTTCGGTGAATAGAAATACACATTTTTCGAATTCGATACCGTTTTATCGATAAAGCTTTATTCTAACTTCACGTTTTAACAACTGCAGTGATTACGTTTCTGCAACATCAATTTCGTTAGCTAATTATGCACTGAAACGGCCATTGTTCAATCAAGTTCTTAAGTAAGACGTTCACAGAAATGCGACCATCTAATTACAACAGTATATCATTATAGTAATTTTCCCGTCTGGCATATTAGCTTAGAAAGTTTTCTATATTCGGAAAGGGTACATCATTGTTTATTCTAATGGGAATGTTTTTAAAACCATATTAATTGGTCAGTGATAAACAATTATAATTTTTCGTTGCATTTTTAAAATGTAATCAATATTTGAGAGGTTTACATGATTTCTATTTACACGGTTCTCTGAGAAGTCGCCCGCGTAAATCGAATACGAACGTGATACACAAACGAAAAAATACAGAAATTAACAATCGACAGAGAAGTTGTAATAGAACGACACAGATAGTGCTGCAAAGTGAGATTAATTAAGTACCTTTAATTTTTTATACCTACATTTTGGAGTGCATTGAATACGTATCGATCTTCCGCAGGTTGGAATGATTAAGGTATTTTAAGCGTTTTAGAACATACAATCTCTTAACATGTCAGTAATACTTCTGTCTAGAATATAATGTTCTGAATAGACAATGGGATTATTAAAATATTATTTAGTTTCGTTTATACAACATTTTTTCTCCAAAATGTATCAATCTTTACTTAAATTCTCTGTTTTTAATATTAATACGTATATTAATATTAACTTATAAATGTAAATATATAAAAGGAATCGGAAATAAAATTTGGTTTAAATAAAAATCGATGCAACATATAATCCGATTTGTTATGAAAATACCGTTTAATATGGTTGAATTTTTACATTCTCGAATATCATAAAACAGTGTTAATAGACTATATTAATAAAAATAATTAAGTAAAGCATAATTTTGTATCACCCAAACGAATGCATTAATCAACTAACAATTCTTAGTACCTCGGAATCGTCAACCTCTAAAACGATATGATTAAAATGAAGTTTCCTCGACGTCACGGACTTTTTTGTATAGTGTAATTTGTGAAAGAAATACAGCGAAATTACATGTCAAGGGAGTCGAGCAGACCGGATCCGTATTAAAACTTTCTTAATTTTGTATTGTTGATGGAAAAGGAGAGATGTTTTTGTTGCATCTTGCAGGAATTTTAAACGAATCATCGGAAGTTACGTTTTCTTCGGGAAACTTTAATTGACCAAGAATTATTCTAAACAGATTTTCCTTTCAGCATCCGCCCTGCTATTATTGCCTTGCTTTTCGAAGCCGTCGAGAGGAATTTCGATGATACAACGGGTACTTCAATATGTCCTGGCGTCAATCAAATGCCGTGGATGGATTCTAGTGCGTTTGAAATATAATAATGCGTCCGTCGATCCATCCTCTATGTCACGATACCAGCCTCAATATGAAATGACGTATACTTCCATTGAATATCCGTTGTAGTATCGATCCATCAAAGAAATTAATGACAGAGTTACCGGCTCCGGAAAAAATCTATTGGCTGGTTACTGCGAGGTTAGCCTTTCGATTTTACGGTGTTCGGTCAAAAAGCATTCGTGATCCGTAAGTGTGCTATAACGGTGATGGGCAGATCGCGTGCTCGCTCAAGAGTTCATAAGCATCGACATGTACGGCACATAAAACGATAATGCGAAACGAACCGAGAGTATGGAGGATACCGAATCCTTTTTCCCGTTTCTGACATTGCGCATCTTTAACACTAAACATACCGGCGTATATTGCGCGTTCACTTTAAAATTAAAACGATAACACAGAAATTAATGTATACATTAATTCTACATAGATGTTTGTTCCGACAATCATAAATCGTGCCGATAGAGTATCATTTAGCAGGCGATAGAGGTCTCGCTACGCGCATCTCAAGCGTTGAAGCCTGTTTGCAAAGCATCTTCTTCATGCAATCGGTTGCAACATGTGTATAACGAACAGTAGCAAGTACATTATACATATGTACTATTTATATATTTCAATAAATATATTTTAAACGCATCAATTCTCTATCCTGATAAAAATCCACGCGAAGGCGAAGATAACCTTAACATACTTTGTAACTTAATATAAGAACATTGCCAAATCGATATTATGTAATTAATTTTCATTAATGCTAATTTGGTTTCTGGCACAATCTCGCGAAAGAATCCGCCTGACTATTTTATTTGCTGTATATTTTTCATGTACAGGTAACCCTCCTATAACACGGTAGTTGGGTTCCCAGAAAATGCCGTGTTGTATGAGACCCAGAGGCAATACAAGAAGGGAGGTTACGTTCCGAAAACTTATTAAAAGCAAATATTTTTTTTTAAATCTACATAAACAACTTAATTTTTATTAAAAATATAAATGTATGCGGGTGTCGAAGATCCTGCAGCAACTGCACTTCTTATTTCTTTTTTGTTTGTCTTAATAGCCAGGACTGTTGCTTTCCGCAGCAGTGCATGTTTAACACTAGGTTTAATGGGCCCGTCAAAATGACGGATCTTAGGTTTCTTATTTTCAATTGCGGAAATTATCAAAAAACTTATGTCGAAATGAATATTAATATGTATATGTATTATTCATTGTTTACTTCTTTTTATAACTCATTTTCAATTTAGACTTAAGTGGTCATTTAACTTTCGTAAATCCAGTGTTAAGACGGCAAGCATCGCCGCGACCGAAGGAGTACGGTGTTGTACAAAGGTTTTTGCAATATTCTTATCGTGTTAGAGCGAAACCGTGTTATAGGATACGGTGTTGTAGGAGGCTTCCCGCAATTTATGAATCGTATTAGAGTGAAACCGTACTATAAGATTCCGTGTTGTATGAGGGCTACCTGTACTAAAGTATATGTATTTTTAAAATTGAAGTTCGGACCTTTTGAGAATTTGAGGAAAACTAATTATTTTCAAGTATAGAACGTACGAAAAAATAAATAAAGAAATATAAGGACGATATAAATATCATTAAGTATCATTTCTAATGACGAATTGCTATGAACGGTCAAGTATAGATCCGAGAACTTCCGTTCTAGATTTATGGGGAAAAGTTTGAGCGGAATCGTTGTTCGAACAAGCGTGACATTGTTAATGATGCAGTTCGATGGATGTTCCGTTTAGGAAAAAGAAGAATAGGAAAATAAAGGAAAGGAACACGGAACAAAGTATGATGGGACGCGTGTTCGATTGCCATGCGAGAGTCTTCCGTTTCTAGTCGTTCCCTCTCGAGCAATTATGCATAATAGGGGTAGCAGCTGGCCCGTAGCCACGTCTACCTGTTGCACGAGAGTCAAATCGCTCGTTCACTCGCTCGCTTATTCGCTCGTCGGCGCGAAACTACGGCGTCGTTCAAGAGGCCGTTTCCCGAGGGTGGAGGCAGGTCATTGTGAAAGAAAGAGACCACGCGCTGGTTTAGGGTTGGATTTTCGGCGTCCCACTCGAGGAAACCGTGTCAGAAGGTCAGCCTCTGCCGTGCTTTTCTACCCCGTGTCTGACGATATTATTGGATATCGATAGTACCGAAGAGGCCTGTTGAACCGACGGCTTGTTCAACGCTACGACACTGCTTTTACAAGCCGTATCCACTCAATTAGGATTGCTCGTATCTTCGACATTTGGAAAATTGAAAATTGGTCATTCGGAAAGAAGGGAAACTGAAAATTGTAGATTTTGGAAATTTAGTAATTAGAAATTGGAGTCTTTGGAAATTTAGGGAACTGAAAATTGTGAATTTTGGAAATTTTGGGAGTTGAAGAAATTGGAGAATAGGAAACTATGTTATTTGGAGATTCAGGAAATTGAAAATTGGGGGAGATGGATACTTGGAGAATAGGAAATTTGGACAGCTGGAAACTTGGAGAAATTGAAAATTTGAATTTTTGGAAACTTGCACAATTAAAAATTGCAGTTTTTTAAAATTGGTGTCTTCGAGAATTTGTAAAACTAGAAATTGTAATTTTTGGGAATTAGAGAATTTGAAATTGTGTATAATTCTAGAATGTGATCCCAATTCAATATCCAGAAGCTGCATGAGGTTGCTGGTGATGTGTGGAAGCGATAAGAAGTGTCTTGTAACTAAATTGTATTTACATTAAAATCGTAACGTCGTTCGTATTAAGTATCAATTACAATGTACCAAATTGTAAGGGAAAATATACATTTTGGACTAGCTATTTGTTATTTACATTGAGTAATTTTATATGTTTTAATAATTTGGACGCAGAAATGAGAATTGAAATTTTGTATTTTGAATATTATTGATTATGGCATTTATTCCATGAGTGGGTAATTTGAATATCATACACTGTTTTTTTTTTTTGGCAATATCATTTTTGCAAAGTCAATTGTAATAAATAAAAGATATCATTGCATACTTAGTTGCACATCGATATACGGTTTACAAGTTTTATACTTTTAACTGCTATTGGAAACATCAACGGGAACTAATAAGGAATAAGTACTTAAAAATGGAATACTACCATTAGAATTCAATTACTTACGAAATAAACCATTTTATACAAAGAAAAGTATAATATAGAAAAGAAGATTCGACAGGTTTTATAGTATCATATACATTCACAACAAATAAGACACAAAATAAGGTTTAAATAATGATCAACGAAGAAGAGAAAAAGTGCAATACGATGTAATATAAAATACAGCGTACAAAACTTATGTGTCGCAAATCAACACGAAAATAAAAAGTAAATAACGTAAGTAAAAATTGAGGTAATTACGTAAATAACGTAAGTAAAAATTGAGGTATGTCGGTTTTAAAAATGCTATGGAATTTCTGAACATAACAAAATTATGGTGAACTATGTTAACGTAATTTCCGATTCGGTAAACAGGATTTACGCATTTTCATGGCAGATGGATAAAGATTCATTTCGTTTATTTTTCAAAGTAACTGTATTATAAAACCATATTTTTGGAAAATCACGTTAACCTTGTGCTGCACGAACATTTTAAATTAAAATGAGTACATTTTTTGAATCCATACAAGTATGTAATATGAATGAAAAAATTGTAAACAATGTACGTTTGATTAAAAAAAAAAGTTTAAATGAAAACCAATATAACATTGTAAATTTGTAACATTTTAGAAAAGTGCAACGAAAGTTGAAATTACACAAAACAAGAAGTATCCTTCATAATTATACAAAATGTAAAATGAATAATTCAATTAAGTTTAACAAGATAGGCGAATTTCATAATAGCCATTTACAACAGAATGCAATATTCGACTAATTAATTTAATTAATTGTTGCATATTGCACTCTCACATAATTGTTAATAATTTAAATTTATCAATTGGTTGTATAATAAGTTAATGATTTATATTTCACTGTGATATATATTTGATGGATTTAGTAAATATTATACTGTTGAATACTGATAATATATAAAGAATGTAGGAAATTCACATATGGGTTTTTAACCCCTTGCCCTACAACTACGAACTACGCCCGTGTTGCACTCGCTCTTCAAATATGGTAGACATTGTTAATATTTTTAATACGCTTGAATGTTCAACTTCGGCCTAATCGTAATTTGTGCATCCGAGGATCACTAAATGGGAAATAATTTTGACATTCAAACTTTCTTTAATCACTTTAATGTTGTAGCAATTAATAGTTCGATATGTCTGACGCACTTGCTGAATAAATTGTAGCACAAGGGGTTAAGAAAGAATGAATTCATTAAAATATGTATATTATAATAGATTAATTCTTTTATAATATCTGTTTATTATTGTTAACGATTTAATGTACATTGATTAAACATTGATTAAAACATTAACTTTTTGACACGTACTATTTTGAAAACGCAACATAAAGTAATACTCATTCTATGAAAACTAAATAAATAGCAAATTTCGCAATTATTAAAAGGTATTGACAACATTTCTTGTTTCTCACAATTACAATTTTGTATTGCACCTTTTCAAAATATTGCAAATTTACAATATAACCTTTTAATAAATAAGATATGATAAGAGAAAGTATTTATACATATGTTCCTATTTTCTACCTAGTACCTACTGCTTGTAAGAGTTTAAAAATGTATTATCTTTCTCAAAATTAAAGAAAGTAACCTAACCAAGACTTATAAACTTTGTATATTTTCATTATTTAATACTTTTGAATTGAAAAAGCTTCGTAATTTGGATTTCAAAGACTATGCGTAATTGAACTTCTACGTTTATGTACGGTACAATAAGTACGATATTTCGTCCATGTATCAGTTAATAGAGCAAAACACAGATAATGGGTAAAATGCCTATGAAATCTAGAACTAGTAAAAATACCGATGCTTTAAAATCGATATATTTCAATTGATATCGCATATTAATCAATATTCGTACGAGAGCAATTTCGTATACGATTTTAAAACAAAACTTATAAACAGACCGACAGTTGGATTGTGACGTCAGATAATTGTCGAGCGAAAATGTAGCCCGCAAACCGAGCAAACTTTCGCAATTAGCAGTACCATTGGCGGCCTTGTATAATTATATTAAAACGGTACACGGTAACAATTAATTATACCGTCGGCTTTATATTAGGAATTTCCTCCACGCTAACTCAAGCAGACAACGCTAACTCCTGTCTGTACAATAGGCTGTACCTACTGTTACCGTACTCAAAATTTCTATTTTCCCCTGTTATGATGACTGAGATGCATAACAATATGACATAGTTAGCACTTCCAATTTCTAACCGCAATAACGACGAAACAAATCATTTGCGAGTTAAACTATAACAAGCTCCATACCGAGACTTGAACGTGAATTAGACTAACATGATTGAAATGTTGGTAGCACTGACAAGCTGTTCAAATATTCTCTAAACTTTCTGCAGTATTTTCAACAATACAAAAATGAGAGAATAAAATGAAGGAAATGTTGAAAGCCTAGGAGAAATTTCAGGCTCGTTATTACGCATCTGATTTTTTTATTTTTCTAACAGTTTGTTTTAGGTCTGTACTTGGAATTTAAGAACATCACCGTTTTCTGTATAACCCTTAGATTCTACAGTTCTCAAATTTTTATATTTCAAAATTTAGAAATGTCAGATTAACGAACTTGCAATTTTACGATTCAGATGTAGCAAATTTACAAATATTTAAATGTTCAATCTTTCAAATGTATAAAATTTTAAAAGCTAAAGTTAGAAAATTACAATTTGTAATATTTCAAATTCGGAATTATAGAAATTTTTAATTTGGAAACATATAGATTTTAAAAATTATTTAAGCTACAAATTTAGAAATTTAAAAAGTATTTAAGCTAGAAATTTAGAAATTTAAAAAGTATTTAAGCTAGATATTTAGAAATATTTAAATTTTAATCTTTTAAAGTTAAAAATTTACAAATTTTATAACAGAAAATTTTCAAATCAAGAAATCAGGTATTGTAAATTTACAAATTTTTCAGTTCTCAAAATTTCAGATATACGATCTTTGAAATCATTGAAGTAATTTTGAAGTTCCAAATTTTCAAATGTAGAAATCTTTACCTATTAAGTTAAGAATTCAAGAATTTGGAAATTATAAATCGTTAATTTAAGAATTGAGAAACTGTAAATTTTTAAACATCAATTTTGAAAATTTATGTCTTTAAGTTTACAAATTTTGGAGTCTTTAAATTCTGAATTTCTAAAATTTTCAAATATCAAATTTTGAATTTCGAATTTTCAGACATTGAAATTGAAAAATTTAGAAATTTCAAATTTTCAATTTACCAACTCCTAATATACAGTTTAGGAATTCTAAACTAATTGTAGAGATTCTAAATTTACAAATTTTCGTTCATATAAGCTCCTAAATTTACAAATTTAGAAATATAGCAACTACATTTTTTGTTCAATTTGTGAGTAGTCAACGTGTTCATTTGTTAGCAACAAAGTCATCAAACCTCCCACTAAACATCGTTTGAAATTCAGTTTTATGAAACTGTATTTTTTCCGAGGTAATACATATTCGTATTTAGGTGATATATTTGTAATTTTCTTCTGGTACAACTGTAAAACGAGTTTTATGATCAGGGTGTAAAAACAAAATCTACAGAAAACTGTAGGAAAACGCTTTGGCCCTCAGTTTGTTCATCGTATAAACGCTCGATAGAGAAATTCTTGCGCAATAAAAACCTTGGACGAGTAACAATAGTATTTGCGAAGAAAAATTACACGCTTACTGAAAGGAGCTACCGAAGTTTCTGTGTGAAAGTACAGAAGCGGTAAGACTATAAACGTGCCTAATGCTGTTACTCGTAAAAGGATTATACTAACAAACATTTGTTTCGCTATTCATCCGTGTACCTTCATAAAAGCGAATGAAAGTGTTTTCTTCATGTAGCAACTATTGAAAATAATCTCGAATAAGATTACGAATTGTTTACAATACTAAGCAATTAAAGTAACAGCAAAATGTAATTAAAAGAAAAGGAGAGATTCGAAGTTTTATACAAACATAATTACAAATTGACAATATCAATATGTGAAGAAAGGAAATAAGGAGTATCAGGATTAGGAATGAATCTTTAAGTACTAAGACTGTAACAAAATTATTTTTACTAAAAAAAAATCGAAAAATAAATACCATAGTTTAACGATTCGTGTAAAAATAGTTTAGTTAAATTGCATAATCATATTATTGATAAATAATAATATTTTAATGTGTTTGCATTGGAAATATTTTATATTTTTCTGTATACGTTACACGAATTGGTATATTTATTTAAAGTAAATTAAAATAATAAACGTTGAAACCATTTTCCAATTCAATTTTATTTCTCACAAATTTCGGCTACAAAATAGATAACAATCAAATCAATTAGCGAATCCATCCGCCAATATGCACCATAGTAATCAATTCATTGGTTCACATAAATTGAACTAACAAGAACTGAAGCCATTTATTCAAAATTTCATTTAGCCTAAATTTCGAATAAAACTGTTCGCCCTTCACAATTATTGCCTATTTCTGGCTTTGATAGAATTCAATTAGAAAATGAGTAATAACAATGAAATCAATTACCGAATTGATTAAATATAAATTAAGTTGCTAAACTAAACCAATAAAAGGAAGCAGCGCTCGACGCAGATTTTCAAACAAATAATATGAAATCGATAAAAAATTGTTCAAAAATGTTCTCCGCGAATTCAATCAAGAAATAGATAACAAGAATCAAACTACCAATTAACTAATGCATATAATATTTGTTATAACAATCAAATACGTATGAATTATGACCAAAAAAGACAGAAACCATTTCCTCAGATTTTCATTCACGTACAACTTTAAAAACATTTTCATCTTTCGTAATATCGAATCAGAAAACCAACAGAAACTTTAAAATTAATTAACGAATTGAATCTAAATAAATTATTCAAGTTTATAGTTTAAAAAATATTTCCACAAAGTAAGTCATGGTAAGACTGTCACAAAATTTTTCCAACAATTAATTTATCATACATAAAAATCTTGTTCATCGCTAATTAAATATATTCATTACATTTATGTTTGCTACAATAATTTTTAATCTTTATTTTAAAAAGCTTGAATTAAAAATTAAGCTCCATTTTCTAATTAGAAAATAAATTGAAACTGAAACTGAACTTCAATTTTCAACTAAAAAACCGTTCATATATGTTAGAATAATTGTTATTTTGATGCAATGTCGATCAAGGTTCTGGGGTAAGTGCCAAGAGGTCAAGCTTAGGCCTCTTACCAGAAGGCATTCCTGCCTTCCCCACTCCGTGGCCAGATCCTTAAAGAACAACACCCCTAAGCAATGCAACGTCGGGCTGCTTGCCTTTTCCAGAACATTCCCATACCTCTTTTTAAACAATCAACCCGGCGACACTCGATGGCTACGTGACTTCGAGTCACTGGCCATCGTCGACCACCTGGGTTGCCATTCATATAAATACCCTATCATAAATGGTCCGAAAGCAAAATAGCGGCGGGCTAATTGCCTTCGTCGACCCTCAAAAATACGTTGCCGCTAACATATAACAGTTATAATTTAATTCTTCGTTAAAAAAATGTAGTCAAAAATTAAATGTTAATCGTTAATTAGACATCGATTAGAAATACAATTTCACTATCAATCTAATACATATTTTATAATCTCCTGTTCTCAGAAAATACGGAATTAAATAGTACTGAAAATTATAAACGTATATTCAACAAATTAGATTTTATGCAAACGTGCTATTAACTTTGGAATGTAATTTTTATACAATTATTACAATTGTATTATTTATCTACAAGCACAATAAAATGTTTAAAGAAAATAACAAGTGAAGAGAAATAAATAAAGTGAATATATGAACCAGATAAATTCATTTTATAAACAGCTAACTGCGACTGTGAAACACAATTATATTATTTTTCTGAAATATTTTATACTTACTGACATCAATTTATTAACATAAATAGCTCAAATAATGCAATATTATGTAAGTAAACTAAATCAGCAAAAGACAAAGATATTGAGATCATTATAATATTAGAATGTAGGAAAATAGAACTACAGTCATGGACAAAATTAAGTGGACATTACAGAAATGTAAAAAAATTTTCCTTTTGTTATTTATGATGCCTATCCACTTAATTTTGTCCACGACTGTATACATAGACGTACAGTATGTCCAGTCTTCCTAGTCTTTTACTCATAGGTATGTACGCTACGTAAAATACCGTTAAGTATATTGTAAGTAAGAGTATATTATTTTTTAATTATAACTGTCGTTCGTCTCACTCGTTCTTTACATTTCAACTTGCGGAGGAAATTCCAGCTACAGTCTGAACACAGACTTTAAAACAGATATTCCATAAAATTCAAGCAAGAAGCAGATACGAATAATCAAAGATTATTGCCAATCGTTCGAGTCAAAGAACCGTGCAACAAGCAGCAGGAGAGCTAACGAAATATCTAAATCCCTTATATATAATAAAACAAGCAGAAATGTATTTCAGTCGAGAATATAGCTGCTCGGAACAAACAGACAGATATGAACGGAGCAGGCCATGGTAAAAGAAGTAAAGCAATGGCAACGGAAGCAAGAGAAAGCGAGCGAAGAAGCGAAACGATGAAGAAAGAAATAAAAAAAACAGCAAATAGTCGAGGGTAAAGGAAGAGAAAGGGAGGCACGAAGTCAAAGATCAGACGATGCGAATAATTGAAATTTTCCAGAACGAGAAGTTAACTTCTCGTTCGAAAGGGCGTGCTACGAGGCTCAGCAGAATGTGGACCATATAGACTCCATCGACCTGGCTCTGGTCTATCCAAACATCCGTCGCACCTCGTCCTTATCGTCGACGACGAGCTTTCAATACGCTCGTCTCTCGACAGAGAAAATCTGAATGAGCATACACCGTCGGGGTCGTCGCTGGCGCACACCGGAAAAACGTGGAAAAGCTGTTTAGAACGGTGAAGAACCGTGACAAACTTGCGGTTTCCACGCCAGATCGTAGCCAGGAAATCGGGTGAATCGATATGGCCTCGAAACTCGGGTGTCAGAAAAGTAACAGTTTCACTGAACGCCTGCGAAACCCAAGGAAAACAGATGTTCTGTTATAATTTATTGGAATGTCGACATTTCTATTTTTGCAGATTGATTAGAACAAGGATTCCATAAAATTGGATGGATCAAGGTCACAGTTTCGAAACGAAAATGAGAAAAGTAGACATTCTACTGTAGGCGTGCGTAGATTCGAATTTAATTTATGCATTAACAAGTTTCTAGCTTTTGAGGTTGATTAATTTAAAGTAATATACTGTTTATATATTTTAATGGATGTACACTACGTGCATCGTAATTGGAAGTACTGATATCCACCGTTTCAGTAATGAATTAATTATTATTCGGCTTACAATTAAGACTTTTGGAAACTTCTGGCTTTGGAGATTTTTGGATCATTTAAAAATATAGATTTGGGAACGTATGTATAAAAAAAAAAATTTAGGCAATTTGGAGGTTTGAAAATTTTTAAATACCAACGTTCCTATATTTGTCAAACCTCCCAATCTATAAATCCTTAATTTTCTAAGAAACTAACTTTCAGACTCATAAATTTCAATATGTTCCTGAGTCTTTAATTCCTGCAATCCAAAGTTCCGCGATCCAAAAATGTTCAAATTCGTAACTCCTTAAATGAAAAAATTAAAAATTTCCAAATACCCATACTTCCTAATTTTCGAACCATAAAGTTTTCAAATTTCTAAGCTCCACAAGATTCAATAGCGAAATTCGATTTATAAAAGTTCCAGATTTATAAGTTCCTATAGTTTCATTTCCTACGTTCCTAAATATTCTCGTTACACAAATCTACTAAAGTATTGAAGTGTTATTCAATTTAATTTTTCGTTTTTCAATATCCTCAAATACTTAATATTTAGCTTTTAAATTTTGAATACCTAGAAGTTTTGAATTTCTAAATTTGAAAATCTAAACATTTGTAAAACATGTAAACTTATAAATTTGAAAATGTATCAGACAGGAAACGTCGATTGGTTTCAAAATATCGTTAAAAACGTCGCGTGTGCGCGAAAAAAAAACACAACTCGGGATATGACTATTGATTATTTAAAACAACGTATCAAAATACCTCTGATGATGTATGTCACTTTTATCGCCGATGACGGGTGCTAAAACTTTTGAAATATCGGTCCAAAACTCTGCTGTATTTTAATTGCAGTAAATATAGGAAAAAAAATCGTTTTCCATATAAACGAAGCATTACACATAGTAAATACAACAACGAGACGCACTTCAGACGCGCTTACGTGGTTGTTTCGCACGTACCAAGAAGCAAACGGTAAAATAAAGTAAAACAGCCTGCGATTTAATTCATGATTTACACGAGCACAAACTGACTATTGGGAAACATCGTGTCAGCACAGTACGTGACTGTCGTGTGCTTTCAAAATGTACACGGCAGTCTCGATTCATTCCAAACAGCTAATAGACACCATCGCCTACACAGGATTCTTCTTATTTTATAACAATTTTCCGTTATTCCGCGCGAGTTAACGGAAATAATATGAAATAAAGTGCACATTTTTTACCTGCTGGCGAGCATTTCTCAGTCACGCTGAAATTACTTCGCTAGAAACGAACAGACAAGAGCGTGCAACGATCCTTAAGATCTGCGTAGCTGGGTAAGTGAAAGCACAGAAACATCGTTCTTCTTAAATAATCTTTGCTACAAACGCCTCGAGAAAGATCGAAATCTCGTTGAAATTGAAACGTTATTCACGGATGCGTTGATAGCTGTCTTACAATATTTTTCTACTACCGAATAACCTAACAGAATGAAATGTTGTATCGCTGCTTGTTTAGGAATTGTCACTTTTCTTTAAAATCCACACGAGCTTGTTAACTAATCTTTGATTACTATGGGAGACTCTAACTATATTGCCGGTTGAGTGAACTCCCCTTTAAATAGAGTTTCACGTAGATGTACAGAGATATGCGGAGACTTCGAAGTTTCAAATATACAGTAGCGGACAAAAGTTTAAGACTAAATGGAAAAAATGAATAATTGATTTATTGTTCATAAAAACTATAAATAGTGTTTTACTTTCGGTGTTAACTAATTAGACATTTATTTATACACTTATAAACAAAATTTCATTTTGATATTTCGCTCAGTAGCGAAGTTACAAAAAAAGGAACGAAGTTCATATAATATTTCAATTCAAATCATCGTCTTAAACTTTTGTCCGCTACTGTACGTAATCGTATGATCTTTTTGTGCCAAAAAATGAAAATAATAAAATTGATATATATGTAATATTCAGGACAGTATTTTATCAGAAAGTAGAAACATGTCCCTTTGGAATAAATATATTTTGTTACAATTTTGTATTGTCTAAACATACAAAGAACAGCAATTATCTTAACTGCTTCCTTAATCGTTTGACCACTTCGATATTTACCTTTTTTTTTTTTACCCCTTTTTCAACGGAGTTGGGACGCGCCATCTCCTTCCATCAGCTTACATTCAACAGGCAATAAATCTAAGTGGAAGCGATGCCAATCAAACAATAATTATCCTGGATCTTTCGGATCGCTCGTTAATTGTTTCGAGTATAAAAATGTCTACGGACGGCGTTGCTCGCCAAAGGAGATCGACTTCGTTTCACCTTCTCTCGACTAACGTAATTACGGAGAGCGGGAAGCATCGAAATGGAAATTTCGCGATGAATTGCCACGAGACTGGACCGGAAACGTGCAAGCAACTGACAAAGAGTTCCGTTGTCCCGTGATTCCTATTCTCCGCGAGGCGTCGCAAAAATAACGTCGACGCTACACTATCTGGTGGGAGAACAATACCGGTAAAGGGAAAACGAACGTGGGAGGGTGGCAAGATCTAACGAAAGGCGTTAATTAGCAACTCCTCGCAGGAATGTGAATATCATTAATTGGTAAGCCGGGCAAAGTTGGACATTTAGAAACGACGCGTAACGTTCATCCGGCGGTAGTTGGCAAATGGAAAATAACCACGATAACTGAAATATTTGAGCGCAAGTGCGAGGAAGACACCCGTTATCCAAAACTCCGCTATGTTCAACGACTATGAAACCACGATTCCTCGGTCGTTCTTGTTACACTCGTGCCATTTTCTCTTTCCGCTACGAGCCAGCCTCGGGAAACGGACACCGTTTCGAACCTTCGTGCCTTCATACATATGTATACTGACGATACTGACGAGTGCTCTGCGGGTTTCATGGAGCACTATTTTTGAGACACTACGGTTATAGAGTGGCCAGACTCAAGGTTGTAAGTGAAATTAGTGCCGTCCGCGGTTGAACCAGCATGACCTGCTCGAAATTGGGGAACTCTGCACGGAAACCGCGCTCATCAAAGTTTGGGAATGTTATGTTCATATACTACCAAATTCTTGAATGTGTAGATTTCCACATTTTTATAAATCAAAATTTGTAGCAACCAATTCGCTAATTTTTCAAATTATTCGATTCATAAATAGTCAACCATATTAATTTATGAATTTATGCACTTGAAGTACTAAAAATTTAGTGTGGAATTTTATATTTGTACTTCGAAAATTTCCAGATAGTCAAATTTCAAAATATTCGACTTATAAAATTTGTAAATTGATAGATGTCATCTTTTATAAAACTACTTTCATAAAATTATAAATGTCGAAATTATCATATTCAAATTATGAAACTTCCAAAAGGTTAAGTTTCCCCATTTGGAACAATGAAAATGAAGAAATACAAAATGTGTAAGTTTGATATTTTTCCAACTGTTAATTTGTAAATTTTTGAGTTATTAAATATTTAGGTCCCAAATATTCTTTATTTTAAATTATGTAAATTTGTAAATTGTCAGATTATCACGCATGTGCATAAACCATCTACTTCCTCTATTGATCAATTTGTACATTTTAAAGTTCAAAAATTTTTAAATTGCATAATATGGAAAGTTGTAATATTGAAAATTTCATAGTAATTTAGATTCGTACTTCAGAATTTTTAAATTATCAAATTTCAAGGGTTTTAAATCTACAAATAATCAAATTTCAAAGTTTCCAAATTTTTATCTCCTACATTTATAAATTTGTACATTTGAAACAATAAAAATGGACTATTCCTAAACTCCAAAGATTCTAAACCTCTACATGTTCAACATTCTAAACCCCCATATTTGAAACTTGAAAATTTGCAAATACCTTGAATTTGAAAGATTTGATATTTCTCTATTTCTGAAAATCAAAATTTTCAAATTTGTAATTTAATAAATTATCCGATTCTTTTCATAATCTGGAAAATATGTATTCTCTACGCATTTTCTGATCGCCACAGACATTATGCACACCGCTGCTCGCTTTTTCAACCACTTGAAGTAATCTTACGCGCTTTATGTAAACGTAAATCAAAATGATGTTTGATCTAATCGAATAAGTGGTGTTGGGTAGTGAGCAAAAATTTATTTGGAAATGTAAGAAACAAGGATAAAAGTGAACGTTCATCTTCACTGGCTGAATTAATGGCCACTGAATATTGTGTGTAGTAAAACTGATATTGATTTAGCTGAGCGAATTACTAAATACACTCATTTATTAATAGCAATGGCAGTGAATTATGAATCTTATAAATACTTGATGGGTGTATGTGTGTGAGTGATGTTAAAGTATATTTTATGATACATGATTGCTTAACTTCGCCTATGTGTTTGTATAATTTTAAATGTGATTCGCGATAGACGATTTTATGTATATGATATTAGATACCTTTAGCCGTAGCTGATTGATTGACTTCTGGTTTGCGTTCTTTTTTCTCGAACGAAGAAACTTCCGCTCGTAGTGATTTTGTGGAGGATGCTTGTAACAAATATTCTGATTGGTGAATGCTGTAGCTGGGCATTTTACAAAAATGTGATTGATTCTCGCGAATTGTGGGAAGCGTGTTAACTTCTCGTGACAGCGTGCAGAACCGTACGTACAAATATGAGGACCTGATTCGCGAGTGTAATAAATCGTGACCTCTTCAATCCGGTGCTGAATGGTTATTATGGGTTGTAGAAAAATCTAGTAGATTTTAAATTTTACAGACTACTGACCTTTTTATTAGCCACGTACTAGTAATTAACTATTTTGGTCGAACGGCATTTTGGCGATTTCCTGTGTTTACTTATTCTTCTTTTTGACCTATGGTTTATGACCGATCAGCACATTTGAATATGATCACAAATTCTTTTAAATATGTTGTTACGCCGTAACAAGTGGAGAAGAAGAAAATAAAGCAAATTTGAAGCAGGCTTAATATTACAGCAGTTGGAGCAAGGCGGTAATTGCAAAATAAAATGATAGCGATCGTTTTCACTGCAGCAGTCAACAAACCCATTTCAATATTTTTTACTTCTCTCAAACTTTCACATTTAATATTAATCGGTACACCTATTATTTCCGGGATAAGGTTTGCCAAAATAATTATCGTATTAAAATGACACATACATAAATAAGTATGTATGGATATATAAATTTATAGTCTTAATTCCATGACAGGTCGATAGAAACTGCTCGGGTAATCCAACATTAGTAATAACAAGTTCAGTGATGGGGTTTGTTCAATACATGACTGTAAATTAGTAAATTGATGAAACGGTAGAGCAATAAGGTAATGCAATACTCATATACGTGTAAAAATTATATTTTGAAATGTATGTATATGCATGCAGATAATATATTTGCCTAGAATGATTAATAAGGTATTTAACAGATTAATGCATTCGTTTACAACAGACTGTTATTTTTTTTCTCGCGCGCGATCAGGAAATTATACCGAACTTGAAAGTGAAGGTAAGCAAGAATTTAATATTTCATCAAGGTAACACGCGGTTCTCTTCCTTTATCTCAAAGAGTAAACAAAGTATCGACTTTTTCCAGGATTAATAACATCAAATAATCACGTGCTTACAGTCCATTTAACGTTTAAATTACAACAAAATATTATATCCACAGATATTGGAACGCATTCATTTTTCCAAACTGTCTGTCAGTGCAGCTAACGATAAAAAATGCATAAAACATGGAAATCTTGATTTCCATGAAAATCACTCGTGAAAGTTCGTGCATCTACGCAACCTAATCGGATTTACTTTTATTTACCATCGAATTTATTCCTTTCCAATGATTACCTATTTTCTGGTTACTACATTCAGCAGGGCACTGTATACATTATTCAAACGTTTAAAGCATTCTTATTTTCTCTGTTGAGTCATATAACACTGACCAGAATACGTAGAACGGTAGAACAATTGCTTGGCAATTATACAAGGAAAGTTGTCCCTTTCCACAATTCCTCGAATTCTTCCAAGCATTCAGCTTTACGTAACGGAACTTTTATTTTTAGCCCATTTTGTGTAACAATATGTTCCACGTGTCTATTGCGTTTCTCAAGAAAATATGAGACATTTCTCAAAATGTTTATACATAATTTCGTCAGGAGTAACTAATATCTTCATCGAAATCAGGAAACCTTACATGCTTGGAAAAATACCACTTTTTGTAAAAAAAATAATGCAAATTAAAAACGAATAACTTTAACACATTCCCGCCAGCACATTTTTAATACACAATGTAGTATTTTGAACTAGCAGTGAGCCACCGACGGTACATGCCGACGCGAATGTGTTAAATAAATAACGTTCAATAATTTTATATAAGACATTTATCTCATATGTACACATATACTTTCACCGCAATGCAGGAGTATTTACTATATCTGTCCATGTACATTACTTTAATTATTAATGAATTTTTATATTGATTAGTTTTCACAGAAAATAAGAATTAAAAATCAAACGTTAGGTAACTATAGGTAAGACATTAATCATACGCCTAAATTTATTCACTATAATATATGGTTACCTACCGTTCGCGTTGATGAAATGTACTATTCTTAATTATAATATTCCGTAATACGATAACTCTTTATCGTATGACTTCTAATTTTGCGGAAGAAAAGATAGTTTTCAATTGTCAGACATAATAATAATAAGAAAATTATAACTAAGAAATGTTTTCTACATTACACATTCAGTGAAACAGGAATAGTATAACATTGCAAATTTAAAACATCGTTAAAATAGAAAATTACCAATCCAATTATTAAACACATTATAATATATTAGATTGAAGTTTGGTTGAGCATACCGAATATACAAGGTGTTAAAAAAAAAGCCATTCAATATTTATGTAGAATATAGGACACGCTGTACTGAATAAAAAAGTTGTAGTAAACATAGGTCGAAAGGTAAACCGTTTCTGAGATGTAAACATTGTTGTTTGATAGTACCATGATTCACTTATGTACTTGCTTCACATGCGATGTTTATTTTAGTGTTTACAAACCACATTCTGAATGTTTTTATTCGAATGCCGACAGTAAATTTCATTGAGAGTCAGTTGTGAATCGGCAATTGTAGATATACGGTTACGAAGTATCAGCGTATTATTCGAACAAAGAAATGGCAGTTATGAATTTTATGTATGGTGTGCTAAGTGGAAATACTTCAGCTGCATGACGTCTTTGCGTGGAAAAATTCCTAATCGAAGGGTTCCCTCCAACACGCTGACCGTGTGTCCTATATACCATATAAATATTGAATGGCTTTTATTAAATACCCGGTATATTTAAGTCACCATAAGTGTTTTGCGAGCAAATGATCGTGGTGAGTCCTTTCTGTAAATCTTCGCCCACGCATCATTGCGTCTCCACGACTTTTTACAGTGGTGGGAATATTAGATTGGGATAAAATTGTCAAGTAGGATATGTTCTCTGTGGCATAGCCCAGCAAAGAGAACCTTGTATTGTAATGTCAGATCTCAGTGGGTTGGAACCCGGCGAAGAGATATTTAATGATTCCTCAGTGGGTATCACCGGGCGAAGAGGTAATCCAGGTATGTAAAGAGAGGCCTCAGTGGGATAAACCCGGCGAAGAGGTCCTCGTCACGTGCTTCCTCAGTGGGCAGGGCCCGGCGAAGAGGAAATACACCTTAAATGATTCCTTAGTGAACACAACCTGATAAGAGGAATCGGTGGATACGGAATGAGGTTTCATACCTCGTCAACGGTTTTGCTTCCTCACTGGGTCAGACCCGGCGAAAAGGAGAACTTTGGCAGGAAAAGGTTCCTCAGTGGCGAAAAGGAAGGTGGAATGTGGGATTAAGTAATAAACTCGATACTGCCAAAAGAACGATAGTGTGATCACGACGTGTGATCACCACGAAGAACTCGACAAGACTCCTCGATTCTCTAAGGAAATTCCAACAGGAAACCTTGGAGGGTTGGACGGCTCGTGGGGGCCTTTTTCAGTGAGGACCAATCAGGGCCAGTCCATAATTAGGCGAAAAACCCCGATTGGTGACAAGGTTGAGCGAATAATATAGCGAGCTCCTCCTTCCTGTTACTAAAGTCGAAGGTGTTTGTACTTAGTTACGTATATGAGACCCACGTGCTGATTGATGTGGGTCCTTTCTAGAATCTCGGTCGAGAGATAAACTGCACGTGCATGGCTGTTAAGTGCTTGAGCACGGGAATCGACGTCCGCCGCATCGACGCGGATTCTTCTAAACACTAGCATCCCAGGGGGTACACAGTTTCGGTCACAGAAAGGAAATTCTTTATGAAAGAAATAGAATAACCTTCGACTCGTGACAAATATTCCGGCCTTCAGCAAGGCCCTTTGGAACGGTTTAAGTTATGCGATTCGTTTACGAGGGTCATAAACAAATTATTTCACTATGAGAAACTCGGGACTGGCGTCCAGATTCTCAAGAGGGTTTCTTCTTTTCTAAAACCTTTTCAGCGTGTGTTAAAGAAGTTTCCCTGGCCTCGAATAATACATTGTAAAAATCATGCAACTCCGAACAATAAGTGATTAACAGGCAACAAAACTAACAAATAAATATGTTTGTGTCTGAGAAACGATTGACCTTTCGACTCGTGTTTACTAAAGCTTTTTTGCACGGTGCAGTGTTTCCTATATACCATATTAATATCGAATGCTTCTTTGTGAACACCCTGTATGTATGTATATGAGAAATTGAATGTGATAACAAGATCATTAAACTTGTTGGATGACCAACGCTCTCACGTAAATACCACGTCACAAATAAACACAACAGACTCCATCCCCATCCAAACATACTAGTCATATCCTTACTCATCCTAGACCTCGCGCTGTCCCTGAGTCACACTGTCCTTTGACCATCATCCCTACCTCAACCTACTACCCGCAATACTATATAAAACCCTACATTCCCAAAAGATCGCAGTACTTATAGTCGACCGAATACAAGTTGTACGAGTTTCTCTTCGAATAAAATAAAGTGTTGTAAATTCAACTGGAATCTAACAAACTTAAATACAATTAAGTTTTTTACATATACGTAATGGTCCTAATTTTAAGTTGTTGTTTTAATATACATATTAGGGTGAGATAGATTTTAACTTGTTTGATAAATATACTAATTTAATAATAATGCCAAGTTAAATACGGAGGAAAACCAACTTTATTGACTGAGTTTATTGTACATTATCTTTGACCTAATATACTCGTTAATAACATTTAATTATAAAATATATCGTAATATATTTGATTTATATTTGCCTAAATATGTTGTGAATACAGTATCTCCGATTAAATGGTATACCATTTATACGATTTCCAGAATAACGGATTTCAAAAAATCAGAGAAAAGTGACTGTTCTGCCAATGTCACTTTTGACATTCTTTTGTTTCATTGACGATTTCGATTGACATAGTTTTCTGAGGAACACATCTTCGGTATAAATCGAGGGACAAGTGTGTATTAAAATATTAATTCAAAGACTTGACAATATCAAATCAAAAGTATTTTATATTTGCCACCATCGATCCCTTCAAATTACTGAATATATATCAGAAAATAATAATTTATTTAAATACACTATGCACGTAAAAAATGTATACAAACAATGTGCAACAGCAAACGAAATATTTTACATTAACATTTATTTCAGTGCACTGAATGTATAAAAACAGAGAATATAATGAATAGTTTACAGTAAATTGAATTTGTGGAATATAAATTTATATAACTATAAGTACACAAAAAAAGGATGCAAAGTGTACATAACAGTAGCAGGCGAAGCAGAAAGAAAAGAATCAAATATACAGAGAATGAAAAGCCGTAAACCCGATGAAAGTGATAAGAGTAGTAGCGATTTAAGATAACGCGATTCGTTCGAATCTATCCTAGTCGTACATAGACCGGTTCACGAAGAAAGATACCTTTTAGAAGGATTCGAGTTACAAGCGACGCGATCGAATTCGATGGGAGGTGAATAAAGGGAAACGCGTGAAAATTATATAACTCGGAATTCTCGACACGATTAACGCGTCAGCTATCGATATGCTGAACTGTGTGAAAATCTAGCTAGCTCGAAAGTACAACAATGCACCGTAGATACCTAAAAGGCAACGGACCAAGACTGGACTAACTATCCGTCGGCTTTCTCCGGTGATCCTCTTGCGTCCACCAAATGATTCTATCGTCAGAAACAATCGCGGACACAGTATATTTCCTTAATGAATTTTGAACAATCAATATTTAGAAATGTAAGAATTTGTAAATTTTGGAATCTTGGAATTAATGAATTGTAATAACTACAAAATTTGAGAATTAAACAATTTTTCGGATTGAAAGATTACAAAGTTTGGAGTTTTGAAAATATAGAAATTTTTAGATTTGACCACTCGGAAGAATTTTAAAGTTTGGGAATTTTTGAACGTGACAATTTGAAAATGTAGGAATGTGATAGTTTAAAAATTCAAATACTAGTGGAAATGCTCTAATATCGAGATTTAAAAATTTAAGGATTTTAGAAACTAAGGAATTTAAAAATTAACGAATTTCAGAATACGAAAAATCGTGGAGACGAAAATTTTCAAATTTTTTGAATTCGATCATTTAAAACCATTATTATTTTGAACATTTGTGGGTTTCAAAATTTGGTGACTTTATAATTTAAAAATTGCAAAACTTTGTAATCCTAAATTTGGAAAATTAAAAAATTTACAAAATTTAAATACAGAATGCTTGTCAAAATTCGACTAGGTTGGGGATTGGAAAACAGTTTAGATATTTGGAAGTTTGTGAATTTCATAACAACGGGATATAGAAATTAAAAATTTTAAAACACTGAAAATTGATGGAAATTTGTAAACTTTGAGGTCATCAAATTTAATGATTTCAAAATTTGAGATCTTAAAAGTTTTAGAATTAAAAAATTTGGTACTCTGAAAATGTGAAAATTTGAGAATTCGGAAATTTGTAAATATAAGACATTCAATATTTGAACATTTTAAAACATACAAATTTAAAATTTTGAAAACTTGTGAGTTAAAGATTTGAGAAACTACAAGTTAAAAAAATTAAAAACTTAAGAATTTTTAAATTTAGGAATGTGAAAATACAGAAATTTAAGAATTTGGAAATTTGAGAGTTCGTGAAATAGAAAATTTGAAAGTTTAAATCAAAGAATACTAGTAGGAATTTGTTAATTTCTAGATTTAAACATCGCAAATTGTTAGTCTCGACTTTGTACATCCGAAAACTGGGAGCAAACGGCAATTAACTTCTCTCCCTATACTTTCTCCTGCCAAAAGCAACCGCACTTTGCATCCAAACACACAGTCCAATGTAAGCTCACATAAGACAGCGAAAATTGGTCATTTCGAATTACAACAATTTTTGTAGCGAATATCTGATACAGTAAATAAAAAGAAAGGCAAAGAACAGTGTCATAAAAAGTAGAACATCGTATGGCCTATCAAACTATTATATTACTGCCTAATTGTATAGAAAAGGAAATCCGGAGAAGAGGAATTAAGTTGTCAAGCTATTTTTACAGATTTTTTTGAAGTACTTAACGTAGACCATTACCAGATATTCCTTTTGTAAACGGACCATGATTACGTAAACAATGAAAGGAGACCAAAACTGGTATTACTCGTGGAGAAATACGAGAAAGCGGGGAACACAATAGGTGCTCCTGAAGAACGAAAAGAGGGGTTGAACTTTGAGCATCCGTTCTCCAATGAAACGTTCGAGGATCACGAAAAGGAACATTTGTCTTTTCGTTGGAAAAACGGCCAAGAAGAAGCGGAAGAAGAAAAGGCAACCACGAGGAAGGCAACGAAGACATTGTGCGTCGAGGGGAAGACCAAGCGTTTTCTAATTGCATTATAAACTGTCAAAGGCCCCGGGCATCATAATTGGCTTCCGTTCGTGCAATTTGCATGCCATCCGCGTGCTTTCTGCTAATGATCGCCTCGGTCGTGTGCACTCTTAGAAATCGAAAACCTACTCTCTTTCTCCTCTCTCACTGTTATATTTGTGCCGCTTGTTTCCACGACGGTGAATTGACTGACGCAAAAGGGTGCAACGACTGGGGGGTAGATCAGGGAAATGGAAAGAGGAAAATGCCTAATGGGGGCCACTGTGCAGCCAGTCGTGCCACCTCTCTATTAATTAATGATCGCCAGGGACGATTTGCTTTACTTCGATCGTTCCAACGTTTTTATTAGTCGTTGTCAACGATGCGTCCCGTCGACGGCCATTTTCGCGTTCCAGCTTAAAAGGAAATTGATTTTCCTTTGCATCGGTTGAATGGTTCACGTTCTAAGAATATTTCACCACCAGATGAAATGTCAGGTTGCAAAAATTCTCCAATATATAACGTACCTGCTACCAGATAAATTTTGAAACTTATAGAATAACAATCAATAACCTTAATCAAATGATTTTGGTTACGAATAACTATTTTAAATCATCAACAATTGTATTTAACACGTTGCCGCACAATTTTAATTTCACGATCGTGCTTATTTTTTTTCCGAATCGTTAAAGCATGAAAAATCACGCAAGAAACAATTGATATGTTATCTGGAATGTTACATCTTCTTTTTCGATGTATAAATGTATTAGTACACTTCGTACTAATAATATTTCTTTTCTTATTAATTAAAATGTGCAGGACTGCTATAGCCGTCATTTGCGGCAACGTGTTAAACACCAGTCAATTTTTAAATTCGTATTGAACACCAGCAAGTACATAATAAAAACTTATTTAACGTTATAATTAACGATAGAAATTAGTTCTGATTACGAATAATAGTTACCAATGACTGAAATAATTTTATTTTGTTTACTTGATAGCTTTTAACAACAACCAAAACATTTTCTAATTACTGTCTAACCAATGTCCATGGGAAATATATTTGTACTTACATTCAACCACTATCAATTAAGACATGTATAATCATTCTATAATTATTATACATACAATCATTTATTCTACCCAAATAGTTCATCGGTTGATTTATCCTGAATTATATACATTAATAATGTCAATGTAATAAATACATCAAGAATCGAGACAGCAAGTTGATTCTTTTCGATTCTTGAAAAATTGAATTTTTTCGAATATTTTTCTAAAAATTGGAATTCGAAGAATTGGAATCTGATTAATGATGTTGATCAAACCTGTAATTATGGAAAACTAACCATGTGGTAAATAAACTGCTTAATTTTTTAATGATGCAATCTTATTCTTCTTAAATGGCGTCAAACATTTGCAAAAAATAATGACCCATGGGCTATCTATCTTTTATATACGATGAACGAAAATTTAGATCAATTTTTTCACAAGTATTTAATTAATGATAATACAAAATGATAAACGAAAATAACGAGGTAATTTCAATGTTTTCTAGTATCAAATCAAACTATACAAAAAAACAACTTTGGTTTCACAATTTATTGCGAAAAGACAGTGATTATATAAAAACAAAATATTTATTATTTAATCACAAATGTAGTAAATGAATTTGATATTGACTTGCACATAAATAGTAAATACAAAAATTTTATATTCGCTATTAACCAATGTATCTAAATCAAACTGAATCAATGATTTGTTCATAAAGATAAGAAAAACAACACTAAACTATTTTACCATCAAATCAAATCTAAAAAATCAAGATCAACTACAAATTCGAATTCGTTTCAAAAATCCATTGCGAAACAAGAGCTCTCTGATTTAGGTTAAAAAGTGAAATCCACATAGAATATTTTAAAAGTAAATTCGAAGTCCAATCCCCCCTGTAGCGTCCCTTATATAGGGGAGATCCGAAATAAATTGTTACACTGTACAATAGGAAAAAAATCGATGACCATTTTAGAGTACTGTAGATAAATTCTGACCAGCACAAATTTTATTATACGGACACCTCGTAAACGTGATCCGAACAGCCAAATTTTTAATTTACCTGACAGTGTAACCGTTACACCAGCCTCCTCCCCATCCCTTACACCACTACCAACTCATTGGTAGAACCACTACTTTTTCCTAAAAATTAACGTTTACCTCCGAGCAACGATTACCGAATGAGAGTAGAAACAATCCAACAATCTTGCTAGTAAGATCTAATCGAATACATATAAATAATTTTATCCGAGTAAACATCTATTAGAACTTAGGCAAAATAAAGTCTATCCTCAACCAACTCTATATAACCTGCATAAGTTCATTTAACCCGCAAAATCATACTCGCGACTTTACCCATATCTATTGGGTATTATTTGGGAAGAGCACGACACAACACCCCTCAAACAGCAACGATCCAAAACGGATCAAGTACGACTGATCCACAAAGACAACAAAGAGCCAACCAATCATCCTTAGCGCAAAATCAAACTAAACGAAGGAACAGTTACATATCTGCGTTTTGTTACGGTTTAGCGGCAATGTTTACGAAAGAAATCGAAACACGGTGGTTTGTCGACAATACGGGATAACAAAAGCTGAGGAGGAAACCGAGGGGTTTCGTTCAGAACTCGAAGTCGAGTGACCATAGGGAATCGAGTAACTTAGGACAAGAGTTCGTCGGATAAAAGTGGACGGCCATGTGTATGTAAGTAGGTGGTTCCGTTTTGGGCATTTCTTGTTCGTGTCGAGTACATCCTCCCTACAGATGTACAGCCCCGGTGCAAGTACGCATCGATTATTAATTCAAAGTTACCAGGTATAGACCGGTAGCGAACGTGGTTTCTCTCTATCACTGTGAACGGCTCGATACGAACACGTATCTGTCTCTTTTGATAGTTAGCACCCAAAACGCTCGCCGTCTCGTTCCTTTCAACATCCAAAATCCCTGACCGGGTATTAACGCTAAGCACATTAGTCATCGCCTCTCTCTGGCATGATTGCGCGAACTTCGTTCCTCCGATGCTCGTACGTACCGGTTATGGTTGACGTGCGGCAGATATAAAGGCCGCTCGGATGCTGGGGGTTGTTCACGTTGAAAAGCCGAATTAAACGGGGGAGAGAAGGGTGGTAATTTCACGAAAACACAACGATTCTTCGTCGAACCCCAAAATCCATCCAACCGTTCGCTCGTTACTTATTGGGGACACTCACTGGCGTGATTAAACGCATCCTTGACAACACTTCCGGTGCCACTACTCTAATTATTAAATTGTTGCCTACCAAATGAACGATTTTCAAATACGGAAAGCCCGATAACTTTTGAAAGCATTGAAGTATCGTAAAATCACTCCCGTGTTCCATCGATTTAACCCTCGAAGTTTACTAAAAATCCACGAACGTTTAGTATCCCTTTGTTACACGATTTTCTCAATTATGAAAAAAATATACTTATGAGCGTTCACGAGTAATAATAATAAAGTAACAACAAAGAATAAATATTCTCTTTTCGAAAAATTTACTTGAAGACGACACAATATTTTAAAAAAGTACAACAAAAAATTTGGAGACAAATAACTTCATTATGGAACACATAAAAATGTAATCATTTAAAAAGAATTATTCTTATTAGCGTGTCAACGCGTTTGCATAAAATATTGATTAGTAACCGTTGCTCACTATACCGCTTTAAATAAATCACTTTTCGATTATAATTTGACTGTTCACGAGTGAAAATTCTATACGGGATAACTGTTAAGATAGCAAGGGGACAATTTTATGATACGCTGGAATTTTCTTAGACTCGTCTATAAACCGTCAGTTTTCTTCTTTGTTAGTTCAGCAGGCCGGCCTGCAGCCAATATGCGGCACATAACGGTCATATTTAGAAATCAAGCATTGTCTATTTTTTGCTTTAGCCTAGGTATCATAAAGTCGTATTTCAGACGGTCACTTAGAATTTCAGAAGTAAGTGTCCGCAAGGATCTTGACATGACGGCATTTCCCCGACGTTGCCAAACTTATGTCCACTTCCGCGACGACTTGTTACCCCCGCAACAGGGATGTACCGCGCTAAGAGCACACTGGAAGGGGATGACACAGGATTGGTCACCTTAGATTTTTAGGTGTTAGAAAGATTATGTTTTTGAAGCCTTCTGTCATACATTACGGAGAGGGAATGATGCCAGGAGCAGTGATTCCCAATTTTTAGCAAATAAGTTAGATTTAGAACAATACTCAAGTTAGAAGCACATCAGATTTTAGTAAACAGTCAGTCAGATATTCTTTGAGTTTTTTCATTCCCAAGTCATTGGGTGGGCCTTCGAACTTAAACGGCACGAAGTTGCAATACCCAAAGGACTCGATCATTCAGAGTTCGAGTTCTGAACAATAACATTTTCTTTATGAACCATTACGACTTTCTTTTATGAAATTGATATATACTTTATATTTTACTCTTAATTACATGTTTATCATTAATTCAAACAAATTATTACGCAACTACATTAAGAGATCTTAGTAAAATCTCAAATTATACTTGATGACGAAGATTTTATTTATGAATTAAAATAATTTATCAATGAAGATAAAATAGTTGGTCGCTGATTAATCTATCAACAAAAATAAAATGGAGAAGCGGTCGGTGATTTTGGTATGTTGATTTGATCTACTGAAAAGAAAATAGGATACCTTACCTAGCACTTATTACATTAAGTTAAAGTCTAAAATCTCTTGAAAACGGTCAAACAAATCTTTTGCTAACGATGATGATAAATGCTATTTTATATTATCTCTGTCATTACTTCTCATTATTTCGAAATGTAACATTTTCTTTGCAAGAACTTGATAACATAACAAACATGAAATAAATTTGCATACCAGTAGTGTTTTTATTAGACTTACGAATATTGAATAAATTATAAATTAATAACTGGTTTTAAATCATTGTTTTTTAATTAATATTCTTAAAAATTAATTAATATTCTTTATACAGAATGACTGGTTTACCTTCTCCTACAAAATTTTTGACCGCAAAAATGAAAAATAGATAGTCTTATACAGGTTTTAGATTAGGGTACTGAATTACTTAATGCAAATTTATTTAGTTCTTCAAATGAAATTATCATTAAAAAAATTAGATGTGTTCAACTTTATTCCTTTTCGGTTGTTTCTAATATGTTGAACGCTGAAGACCCTTGTCAGAAACAACGATTTAACACTTCATTCGTTCAGGAGAAACTCATAAGATATTTGATATAACAAATTACTGTTGCGAGCATAACGTTTGCCTTAACATTATAGTTGCTAATAACCAAGTAGGTGGTGTAAACTTAGAAGTTCGATTAAAAAAAAAAGAGAATTAATGTTGAAAAGCGGAGTTAACTGGGACACCAGGTATATTCGCAAATGGTAAATAAAGGGCGCCGTTCGAAGCATTCGTAATTACCCTCTTCAGCACGTTACCATGTAAAAGTTCGAGGAGTCTGAAACTCGTGCAACGAAGGTGTGAGGCGAGGAGGTGGAGGTGCAAGAATACTTTCGTTATTTGTAACTCGAGACACGGGTGTATCTCGCGGATGTTCCCTCCCGCGAAGTTCAACTCCCGACGTGTCTGGCTGGCAGGAACTGGTCGCGAAGATCGTAACGAGAGAGGACAAGCCGTCGTCGCGTTTGTAATTTCAACGCCCGAAGACAGTATTCATCCTCGATGCCGAGCAGCAAGCTGCTCGTTCGAGTGTAAGAAGTTTCACGTGAAATGTCGCTGACTACCTATACACACGCCCACGCACACGCAACCGTATCTCGACGACGCTCCTGATTCACAGACGACACCTTTTCTTTTCGAGCGGAAACCTCACAACCGTAACGTTTTCGACGTCTCCGTTACGGAACTCGATTATCCGACGCATCGAGTTCCACCGATTCATGCAAATTAACTGCACCGAGCACTCGTTAGTTTCGCGATCAACCGCATGCTGTTTCTTCCGCTCGAAACGATACTCATCTTTTTAAGCCGATCACAGCGGAGTAACTGAACTGTCCAGGATATATGCAACGCGATAATCAGGTCGAATAACTACGGTAAAGTTTCGCTATAGTGACATAAATACCGTGGGAAAACTATCCTGTGCCATCAATTTGACATTCACACCGGATAAGTTTGCCGTACATAGCGATTTAACATTTGGTCACATAATGTATGCTGTTATATGTGTAGCTAATAACGAGTAGGTATTGAATACGTGATGAATTAATGCGTGGTACTACGTATGTAGCATGATGATCCAATGCATGAAAATATAGGAAGTGGAAATGTAACGCGTATGTTCAAGATTCATACAGGTGAGGTTTACGACATGGCAGAAAAATAGCCACTTTTGAAAACCTTTAGCTTATTATCCGTACCATGTGTGCCAGCAGTACGATGGTACGTGACATATTTTAGTTTAACAAATCTATACATGTAGCATTCATTGTTAGAGTGTTTTTTGGCTTCAGCGGCACAGACCATGCCACAAACCTCGAAGACCCAAATGTTGAAGGGTAACTTGGCCCTGGAAATTAACGGTTTCCAGGACCGCGAGAAATACGTCACGGAATTTTGATTTTTCCAAACCCAAACTTTTGCGAGCAACCGCCGTCCTACCCCGTGTAGGAAACCCGTTCCCCTTCCAGAAAAGTACCACGCTAAGGGCGCAATGGAAGGGAGCAACGGAGATTTTAAATAGGGCAAAAATGCCAAAACTAAGATAGTACCATCAGAGATTCAGAACAGATAGCACAGAAATAGAAACAACAGAACTTTAGAGTTAGAAAGAGCAAATATAGAAATCAGAGAACTTAGAAATTATAGCATAGTATAGATAGTACAGAACAGTTATGATAGAGTAGCTCACAGAGACTGAATAGAACAATCTCAGAAATACACACACACACTAGTTACTACAGTGAATAAATACTTTATTCTTGTTACATCACGTGCAAATTATAAACAGCCCCATTCCGTATAAATTGGGTGGTCCTTCGAACCTTTAGACGGCACCGAAGTGCAATATTCCGGGCTCTATTCAGAACCCTAACAGCGTAACCATGCAACCCATGGTGGTACAACAATGCATATAAACATAGCATGTGGAAATACAAAATATGCCGATTCAACGCGTTGCAAAACAATGTGATGGCACAATGTGCAACAATGTAACACATAGAAATTTAATGGGTAGCAATGTAACGAGTAACGAAACAACGCGTAATATGTAATAAGACGTGAATATACAGGACATTGACCAGGCATGCACGAGACCCTGGGAAAATTTAAGGTTACAGAATAGGCAGAAAGTGCTTAAAAATACTCAGGCAAAAGAGAAAATTAGAAAAGTTTAGACGAAAATATAAATTATGAAGAACGTAGTGGCGTACACCGCCACACCATCGTTTACCGTCCCTGAACGCGTACTGAAATAACTGACAAGCATACAAATGTCCTCGCTGAAGGTCGCGTGAAGGTCAACATAATACACCCCGTTGGATTCGTTTTTTATATGCTATAATATTTTTGTAGCACAAATATGCCGTGCAATTTAAAATAAAAATACGATGACCTTGAAATTTCGAAAAAAAAAAAAAATAACGTTGTGAACAAAATTCGGCCCACCGTATTGGCGCCTTCGAACCGAATATTTCCCCTTCCTCACATGTTTTCTATCATACAAAATAAACGATATATTTAAGGTGGTCAAGTTAAATACCCTGTATAACGCGTAGAAAAGCAACATATGGAAATACAATGCGTAGATAAACAATATGCCACAATGCAACGTATAAGAATTAAAGACAGCGACACTATGTTTGGCAGTGTAATGTAGGGAATGTATTGTATTCTATAGATTAGTTAACAAAATTCCTACCACGGTTTTGTGCATACCTATTTTGACCAAAAAGTGTATTTTGATGCCTTTTCGTTTGAATACATTATATGGTAATTGTAAAAACTAATTGGGATTTCAAATATAGATAATTTGAGGAATATATTTATTGACACATTGATGTGCATTTATTGGAGATTATTTAATTAGATTGTAAATTCTAGCACAATTCATCGATCTACAAAATATACGATCAGTGCAGCGGTGTACACTGAAATGCAACATGGTAAATAAGCGAATATTAAAGTTATGCCGCAACTCCTATATTTTTCGTTACAACTGAAGTCGAGTTTTTCTAATCTGATTATAATTGATATGATGCCGCAAAATGGTGTTGATATTTACATGCAAAATGGTTTAAAATTAGACACTGTCATGAAATCCTTAAAGTGCCAAACGACACCTCGTGAAGGAATAAGTATACCATATGCACATTTTTAGATCTAAGATGAGTTGGAGGAAAATGATATCGCTGAAGTAATTTAACAGCTATTGTATGAAAATTAAACAAAATGTTTGTGGAGAAATGATTCAACGTAGAAAATAATTTTATGTTAAAATTTGAAAAGTGTCTTTTGACACCTCTTGGTAGAAATAGTGTTAAGAGCGTTCCGATTATTCGAGACGTTGAACATTCGAGGTGCCGAACACTGGAGACGTCAAACGTTCGGGGCGTCGATAAGTTTTTGTCTTTGCACGCACAAAAGGGGCACGCGATTCCTCGAGAGGAGGAGAAACGATTCCGACGCCGTGACGAAAACAAGATACGATTTTGACGGCGTGACGTATAATTTAGACGCCGTGACAGAAAGATGACTGCGACTCGATTAAAGAAGTGACCGATTAGCCAAAACCTATAGTAATATGTCGATATACATCGCACGATGAGTTAAATAATTGATCATTCTCCGCGTAAATGTCTAACAATTAGTTATACAACATGTGGTAACACAACACGTGCCAATATAACCATAGCACGCATGGAAATCTACAACATACTAAATTATTAGAAAATAAGTATAATATTCTAAATTATTAAAACTTATGTTGTGTAGTATACTATAACGAAAGTCTATTGTTTGTATTAGGTTGGTGCATATGGAATGTCGGATTTTCTGTACACCAGAAAATCTCTTTGTCACTATGTTTTCCTTATGCTTTCGTTTTTGGCACATCTTTCATACTCGTACTGTTCATTGTCAGAGTCACATTACAACAAAAAAGATTTTCTTACAAGTTTGCTCTTGTTATTTGTTTTCTATTTTGTACCGATATGAATTCAGTCGATATTCGTGAAATTTTTTTTATACGAGTATAAATTTGGCAATAATGCTGCAAAAGCTACCGGCAATATAAACTACGCGTTTCACGAAAATACTGTCAACAAACGAAATGTGCGGCTGGCTTGAGAAGTGCAAAAAAATTAAAAATTATACACCCATCACTCATTAATCGGCATGATCCAATACTTCTCCGGGACAACGCTTGGCCGCACGCGTCGCACAAAACGATCGTGAAATTAAATGAGATGAGGTATGAAATTTTTCAACACCCAGGTTATCTGATACTTCGTCGACTGACTTTCATTTTTTTAAGCATTTAGAACTGTTTTCAAGGATTAACACTATTTCTACCAAGAGGTGTCAAAAGACACCTTTCAAATTTCAACTTAAAATTATTCTCTATGTCGAATCAATTTCTACAATTAATTTTTTGACTTTTCATACAATAGTTGTTAAATAAAATCAGCTATATCATTTTCCTCCAGCTCATCGTGGATCTAAAAATGCGTATTCAAACGAAAATGCGTCAAAAGACACCTTTTGATTGAAATAGGTATACCAAAAATTGTGGTAGAAATAGTGTTAAACTCTATGAAAATGAAGGGCGTCCGAAAAATTCAATATCAGAATTTATTGATTTCAAAGATCAGAATTGCTTTAATACAATCATTTATACATTACAATCTCGTTGGGAAAAGTGTATTTAAGAAAATGGATCACATTTTGATTAAATAAACGGTTTTTGAAAACAGATATGCAGTTTTATATATTCACTTAAAAATCCGACATTTCATATGCACCAACCTAATATTATTCTTTGTCAAGTTCGTATTCACGATGTCGAACTCTACTTGCAATTTTCTGATTGAAATTTAATAATTTCGCGATGTTCCCAACTATTCTATCAATTATTTTCATTGGATATAAAAACTGGAACGTACCGAAAAATATTGCAGAAGTTACAGTTTTATGAAGTGGAAAACATCACCGATCAATACATTCCAATTAATTCTGCGTACAAAACTTCAATTTATGCAAATTCATTTCTGAGTGATAAACTTTGCTGAATAACGCGATCAAAGAAACTAATAAAAAAGGTATTGCATGGAAGAGTAATATTGCACGATACGATCATGAAAGTATAATCACGCTGAAGAAACATATTCGATATAAATTAAAGAAAACTGTTTAGCAGTTTTTCGTATAAGTGTACACGAACTAGGTAGAGAGGGAAAGAAGGTTATTTATCGTAGCATTTTTATTAAACCTGTACGATCTTTCGGCGTGCAAACACGAGAAGAGGAATCACCAGAAACTGGCTAGAACGAAGTAAAATATTTAAAAGGGTGCCATGCTTGCAGCGCACAATTTTCTGAATATAAAATCTTGAGAAGAACTCCGCTCAGAAATTCTGGCTCGTAATTAACTGAAACTCGCCGGTGATGTTGAACGTTCTAAAAGAAAAAATGCAAACACGTTCTTAGAAACACCCTGAAACTCTTAACGTCCGCGTAATTATGAATGTAATATTGATCAGCATAAAATAATTAAACTGCTAAAAGAGCCAGCGTATGTTCCAACTTTTCTTTAACATGTTGTACCAGTCTTTAAATGTGTGTAATTAAACTTCATCCTATACTCGTCCGTAAAAAGTAAAACGATGTCATTAATCGTGATGATTGGATGCTTAACAATTTTTTATTAGCCAGCATATTATATAATTATGCTATTATTTATTTATATTATAAAAGCAAAACGGACGTGTGCTATTTCACAATGCATATTTGTAATTCCTATTATATACCTGCATACTCAAATCATTCATCCTTGGATTCTAGAGTCCTAAGTTTAGAAATTATTAAACGCGAATTTTCTACATCTATAGATTCCCCAATTCCTGAATTCCTACAACCCAACATTTTTACATTTACTGCCTTCCGTAGAAACCTAAATGTCCCAGATTTTTACATTTACACAATTATAATTCTCTAAATTCCTCCACATTCTTACAATCCTACGTTCTTAGACTTACAAGTTCTCAAATCCCTATTGTCCTAGTTCTCGCTTGATTTCCATATGTTGAATTTAAGTAATTTAGGAATTTTTAAATTCAAGAAAACGAAGATTTAAAAATTTAGAGAAAATTTTGCCCTTAATACCTTAGGAATCCGAAAATAGAAAAATTTGGAAATTTAAGGGTTAAAAAATTTAGAATGAATATTTTCATATTAAAAAGTTTCAGGAGCTAAATACACGTACACTGAGGTATTTAAAATTTTATAAATGTGTAGCGGTTAAGTCATAAATTTATTTCGAGTACCTGAGAGGTCCTTGAGGACCCCGGCTCGTTCGAAGATTTTAGCGAGTAGGCCCCCGCTTTTCTTCGTCAGGGTTGCTCTCGATGCCACGTGTTTTCCAACGGGCAGAGAAAGAGTTTTGGAAAATCCTGGCAGAAAGCAACAGGCTCTCGTACCCTTCACATCGTATTTTTCCATAGTTTTTTATTACCGTGATTAGTACAGACGCTTAACTGTTATATATTGTTGTTATTGTTATTGTTTTATTTAAATATATATTTGTTGTTGTCTGTTAATCTGTTTCACAATTACGTACCTTTACCTCGCGTTATCCTAAAAATGCGAGGATATTTAAATTTTGGAATTTGAAAATTTTTTAATTTTACTGCATGTATATTTGGATATTTAAAGAAATTAGAAGAAATTAGAATCTTCCAATATATTTCAGATTTACTCTGTTTAAGATAGAACATCTGGGTCGATAAGTGCAGAATGGTACTGAGTGTACTGGTACTGAAAAGATGAATAAAAAATACAATCGCATTTGCGGCCGTAACAGGCAAGATGCAAACACGGATTAACGAAAAGTGACGATTATTGGTACGATTACTTATAATGAGCAATATCTATTCAATTAACATGAACAATCGATGCAGATTCATAAGGACCAAATTAAATTTGCGATAAAGCACGTATAAATCGTATTAAACCTTCGAGTATCATTTTCCATTCCATCGAATATTTCCAATTTGTATCCCTCTTGTCCCTCGGACCTTCATTGTAGTCTATACTCATCGTGATAGCTACAACCATTCGTCTGTCCTTTGACCGTGATACTCTGCGCTCGAAGGCAGAGTGCTTTGAAAGTCATCTGCATATCGCATTCGCCGAAGAATTGAGGCAACAGGCGGTGCGAGAACAGTTTGATCACTTTCGAAAGGTTAAGAACCGTGAAGAACGTTATGGACAGTACTACAGTTAAACGTAGTTACCTAATGCAAAGGCCTCAAGCAACACTAGACACCACCTAATTCGGTCACAGACCTTTTAAAAGTTGTATGTATACTATTTTATTTCGTAACTAGACGTGTATATGTTTACATATTTACGCACGTGTTGGCTTTCTAATCAATCGTTGTTATAGGTTTTCGTTAAGTTTGATTCATTATACATGATTAATTAGATTATGTTTTATGATTGAATTAAATGAGTGGAAGTTCGAAGATGATATATGTTTTTAAATATATACAAGATGACCCCATTTCTCTTTGCTAAACTTTACCAACATATTTCATAAAACATTAAAACACTAATCATTAAAAAATTTCAAAATATGTACATTTGAAGATGAAGGAATTATGAAGCACATGTTTGAAATTTTCAAGTTTTCTAAATGAGAAATCTAGAAATTTGGCGATTTATAAATTTGTAAAATTGTGAATTTGAAATTTAGAACATTTAGAAATTTGTAAATGTGAAAATTTGAAATTTGCAACGTTTTGCTCTTCTAAATATTACCATATAGAAGTTTAGAAATTTAATAACTTGGTCACTTAAAAAATTAGAATTTTCAAAGTTCAGAAGTTCACAAATATGCAAAATTTAATTTTTCAAACTTGTAAAATTATAAATTCAGTATAGCAGTATACAAATTTATAGTACAAATTTAATATTTTCAAATTCGTCTACAAATTGGAATGCGGAGATAAAGTGATTAGAATATTTAGAGATCTGGAGATATCAGAATTCCAGAGTTTAAACATTTGTAAATGTAGAAATTACAAAATTTAGAAATAATATGTTTCAGGAATAGATGAAGTGCGTTTCATATTAAAAAACCTGTTTATTTTATCACTGTATATCAGAAGAATGCATATCGTAGTTTTAAAAGATATACTGAATTTTAATTAGCATGTTCTTTTAATTTTAATTTTACATCAAAAATAAACATGAAAAATTGACAAATGCAATAAAAATTTGTTTGAACGGAACTCGGTTTCTGACAGAAGTAATTAAAACTGTGTTAAACGAAATACAAATTTCCTGAGAAATAAATTAGAAGCGTATACAAAATCGTTGTAAAACGGCATCTTAATCGTTCGTCATAATAAATTAGAAATGTGGAGTGCAATTCAGAGACGTTACGATAATAAGTTACGAGAAACCAAATTGAAACACGAAGATTGTAATCAAAAGTTAATATTTGAACTTTATAGTGAGCAATTTCATTGTTATCGAAATTATTAATATTGTGTTCAATGAAACGTAGCTGTCGGGAATGTAAACTGAAAATGTCTATCAGAATTTTAAAGCGTGGAATTTAATCGTTGAACAGCGTAAATGAAAAATGCGAAATTTCATTTTGAAATAAGATGAAAATGAATTTGTAGACGAGCAAATGAATTTCGGAACGTGAAAATTCTTGCATTTAGTTATCTAAGTTTGTCACTTCATAAATTTGAATATTGTCTAAATGAACAATGCTTTGATTAAAAAATATATGATTTTGAACGTTCCTAACTGTCGACACTTGCGAACTGAGAAATTTATAAACATACAAATTTCTAAATTTGAAAACTTGCAAATATTAAAATTTTGAATATACTGTAGCTTCAGTCATTTCTAATCTTTAAAACATGTTCATGCAAACATTTCTAAATTCGAAAAATTTAATACTATTAAATCAGTAAACATGTTGATATATAAGTTTATTATTTCGAAACTTTGTAAACTCGAAAACTTCTCATTTTTTCAATTCTTCGGATTCTAAATTCATAATTTAAAAAATTTGAAAATGTGTAACTTCGAAAAATCCTAAAATTAGAAAGACAAATTCAAAGATTTCTAAAACTGAAAATACATAATTTTAAAGATTTCTGAATTTACTAGTTTGAAATTATTAATTTCTTAAATTCCTAAACTTCAAAATTTGCGTGTGTTAAAGTTAAGCAGATTACATCCAAAACTCAAATTTTAAATTGAAAATATATCTTTAAATTTTAAAATTGGGTTTCTACATTCAATAATTTAAATATTTAAAAATGTGAAAAATTAGGCATTTTCGAATTTAATGAGTCGTAATTTTCCGATTAAAAAATTTCTGAATTGTAAAAATTTTAACATTAGATAATTAAAAATGCAATAATTCTGTACTATAGGAAATAATTTCCTGAAAGGCATTAATATTTCATAATATATAAAATGAAAGCAATTTTAACGAGAAGGTTCAAGAAAATTTCAAAGTTATCCTTTTAAAAGAATTATCGTGCGAAAGAAAATTTAAATATTTCTTCGCCATTAGGTATAACTGCTTTTATCGAACAGCTTATATATCATTCCAGAATGGAACATCCTGTTTATCGTATACTGGTTAGTACATGCCACTGGAACTACCTGAATAACCGTGTGAATACTAGCGTAAGGGAAAATTGGATTGAACGAATATTGCCTGGCTTAAAAGAGTTCATGCCGTGTTGCTACTCAAACTTTCGTCATCCTTGGCAATTTTCAAGATTTCCAAGCATCCACCATCGGTTACTTCCCACGTTTTCCATTATTAAATAACCACCTAACGTTTACATTCAACGTTAAAAATCCAACTTCTCGTATATTAAACTATAGCACATTAAATAAACAATTCTGAAATGTCGAAAATCTAGCAAAATTTGCTGATATAAAAGTACCGCTATTTAACTCGTTAAAAAAAAATAAAATTCAATAAATACATATATGCAAATACTTGATCGATATTTTAAATACGAAAATAGCTATTTATAGCAAATATTGGCTGGTTTCAGCACCTGACATAATATAATAACATAAAGTCAACATAAAGGAGTACTCATACTATATCATTTCAAAGGTTAACTTTAGTTGAAAATTATTATACATATTTTTCGAGGTTACACAGTTAATATTTTTAGTATAAAATTGATGATTACTAGGCAAACGTCTCATTGGGCCTTACACAAAGTTATTGATATATCACTCGTACTATTTTACGGTGTTTTTTTTTATCGTTAAATTCCATCAAATTTTTGATGTTTATATTTTATCTTGTAGTGATGTACAGTGGACCCTCGACTTTCGCACACAATTGGTTACTGGAAAGTATGCGCGAATGTTGAATGTTCGAAGGTAGAAAGATGTAAAACAATATGCATCAAAAACGGTGTTTCAAAGTATTTATTTATTTATTTAGATTTCGGGTGATTTCTTTATAAACTTGACATAGTAAAGTATCTTCTGTTCTTTTCTTCTCGTGATGATTATTTCTATAACACGCAGTGCCTTTATGTATTACCCTACGTACTTGAGATATGCGTTCTCCTTTGAGATCACATTCTTCCATAATAGTTAAAAATTTGTCTAGTTGCATAAAGACTTCATTCATATTTTTAACACTAGATTTACGGAACCCGTAAAAATGACGGATCTTACATCTTTTGTTTTTGATTACGAAAATTATTAAAAAGTTTATGTGAAAATGCATGTTAACCTTCATCAAGATAAAGAATCTTTCTGTAAACCGATGAATGTATTATCCATTATTTACTTATTTTTATAATTCATTTTCGATTCAGACATAAGTGGTCATTAAACGTCCGTAAATCTAGTGTTAATTGTCAAAGTCTTGACGTTAAAAGTTAAATAAAAAGTCGAATTTTTTAAAATGTGCGAAATAACGAATTGTGCGAAAGTCGAGGGCCGCCTGTGATATTTTCAACCTCTGATTTACACACATAATATTATTAATACAGAAACAATATCTGACACATTCAAATAAAATTTTTCTATATACCTCCGATTATGGTAAACCACTAATTCTAAATACACCGTTTCTTCTTTACAAAGCATCCAAGTTATACAATTACATTTTATTGATCACTTACCACTTAGCATGTCAGATAAATGTATCGTGTCTATGCGTATATACTTGAAAAAATGTATACCTGAAACACATGAAAAAACAGGAACATAAATAAAATACAATTTAAAACGTTCTCTGCAGCAAACATTACTATTTTTTACCATGTATGCGACAGTCAGTTATAATCAGTTGTACAAGCATTATTGTGTATTATCTGTTACTATTATACATTATTATAGTGTACAGAAAAACTACATTTGTTATAGTTAATTTTACCAAGCCACTTTATTTCGAATAACCTGGTAGATCATGTCCAACAACTAATTATGAAATGTATTGAGTTTAACATGGTCAGATGATATAAATGTATCCCGAAATAGCAACAATGCTATCTTAATCTGAAGTTCGGACTTTGCGAAAATTTTGTTTCATTATTATTAGGTTAATCGGAAAGTTCCGTTCGTCTTTTTGCAAAAAGTAAAGGTTTATTTACGAAATAATATCAGAAAGTACATTAGTTAAAATATCTTTTGTGATGACTTTTTCCCATCTTTCGGGCAGTAAGCGAGTTCCGCGGTGAAAAAGTGAGACATCTTTGGAGGTTATCCAGTTAGAGACCCATTTTTCGACATCTTCATATGTATTGAAGCGTTCCTCAGCAAGTGCGTGTGCTATCGATCGAAACAGGTGGTAATCAAAAAGAGCCTTAGTCTGACGAATAAGGCGCATGAGGTAACACTTCCCAACGAAGTGCTTCTAACGTTTCTTTAACAACTTTGGTGATAGGAGGCCGGGCGTTGTCATGGAACAAAATCACTTTAGGTTGTCTCGCTTCGTATCCTAGTCGTTTTTCGTGCAGTGCGTGTATCAAGCGAATAATTTGTTTTCGATAGAGATCTCCTGTGACTGTTTGATCAAATTTCTGCAAGTTGTTTTTGCGTTTGATTAGGATCTTCATTCAACAGACCTTGCAACTCTTCATCTTCGAACACTCGTCGACATCCTGAACGCTCTTTGTCCTTCAGAGTAACATCGCCATTTTTGAAGCATCGAATCCACTCCCTAAAAGTTTGATCGGAAAAGGCACAATCGCCATAAACTTTCACAAGTATTCGATGAGCTTCAGTTGCACTTTTCTTCCGATTGAAGCAAAAAATTAACACTTTGCGCAAATGACGCTTATCTGCCACAAATTTCGACATCTTCAGTGTAGAAGAAAGCAATGTTATTGTTTCACACGTATACTTTTATGTACTAAATTTAATTAAAAGATGTCAAAATAGAACAATAAATACTGTATTGGTCATTAGAATTAACGACAGCTCTAGTTTCATATTCTCGACACCAAATGAAGGAACTTTCCGATTAATCTAATATTATCAGTACAAAATGTTTCATTATCAGTTACAATAAACAGTGAATTACATTAGAATTAATGCGCTCATCGTTAAAAGCATATTTGCGTCACCGTTACGAACAAATAAATGAAGTATCGAAAATAAGATACCGCATAATAGTAATTTTTTATGTCGTCAAGTGTCAATACACATTCCGAGAAAATCACCCCCTTAATTATTGATGTATACTAAAATAAGAAATCTATAATGGAACTAATGGCTATAATAAGTTTGTTGCACCAATGCTGAAAAATTTAAAGAATAGATTCTAATAAACATTACAGAATACTTAATCCTTCATAGTCAAGCACCAATGTGACAACTGCAAAAATAGGAAATCTCGTAGAAAATCAGACGTTTCGGAGCGCGTTTAAATTAACGAATACCATGTTCAACAAAATTGTAATTACTGAAAGTTTTAAAGATAAATTAATACTTTCATGTGCAATGATAAGGCAAGAAATTATTCATATACGTAACGTTCACCTTAACACATTAAGCGTCGGCCCCGAGTTAATGCAGGTTTTTGAGTCTATCACTTTACCGCTGGGGTGTTATGAGTACTTTTTTGTATGTATGAGTGTCGTACACATCGATTTGCATTCATTTGACATGCTTACGACGAACTGTATTTGTTACATTCATAGTTCTATTTTCTATTTATATAATATATGTAGTGTTATAGTAATCGATCATGAAACAAAAAACTGTATTTTTTTCTATATTTATCAATTAATAATTTGTGTTGTATTTCTGTTAAATTGTGTATAGCGAGTATGCGATGGAAAGATACTAGTTTACAAAAATGTGTACTTTGAAATATTTTCTTCAGCTATTCACAATTTAGAAACAAGGAAATCAGACCGGCGCGGCGTTTGGGTTTTAACCGGCTCATATATTGTCGGCGCTCAGGCTTTAGGTGCCTCATAAGGTCGTCGGCGCTCAATGTGTTAAATATATTGCAATAAAATGACAGCTATATAACCAGATCTGTAATTAAAATAAGATTGGCTGAATAAATCTAAAATCCAGTACGTAATAGACACATTTACTTTCAATCCATGTGTGCCTCAGATCAGATCACACACGTACTGTAATCTTGGAAATTTGAAAATTCTTAAAATTTACAAGTTTACAAATCTCCAAATTCCAGATGTCCAGAATTCCTAATTTAAAAACTTTAATTCTACTCTTAGTCGCGGAGCTGGCTCTCATTTTTCATGAATTTCTATGCCTGTAACTGCAGCATAATAAAAGTCACTCGATCGTTCATTTAATTCGTGCTCTACACTAATTATCTGCACATAAAACAGAAATAAGCAAGTGTCTGAGTTTGAGCCACTGTAAGGAATAACAAATGTATGAGACTAACTATTAACGGACGATTAGCTGTCTGCGAGAGGAAGTCTTGGAAGACTTTTGGATATTCAGTAAGTGTACTGCTCTGACTGTTACTCGATACTGTATTCTGACTGTTATTCATTACTGTATATTCAAATTTCTCTATTCTGACTTCTAACCCGTTCATCTTCCTCTCTTATAACTTTGGCAAGGTGGGCGTTACCACCTCAGAACGCTGAGGCTGGAGTTTGCTACTTCCTCTGTCAAAGCCCTGACTTTCGGTAGGGGTAAATTTTGTTGTTAACTGTAACGTGATCACGTGTACATCAACAATCTTTGGGTCGCGATGGTCATACTACTGTACCTAACCGTGACGACACATGGCTGACAGGGTTTTACGATAGGGTGGTCTATTCGGCCAGACACGTGTTAAACGTATAAAATAATTTCACCAACTTACAGACTTTACGGTAGGCCTAATTGCATACATTATGTAAAATAAGTACTCGGAATTTGTAAATAAAACTCAAATTGCTTACTTAATCATCTAAATTTATTTTGTCGCCTTCAAAGTAGGCCCCATTAGAAGCAATGCACATACGCCAACGCTTCTCCCAGTCTTCAAAACACTTTTTAAACACTAAAGAAGGTAGCGGCTTCAGCTCCTTCTGCGAATTTTCTTTTATGGACCGTATCGACTCAAAACGAGTTCTCCGAAGGGGTAATTTCAGTTTCGTACACAAGAAAAAGTTACACGGGGCCATATCTGGCGAATACGATACTTGTTCGATCACATTGGTGCACGATCTAAGAATTGTTTTTTCACGCATCTGGCCGTTTCCGACGAATATTTTGCACGCAAGCGTCTTATGACGCTTAAATAGTATTCTTTGTTTACTGTTTGTCCACCTGGAAGGAATTCCGAATGAACAGCACCACGATAATCAAAGAAAACAGTGAGCATGACCTTAATTTTCGAGCGACTTTGTCGCGATTTTTTAGAGTTTGGTTCATTTTCTAAGCGATATTTCGAAGATTGTTGGCTTGTTTTTTACCATTTATATGTTTGTGTTTTTGATAGGCACGATTTACCATATGTTTTTTGTAACATTTTTAACGCTTCCGCGCAAGAAATTTCGTTGGAAACCCAAAATTTAGTGCAAATTCTTTGCTCGACCGTTCTTTCAATTGCAAAAATCGCAGAGCACACTCGAGATCGTCTGGTAAAAATAACTGCCACAAACACACTGATCATCATATTGCGATCATATTTAGCATAACAACTAAATGCTATGTTGCCTAGTTACACACCAAAATTTGTTTCAATACATGTACACTGTGATATGAAAATAAGAAATTCCGGAATCTTATTTTACACAATTGTGGGATTGGCGAGGTCTCCAGACCCGAAAGGACAAAAGAATGCGGAAAAGGACGTGTATCAGGCGGACGCCGGTGGCTCAGTTGGGAGCGTCGACGACTAGTAATCTGAAGGGCACGGGTTCGATTTCCGTTTCAAGTCCGAATTTTTTCCGTATTCCTCCACAATGTATACCTAAGCATCTGTAAGTGGCCAATGCTAATTCCCTGGACGCTGGGATTCACGTGCCGCTACACTACTGAATTTAAAAATTCCCAAATTTCCGGATTTGCACATTTCTAAACTTGAACATTTTTAATTCTCAAATTTTCCAATTTCTAAACTTTAAAATTATTGATTCTTAAATCTTTCAATTTCTAAATTTTACAATTCCAAATTTCTATATCATATCAGAAAATTTCGATTTACCATATGCACAGATTCCCCAATTTACCAAAGTCTTATATTTTCAAATTTTCAGATATTCAGATCCTTAATTTCTCAAACATTTTAAATCCCCAAATTTCCTCATTTCTAAAGTATTAAACTTCAAGGTTTGAATATTCGTAAATTTATGAATTAAAAAATTTCTAAACTTCTCCATGTGGAAGTTTATTGTGCTTGCTAGGGTAAATGAAATTTCAATTAATGCGATTAATTACAACTTTAATTCTACTACAACCCTGTTAATTCATTATAAATATACATATTTAAAACAACGGGTGCGGAGGTCGTGCTATATCAAAACAGTAATATAGTAATTGCATCTCGAAACTATAAACTCAGAAAAGCAATCAAAACACAGTTAAAATGCACGAATTGAACCATTGTTTGATTATTTTGTAACTGTATTATCTTAAATAAACGATGATTATGTTCGAAATGATTTTTCGAAATAAAAACATTCGACCGCATTTGGAAAACGAAACAAATGTGAAATGAAGATAATGTATATGTATACGAAATAACGTTTCACATAATTTTATCGCAAATGTGGCTGGTACTGGCATTAACAATTTGTTCCATGAAATTGTGCATCAAACAGTGCTATCGTCATAACAAATTCAGGGGTCCATAAATATTTGCAAGAGGAAAAGGGGCGTACAAAGTGCGGTTATCGCAAGATTTTAATATCCAATTATCAACGCGTTTCATCGCTAATTTTATATTACGTGTGTTCGTTGAACGGGCCAATAAGATTCGGCGCATAGAATCGATTCAAATTTGCGGAATACCTGGAGCGAATAGTTGAAATTATTCAACCAAATGAACGAGTCGGCTGAAAATTCGAATAATAGCAGCGCGTTCGCGCCGCAATTATATGTTGTTTCAATAAATTCGAACCGGTTCCTACAAGAGAGTCCACCCCCAACCCCCGGTACCGTTAACTTTTCTAAACGAAACAAAGGCCTGGCCGCGAACGGAATAATTAATTTTAAATTAAAGGCCCGCGATGTAATTAAATATGAAACACAATGAATCTCCATCTCGATTGTCTGATTGAAAGAAACAATTTGTGCTCCGTCACGTTTTAACACCGAAACTTATATAATCGATGTCTTTTCAGTGGTCATGATTTAACACCGTTCTCGCTCGACTAACTTTCGAGACTAATAATTTTATCCTACAATGTACGATCACTCATCAAAGTTACTGGAGACCTCGCAAAAAGACCATTTAAATTAACCACTAATTCGGTTTTAATGGATTATCTCGCACGTAAGCACATATTATATTTATATACTTTATTAACGTAAACTTATTAGAACTCGCAATTGTTAAATTTTTGTTGTTGTTTAATATTATCGTCGAAATAAATGGAATTCTATTCATTGTATTGTACGAATAGACTGTTAAAGAAATGAAAAATTATTGTTTAAAAAAGTGAGACAACCCGCAAGAATCATTAATTTCTAAACAAAACTTTCTTTCCTAATTTATTCAATCAATTGAACATTCGAATTAAAGTTCGGAAAAATAAAAGTCAATTAAAGAAATACAATTTTTTGTATAATATGTCTTAAATACAATTACATCGACGTCAATATGACAATTTTACCTGTATGTTGCCTTAAAATCATAACGTAAAAATAGCTTAATAAATAATTACTTGTAACATAAAGATTTTGTGTTGAAGTAGAATTACAATATCATGTTACTAATTAAATCATAACGCGATTTCTATCATCATGAACCTGAGACACATCCATCCATTATGATTAAGCAGAATCCACACTGATCGATTACACTGTCCATCAGCCAATCGACGTTCTAAAATCCGATCAGTGATTATTACAGTATTTCTTGTGCTGAGCACTAATCTGCGATCTGTTATTCACCAGCACGTAAACTTTTCAGAAATTTGATTTTGAAAAGAAGCACATTTTTGAAATTCAAACTAATTTTGTGAGGTAACTATAAAGGATACTAAAATTCTGTTTACTCCTAGACATTCCGTAGACTTTCCTTAATACAGCGGTATCTGCTTTTTATGCATTCTGAATATTTAAACATGTCTAAACAATCAATGAACGCGGAGAGACATCGATTTTGTACAAATTTTTACATATATTTTTCAATTTATCTAAAAAAAGTGAGGGACTAGCGCAAAATCAAAAATCGCGATGAAGCAGATTTTTACCTTTAAAAAACACCCAAGGAAAGTTGCAACGTCCTGTTATTTTATGATACCAAGAGCAAAATAGCAAAGCGGGAAACGAAGCAAAGACAGTGACTTACATGTTCGTTCACATGCTTCCAATATGCTTTGCTACTGATAAGCACAAATACAACTTTAATCTTAGAAATATAACACTTATATAGATGTAAAGAATGAAGTCTTTATGTTAAATAATGCTACAACTCTTTTTAAATATAATACATTTTATAAAAAAAAGAAAAAAAACAGCATGTATATTATAAGTCGATATGAACAGTTATATGACTCAATTCGCTTGCCAACCAATATTTTGCATAACCGCCTTTAGCTTTTAATATTGCCGCAAGCCTTCTTGAAATACTATCAACTAATGTCTTGCAATATTCTTTTGCAATATTTCTCCATTGTATTTCAACATTTTTCCACAAATCATCAATATTTTTATTTTCTGTATTACAGTCTGCTACTGCTCTTTTTAATACACCCCACAGATGCTCTATGTCCCTGTTTCTTTAAATTTTCAGAAACTAACTTCATACTTCCAAAAGTAAACACTCGATTAAAAAATTTAAATGTATTGAACAATTCACAAAATTTCAAATATAATATCTTTTTTTCATATAATGCAGTTTCTTTGTAGAAGTGGAGAAGAAAAAAGATTAATATACAATGAAAAAAATTTCTTAAATGTCATTTTTTAATAGTGTTTAAACAAATGGGAATTTTTCAAATCTTTTTGCACTGCCAAATTCGCCGTTCGAAAACACATATTTCACTACTTCACAGTGACGGTCTATTTCTAATAGTTTCCAAAATATTCAACAAAATGTCTTCTGCACCTCCAAATTTGAGGGCTGGTTTCACCGAATTCAAGTGAATATTACCAGCTACAAAGAAATACGTGTCGAATATTTTCTTGAAAACCACATTTTTGCTAAGTTTCATCAAAATCGGAGAGTGACACTTCGGTATGGTCTCTTGTTAGTGAACGAATACAACATCTACTACTGTAATGTTTACATTAATCAGAATGCCCTGATTCGATCGTACCTGTTGTGATTATCAACATAAATTATAAAGTACGAATGCCTTTGACCTGGCAATTTCCTAATATAGAAAACACTGTTGTTTTTATTTCTACATTCCAAGTGTACGAATAGTTTTGTCCCTCACTGTATATCGAACAGCAATAACAATACCTTTATACTATCAGAATTCATCCGTAACGTTATGAAAGTGATCTCTAAGCACGAGTTCCATGAACTTACACTAGTGGAATTAATTCTGGACACTTTCAAATCTTTCCTTAAATTTCGCACTTAATCAAATTATTTAATATATAATTGTTTATATTTTATATTCTAATCAATGTTTTCTAATTTTGGGGCGTAACTATAAACATTATGGCTTACAATAAAAATATTATGGTATAAATTTAGCGTAGCAGTATATACATATGTATTCTCCCCAAACATAAAACAGAGAATATTTTTATTCAAAGTGTCCAGAATTAATTCCACTAGTGTAGTTTGGTCGGATAAACATTGATAAGAAACAAACTTGGTTTCATAACGAAAGAACTTCGCATTTTGGTGTACGAAAATTATTTTATCGAAGTACAAGGTTTAACATGAGAGAAAGTAACAAACAGGATGTATGTATAATACCAGCAACGTATCGAAGGATAAGGGAGGGAGCAAATGCACCCGCTATTGGGCACACGCGTACGGCTATGTTGTATTAATTTTCGTTTGCCGGCCTTTCGTTGCTTAATCGAGACCACATTGTCCGCGGGCACAATCGAGTGGAATCAATCGATCGAGCGAAATTCCGTATTCCCCACGAGGATCGGGTACGCTCAAAGAATGGACCACACGGTTACAAGTGCCGTGAATCTACGAAGCGAAATTCGTACGAATCCATAGTATTAACGAACCTCCTTTCCTGTAGAGTTGTTGCGCATTGTATCACAGCAATTCTCGCAGAACTAGTCGCGTTTATTCGAAGACGTTGTTAGACGCGTCGACAACTAACTATTTCAACATATTCGAACAATATGATCCCGAACATCTTTCTAACATCATATTCATAGAATATGAATATCAACAGAAAATCCGGTGTGCGATTTACCGCGTGTGGTAAGCTTATGAAATGCAACTAAGCAAATTGCGTGTTTTATAAAAAATAAATGTGTCAACTCTTAAGTTGAATAAACGAAACTGGCGATATCAAAATGTTAAAAATCTTACGGAATTTGATAACAAAAAAGCAGTATAAAATGATTATGAAAATTTTTCATAAAGTATTTATTAATTCGATCTACCTGACTGTCAGAAAATCGTATTATCGACCAATTTGTATAACGTACAATAAGATGATTACTTAACGATAATCGACTTTGTATTAAAAATATCAAAGAAAAATTAATCCCCCTTTTTGTACTGGCTCTGGGTCTCATACATCACGGTTTCCAACAACACGGCATTTTCTAGGAACCTAACTACAGTAAATTCTCGCACAGTGCAGCGGAGGCCGGAATCGAAACTGTGCACTGTGAGCATACTGGAAACGAAATTTGATACTCGGTGGCTGTCCCTTGCTCACCGTGGCTCGCCTTTCCCGGCGGCCGAAAAAACAAACCGTCGCTGAGACGGTGAGGCATTTAAATGTCCGACGATGTTCGAACAACGCACTGTCACGGATTTGGTATGTCCTTTCAAGCCAATCTGTGGTCGGATTCGACGCACTGTCGCGGATTTGGTATGTCCTTTCAAGCCAATCTGAAGGGGGATACGACGCACTATCACTATTTGGTATGTGTTTTCAAGCCAATCTAAAGAGGGATACGACGCAAACCGAACGTAGAAAAGGATAGCAATACAAAAACAAAGAGGGACTGAGGTTCGAGACGTTCGGTAAACATGAAAGACTCTGCGTGTTCTGTCTTTTAAATTAAAAAATCAAAATTCTTTATGTTTGGTTTTTCGTGAATGAAACTTTTACCATCGTATTCGTCTCATTTTCCTGATTAAAATAAGACCAAACACGATATAATTACGATCACAATTACCTGTCTAACAAGCCATAAATATTTCGGACGTTACATTTACGGCAGAGATACAAATAAACTTTTATGGCTTGTTACACAGATAATTGTGATCGTAATTATATCGTGTTTGGTCTTATTTTAATCGGAAAAACCTCACGAATATGTTAAAAAAGTTTGCAGTCAAAAAAATATAAATATTAACAAATTGTATTGTTAAATTGGGAACTGGAGATCGGTCAGCCCGCATCAAAGGGACCTCGGTGAGTGTATCGTGTTACACTTGGACTGCCTCGAGCGAGGCGAACATAAGCGCAGCAATGTCGCACGCATAGGCGCAGGAAGAGACGTTTTGCATTGTGCAAGAAAACTAAGTGCTGCACTGTGCGAGAATTTACTGTACCGTGTAATAGGAGGGTTACCTGTACTTTAAATATTGTACTTTCAAAGTAATACATATGTATGTCAGTTTCCGATACTTCACTGTCATTACATTTTATTAAGCTGCCGATGTTCTCAGATCGTTTATTTGATATCCTATGGATGAGTACAGCAAGGATGTTCAACGTGAAGTCTGATTTCTAATCTGTTTTCTACAAAACAAGAAGTTATTTAAGAAATATTTAGTTTCGATAAAAAAATATTAATGAACAAATTACATCATTTTCGTTAATTTTCATTTAAGCTTCAGATTAATGTAGCGTACGTTGTATTTATGGTTACCCTTGTTTCAATGTGAATAAGATTTTATGATTCGAAATCAGTTATTGTTTTCTTTAATTGGCAGCCCGCTATTTCATGTTAAAAATGTCACTGACGAGCTTATGCATTCTTTTTTGGGACCCTTTAGCTTAAGTTGTATGTCATAAGTACTATTTTGCAGTACTTCTATGCCATAGCTGTTTCATAGATAGTGATTTAATGCCTTGAAAAATATGGATATTACGGAAAAATATTTCAAACAAAAATTATAGGATACCATGGGACACATGCGATAGGTATTATCGGTAGGTATTATGAATGTATACAGAATGTCAATATCAAATGATGAATAATAACAAGTAAAATGATTAGTATCTATGTTGCTAAACAGTTTCAACTCATACTTGTCCATCATTCGAAGAAAACACGAGAGCATGTAACAAGTCCATTCTATGGCCATTAGCGAATCTCACTAAAGTCCAACAATTTTAAACAAAAATATTTCTTAAGGTTTTAAAATTAAAAAATTCTAAAGTCCTAAAATTTTAGAGATTCGTAATTTCTAAAGTCTATAATTCTAAAATTCTAAAAATCCAAATTTCAACATTCGAAGTTTCAAAAGTTCGGCGATATACAATCCCATAGCTTAACAATTTCTAAGTGCCACAGTATAAAAATTCTGAAACCACAAAAACCTAAATATCTGAAATTTCCGAAATTATAAACCCTCAAGACTCCAACAAATTTGAAGCGCTGATGTTTTTCGATCTCAGAATTCAAAAATTTCAAATCCCGAAACTTATGAAACACCAAGATTCTAAAATTTGAAACAAAAATTCCAAAAAGTCCCAAGCCCAAAAATATAAAAAGTCCAAATTGAAAAATCCTAATTGCCCAAAATCGCAAGAACTCGAATATTCACGATAATTCAAAATTTCGATAGTGCCAGAATCCCAAAACCTCAAAATTAAAGAATTGTCGTGTTTCATAATCTCTAGATCCAAAGTACGAAACTACAAACCTTGCAACCTAGCAACAATTCAATTATTCCAAATATTGAAAGTTCAGAAATTGAAAAATTTCGTAGTTCGAATGTGAAAGAATTAGAAAATTGTAAGACATCCGATCCACAGACGACGCCTGATTTAAAAATTACGCGTTAACTGAAATACTAACGTACCGTTACTGAACATCTTCAATGCATATCCGTTGTTGGCGATCGCAGCAACCACAAGAGAAGACTGGTTGCTCAAGTCGCCAAGGAAATTAACGCATCCAAGACGTTATATTCAATGACCGTTAGCAAATTAGACTAAATCTAAGGAACAGCTCTCGCTAGGACGATAGGAAAGCGTTAATGCAGAGAACTTGGCGTGGAACTTACACGCGAACACCGTTCTTGTTCCGTCTAATTTCATAGCTTTGTATCCCCTTAAGGTCCAGGTTTCGGTTACAAGCACGGTACACGCTGCTGGGCAACGTTTCTGTTGCCGGATTCTCCATTCGGATCACCCGATTCCCACACACACGGCCGCTGGGATCCCGAATAGAAACGATATGCCTCGAAAACTCGCTCCTCGTGGAACGAGTGTCGTTACGTGGCTCGTTTTCCGGCTTTAATTAAATGACGTGCAAAACGCGTAGCACGGATTCGCTTTTCTGGAAACCTGTGCTGAGACAGGTCAACCGTAAACCAGAAATGCGCGCTTCTAGTTGCTCCTGTGTATTAATATACTACAATGCCGTTTCTACCGACAAGTCCCCTACCTTTGCGAGATAATCGCATGAATCAACAAGATACCTCGTTTTCGAGATTTTACCTGATTTATTTCATCCTTTGATTAACATATCCGCATTTACCTTCGCAGCTTTTCAGAAACGAGTGGCAGGGTTGGAAAAGTTCGTCTGGCATTTTGTACAGGATGTTTTATAGCGCGAGAGCTCGGATCCGTGAATCAGAAATGGTAAAGGGGTCTTGTACGGAGATTTTTGTAGACGTATAAAACTATGTTTTATACAGGGTGTTTCCGGTTTAATGGTACAAAAACGTGATTCGACACGAAAGCGGAAGTACAACAAGGGAATAAAATTTGTGTACCCATGGGTTTGTTTGCTAGAAAGCTGGACGTGGGAATTTTTGGAAACATTTACAGGGAAGATAGTCTACGTCAAGGAAAATAACAATTTCTGTGATTGTAAAGTCAATTAACACAGCCAACCAGTGTATGATCCAAGTATCAACCAGATAAAAGCATCTTAACAAATTCTGTAATTTAAAATAAAATATTTGTGAATTAGTCGGTTAAAAGAAATATCTCATTTTTTATTTTAAAATCTTCCATGAAGTACTAATCTTTTACTATTATATTTTAACAATGTTTTAGGCGGAATATTTAACAAGATTGATCTAAATAAAATGTACCGTAAGATTTAAAAATATATGCAATTCTTACGTGTGAACTCATCCAAACATTGAAATAGTAATAATATAGATCTTTGTATACTATTAAATTCTTTTTACGGGAGTAAATATACATAGATACCTTTTATAAATAGAATTGATAAAATAGAATTGACCTAATGAAATGAAATCTTTCATCCGAAATAACACATGCAAATAATATTCAAATTTTAACAAGGAAGGAGTTTTTTCTTCCTCAAATGGGTATACGTATATTAATATGCCTATCTTTAATATGGGTTTCAGATTAATTAGTAAGTCGGGATACAATAATAAAGTTATAGTAATAAAAGTAGCATCGCAAACATAACTTGCATACAAAATTGAATAGCGCATACGTCTGTATAAAATTATATTATTTTCATGCATAATATTCACCTGCAAAATTATGCAAGAAATGTATAGTTATAATTATTATAACTGCATTTATTATATTATTTTCATTTAGAAAATCTATTTCTGAAATCGTGGCAATATTTTTTCCAACATTTTTATAAATAATTAAAATTACAATATTGTAATTGTATAATAATTATAGTCATAATTGATCATTATTTATGATAAAAAGGGGGCATAAACAAAAATTTGTTTACTCGTTCATAAGTGAAGCTGCAACAAACATAATTAAGAATAATTTGCACCAGTAACATTAAAAAAAAATAATCTCTGTTTCAATTATTCAGATAAACCTTACTATAACAACATCAGCAAAATATCTCCAATTAAAATACTTGAAAGCTAAAGTTACCTATTAACGTCAAACCTCGTTACTACTCTCCCGACTATAAACTGATTAAAATTAATACAAACTTGAAACAGTTTTCCTGTCTATACCCACGATTGAAACTCGAAGCTTCGACAGACAAGATAATTAGAAAATTTCTGCAAGAATAAATCGCAAAAAAGAATTTACGTAACACCTCCTATATCATTCGACATATTTCCTGTAGAAAGGAGCTCACGATGGAAGTTGTGAAACCAAACAAAATTCCTGGTTATACTTTTATAATCACGCTGCAAAACTCTTCATTATTTAAACATAACAGGCATTAGCTTGAATCTGTAGCAAAATAAAAGTTATGTAAAATACGTGGATGTTCATTTCGTTGTGGGAAACCTCTTAAACTTCCTTCTATTTTCATCGTTTTCCCAACGCGGTCGCTTCGCTTTGATGAAGCACGCTTACATAAAGCGTAGATTAATTTCTCTTTTATTTTTTTACAACAAAGTATCCAGTTTCATCTCACATTTTAACACCCTCGCGACTATCAAAACTCATCCCCGGAATAACGTGGAGAAGCCGCACAATGATACTTCATAAACCTTTAATTACAACAGCTTATTTCGTGTACTCGACCACAGAAACTGGAATACCACCGGAACGAATCTAATTTATATTTGCCATCGATATTACCAACGGTACAAGCGAACGAAGCAAATCTATCCTCGATTAACCATGACGACAAGAGTACTCTCTGCTTAAGAACCGATATATCGTTGAATCGATATGGATCGCGGAGAGACCGCTACACTCTTTATTACCCCACGTCCCGATACAAATTAATCTTCCACGCTGATTGACCTTTCGCTCGCGAACAAGCTGAATCCGCGTTGACTTTATGCAAATTGAAACAATATACACCACCGTGATACTATCTGTCTCCCTCGCTCGTTTAACGCACATTGAGTTCCGTGTTAATTGCGAGTTTTCCTGCGATCCGTGGCAATTAACGACCACGATGTAAACGGTATGCGATAATAGCCTTGAAAAGGATAGGTACTGTCGACGGAAAATCAGTTTAACCCTCTATTGATCAGATAGAGTTTCGGGGACTATGTCGATACTATTTTTCTTATTTCTTTTCCTACGGCCAATTAGGTATTTTTATCTTACTTATAGATCAATGGAAGTATTATACTTACTGGTGCACGTATGTTTCGGATAAAAATTGTTTTTCTATAAATGGACACGTAGATAGTATACAATAGTGAGAAACTAGTTTTGCTTAAATGAAATCCTATACTTTGTCTTTCGTTGATATATTTGATTCATAATTGTACATACAAAAATATCTTAATAACTTAATTGTATCGAGAAACCATTAATTTTGGATATAGTTTAATTTTAATTACATTCAATGGCAGAACTGAAACCACTGTGATAGATAATCTAACAAGTAACACTTTTAACAAAAAGTGTTGAGCATAAAGCCTGCGCGGTATGGAACTATATAATGAATTGCTTCCTTTGTTCTATTTATATTTTTTGAAATTTAAATACTACTTTTATGTTTCATTAAATATAACTCCTTTAATGTCGTAGTGCGTATATGTCCGCACGAATATCGATTATCGACCCACGTGATTGATAGAATATTATCCCAAAGAAAAAAAAAGAATGAGGACGCTATGCGATAAAAGCAGAAAATAGTTAGTCTACATCTGCATCATTTGATTTCATGTTTCTGATTTATTAAATACATGTTTTGTTTATGTTCGACAAACTGACAATATCATTTGCGAACCTACACATTTCCATAAAAATATGAAAAGATTGAGAAAAAGTAACAATATAATAAATAAAAAAACTAATAACATAACATTATCTTTATTAAAAAAAAATATGTTAATTCAAAAAATGTCTTATAACTTATATTAACCAAAGTATTTGCAAATGAAATTAAGTAAATAATGATTATTATTTTGGTTTTTTTTACCGAACTTTGAATGTATAATATACGTTTTATCACACAAATGTATCGTTTAAAACTCCGCCACAATTTTGTTACAACAACTTTAACAACAAAAATGAATAAAACGCATTCACAAGGGGACATCAAGGTCGACGAGAAATGGATCTTCCCCTAACTTGCAGTATTTGATGATGTTGTATCTAAAATTAATGAAGCGAAGCAGTAGAATGCGCTTCTAAAATTTTTCCAAAAAAATTGCATTTAAAAATGTTTTACTCCCACGGAAGGAGTTTGCGTTAACGAAAAAACGACGAGCCGATTGGCCGAACACGTAACGTAAAAAGATTGACAATCGGTAAATTGAATTCTTTAAATTTATACCTACCTTAGTTTTAAGAGTGACATGGATAAAATCTACGCTAGTTTTTAAAAAATACGCACATTTTTTTGGAAAATCATGAGAAGCGCACTCTACTGCTTCGCGTAATTAATTTTAGATACGACATCATCAAATACTGCAAGTTTCAAGAAAATCCGTTTTCCGTCGACTTTGATGTCCCCTTGTCAGATATGTACTGGTAATAAATTTTTGAATAAGTTTAAAATCCAAGTTTACACAATCTATGGAACATTCATGTTTTTCCACCAAAGTTTGTGGGAGTGAAGCTAAGTACATTTTCAAAAATATGTTTATAAGATACTTTAAACTTGCGTTCACCTGTAGAATATGTACTTTTTTTGGTTACCATCAATTTTGGAACTCTTTATATGGAGTTGACCAGGGTTTAACAAATTCTTATGAGCCCAGACCCATTTTTACACCGTTGTGATGCATTACATTACTCAGTTCCAACATTACCGTGACAATAAATTCCAATAATATAAAATCCACAATTCTCAGATCAAAGTTCCATAGTCTTAAGCTTCAAAGATCCAAAAGATCCAATGTCCCACGGTCTGAAGCAGTAAAGTTTCAAAATATGAAACTCCTGAAATACTAAATCGTTCAAGTAGTAAAATACGAGTCACATAATTTCAAAATCCTAAGGTTTTTTAAAAAGTTTTTCAAAATTTCATTGCTCCAACATATTGAAGTGAGACAATTTAAAAATTTCAATATTGTGAAGTTCGAAAATTTAAAAATTCCAAAGTGGATAATACGAAGAGCGCCACGTCAGTCGTCGGTGACTGACAGTGTATAACATAATATAAAACTAAAAAATTTACATTGTTTTAAGTAGTTATCTAAAATTGTATAAATCTTCTACTATGATAAGAAACAATGGACATAATATGGCGATTTCCTTATAAAATCGCGTGTTAAGTTTGAGAAAAATTCCAAACCTTCGAAGTTCCAAAAATTTCAACAAATCAAACTTCTAAAATTTCTAGTTCAGAAATTTTCCGAAATTGATTTTCCACAGATACAAAGTCACCATATTAAAAAATTAAAAAACACCAAATTTCTAAACTTTTACGGTTCTGTAGTTCCAAAAGCTGAAAATTCATTAATTGCTCAATTCTAATGCTCCAAACTTAAAAAAAATCCAGATCTATAGTTTCAGTGATCCATAATATTCTAAATCCTCAAAATTGCAAAATCTCAAATCCGAAACTTTTCGAACTCTTGGAACTCCATGGTACGAAAGTTAGAAAATTGTTTAATTTCAAATCCTAATGTTTAAAACTTCAAAAATCCCAGTAATCTAAAATTCGACGGTTTCAAAGTTCAAGAGCATTGAAGTCCCAAAACGGTAAACGTTCCAAACAGTTGGAATTAAAAAATTTGCACGTCACCAAAATCTTAAAGTTTGAAAGTTCTACATTTTATAAGTTCAGAAGTATCACAATTCAAAAATTTGGGAGTCTCGAGCTTCCAAAATTCCAAATCAAACAATAATAGAAATATCTATTGATTGAAATAAAATGCTAAATAAGAATTGCCATAATTCTTGCGTATTTATATACAAATAATCCGAAAATACACTGAATATGTCACAAATATAACACCGATGGTGTAAAGCGTTGCAAAAAGGAAAAAAATGTAAAGGCAAAAGGAAAATGAAGGATAAAAAAACCACAACAACCATTAATTATCGATGACAGTAGACGCGAACGTTACTGAAACGAGCATCATTAAAACCTCATTTGCCGAGCTGATTGCATTATCGCGGCTGCCTTTTTCGATACCGAATTCGAAATTTTAAATGGAAGCTTTTATAACGCGTAATTATAACGCGCGTTCCCTCGCCCATCTTGATGCCGGCGGGTAGCAACGCGAACGAAGGAAAAGCGAAAATACACCGTCGTTTCATTCAGAGCCACGTACAAGTGTGAGTGTGCGCGTATGTGTGCACAAGCATAACGAAGGTAATTACATGCACGCTGATACGAAAGCGAAAAGGTCCATTACACGTCCACTCGAGGTGGGAAAATACGGTTCACAATAACGCTGCGCGACTCCCCTTTCGATTTTTATGAAACTTAATACACTCATGAATCCAACGCGGAATCGTAACTCTCGAAACGCTTTCAGGTGTCTGAGCGTTGCTTCGAGTAGCTCGCTCGTTTCGATGGGTCTTCAAAGCTCCATTTTCACGACCCTTTGAACGGTAACACGATTTTAATTTCTATTCGGTTCTTGCAGATGTTTCTGTGTGTTAACAGTTACATTGTACATGCTGCTGAAACGTAGTTTTCTTTTGAGCAAGAACAAATATACACAACAAGGTGGTACTTAAAATTCAACTTGTAAAGATTGTTTTAAATCTTCGTTTTGTTCTGAGCGGAAGAAACGCGCCTGGTTAAAATTATATTCTGTTTCATAATGATTTAGAGGATGTGACCTACTTATTAATGTTTCAAAAAACTACTTCATACACCAGATTTTCGATCAATTTTGAAGGCACATTATTAATAAGTTACATGCCAGAAATGAAGAGAGAAAGTCGTCTTCGTAGTCTGATATTTTGAAATTTGGAAATTATAAATGTTCAAAACATAGGACCGCATAGGATTAAGGGGGGGACCTGGTTTAGAGGGTCCAAAAAACCGATTTTTTTGAAATTATGGTAATCAATAGTATATACATCCAAAAATGTTTTGTCGAAGTTACAGGTTGAAATTCGAAGTACTTTTACAGTTAAACCCACTAGAAGGTCGCGCGCGGATGAGACAGATAAGAAGCGCGCTTCAAAGTGAACGGTGTACTCTAATATAATAAATAATAAATGGTTGTCGCATGTTTGTTGTGTAAACAGATATTTGGAAATGCGAAGACGGGCCAGTTACTACCCTTTATTTTGGATTTTCCCATTTTCGTTTTTCACCATAAACATGCCCTTGGGAAGAGTGCGAATTATAGATAGACCGCGCGGTTGCAGGCTCCAAGACTTTAACCCTTTCGCTAGTACGGGCGACTATAGTCGCTCTGCACAAAATGCCACTGACGTAAGTACTACGGGCGACTATAGTCGCTCTGCGTAAAATACTGTAGTAATTTATATAAGACTATAGTCGCCAATTGTTTTTATCATTTGTTTCTTACGAAATTTCTCAAAAATAAAAATTACAAAAAAATGCTACATCAGTTTGGAGAGTCTTATCCGAATGTTTGCATCGAATAAAGTTAGTGCTTTCTGAAGACACATAATTTACGTTTTACCGACAACAGACACAAAGGTATAGTCCGTTCAGCAGATATACCATGACGGAAAAGTCGCCCGTCGCGAAAGGGTTAAACGCGATTTTCTCAAAGCAGGGCTTTGTGACGCTGCGTGCACGATTAAAATAGTTGTAGTGAACGGATTTTAACGAACCGATGCTTATTCTAAAGCTTATTAATGTAGCTTCTATTTGAACGAAAACTATTATAGGAAAGATAATATTAAACAACAATTTTCTACAAATAATCATTAAATCTTTTTAGTAAAAAGAAAAAACATTTTTTTCAATATTGAATAACTTTGCCAATTTTCAACTTTTTAATACTTTTTTTAGTTCAAATAGAAGGTACAGGCATACAGTTTAAAAATTTGAATTATATGTTTCAAAAAAAGAAAACAGCCGCTATCGTGTACGCAGTGGTGGGCTATCCGCAGCGTAATGCCGTAAACAGTGACATACATATCTTTGTTACACAACACAATTATTTTCCGATGAAAAAAAATTGAATTTATAAGTTTTTGTTACTAATGAAACAACTAAAAAAATTTCAAATTGATTGCAATGATATGAAATTAAAAAAGAATTGTGCATATTTACGCATTTTTCGGTGTCCTAAACCAGGTTCCCCCCTTAAGTATATAAAACAAAACACATCACATTCCTTCAATGCGTAACGCATTCTTTACTGCGTTACAATGTATCACATTAACTACTCTATATTACCATAATACTGATCCTTGGATTAAAGGAATAAAATTACGCAAACGGATGCTACATCAATAGTAAACATCGAGCAATGTTCCGACCGGTCGTTCGTACCAATGAAAGTAACAATTACCGTCTTTTTTACCTGTGTATCTGTGACCATCTACCACATTGATTACCTCTTTCCTGCCCATACAACAACATGACGAGTACACAGGTAGGTATGCCTGGTAGGCAAATTGCGGCTGGATTTCTAGGTTTGCGCAACATATTGTACCGGGACGACACGAAAACTCGACGTGTCCGGCAGAATGTCGTGCCGATTCATCGGTATATCGATACGGAATATTAATTGGCGGCTATTGGTTTCCCGGATTACGTTATTTCGAACGCACGTGACTTGGAAGCTCGACGGACGCGGAGTTTCAACGCGAGACGACCACCAGGTGGACGCAAACAGAATTCGGAAACTGCCTTGGGTATCCAGTGTCTCATCTGCCTCTACCGCACCTTCCTCTTACCATTACTTATATCCTCGAAGATGAAAGAAACTTACTGATACCAAGATTATCACGATTCTTGTGTTATTCGAACTTCGGTATATAAACATTTCTTTTTTCCTTCAGAATGTTACTTAGAACTGTAGATTTTTTAAATTTTTAAACGTTTAAATTTAGAATTTTGAAGTTCTTAAACTTCCATAGTTTTGGATTTTGGAATGTTTAAACTTTGACAATTTAGGCCATCGATATTACTTACTGTTAGCTAACAATTATATAGCTTTACAATGGTTATTTCTAATCGAAACAACTAAAAATCATATATTTTTCAGTCATCGCATTCTTTGAGATTTAATAATATCTTGCTTCTTTTTAAATAAAAATTAATATCGGCTCAACGACTTTCAACAAAAAATGTACGATAACTGTTATTCTACATGTTTAACATTAAATCTTCGGTTTCACGCTAAGTGAGAATATACCGGTGAAGATTACTACTCCTTGAAATGTCGATTTAATTTATAAATGCTTTCAACAAAAATAAATTTCGTTCCCAAAATTTGAATATAACTGACCAGTTCACAAAAATATTTAACATAAAAAAATGTTGCCATTAAATTCAAATTGACTTCATTTTCTATAAGATATCACTTAACGAAAATACAACATTTTATTTCATAGTAGTATCAACTCAGGGGTTAAATTATTCTTTCTGTACTTTACTGCATGCAAATATAGTACTTATGTACATGCTTTTATGTATATGTATATATGTACACTATAGTAATATCAGTCTTCAAACTGACATGTAACACGTTTCCGTAATACGCTGAAAGTTTAATCTTGGAAACTATCAAATTGAACGATTACAAAATTTTGTAACAAAGATTATATAATATCGAATATGCCGTAAACAAATATAATCATTAAATAATTCTAAAAGTTCATTTCAAGAATAAAATCCAGTTTTCTCTTATTTTTACAAATCTCCTCAATTACTTCATAAGAATTCAATTTATAAAAGCAAATTTATAAGTAATAGAGAAATAAAAGACATGACACAGCACTAATAAGAAAAGGAATTTTAATGAGGCATAGATCTTTGTACTTTTCCTTTCTTCTTCGAGAGCTACATTGATCTTTCCATGGATACACATCTGAGACGTTTTAATTATAAATGAAATTGACTCTGTATTCGTGGGGAGCACAAGGCACCTAAGTTTTATCTGTCATTGGTACTAAATTTTTAGCATTTTTGAGATTAAAAACAAAATATGAAAAGGTGCAAAATATAATATCTTTTTTTATAACACAAAGATAAAAATTCCAATCAATCCGTATTGTGAGTAGAAGAAAAATTATCATACAATCAAAAGACTAAAAAAAAATTTTGTTTTATTTGCTTAAACAAACAGTAATTTTGCAAATCTTTTTGCACTACCAAATTTGCCATTCAAAAACACAAATTGCGACAATTTACACTAACGCTCTATTTCTAATAATTTTCGAGATATTCAACATCGTGGGTTCTGCACCCCCAAATTTCAGGGCCGATTACACCCTCTCAAAGTGAATATTAGCAGCTACAAAAAATACCTGTCGAATATTTTTCTGAGAGCTATATTTCTTCCAAGTTTCATCAAAATCGGTGAGTGATACTTCGGTATTGTCCCTTGTCTTCGCTTTAACGCAATAGAAATTTAAAATAACGAAAGTCACAGTTTCTATGAAACACAAAACTATCAAAGTGTCAATTATTTTGCTGGGAGCGCAACAAAAAATTCTGCCGAAAAAACGAAGAAAGATTTCTGGCTAGGAAAAAAAACAGAGGAGTCAAATCCATCGTAAAACATGCTACGATTTATCATAGAACGCGCAGGTGAAAAAAAATTCATTCGATAGCGCCACATTCGTTTCAGAACAAAATCCTCCCGTTTTATCGTTGTCTATTCTGTCTTGTTGGCTATTCGACAGGACGGAAAAATATATACACGGCCACGTAATAGAAGGCAATCGTTACAATCGTAATTCACAACGGTGGACAGAAGAACGAAAACCGTGGACAATTGATATCGCCTATGGAAACTGATAAAGTCGATACAGCCAATCGACACCACGGCGAAAAATTACTGCGACCGCGGGTTTTATTTATTGTACGGACGACGAGACGAAGGGCCGTGCCGAAACAACGATGCAATATACACATCCGATGGAGTCGTGTCGTTCTTCGTACACGTCCATAACGAAAACGAAAGTTCTTTAACGAGTGAAAAACTACCGGCTGCCATTTTGTGCGAAATATTACGTGGATCGAGTACGAAATGGAATGCGAGAGGACAAAAGCGTGCCTCTGAAACGAAAGAAAATTGAGAACGAGGTAATCGAATAATGAAGAATTGTGTACACAGATAGAATTTCGTTACTCGAATACACTGTAAATATGGATATGAAACTTTGATTGCCACCATCAGCAATTTAATCATTCTGGTTTAAAAAGTATAAAACTGAATTTTTTATGAGCCTTTGCATAATAGTACAGTATGAAAAATTGAAGGTAATGGGAGCCAGTCTCGAGTGCACGTAGTTACCGGTTGATGAGATATTTAATGTTAAATTTATTACTTACCTCCATATTCTGATGTAGTGGGTAATTGTCTTGATACCGATTGTAGCATAGTTAGTAAAACGTCGGTCTACAGAAACGTAGCAATTTTTTTGTGGCAAGTTCAAATTCAGCTCGATAGAATTCATTACATTTTTCACTTTTTAAAAATAATCATATCATTTATATTCATTGAGCATTAATCTTTAACGTTAACTATACCTAAGCTGTCAAATGAAGAATTCACACGTTTCTTATTTTAAATTATAAAATTTGTTAACGTGGTTCATTTGAAATCTGTATTAATTTTTATGGAGATAACGCGTAATGAGTAATTATTTGAAATTAAATTATATCGTTTATTTATTTAACTATTCTATTTTTAATTTTCAATTATATGTTTGGATGCTTAGTATGAAATAGTGCTTTGAAATAAATTTGCAAAGTGTAATCGATTCCAATCTTCATGATTGAGATGTTACGGATGCGACATGTATTTCTACTATCAAGTAAAGTACAGTTCAACCAGACTCCGGATCCACTGGTTTACTTATTCGCAACTGACTGAACAGAGCAGTCGCGTACTAAGAAAAGGCGTTATCTGTTGGTTCATCGCCAGTAACGTTTTACACTTAATACTGAGGAATTTTCAAATTCTTAAATTAAAGAAATGTTATAATATAAATTGTGAAATCTGGAACTTCAAAAATTCAAAATTTGGTGATTCAACGACATGAAAAATGGAAAATTAATGAATTTGAACATCTGTCATTTGAAAATCTGGAAACAGAGTGCTTGAAAATTTAGCAGTATTTTAAGGTTTCACAATTTAGGATTTAAAAATCGACAAATTTGGGAAGTTACAAATTTAGAGATTGAAGGATTTGGAATTTTTGAATTTGGGTGCTTCAAAATTCGGGAAGCTGGATACTTAAAAACTGGAAAATTTGCAAACCTCACAATTTGGAAATTTAAAAGTTTGTAGGTTTAGGAATTCGAAAATTTAAATTTCTGGAACCATGCCTTGCAAATTTTTGAGGATATTCAAATTTTACGACTTTGGGCATTTGTTAATTTAAAAATTTGGTAGCGCGCACTCGGAGGCAGAAGTGTAGGCCCGAGTTATAATTGGTCGTGGTCGCGATTCCTATCGCGTGGCGCGCGATTCTCACGTTTTGATTGGTCGGTGTTTTTCGCTAATAATTTAAAAATGAAGCCCCATACGACATTTTTGCAAATGAAAAAGTAGTTCAGAATGACCCCACCTACCTCCCATTTCCGGCTCCTTCAACACTATTGGGACACTCTGTATGTAATAAACTGAAATTTGTATTTTTACACTCTAAATATAGTTAAATTCGTTGAATTTTTATTGTATGTTGTATTAGGTAATATGAATATTAAAAATAATCTAAAGATAATTACAAATAAAAGACATACTTAGTTTTCAAAAATTGGACAAAATAAAAAATAAAATGTTTTCAACAGAATTCAACGAAACCGTTAACTGTGCCATTAAGATAATTTCTTACTGTACAGAATGTATAGAAAAAACAGAATAACTTTAATATCCAATATCTGAAGAACGAAAAACCTTTTGCCATTAAAACCGGATATCATTAGCTTCAGTTTTTCACGACGTATAAATATGTTACTGCTGAAGTGACAGTCAAAGTCACACCTCGTTATCCCGTCTTGCTAATACGATTTATTTAAATCTCGTTGCCTAGAAGCATAAGCTTGCGGAATACACAGATCCACAACGATCATCCACAATGTGTACGAACACAGCAGTGTAACTTAGTTCCTGTGAACATTATATCATGCAAATATGGAAATAAGGATAAACAGTATCATTTTGTGGACCGTTTATCCTGTAAATTAAATGCAACTTGACAAGTTGGCACGTACTACTGCGAGTACTTAGCAAATGTTACGTTAGCAGTGTGTTAAGGCCAACATGCCCCTACATTTACAATACAGTTAGAATTTCTATGTAGCTATTACTAATAAGACCGTCGTCCCATCGAAGGATTCGCGGACCGTTCCGTGGCAGCCATAAACTCAGGAAGCCATAAAGACCCGCACGTTTTCTATGTAGTTTTCTAGTCATTGTTCGCATTTTGTCACCAAATTAATATTTTTACCTTTCGAGCCCGTTATTTCTAGCATGGTTAGCTAAAGTCAGCGCGTTTCTTGATCTTTATTACCTGCCACGGACCGGGTGCAAAACTTGGAATATTGGCGAGTGGAAGGGGCCTGAGTAGGGCGTAAACCTTACATCCCTTCCACATATTTGTACATTTTTACGTAGCCAATTATAACAAGTCACCCCCGTCGGGTCTACCCGACCGAGCTGACATCGAAGAGATATCGTAGAATCTTGAGCAGTTGAGTTGAACGAAAGATAGAATTTAGTTGGAAATGTCGGTTGACACAAATAGATAGTTGGAGATATATAGTTGATAATATATAGTTGGATTTTAGTTGACAAACAGTAGTTGAAATTGAATAGCAAAATAACAAGTATAGGAACAGTCTTAGAATCTCGAACATAGTAAATTGTATAGTATTTAACACAGATAATTTGTATAGTCCCAATCAATCGGGTGGTCCTTCGAGATTGTGATAATAAACTAAGCCGGCACACCACGTGCAATATTCAACAAAGCTCGAAAGAATTTATTTTCTACCACGAGAGTTAACAAAGTGTTAGGAAACTGGAATCACGAATATGAGAAAACTGATGTTCTAAGAGCACAAATAAGTCATAAGCAGTTTGAATAATTATTTCTTGAATCTACAACTTTTTTATAACTTGAAAAATTATGAAAATTTCTAAATAAAAGATTAAAACACACTACAAATCTTAACAAACAACATAGAATATGCAAAAAAAACGGAGAGCTCAGAAGACTAAAACTGAAGTTTTTAAAGATGAGAAAATTTAGGAAGTTTAAAGAGCTTAGAAAATACAAAAACCTAAAGATTAAAAAACTGAAAGAACTATAAACATGAAAGCTTTGGAAAAGTGAAAATTAAAAATATTTTAAATTTGGAAAACTAAAATTTTAAAAGCTCAAAGTTGAAAAATCAAAATACTTGGAAAAATGAAAAAACGTAGAAAATTCAACGCAATCGTAGTCAACATGCGTCTCAGACTTAAAAAGAATTGAAATCTCTGAAATCTGAGACTTACATCGCTCAAAAAGTTTTGGGAATTAAAACTTAAAAAATTGAAGTGACAGAAAATTAATATCATGAAAACTACGAAACTTAGAAAACTGCAAAAGTTCCGAAAGCTCAGGAAACTGTAAACACTAATACTTGAACAGTGATAAAAGATAAAGTTCTACGAACTATAATTTACAATTTAGCAATATAAAGCTTAAAAAAACTGAGAAATCGAAAACTTGGAAATATATACAACGAACGTATAGTATACAAAAAATTTCAACTAAATATTGATTGTTTTAAAACTTTATAAAGAATTCTATATTTATTACCCTTTTTCACTGTATTTCTCCGTACATAACATGAATCACAAAGCTGCGCTATTAAATTTTTAAATCCAGTATCTACCATCACCGATAAATAAAATCTTGCAATATATCCTCACACAGATGCAACGCACCCCACCTGATCAATATCGCTAGCAACGAATTTCAAAATCACAGGAAAATTCCCCCCAAAAAAATCAACTTACACGAGAGATAAGAATCATTCGCATTTAATATTAAAGAAATAAATAAGTAAAAATTATGTATAAATCGTTTATAATGGAAGTGGATCTCCTTCGTCTTTTTCTTAATTTTATTATATTTTCAAACATATAAGATACAACAGTTTAAGCAGTATTAGAAGTTTTCAAAAGAATGGTCTTGCTCCAAGTGCAATTACGAACACCTCGTCTAACAAATATCGAAATCCAATTAACTCGAAAAAAAACTATTACGGATCAAAAATAAAATCATGCACGTCAAATATTTGTTAAGAAAAAAGTCATGTGGAAAAAATATTTCGAATCAACTCAAGAGAAAATTATTGTAAACCGACCATCGAACGTAGCAAGTTGTTCGAGAAAAAGGAAAACTAACGTATGACGAATATTAAGATCCAACTAACTCAAAAGCAAATTGTCATAAACCAAACATAAAATCTTGCAAATTGAATATTTTTCGACAACAAGCACGTGTAACACGATATCAAAATCCAGCTAAGTCGACGGAAATTTATCATAAAATATGGAGAGAATTTCACAGATTAAATATTTTTTGATATTTTTTTGATTCCTTTTTAAACAAGGAAAAATAAAGGGATGGCATTTTTCGTCGTTCGATAGCTTAATACGGCAAGCAGATTTAAACGGTACCTTAAGGGGAAAAACTAAGAGATAGACCCTTCGAAAGTTCCACGCAGACTGTCGCGTTGTCCTTCAATCGCGTTTTTCACGAAACTCTATTTTTGAAGTCGGTGGACATAATTTCTCAAAAAGTTATGAACCGATCTTGTTAAAATTTTGCACGCTTCGTCAAAATACTATTATCTAGTACTTAAACGAAGGATTTTCGTTTTATTTTTTTATCACAACTTATGTTACGAGGAAATATGTGATGAAAATTTGACCAATAAATGGAACTTTTTCTTCATAACTCCGGCAAAAATTCAAATTAAAATTTTTTTTCCTTCGTTGAAGTACGAGCTTTACACATCTGCTGACAGAAAATATTTGGTTTTTTAATTTCTGATGAACAAGTTATGAGTTATCGTGTCCACGCCGAGAGCACTTTTTTTTGAGAGGTCAACGGAAATGAGGTCTTAATGGCTGAATTTTCGAAGTTTTTAAATAAAAATTTCAAAAAGTACTTGTTAAATATGTATCTTTGATTTTATAAAAGTGTTTACAATAAATATTTCATTTGATATATTAAAAAAAAATCAGTAAAAATACGCATCTTTTAAGCGTCTGAAACCCGCCTAACCCCTTAACTCGCGGTTTAGAATCGGAATGGTGCGAAGGGGGTAAAGCAAAGATTGCCAGGGAAATAGACACAGAGGTCGAGAGAACAATTTACCCGAAGGGCCACAACCGCACATCTTCATGCAGATACAAACATCGCTATAGAGCTTCGTAAATTTTCAGGACGAGCACCTCTTTAGGGGTCGTGGCACACGCGCTTTGCGGATTTTTCAATCACGCTCCGTACTGACAGGATTAATAAAGCGGCCCACGCTACGCGGAGAGTTTCCAGACTCATTTCATGCAGAATCGAATTGGATTTCCAGGTCGGGGTCGGTGTATATCTCTCTATATACGTGTGTGTAACTGTATGTGTGTAACAGAGACGCGATCAGCGCGCGTTCATCCCTTTGATGTGCCATGCTCGAATACCATCGAGCTTTCTCTAGGCGATACCGCTCTGCACTTTGTTACATCGCCACTAAATAATCGGTTTATAAAAATTCATGGCAAGTCTAGCGAAACGGTGAGTTTATATCCGGCCACACATTTTCGACCTTGCGTTGTTGGACGAATGGACAGGTAAAAATTATGTGAAGACTACTCTTCTTGATGGAGACGATGCATGTTCCATTAGACTCGTACCCCTTAATCAGCGTGCAGGATTTTTTAATTCTTAATGTTAGGGGATTGGGCTATGTACTACGTTGAGACTTAAGAGTAGGTGTTCGTTTCGCTAAAACTTCCGCAAGAAGTGGACGCGGATGTTAGGCTTTCTTTGGTTATGAATGATGAAGCAGGAGCCTCATAGCCCTTGCTTTCAATATCCAAAGATCAATTATGTTAATTTTTTTATGTTTAGGTCACCGATTCATCCAATTTCTCAAATGTACTTTTTAGATCATTTATCTCACATTTTCAAATTTCTAAACATCCACGTATTTTAAAAAGCCAAGTTTTCACATTTCTTCCCCACATCATCTAACTTCACATTCTCGAATTTCTGAAGATTCAAAAAAACTGCCAAACTTCCAAATTTTTTAACGTTCAAGTCGGTTAAACACCAAGTTATTAAGTTCTTCAAATATTGTTTCCAGAGCCCAAATCTCATATTTCCACATTTCTACGCTTATAAATTTTAAACTATGAAATTTTCACGTTCTCAAATTTTCGAACTGGTAAATGTACAACTCTCCAAAGCCTCAAGTTTCCTACTCGACAAATTTCAAAATGTCGAACTTTTAAAACATGAAATTAGCAAGTTTTCAAATTTACGATTCTTAACATTGTCAAAGTACTAAACATTCAATTTAAAAATTTAAAAACTAAGTAACTTTTTACATGTCACCATTGATATCTTCCATATTATAATCTAGAAAACTACAGTCGTGGACAAAATTAAGTGGACAGGTATCATAAATAACAAAAGGTTAATTTAATTTAACTAAGAATGCCTATGAATCAAAACTTTATTGTACAATTACATACATTACATAAATGTTTTTTCAAATCTACAAAAACATTTCACGTTCTAAATTTAAAATGTATTTAAGACATTGTAGTAAAACAAAAAAATTTTTATATTTTTGTAATGTCCACTTAATTTTGTCCATGAGTGTATGTTTTTTCTCACTTGAAACATTACCCTTAACTTAAGTCGTATTTAATGAATACTTCATTATCGAATAACTAGAAGAGAATGTTTATATGGAATTTAAACTGCAAACATATATAGAAGATAGTAAATAAAAATATTATTTTCAGAAAAAGAAACAATTACACCCAAATTAATTACGATCATAATGTATCTTATTAAACACAGCCATTTTTACTATAGCAGGTGAGGAACTAAAAGCTAACTTAAGCATAACGCATAATAAATGTTTAACTGAAGCTCGATTTATTTAAATCCTTGACCTTTTGAACCATTTTCCTTACGGAAAGCTATGATGTCTGCAGTGAATTTTAGTCACATGCGAGACGAAATATAAATTTTAATTCAACTCTTTAAAATCACAATGTTTTTACTTCTTAAGGAAGAATGATAAAATGATTATTTGCACGAAACAATTAATATTTGATTAGAATAATAGTTACAAAATTAATAGCTTTCTTCAACATTCTGTTTGTTAATTACTTATGTCATGCATTAAATTTGAAAGAATTTGTTCTCTTATTCATAAGTTACCATGTTGAATCTAAACTTTGAACTGAATTATGTTAATATCGGGATTTTAAAATTAAACCATTTTAGGTCATATTAGACCAGAAAGTTGAGAAATGAAAACTATTATGATTAGACAAACCTTCATTATTAAATACATGTTTCAACATGCATAATAATTTTGTTATTTCTATCATTAATCTAAATACAATCAACGCAAAGGTCTTTTTAACTAATTAAGTCATAAAGACAATAAATAGGACAATCCCAAACATTGCTAAAGTAACACTTCAAACTGTTGAATAAATGTTAAATGTTATCAAACATAAATGTTTCAATTAAAACATCGATTACGAAAAGAAATAAATATGAAAAAATTACTATGAATGCAAATCAAAATTAATAAAATGATTGAAAACATTTTTTATCGTTCGTAATTAAAATTCTTTTTTATGCTCTCTCAAAACGTTGTTTTGTAAAATTATATCATATTTTCTTGTTTATATTCTTTTTTAATAAAAAACAACTGCACATTATTTTCTTACTAGTATTGCTTGTGCGAGTTCAAAAATACATTCTTTAAAAAAAAAAACGAAAAAATCGTTCTTTTTAGCAACGGAGGGGTAAGTCACATTTTCCAAATTTTAATGAAGAAAAACTCAAAGATATTCAAAATTTAATATACAATACAAATCTGACATAATTTTTAGAGTACATATCAAAACCTACGCATCAATGTTTACCATGATAAAAGCGGAATATTTGATACAAAAAAAACACAAAATTTCATTATTTCATAAAACATCATTTTCTACATGAAATGGATTTACTGCATTCTAACTTCAAATACATATACTATCTGAATTATTTTTCGTTCAACTCTAGTGTACACATTTAGCGTCCATCCTTGTGACTATTAGAATTAAATGTTGCCTACGACAAAAAAAATTTCCACCATGAAATCAATAATCTCTTCGCAAGCTAATTCAGAAAACGTTTCCTACGTCTACTCGAGAGCAAAGAACAACATTCTCCGTGAAAATCATGGTAATTGCAAAGGGGATGGATCGAACATCCCTCCGGTTTCCGGGAAAATTCGATATGAACTGGGCTGGCGTTCGTCTAGCGAAAGATTAAGCCGTCCTGTACGATCGAGAAAGACGCAAATAACAGGGAAAAAAGTAGTCGCAAAACGTACATACATACATATATGTATATGCGTAGGGTCGAGGATTGAGGGTCGAAGGCAGAGCGTGAAGCCGGAGGATTGGTACGTTTTTAGTGGTTGCAGCACTCGAACGTGCCAGAGTGAATATATCCTGCACAAGTGCACGCGCACATGCACCGCCGTGTGTGTACACACACACGTAGCCTTTATTCTTGCAATCTCGGTGCACGTGCAAAAGCGTTGGCCGGCTCTTCGAATATTTTCCTTCTAATTTAATTTCACCGACCGGAGTAGTGCAGTGCACGCATTATTTCGCGCGTATATCACACCGGAAAAGGGAACAGATTGAGATCGAGAAGCACGCGTCTAGCGTGATATAACGATGCGCGACGGTGGTCTTTAAAAAAAGAAGTTTAAGAGTCTGCAAAAGCAATCGACAAAGTATCGTGACTTAAGGGCAACTCCAGTTAACGAGCATAAGTACGTATCAAAATTTGTGAGAGTTTTTATCGACAAGCGAATACCATAGATTTATTTGACAGGTAAGGTATCGATAGGGTTGATCCCTTTAGACTTTATTACCTTAATAAGTGAGCGACTATCACGAAGAATTATACTGTGTTTTGCTAAAGGGATGCGTTTGCTAAACTTATATTTTTTCTGATTCGTGGCAGACTATTGAAGTATCAGAACAAGAAAAATATATACAATATATTTAGATTCTTTATTATATCCTTACCACGTGCCCTTTAATTGTTGATATCAAACATAACTGTTGTTTTCAAAAAGAAACGTATTCACTCTTTACCAATTTGACGAACATACACAAATGTGCAAATAGCTTGGTAAAAGACTGATCTATTTAATTATTCGTTACCCCTTCTTGACTTATCCTACCAATATACAAAATATGTCAATAAACACTTTGATTAAAGTTAAATATATGTTTAATAACCAGTTGAGGTGTGAGTACATTTTTTTAGGATATCCTAATTGTGTGCGTCAATTTGCGCAATTAATACAAACGAAACGAGTAATATTTCATTGAAGATGCGCTGATTATAGTAAAATGAATATGTGTATCTTCAAGTGGACTGCATTTAAAACATTTAGATTGTTAAACTTGTCTTATGATTCACTTTATATCTGCTTTAACTTCATTTAAAGAATAACATCAGAAAAGTACACAACTGTATTTTAAGATTGAATAATCATTTGTAGACATTCTTTTCAGTAACACTCGAACGTGATCTTAAAGCCGTAAAATATTTCACGATCATGTTTATTGAACAATTTTTTAACAGAAACTATGTAAAAACCATTGAAACCATAGAATATTCATCAATTCTCAGAAATCCACCTCTCCACATGTTTGGCCACGCAGAATTCTGCTATGGCCATATGTCCCAACATCACTGTATATTTTATTAACCCTTTTCACTCGAAAATATTTTTACTGGTAACAGATGGCAACTGTAAAACCTTTTGGTTAAAAAGATGGATGAATTTTTTCAATGTTATTATGTGTGTATTATTAATTGCCACTATTAGCTGTTTCATTATGTTTATACTGCATATGTGCTACACTCTGGGTTTAGTTAAAAATACCTATTCCAAATTACTGCATTAAACAAAGTGGTGAGTGTAAGTCACCTTTCGAGTTCAAAGGGTTAAGTGTAATAAATACATTGCAGCCTATAACATATTATTAATAATGCCGACGTCATATTAGTAACAGTATCCTTGCCTTATTCGTAAAGTCACTTTTGGAGCACGAAAATATTGAAAATATTTAATATACTTGATTCGCAGTTCGAATCTTGAAAGATATATTCTTACCCTGTGATCTTCCCGCTTAAATTAAATTTTCTTATTTCTCTAACAATTTATATTTACATTTCCTCGGTTTGCTAAGTAACATGTCAGTGTCAGCAAAACACTAGACTTTAAGCGTCACGCGTAAACGTACATCAAATTTTTCGTTTCACTTCCTTTTCCTTTTCGTCTCCTTTTTCATTGAACCGTAACGAAATGTCGTAACATTTAGAATCCAACTAACAGAACTCGAGTTTCAGAGGAACTCGCTGGGTCTGAACGTTTACCGGATGTGCGATTTCACACCGCCACATCCAACACTTCAGTCAGCCGCGTATTTTACGCGGACTCCTGGAGGATCAATTTATTTTGGTTAATGAGAGAACGCGTCTTTGACGGGTTTAATTTGTCTGAGGCATCTTCCAGCTTACGAATGTTGAATTTATGAGAATTTTCAAAGTGTAATCTGATAAATTATATATGCGAAAAAATTGATAGTTTTGATATAATACAGACTTACTTACGTTCTAAAACTCTCAAATTTATAGGTACGGGAACGTATGGAAAGAAAAATTGAAAACTTTCAACTGAAACGTTCTTATCTGTCAATCCGGTATCAGTATTCACCGGACGTTATTCTGAATGGATTTATTCCACTCCATATGAAATTGCGTTAAGGAAAAAAAATTAAACGACCAACGTATTCTACGATTCCAAGTCTATATTTTATTAAACATGATGCAGAAATAATTAACATAAATGAATGGCAACAATTTTAAAAACATTATGCAGTCAATTAAGAGTCAATGTTTAATAAATTAATACATTTTACAAATACCAAAGTTATAATTCCCATATTTTGACATTTTTATGTTTCCGCGAAATTCTTTTAATTTACTAACTATCAAATCTCAAATTTCAAATATTAGGAATACATAAGTTTGAAATTGTTAGAAATAAAAAATTTTTTGTTTTCAAATTGTCAAAACCGTCAATTTTTTAATTTTTTAACTTCTATATTTGAAATTTTTTAATTTTTTTAATTTTTTAATTAAAAAATTTCAAATATTCGTAAGCGCTGAACTATTATCTATTTAAATTAGGTAAACATGCCTTACGTTCCGCCCTAGGAAGCGAAATTTTTGTAACGTCGAACCAATTCAACCGAAGCAATGAGACGACAGTTGGTGATGACATGACAAAGTCTACACAACGAAATATAAACGAATAGACCGCTAAGCTATAAAATTTTCTCTTCTCTCTCCTCGGTTAAGTTTTCCTTATCAAAATCATACACATATCAGAAATAAAAATTAAATTTCTCAAATTAAAATTAAAATTTGTAACCTAAAATTAAAATTTCTAAATCCGAATTAAAGCCAAAATACTTCAGATTAAAAATTTACAAATTTATTGATTCATAAACTTTCATATTTTTAAATTATCAACGTTTATAGTTTTGAAATTATTGAATTTTTACATTTCAATTTTTTTAATTTAAAGATTCATAAATTTAATAATGCACAAATTTATGACTTTTCAAATGTCCAATTTTCCAAGTTTTCTTATTTTTACGTATCGTATCATGTAATTCTACTTTATTCCTCTCTACTTTGTTAGTTAATTAGAAAGTAATAAACTTTTAAAGTAAACTTATTCTTTATTTAATGTAGGTGCATTCACTATTGCGGAAACTCTTAATTACTCTTAATGATTTGAAAATACAACATACAAGATGTGAGTAACACTGATTTTCGATTAATAAATAAATGTAGGAATTAAATAACTGGTTGCTGTTGAAGTGGGAACTCTTGAAATAAAAATTCTACAGCCTCATATAGTTTATTTCGCAGTTTTCTATTGTCGCAACGTTCCGTTGGAATGCGAACAAAAAAATACACAAATAGATAATCTAAATAAATATTTACTTTCAACACTACGATTATGACAAAGATTATAAATATTTATTTAAGATATTTAATATGTTATATAATAGAATTTTCTATTAAATAATGAGTACGCATCATCGACAGTAATGGATCAACTTTAGAAAAGTCTAATTGAACCCTATCACAATATTTGATTAAATTCCTATCATATGTTTTAGGAATATAAGGACATGTGACTAATTCAAATTTCTTTCTGTTACAGTGCTATCTACAAGTAGTTCTGCAACAGATTCATCAGACTCGAACTCGACGAAAATTGAGATAGAAGATGAAGATGACGAATCGTTGCCAGAAATCACATTAGCCGAGTTCAAAGAAAGATACAGGCGACTAATACCATACATGACCTACTACGTAGCAAACAATTACGTGAACGGGCAAACCGCGGCACAATCACAAAATCCTTCGTTAGAAGACTTCCAAACAAATCAATTAGTCAGAAACAACCAACCATACATTAGAGGAAATAATTTGCCTAAAGAAACTAACAATTACCGCGTGAATACGCAAAATCAGGAGAAAAAGTTCGTTCCTTCCGTACAATTTGATCCTCGCAACGTGGTTGGTGACACGAACTACTTCGCCCCTATAAAATACACCTCGAAGTTCCCTCACGAGGATTATTCCCTACCCTATCAGTTGTATCACGATCAGAAGGCATCCTATCCTGAAATAACACAGGCAACTAGTCAGATCACACAAAAGGAGAATAGATACTACGCAAACGTGAGACCATTACGACCTTACACGACAAGTGGCAGAGATCACGTGCTTAGGAAACAATCAGCTAAGCCTATCCTCGGTAATGTTCAAGACGAGTATTTGCTGGATTACAATGTAAGAGCAACGAGTAATCCCGCTATTAATTACCCTGTTAAAGACGTCCAAGGACATCGCTATCCGTCCCCCTATTCCGATGTACAACTATTAGAATCTGTACCAGAGAAACAACCCCCGATACTGTCTCAATCACATCGAAATCCGAACGTCAATCTGCAACAAATAATCGACAGCTTTTTGTTAAGCGAACGATTGCCAGAAATGTTGAACAAGGACAACCTGGATAACAGTCTGAAGACTTTGCTGGAGATACTGAACATCCTTCACAACACGAGGAAAGAATTCCCACAAGTCCAGGCACCTCCCCTAAGATTGCCACAGAAGATTCGAAATTATAAGGTACGACCACAAACGAGGCCAAAGGTGATAACCGAAAGTCGATTCCAAGCAACACCGAATCCTCTGTACCTAACAGATGACCCTGAACGTTATAAAATCACCAAAACGTCGTACGAGGAGTTACCGCAATCTAAACCTAAACCATCTCAATCGAATTACAACACAAATGGCCTAGTCAACAATAAGGTAGTGGAATATTACATTCCCGTGATGCAGGAGATCCCTACAAAAAACAAAGACATGTTTCTGCCAACCAACAGTCCGCAGCTTGAAGAAGGTCAAGTAGATCATTCTTACGAGATTACGGAGGACCTTAGCGACGACGTTGTACAACAAGAAAGATTTACTGTGCCATCGATCACTACTGAAAATCCAGTTTACAGTTACACGGAGCCTAATGAAATTTCAACCTCGCATAAAAATGAACCTCAGGTCAAATACGGTGCTACAAGGGGAAAGGCGAATGTTGATTATCCAGCATATGCCAATATACCGGCTACAAGTTTCAGCTGCAAACAACAACGATACAAGGGGTTCTTCGGTGACCCAGAAACCGGTTGTCAGGTAACGTTTGTTGATTATTCAAAAAGAGGGGTGCAAGTTTCACACGGTTTCAAGACATCGACTTTCTGTCTTTAATTCTATTAAAGTCTTAAACATAAGGAATGTGTAAGAGCCAAAAACTCGTGAAATTGGTATTGAGAAATGACCTTTCCTTGTGAAGCCTGAAAGTCTGTAATTTAAACAATATTAAATGTAACAGCTATGAAATTGAGAAGTTTATGTCTTTAAGTTAAAAAATTTTGAATTCGAAAATTATAAAACTCGGTTATATGAAAAATATGAAAATCTGGAACTTAATAAATTAAGAAATTTCTTAGTTTGTAAGATTACAAATATGGAAAAAGATTTGACATTTTAACATTTGGAAATTTGAGGATTTTGAAATTTGAATTTAGAAACTTTGGAAATAGAGGACTTGGGAATTCAGAAATTTGGAACTTTGAAAATTTGAAACTCGGTATTTAATCTGGAAATATAGAAATGTAACTGTTTGGTAATTTTAAAGTTACAGAATGTACAAAACTATAAATGTGAAATGGAGATTCCAAAGAATTTACGAATTTAAAAACGCAAAAAATTAAAAACTTTAGGACTTGAAGATGTGGAAATCAAATATTTGAACATTTGGAGATTCACTAGCTTAAAAATTGAACTTTTAGAAACTTCAATATTTGAAATTTGGACCTTTAAAATTTCTCAACTTGGAATTATGTATGAAAATTTGTACATTTAAAAATGTCTATATTTGTGTTATTGGAAATGTAAGACTTGAAATTAATAAAATTAAAAAATTTGAAAGTTTTTAATTTATAAATATTTTAATTTGAGTCTTCCGAATTCGAAAATTTTTTAATTTTCTATGAACGCCCTATTGTAATTACAAACTCTGTCAGTAACAAAATGTCTAACTCCTTTTTTTAAGAGTTTTATGATTCTATAATTTGATAATATGATTGCAGGTTTGGCACTACTGTGATCTTAACGGTGGTAAATCGTCGTTTCTATGTCCGAATGGTACCATATTCAGTCAGGTGGCGTTAACCTGCGATTGGTGGTTCAATGTCAAATGCGAAACAACGACTCAATTATATGTGTTGAATGAACGATTATACAAGTATATTCTACCAGTAATGCCAAAGTTCCCAGAAGATTTCACTGGTCCTGAAGTCGATCGTTACTTGGAGCTCAAATTCAAAGAAATGGAAGCAAAGTTGAAAGAAAAGAAATTGAAGAAGCAACAGGAAAATAAGGAAAAGCTCAAAGATAAACCACAACCAGCAAAAGAAAATAAATAGTCGGTATATCTAGGGTGTAGTTAAGTTACTGTATACTTGTTGCCATTATTTGTTATGAATAGCAACAAATTTATTATATGTAGCGCTGACTGTATCAGTGTATGTAGAGAAATTTTTATGAAACTCAAAAAAGTGCAATATTTTTATATTATATATTTGAGTGTGATTTTTATACGTATTTAGTATGCTATAAAAAAATTTAATATAAGGCGTTTAAGTTAAAAACAAAAATCAAATTGTGTTTCGTTGAGATATTATGCAAGCGTAATAACAAACTGAATTATTTCAACATGCATAAAATAGTTAAATGTGTCAGAAACAAATAAGTATAATATAATCAATATATAAGTAAGTATTTTGTTTCCCTCTAGTCATATTTGTACTGTTCACTTATTTATAACCGAATATACTTTTATTATTTTATACAAAATTTTTGTACTTGTGCATACATTGTAAAGAACATTGGTGGTTATGTTTATAAACATATCACATATACAATAGAATACCTTTTAATGAAGCCAGGTTTGACAATAAATTAATCAGAAATGTTACAATTTTGATTTATGCATTACGATAATTAATTCTTTATCTTTGAACTTATGCTATTATATAAACTAAACAAATTTATTTATTTATCATCGGTTGTTATTGTATATGGAATATGGCAATAATGTTATTGTATATGAAATATGGCAATAATCTTTCATAATAAAGATAAAAATTTAAATAAACACTTACCTTTTGCGACTGATGAATCCTTTGCAAATTCTCCGCCACACGTGCAGATACATTATAGAATTCTGGAAGCAGTTCTTCATTCTATAAAATATGAAAATAAAAATATATTATTTTTCTAAATTAATATACTAGCAGAACTTCAATTGCTAAATGACCGAGATACAAACCTTTTCTGACAATGATTTGTAATTATGTTTTTTGTGCAAATGTAACATACAATGTGAACATCCAGCAGTTTCACAGTTTTCACAATAATATCCTAAGGGCTCCATACATTGATTTGAACAAGTATTTTCGACTGTGAAAGAACTATCGATCATGCTTTCTGATAGCATGATTTTTGAATGGCTTTGTAGTGCCTTGCCATGGATCTAGCAAAACATATATTTTTAATACAACATTTTTCCAATGATTGTTTATATATTATTTTAAACATTCTCATATTATAATAATCTTTATAAGTATTTTTATTTGTATTACATATATATATTAGAATAATAACAAAGATGTCATTAACATTATGCTTCGATAAAAGAAATAAGCTAACAATATTAAATATATGTAACAGCTATGAGAGAAATATACCTTCCCATAACAGATAGAGCAATATAATGCAATGCATTGTGGACACTTTATTACTGCTTGAAGTCCACATTCATGACACAAGCCTAAAAAGAAATAAGAATTGGCTTATTGTAATTCAAAATGTTACTAGAAATGCTTTATTTCTTCATTCGTTACAAACCTTGTACGCATTGATTTTTTGATTTGGAACTGACTGATTTAGAAAAAGAAATATCAGAATCATCTAGATCAACTGGTCGATTATGCGATATGACCATTAGTCCAAGAGTATACAGGTTTAAAGGTAAGGATATCTTTTGCTTATCCTTAGATTGTGAAATAACTTTGCATAATGGACAAGGTTCAGGAACAGATAATTTTGCACATCTATCGCATATCACATGCCCACATTCCAACAACAAAGGAACTAAGCCACGTAAAGGTACAAATTCTGAAAAAAACAAAAGAAACAACATTTCAAAGCATCTTTTCACATACTACTTATTTTATAATATATACATACGGTTTTGTACGTAATAAATAACCATAATTTAAATATACACGTTAATCTAACCTCTAATATACTTTCATATTTTCAATTTTTTATAACAGAAACAAATTACAACCAGGCAACGTTTTTTATACACGTGTTCAAATGCCAACAATGTTAATTTACGTATCACATACATATTCATATATATAGTTTTATATATATATATACACAAAAAATAACAAAAAAAACCCTTGTATAGAATAATATTTGAAACGCTGCTGTTAAATGCTATAAGTTAACAATTCGTTTATCGACGTATAAGACGAATAAATAATTGAAACTTCAAAAAGCCGGCATGTGATTCCAATGTTTTACGATTACCTCGTAGAAAAAACTGATGTTTGCAATAAATACAAAATACGTTACGAAGTTTTGTTGTGGGAAATGTATAATTACGCGAACACTTGCTTTCGTCGCGTATATTGAACATTTTGTTCGTTACGAATTGATAATTTTCGAATTTGAAACGCGCACTATTGCGATCAACACCGTTTGAAGTTTACACGCCACGACACGACCACGCGGAAACTCAAGCATCCAATAGCAAACATTTGAATGGGAACGCCGCGTCCTGTTAGAGGACAGGGGTAAGAGAACACATACACTAGAACTTTTAGGTGGCAAATTTAAACACCTGTTACATTGTAACCAAATTGAAACTGTATTAAGTTTCATTTATGGAAACAAAATGTATAAAGGAAGCACGTATTTCACTTTATTGAATATACACATCTATATAAGACTATATGATAACGTTAAACATGTCTTCATGTATCTTCATTGTAAATTAAATTGAATAAAATTTTGCTGTGAATTACGAATTTTAATTTGGTTCTACTACCTGGTGATTGAAAGTATTTTTTAATAATACCATTATACTTTATAAATGTATAAAATTTATGTTTTTATGCAAATAAATTTACCGTAAAATATTAACATAAGTAGACATTTAATAAAACAGGTATTAACAACATTTAAATGTTAAAGATGGAGTAATTTACAGTTGATGATATTTCAAGATCGAGTAAGGAAATTTCACGCGTCAAAAATGACGGTGAAGGAACAAACTTTCAAATTGCTCTCCCGCTCTATGGTCTGTAAACTTCCATAGATCACGTGATCGGTATATGTAAAACCGGTACAATTGTAGTCACGTGACTATGCCCATTTCGCGATCTTCAAGATAGATGCCGCACTAATCTTAAGAGGTGTATAATTTGACAAAAACGTAAAAACCTACAAGCATGGATAAGCAGTGAAGTTATATTGGATCCAATGGATTCTAGGTGCGGTCATAAGCAAGAGTCCGTTATGATCCCACCGTTACAGCAAACAGGAATATCCTGAACTTCCATCCTTGTGTTCCAGAACTATAACATAGCAAAATAATCTACATCTGGAATGCTTCATGACTGATGAATACAAATCATATTCAGAAAAGCGAATACGTGATTCATGGAAACGATAGTTATACCTAATGGCGTAGCTAAATCTGAAACAAGATGGTTTTGGAATCTTTAATATATCCTATTGTACTACAAATTATTAAAATAAGTAGAACAACAAAAATAGGAATAAATATTTCACATGCAATATGCGATAAATTAATTACGAAAAATACAGTCATGTTTTTATTACAGGAAAATATGAATAAAAATTAGCTCATCTTAAGTACAAATTTTAATTACATCAATGCTGTACCTTATGACACATAATGCGTCAAAATAAAAACGTTAGATATACGTACAGAAACGTGCAACTACTATACACATAGCAATGTTTACACCATTTTGATAAATGCCTAGCAAATGGACTGTTTCTAACTATTTCCTTAAGAGCTCGTCATTGTTTGGCGAGTATAGATAGAAAAGTCAGTCTACAGTCCAGAGTCTATTTTCAGTGTTTATATAGCAGACATAGTCCGTTTTCCGCTTTCAAACTCTGTTCCTCGGATTTCTAGTCTGACTATGTTTGAAATTTTTAACACCAGACGAATAACGAAGTTCATGGACAATTCTTTTGATTTGTCAATAATGTAACAAGTAAAGATTCGGAAAAATAACCGTTTTATTACTTCATTATTAGCTTCAATTAGATTTAGTAGCAAAGACTCGATCATGCAATATTTCATTGCAAAATCTATTAAACTCTCTAACATTCTCACGGAGAAGTATGCCCATCATCGTTGAAAACAATCATTTTTTTTTATTTCCTGAGCCTTATTTCCTTGAAGCAGTACTAGGTATCGTGGACTGTATCACGAAGACCATTTGAAGAGTAGCTGTAAACAAAATTACCGGCGATCACAGCTGCCGATAATTTCAGTTATCATTCTTACGTAATCAGTAGAATCGCTTACGGAATGCTGTTCCAAGATATGACTTTTCCGAGTTCTGATTTCTTTTTGGCCTCAACAATTTGGAAATCTTATACGAGTAATTCTGGAAAATTGTGGACACAGTTTGTAGTAATTGCGTCAAATATAATCTTTTAATATTTTTATTCTACATTAAATTAAACCCACAAAGTTTAAAAATTGTTAAGAGCCAAAATCTGAAAGCTCTAAAATTAGAAATACCAAAAATAAAGAAATAAAATAGAAAATTCAAAAATTCTAAAATTTGGCGATGTCAAAATTTTAAAGTCCCAAAGTTCTGAAACTCAAAGTTTCCAAAGTTGTACAGTTTCGAAACTTCATAGATCGTAACTTCCAGAATCACAAAATCTTGAATGTTTTAAGTTAAAAAATGTATGCTTCAAGTTTTCCGGATTCCAAAGTTGTAAACTTCTAACGCCCCAAAATTTGAAAGTTTTAGTATCGCAAGGTCGCAAAAGACTATTGGACATGTTTTATTGTACTTTTGGACATGTGTAGACAAAGATGAGTGGTATTTTCTAATGTTATTTATGTACTTTGGTGAACAACAAAAGTATACGAGACCTAATCAGTATACTGTAAACTTTTAGTTTATAGTATGAATTATAAGAACACATTATTAACTACAATAAATGCCAGATACTATTTGTACTTCGTATTAACAATATTATTTATATTTTATTAATCATATACATATGTTTTATTGTTATTTCTTCGTAAAACGTTCTGACAGATACTGCCATGACGCAACATCAACGTATTATTTACACTGGTAAATCTATACATATGTATATTTATAAGTAAATAGGTAATGTGATGAAATTTCTAAGGCGAACACATAACATTGTTATGTATTAATACTAAAAAATTGGAGAACACACTTTGTGAAGCTTTTATTACGTCGGGGGAGTTACAGTATGAGAACTTTAAACAATTCTGTAAATTCTACTTTTGCCAGGTAACGATAAATTCACATAATTTTTGAATATAGACCAAAACAGAATTCAACGTAATGACATTTAATCTCGAATTTCATTCTTGTTAGTGTTCACTCCATTACTCTTTCGGAATTTTAAAGCTCCAAAATCCTATGATCATGAAGTTTGAAAATTTCAAAACTTCTACATTTATAAAATTTTAGGGTTAAAAAAATTGGAAAAACCCGAAGTTCTCAATTTTTTCTTAAGTCTAAAGTACCAAAGTCTCAAAATTAAAAAATTCCGATGTCTCAGTAATTTCAAAATTCTAAACTTCAGATATTCTAATGTTTAAAAATACTAACGTTCCAAAAGTCCGAAGTTTCAAAGTTTAAAAATTTCGAAACTTTAAGTTCTCCATGTACACAAATTTCAAAGTTCCAAGATTCTAATGTTCCGAAATTTCTAAGTCCATAAAATTTTACTTTCGATTTATATTTTAACATTTAACAGGCCCCACCCAAGGTTAGATCACGATTCATGAGTAGGTCATGGCTCACACTTCCAGAACATTTGATATAACTTGTGTAAATCGTTTGAAAGTTTACTAAACGGATCTATTTATAGAAAGTATGCTAAATGAATTATATTTTTCTTTGTTATGTCGAGAAATTGCAATTTTTATAAAACAACGAATGGATGGTATCCAATAAACTAACAGCTCTAGCTGCGAAGAAATGACTAACATTAAAACAGTTTTTAAATGGTTTCCGACTGATATTGTAACTGACTGTATTTTCTTCATATTAATCTCTTGAAAAAAAATTCTTCAAATTTGTCTTATTCGAGTTATTGAATAAAATTGATTTCATAACATTGGTTACCAGCGACGGATGTGGCAATAAACGTACTACATGATAATTAAAAGCTTCTTTCATATTATTTCTGCATTATTTCTAAGCTTCCCAGATAGACTTTAAAGTGATTACATTGCAGATGCATTTTATTATCAAATTTCTTTAACCCTTTGCGGACGAGTGGCGACTCTCACTCGCCATTTGATACAGTGCAGAAATTTTTTAATAAATAATTGTTAACTACATTTGTAGTATTATACACGTAAAGTTTGAATACAGCGAAACAGACAATATCGATAATTAATAATAAAAATATGTTTATTTCAAAAAAATTGATTAAACTTTTTAATCAGAAAGTTTTGCAGTCGCTATTTGCTACAGGTAAAAATACTTACAACCTCAAAGGGTTAAAACTTAATTGAGTACAAATAGTAACGATATCTGCATATTAATGAAATTATATACAAGTTATCCGTATCAATGAGGAGATAATTGCATTCAAAATTATAACATGTAATATGCACATATTACATAGGAAGAGTACTTATTACAGATTTTAATTACTACGTGAAGGTGATATTTAAAATTTTGTGAACTATTTTTGGAGGATAATAAAGATCATTCACAATTCGATTTAAATAATAGTCTTACGAAAAATTAAGTGCGTTTTCCAATGATAACACAGTCCAACAAATTTTAACTTTTTTTCGACGTTGTAAAATCCGATTAGTGATTATTGTAGTATTTCTTGCGTTGGTTACGAATCTGCAATCCGTTTTTCGCCGGCACGTACAGTTTTTTAGAAATCTGATTTTGAAAAAGAAAACACATTTTGGAAATTCAAAACAATTTTGTGCGATAACTATAAAGGATACTAAAATGCTGTTTACAGCCAAAGATACTGTAGGATTTTCCGAATACAACGATATCTGCATTTTATGCAATCTGAATATTTAAATATGTTTAAACAATCATTGAACGCGGAGAAACGTCGATTTTATTCAAATTTTTACATATATTTTTCAATTTATATGAAAAATAATGTTCCTTGTATCGCAATAATATAGGCAAGATACTGAGCGACCGCTCTGACGCGAAGAACCACTGTCTTCGCTTCGTTTCCCGCATTGCTATTTTGCTTCTGGTATTGTAAAAGAAACGACGTTGCAACTTTCTATAGTTCGACTTTCCGTTAGACCCTTACTTTTGAGACAAATTGATAAATATATGTAAAAATTTGTACAAAATCGGTGTCTCTCCGCGTTCAATGATTGTTTAATCACGTTTAAACAATTTAGGAAAGTCTACAGAATCTTTGGGTGTAAACAGAACTTTAGTATGTTTTATAGTTGCCTCACAAAATTGGTTTGAATTTCGAAAATATCCTCTTTTTTCAAAACCAAATTTCTCAAAAACTGTATGTGTTGGCGAAAAACGTATTGCAGATTCTTAATCAGCGCAAGAAACACTATAATAATCACTGACCGAATTTTAGAACGTCCATTTTCTGTTGGGCAGTGTAATTTATACCAAGCATTAAAAATAAGAATGACTTAAACTAAAAATGAGCAATCGCTAATGTATAAATGAATTTATTCAGGGCGTCCACATTAACAATATATGCTCAAGGTCATTAACATTGATGGGTGTGTTTCATTTAAAGTATAATACGTAATGCTACAAACATTTATGCAAATTTTCAAAGGAACTCAAATGAATGTTAAAAGTCCGTAAGAACTTATAAAGGATATTGTTTATTGTGTAAGACTAAAAATTTGAGGTTTACTAAATATGTATACATATGTATGCATACTTATTAATCTATAATATTTATAGATTTTAACAGAAGTACAAACTGAATATGAAAATGTAATTATACATAATAAATATGGCATAAGTTGCTTGTAGAATAGTAGTAAAACCATAATGTTGAAGCTACAATATTTAAAAATATATAGATGCAATTAAAGAATACAAAGAAAAAATGACAACTTTACACTTTGTTTGATAATTGAAGGACGCTCAATTACAAAATAAAATAAGTAACATTTCTTTATCTAAAAAATATAATAGCGCTAAGTGGTATCAGTTTAAAAACATATAATTGCACAAAGTAAGGGAAAAATTTCAGTTATAGAAAATAAGAAATAAGTGTGTCGCATAAAATGAGTAATGTATAATATATTAGAAGAAAACAAGTCCAATATCATTTACAACGCAATATTTTACTCATCTACGACAGTAATCCACCATCAGATTCTTGTAGAGATTCTTAACGCAGTTCCTTACTAATATTTTGTAGAATTTTCAAATTCAATTTTTTCAGAAACGAAGCACAGACAAATTTTTACGACACATTTTTGGCGTATTTTTTAACGCAGAACAACTCTTTTCCTAATTGTTATCAGACACTTCATGTTATATTTGAAATCCTTTCATAACGGCGTTGACAATTGTTTAAAACCTTTTCCTAGGGAATTACTGGATAAATGTTTGTTTCTTCCTTAGCTTATATTATTGAAGTATTTTGCTTAAGTAATAATACGTGTTTCATATATGAATAACCATTCATGATAACCATTTTTCTAGATACTGTTATATGTACATAATGCATGCTATGAAGTTTAAAATTTATCAGTTGTGCATCTTTAAATAATAAAAATTTTACTTTAAAGTTACTCGATAGCTGCAATGTTATTATTACCTAATATGGGATAGCCAGAAATTATTGTTATGAATCGGGTCTTGGTGAGGAATAAATTAATCCTTCTGGACTTTATCGCAATATGAGCACATAAAGTCTGTCTTCAGCATCGTAGTCTTCGTAGGCCTACCTATAGTACCACATATACTTAACGGTTAACTTAATTTTGTACACTTAACGGTGAAGTGCATTAAATATTACGAAGTGCTCATGCAAACCAGGATACTTAGAAAAATAAAGATCGTATGGTCAAAATATGAAATAGCGTAGTAAAAATAAGTTCCAAGCGTTAAAAAAATTGACAGTACCAACATTAGAAATAGCAAAGCAATAGCATTTGGTATTTTTTAGTATGTACAGTACAGAACATACATTCGCTGAGGGTGCATTTTTAATTATAATGCAAGAACGCTATTTCAAATTAATGGGATATATTGGATTTTTACTAACTAATAAAAACCACAAAATTATAATTTATAATAACGATTTTATTCTAAAGGTAATTTGAACGTCTTTACTGATGTATGTAACGATAACGAATGAAACATTCTGGAAAAGGCACACAGGAAAATAAAAGATTGCCGCCCGGTAACACCGGCGACTTTCGTTTGAATTTCTAAATATAACGTGATAGCTGCTTTTATTTCTAATGTTTAGTGTCTCTCAACATAGAGATTTATTTTTGATTAATTTTTAATAATATTATTCCAACACAAATTTTCTTTAAAAACCAACGGATTATAGAAAAATGCAATGTGATTTATTTGAACATAAGCGAAGGTGCCGTTCCGTGTAGTTTCATAAATAAAACATTATGAAACACAGTTGCGAACACAATGCTTAACACGAGAGATAATTTTTAAGGTATTTTGCTTAACATCGATCTTATTTTCGGAAACAATGTATTCTACGATCAGGATCGTTGATTAGGACAATCTCATTTTCTAAATTTACCGATCTTAACTTTTTAACCTTAAAATTGCTTTATTTTTCTTATTACGAAAGTATCCTAACTTTTGAACTGGACTGCCGTGTCGCAGTCGCCTTAAAATATCCGGTAATCCCGGTATTGTAAATAATATCGGCGATTGTATTCCCTGATGGTGACCTACAGGTTGCAGAATAAGCGAAGGTAAGACGAAAGAGGAAGCGAGATATCAGATTTAGGCCGTCTCTCGAAACAACAGCATGTACATATACACGTAGGTAACGTAGACCGGAACGGTCTGTGGACTAGGCAAGCTGAGCGAAAGAGCTGTAGCAAGGTCTAGGCTGGCTGGTATTCAAGGTCGCGTGTAGAGCGCAAAAGCCCCGGATCTATCCCCGCCCCAGATTTCTAGCGCCCTTTACCTCTCCGTCCACTCGCTCTGTCCTTCGTCCGTGCACATTTCACCGACGCCTCTCTTCCTCTGCCCCACTCTATCCTCGTCTTTCTTCTTCTCGACCCAATCGAACCCTTTCTCTCTTCTTGCCGCGTAGCTCGATTCGCGTAGCTCTCCCTGCCGTTATCTCGTTTCCTCTTTGACTTCGCTATTTCTTTACCGGAGGAGCCCCTCTTCACTCGATGCTCTGTCCTTTCCGCGTGCAACATCGATTTACCATAAAAACTCCCCGAGCTCGACTCTATCGCTCGTTCATTACTTCCTGACTGGTGTTCAGTGGCTGTCGCTCCCGAAATTCGCCACTGTAATACGCAACAAAAGTATGATCGATCCGCGGAATAATTCAGCGGCAATCGTGCCTGGGCTGCCGTTGCTCGCGATCGCCTATTTACATGCCTTGTGCATCCACGTACAGCGGCCACGTACACTATTGCCGTGAACGTTAGACAGAGAGCAACAAACATGTTACGCATGTACGTAGTTAGATTCGGAGTCAAGAAACGGAATTTCTAGTTTCGCGGGAAAGAATTATTCAAGTATACCATCTACCAGCCAGTTCGAGTATTCTCAAATGCGATAATTATGGGACATGGAGGAGCAACTGTTAGCGACAGAAAAAGAGAGAAACATTTTTCTGACTGTATGTGTTTTATTTATGCGAGGGCCGAGCTAGTTTACGCCAAATTATCATGCCGTATGTATGCAACTATCGTAGATAGTGGGAGGAAATCAAGTTCAATGGGAATTCATGAATGTTAATCGATTCGATACGTGATCCAGCTGGTGCCGAATAGTAATCGTCAAGATAAACACTATGTTCTGTGTTCGCGAGGTAAATACATGTAGTATCGTGAAGCTGATGCTCGATCAACTTGATCGATAAAGAATTCAGAAGTACAGTGACAAATACGGTTGACTTTCCAAAGGAAAATGACGTTATAAATGAAAACAGCACCACAACCCGTAGGTTTTTTAATTCAGAGAAATTTAGTAATCTGGGGATTTAATAATATTTGGTAAATTGGATATATGAAAGGCTGGAATTTTGGGAAAGTATAAATTCCAAGATTTAGGAATTCGAGGATTTACCATTAGAAATTTGGTAATTTGGAAAATTGATCATTTCAAAACTTCTGGATTTAAAATTCGAAAATGTACAAATTTACGGAATTAGAAGTTTGTCACTTTGGGACGCATGAGAATTTGAAATTTTTGTAATTTCAAACTTGAGATGTTTACAAATTTTAAAGTTTCAATATTTTAAATTTTGATAGTTTTGTAAACTTCAAATAATGGAAATGTAGAAACTGAAAATTTCGAATTGTGAGAACATAACGTTTTGGACACCTCGATATTCGAAAATGTTTTAATTTCGGGAGTTTATGAGGTTCGAGATTTTTCAAATTTTGAATTTTATCTTTGAACATTTGCAAAATCAAAGACAAGTGAAGACTTTTTCATTTTTTACATTAGTTCTTGACCAAAAGGTGCATACTCTACATAAGAGTATGCGACTAATCGAGTCTTTACGGAGTAGTAATATTTGAATCATATCGCGTACGCGCGATGATTTCTAATCCTCCGAAGAGTTAATCAGTTCACGCGATAGCGGTAAACAGTTGGTTCAACAGCTATCGTATAACTTTTCTAACGTGATTTCAACGTTAAATGAAAAAAATTATTTGACTATGAACCTATATGCTGTGTATAAGAGGAATTGATTAGATTTCTAGAGTTTCAGATAACAGTATTAAATCAAAAAATGTAATGCATATTGCTTTAGAAATTGATAAACTTTTGATTACCGAACGACTTGCTCTTCTGCTTAGCGAACGAAGAAGTTAACATGGCAGGTGCTATAATGGTCTTGATAATCGCCGGCACAAATTTAAGTCGAACTAAAAATTTAGTTTTACTCGCTTAATTCAAGGCTGTGTTATCTGATCGGACACAAAACTGCTTCCACAAACATTGCAAAATAGTGACATCTATGTATATATATATCACTAATTACTACAATTTTTATATTTTAAATGTTAACTATTTGTTAAGTTCAAATACTTATGAAATAAACACGATAAAAGAGTTTTATTACAATATCACGCTATCTAAGAAACCTAATTGTACTATAAGATTACAGGAAAAACCAAAGTATTAAATGGTACCTTTGAAAAAAGTGTAATTAAATGTTACAAACTTTAATATTAAAATTTAATAAACTCGAAATGTGTAATGTGTTAGTCAATAAAATAAATTTTATTTCTAGGATATGAGAACGTGGAAATGGCATGCATCCACATTCGTATTTAATTTTCGCAGATTTCTCAAACTTTCAAATGCGCAAATTCTAAAATTTTCAAGACTGTTAACTTTAAAATCTTTTATTTCCAAAATTTTTGTACCTCGAAATTTCTGTACTTATGCTCTCCACAAACTTTCCATATACATCATCAAATCCCTAGACGTATTCTCTCTAGGTACTCTGTTCATTCCGTTTCGGTTCTATACCGGCTGTTCACAACACAGCACAATTTAACCCCACCTAACTTCCTACATTTCCAAAGTTTCGCATTCCTGAATTTCTATATTTTTAAACTAGTTATTGAATCCATACTTGCAAACTTCCAAATTTTTAAACATTCAAATGTTAAAGTTTTTACAATTTTTAACAAACTTTTTAATTTTTCAAACTATCAAATTTACGAATATCTAAATCCCCAAGTTTTGAAATTCTAAAATTTTTCAGCTTTTCAGATTTTTAAATTTTCAAATCTACGAATTTTTAAATGCTTACATTCCTACATTAAAAAATTTCGCGGATACCCTAATTTATAAATATCTACTTGAAATGATCAAATCTCAAAATTTAAAAATCACAAAATTTTTAAGAACCATAGTTTCCAAAATTCGAAACCTTTAAATTTTCGCAAATTCTTGATATCATGATCAACGTATAGTACACATAAAATATCGTCAGTATTTCAATATATTGTATATTGTTAAAACATATCGAAAATCAACTGAAATGTAAATAATACATAGCAATGTACAATGAAGTTTTATAGTGTGAAAATTTAACTAACATTCTGCCGATGTTGGAATTTAGCAGAACAGGAATAAATGACTTTCCTATAATTTATCTCGACCTTATGATTCAGTACATTTGAATTTCGAAGAATTTAGAACAACTTTGCTGGACCGTGGAAACATACGCGTTTCATCGTCGATATTTTTTGCGCTGCCAATTCTCTACAATATATCAAAACGGATCCTTAAAACGGGATGCAGTATACGATCCTGAGCACCGACGTCATCAAAACTGCGACGAGTCCGAATGGTTGATTTACGATCTCTTTCCATCTTCATCCGAGGTCTGCGCCGTTCCTCCGTCCCTAAACGCGTTAACAAACAAGGCGATCTCGAGGATTCTATCTCAAAAGTTTCAACGGTGAGCACCGTGTAACTTTCCATAATATTTAAAAGCGTTTCAGACATTGGCCATCTTTTTTGACCCGGTCCGAATCGCTCGGCGCTCGCTCGTTTGCTCGCGAGCCAGCCAGACGTTTGCTTGCCCCGTTCGTTATTTCGTGAATAAATAATTGAACGAACATACGCGAACGTGCGAAAGCGCGATGAAAATTTCAAATCGACGGCTTTTCGCCCGTTCACTGCTTCAAAATTATTCATCGATCTCTTTCTCGACGCTTGGACTATTCCACTATTTCACGCTCTTTCCTTTTCCTCTCTCTCTCTTTTTCTGTGTAACTCTCCCCCTCTCTCGCTCTGTCTCTCTTTTCGCTGTCCCACCTCGTTGAAAGCGTCGACGAGGAGTCCTGCGACAAGGAATTCTGTACTCGCGCAGCTTCGATATTAACTTGGTCGGAAACCTCGTTTTAGCTCGAATCTTTTGCCTCTCTAAAGCGTGCTTGGTGTATTACAGGACTTGTTTCGCGGTTGTAAAACGCATCGACGTACATATGTGCTTGTTTCTTTCAGTATAATGGCCAAGAGGGAAACAGTCAGCGGATAACCATCGTGTCTCGTAGAACCTAATCTGGGTCAACGGGATTGAATTTAGATGCTATACCGGTGTTGTGGCCACCGTGATGGGATCTAACATATTGACTTAAACTATGATTTACCTCTTCCTACATCTCCATTCTCTCACCAAAATATGGGCAAACGCACGATGCACGTGTATCCCCACATGTACTACTAAACAATTTTCAGATTTACGTATTTTCAAATTCGTAGCTTTTTAAACTGTCAAATCCCTTGTTTTTAAATTAAAAATTTGTTGATTTTCAAATTCTTAAATTTTCCAACCTTTAAAGCTTCAAACCCCTAAATTTAAAAATTACTAATTCTTAAATCAGCAAGACTTCAATTTGAAATTTTTCACTTTATCAACTCAGTTATCATTAAATCCCTGAATTCCCAATTCTATAATCTCCAAATATTCAAGTTTTCACATGTTTATATTTCCGGATCTCTGTATCCGCACACTGGCAATTTTCCAATGTCCTAGTTTCCAAATCTGCAATTCCTAACATTTCTGAATTTCACGATGTATACATTTTCGTATCTCCCTATTTTTAAATTTTTTAATATTAAAAAGCTTAAATCTTTGAATTCCGAAAGTGTCAGATTTTTGAATTTCAAAAAAATCAAACAGTTAAATTCTAAAATTTTCAAAGTATCAAACTTTCAAACTTCAAAATTCACAAATCATCTGATTTTAAACCACTCAATCACCAATTTTTGAAATGTTCACTTCTAACAATTTCCAAATTTCGAAATTCTGAAATTCCTAAAATCTTTTATTCTCAAAATCTGAAATTCTTATTTTTTTCAAATTGACGTATCCATAAAGTTCCTAAAAATTACCAAATTCCAAAATTTCTATTTATTACTTTCTAAAGTTTCGAATTTTCAAATTACCAAATTTGTAAATTCTTAAATAAAAAAATTTAAAAATATACAAAATCTCCAATATTTAGATACTCTGTGTCCTAAATTTGTCAATTTTGAAAGCACAACTTCAGAAATTTAAAAAATTGACAAATCTCCAAATCCTTAAATATATAAATCTCTAAAATTTCCAATTTACTATAGTTAAAAATCCTGAATTTCGACATCTTCAGATATCCTAATTTCGAAAAGCTTGTAGTTTCAGACATCCGTGTGGTCAAGTCTTAGAATTTCTGAAAACACAGATTGTCAAACTTTAAAAGTTTTCTATTTCGAATTTTTTAAATTAATAGAATTAAAAATATTTTTATTTCCGTAACGCAATTAATTGTATTTTGCACAAGCAATTAAACACTATTAATTAATGAAACTAGGAAAACTTTATAAAAATCCTAGTCACGTCATTGATCCAACATGTTTCAAAGAACATCGAAATGTAATGGATTTTATTTCAACCTTATTGTCCTTAGAAACTATGTTCTGCAACAATGACATCAATTTAACAAATTTTGTTTTCATTTCGTGCAATATTGTAACCGCTCACGAATAGCCATCACCATGGTTGAACCAAGATCTGATATAATAAACTTTAGAGCCTTAATGCTTATCCTTTAAAGTTTCGATAGTGGTTAAAACTGCAAACTGTAAAAATTGTTGGGTCATGTCTTTGACTGTAGAGAGCTGATCTTGATCGTTTTAATCTCTAATAAAGAATAAATAAATTACTTCGTTCTGATGTATCCAGTAATTTTTTTGTTAATTTACTGTATTTGAAGTTCATATAACGTTAATTTTAACGTCCCTAGAATGTGAGCGTGCAAATGTATGTATGGCACCATTAATAGTATAAGCTCTGTGTGTATTCTACTTGCAATTAGTACCTGAGGCTGAAAACAGTTCTATCATTAAGAAAATTGACAATAGGATTTTATTAGCATTATACATAATTACTATAATTACTTGATTAAATTTTTGTTAGAAATTTGTTTAGTGTAAATAAATATTTAGTAAAAATTAATAAGTGCATTACTTAATAGGATAGTTGAACATTTCGTATGCGTTGGCCATCGTTAGGTTTCACACATTCTATATTTGATAATAATATAGCGCGAGAAATTATACCGTAATTCGGAATTGTTAAAAAAGTACGCAAAGAGCGTGACTACATAAAAGTTCTATCAATTAGCGATCACGATCAAGTATTATTGAAATAAAGTATTTTGAAAATTATTATTTAAACAAACACATCATAGATCTGTGCATTGTTTTTAAAAAATCTGAAGTAAAATTAAAGTGAATACAAAATGAATAATACAATAATTTTAATAAACATTTTTATTGAAAAGTATCTTTGTTACATATTTATTGCCTTCTCAATTTTTTATTGTTTTTGTAGTATTAACATTACCTATGCTGCCTTCTAATTGTTTTCTGACTTCCTATTTCTATGTTCATCCTCTTTCTTTTGTTACATTAAGCAGTTATATTCTTTTAATCATTATTTATCAATATCCTTATTCTTCCTGCTTTTATGAACATTCATGTTGATCATTTATATTAAACGCGTTAATGCAATATCATTTAAGATGTACATACACATTACATTCTATCAAAACATACATATTGCATAGGTACTTATGTATGTACGGCAGGCATACATCAAAACATATGTACATATTATACAGGTATGTACAACGTTCATACATTACATATGAGTTTACATAAAAATCTTGAATTTTACAATTACATATTGCTAATTGTGTTTGAAGTTAGCAGGAAAGTTAATATAGTTAGGTATGCCTAGTATTATTATGATCATATAAATCTCGATAATTCATTAAGCTCGTGCTGTACTTTAGCAATTTCGACTCGCAACACACTCACAGTTTCAGTATGACAAATCTTACTTGAATTTTTAACACGCTCGTCGCTCAACTTGATTCGGCTGAATTTCTCGACGGGCCCAAATACAGAGCAATAAAGATATTTACATATATAATTATGTAGGAAATAAAAAGGTAACTGGGTGCACGCGAGAAAATGGAAAAACAGTAAATATATTTAGAACGATAAAAGAAATAAATACAGCATAAAAATCTATCGGTTATCTCACTCTATCGTAACCATTGACCGCACCTCGCAGGTCACGCGCTTCTCCCTTTCAACTCTCACTCCGATTACGACTCCGACTGCCTCGCAGGCCGAAAACTCGCACACACTTTTTCTTTCGACTGCCTGTCGAAATTCTAACGTACTTTTATTTCGATTGACTGTCATACATCTCACACGTTTTTTGTTTCGACTGCTGGTCGATCGCTCGGAAACATGCATCGAAGCTGCATCCGCCGCTCCGAAACACACATACTTTTTCCGCACGGTCCCCCGTTTCCGATACCACAATTATAATTATATTTATATTTTAATATCTTTATTTTATGTATTTTATGTTTATATTATATTTCAGTACTTATTCCATTAAATTCCTTTAAAAATCCCAATAAAAATCCCACTTAACTTGAAGAAAAAGATCGTCACCCATATGTGGATGACGTAGCAACGAACGTGTTAATACGCTTCAATTTGCAAGTCCAATATTAGTTGCGTAGCCAAAGATCACTAGCTACGAAATGTGTACTTTCTTTATTCATTTCAATGTTGTAGCAGTGTACAGTTCGGACTGACACACCTGTCGAAAGGAATTAAGTCTATCTTAAAAATCTCAAACTACTATGCAATAAAATACTGACATAAAAGAAATGCTTGGAATTATAAATAAACGTGTTTCGAATTACATCGTGTCCAGTATTATTTTAATCACGAAAATATGGCAAATATGTTGGTACAAAATTTCGCAACAAAAAAGTAATAAATCAAAAATATCTGTTCTCGCATTAGGATTGTCCAACCGATACATTACTGTTTGTTTACGTTCAGTCGATCGAACGTTCCCTTTGCTCGTTTTTTTGCAGTCGGCAAGCTTCAATCAATGTACCAAGTGCACGATAAAGTTCAGGCCCGAAAGATTCGGTTATATCGAAACTTTACCGTATCGTTCTTCTTGTGGCAATTCGTTAGTCCGCAGTGAATCAATAATTCTAGAAATTGATGGAGATATCTCGCGGCAATATAAGTGTACAGATTCGCGATTATATAATCGGACATGGCTGTACATTTTCGATTGTAACTACTTTCATATCGCCCGTTCGCGGGTTAAACTCAAACGTGCTCCGTGTCCCGTTTGGTAACCATTAGCTGCTCGTATAAACCGTGGTGACTGTTCGCAGTGAATTTCAGGGGACATTCAGTTGGTTGTGTTTTAATATCGAGGCATTCGCGTTCGCGCGTCCACCTGTGTGCACGCTTAAAATTCATTTCACGAAACGCAGCGTCGAGTTCAAAAAAAGACTCGGAAAAAAAAACAAAAGGACGACGCGCGTAACGTTCCCGACATTTTCAACGGCAGGTCGCGTTACACAAGCGCGTGGAATTACAATATCGGATTTCATTTTCCGTCATAGGACGAGATTTCTCGGAGAAAGAATCGAACCACTGTTCCGAGGTGAAATTCGTCGGACGGTGAATGGTTTTGCGCGATCACCACTTCGCTTGTCCTCCTTTAAAGTAGCCGGGGCAATGTTTAGCCCGTAGCAAAGAAAAAGGATAAAATTAGGCTATTAGAATGTTTTTTTTATGAATGCAAGAAATCAAACCACCGATTTATCTCAATAAACGATGAAGAGGGATTATTTGCCAGAGTGCGGATTGCTTTGTACAAGTGCAATAAAAATAGTGTGGTTTAATACGTAAAAATTAAATATATTGTATTGTATAAAAATCCATTTTTTAGAAAACAATATTTAATCATTGTTTTAGGTGTTTCCATTTGTTAAGGTTTTGACAGTATGGAGTTTTTAATAGACAATAATTTCTTTTGGTAATTTGCAAAAGTACTTGTTTATTTAAGTGCAAGTTGTTTTACAGTGATAAAATGGAGAATAGGATGGTAGTGTATATAAAAATAACAGGACATGTGAAATAAAATATTTCTTAATTACATTTCGTTCCTAAAAAAATTAAATTTGTTAATTATTTTAAGTACTCCATTTGTTAAGCGATTGTATACATGAAACTATTTGTAAATAAAGAATTATCTTGCTGTTTGTAAAATTTACTTATTTATCTAAATATAAGTTTTATATTTTATAAAATGTTTCTTGAAAATTATTTTAATTGCGATTAGAGGCGGAGACAAAAATGACAGCGGCAACGTTTAAAATTTTTATATCATCACTAAATGTAATTCCTGCAACGAAACAGGTTTCTATCAACTATATTGGCTCATTTTTAATAGTAATGAAAATAATTTAGGTGTTCCATTTAAGCGAGACTGTACATGCAATGTGTGTATTAGATTAAATATTGACAACATGAAATTTTTAAATACAAGTTCCTCTTGTTACTAGTGAAATTTATTTATTTATTTACATACAGATTATCGTACAATCATAAAGTTAAGAATACGGCAACAAAACTGAATTGAAGGTTTAAATGTGATATTCCGTTCTCTAAAAACTTTAGTCTGAAAATCATTTTTAACGTAGTATCTAACCAACAATAAATATAGGTAGCTCAATTTAGTAGCACTAAAATATTAGATTATTTTGTTGTAAGTAGTGTTTCGTAAAATCAAACGTGTTCTCACGCCATCGCGTATTATACTCGATATCAATTTATTATGAACATATCCGAGACTTGATTTGATCTGTATTTTCTCAAATACAGAATGTTTCGAAATGTCGATCAAACATGATTTTAAAAATATCATTTCTTTTCAAATAGTCCGATGTAATACATTTCCATGATCAATGTTTCAATTTTTTATGCTTTATAGATACTTATATAGTTCTAAGTTCCTCACGCTTGAGAAAATATTATTATTCGGTACTTACAAAGCTGTCTAGCGACGGTGAATGAAATAATTAGGTGTTGGAAATTTGCAATTTTTAAATTCGCAACTTTAGAAACTAAGTAATTTTTAATTCTGGCAGTTTCGAACTTTGGAGTCTGGACATTTGGCAATTTAAAGATTTGAGCATTTGAAAACTGCGGAGTTCAGGAAGTTAGAAACTTAGAAATTAGGGAATTTGTGTATTTCGGAACTTGAATGTTTGGAAAAGCACAGATTCTGAATTTTAATATGTGGTCATTTTGTGATTTGAAAATTTGGAAATTCTGTAATGTTAAAATTTTGAGATTTAGGAGTTTGACTAATTAAGGATTTAGAAATTTGAAAGTTTGGGTCTTTAAATAATTAATAGTTTCCTAAATGAGTCATGTGGGAATTTAGTGCTTTAAAGATTTACAAATGTAAAGGTTTTAAAAGTCGAAGGTTCGTGGAATTTAAAATCAAAGAGTTTATAAATTTGAAACCTTGGGGGTTTGAGGATTTAAGAATACGTACTTGCATTTGTAGATTTGTAGATTTGTAGATCTGGCTATTTGGAGATTTGAAAATTTGGAAGCTGTCAATTTGGTAATTTAGATACTTGAGAACTTAGAAAAGTAACAATTTCAAAATTTGGGGTTAGGTAACTTGGGTAATGATAATATTGGGAATTTGAAAATGTTGTAAACACAGAAGCAGTGCTCACAAGTGTACGCATTTGCACATCCGTACCACGTACCCGACGGGTAAAGTACTATCTACAATCCAGAAATTGGCGTATCGACTCAATTGTATTTTCAGTTGTAGGATCTTATTGATTCGCATGGTCATGTACAGCCGGCAACCCTCAACTTGGCTGGTGAGGAGATTTTCCCAGACGTTCCGACGCGACGGCAGTAATTGGCCGAGAAAAAAAGATGGCATTTATTGGTTTGCACGGTCACGCACAATAGTTGACCCGAAAACTGTAAACCATCGGTAGTCCTCACCGGGCAAGTTGAGGGTTGCCGGCTGTACACCAGTTAATTCAAAGAATATAAACAATCGGCAGTCGGCGATCGTCAATCGGCATCAAGTTCGAAGGCTTCACGGTGAGGATAGGCGTACTGCTTATGTTCCGTTTCAATCTTCTCAGGCGCCAATTCCTGGGTGACGCGCTGTACATATCTCTAGGTCAAACCTCCGACCGTAGCAATCCTTCACACACGTGGTCTCCAATCAATCAATTATTAATATCGTCCGCTATTCAAGAAAACAATTCGTTTTTGTTCATCGTTCTTCTCAAGGGCTGTAATAACCTCCATATCTTAGGGTGGAGTTCGAATTGACGTGTTATTTGGGTCAGCAACGATGCACGCATAAACGTGTACATTCCTCGTTTGCAGAACGGAGAGCGACAATAAAAGCAGGTGGACAACTTCTGGCTGAGTCTGCTGGCTGAATTCCACTGGAATTTCCGTGCCTTCCCCAACGGGTAATAACGAGGATTCGGCCTCGTTTATCACCACTTGTAGCTCTACCCCGGTATAGTCCTGACCAACTGAATCTTTTCTTCTCGCTCGTTTGCACGAAAGAAAATGGCGTCTGTCTCGTTTCTGACTCAGCTGCTTAGTCGGCCTGTGACTCGTGCGCGCAACCCCTCTCAACCCCTCACTTCCAGACTGTTTTCATTGCCGTTGTTTTTACCATGTTCCCTCTGCCATCTCTTTCTGAACCTTGAGACGCTGATAAACGTAACCACATCAAATGAAATCTGCTGTCTAACTACGTGTTACTTCCGCCTTTTTTCTGGAACATTAAGTAACATTCTCCCTAGCACGCGACTTGTGTTTGTAATAACTTACAAGTACCTACTAAATGTAAACGAAACTATCCACACTCGTGTTATTAGAACGTATTGTTTGCACAATTTTTAAAATAGATTTTAATTTCTACTTAAATATATTTCTTCGTCTTTTAACAGACGTATCAATTTAATAGGAAGTTCAAGATTAATTAAATACTGAAGTGGTATTAATACATAGTCAATTTCCAAAACAATTTGAAAATATCTCGTTTTTTAGAATTTTCAAATGACCAACTATTTAAGTCACTGAATTTGAAAATATTAGAATTCAGAAATGCACAGATTTGGAAAATTGATAATTTTATAATACATACTTTTATTATCAAATTCTTACATTTCTAAATTTAAATTTCAAATTCCCAAACTATTACATTTTTTAATCATGTTTCAAAATTTCCTAATCTTCGAGTTAAGAAATTGTTATACTTTCTACTTTCCAAATTTCTCAATTACCAAATTTCCGTGTTTCTATATTTCCATATTTGTAATTATTAAATTTTGGAAAGTTTCAGAACTGAGATATTTGTAAATTCTAAAGTTTGATATCTCTATAGTTCTACATACAGTGACTCGTATTAATATTCGGATACCACAGTGTTCTATCAATAAGTGCACTCTAACTTCGACCATAATTGAACTAACAAATTTTTTTATTTTTGTTATAATAAAGTATATACTGTTTTTTGCAGGAACGCCAGTTTTGTTTATTTAAACTAATTTGTTTATTGTATAACAAATAGTACGTTGGGAAATGTACAATTTGTACGTCGCAAAAATATTCGGACACCGAGTATTTATCCGTATTTCTTCTACATATTTCTTCAGATTCACTAGTGTTTACAAACATATACATATTGAGCAAGGTATAGAGCATACCTCGACATATCAGTTACTATTTAAAAGTCGTATGATCAATCAGAAGTATTCAGCATGAAACAGAAAAGCAAAAATACTTCGTTCGACGTGCGACAATTAGTGATTTTCCACCGTGAAAAAGGAAAATCTTATCGGGAAATTGGCGCTCTTTTAAGTTTAAGCAAGAGTACTGTGACAGACATTATAAAAAGGTACAATCGTAAGGGTCGGATCGAGTCAATTCCTCAAAAAGGACGGCCAAAGATACTCGACGATCGAGATAAACGGAATATTGTAAGAAAAATAAAAAAGGATCCTGCTTTAAGTGCTCCTAAGTTAAGTACTGAATTATTTGAAGAAACAGGAAAGAAAGTTCATCCAGATACGGTACGTCGAGTGTTAAAAGAATATGGATATAATAGTAGAGTAGTACGTAAAAAGCCATATATAAATGCGGTTTATAGTAAGAAAAGATTAGCATTTGCCAAACAATTCATTAACAAACAGCAATCCTGGTGGAATGATATTGTTTTTGCTGATAAAGTAAATTCAATATATTTGGATCTGATGGACGAAAAATGGTTTGGCGTAAGCAGAATCAAGAGCTTAATTTTAGAAATTTAAATCCAACAACTAAACATGGAGGTGGAAGTGTCCTGGTGTGGGGTTGTATTTCGTCGAAACGAATTGGGGAGTTGGTTTTTACAGATGGAATTAGGGATAAGAATAAGTATTTAGACATTTTAAAACAAAATCTAAAAAAAAAAAGCGTAACAGCAAGGGACATTGAAGAGATATTTAAGTTTTATCAAGATAATGACCCGAAACATAAAGCCAGGATAGTTCAGGAATATCTGTTGTATAATTGCCCTCACGTATTACATCCGCCACCACAATTACCGGATTTAAATCCAATTGAGAACTTATGGAATTATCTGGACAGGAAGGTTCGACAAACACCAATCAGGTCGAAGGAAGAATTAAAGCAACGATTATTAGAAGAATGGAAGTGTATCACGAAAATTATTTAGAAAAATTGATAAATAACATGCCCAATAGATACATCATATAATTAAACGAAAGGGCTATGCAACAAAATATTCACATATTACAAATTTATATAATATGTAATATGTACTTTTTATGTAAAAACATTGTAGAAAATTAAATGTCCGAATATTTTTGCGACGTACAAATTGTACATTTCCCAACGTACTATTTGTTATACAATAAACAAATTAGTTTAAACAAACAAAATGGGCGTTCCTGCAAAAAAGAGTATATACTTTATTATAACAAAAATAAAAAAATTTGTTAGTTCAGTTATGGTCGAAGTTAGAGGGCAATTATTGATAGAACACTATGGTGTCCGAATGTTAATACGAGTCACTGTATATGTACATACATTGTAATTTCAATAATTTCCAATTTCTTGAATTTTCAAAATGATCAAATTTTAAAATGAACAAGTTCCCAAATTCTGACATTCCTAACTCCTAAGTCTTAAAATTTTCAAATTTTAAAACGCCCAAATTTCTAAATTCTCAAGTTACAAAATTACCAGTCTTTTAAATATCTAAATTTCCAAATTAACAACTTCACAAATTTATCAATTATTAAATTATTAAACTCAAAGTTCTTTAGCCCCACAAGTTTTAAATTTAGCAAATTTGAAATCATACCTTTAATGCACTTTCCCGTTGCACGTACCATGGTTTACAATGCCCGTTGGCCCTTCGACGTGCTCTAAATGTGTCGATTATAGATGTATTATGTTGACTGCTATGTTGTAGTTATTGAAAATTTCGGTATGTAGTAACACATCACTCAATAAGTCCCCGGTCTAACTAAGAAAAATAAATTCTTTTTTTTTAAATTTCACTTTATTCATTAACATACTCTTCTCCAAGAGTGACACATTCATTTCAACGCTCTTCTAACTTGTCTATGCCTCTTTTGTAAAATGATTTATCTTTACTCTCAAAATAGGCCTCAGTTTCGGGAATCGCGTCTTCATTCGGGTCGAATTTCTTTCTCTGCATCATCTTTTTGAGATCTGCAAAAAGCCAGTAGTCGCTGTGGCCCAGATCTGGAAGGTACAGTGGATGAGGAAGCAATTCGAAACGTAATTCGTTCAATTTCTCGATCGTTTCACCAATTGTCTTGGCGAAACAGCACTTTTTTCTTTTGGTCTGGTGTGAGCAAACGCGGCACTCACTTTGATAACAACTTAGGCATGCTTAAATTTTCGTGTAAAATTGTGAATACACTACATTCTGATATCTTTAAGGTATCAGCTATCTCACACAACTTCATTTTGCGGTTTCCTAAAACTATTTTATCGACTATTTTACGTTTTCTGAGACAACTACCGATTTTGAGCGTCCGGAACGTTCAGCGTCATCGGCGTTTGTACCGCCGCGTTTAAATTCGATATACCAGTCTATAATCGTGGAATTATCTGGTGCAGAGATTCCATAACACTTATCAAGCCATTATTTGGCTTGAAAAGTATTTTTTCCCATCAAAAAACAGTGTTTAATCAACACCCGGAACTGTTCTTTATCCAATGTCTTGAAAATTACGAAACTGGCATCACTAAAACGACTGTAACTTCTAAACTAATTCTCAGAGTATTATGAAATTTTAACACGTACTGTCTGAAGTTTGGTACTATCGATGAATTATATCGGTTTGACAACAGCGGTGTCATTTATTTGTCAGATCGGAGACATATTGAGTGACGTATTATATCTACTTTAAACACTTTTATTTCTTATGATTACTTAATTCTGGTTAATACAAAAGTTAAGGTTAAAACATGAAATTTTGTAAATTGACGATTATTCTGGATAATAACCAGAGTTTCGGTAAATCTTACAGCAACTTCCCATTTTTACTACAATAGTCGACGATCTATGAAGCTTCCCTTATCAATCTTCTCGAGCTTTTTGTACCGCCTGTTGAGCTTCCACGAAATCACTGCATTTTTCTGTAAAGCGGAAGGGAAGGATTCGAGGATCATCTGTATTCGTGGAGCAAAATTGAAAGATCAACTGTACATGGAGGTAGAATTTATGAATGAACATATTTTCGCAGAAATTCGTGGACACCGATGTTCTATTTCAATGATCGTATGTTTAATGCTAATTAGAAGTCAGCTGATGTTAAAGAACCGTTAGTGGAACAGTGTTGAAACTTCACTTCGCATTGTCGTGATAACTAGCTGCTCACTTTCTAAAAAGTCCTTATCTAACTAGTTACTCGCGCATACAGGATAATATCGAGTGAATGCAGCAAAGTTTTATAAAATTGTTGGCCGTGTAACATCAAATAATATAAAAATATTGCATAAATATTGGTCTGAATACTTACGTAGTGATACGAGTTATAGAATTTTATCGTTGTCATTATAAAGTTACGTGCCTGTGAGATCACGGAAAGGTAACCTATTGGCGTAACAAGGATGTTTTATTAAAATTTATAAATTGGGAGATTCAGGAACTCGAAAATTTGAGAAGTTGAGAATCTGAGAATTAGTATTATTATGGATTTTATGGGTTTGGGAATGGGAGATATCGGGAATTTGGAAATTTAGAAACTTGACAATTCGAGAACTTGGAGCATGACAATTCGATAATTCGTAACTTGTTACAGATGTTACTATGGAAATTGAAAATAAAGTTTGTAGTGTCTCGCGGAATCACAAAAACATATTATAAAATTCCCAAAGCAGACGGATGCATAACTTCATAAATTTTCAATCATCAAATCACGATGTAGTATATTATAACTAAAGAATTAAAAAACAAGTTAATGAATTTTCATCTTAAATGTTTTCCCGTCTCGATTATTCAGCGTTCCAAACAGTTTCGAATGATTATGATGTTAGATTCAACCAACGTCCCGAAACGTTAATTTCTCTCGAAGTCTTTTCAGAGTTATTCGAAATTGCGAGATACACTTGCCGATAAGAGTGAAGTTTATGGAGATATATATGTAGTAGCTCTACTGATTAACTGCTACACATTAATCTTTCTTAAATGATCGGAACAGGCAAAGAAGCTGATCGTTGACAGGCTGCACGTGCCATGAAACTTTTCTTTTTAATGATATTTAAGAAACAATTAATGGATCTCCATGTTGATCTTGTCTTCGTGCACAATTCTTTGTTCTTATTTTTGAGCGATTCTGTTATATATCATCTTTAATATTAAAATCAAATAAAATCTACTCTAAATCACAGCCCCTACTATTACAAATGAAATATCGCATCGTAGTTTCGATACATATATTATGTTTTTGGTGTAATAAATATACAATATTGCTGAAACAGTGATCATCAAAAACTAGAGTCATCATTAGATCTGTTTCACATAGGTCGAACATTTAAAATAAGTCTATGTTCCTTTTTGTATTTTTAGGGACATTTTGAATCACATTAATAATAATAAAATAAAAAATATTAACCTCTTATTTACTGTACGGAAATGTAATCTAGTTAAACGTTGTAATTAGGAATTACATACAATGAAATGTTTCAAACATTATGGTTATTAATGGAATTAATAACAGCTAGAAATGTATCAGAACATGTCACGTTACAAACACGAAATTAAACTGGCTGCTTCATCTAAATATTTTGTTCTTAACTGTCTGTATAATGAAGATTTTCTTTATGCTAACATGCACTAAATTTTAAACGGCCGATAATTAACATAAATAATTAAGTGGACTCAAACTCTTTATAATGTTTATAATGCATAATGGAATAATACAAAATATACATCTTGTATAATGTTTATAATATAAATATAAATATATAATATACTAAATTGCATAAACAAAATTTATATTTTGTATTATATTTTTATATTATTTTATAATAGTATGTAATATAAAAATAAAGCTGCATATTACCCTTATGATTCATTTGGATGTCCTTAACACTTTTGTGATCGTGTATTGTGTAAAATCTTTGATTCTAAAAATATTTAGTGTTATTTTGTATCTAACAACAGATTACTATTAGGATTATATTAGGTTAATCGGAAAGTTCCGTCCGTTTTTTTGCAAAACGTAAAGGTTTATTTACGACACAATATCAAAATGTACATTAATCAAAATATTGTCCGTTTCTTGCGATCATGTTTCCCCATCTCTCGGGCAGTAAGCGACTTCCGCGTCGAAAAAATGGCAGATTTTCGGAGGCTATCCAGTTAGAGACCCATTTTTCGACATCTTCATGTGTATTGAAGCCTTCCTCAGCAAGTGCGTATGGCATTGACCGAAACAGGTGGCATTCGGAAGGGACACAGTCTCGCGAATAAGGCGCAAGGGGTAACACTTCCCAACGAAGTGCTTCTTTAACGACTTCGGTGATACGAGGCCGGGCGTTGTCATGAAGCAAAATCACTTTATGCTGTCTCGCTTCATATTCTGGTCGTTTTTCGTGCAGTGCGTGTCTCAAGCGGATAATTTGTCCTCGATAGAGATCTCCTGTGACTGATCAGATTTCTCCAAGTTGTTTTTGCGTTTGACTGGGATCTTCATTCACCAGGGCCTGCAACTCTTCATCTTCGAACACTCGTGGACATCCTGATCGCTCTTTGTTCTTCACAGTAAAGTTACTATTTTTGAAGCGTCGGATCCACTCTCTACAAGTTTTATCGGAAGGAGCACAATCACTATAAGCTTCTACAAGCATTCGATGAGCTTCAGCTGCACTTTTCTTCCACTTGAAGCGAAAAATTAACACTTCGCGCAAATGACGCTTATCTGGCACTTTCGACATGTTTAGTGTAGAAGAAAACAATTTTATTGTTGCAAACGTATACTTTTATGTTCTGAATTTCATTGAAAGATGTCAAAATAAAACCATAAATGCCACATTAGGCATTACAATTAACGACAGCTATAGTTTCAGTTTCTCGACACTAAATGGACGAAACTTTCCGATTAACCTAATATGTACTTAAAAGTTCGAATTTACAAGTGCTGCAAAGTTCTTCTTCTTCTTTAAAGGCATAGCCATGAGATCATAACAAAAATACTGGAAGCTAACACAGAATCAGACAAAAATTGCTACACTGATATTAATATTATATTATTTGAATTCCATCGTACTAAGGGATAACAGGAAACGAGGATGCTGATGCGGCTGCTAAAGGAGCAACAACCCTTCCACCAACCGAAACAGCCATTCCGTATCACGATTTCATAAATCACATAAAAACAATTATAAGAAAAGAACGGGACAAAATCTGGACCACAACAAAAAGAACAAAAACACACAACATAATACAAAATTTCTACCAACCAATTCCTATCTGCAATTTAAACAGGAAATAAAAATCTATAATGTCTCGACTAAGGTCAGGTCACACTAAGATAACTCACGAACGTTTAATAAAAAAGGCCAATCAACTCTACTGCAGTTACTACCCCATCAATATTCTTACAATAGACCATATCCTATACCAGTGCAGAAAAATCGAACCTCAAAGACAGAGAAGTATAATATAAAGCCGGACACAGCCCTGACAGCTCAGGACCACATAAGTGACACCTTAACCCTTTGCACTCGAAGCATTTTTACTGTTGACAAATAGTAACTGTAAAACTTTGTAGTTTTAAAGTTCGACGAATTCTTTTGAAGTTATTATTTTTGTATTATTAATCATCAATATTGCCTGTTTCACTATGTTCAAGCAACAGGTGTATACTATCAGAAATGTGGTAAAAAGTTATTTATCTGAAATTGTTGCATTAAGTCGAATGGCGAATGTGAGACGCCTCTCGAGTGCAAAGGGTTAAAATTCCTCAAAGAAATAAACATGTTCGACAAAATATAGAATACAAGCACACATTTGTCGCCAAAGACTTCGCAGTCGACGCGACGATTATTTTATTAATTGTCAACGTTTTTATGTTATACATGCGGAATTGATGAGTTGGTATGTGAGCGACAGAGCGGCGAGCAGAATGAGTGACGGCATGACTAAGGCGCGGCACGATTGAGGCCACGTGTTGATGAACGGCGGTATGGCTAAGGTACAGTGCAAATGTGAGCGGTGTGATTGAGGCCCCGTGTTGATGAGCGGCGTTATGACTGAGACGCGACGTGATTGAAAAGCTGTACGATTCAGATGCGGTATATTTGAGACAATGCTTATACATACTGCTCGTCACCCAGGAATTGGCGCGTGAGAAGGTTGAAATAAAACATAAGAAGTACGCCTATCCTCACCGTGAATTCTTCGAACCTGATGCCGATTGAAAATCGCCAATTGCCGATTGTTTATATTCTTTGAGTTAACTGGTATACATGACCACGCGACCCAATAAGAGCCTACCACTGAAAATACGAATGAATCGATACGCCAATTCCTGGGTTGTAGATAGTACCTGTATAAGGAGGCTTCAGAGTTGAGTGTATATGGATAAGCGACACTGTTAAGATCATGAGGGTCACTGAAGTTGTTCTACAAAATTGGGGGCTAGGCCGAAATTGAGGGAGCTGTGCGAAATTAGTGTTAATGCGAAGCGACTGTATAAGTAGGCGAAAGAGTGTATAGGTTGTGCGTGCCTATGTATGAGGTGGGCAAATTAAAAGTGATCCAGTTGAAGGAAGAATGTTGGAAATCGAATCTGCCCACCAACGGATCAAAAGTAGAATTGATATCGAGAATAATGAACACGAAACGGAGTCTGGAAATTCCTGCAAGCGGAATCAACGATAGTCAGGTAGAACCGGCAATGACTGCGAGAGAATCTCAGTTGTTGGCGGATCTGGAAGAGATGCGACGACAGCTACAGCGATAAACAGCAAACGCTCCACCATATCTTGTTTTTTCACCATCTACAGCAGCGGATGAACTTGACAGTGTCACGGATTGCGATACCTAAGGTCAGGTATCATTTGTCAGCATGGCCGAGTGTGGAATGGATGAATCGATACGTGTACGACAGTGCGGCGAGCGAATGAGTGACGGTATGACTGAGACGCGATGCGATTGAGAGCGGCATGATTGAGGTACGGTGCGATTCAGATGCCGGTTATTTGAGGGAATACTTATACAAGATGTTGAAAAAAAAGCATTCAATATTTATATGATACAGGCAACACTCCTATAACACGGTAGTTACGTTCCTACAAATGCCGTGTTGTATGAGACCCAGAGCTAATGCAAAAAGGGGGGTTACGTTCCGAAAACTTATTAAAAATAAAAATTTTTTTTTAATTCTACATAAACAACTTAATTAAAAATATAAATGTATGCGGGTGTCGAAGATCGTGCAGCAACTGCACTTTTTATTCAATTTTAATTTGTCTTAATAGTCTGGCCTGTTGCTTTCCACAACAGTGTATCTTTAATACTGAACCTACCAAAGCGGTGAAAATGACTATTCAACAAGTTTGTAATTTTAAGTTAGGAAGTATGTTAAGGTGGGGTTTTTGAAATTCATGTTGATTGTCACCGAAAATAAGGAATTAATGTATACATTAATTTGTGTTACATCGTTCGTTTATTCATTTTCCAACTATATGCGTACTGTATGTATGCGGGTGCCCAAGATCGTGCAGCAACTGCACTTCTTACAGGCGACCCTCGATTTTCGCACATTCTACTTTCGCACAATTCGCTATTTCGTACATTTAAAAAAATTCAACTTTGTATTTAACCTTCAACGTCAAGTACGTAGAACAATACAAAAAAACACTGCGTATTATAGAAATGTTGATCACGAAAAGAAAAAGAAGGAGGTACTCAACTATATCTTGAAATAAATAAATAGATACTTTAAAATACCGTTTTTGGTGCATATTTTTTGTACATCCCTCTACTATCGAACATTCAACATTCGCACACACTTTCAGGAACCAATTGTGTGCGAAAGTCGAGGATCCACTGTATTTCTTTTTTCATTTGTCTTAATAATCTAGACTGTTGCTTTCCTCAACAGTGTATTTTTAACACTAAGTTTACGGGCCGCGTCAAAATAACGGATCTTAGGTTTCATACTTTTCATTGCGAAAATTATTAAAAAGCTTATGTCGAAATGAATGTTAACCATCATCGAGGTAAAGAATCTTTCTATAAACTGGTATATGTATTATTCATTGTTTACTTCTTTTCATAGTTCATTTTCAGTTTAGACTTAAGTGGTCATTGAACTTTCGTAAATCTAGTATTAAGACGGCAAGCATCGCCGCGGCCGAAGAAGCACAATGTTGTACAAAGGTTTTTGCAATTTTCTTATCGTGTTAGAGCGAAACCGTGTTATAAGATTCCGTGTTGTAGGAGGGCTACCTGTATATAGAAAACATTGTACAAAGTGAAAAAGCTTTAGTAAATGTAGGTCGAAAGGTCAACAGTTTCTGACAAGGGACCATACCGAAGTGTCACGCTCCGATTTTGATGAAACAACAAAAATATAATTCTCAGAAAAATATTCAATATGTATTTTTTTGTAGCTACTAATATTCACTTTAAGGGGGTGAAATCAACCCTCAAATTTGGGGGTAGAAAACACATTTTACTGGATATCTCGGAAACTATAATATTAAATATAGAGCATTATTGTGAATTGACAAAATTTGTGTTTTCGAACGACGAGTTCGATAGTGCAACAAGATTTGCAAAATTCCCATTTCTTTAAACAATATGTTAAAAAATATAATATTTTTTAAATTTGTTCGTTGTCTTTTTCCTTCTCCATTTGTACAAAGAAACTATATGCCCAAATACATAATACGAATAAATTGCAATTTTTATATAATGTAACAAATATTATGAACTAACGGGTTTTTGTTAATTACATTATAGAATGCTTTGCTAGCTGATCCTCATAATAGTAAAAATAGTACAAATTTTGTACTAATGACAGAGGGCATGTTTCATTATCAGTTCGTGAATATACATTAGTTTAAAAATCACTCATTTCAGAAATGTGTTCTGCACCCCCAAATTTGAAGGCTGATTTCACCCATATAAAGTGAATATTAGCAGCTACAACAAAATACGTGTCGAATATTTTTATGAGTGCTACATTTCTGTATAGTTTCATCAAAATCGTAGAGTGGCACTTTGGTATGGTACATTGTGAGAAGTAAACATTTTTGTTTGCTAGTATCATGATTGACTTACTTGCTTTCATTGCAAGCGATGTTTTCTTAATGTTTATAAACGTATTATTCGAACGAAGAAATGGCAGATATGCATTTTATGTATGGCCGTACAAATTGATGTGCTTTAGCTGCACGATGTCTTTATGTGGAAAAATTTCCTAGTCGAAGGGTTCCTTCCCATATGCTGTTTCAGAAACTTCGAATAATTACGTATCCGAGTCCAGCATGAATATCAAACAACTCCACCGAAATGTGAAATTTTCGAGAAAGTTCACAACTCTGTAAAAAGAAGATACCAAGAATGTGTAGAAATTGAAGGTGACAACTTGGAAGATCTTCTATAAACATAGCAAATTTGATTGTAAGTGAATCATGATACGAACAAACAAAAATGTTTATATCTTAGAAACGGTTGACCTTTCGGACTATGTTTTCTAAAGCTATTTTACTCGGTACAGTGTGTTCTATATACCATATAAATATTAAATGCTTTTTGTTTAACACTCTGTATGTACCTATAAGGAGGCCTCATTGAGGCCTCGAGGTTGAGTGTATTTGGATAAGCGACAGTATTAAGATCATGAGTGTCAGCGAAAGTGTCCTACGCGTTATTTCAATGATAAAAACACATTTCACGTAGAAAATTAAAAAATTGTTGTTGAATAATCAACCACAGAGTTGGTTTGTTTCCAACAAACGCTAAGGAATATTTATTAAATATAACAGTAAAATTAGAAAAGATGTATAACGTGTTCTTAGTCTTGAAACGCGCTAAAATCAGAGACTATGCTATGTGTTGTTGCCGAACCGACTGCTTAGGTTGTATTGCTAAATAGGCTATTTTACGCATAAGCGAAGGGGAAGTGCAGCTATGCACCCCCTAAAGGAGAGAGTCTTGCTTTTCTCTTAACGGTCAGCTACGACCTCGACGCAGGGCTCGAGCTGACCGTTTTTTATGGCTCTGACTTATACCTAAGTGTAGTTGAACGTGCGTTTTCGCAGCTAACAAACATATTTAAAATTCGTTCAAAATATCCAAGATTTCTGCAAAAATCCAACAATTGTAATAACATTTCTACCTGTGTATGTCAAAGGTGTAACATATAATCTATTTTCTTAAACTTATAAATTTAAGAAATATGAATATTTGACATTTACAAAATTATAAACTTGACAACTTTTAATATTCGAAATTTCTTAATTTGAAAACTTAAAAATATTTGAACTTGGGATTACAAAATTTGGAAATTGCTTAAAGTCGATAAATTTGAAAAGTAAAGTCTATACATTTAAAAATCACAAAACATAAATCTAATTTTCAAATTTTTCAATTTCTAAATTTCTGGATTTGAAATATTTGAAAATTAAAGTTTGTAAATTGTTTAATTTGGTAATGCTTAAATTTCTAAAGGTTCCCGCAGCAATGACATTGAAAAAGTAATTGAGGCGGAATTCCTTGAAAATTTGGTTATGGGTTGTTCAAAGCTTCCTAAACAAAAAATGATCTATGAAATATTTGTCTAAATGCCTGTAAAAAAAAATTATGGTCATTTGAAGTTTAACCCTTTGCGGTCGTATTAAATTTATACATACAATGTGTCAAATTGGTCGGAATTAATTTTCGTCGAACGAACATAATATGCAAGATTATGAAGAAACATCAGAATTTATTAATTCTCTTTTGAACTTTATGTGTATCAGTACTCGATGATATTATTGAATTCCGGATCAGGGAATAAGCACAACACTTATATTATGAACTCGGAGGCTTTATTCGGTGACGATAAGTTCCACACGCAAGTATAAATTATGGAGAACTGAAGATATGTCGAAAGAGGGCTAGTTACATGTATCGAGTTGAGAGTGAGTCATAGAAGGACAATGCTTACTGTAAGGGCAGAGTGCGTAGGACAGGATGACTAAGGGGGCTAGATGAGTTGGTGTTTGAGGAGTGTAGTCAGGATGTTTTTCGCAGGATGATTCAATGTGTTTATGAAGTGATAGGTTATTTTGTTGTCTATGAGTTGGTCTTACAACAATATTTACGAATGCAACGTTTCATGTAGAAATTACATTTTATAGTTCCCATCGTGTGGTATCTTTCAAAAGAATCTTCGATACGAAATCCTGGTTTTTGAGAACATGAATCGTAAAAATAATTAGTTTGACGTCTTCTGCACTTGAGTTTTCTTTTGAATATACAGAACAATCTTTACTCTCTACATCTTCACAGTGCCGCAATATATGTAATTTACCACTAACCCTTCGCGGTCCGTGATTTCTTTTACCTACAGTTTCATAACTAATTTATAAAATAGATCAAGAAATGGATTTACAATAAAATGTATTTCACGATAATGTGGGGTGTGTGACTAACATACTGTTAATTTATTAAAGGGACAAAGAAATGTAAACATGTTCAAACAACCTATTTATCTGAATTATTTCTACGATCCAAAAAAAAACGCGATGTCGAGCCACGCTTGACATAGGACCGCAAAGGGTTAAGCCTTTCCTCTTTATCGGAGAACGATTGGTCACACTGATATTGATAATGCTCTATGCTAGAACTGCTTTTTACTAGACCTCTAATTGATAGAAGCACGGTATTGGTTCGTGAATAGATTCCTTAGTAGCTTATGTTCTTTCATAGGAAGTGCAAACTGTTATATTTTAAAATGAAAATTAAGATAAAATTAAAATAAAATAAGTACAGTTTTTTGCTATGGTGGCTAAAAGTAGACATACGACCGGAACGGTAAAAAAGCTTCGGAGGCTGAAAGTAGACATACCATCGCAAAGGGTTAAAAATATGGATCGCGTACTTAAAACTTATGTAGGAATTAAAGTAAAAGCATATACACATGTGCGTACGTGCCTGCGCTTGTGTGTGTTAATGCTTTGATTTCATTGCAAATGATATTGTGCAAAAATCTGTGTCCAAATGTATTTATTATCAATATTCCGAATATTGTTTTCTCGCGATCGCCCGTTCGGTGTGCGCTAAACAAGAGGGCGTCGATGCTTGATTGTCCCAATAATGCCCGAATATGTATGTGTAATAGTTGTATGCTTACAATTTCATTAAACAACAACAATATCTTTGCTGGAAGTTTGAGTTTCACGAGTCTACGTTTCATCAAAAAATAGTAAGGCACACTTCTATTCTATTAGAGTGCTTCGTTCGACTCTATAATCCTCTGTGACGATAGTTCAATTTGCTGAACTTTTCTGTGTAGTGCGCACACATTCCAAAATAAAAGATTGTCAAAATATAAGTCAAGGGACTAGATATTATAAATATGAACTAAGATAGTTAATAGTAAAATATATGTAAGTTGGATATTTTTCACCATATTGAAAATATCTAACCATTTCAACTGATATTTTTTTCGTATTTTTGCTAATGTTATATTATTTGTCAATCTATTATATGTTTAACAAGTTATCAAACGTAAAGTTAATTTTTTGCTAAGATGGCACATCGACACATGTTGCATTGTTGTATTCGTAATAATACTGGTAATATTGAATTATATGTATATACAGGGGGTTCCTCGCAACGTTATAATGTCCAAAATATGCATTGCATGAAAGAATGACATATTCAGAAATTTCGTGGTTTAAAAGAGTACACAATGGTGGAGCCGTTTCAGAGATTTGAAGATCAATTTTGTTTTTTTAAACAGAATACTATATTTTTTTATATCGAATTGTAAGTAAGAAAGTATTGACCGTCATTAGCCTTAAACCTATTAGTTAATGAGTTATTTCATCTTATTACATGAAAATTTTCTTCACGTAATTTCAAGTTGAAGGTTTAACCTTACATAACATTATATATATATGTGTATATTACATATACACTCTAGACATATAATTGTGTGAGTGTAGGGTGAGCGTAAATCTACAATACAATTCGAACACGAGAAGTTTTAAGCACGCGATCCATATTTTTAAATTTCAACTGACCATAACTTTTTTACGAGCATTTAGACAAATATTTCATAGAATATTTTTTGTGCAGAAAGATTTGAACAACCCATAACCAAATTTTCAAGGAATTTCACCTCAGTCACTTTTTCAATCTCATATGTAGATGCGGGTATTTTAAAAATCCGTGAACTTGTAATTTTAAAAAAAAAAATTGGAAACGATAAGAATAAGAACTATTTCAAATACAGTATCTTCAAATCAGTTTTATTTTTTGCAAAAACTTTATTGCAGTGTGAACGAATGATATAAAGATATACGAAAACCTTAGAAAAATATGAAACGTAACGGAATGAAGCAAAAGTTTGATGTTAAACTTAAGAAATGTCCAGAGAAAATTCGCAGTAAATATAATTAACCTTCATCGTGTCGTTAATATTTAACACTAGGTTTACGGGACCCGTCAAAATGACGGATCTTAGATTTTTTATTTTCAACTACGAAAATGATTAAAAAGCTTCTGACTAAATGCATGTTAACATTCATTGAGATAAAGAATCTTTCTATAAACTGATATATGTATGTATTATCCATTATTTACTTATTTCTACAGTTCATTTTCAACTTAGACATAAGTGATCACTAAACGTCCGTAAATCTAGTGTTAATAAAGCCTATGGTACAAAATAGTGGAATACCAAATCAAATGTTAATGTTACGAATATGTAATAACGATTCTAAATTGAGACTGAATCGTTTGATTATGAAATGTCATTTTTCCAATTTATGTTCGTGTACGTTCCTATCCGTCGTTAAAATATTAGCATCGTTTGCCTGAAAAGGTTAGGCTATATGGTTCAAAACTGCCGGCATAGTAACGGCGAAGACCAAGGTGTAGCTGTGAAGGGAAACGAGGAAATTAACAAGTTCACTTTTCATCTGCACTTTTCGTCACCTTAAGATTCTGTCTGACCTCTTGATTGCACGAAATCTGCTCCACAGACCAAGATACGACACTCGCACTTGCCGAGACAGACGACCAAGTGGTCGATAGAGTTGCACCATGTTCTTTCCACTATTCCGCTTTTCATCCCCCTTTCGGTTGGTCCTCCTTTCCAGTCGTTCTGGCGAACTCACCCCAGTTTTCATGCGAACGACGGATCATGCTTCGCTTTCTTCACAGTTTAACGCAGCATCCGTACGAGTTCGTAGCGAAACCTGTTCTCTCATGCAACCGTACAGCCACATTGTCGACGACAACAATGACGACGACTTGTTTTTCTTCCTCTGCGTCTGCCTACCTTCTCCCTTTCAGCCTTTTTTTCCGCTCGCTTCCGACGCTGAGAAAATGTAGGTTTCACCCTTCGAGGGAAAGTGCGCTGGGCAGAAAAATTTTTTACTTTATGACGAACCAACTAACGTGGCACAGAAATGAGAATGTAGGACTCGGGAGGTTTTATTTCGTTAATTGGTGCACAAAAGTTTGATATTCAGATACAGTAATTCGTCCATTTCCGCAACTTCTCTATGCCAAAAGAAGAAATTAACGTCAAAATCTTGCATTGCAGAGGCGTATCTGTTTATCACTTACATCCTTCTTCGTGCTTTTCTCTTCGTTATTGAATACAGTAATTATTCCCATTTGTTTAATGTGACATCCCACTTTTATAATTCGCAGTTTCGTTAAGCATACAACATTGCCAGAATCTTATCCCATGAACAACGAAGTGTTTACGATATTTTATTCTAAACTTTCCGTTCGTGAAGATTTTAATGATATTCCGTTATTCGTTATTGGAATTATGTTTATAATGAATTACGAGGATTGACGAAAATCTAGTATTGGTAGTTGAAATTCTGATTTTTAACAGTAAAACCTCATGCAAGGGAAGTGACACAGATGTTTTATTAATTTGAAAAAATAACAACTGGCTACTATAATACTCTATCTTCTGATAATTGAAATACATATGTGTCATTCGTGTGGAAACTTGATACTGACTAGAAAAATAGCATTAAAGTTCGCCGAAGTAAACGTACTTCTAGTTGTTATTTTTTGAACATTAATTTGACATCTACGTAATTTCTGTGTTAGAAATATACTAGCACAGTATTTATTACGTTTATATTATAATAATGTTTTGTACATTTTGTCTGGATAAACAGCGATTGCAGGTAATTTATTGTTAACTGTAAATGTATTATTTGAAGTACATTAAGTATTATTTCCTGGATTTACTAGAATTGCATTGTCTGAATTTCTGCTTGTTTTAAATATATCTACGCGTTTGTTTTTTGAATGTAAATGTATTGATTACACGTTTCTGTCTTGTTCCTGCCAGATTACTTAATAAATATTTTACTATTTCCATATCTTTCTTGCATGATTTTTCCTGTTATTCATTACATGTTCTTGTACGGAAATCAGCATTGATATCTATAGAACGGGAATTATACTTCAAATCACATTTCTTCAGTGTTTAAAGATGAACAAATTAGATTAAATTGGAATTAATTGGTGAAATAATTTCGTAATTAGATTCTGCTAATATCCACAAAAAGATAATTAGATGACTGATGTATGTATTCATAAAACAGTATGTCCCGATATGCAACAATAATTACGTTTCAACAATATAAGCGCACATTGAACTGTTAGTTGTGCTTTCACAATGATTTTAAAAAGAGAATATTGGTGTCATATTTAAAAAATTGAGAATAGAAAATATTTAGTCGAAAATATGTCGAAATATTTTATAAAATTCTTTTATAAGCGAATTAAGTTTGTAAATTAAGTTTTTATAAAACAAGCTAATAATAATTATTTCTAAAATTATGAAAAATTATAATACCATATTAACCGGTTATATTTAAAAAAATGGAAATTACAGGATAATACGAATCAGTTTGTTGACTTTCAATGACTCTTAACTCTGTTTAACTATTTCAGGAGGAAAATATCGACGCATCGAACTAAAAGTCGAAACTGAATAGCATTAGATCAGAACAAAACTGAAATTTTTTATAAAATTTTGCAATAAATTAACAACTTTCACTTTTAGCAGGTTATACAAGCGCGACACCGTGATAAGTAATCTATTCGCACGAAAAAATGTTAATATTATTTCGCGTTGCTGATATCAAACGGACAAGAACGTAATTTTGTTCATTTGCTGACTTTAATTTTACTGTTGATTAAGTATGGCGGCCTTTAAGAGGCTCAGCGATCATAACATTGCGTGAATTGAATACATATTTGCGAAAAAACATAAACTCTCTTTTATTTCGGTCATATTAAGTAGATTTTAGGAAAACTCTGATCTAAATGCGAACTGTTGATCATCTTAGATTGTTTCTGACAAAGATAAAGTAAAATATTGCTGTCAACGTATAAAACTCGTAAATGAAAAACGCTAGACTAAATCAAAACGGCTTTTAGTATGAAAGTTACGTCTGTTTTTGCAGATGACGAAACAATTAGCGAATATTTATAAACCCTTTCCAAATGTATCGACCAGTGAAAATGATTCAAATTTCGGTAGTCACGATAGTACATCTTATTTCACAAAAAGCTGACACAAGAACTCGCACCTACCATTATCAGAAAAAATTAATTCTCTCTACCATAATCTTAAAAAGATTAAAAGAAACAAGGGTCAATTTCAACATCCAACGCGATACTCTTTCGCAAAACACCGTCATGCGAATTTAGAAATAACGGAACAAAAAGCATCGTTCCAATTTCCGCCCCGTGCTCCAATGAATTCATAATTTTCGAGATGGAAAATTGCGATGGCCGTGTATCACAACCGCGTCGATTCATCGTGGCTTCGCAATTTGGTGTTGTACGTGCTGTTAGCAAACCGACGGCTACATATTGATGCCCTCTGGGCCCAGTGTCGGTAAATTAATAGAGGCAGCGTTAGGTTCAATCGATGATACGCAATAAACTGATGAAATCGTTATTGCACAGGCTGGTATTATTTAATCAGCGATGCATACTTCATTCAAGCACAATTTTCTGAATAACCGTATATAACTAGATGCTCGAATAACAAGGTGCGGCGTCGGTGTCCGTACTGCTCCATTGTTCATCGACGTCGATGGTACACTGTAGGACGCATCGTTAATGACACCGACGAGCCCCTGATGCACCGCGACGCCCGGAGAGACTGACAGACGTCTAGGCCTTGATTTTCTCGCTTTTTGCGCTCGCGTAGGACACAGTTTCCTGGTCGAAACTGGAACTTTGAAACTGTCAGCGAAACGTGCACTCCGGTTGCAGACTCGCGCGACGAGAGAAAACAGGATTACGCCGAAAATATGAGAGAGATCGACATTTCCCTTTGCTTCTGTAGTCAACATCGTTCTTCTGCCACGATAGTCTTTCGTTGTTCCTTCGTCCTTTGTTTCACCAAACTCGCTGCAGCATCGCGTTCCACGTTACACGCGTTCACGGAGCTCGCTAGACTCCTACGCGTGCACTTGACAGCTAATAGGTAACAGTTATTTGAACGCGACGTGGAAAGAGTCGAGAAGTTTATTAAAGTCCGACTTCCGTGCAACGAGCGAAAAATTTCATTTGAATACCGCTTCCCGCCTAAGACGCCTCCTTTCATCCTGTTTATTCTCAGCTCTTGCTGCTTTTGTCTGCGGTTTTTATTTCCTCCGACCGGTAGAAACGTTGTAATACAGCCAGTTAACGACTCCGCGTCGAAGGCACTTTGAATAAGACGTCCAACATCGCTGTGGTTTTACTGAAGGATTTACGAGAGGCACAATCCTCAGCCAAGACGGTGTATACACTTTATTTCAATCTTTAGAGCCTTGTGTCGCTCGTTTTGAAAGAGATCCACAATGCAAGCCTTTCAATCGGATGAAATACAGTTTCTTTACGGATACACGCGAATATTCAGCTCCCTGAAAGCCCAATCCTTGTTAATCCTTTTCGGATGTGGTTGCAATCGAGCCCGATAAACAGACTGATGTAATTCTGATATTAATACGGGTCATTATAACGAAACGTATACGAGCGAACATCGCGAGGACGGCTCGAATCACGAGATATGCTCGAGCTGGCCTGAATACGAATTTAAGGGAGAAGGTTCTCCAAAATGGACAGGAAGAATACGAAACTTCCCTCTTTCAGTCCCACGTACTCCGTTTAACAAACATCTTCCTCGGTTACACCTTCCATCGAAGAGCCCCATTCTCACGACGAAGAGCGCCGTTCCGAACTTATGTCACGGTATCGCGACATCGCGTAGAGATTGCGAACAGATCAGTTGTTATCCAAATTTACACGTAACATCGGTCACACGCCGTACACTAAGCCGTGGCGATTAAAAATCGATATCCATCTGTGGACCGCATCAGTTTGCAAAAGAGGAACACGGTGTACGAAGGCTAACGAGGCATCGGCACCCTCGTTCGGCCAACGTTAATATTAGAAGTAACGGGTATCGGAAGTTAGTTACCCTTCGTAAGTTACCTCCGAGGACCTTGGATCCGGTACACCCCGTGTTTACACTCGCACCAAGCTTCGACACATACAGACAAGCCATTTGCTGAACGACCAACGCGTACTTTGCCGATCACGATTGAACCACGATCGTAAAACCGGGGGTCTAAAGCTCGCTACTCTTACAACAGGCATAGATAATACCTAAACTCTAACACTCGATAACCGAAGGTGGACGAAAGTTCAGCTAGAAATACATGGATCCTTCTTCGTCGTAACATCATGAGGAAGCAGCGGCTGCCAGAGTATTAAGGAAGGGGCGGGTGAAGAACGAGCGACAATATCGGCTGCGTTTCGTTCGGCCACGAGCGTGCCAGGAACTCGAGGGCGAAAACCGCAGCCGAACCTCGGCGACGTTCTCAGTGGTCAACTTCGAATACAGATAGGGCAGTGGTCCAGAGATCGTAGCGGGAACCTGTGGACGAAGATGAACGGAATACGCGCAGGCGGAATGGGGGTAAATAGAGTAGCAAAGTGAGAGAGGGAGAAAGAGAGATAGCACGAGGAGAGGCAACAGAAACAGACGAACCGATAGAGAGGGAGAAACACGACAGGTGCAGGAGAGGATTCGCGTACGGGCGGGTGAGTTGTGCGTACCAATCGCGGGTGCAGGGTACGTCCGCAGGCACGCAGGAGGAGGCGAAAACCGGGTACAGCCCCAGGAACGGAGGGTCCCGGCAAACGGGGCAAAACCGCCCACGCTGCTTGCCGAGAGCGGCGCGCGTCTGCTCGCGTTGCGGCGAGTGCAACAGACCGAGTACCGCGCGCGAAAACGGGCTTCAACGCGACTCGGTTGGGTGGTGGCCCGCTGTTCAGCTCGTTGGAGAGAAAAGGGTGGAGAAGGAGCGTCTAGAAACGCGAGAGGGTTGGAAAGACAGAGAGCGACAGTGTGGAAGAGGGATGCGTGAAGGAGGAAGAGTGAAAATGAAAAAGGAAGTGAGGAAGACAGAGGAGAATGAAGAGTGGTAGCGTGCAGAGGTTGGAGGGGACGGGTGAGGTGGCGGAGGTTGGGCGACGGGGGTGGCAGCCGATTCTCGGTTGGTGGTAGTGGTGGTAAAGGCTGAAGGGGAGCGAGAGGTGGCGGAGGTGGTGGCGGCGGCGGCGGCGAACATAAAATCCCTCGCACATGCCTGGTGCATTCATTAGGGGGGATGTGCCCGTGCAGCGTACACGTCGACCTGCATCCACGCCACCCTCTCTCTTTCTCGGCGCCACCCCTGTCCTCAGTCGCGCTTCGCGGCCAACTTGGTACACACGCCACTTTGTTGTCTCTCCCTCTCGGAGTTTCATCCGCGTCTCTACGCCATCGACGTCGCGTCGCGAGATAATCATGCCGCGATATTTCGCTTCGATCAGTCATTGATCCGTCGATTGCGCAACGTCGGCTCAAATCGAAACACCGTTCTTTTTGTGTTTCGCAACGATCTCGTCTCCGACAACTGTCTGGCACCCTCGGTTTGTCGCGTTCGAATCATGATCGCGACAAGTTGAAGATACTCGGTGGAACATTGCGAGTGCGTTTACCGTCGATATCGTGTGCGCGAATGTACTGTCCACGAAGACGACAGAAATCGCGGTTACTGCGTGAAAACGCGAGAGGACCAACCGTCTGAAGAGGGACAACAGCTCGTCCGGGGCGAATCGTCGCCGGAAGACCGTCACAGGAAGATCTTCCGTGAGAGGATCGCGCGGAGAGAGTCGTTCTTTGATCAACGTCGAGCGGCTACGGCAGGCCGACAGGATTTCATGTTCACGAATTTCAGTAAACCAGGTAACGATGCGCCTAACCCGCCAGTACGGAATCGGCGCGTCGATTTTCAGATTTTCCTTCGACAGCCGTGCTCGCGTACTACTTCCAGCATGGTATCATTCGATTTGCGCGCTCGACCTTCCTGGTTACACGCGACTCGTTGAGAGGGGAGGGCAGAAACGCGCCTATTCGGTGGCCCACAAACAGTCTACGCCAGAACCGGGCTCATCGATCGCGAGATCTAGAGGCATGCGTCGCGTGTTCCTCCCTCTCGCTCCGGCGATTTCGCTTGAAAATAATAAGACGCGAGCAGTTGACGGATACGCGTTTAATTGCGATTCAACTTGCACGCGGATTCCTTCTATTTCCTCTGTCGCTTGTTTGCACGATCAAACCTTATCGACGTGAACCTGCACTTGATTGCTCTCGTTTTCTTCCCGGTCTTTCGCGTAAACCGATAATTGAATAGAAAATCAAGGGGAAAACGTTGAACGTAGAAAATAGGGAAAACGTTGAAACGGACGATGAGAATTTCACCGTTAAATTCCGTAACTGATCATGGAACCGGATAGTTTAACGGATTTCAATTATGTGTTCGGCAAACTAGACTGCACTTATTGGTTCGGCGTTCAATTGAAACATAAACTGGCCCGGTTAGGAAGAAACGCGCATTGATGCGATCGTCAATTTTTGGAAACCCTGCGTGGTTAATCGTAATTGCACAAAATATATTTTTCTAGGCCGCAGCGTTAACTATCGATACGAGTTAAATTAAAAAATAAAGTTCATAACCGTTAAACGTTCGATAACGAGTTATTCGTAAATTAAAAAGCGTAGACTGAGTTTTGCTCAATTAAACAAGTAAGCAAGTTGACTTTTAACTAATTTTTGATAAAACGTCCAACGTAAAATTATATTTCATATCGTATAGCACTTCATTACGGATAAAACTAGCAAAATGCTGTGCTCCGAGTTCGATCCAAACGTAATTAGACCAAACGCATCATGAACGAGTGCTGAGCGAAGTGCAATTTATTATATACTTTCCATCCAAAAATGTAATTTATGTGCAGAATGCGTAATAAATCTGTCATTTTCGATAAAAATGGTGTAAAAATTTTGTTTTCACCGAACGAGGATATTATTAATAAAAATAGCATTCCTCGCAAACTGCACGATATACATAGATGCCAAAAATGAAATTCGTGATAATAGAGCTAGGTGAGAATTTCGGAGACAAAAGTTCGCGGACGGAAGAAGTGTTAGCTATTTTTGAATTTCTACAGGAATTATTTACGCGATAGTTTACCGGCACTGTTCTTCCTTATGCAAATACAAAACGTCGTAACTCCTTAGACGTTACGTCGCGGTGGACAAATATTGCAATAACGGTATATCAAGATTAATTTGTAATCTGCCGCGATGGTCGCACGGAAACGATCCATAATTTACGCCTCACGCATAGCTATCCGTTGCACCGGATTAAGCTAAAAAGATGATACAACAACGAACAAAAATTTCAGCGCCGAATTTACACGCTGGTTGAACTATTATCGTTTATTTTCTGTCGCGATTGTACGCCAGACGGTGGCTCTGTTAAACGAGTTGGCCGAAGGTTCCAACATAAATCGACACAAACAACGTATTTACGCTCGACCGTTTTCGAAATACAAGACAAGAGGGAACAGAATGGGAATCCCGTGTCGCTGCTTTTTCTCTCTTCGTTGAGATGACGCACCGATCAAAAGAGACACTTGACGAGGGGGAGGAAAATTCGTTGCATAGCAGTGATCGTGGTTTTCTTTCGTTCGGTCGGAGAAACGTTAACACCCGTCCATTTATTTAAGAAACTTCCGTCTGAAGACCTGACGTTCAAAACATGTTCTGTCTCCTTCTAAGTCCTATTGTTGCCAGGAAAATAGTTGAGCGCGTATTATACAGACTCTTATTTTCTGAAAAAAATGCCCCCGATTTCGCGTCGAATCTGCTCTTTATTCCGCCATCAATTATTTACGCGATCGTCTTTTTGTGCGTGCATAAATCCGAACAAAGTACGATGAAATCAGAAATGCGACATCGCGATACGTATTTTTCGAGTGACATGGAGAGGTTAGTACTCTCGCGAAGATTGAATCGTTCGCGGGTCGCAAGTTCGCTGCGCGCGCAGCAGCGCGCGAACATGCGCGTTGGCCCGCACGATTCGCATAGATACCTCCGCTGCACTTCCGGTGTGCAACGCGCGAAGATCGTCCCTGAAGATCTGCCAACCGCACTGAAGACAGAGAAACGATATTTCGTCGCGCTACGTCAATCGGGTCTTGTAGCGCGACTTCTGATCGCGCTAGGGCGAGAAACGGCGACGTTCCGAAGTACAATACGTCGCAACGATGCCTACTTCGACTTGTTTTTCTCGTGGAACAGTCAAGGCCGCCGTAAGATAATTATGCAGATAACGGTGATGCTCGCCGGTATCCCACCTGCATGGAGGATCTACAGGTCCGTTCCTTTGGCTAAGATGATCTTTTCTCTGTGTGTTCGTCCTTTACACTATACTTGATCTTTGATCTTTCGCTGTCGAATATTTTTGACTTTTGATAAGTGAACGATCGTTAGGTAACGCAGACTGGCCGTTTCTGCGATTTTTACGAAGCAGAATTTTTTTCGAATAGTAAAGTTAACTCGTTCGAGGGAACCGGTTCGTGCAATTGATTGCGTAACCACTTATTTGGTCCAGGATGATGCTACCGATGTCTGGCAGGCTGCGAAGTAATTTTGCGAACAAGCTTCATCTAGAAGGCAGTAAAATCAGGCCAGCCACGATTAAAAGGACTCGCGCAAACGTGCCGTGAGCTAACTACCGTACGCTTTCAGTAATTATTCGTCGGTGAAACGAGTAAATCCGACCTGATACTAGCAAATACGATTACTCCGCTTTTTTCCCGTTCTCTCGCACGCGTGGCCCGCTAATTCCACCGCGGACGTCCGGATGGAAAAAAAAGAAAATATTGCGGGAAATTTTTTGGTAATAAAGTTATCTGTCGAGTAAGTTTCGAGAGGGTTATTTAAATTTCATTCGCGTGGCGATTTGTTAGAATTCCTCGCGACTCTCGAGACGATTTCTTCTCTTTTGTTCTCCGTTCGCGTAAATCGCGTCTTCGTTAAGAGAGACATTTTCGTCAGGGACAATATCCGATATAATTTGTGACCAAGCAGTTGAATGTCAGAATAAGTATTCCTTAACGAAGTTGTCATTCTGAGCGATTGTAGCTGATTTGTCGTTGAAAATATTACAGCGCGTTCTAACGTTATTGTGCCATCAGTGAACTTTTTAAATTCTCCACAGACGCGCTTGAGACAAATCCAGTTATATGCATTACGTTATCCGTTTAATACGCCAAATTCCTATTTACCGGCACGCCTGTATCTTCATCGTGGACAAGCAGATGAATAGTAATTTTGCGCGGTGCCAATCAAAGCGCGGATTATACCTGTTAATGGTCGGGCAATGCTTGTAAATCCGCACTCGAAAACCGATTAAGGAGATTTTCCAATTTTCCTGTTGCCTATTGATTTCGTACGGTTAACACGATTATCGTTCGGCCCGTAGACCGGCGAAATTAATATCAGAAAGATCGCGATTTGCGTGAATTACCGTTTACTGGAGTCAAATGAAGCAGAACGACCCCTTTCCGAATAACACGGCGCAATCTCGCATTTTCCGAAAGAAACGAAACAAATGAAGAAAAAAGAAACGAAGAATAAAACAAGACAGAGAGAATTTCGCGAATTGCTTAAGCTGCTGAGATAAAAGTATACGAATGATTCTTCGGTTAAAACAGCATTGGGTTTTTTTTTTGGAATGTCTAAGGAAGAAACAGGTTTTGAAAGTTTCCTTCTACAGTATCTGCTTTAAGGATCTATGAATCTTATACACATTGCACGCGTTGTGATAAGTTTATAAGAAGTTGAACTTTTGCATAACACTTTATTACGTTTATAACACTTTCATACGCGTTCGCGAAATGCTTTATGATATAAGATATTTTTTGCTCAGTTTTTTTTTCATGATTATGGTCGCAATTATCTCCGTACGAGAAAATTGTTTTATTTATTGCACTGACTGTAAGAAAACATTATAACTTCTCGATTGAACTTTAGCGCTAAATGCAACCGATTTAATTATTTATACTTTCGATAATATACAGTAGGAATTCCGTCTGTGAGAGAAAAATATTCATTTTCGTTTAATAGAATAGTAATTTCTGTTTTATTATCGCGCCTGGGTTATCAATAGGATAAACGTGTTTATTTTGCCGTTAGTATAAAAGGTAATTCGATTAAATATTTATTTATTTACTGTAACGTTCGTCATTTACGTAATCTAATCATAAACACGTTCTATCGGATTTAGTCTTGATAGGTTATGTATCACGTGTTGTCTGTTACTATATTTTGTAGTTGAATTATTTTAATAGTCCGTTGTATTGTGATATGCGGCTAGCTTCTGACACGAAACAGTCAAAACTTATGATTAAATGAAAAACGATAATTTATTCGGTGCAAGTAATATTTTTACATTTCGAAAAAACATGTAAACATTGATTGCAGATAAAAGCAAGGTTTTCGTTGTTCATCGTTGCATTTTATATTATAAACATATTTACAAATTCATCGATAAGAAATTCTGAATGTTCGAAAGAGAAAAAGATTTAGTCAAATTGAAACTGTTGCACGAACTTCTATCGCGTGACTAGTAACGTTTGAATTAGAGCGCCCTTCGCGCCATTCCCCCCGGCAGATGCACGAAGGTCAAAAGTATTTTAAAAATAAGGCCGTAGGCATTGGCAGATTGGTATGGTAGTGGACGTTAAGGGTCGGGTGGCGTTGTAATGGCAAAAAGTTTGCGAAAGGTGAGTAATCATCGGGACGATAAACAAAGTCGGTTTGCTAGTGTATACGGTGCGTTAGTTAACTGGCGCTGGGTTTAGGTAAATAAAGCCGCGTGTGAAGCGTGTTTGAATGGTTAGAAATCGAGTATCAACAAATCTAGTTTTCGCGAGAAGGCTCGTGGCTAGACGAACACGGTCGACAATGGCGCCCAAGCCTCGCGAATATTGACATTGCCGAAAACATTATCTTCGAATATTGGATATTATCATATCCGTGGGTGAGACATACTGCGTCGCAATTAATATTCTAACCTTTTTTCCATTCGCGTCACATTTATCGAAGTGAAATCGCGAACAAAGTAGTTTGTTGGTTTGCTTAGGTTATGCGAAAAAATGTTTTCGGCACGTATAGTAGCGACGCGTGAACCCTGAAGGGTTTTACAGTTATACTGCAATGTGGCACATTTGCAGAAGCACGGAGGAAGTTGTGTGGGTCTAGAGTTGCGATATAATCTCCGAGAAGATATCGTTAAGCCGATATAGGAAAGTGTGCGTGAGGAAAGGCGTGTGAGTTAACGTTTTAAGGGTTAGGGAGTCATTCTGTACTCAGGGTGATCATAGTTTTTAGTGTGGACAGTTTAGGGCAGCTAGTTTGGTTGTAGGGTCGGGATTGGAGATAGACAAGATGGACCAACAATATTGCCTACGGTGGAACAATCATCCAGCCAACCTCACAGACGTTCTCAGCTCCTTACTTGCCAGAGAGGCACTCTGCGACGTTACCCTGGCGTGTGTTGGAGAGACATTCAAGGCACACCAGACGATACTCTCTGCATGCAGTCCATATTTCGAGAGCATTTTCCTCCAGAATACCCATCCCCATCCAATTATATTCCTGAAGGATGTCAATGATACGGAAATGAAGGCGTTGCTGCACTTTATGTATAAGGGAGAAGTTAACGTTAGTCAGCATCTACTACCGATGTTCCTTAAAACAGCTGAGGCGTTACAGATTAGAGGCCTCACTGATAATAGTGTAAATAACAAGACGGAAGAGAAAAGTCCATCGCCAGAACCAGAAACGCAAACTGGTGTTAGGCATACAGAATCGCCTAGCCTTCAACCTCTTCCTGAAAAGAGGAAACGGAAGGCTTCGGGCAGCTATGATGTTTCCCTTAGTGGCCCGCCCAGTGAACGGTTCATGTCAGATTCTCAGGTATGTTATTTTAAATAATGTACAGTGTCATTCTATTCTTACATTGCGCATATAAATATTCTTAAATTTGTTTTTCTGTTGCTAAATAATTTATATTCTGCTTGTACTACTGTTTCGTTCCGATTTATTAATGTCATTAGCTAAATGTTTCTGAGTAATAAACAGAGCATACATAAATTCTGTAAAAAATAATTGGAGTCGTATAATGTATAATGTAAACATTAAATTGTTGGTTTTGGTTGATTTCCATGAATTTGAAGTATTTTGGTACTTGTATATAGTTATTTCTTCATTTTTACGTATTCCTTATTTTACATGTAATATTATTGGGGTAATTCAAAATCAAAACTATAAAAACCAATATGTTTCAATAAAAGTAATTTTCCATTACTTAAAATACATACAAAAGTTAAAAAACATGTTTAACGTTTTTTAATAGCATAAAGTAAATTATTATAATTTGTCGAATTCATTGGTATTAATTAGCTGTGTAAGTTATTGTCTTTTGTATTGCATGCATAACTACATTATAATACCAGATGTAAACTAATTTATCCGATCGCGAAAATCGTTTTCAAAACATATGCTCCCGCGTGCTTGCGCGCGTGCGTTCGTGCATGCTTGCGTACGGAAGTAAGCATACGTATGCAATCACATGGCACGTGCAAACGTTTTCATATAGGTAGCGCTTAAACTTCGAAGATAATGATCGAATTTTATCATTAAATTATGTGTGTATGTGATTGCACAGCTTTCCAAATATCTGTACTTATAACCTTGAAAGAAAAAAACAAATAATCTGTCTGACATATACTGATCCTTTAAAAGTAATTTCAGACTGCTCTTATCTATTCATGTTAGGCTTTTATCAAATATCACGTAAATAATTTATTTTTGATTAATAAAAATTAAATTATAGTTTTAATGAATATAATTATATTATATTTTTAATGAATATAATTAAATTATATTTTTCAATGAATATAATTATATACTTTCAAAATTATATGGCAATAAATTATATGGCAAAAAATTTAATGGCAATACTATGATTTATAATCTTTTATTTTAATGATTCCAGGCATCTTCCCAATGTAGTTACAAATCAAGTCCTCCCGTGATTCCAAAGTTAAATAATGCAATGGGAGGTGATATGGAAGATGGTGGTCGACCTATGTCTCCTGCATCACAGCCGCAACCTTCTATCAAACAAGAGTTAGATCATCATTTACCAGACTTCCATGACAATATTTCCCTCCCAGTAAGTAACATTTCCGTACATGAATTTTTTTTAAAATGCTTACAGTAAAAATAATATTATCATATGCATGTTAAAAGTGTACTTCATAGCATGTAAACAGTTCATAGTCATTTTTAGATGCCTTACATCATAAATATGCTCGCTTAGTCTTTAATTTATACAGTATACAGTTAATTCAGAATTAAATTATTTTTTGTTGTTTGATCTGTTTCTTACGTTAGAAAGAATTATTTCTCTCTTTTTTTTAAAGAAATAAACATTTGTTATCTTTTGTAATGTTAAGAAAATTCTTTTCACTATTTTATATACATGAATGATATTTTTCTTCGAAGTTGCTCTGAGACAACAATATTCTTTTCATATTAAATTGTTTTCTGTGCTGCGTGTTATTTATATTTCAGCTTGTTATTTCTTATTTTCATGCTACTATACCTTGTAATCTGTCTGTCTTATCAAAATAACTATTTCCTTATGTATAGCATCTAAGCTATCCATGAAGTAATATATTATGTCAAGTATAACATGTTCAAGATACAAAGTTTCGTTACTGTTCCCATAATTAACGATTTCCTACTGTTGTCCTCTACAATTATTTGGTCCCAATGAACATGGGAAGGAAGGGATGTATAAATAGAGATACAAAATTGGCTTCTTACATGCTAAAAGGACAAAATCAAAGATGTGTTGATTAAACACATATCCTTTCCTTCTCTGTTGACAGACTAGTGTGGAGTGGGAGGTTCAAAGAGATGGGAAGAGTGATGAAACTATGGATATACAGAACATGACCCAAAATCAACCAGATTCCGCTGTGATACAAGTTTCTTGCGAAAGTACTATCATGGCTGGAAGTTCCCTGTCTATCACTATGTCAGAAACTACGCCTGAATGTTATAAAAACTCATACAAATCTTTACAAAATCAATGTGTACCTCAAAAATTCAATTCACACGATAGCAATAATATTGAATCAAATTCATTGTGTAATTTATTGCTAGAAAACAATATAAATACTAAAAATACGTATAATAATAGTAATGCTAAGAGACCATTAATAGTAAATCAACAGCAAGGCATGTCAGTAATACAATCAACTTTCTGTAACATTTCACAGCGTGCAAATTCTCAGGGGAGAAAGTCTGGTAGATTTAAAATCGGTTGGTTAAATATGTATTCTTGGCTTCAATATGATGAAAGATCAAATCTGATGTTTTGTAAATACTGCAGGAAATGGAGTGATTCAATTCCTGAAATTCGTACTTCATTTGCAGCAGGAAATGGCAATTTTAGACTTGAAATTGTAAATCATCATGATAAATGTAAAGCGCATAATTTGTGTGTTGCTAAAGAGAGTGCAGTGAAACAAAGTCACACTTATATCATGAATACCTGTTGATCTTATATTATAGTTGCATTTTAATCTCAATTGATTTATGATTAATTTTGCTTAGTTATGATTGAGTTCAGTTGCAATCATTAAGAAATTTACTATAGGGGATATAGTTTTATTTACTACAGAAAAATACATAAGCATCTTTTTTTTATGTTTATTCATGCATGTTTACATGTTTGTAATTTTTTACGATTGTACAAAAGGTTTATCGGTTATGCTGTATTTCCATAAAAGATAAATGTTTAAAATTTGTATTTTGTTGAAAGCATGTTCATACCATAATACTTTGAAAGCTATTTAATATTCTCTTTCTTATAGCATTTTTAATTTCATTCAGCATTATTAATTAATTGTAGCATTATTAATACATAGAAGTTGTATCTAATTTGGAGGACATTAGAAAAAGTGCCTGTTAGTAGTTATATTTTTTAAGACGCCATCATTACAAATAGAATTAGTTTAAATAGTATATTTGACAATCTGTGTGATACTTTTGCTAATCTTTTTCATGAATTAAAACTATACATTGTGTATTCTTCATTATGTTACAAATCAATTTATTCTAATATTATTATATTATAATATTTAAGTACACAATGGTATACATAATATTAAAAATAGTGCAATTAGCTTTGCCTATTTTCCCAATTACAATATATAAATTTAATTAAATGACAATGAAGTCATTACTACATATGTGTTAAAGTGTTGTAGCGACTGTAAATATCTTAAAAAGATTTTATAGAAGGTACAGATGTTCATGAAAATATAAATTAAAGTTGTTCCACTTACACTCACATATATATATTTATCTATTTATTTATTGTACGAAGAAAAATAGGAATGTATTTAATATTAAAGGTTATATTTTCTTGAACAGTGGCAAAGTACATATTGTAAATGATTGATATAATAAGAATTACCAAAGCATGTGCATTTTTGTGACGATGCATTTCTGTGATGAATATTGCTAGCGTGGAATGAAAAACTGAATGTTTTTTCTAATAATTCTATTTTGTAACAAATCTGCAGATAGGTGCGAATTTAATAACTTGTTTTTGATCAAATCAACAAGTTTATTCACTTTGTTATAATTACAATCTACGATGTAAATAGAAAATAAAGAACGACTGTTGTAAATTTTAATCTATTTTGTATATTACATTCAGTTATAAGTATATACAGATTCAATTTCTTAACCTTTGGAGTATAATGATTTTCAATTTCAATTTAGAGTTATAATCCTATAAAACAGCAAACTACCTAAAAATATACGTATTGTAAATTATTTTACTGAATTTTTAGTAAAGAATTTCTATTGCATTTATGGCTAGAAAATAGCCTTTACATTTTAAAGGTAAAGTCTTTTCTTAATTCGGAAGATTTCTAGCCATATTCTTCCTTGCTTTTTGCATTATTAATGATTCTTCGGTAATCTCGTTTTAAAATTAATTTTTATCTTATATTTTCTTTTTCACCTAACCGTCAGAGTCTTTCTGTTTCATTTGTATTAATAATGTTGTTTATGTGATGTGCAGGGTCATCCAGTTGGACTGCTAGGAGAAGAAGGAGGAGCTACAACAGGCACGCTAAGCGATGGTGTGCCCGGAATCGAATCGTCTGAACACCATAATCCTCCAGAAATGCTCGACGGACTTGATGGTAAGACCTTAGAAGCATCATATCATTTACAATCAAAATTACATTTAGATTTCATGTATTTCCCTGTTGCTCGTTCGGTAAGGCTATATACGATAGATGTAATCAAGAAGAGTCATAATCCTTGAAAATTCGCGGATCAGAAATTTCGAAGTAACAGAATCTTTAACAAGACGACGAGCACTGGGAATACAGGATATCTAAGAAATCGAGGGAGATGTGCATGCACGTTTGCAAGGATTTTTGCGCGTCGAGTCGTACATAGGCGTACGAAGCGAGCATCCCTCTATTTCCAAGTCTGGCAAGCGTAGTGAGTGGTAACCTCTTTTTAGAAACACGAAAACAAACTTTCTTAGCTAAATGTGTACCCTGTATATATAACTGTGTGTGTATATATATACATATGCATACGTGATCGACGTGTGCGCGTGTATACATATGTATCTATATGTATATATGGGAGTATGCATCTAACATAATGACACAATTATCCTTGGTGTTGTGGTGATGGTATCGTGCATTTGCTATGTCACTATGTGGTAGTTAAAACAACAAGAATCCGTAAATGTGTTTTAATACATTATTAGGAGTATCTCTAACAAAACACGTATTGTGTTGGCCTTGGGAAGTGGTATACGATATAAAGTGGACATTTTCTTCCGTTGGTATCAGCAAATGGACCGTACTTTTGTCTGTCTGTTTGAATTTTCGAGACGGTGTGTGTCCGATTGTGTACTTGATCCCGTATGTGTTTTTTATCTTATACGTACACGCACATATACATACATATCACAGGTACACATACGAGTTGATGGATCTTTGTGCGCGTGATAAATAACGGAATTCAGTTTGAATGTGTGTGAGTATGTGTGCGTGCGTGCGCGTAAGTGCGTTATGTCTGGCACGAGAACATGTGTATATGCGTGTTCTATAGTTTTCCAACTTATTTAAAATATAACGATCATGTACGCGACATGTTCGTTTTATTTGAAAACATATAAATATTTTGAGAATTATGAATGATACGGTTAAATATTTCAACAAAATCTTGTACAGTGTTGAGGGAAACGTATTGTGACATTCAGTTTACCTTGCAATGACCTTGAAATGCGCCAAAGTCACGCGAATAAACAAAATAAATTTTCAGGTTTTCGTGTTACAGTATTTCAAATACTAATCCTCAAATTTATAAACTTTTATATCTTCATATTTTTAAATTAAACAATTTAAAGATTCTTCAATTCATAGACTTTCAAATTTGAACATTTTCAAATTGCGTATTTGATCTCTTCGAATTGAAGTCAAACGGTGAGATATTCGTTTCCTGCACTTCTTAATCACATGAAGTATATTTTGTACTCAAGTCTACATCGTGTAACATTCAATTGGCAGTATTTCAATTTCGAAATTTAATACTTTGACAGCGATTTATTTTTATTTACTCAGTTTAGTAGCATTTTGAAAGTATCTCGATGTTAGCTATCAGAATATGGAATTCATAAACAAAGTTTCTATTTAAAAATATAAATCTGATCTTCGCAGTGTTTTTCAATGTCATTGCAAGCTAAAATAAATATTAACGCGACGGTATGTTTCTTTTTACATCATACGACATCCGTTCAGAATATTTTTTCGTATCGTCCACCGTTTTCGTGATATTTATACTTTCTCAAATCAAACGGACATACTGTATATACAGGGTGATTAATGAGTCTTCGACAACTGTGATTCAAAGTAAATAAAGTAAAGCTAAAAGATATAAAACTTTATTTTGAAAAATGTCTAATAAGACGCAAGGAAGGTATTTGATTGATGAGGTTTTCGTGATATTTACTTCCGGAAGTAATATAGTGTCTAATGACCTAACTAATTGATCTGGACGGACTAATTATCGCCATGTTGATGTACATAATTAACCTGCAAGATCCGAGATAGATTATGTTCTGTATGTGACTGTATAAAAGTCACAAAATGCGGCATTCAACAATGTCCAGTCATTGTGTCATATAACAGTTTGATTGGATACGCTGTTGTCGATAAATATCGATAATATCGAAATATAATCAGCAATTTGATGTATCGGTAATATTATTAAAAAGTTGTTAAGACGAGCGAGACTGACCGAAGTAGAACGTAACGTATAATTTTATCACCTAGTTATTCTCATTTAGATTTCAAACATTCCTTGACTCCATACATTATTTTATTATTCAGATTCTAGTTATTCTTATTCGAAATTAGGTTATATTAGACGTAAAGTCTAAGCAAGTACAAATACATATAAATTATGGACGATATATTAGATTAGGTTACATTTTAAATCCAAAAAAGAATAAATAAATTTGTGCGATATAAATATGTATTAGATGAGATTCGGTTAAGTTTCAAACTTAAATAAGAGTAAGTAGATTTGAATGATAAAATTGTGTATCAAGTTTGATTAAGATATATTTTAAATTGAGGCAAAAATAGATACATGTGAATAAAAAAGTGACAAGTTATATTTTATCAGTCACTGTCATTATTTTTTAACGACATCTGAACGGCTTTATGGATATATTATTGAGTATCAACAAGATATCGATAATCTATCTGTATCATCTCTAGTGCCGATAAATATAGCAAATACTATTAGTTTCAAGACTATAAATTATGAAAACCTTATTAATTATATACCCTGTTGGGTTCAGTTACACATTTTTTTTTTTTTTTTTATTAAAATCACAATAGCTTTTGGCGTTACTTTAATTTTGTGTCAAATTTGCCACGGACTTACTGAGCACTCGGTATATGTACATGTAGCTGAGATGTTACGTACGTGTGTATGTGTGTAAATATATACGTATTCATTACCGACGGGATTCTCTGTGCATGTTTTTTTACACACTGTTTTCTCTATCCTCTTACATACATATACCTTTTGCCACGTCTTACGTCACCGTAACTTGCGATCATAATCTTACATTCTCACGTGTCTCTCTGTTGCGCTGTTTGTTTTTAACCCGTACGGTACGAGTAAACGGGGATATTAGCAACAAAATACAGCACGCGTCGAGTTACGTGTCCGATCGATTAATCGACGCGAACGTCATCGTACCGGTCTAATAGTAAAGAGCAATTACATAAATATGATCATTTCCATCCTGAGATGAGATGGTAATTATTTATTATTCAGCATTCGCCGAACAGCGAGCGGAAAGAGACAAGGATTTTGTTGCTAACTCGATGGTCCGTTTACCATTTTCTTGATCCTAGTTGACGATTTTGCAGAAAATCGTTGTTCTCGCCATCGTCGTCGTCGTCGTCGTCGTCGTCGTCGTCGTAGTAGTAGTAGTCGATTCGATTACTATCTTGTGCTCGTTGTTTGTGGCAAAGGATAGATGAAGTTTTTACTTCTAGCAACGCTGGTATGAGTCTTTCGTTGTCTTGCTGCGCGTGTGTCAACGTGTATGGAGCATAAAAACGGAAACAACTAAAGCAGTAGATGAACGTTCTGATAACTCGAACCACTTTTCTGTCTCGGAATACGAGCACTCGTCGAGAAAGTATTTTACATTATCAGTTGCTCTCTTCAACAGAATACTTCCGCTTGCGTTGATCTTTTGACGGACTCTTTTTTTCTCTCTCTTTTGTTTCACCTCTCCTTCTTCCCTTCTTCTTTTCTTTCTTGTTTTATTTTTGTCGTTGTTGGTTTTCAGTCTCTTCGGTTGTATTGTGCTAGCTTTTGCGTTCAATTGTACTTTTGACAATGAAAAGACAGTAGGTGTGCGCTTTTTCTCCTTCCTTTTCTCTTTTTTTTATTATTTATCTTCTTTATATATATATTTATATACATGTGACAATGACTTCCCTGTTACGAGTAGGCATCTTTAGGCGTTATCTATACGTAATGTTACTATACGAGTGTGGTGTTTCGTACTTGATTGAAGAACGTAATTAATTGAGAGAATCCCCTCTTTTCTGCAACCTCTTTGACTTGATCGTAGAGTGTGACTTTTATTTATATGTATATATTGACGGGTATATACAAGTGTTTTGTTTCATTATCATGAAACTAGTAGAGATTGTCGGTAAAGATGATTGATCAATAGCTAATTTAATTGAAACGGGATCTTGTATTCCAGGAACAACAGGAACTTGCAAAAAAGAGAAGGATATAAATAAAGACGGTCAGGCTAAGTTAGAACACCCGAACCTCGGTACGGAGTGTTGTAAACTTTGCGGCAAGAGCGTAGCCAACATAAAAAAGCACATGAAATCGCATTTCCCTGATAAATATCAATGTCAAATCTGCATGATATCGTTAACGAGATCCGATAATCTGAAAAGGCATATTAAATTGAAGCACGGGATACGAGAGGGATCATTGATACCACCGTTCATGCGCTTAGAACATAAACACTTTCTAGCGAAATCGGAATCGGCTTACCTCACCTAGAATCTCCTGTACGCACGCGAATCACGAATAGCGTGTCGAATCCGTGCGAAATTGCGTATTTCTGCGTAAAACATACGAAGAGACATACACCAGGCAGACATCGTCGACTGAGGAATCTGAACCGACATTGTCGCAGGATCCTTTCCATTTTTCTACTCTTCGTCCACGTTGCCTTTTTTTTCTATTAATCTGTCAGTTATACATTGGCGGGCATGGCAGACTTCCCTAGGGAAAACGGCGATGTAGGGAAAAATGATCTCGTGCTGTCGTAGCGAATTAAGGATCGCAAATGCTAGTTCTGTCAATGAAATAAATTTTCACATTAAAACACTTTTGAACTTTTAAATTTCAGAATTAAAAAAACTTGTCAATTTTTAGGTTTACAAACTCAGAAACTACGAAATTTGGAAATCTGTGAAATCGAGAATATAGATGTGCGGAAATTTTCGCGTTTTGAAATTTTTTATCCTAGAAATTTGAAAATGATTAAATGTAGAAATTGAAGAATTTAAGTATGTTGTAATTTGAAATTTCTGATATACGAGTCTTCAAATGTTGAAATATACAAAGTTGAAGTTTGGGAAATTAGAAATTTTCAAGCTTATAACGATTATATTTTTGGAACTTCAAAAATTCAGAAATTTAGAGATTTTATCATTTTTAATTTAGTCAGCTATATTTTGTAATGTAAACATTTTTTTATTTTAAATTTATGAAATTTCAAATTTGCAAATGAAGAAATATGGAAATTTGCGAATTTGAAAGTTTAGAAATTTAAAACTGCAAGAATGTAGAACTTAGAAATTTTCTAGTACATACTTGATTCCTTAAAATCTATATGCAGTCATGAGGTGCTTTTCCTTATACTAGTTCGTAACTGAAGGAAGCCTGCTTTGCTCCCAAGTACACCGTATCAAATTATCGATATCGAAACGTAGAAAGTTTGACACAGTTTGATAGCGAAAGTATCGTATAATAGCACATTTAGTATTCTTATTATATTCCATAAATTGAAAAGCGTGTATTGATTAATGAATATTCATTGCTTATTTCAGCGGTCCGCTAATCGCTTTATATCAAGAATATTGTTGAAACGTTTACAGTGTTATTCTCATGATGTTTTATAATGTAATCTTATACGCGATAAATGCTATTGTGCAGTACTTCTAAGCCATCAAATTATATTACAATATCTACGGTCCGAAATCGATCATTTCATATGGTACGACCTAATACTTCGGTCAACTAACAACTTTCTACCTAATTTATTTTTCCGTTCTTCATCGTGTTCTTCGTTTAAATTATTCTCGTCCGGAATGCAACTATTTATTATTTAATCGTCGTATTTGTCTAGTTTTCTAGAGTAATTAAGAAGTAAACCCTACGTTTAAGGAAATTAAATAACTAATTAACTTATTTTTACCAGTGTTCGTAGGATGATACTAGGCTAGATCTCACATTGCATTCGACTCGAGTACAAAGGAAAGAATAAATTTTTAATCGTGTTCGTGTACGTACAGACTACCTCCAAAGCGCATACGCGAGATATTTATCATTTCGAATTTCTCAATTTATTCTATTATTTAGTAAAGTATATGAACACGTGGCGCATGGAACTGAGATTTACTGTATTTTTCTATCGTTGCCGAGGAACCTCGGTAGATGTCGATTTCGATTCGACTTGCACATACGTAAGGCATTTCGATTTTCTCGCGAGAGTGACCACGAGCCAATTCTTCTAGAATATGCTTGTTGCCGATAACGAGACACCTGTGTTTATGCCGATAAGTCCTAAAGGCGTGCTTGTATAGTATAGTGGTTTAAAAAATACGATCATCGAAATAATTCGCTGTTCATGCATTTTCTTGTTTCTAGGAGATCACACGTAAAATCTTTGGGTCCATCCAAGTATGCCTGGGGGATCCTATGAAATCTTAGAGAGTCATAGGTAATCCTAGATGTACTATCAAACCATAGCGATATTTAACAAATTGTGTGAGAAATCTTGAGAGAATTTGGAATGCCGAGGGAGTATCTACAGATACTTGGAGGAACTCTAGGGTATCCTTAAAGTTCTTGCGGGGCCTTAGGATTCCTAAATAATCCTAGTTAACATATGGAAACAGAGAGGAAGTCTATGGGAAATGTAGAGACTAGTTAGAAAGCTTAAAGAATCATGTGGACAATATGGGGGAAAATTGGAGTTGTCTTGAAACATCTTAAGGAATTCTAGTGAACTTGAAGGGACTTAGGGGTATCTGGACAATTCATAATGGTACCGGGAGCAATCTTTGAAAATTTCAGGTAATACTAGGAGAAGATTTTAAATAGTATTTAAAAATTCTTACGTGTAATCTAGGAAGAATACTTAGCAATACTTAATGGTAATCTTCTAAAAATCTGAGGATAGCCTACTTAAGATATGGGAGTAGAGTCTGTGAAATCCTAGGAGAAACTAAAGAAAATCTTGGGAATTCTAGAGTAAATTTGGAAAAACTGGGGAAGGGTGAACTTTATAGAACGTGAGAATCCTGTGGTAAATTTACCAGTAGTCTAACTTATAATTACGTATGTTTCCTTGTTCCATAATGAAATCACACGTGGCAAATAAATAAATTTGCGTAGCAAAACGTCAATTTTTATGAGACAGTCCTGCATATGACACCGTTTATTAAATATATGTTGCTGGCTGTTTATGGGGTGATAGAAACAACAAAATCCATGAACACCAGCGATGAAGTCGATTGTTTGTCTAGGGTTTTTAAACCGCCTTAGTGTATAGTTCCATGCCCGGTGTCCGAGTCATGTGTAACTTTGTATCTCGTAACATGCCAGCCTTGTTCCGTAGGTGGAGGAGATCAGTATTAAGTTATTTATTTATACGCCTATTTATAGATCTTATATTATATTTATATTTATATATCGTAGGTTGTGAAAGACGTCGAAGACTGAGTATGAGAGAGAAACGGAAAACGAAAGAAAGATTCGATGAATTCTCGTGGGCCGGCAATGGCTCGATAAAATAGTCATGATGAACTAGTCTCTGAGGCCTGAAGGCTGTTGCAAAAACAGACTTTTACTATGGAAAGATTTTTTTTTTGTTTTTGTTTATGTTTTAATGGTGCCTTTCCCTTTAAAGTACAATACTTGATTATAATCAATAATCGATAAAACGGATATATAATATAATAAACAGCTACGATATTGACGTGTGTAATATATGTGTGTATCGTATGACCGAACGGGTCTCTTCCGTCGACAGTGCATGACCGTCTCTGATAATCGAGCGTTATCGATCTTCTTTGCTGCGCATACACGTATACACGAAACAAATACACATAGACACATGTACACACGCGTACACGTATACACATGTAACTCTGTTCTTCCTCCGACAGCGTTTCCGATCACAAAGTGAAAAGAAAAAGAGCCGTTTGAACGGAGTGGCCGCTAGTCGAGTTAAGTCGATGGCCGTTTTTCACACACGACTTTTGTCTTATTTGCAGATACGACACTTTTAAACTCTCAGGGCCCCGAGTGTCCGCCGTACATTGAGAAAGTTAATCTGTCGGACTATTTCGAAAAGCTGCCAAACTCGTACAGTAGCAAATGCAAGCTATGCGGTCGGGTCGTATCGAATCTGAGGAATCATTATTTGACCCACAACCCAGGGAATTACACGTGCCCATTGTGCGGTTGCCGTAGGAACCGACTGGATAATCTGAAGGGTCACATGAAACAGAAACACCCTGAAATATCGGTAATGCCGATGCTATATGAAACCATGTACACTTGAACTCCATTGAAAATCCCTTTTCGTCTTTTATACGCATCGTGAACGGCCGTTGAACGTTCACCAATATTCATATAATCCAAGTATCGCAATTCGTTAATATTAAGAGTTAAGGTTGACAAGGTTGCTTTCGATTCATTTTCGCTGTTTATTGAGGGAGAAGCGTTCGAGAACTGTTCATTCATGCGTTAACACGTGCATTACAATGTGACTCGAATAACGCCTGCATTTCTTTTCGATTATCGGATAATCGTTCCATTTACGGCACGCGCATAAGGAATTTGACAAAGTAGGAAATTTGAGAATTTGAGGAATGTAGAAATTCAAGATTTTGTGAATTTGGGAAACCGAAAATTTCTGCTTTTGATAATTTGGAAATATGGGAAATTTGAAAATCGTGGAATTTGGAAATTTGAAAAATTGAAGGTTTTTGGAAGATAGGAATTTAAAAACTTAGAGAATTGAACATTTCAGAAATTTGAGAATTATGGAAATTAAAAAAATTGGAAATTTTGGCTTTTGTGAATTTGTCTATTCGAGAATATAGGAACGTGGAAATTTGAGTTATTCTAGACTGGATAATTTAGATATCTCAAAATTTGGTGATTTGAAAATTTAAGAAACGGAAAGTATGAGAATGTGGTAAATTTATAAATTCGGAAATTTGTTGTTTGTAATTTGGTAATTCAGGAAATAGAACATTTGAATTTTTTAGATTCCGAGGTTTGGGAATTTGAAAATTTGTAAGTGTAGGTCTTTGGACAATTTAGAAATCATACATGTGGGAAGTTGCACGTTTGGCAATGTGAAAAATTTGGCAATTAACGAATTTGAAAGTTTGAGAAATCGAAAACAGTCTTGTGATGATCTGGAAAATTTGAACGTCCTCCAAAAAGTTCTGGATTCAGTAATTGAGGATTTGAAGATTTTTGATAATAAAAATTTGGGGGAGGAGAAAATATAAAAACAAAAACTTTTTAATTTCAAATTTCCCAATTTTTAAACAAGGAAGTTTATAATTCATCGGTGGCTTCGAGCCATGCGTCCTCCCAAGCGCAGATAGTCATCACTGTGTGAGCTCTTCATATATCCATGTAACTTTCAATTACTACATCAAATTTTAGCAACAAATTAAAAATTTTTTATTATGCACCGTCGTAGCTAATACGAATAGTAACAAATGAACTGTAAAGTACATAGAAATACTAAGCGGGGAAATTAACATGCAAGGCCTCCCTTTCATTTGTGGTCACTATGCTGGCTATATGCTTAATCTATATGCTTCCTTATAGAGTAATGATTGACTTTTTCAGTCCACAAATGCGAAACTGAATGAAAGCAAGCGTGTTATGGTTAAACTCTTCGATCCTCTCGTGTTTCGACATTTTATTTTTTAAACAGCGTTTTGCGAAGGGTGTTTCTTTTAGTTCTTTTTTCATGTGTCTCGTCAGCGTCTGTTTCCTTGGTTCCTTCATTTGTTCGACAGACTCTTCTTGTTCGCGATAAGTATACTTCGTGATATATTCGAGAACGAAGTTTCTCGTTCGAACGGTGATGCTAGTCACGCAAGGTGGTAAAAGCACAGGGCTTTAAGATAAAACGATCGAGGGTCCATGAACCGTGGGTCCACCGTGTCGACTCGTAACTGTTGTCGCTATCGTAGTGAAATTCGGTATAGTTCGCTCGAAAACGTGACGGATAAGCGGATTGTGCGATTGACGAACATACAGCAGTCGGAAACATCGAAAAATCAGAAACAAGCAGAATCTCGGTCCCCTGTTAATCGGTTCAAGGAAAAATCGTTGAACGCTTCCGAATAAAAGTATAAGAGTACAGTTACGCAACGCTGTTTCTGTTCTGTTTTAATTATCAACTATATGCCAGACATCTTGATTAATTCTGCAAATTTCTCGGCACAGAGAGGAAGAGGGAATTTCAGCTAGCTGTTGGTGTCATCATACGGGACATGTTGTCACGTCTCTTGGCAATAGCGGCCGTCTTGTGTCACAACTTGTGCCGGCTATCTTTAACGGCACAGGGAATCGCTGAATTTCATATATTCATATAGGGCATGCTAAAACTCTATAGGAGTAATTAAGCTCCGATTGTGGAATGAAAGCTTTTTAATCAATTAGTATATTTGTTTTAAAGGAATACTTTTAAAAATCAACTAGGTTCAGATGAATTTGATGAATTCGTAAATTGTAATTAAAATTTGTCGAAATGAAAGTTTATTTTTAGGTTGCAAATCATTCTTATATTTGGTAACTGGTTACTTCGATGACTTGAAAATTTGATAATTGGCTAATTTGGTATATTGGAAATTCGGTATTTGGGTGTTTAAAAATTTGGAAAATTGGCATTAATTTTGAAATTTTTAAGCACAATAATGTGTTTATTTAAAGATTTGGAAAGTGGGGAACTTGAGAATTCCGTAATTAAGCAATTGAGAATTTGGAAGTTTGAATATTTCCAGATTTGGAAATTTGGTAATGTGGTATTTTATTAATTTAATAATTTATAAACTTAAAAGTTTGATAATTAGGAAACACCAAACGTTAGAAACTCGGTAATTTTTAAGTTTGAAAATTAAGGTCAATAAATGCAGCTTCAGAAATTTATAGGAAGAAAGTATGCGAGATTTACGAATAAAATTTCTGTCCAAGTATCTTTGACAGATATGTTTGCGAAGTAATTCTGACTTCAATTTTCATACAGAATCGTTCCATTTCGCGCAGCATTTATTTTGATGCGTCCTGTAGAGGGATGAAATGGAAATTAGAATTATGCGACTTTCCCTGGTTGTCGCCAGTCAAAGGGCGTTTTACGGGTAACTATAAAAAGCGTTTTGTCGTTTTGCGTCAGCCCGTAAGGATACAGTTCATTGGTTCGCTGGTCGTTGCATTTAATTACATCGCTCTCCCTTCATTAGCGTAATTATTCTTTTTGCTCGTTTTGTCTCTCCCCGTTTGATCGAACTCCTTCGGCAACTTCTGTACATTTCTCTTCGTTTTTCTAACATTGTGTCGTTTAACAGATTAGGTGTTAGTTTGAGCCATTGCAAATTAACGGTTTAGGTAAAATCCTTTATTTCTTGTCTTGTAAAAATCATACCTCTTTCACAGAGGTGCATACGTACTTACCGTAGTTGTTATTGAATTCGTTTCGATGTTTTCTGGCGGATTTAATCTATTTTCCTCCGTTTAATCTCGTCGAGAAATGCACCGTCACAGTTTGGTGACTCGACCTTGTGATAATCTTGAACTTGAATATTCTTTCTCCAACGATAAGGATGATTTGAACTATGTTTTAGCTGCTTAGATAATTAAGAGGGAACGCGATCGTTTGTTATCGATACTTATTATACAACCGATACAAGTTTTATACTGTGTCGACTATTTTATTAGAGCACGCATATTAAAATTGACGATTTTTAAATTGGTGAAGGCTCATCGAGGACAAAATTCTGGAGTATTTAAATAAAACTAAATACACTTTTGGAAAATAAACTATATTTGGTTTTTAGAAATTATAAATTTGACACTTGACCACGCTGAATCTTACAGAAAGTTTTCAAATAGCAATTTTATTTGGTATAAATTCAATAAACCGAAGCGACTATTACTTAGAAGATTAATTGTTTAAACTAAGTATATTATTTTCATAATATTCAGTATTTTTCGTATCACATATCTGCTGTTAAGAATTCTATACAAATTGTTTAGAATTGACTTAACTGGAGTAAGGTCGTTTTAACTAAAATAGGTGTTAGTTTTTTATGAAAATTAAAAAATCACTTAAATACAACACTTGAAGTGTTAAATATTTTTTTAATTCAAGTGACACGTAACTGGAATTTCTGTGTGGGGCATTGCAAGGACTTTTTTAAGATGTCAGTTTGAGTGTGTTTTGCAAGTGATAATTTTTGGGTAATGTTAGTATTTGGAAATATTTTTATTTGCTAACGAGAACTACTACTGTCGGCATATATTGATAACATGGACACGTTACCGTTAATTTGACACGTTGATAATATAATTAAGGTATTGTTAAGAGGAATAAATCAATAACGTAGACTGTTACGTGTAATATTGCCATTCGCATTTAATTATATTCGAGCAAAGTCAAGTTGGATTATATATTTGAAGTTTTAATAGGAATAAATAGATTTGAACGGTAGAACCTGATCTACATAATTTGACCGATCACAACCCAACTCTGATCTAATATAATCCTAACTGATTCGTCCGTAATCTTAATCTTGTATAGTCCTAATCTAGCCTAACTTGACTTACTCTAATACTAATTTAATATAGCCGTAACCTGATACAATCTGAACTTTAACCTAAAATAACCCCAAGCTAACCTAGTGATGGATCTGAATGATAAGACTGGAACTAACTTAATCTGATCCGAACTTAAAACCAATGTAACTTTAACTTAATCTGATAAAACGTAAACGAATGGAACATATTCCAATCGCAATCTTGACTTGATACAATTTAGTTCAAATATAACCCTAACTGAATCTGTTATAATTTTATTTAATTAAACTTGAGTTAGCGCAACATAACGTAATATATCTTAATGATAAAATTGAATGTACTTATAATTATAAGCTAGTATAACCCTGATTTAATCTCACTGATTGTAACTTGGCCAAATTTAGTCCAACTTAACCTGACATAGTCTAATAGATTTGTGTGATAGAATCTAACTTAATCTAACTTTACCTCAAGCTGTTGTAACCTTAATTTAATATAAACCTAATCTAACCTACTATAATAGATTGAAATTATAAAACGAATCGAACTTTTTTACAACTTTACCATTCAAATTTGATTATTATTTCCTGACACCAGGTGAGAATGTATCTAAAGTTTAAACAAGAATAAATAGATGTACATAATAAAAATAAGTATAAAGTATTTAAATTTGATTGCAAAGAAGTAGCTTTGAATGGCAAAACTGTATATTACATTTTGCCTCGATCACTCCCGTTAGCCTTAAACAATATCACCACGATGTTGTGAATAAATCGTGAAATGTCAATAAGATATCGATAATCGGCAGTAGTATTTCTAAATTCAGACGCACCTTTCGATCGAAGAAATACTTCATTTAAGTATAATATGTTAGAACTAGTAGTCGTTATGTGGATTCAGTATTCAGAAATATTTTTTCTTTCATAATTTAGAAAATGAATTATCTTGGAATCTCCGAGTAACGTATTACGTGAGTTTTTCGTTGCAAGGTTTTTTGCGAGAGAGTTATTCAAACATGTTGTCCTGAACGTTTTCCGTGACATGCAACTTTAAAAGGGTCTGCCTCGGAACGGAAACATTCGTACACTTATATTTACATGACACATTTCCTACCTTCCATTTAGTAAAACACGATCCCAGAGTTTGTCCAGATATTGTTGGACACTTGCCGTGTCCCTTGTGGAACGAAGAAGTTACGCAAAGTAGTTCTAACTTATGGCAACGCATCTGATATCTGAAATTTCATACTGTGACCGAGTACTCGTCATAACGATATAATTTTGAAATTCCGTCTCCGTCGTCCTTTTAACGATGTTCGAACAGTTTTACATCTATTTCATTTATTTCCCGCGTTAATAGACCAGTTAATGACATTTTCATAAATTAGGAGTTTCTGTGGCAGCTAAAGATCGAGAAAATCCATTTTAATTTTCGGTGTTGAAATTGTCGAACCAATTAAAGTGACTAACTGGTGATTCTTTTTTGGTATCTTTTTTGAGATTTTACCGCAACAGTATTATCACTATACACAAATATTCTTAGATTCTTTTTCAGTTTAAAAGCTTAATTTTAATTTACATACATATTGTTCTTGTACGCAGCACAAACATTTTATCGATAGTACTTTTACAATTGAAGTATTTCTGTAAAATTAATATATATTTAATTGTTTAATATTTCTTAAGCTATCTTACTGCAATGATTTAATTTATTCCTAGGTCTAGATTTATCTTAAGTTTTCACTAGTCTAGCCTATATTTCCTCAAGTTGCAATTCTTCTCTGGATTTAGGTTTTATGTAGATCTGCGTTTGCCCAAAGTTTAAATGTAGATCGTTATTGGCTTTTTATCCAGGTTTTTTACATTTGTGGATTTTTTCCATGTATAGGTTGTTCCTACGTGAAAATTTTCTTTAGGTTATGGTTCTCCCTAGATTCGTATTTTCCATAAATTCAAATTTAGGTTTTTAGAAGGTGTAGTCTATATTTTTTCTACGTTTGTCTCCGTTTTTCCTAGGTTCATGATTCTTCCTGTAGGTCTAGTTCTTTTTTGTAGATTCTCCCAAAATCGTACCTTTACTTTTAGAAATAATTGATTTCGTCTCGACTGTAGCATCGGTCATATGACATCTTACGTGTCATGCAGGCGTTTTTGAATGTTAATATTTTGGTGGATTGTAGTTGAAAAGAAGTTCGAAGAGTAGAAGGGACGATGCGGTATACGAAGAAATGTTCGTACTAAATGGCAGGAGGACCTTTCTACGATAAGCTCCTTAAAGGCATATCTTCTCGCCTTTATTACAGGGTTGTAGCTCGTGGATGAACGGTTGCAGTAGGGTCTCGACGGGGTACTCGATAAGAGGATCACTGGGTGCAGCTACTGCAAGGAGTTTCGTTTTCTCGAGCACGCGACAAGAGGCTTTCGCCTTTTCCTTCTTCTGCATCAAACTCCTCGCTAGCTAAGCTAGCGGTGGAGAACAGCTTTGGCTCGTTTCTAGAACTGCCTCTTACCTGAGATCCAGGTGAAACTCGTCAGAACTCGATGAAACTTTCTGCGAAGTATCGAATTTCCTGCGATCTGTCGAAAATTCGAGCCACTGAATCGAAGAATTCTGGATGCCAGAATTTCTTTATGCTTGCTTCTCAACCTCTCGTTTTTTGGACATTCGGTGTACAACGGAACTGCTGTTATTGGAACTAACATAGAAGCTAAAGCCTTCGAATAGCAGACAAATTTTTGATGTACGATGTGCGTCATTTTATCAGAAAATTGTTGTTTGTGACGGGAACCAGTAAAACGGATGAAAATAAATGACGTTTTCATTTTTATACATTTTTTTATAATTTAAAAAAGAAGGAAAACTGATAACATAGTTTTATTCGTTGAATGCACAATAAATATTGTGAAGCCATTATGTACGAAGCAGGACGTAAATACATCACAAATTATGGACATTGCAACATGCGAGTAATGTAATCGATGTTCCGATAACACACGTTCTACTGTACTTTTCCTTGCAAATTTTCCAACAATTCAGTCGATGTAGAATTTCGAATCGCTCGGGTATTTAGTCTCGAAAAGATTTTATCTTCATTGCCCGCGGGTAGCGGTGAATATTCAACATATTCTGTCTTACAATTTCTCAACAACACATCCGATAAAAAATTTGTAATTATATCGATAATTGAAATAATTTGTTTAGTTTTGGACGTCGAAAAAATGCATAATTAATGAGTAAAGCAATTGTATATTTTTGGAACCTGAAATTTGTTCTTTAAGATTAGTGAATCATATGTATACTAATACATTTAATTTAATTTGGTCGTAATGGGTAGTCCTAAAAAATTTTGAAAATGAAATAGTTTTTGACCAATCATAAAAAGTGATGAAAATTGGTGTTTATCTTGTTTATTGAATATAATCAATTTACTTTTGAATGATCAGGATATTTAAAAGCTTTTGAACATTCATTCCTTTTTCAGTATCATACTATACTATTTAGTGGGATAGTATTTTCGTCCATCAAAAATATTCGCACTACTTTCATGAAAATGTCAAATTAAATACCCCAAAACATTTATTGAGAATAATACTTCGCTTGAAGGATAGTATGTAAATTACATTTTATATTATTAAATAATATTAATTACTTATTTTTCATCCAAGTTCATGTAATTAACTCTTTGTCTTCAATATTGTAAAGTTTCTTAGAATAATATTTGATAGTTTCAAACAATATTCGACACGAATTGAAACTTTTGTCACATATTATACATTGCATTCGAGAGTTATATAATCGAAGTTTCTCATTATATTGAACGAGTGGAAGATAACAAAATCAATGTTACAGGAACATGGGCATGTAAATTTTGTTTAAAAATTATTAACGGCAACAGCGTGCATACTTTGTTTCAGAACGTATATTAGTTAAATTTAAAATCATTGATGTTGTTTAATTCTACTTGCAACGTTTAATGTGAGTTGTTTAAGATAAATTAAACGTTTCCGCAGCAGTTCAGAATGAAAATAGCAGCGAGTTCTTTTTTCGTTATAATAGGGTGACAATGCATTCTGAGATTTATTTTTTAATATTCCTATCCATGAATCACGTTTATCACTTATTAAGCTTAATAGTCTAATTTTGAAATATCGTACATATTCGAAATGATTAATAGTCTACGGCTATAGGACTGCGGTAGAATCGAATACATTTTTTTGTTTGAAGCATTAAGCATTTATATTAAGTTTTGAAACATTAAGAGCATTACATCTGTGTACAAAAGTCCCGCAAATCCCCTTGTACGAAATTGTTCTGTAAAGTTGTCGAGGATTTTTCTTCGATCCAGAAACTTGTACTTTCTTTACCTTCGCACGTTTTCGAGGTACGTGCGCGAAATGCTGGTTTTTTAAATAGTATCTTGGGAAGTACCTTCCGAAGAAGTTTAATGTTTATAGATTTACGTAAATCTATTTTTTGCTTACTAAAATTACAAAAACACATAATATAACTGTGGATAATTTGTTCAGAGTAATTAAATTATTATCGGTTTTAGCGTTTGCAGTATTTACGTCTTATATTAAAGTGCTTTTCTACTTCCATGTGTCACAGAGAAATGATTTCTATTATAGAAAATACATACTTATATGAAATTACACTTATTATACATTTAAATCTTATAAATTATACTTATCATATATTTAATTTATATAAGTTATACTAATCATATATTTAAATAATAACTATCATGGTATATAAAATATTTCTATGCTTTACAGAGCAATTAAATTATACTAGAATGCAGTAATCAAACGAACGATTATTTCAATTCTAGTTTCAATCTACACCTTTATCATTGACAATAATTCAACTAGGCTTCATTCGATGTTTAATCTCTTTAGAGCATCATATTATTTGAATCCGGAATTATTCAGAAAGCGGGCATTATTCGTACGGTCTGTGCTATTTAGAGATCGTACGTTTGTTGGAAATGTTTGCAGGCTAAAACGTTCGGATAATATGAAATGTAGATTTGAACGTGTGATTCAAATCCTCCTACAAACGCTTGTATTCTTTAACTCTGCTATATTATTCCCACGCGGTGTTACGCACAGTTTGAAATTATATTGTTAAGGAAAGCAATTCTTGCAGAAACTCGTTTAAGATATGGAGTAAAACTTTTTCGTGTAATATAGAGCTTTGTTTTTGAAACAAATGGAACTACACTTTCTATGTATTTCAACAATGCAACGTTCAAACAGTTAACTGTACATTCGCGTTCGTTAGTTTTGAATCATTTACTAGTTTTACTTTTATTTTCAAATCCCTATTATTAAACAACTGTGACGTTAAATAATTATTAGATAATGCTTAACTTCTACTTTTTAGTTTTTAAATTGGAATTGAAAATTGAAAAAAATAATAAGTTTTTAATGAGTTTTTCTTTTGCAGATGACTATTTTTAAATTACCCACTTTCTTCAGTTTATTAACAAATTTCTCAGTGGAAGTGGTTATTTTTAAATTAGTTTTAATTCTCAGTTTCATTGTAAATATCCCAAATAGGTTTTATATATCATAACAGTGAATTAGGAGAAACTTATTGCTAATACTCTACATTATTCCAATAATTTACTGTATCATGGTAAAGAATTCAGTATTTTACTATTAAACTAGTACAGGCTTAATTATAAATATCAGGTTCTAATGTGAGAAAACTTAATATTTTATTACAGTTAACATAGTAAAGTATATCAACTATTATAAAGTGATATTGTAGAAACAAGTGATACATATATGAAACTTATTACCATCATAAACACGTAGTAAAAAATTTTAGAAAAAAAAGTAAAGATTAAAAAAAAATGAGGAAGGAAATCATTATTTATGCTACAACTCCATCGTTACATTCCTTGGGCATTAAAAACATACAGCTTATTTATTTAACACAAAGAAAAAATGGAAAAATGTTGACGATTATAATTTCATATTTACTTTGCGGCAATTAAAAATGAATATATCCAAAAATCGAGTATTTTATGAAAAATTATTTTAAAAATTTCATTCAAAACGGAGAAAAAAAAGGAAAACTCTATAGACACTGCCATCAAATGATTGCTGCTCCTCCTTTGTTAAAATTCTTCCGGGCGATCAATCAATTATCGGTTTTAACGATCTCCAGGTTTTTCTGATCTAGACGAAACGATACGTTACAGTATCCGAAAGCGTCATAGAAATTTATAGATCCCGTGTTACGCAGAGTAGCATTATTTTTAACATAGCACCGTCCATTTCGAGGATGGCGGTGTGATATTTCAAGGATATCAAAAATGAACGGTTTGCCAAGAAAGCACTTTGGTCAACAGATGTATCATGATTCCATCAGCGATCACAGTTTTCATGGTCATAATCTTTAGTTTCTTTCATTTGTGCACTACAATTTTGAATCTTCCACGAGGTCGAAGATTGTTGTAGCTCTTTCTTCATGAAATATACAACGACCAAGTACAACTCTTCGTTGGTCCCCATGTAGTCGCCCAAGGCTAATAATCTGGCTGTAGAACCGAAACTTTTCGCGTACCCCATGTCTGTCACCTGGCTGAAAAGAAGCAGGAGAACAGTTTAGGGTCATTTGTGTGCCTCTGTTCGTGCATTGTGTATGTATATGCGTGAGCGTGAAAGAGGGAGAGAGGGACAGAGAGCCAGCGGTGCCCCAAAACAGTTTCCATAACATTTGTGAGCTTCCTGGTGAATTATCACACGTACACTACGGCTCAAAAATATCTGCCTACCGGTTAATAATTATAGAAGACCTTGAAAATAATTACATATATTAAAATCTTGTATCATTTACGACGGTTTTACGAGTTTTACTTTTAAACTATACAGATGTTATCTCATAGGACTTAAAAATTGACTGTAACCGCAGTAAAGGATTATTTCATTTGAATGATTCTCATTCAGATTAAAAATGGTTGTTCGTTGAAATTTTATAGACAAGTTTGGAAGAAGAATAGTAAAGGCCATGAATTTAATTGCCAATTTAATTCTTTATTTTACAGTTTTTTCGGCGATTAAGTATATATTGATAAAAACATAACAGTCTGGGTTTATAGAGTAATTCAAAAAGAAGATATTAGTACGCATTGAGTTCCTTGAGGACAATCAACGCACGTATACATTCATTATGGTTCTTAACAAATTCTTAGATATAGTAGACTTCCGTTATGTCGCTGCAATCGAGTGAGAAACTCTTAATATTCATGGCATAGAGAGAGGTATTTTCATGTAACAGATAAAAATTAAAAAATTCCCTATTTGCTAAGTTTCTATATTATTGAAAAATTCCAAACTTCTGAACTATCGAATTCTCTAAATTTTAAATTTTTACATTTAAATTGATTAAAGTACTAAAATTTAAAATTTAAAATTACCACATTCCTAAATTTTCACATTTTCAGATTATTAAATTTCTAGATTTTTAAGTTCCCACGAGCTAAATATAAAAATTATCCATTTTATCTAAATTCTAAATTTTCAAATTAACACATAACGATAGTTTACTGTATTGTTATTGTCCTGAACGTTTCGTTCGCACAGCTTCATTTGAGTATTTGACAAATACGTCTAACTTCAGCACAAATAATAAGTATATATATTATAAATTTACACTCAGTAAGTTATATACGAAATATATCATTTAATTTAGTTCATAGGAAAAGTATGTTAAGTACATAATGTCAGTTTTAGAAGTGCTTCGTCCTCAAAGGGTTAACGCCGTGAATATTAATTTTAAAGTGAAATGGTCATTAGTTTTTGAAAATTTATTACAAAAATAGTTTAGAAACAGAAAATTATATCTTCTACCAAAACTACCAGTTAATACTCATGCAGTGAGGAACAATTTATTATTTATTTATTTATATATTAATGCAAAAGAACCATCAATATTCTAACTTCATTAAATTCAGTGTTTTAGTTACAATAATGTAATTTTAAATTTTGATAGTGTTCTTAGATATTATTTTTACTTGAGAGTAGTACTTTTAAAACATAAATCTCCGTTATTCTATAATTTTGGACAATGATGTTATTATTGTTGATTTGTTCAGTTAGAGAACACTGAAGAATGTATTAAATGTATCCAAAATTAATTTGCTAGTACAATATTGTTACTAAAAATTGAAATTAAAAATATTAATTGACTTTTAAACTTATATTATAAAAATACAAGTAGGTTTTTGTTTTTAAAAAGAGATGTCTGAAACAAGCGAAATAAGCTATTTCTTTCTTTAAAAAGAAAATTATTAGTTTAGTTCGGTTTCTCACTGTTTATTGCAACGAATAATCAGTTTAAGTTACGTAAATATATATTATCTGGGCAAATGTGTTTAAATAGTAGTACGCAATGAACAGCAAAACTGAAAAAAACAAATTAATTGTTTCACAAAAATAATTATTTATTTATGCACTGTTCCTAAACAACAAAATAGATCAACCTGTGTATAATCGTGCAAGCTAATTTCATTTAAAAGATAATTAATTTTTGTAGATTGTCATATCAACCATTTTACGAACTATCGACTTTTTCAACATCATATAAATATTACATCTTTTCGTAGAATGTTGTGAATAATCGACGAATAGTTCCAAAAAGAAACTATTTTAAACGGTTTTAAACGTATTCTGACGGTATCGTTATATCGATATAAAAATTAAGCATCTAGAGGAATAGATGTTTTTACCCCTTCAATTTTTTATTCCTGATAACTTTTTCTCATCTTAAATTAAACTGAAGGATCAGAACGGTCTACTTGCATGTCGCACCATGTATACAGGTTGAGTCAGTTACTTGGGAAAACAATATTATTGGTTTAGTCTTGCTCGTCACCGTATATCGCCGTATATCAGGGTTAATTTCTCTTGCATCCGCAGTTCCCAAAAGTGAAATGCACTGGCGGGATCCGAGATACATGAGGGAGAAACTGGCAGGGAGGTATAGCTGCACTCCCCATGATCTTTTTTATTCCAGTTTCCCTATTCCTCTGACCGTCTCGTTCTCCCTTTTCTCTTGTCATTATGTCGTAGTCTCCTAATTCTGCAGCACAGCCGCACGAAAATATAACGCGATGATCGATGTCCTTGTGTGTGTATGCAAATGTTCGGTTTCGCGTAGAAAAGATCATCATCCATTTTCGAGCCGTTCCAAAGAGATCTCCCTCCGTCCTTTTCATTTGATCCCTCGCACGTTAATCGACTTCCACCCTTTTTTCCTCTCTCTCTCTCTCGCTCTCTCTCTGTTACAGTGTTGGCCACTGGTGTCTCACTGAAGAGAGAGAGGGGTTGGCCCGCAAGGTCAGGCAGCGAGTTCCAGCTGCCCTGCTGGATGCCTCCGCCCTAGCAACCCTCTGAGCCACGGAATGCTCGTGCAGGGGCGACGGGCGGTGGTGCCGGTGTGGTGGTGGCGATGGTGGTGGTGACACTGGTGTTGTCCATCGGTACCGTACGTTTAACTGGGGACCGCTTGTCGTTCCCAACTGTACAGCTGCCTCTATTGTGGCAAGTCGGTCAGTAACCGATGGGATTGTACGAGATCGTGCTATCGTCCTGGAATTATCTCTGAACGTTGTTACGATCGCGCGTTGGTGGTTTAAAGGCAACCTGAATTTCCGTTCAGGTTCTACCATGTCCGTATAAGGAAAGTGCTCTCCAGATTCAATGAATTCGACGTATCATTGTTCCTCAAGACGCGTCATTGAAGGTCGTTCGAGTGGCTGCAAACTCCCGAGATCGGTATTATGGCGCTGTTGCGTATAAATAACCTTCGAAAGCGTCGTGTACAATCACGGCGATGTAATTATAACTCTCAAACATGATCGAACTCGTGACGGCGAGGTGTACCGGCTACAGCCTGATAGTCGATCAGGTGTTTTGTTATTTCTGTTTTCGCATTTTCGCATCGACTCAAAGTGTTTCGAGAGAAATCGATTCGTGCGAGAATACCTCTTCTGCCGATCGAGTTGTTTGCCTGTGGGAAAAGTTTCGCGGTTTAAAGGACGAAAGAAAGGCTGGAGTTTCAATGACTTCATCTCCCTGTACGGTGATCAAGGGAGAACCGCATGTACGCGCGTCGTTCAATCGAAACGAAGCGTTTTGTAGTTGTTTCTCTCGGCTTGATTAGCTAATGCAGCGCAAGGAAGTCGCGATAGCCATTTTGGAAGGAGGGCGGAAGAGAAAGAGAAGCTTCGAAATATATCCTGACTGACGCAGACGCTGGTCAACCCTGTAGGCGTGCCACTTTTCCGCTTTCAGCTCGTTTTAACCGCTTGTACTTTCTTTTCGAAAGGGGTTCCACGTACGATCGATTCGCGAGCCACTCTGCAAGGGATGCACGTGTGTTTGCATCGATAATTTCAGGGTAAAAGGGACTTCGCCTCGGCTTGGTTCAGAGGATATTTTTGCTCAGATCCTCCATACGATTAAACGCTCGTATCGTGGTTTCAATCTCGTCTGCTCTCGTGGAAAGTAGCAGGGAACGTGTGCAGTCTTCGTCTGCAGCGTTTTCTGAAATACCCACGAAAGTGCAGCAGGATGTTTGGTGTGTATCGACGGTCTGGGCTAGGTTTCGCTAGGTATGATTTACTCGAATGATTTCCTGCAACTTCCAGACTTTACGGACATTTACTCGTTCAATTTACTTTCGTCCAAGCGTACCGTTGCACCATCTACTTTGTGCACGACGAAATGCGATTAAGCGTGGACTCGCGAATGAAACGAGACATTGATTTATGTTGCTGATACCCGTACTGACACGTTCAGTGTTCTCGCTTGGATAAGATGACATCCAATGGGCTGGCTCATTCACCTCGAACGATGACAAAAACACCGAACGACCCTGTTGAAGCAGTGTTCATCGTTGACGCGAAGTCGTGAACGACTTTTTCTTCGACAACGTTCAACGAACGGAAAATTTGTCTTCGATTCTAAAAGCGATTGAGCTGAATTTTTACTTGGTTTTTAAATTCAATTTCGTTTATAGTTTTTTAACGTTTAGGTTATTTCTCTTTGGACATTTTAGAGACGTTATATGTATAAGTGTACAATTTTAACAGATGCACTGACGCGTACTTGGATACAACGTAGCCTTCCATTAGAGATTTGGAACTTTGAAATGGTGTCCTTTGCGATGGACCTTCGGTTGTACAAGTCCTGAACACTTTAGGTTTCCCTTAGTTAACAGCGTGTGTAAGAGAGAGGATAGGAGGTTCTATGTTAGACCAGTGTTGGGTAGTTGTGGCTGCGATGACATACATACGGTATGGACGCGCAAATGGTGTGCATTCGTAGACAACGAGAGCGTGGTCAAGTTATCAGTTTGAAATTTGAAAATTTTTTTATCCAAAATATAAAAATTTCCGCATTACTGCATTGGCAAGTGCAATTAAGTTTCTAAATGTACAAAGCATAAAATTTGTATATGAATTTTTGAAACTTCCTCTAATTCCCAAATTACTGAATTTTTAAATTACCTGATTTCTAAAGCTGAAAACTTATTTGAAATTTGTTAATTAGGAAATTTTAATCTCGATAGAAATAAGCGTTAAACAATTCGAAAACTAAAGATTTGTAGATCATTGCACTTCCAACTTTTTGAATTTTTAAACGGCAAAATTAGCAAGATTCTAAATTTCGTAATTATCAAATTATCATATTTATAAATATCTCGATGCTCAGAATTCGAAATTCTCAAATTTCTAAATTTGGAAATTTATTAATTTCGAAATAACTAAGTATAGAAGTTAAAAAATTTATAATTTTCCAAATTCCTAAATTTCTAGGTTTCTAATTTTTCAAATTTCCAGATGCCTAAATTTCCAAATTTTCCTATTATCCAATTAACAAGTTGTTCAATTTCTATATTTTTCAATTCCCAAATATCTGAGTATCTGAATTTCTAAAATTCCAAATTTCATATTTCCAAATCACTAAATTTCTGTTACCAAGTTTCTATTTGAAAACTTGTAAACCTCGATAATGTGATTTCATAAATTTCGTCGTTTGAAAAGTTGTGAGATCGACAGTGTGAATATTTAAACTTTGAAAGTATTTAATGTAAAAATTTTCAATTTTATGAAGTTGAAATTATTGCTCTTCTATATTTCCAAGTTTCTAAATTGCCAAATTTCCAGATTTAGAAATGACTAAATTCGAAAACTCAAAAATTTTAATATTTTACAATTTGAGAATTTGAAATTTATAAATTCAACGTTTCAGAAGCAAGTAGGGCAGGGTCGGTGTTTCCGTTTGCGCATCTCATTTGTGTTCGCAGCGCACACACCGTATTCTATAAACTCTTTGATAGGCACTTTGATAGGGATTTTCCCTTGGTTTTCTCTAAACCAATAAAAGTTCACTTTCCCTTACTCTTAGCCAAAGGATGTTTCCGTTGCACTCGAATATACACTCATTCTAGGTCTCGGTCAAGATTCGCCCGACCACCTTCGTTCATTGACTAATTATGAAAGAAACTTGAAATATATGGCACAGAATTAATTATTTTTAAAGGAATTTATTACAGATCAACAGTCGTGAAGCGAGATGGTTTTGTAATTATTACTTTGTTGCGATTCCTTGAACATTATCTACTCGTATATTTAAATTTCCAACGCAGATTTAAGTTGGACGAAACGCGCAAATCGGTCATAGCGAACATGATTTTGTTACTCAGACTGCTGTTTGTTCTTCATCGTTGAATGAAAGGAGGACCGAACGTGACATATGCCTGTCTCCCTACATAAGCGTAGCTCTAAATACCATAAGTATCTAATTAACTTGCTTTCGACAAGTTTAATATACATAATGTACCTAGCAATTAGAAATTCCTAACTAGCTTGTACTAAATATTTAAGCGACGAGGAATCGAAGAGGAATATATATATACATACATATATATATACATTCATATATATATATTTACAAAAATATATATATATATACATACTGTAATATTTTTGTACTGAGCAGATTTGTGAAATAAATAACAATGATTTAAGACAAATTACAACCGTGGATCACGGGATGTGTATACTTTATCGTACGCACGGATTATCGTTCGATACCGTTACAAACACCTCGACTTGGCGGTATCTTTTTTCTGTTTCTTTTTCCTTTTTTTCGGGAGGGGATAATGGTTGAAGGAAAGGGGGGAAAAAGGAAAGAAGGAGACAAAGAAGAAAAATGAAACAAGGGGGATGTGTGCTTCGTGGTCGGTGCGCTTCGACGCGCAGCTGATACACGCGAGAATTGTTCTGCCGGTGGACCGTGATGTTTTACGGAAAAGCCAAGTTTTTTTCTCGCTGGGACAAAGAAGAAATAAAAGAGGAGATTCTCGTTTCAGTCGGGGTACGTCTCGTCTCGGACACGTATCGTCTCTTCTCGAATTTGAACGGCTGCTTTTCCCTTCCGTGTTTTCAGTGTCTATTAATCTCACATCTCTCTCGCTCATCACGCATATGTATCTACGTGCCTCTATCTCTCTCGCTCTTTCTTTCTTCCTTCCCACTCTGTGTACCCGGGAACAGTTATTGTATATGCCTTTGTCATTCACCTGAGAGAGGAAACACACGCAGTATGTAACTGTGTAACCAGCAACTAACGCTAATGCATATACCAGCAGAGAGTCTAACAAAGTCTAACAAAGAGAATCCTACACACTAACAAAAGGTATTATTATATTTTTAATCGGGTGTGTGTACACAAAACATTGACCTTGTATCAGGTGGTGCAGTAAAAAACCATGCGATTCGTGTATTACAGGCGGCGACTTAAATTTATGATTCCATTTAATCAGGATTCATTCTTTTTCACGATGATGCCTCGCGCGCGATTTTTATTTGAAATAATGTCCATAATTTAATAAAATTTTATTGGAAGTAGTATAATGTTCGTATTTGTAATATAATTTTTCACAATCTTTTTGCAGAAACAAATATGACGGTCAGAAATATACCTTTGCGTGTACTGTTAAATGAGTAGTTCCATGAAATACCATTTTGAACGGTACGATAACAAAACGAATCTAACAACTTGTTCATCGCCTGGTATAGAATTTTTACGATTGTTTAACATTTATCTGATTTATGTACAAATAAATATTCATTTGCAAGGAGGACACTTTTGTGAAAGTATTATCCATTTGTGTTTCTTGAACGAAAAAATTCTACGTCGAACCATAGATAATTTAGATTTATTTAATAATTTCTTGTTAGAATTGGTCATGTATACGGTTCAACAACTGTGCCACGGTATGAATGATAGTATATTTTCGGCTGCCGTGTTTCTTTGTGACGTACAAATGCGAGCAAAAATTGAAAATAAATTTTTGTATATACTACTCACGTGTCACTTTGTTTTTATTAGAAGTTCTGACCGAGGAAAGTATTTTTGGAAACTACACGTAAATTATTACGAAAGTAGTATCTAACCCTTTTTTTATATGATTCAACGTTTTAAAAATTGAGATATTTCAAGTGGATCAGTGGAACTTGTAATTTCAAATTTCTTTTTCTATCAAAAAACGATTACTGGGAGAATTATATGTGGAAGCTTTTGAGATAAAGTTGAGTATTAAAGTAAAAATTTACATATCAAAGTCCGGAATACCGGACACCGGCTGTCAAAGTATCAGATTCGATTTCGTCAGTATTCACTTTGTGATTTTATACGGTTTTATTGTTAACAAAATTTTAGAATAAATTTGTATGGAAAATAGTGCATTGAATCTAGTGATATGAGATTTGTTCAAATTTGATTCTATCAAGATATTTTGCGATTTTATTCGATTTTATTAGATTTCATTATTGAAATCTGGAATAAACATGTATATGGAATAGTAGATATATTTAATGTGAGATATATTTAATTTTACCAAGATTGAACGAGTTGTTTATTATTACTTTGCAATATTGTGTATTATAAATCGATATCAAGAGAATATCCTACAAAAAGAGCTTTCTTGATTTTTTGTTACACTTCTTCATGCTCATGGATCATTTTATCACAAATTGTAGTATCTTTATTCCACAATTTGGAAAAAGGGTTAGATCTACTAGTATTCTAACGTATTTTCTTCGCGATCAATCTTTTTTTTATCCTTCATATATGCGAACCCTTTATGATAATAATCAATAACTACAGAGTCGATCAGTCGGAAAAGGGTTAAGTAGATCATACGAACTATTTATTTGCTAAAGTGAGTTTTATTAATAATAAAGTAGCCTGTGTGTATTTCTCCGTTCGAAGAAATAAATGGAGATAATTATAGTATAATTACATAAACTGTTTGATTACGTAATTTAATGAAAAGAAGATTCCAGTCTAAACACAAAATCGATTTTACCTGTGCATATGACATTATATGTATGACATACGATGTTATACGTAGTATCGCATTTGAAGCAAACGTCGCGAATGTTTCCAAAATTATCTATGATGCCAGAAAATGTTTCGGATAAACATAACATGGTTCCAACGGTGATGTCTGCTGACGTTAATTACTTTTTTGTGAGCGAAAGTGCAGACATAAAAAATTAAATTTGCCATTTAAACGGAACGGTATATTTTTAAATATACCCATAGACGAAGCTCATCATTTCCTGCAAAAAATTACAACTCTATTCTTATCGAAAATTTATTATTTTATAGATACATTAATTTTAATGCTTCCTTTTATAATTTCATAATCGAATTTTAAAACAGCTTCGTTCGTAACATTTTGTCGAAATACTGCTGTTCCAGTAACTTATCATTTGTAAACAACCTACTTACGTAATAATGTCTGTTTACAAACCCCTAAAGTAGCAGAAGTTCGATGTCATGGATACTAGGTACATTGAAATCTGCGTAGTGTCTGGAAATATTAAACTTAAAGTGTTTATTACGCTTATGGCTTTCAATATAAATAGGTTAATGATTTTTAGAGAATGATGAGCTACATCGATCGATGCGGTAAGGAAACATACGGATCCATTAAAAAGATTCAAGTTTATCTTTATATGTTCTTTACGCCTCTATTGGCAGAAAGCTCATGAATATCGAATCACGTCTTTCTCGGAATCGTTTAACTTTTGTTCGAAACATTTTCTGATAACGCGAATAACTTCGGAAATATTCTAGGTGATCGTTTCCAACGAGACATCCTGTGTAACTGTACCCACCGATTGCAGATACAATTATTCAAAAGAAGTATAGTTGAATATATTCAATTTTTTCACAAAGAATGATTTGTTCCCCGTCTGCACCACCTGTTACAGAACATCCTGGTCGCCTATCTGTATGTATATAAATGTGAAAAAAGAAAAAGGTTGTACAAAGTTCTCTTGCAGCGAAAGCGTCGCGTCGTCGATGGATCGACGCTTGAACTGTATTCCGTTGCAGACTGCGCTCCTCCCCCGCTACCTTTGAGGATCTTGCGAAATGAAAACGCGCGCAATTCCGGCTAGAAATCAGATTTTATTGAAAATCGAACTAGCTACGGAACGTCAAAAGTTTTAACGTCTTTGAACAGTATATAGCAACGGTAGTCGTCCCCTTTTACCTAACGTTTTTCATCCCTCAACGTGTTCCCCTCCGTCGTTTTTCCCTTTCAACGGCTGATCGATCGGAATTCAACGAAACAACCTTTCACATTTCCCCGTGAAACGTCTGCTGTCTAGCCTATCACGCAAATATTATTTAAATCGTACGTTAATCGGGAACAGAAGGTAGCGTGGATGCAGCGGTAGATCGATACATCGACTCGACGTACGATGCCTTTAAGGTAGATTCATATTATTCATTAAGTTGTGGAACGGTTCCGTTCAGGCAAAGAATTTTTTAAGTAATATCATGAGAATGTTTATCTTTACCGAGTAGGATTTTATTGGGCAAGTTAGAGTGCGTTTAGATTAAGCGAAGTAATGCTCGGTCACAGTCGAGTTTTCGACGCTTGCTTCTGGCCTGAATCGAAGATGAGCAACTGTGCATACGAGGGCGCAGAGAGTTTTTACGTTCCCATATTTATCGATTCTGAAAATACCAAATTTTCATATTTTCTTATTGTTGAACTCCTAAATTATGTATTATTACTAAATTTCTATACTCTAAAATTTCTAAATTTTTAGATCATTAAGCTTCCAAATTGTTAATTTTTCAAGTCATTAAATTTATAATTTTTCAAGCTTTTGAATTTCTAAACTTTTAAATATTCAAGTTACTAAATTTCTAACTATTCAAATATTCAAATTACTAACTTCATAAATTTATAAACTTCGAAATTACTACATATATCGGTTCCTACAGTTAAAATTTCCAAATGATCAATCGTTTGAAATCCCAAATTGTTGCACAAATCTTTGAAATTACAAATTTTTAAATATCAAGTTTAAAAATTTGTATATTCCCAAAATATAAATTTCTTTATTACTTTATGTTGAAAATTTTACACTTCCACGTTATGATGAAATGAAAAATCCAAACCCTTAAATTCTCAAATGACGTAGCTCTTGAATTTTTAAGTTTCTAATGATCAATATTACTGAGTTCCTAAATTCCGCACGTACCATATTCTTAAATTTCTAAATGTTAAAATTTTCAAATTTCCATATTAACAAATTTCTGAATGCAGAAATCTGTCTATTTCTAATTTATGAAACTTTGCATTCATCCCATTTTAAAATTACAAATCGTGTTACAGATTCAATATCGTTCTCTATTCTGCGCATCTCGTCTTTGAATACACAGTATACTCATCTGAATTTTTCGGCGAATACTTGATTTGCCCGCCATTAGTCTAAACGCACCTTTACGTTTCAAGCATAGACTACAACATGTGTGAAGTATAAACACGTACGTAGACTGCGTGCTTTTACGGGGGAACCAAGATTCACACCGGAAGGCAGTTATAATCGCCTACAGTTCCCTTCTACCTCGCACATTACATAGGTAGGGGAAAATGCGACCAGAGGGCGATGAAGGAACACTGTAACAAGGGTAGAAGAATCCCTTCTCTAACTCACATATACACATATTGAAAGGAGAGGAAATGACCGCGATCATTGCTCTTCCCTCTTCCTCTCCTTCTTATGTCGACTTCAACTTTTCTCAGAGTGAAATGTCTATCTGCTGTATATTATAGCTGTGGTTTGAATTTGTTGAAGCGTATTTGAACGGATACGATTATATGATGTTCGTTAGGGTTGTCTTTCGCTTAAAAGTATAAGACCTAAATAGTTTAAAACCAACATCGATACAATTATATCACTAATGTCTATCGATGCCGTATTGTTTTTTTGTAAATTTCATAGAATTAAAAGAATGTGCCGAAGCTGATTCGATGCTGTTCAGGTATTGTTCCTCTCCTTTTCTTCGGCAACTATTCGAATACTGTCTCAATAAAAATATATTATAAGTTGGGATAATTTTAACCAGGTTAACGTCACATTGTTCTAAAGTTAGAGGATGACATTTTTGATCTTGCTGCTCTGTAAATATAACTTCAACATTTTATAATGGTCATAATCAGTTTGAGTCGTGTAACGTTACATACAAGATAGATATCACTCGTAATGTTTATCCCTAAAACTTTGTATTTATTTATTTACCTCTTCATACATATAATGATTTTCAGAAGCACAAAGTTCAAAATAATTTTCTGCCGATGTCTGAAATGATTCGGAATAAAATTATCTTATCATAAATTATTCCAACTTCTAGTACACGTAGGACTGAACACCCTAGAACTCCTGGGGAAAATAGTGATGCAGGGAAAGGAGACCCTATCCTTTGCCTTAGTATTTGAGGATTATTATGCGTACTTTATACGACAAAAGCAAGTAATTCATTTAGTATTTAGTGAAATAGATGGTATGCTGAATTTCTCACTCATTTATTAAATAATAAATTCAGTACAAAATAAATATGTAATGCAAACTGTCGAGTATTAAAATAATAGACGGAGCTTCTTTTCTGTACATTGGTTCTTTGCCTAAGGAAAACATATATGTATACTCAGAAGTACATATATGTATAATACAAAAGATTGAAAATAAATAAGGCTATAAATATTAATACTAAATTTCTTAGAAATCAACTTATCGTTTATCAAAATATTATTCATTAACAAAACGTATAAAAATTTGTTTTTCATAAAAGTTGCATATGATTTAAAATCACGTTCAATCCATATTTACTGATATTTTCTTTCATATTAATAACGGATTTATAAACATAAAACAAATTTTGAATAATATGGCACTGACAGCCTTCCGTATTCCCATTTTCCATTAAAATATCAATACTCAATGAAATATTCTATTTTTGCAGTAAGAATATTGAAATAATGCACAGGCATCCTCTGGCATTAAAACAATTTCTCTTCCTCATTCACTAGCTCTTTGAACAGCATCCAATCTCGATTAGCTTTTCTCCGTTGTAGTATTCTATTTTCTTACCCATAAATGTGATAAAAGGAAAAGAAGTAAGTAGTCACATGTGCTAAATTTTTGAGATATAAGTATGATAAAGAGAACATTAATGAAAAGTCATGCATACTACAGTTTTTGGGTGTTAGTATGATAAATAGGAAATTAGAGATAAATATTATCAGACCGTATAATGTTTAACGTAGGCAGATCCGAATGGATGGTGTAAATATTATACGATAGTGTTTATGCCTGAACAGAACTGTTTCCTTTTTTGAACGGATACTATGAATCAATCTTTATCAAAAGGGCCAGAGAGATACTAGACTAACATTGCTCACACGTACACGTACATACGTATATTTATATCAGCCATCGTAGACGCAAGAGCTCGAGTGCCGCGCGTATATACTGACATGCTCGTGCTTTGGGTAACTATTAAAATGGAGTCTGTACACGCTCATTGAGCCCCCTGGAGTGGCAGGAATAAGATCACCGTTCCCGTTATCGACACCGGTACACGCACCTTGAGTCACGTGCATCCACGTAGCACGGAACCGTTTAAGTCTTTGAGGAAATATTGATCAGTCTCTCTGATCAGACTTACCCCGCCACCCTCTCTCTCTCTTTCGCTCTCTCTCACTCTCGTTCTCTCTTGTACGATCCATCTCCGTGGGATTCCATTTTTACAGATCATAGAACACCTCGGACTGAAGGCTTGCTAGCGATGGGAACGAGTTTAATGTTCACTCGAGAGTATCGATGAATTTAATGCAGGAACGAGTATCAGAATTGTCTCTCGGAGTAATGTGATATATCGCCAAGCAAACAAATTAGGACGCGTCACTATACTGGGGATACAATATATAGTTTCATCATTTTACTTCATAGAGCGTTTGAATTTGGAATTGATATATAATTTTAAGTTGGGATTAATATCAATTCTAATCTTGTGTAATTTCTGTAAATACTATCGCAGAATCATTAAGATGATTTAATAGCGCGTTGTTGACTGCTTAATCCTTTTGTTATTTTGGGCGGTTATGGTTGTCCATTACAAAACTTTTGCATTTTGAAATAGAAGATAGTTGGTGAAAACTTTAGAATTGCAATGGAAACATAAATAGTATCATTCAAGATTTATTGCATTTGGATATTTAGTTAGATTTGTGGTTCCAAAACATTTGTAGGCCTAGGATCCACTTTCACAAATGGTAATTTTTTGTGATTCATTAAGTTGTAGTGCATTATTATTCATGAGTCCGGGATTCTTTAATTTCAACATCCAGAAGTTAAAAAATTCCACAGTTTTGAAATTCCAAAATCGTAAAACTCTAAAGTTTCAAAAATTAAAAATTCATGAACTCCAAAGATTCTAAATTCAGATGTTTTAAAGCTCCAAAACCCTATAACCTTAAAATTGGAAAACCACGACATTTCCAAAGTAGTAACATTTTAAATACCTCAGAATTCGGAAATTTTGTAATTCCACTGCTCTAAATCCTGAAAATATCATAATCATATTTTAATTTGTCCGTTACTCCGAGAAAGTATCCTTGATGATTTACTTCATTGAAACATACTAGAACAATCACTTGGGACAATGCGATACACGTCACTTCAAAAAACCGGACAAGATATGTTTAACACTTTGAAATTTGTCTAGTTACTAATTTCATTTTTAGCAAATGAAATATTAAGATGTTCTAATTTTTCTCCAATATAAATTTTTAAGAATGTAATAAAATCACTTTTATTATGTAATCTTTTTCTTAAAAATTCCTGGCAGAATTTGACAAAAACTCATATTTCTCAAATATTTGACGTGTAATTCAAAGTGATACGTAACTTTAGCAATACTTGGTATTATATTGTAATACACAGTTCTTGTTTGTTTGGATTACCACAAATTACATTGTTCCGTGATATTGTTCTGACATTATAATACCTAAAAGACGGGTTATTTTAAAATTAAATTATTAATATTTTTTAAGAAACTAAACGGATTATTTGTATTTCTCAAGAGAAGAAATGGACTTTCAGTATTATTTAAGAAATTAAGCGAAACAATATGCAATTCGTTAAGAAGTTGTAGCTTTATTAAATTAATTTCGTAGTTTATAAAATTTACGGTTCAGATGTTAATTAAGAATATTTGATTTGTATCAGACAAATGGAAAGTAGATACGACCCGTCTTCTACGTAAGTGTTAATAGATTTTCAAACGTTGTGTGCCTATAAAAAAATCAGCGTGGGCTATTTTTAAACTTTATTACGTTTTCTGCGCTTACTATCCTTCTACAATCAGTAATGCTTTCATTATAAAAAAATAGAGTAATAAAGTTACGATGATCATAGTAAAAGTTAAATATGGTAGAAGTTCAATCGCAAACTGAAAATAATGTTCGAACTTATATTTTCAAAATTATATTCTTTAAATTGTGCATTCTGTCCAAGTGATTTTACATAGAAAATGTGCAATTTTACGAATATATCGATACATTTAGATTTTGTTCATATTGTTTTTGATATCTCTCTGTGTGCTCGTGATTCGCTTATTCCCATCACTACTTGCTTCGCTGCGAATCCAATCGACGAATAATAATTCCTTTTCCGTCGACCCGTACCCAATAAGTAGCTGCAGCTTTACGCTACCCAGTTTCCAAGCAGAACGTTTCACTGAATGATTTCACCGTTATATTTTACTGTATCCGAGAGAAATATGCTAAACAGAAGCAAGAGATTCTGCCATTCGGTGTTCTATGTGTTTTCACGTTGGGAAGTTTGTTAACTATATTAATCAGTTGATTTAGGCACTTAGAGACTACTCCATTACGCGTTCGGGTTGATTTTGTTCTTTGAATTCCTTACATGTGTACATATCAAAGATATTTATATCTCTTTCTTAACACCTTTTGTATACCTGTTCGCCCTTCTTAACGAGAAACAACGCTTCCTTGGAATTAACAATCAATTTGACATATTGTTGAAGTTTTTTCCTTCCTCATTCTTCTTGGATGGAGTGTCTTTTTCTTGAATTTTTTTTAAACGTAGACATAACCAGTCCAAATTATTCTTGGATAGCTCGCTTTGCCTACGCACAGAACTTGTAGCAAACTTGTACACGTCACCCGTCATGCATTTTCTTCGTTAATTGCACTGATTTGAAATTTGAACGATCTTTTACAGACGACTTACGCAAAAATAAATGTGTGTTGCACTTAATCCAACTTGTACAGAGCGTCCTTTTATAACATATACGATATAATTATTATTCTTTATTTTTTATTTGTAAACAAGGAAAATCGTTATGACATTTAAGTTTCATTATAAATTGGTATCACTTTTTAACGCAATGGAGTGTTCTCTAAGGTGGACGATAAAAGTGATCGAATTACACAAAGCTGCCAAATAAATCGCGTTAAATCGAGTACATGTATAGAAAAATAATTCGAGTTGATTCAGAAGAGACTAATCATCAATTTACACATTTTAAAATTGATTTAAAACTATGAAACAAATTTCTAGTTTTTAAATTATGTGATTCAATAATAATTTGGTTGCCAGTTTCGAAATGTAATCAATGATGGGATCAAGATGTTCGTAAGTAATACATTCTAGTAAAATACATTTCAAATTTGTATAATTTCTTTAATAGGATAAAACACGAGCATAACGATATTTGCAGAAACTTTCGTTCGATGTATAGTATCTACTAAAACATAGTTTATAATTTTGTTACGATGTTATAGTTTTTTTCTTCATTCCTTTATTGTATTATGATGATAAATTTCGGTACAAGTTTAATTACGTTAACTTACTTAGAATAGAATATCCATTTGAACGAGCATTGTGAGATCCTACATAAAATCACGCTTGATAAGTACTTAGTATTCTGCACTACGCGTTAAACTTGATTCCATCAGTTATCCTGTTTTACAGTAAAGATAATTTATGCAGTAGAAGGTAACATTAGCACAGCTGGCTGCCACGAAGGTCACTAGTCATCAGCACCTCGAATTTAATATAACCGAATTAGAAATGATAGGCAAAAGTTTGAAAGCAATTGTCGTGATATTAATAAAGTAGCAAGTTAATTCCTTTCCGTATGATTCATTCCGTTTTGACATCTAGTGAACAAAAATAGAAAATAACATTTGTTTTATTTACAGCGAATATAAATACGGTATATTTTCTTATTACTATTAAAAACTATCAATAATTCTGTTATAAGTGTATCATTAGGTACAATCCATGATACGATATAGTGAGGTTGAAAAATCTGTTGAAAAATCTGTTGAAAAATCTGTTGATTGACTGTATTCAAAATTTCGTAGAGTATCAATCTGTTAAATTCAATGTGTTGCGGTAGAACTTTAAAATAGAACGCAGAGTACGGTCTAGGATACCGCGACGTTTAGTGTTCCTTCTCGGGAGTTTAAATTATAACCTTACTATATTGTGCTATTTTACATTATTCTTTTTTTATTTTGAGAATATTAAATTTGTGGTGCCGATAATATCACTTTGACTGACATGTCATCCATATATGGGTGACGCTTAAATTTCCGTCGGAACTAATCATCTATTTAGGAAGAATTTGTTAATTTACCTAATTGGCAACACTCGTATTAATTACTTGGAGCTATGAATAATAAATAAAATAAAATATTGTGAACATATTTGATAAGATTTATTAGTCATAAAGATACTACCTAATACAATTTTCAACTGCTTCAGTGGTGTAGTCAACGTGTTAAATGCAACACGCAGTCAATACTTCCGCTTCAGCTCTCTTCTTAGTCAACTCGTTTTTTCAAATGATCTGCGTCCCGTCTTGAAATATCATTTCGTTTCTCTTTTTCTTTCTTCGTACTCCGTTCCTTCCCTCTGAAATCTCCTCCGCGTATACTTCCCGTACAACCATGATCGATCCGCTAGTCAACTCGACCCTCTCTCTCGTGCACGACACGTCGAAGAGTAACACGCGAACGACCTCTCTCTTGGGGTGGAGAAAAGAGATTCTAAGGTGAGAAACGTCTCAGAAAAGGTCTAGTGTTAAGAGGAAGGGAATCCACGAGCACGTGTATAGATACTAACGCGTGGTACAATCGCACGAGGTATCACGTCTCCTTGATTCGTATAGTGGGAAGGGTAAATTAACGGGGAATTAAAAGAAGAGAGGCTCGGATGGGAGAGCCAGGAGATGGAGACTAGAGAGTCAAGCAGAGCGAGAGAAACTGCGGCTGAGAGAACGAGAGAGAGAGAGTGGACATGAGGAAAGAAAAAGAGAGAGAAAACAAGAAAGAAAGAAAGAAAGAAAGAAAGAAAAAAAAAAAGAAGCGATCGAGCCGCCGTCGACACAGAGTGGGCCGCAGGCGGCTCGTCGTCGTAGGTCGCGTTGGGAGGCCAACAGTTGAAAGTGACTTGTCTTGTGTTGATGTTGCAGGTTCAAAAGCCTGGCACATGCGGCTGACCTTTGACCGGGTGCCAGGCGGCTGCAACCTTCACAGGTGCAAGCTGTGCGGCAAGGTCGTGACGCACATCAGGAACCACTACCACGTCCACTTCCCCGGCAGGTTTGAGTGTCCTCTCTGTCGTGCCACGTATACACGTAGCGACAACCTGCGCACGCACTTTAAATTCAAACATCCCGAGGCAAGAAAAATCGATCTAAACGATTTCATGACCGGCACCCTGGCGCTCTCCGCAATGACTAACGATACTATGAACACGCTCTCCTAAAACGTGGATGAATTGCGCGCGTCTGTATATATATATATATATATATATATATTTATATTATATATATATACATATTTAGACTTACATACACGTTCCGAAAACAAAGAAAAGCGGAAAAAAGTAACAATGAATAATATATATTATACATATACATAAATATATATATACACGCATGCATAAGAAAAACAAAGAGTGTGAGTGGCTGCGCCCACATGGGGTATTGTCGCACCTTAGAGCATACGATACGGCCCTGATATCACGGCCAAACGGCAAAGGCCGATCTCTCGGCTTTTTTCTTTTTCAAAACACCAAATCTTTTATAGGTTCTACGCTTAAGAAATCGACAAGATTCTCCTATCGCAGGGAGGGGTAGGGTTAGTAACACTGGGTGTGTACAATGATCAACGTGCGACGTTTCTTGGGTGGGTTTGTCGTTAGTTACAAAACGTTTTTTAAGGAGAGAAAGAGCGAACTGACCGAGTGTCACACGCGCGAGCCTGCGAATCGATGGAGTGGGGGGCGACAAACGATGTTCTTCACGTGTGCGTATGCGCGGGTTGCGATCGGCAATGAAGGGAAAATGGCGCACGCGCGTGCGCGGTGTCCAAGCGCCGCGGGAACATTCTCTAACGAGCCGATTCGTGAATCATTCGATTTTATCCATGGTGGTCGTGGATTTGAATCGGTTTTCTGCGATCGATGCGACGACAAAGTTCCTTCTCGATTGCTGGCCAAGCTGGCCATTTGTTGTTTGTTGTTATTTTTTCATTGACGTTCGGCGCGTCCGAGAGTGCGCAAAAGAGCCCGAGACGAATAGAAGTTGGCGCGGGTCGCTTTTGATCTCGGCTCTTTCACCTCGTGGAATCTCGTGGAGCCTCGAAGCCGATCAACGACGCGCATGCGCACGCGCGCTCCTTCCTACACAATTCGTGCGCGTCAAACGTGTGCCATTGAGGCGGTTCACGTGCGAAACATTGTTTCGAACATGTCCAAAGACCGGGCAGCTTTATTTTTTTTGTGGTGAACGAGCGCTGCGCCGATCGACGATACTAAAGAGAGAAAGAGAGAGAGAGAGAGAGCGAGCGACAGCGTGAGCGAGAGAGGAAACGAGCGAACGAGCGAAAGAAAGAGAGAGAGCGAGTGTGAGAGTTAGCTTGGGAGAGTTCACGATTCACGCATTATTGCTGTATACATATTTACATATGTATATATAAAGTGGGAGCAAAACGTGGTGCCAATTTCTCCCGTAGTTGCTGTTGCCAAACGGTTTAACGCCGTTCGTCAACCGGAAAGAATTATAATTAATCGATTAATTAATTATTAATTAATGTGGATCTACTGGAGATAATTCATTCGATACGCAGGGTGAATCGTAATAGTTGTTGAAGAATTTATAGTTGGACTTCATATTAGAGTGTAATCGTGTGTTTCATCGGCGTTCGAGAATCGTTAGCAATTATTACGCCTACGCACGTGCAAGTCCAGTTCGCGGACTTTCAGCTTGGGGGATAGAAGTTCATATTCGAACACACAGAAACACAGACACGGCACACGTACATCGATAGACAACGCGGAATACGCAACCACACGACATCCTCGCGTACTTCCGGAACAGGTCGGATGTACGGGGTTACACGTAATATTAATCAACTAACAACGAAATCTTTTAGTCCTATGCATCGTTTCCAATGGTCTTTTTTAATAGAGTAAAAAAGAAAAAAAGAAGAAACAAGCGAAGCGACGCTTTGCAGTTCTAATATGAGCTCTGTACTATAAAACGCGTTATTTGTTACACTTGAAACACCTGAAAAAAGAAGAAAAAGAAAGGAGAAGCAAAAAATTTATGATATTTAAAACCGCGAATGCAATATTGCAGCAAATGATAGTGGAAATCACGCGAGACATTCCACGATTCGGGACTTAAGTGCATAGGCGATCACACACAATAAGAATCTATCTGTATCGGATTGATTTCTAGTACTATACAATAATTATATCACGTTATTTATAATCGACGAGTTGTAGTAATCGACATCGGTCGGAGACTAGTGTTACGTTAAATAACGGTCAATTTTATTCAGAGGGCTGGTTACACGATAATCATCGCATCGTTACACGTTGATATTTAAATTGGTTGGGGTGCAATCTGTTTGTTCTACTTTCTTCTTTGTTTGTTTTTTACGCGAAACAAAAAATTTATCTATATATATAATATATATATTATATAAATATATATCTATCTTTACTTCCTTATGTATAACATTTAACGATTAAAGATTCAAAACAGAGTAGATGGAGACCAGTTGAACGCTCTGGAGCATTCTAGACTTCTGCGGAAATGTCGATTTAAGAGAAAAAGATTCTACTGTCAAATATAACATTCGACTGTTTTATCATGTATTACGCACTTGTTCTTATGATCCGACACTGCAAACATTTAGGAATTTATGCGATAGTTTGGAAATATGAAAATTGTTGAATCAAGGGATTTGTAAATTTTAGAATTGTAGAATTCGAAAATTGAAAATTTGGAAGTTCTGAAATTTTCTATATTCTGTAATCTGAAAATTTCGCAATTAGAGTTTTAAAAATTGTCGGAAATTTTAAAATCGAAAATGTGGAATATTCGGAATCCGAACTTTAAAATTAAAATAATCTAGCATTCGGTAATTCGTAAGTTGGTGAGATTAAAAAGTGCAGAATTTGAAGGTTTGAACATCGAAAATTTAGATGTTCAAAAGATGGTAAATTTGTTACTTAAAACATGTCCATATTTCGATTATAGTATTAACCGTTTTGCAGAAATGTTGGGTCTTCTTTCTGTTATATTGCTATTTTCGTCGGACAAGATTATCATTCACGGTAATCTGTTGCAAGCTTTTTCTCTTAAATCGCCAGTTTCCCTAGACAAGTTTGTAATGCTCGATATTCTACGTCAACTGCATACCACGTACATGATGACAGACGGACAGACGGACGGACCAACGTAAATATGCACAGACGTGTGTTTTAGAAGCTGGAAAAACATGTCGATGGACAGATTTGAGAGTCGTGTGCGCTTCGAAATTCGAGCGCACGTTGACACAGTGTTACGTCGAGTCCGCTAGCTATTCAAAGAGCCAAACTGCTATATTATTGTGATGAAATGATATTACCGTCGATCTTCTCTCTTTTGCAAGAAGGGGCACTTTGCATAGTTAAGGCTACTACCGAACACGCATATTACCTATATAATTTAACGATATCTAATATATATACATACAACTATATAATAACCAGAAATATTAATATATTACGCAGATGATTAAGTATATTAATTAATATATTGGATAATTTATTTTATTTTTTGTTTTTATCGTTTTAATGATTTTATATACGTGTTATTCACTGTTTATATATTACCACGAAATACATACGTACACCCAGAGAGAGAGACACGAGTACAGATAGATATACACACACAATATTATTATATTCGCAGTAACACGGTATACGCAGAATTTATTATTTATTATTCATGGGACGGGGGAGAATCGAGGTGTACTTGTAGGCCTACCTTCAACCTCTTTTCTTGTTGACTCGTACACTTTTCATTTTCTTTTCTTTTCTTATTGGCTTACCTTCGTTAGCAACGAGACAATCTATGCTCGCGTTTACGTCTCTTTTTGTCTGTTTTTATTTCCCTTCCTTTCTTAAATGTACTTTGCACCAAATAATAAACTAGCCGAGTGTTCCGAGTGCTGGTCAAAGAAGAAGAACTAAAATAGCATCGCGTCAGAATCTCGGACCCGAAAGGGAGAAGCGTGGGACGCGATAACGAAATTTCGCGATTCTTCCGTCCTCCATTTTTCGATGGAGTTATAAAGGTGTCACCGTTTTTCCTTCCGAACATGAATTCGTGGTGCTCTCTATGCGTCGGACTTGATTATCTTCCATGCAACCGCGTTAACCCCGCCGACTATTCCAACAACGCGAAATTTTACAACTTCTCTAATAGGTGGACCGATAAAATGAAATTTTAAGAATCCGTCGCGTTCGTGACCCTCGTGGAACGAATTTTCGCAGCCGCGAGTTTTGTCATTTGGTATTTTATGACTTTCTTAATAGATGAGACGTTGAGATATCATTTCAGGAGCCGAAAGATCCACCGCTCCCCAGGAATTTTTGATGCGTCAAACGTCGTTGTTTTAAATCTCATAATTCAAACTAGAACAGATGAAATTTTAGAACTTTTAAGGTTAGAAGTTGGACATTTATTTAAAAAGCTTCGAGCACTCTTCTGTAAGTCCTCTTTAATCAGTTAGGTTCGTTCCATTCTTTAATAGATCCCGTCAGCAGATTATCGAAATAAATTTGCAGCGATGACAGTTTACAAAGCTTTTAGTAATTTCGGTGAAAGTTGAAAGCTTTTTTACTTTTTGTCAAGGAGAAATAACAAACTATGCAATTCTTGCCCCTTGGAAGACATACATACATGAATTGTATAATTTACTATTATTAAAATTGTTAGTAACAGTGTTTGGCTTCTTCAATTACAATTTATCATTTTAGATGAATGTATTGCCGTTGATTTACATACTACAGAAACCTTTATTGAATAAATTTGTAATATAGGGAATATTTCTTCATTGTTATTTTTATTACCGTTTCTCAAAGTTGGAAAAAGCATTTTGTACAGAATTAAGAAACTAATGCGAAGGAAGGATAACATTACAATTACGTTTTAATACCTTAATTGAGACGATACACTGTGTGTGCAAGTATTGAATATAGCATTGCCTCATTTTTTAATTCAAATTATTGCTTGTTATTTACGCTTTACTTGCAGATATTTGATTATATTAAATTGGTGACTTCATTTGTGATCTCTACATCAGTCAGTATATTACTTAATTTTCAGATCTAATTTTCTATTTTCATTATCTATTTTACACTGTTAGTATATTAATAATGCTATTTGAAATATACATTTTCAATTATTCCATTATATGTATGTAATTTGTGACCTTAACATAACACTCATAATAGTCAAAGCGGTAACAACATAAAATCGAATATAGACATTTTTAATTAATTTTATTATAATATTTTATATTAGGTATGGTATAGTTTATTAACGCGTTGATTGTTCCAGTGGTTATCAGTGCTGCCATAACTTCAATTTATTGAAATTTAGGGCTTTGAAAGTTTGGAGACATAAAAATTGAAAAAAAATTTAACTCAGACATTTGGAAATTAGAAGACTTAAAAATACAAAAAGTAGGAAAGTCATTGATTTAGAAACTGGAGAGTTCGAGATTAGAGAGAGTTATATACAAATGCAGGAATTCGGATATTTGAAAATTATGATGCATATAGTGTTTGGATATTTTTTAATTTGGATTCTTGAGAGTTAAGAAGTTTGAGGGTTAGAGAACTTAAAAATTTGCTAGGAATATTGGAAATGTATAAATTTTTGGTTTTAAAATTAAATAATTTAGGCTTTTGGATATTTGAATATTTGAGAATTGGTAGATTTGAAAATTTCTATGTGTAGAAATTTAACAAAGTCTCGAAATGAACTTGTGGTAGCACGGATCCTATGGTACCGAAACATTGTAAAAATAATGTTAACAAGAATAAAATGATAAAATTTTCTAATAGTAAACAAAAATGATAACGCCAAATATTCTAATGTAAGGTAATAATAAAAGTAAACGACAAACAATATTTCTGCTTTAATATACAAATTAAGATGGAAGACGAATTATTTCACGTGTATCAATTCGAATAGTTATGCTCAGCAGAATAATATTTATGTTACAGAATTGAATTTAATTAATATATTTTCAAATTACAGTGGTCTCTGTTATCGAGAAATCATTTGTCAGCGATAATTATGTATACACGGAACTTGCGTGTCTGATCAGTTACGGTTATTTTCACTGGCTTTCTGCAAGTGCACCTTCTTCGCTCCATTACTCATCGTCTTTCATGTCATATCGATAGTATACTCACGTAAATATAGCTGTGGTTATACATAATTATATCTTAACTTCAATTTTAATAAACTCTGCATAGGTTACAAGACCTTCACACTATATAGAATCGAGTAGACGTGATTTTGCCGCAACTATTACATTACTTTTGATTACAGATAGTGGTTGTACGACAAATTTGTAAGAGGCAATTAATCGAATTTCCTCCATAAACTTTTAAACGGTTTTGTACTGCAGACATTGAGAAGCTTAACGATTTAACCGTTTGCACTAGCTACTAGTTGAAATCTAATGTATCGGTGTTTCGAAGCATTTAATTGAATGCTGGTGTCTGAATTGACGGTGTCTGGAGTAATCGTGACCCAGATTTTTTTATAAGTTGTTAATGCACATTATTTCTCTATCATTGTCTATCAATTATTATTGCTACATTGTACCCGGTATGAGTATCTTAGACTGTAGCTACGCAAAGTTGAATGCCCTAAAAAGGTGTTTGATCGAAGACCTAACATCTGTCTCTCCTTTTCAATTATAATTCGGGACAACGTGGTTCTGTCTCTATCCAGATATACCTCCGACAATCCGTTCACGATTTCATATTTCGACCTGAAGAGAGACGATTAAGGTGAATATGATACCGAGTTGGCTTTGACAAAAGAGCTGAAGGGATTAAAATTACTGGATGAAAGGTTACAGCCGTATCATGCTGGTTCAGTGTTCCGTGTAAGTTCAGATTTCAAGATTTTCCGGATTTATTATGAACGTTCGAGATTTCTAAAGGGAATTCGATGCTTCTTTCTTGTCGTTATTCTAATATTCTTAACCACGAAGCAATTCGGTTCGTGATTATGCGTGCGCACATGTTCTCTTACTTAGTGACGGATTAATTCCGTTTTACGAGGAAATTCGATCGCTATCTTTCGATTCCGGCGATATAGGATTCGATTAACACAGAGCTGGACGAGCTGACTTCACGCGACGCCGAGTATTAATTGAACACGAAACAAAGTTTTCGTGTTTCTTCGGAGCTCTCGGATTGTTATCTTTTTCGCCAGTGTCGCGTGGTTCGTTTCATTTTGTCATTCGAATCGTGGACACACACTACCTGCGCAACCACAGAGCTTACATATATCCGTAGAAAAAAATTGATCGAAATTCTGGGCAGGATACTTCATTTCTCTCGTTTTCTTGTACCGACTGAATTTCGGATATTTTCTGTTTCCTCAGGACGAAGGGAAAGCTTGCTTCTAAACACCTGGAATTCGTTTAGAAACAGATGTTCAAACTGTGAAATTTGGCAATTTTGATGTTTTTATATATTCTGATTTCTGAATGTACTAGTTTGCAAATTATTATCTATATAAATTCGAGTATTTGAAACATAGAAAATTTTAAAGTGCGAAATTTGACATTTGTAAGTCTATATTTTGAAGTTTCGAAAATTGAAGATATAAAAATGTGAAGATTTGCTGCACATATATTTTAAAATTTCTAAATTTCTAATTACGCCTTTTGCGGAATTTTTAAATTATCACATTGCAGCATTTCTAAATTTTTTCCAAATTCCCAGGTTTGAAAATATGAAAGTCGAAAACTTCAAATTTGTCTTCTTTTTGAAGGAGGGCTCCTTCTTTTCGTGAACACTTGATTCGTTCATGACCGATGTACGTATAATTCTCTTTTCCTATAAATAAATCGATAAACACGAATGATTAAATAAGGAAACTGTGACATTTTAAATTGATAGTTCAGTGCATCAAATGTTACTCCTAATCGCAAGACACGTTGGACATTTTTGAGCGTTATTTCGTACCATCATCTCTCGTCGGCGTGTTTTCATGTTCCACGAGCCACGCGACGACAGCGTTTCAGAGGAATTAATCGCAAAGTGAATAACGTTTATCCGCGACGCAAAGTTTCACACTGAGTGACACGTCGCGATTGGTCGTGCTTTTATTATAAGAACCGCATCGACACGATGTATAATTAGCCCCCCTCGGCCGAGCGTATCGATCCTTCGTTCTCGACGATGTTGTTCTCTCTTTGAGTTCTACTAATACCTAACCCACTGCTGGATATGTTCGAGCTCTGCCAATTTCCTGAATTGTCTGCTCGTGCAAGTCGTCAAACGATCGATCGTTAATCGTGAACCGTCTGTTTGAGATTGGCCTTATCGATTCGCGTGGCTGACGCTCTATGTTGACATTCACGGACGATCGATCAATTTAGTGAGAACTTTCGATAGATCGAGATCGTGTCAAGACTCGAGGAAAATTTATACGGCAACTTGTAATTTGGCAAGCGGTGTACTGAATGTGAATGAAAATGTGCTAAAACATTTTTCAATTTAGAAACTTAGAAATTTATAAAGTTGGATATTTCGAAACATAGAAACTCAAGGCGTATCAAACTTGAATTGTACAATATTCTAAATTATATATTCTCAAATTTTCAAACGTACAAAATTCGTACTTAGCCAATTTTCAAATATTCAAATTTTCAGATCTACGAATTTTCGAGTTTCTGAATTAGAAACTTTTTAATTTTGATATTTGAAAAAATAACGATTGAAATTGAATATTCATTGCAATAGACAGTTTAAAAATTAGAAATTTGATAATTTGAGAGATTACAAATTTTCAATGTTAGGCATTTAGTAATTGAGGAATACAGAAATACAGAAAAATAGTTTACATCAATCTTGTTAAATCTACAAATTTCTTAGTTCATGAACTTTATAATTTGGTAGCTTTGAAATTGAAAAATTGAACATTTTAGTGAGAAACGAATCGAAAACAGTGGTTCTTCGCGTCAGAGTGATCGTTCCTTGCAACGCGTTAATATAGGCGAGATACGGATTATAGCTACCTCACAAAACTGGTTTGAATTTCGAAAATGTGCTTCTTTTTCCAAAATCAAATTTCTCAAAAACTGTACGTGTTGGCGAACAACGGATTGCAGATTCGTAATCGTCACGAGGAACAATATAATCACCGAACGGATTTTAGAACGTTGATTGGCTGTTGGACAGCGTTATTTGAAACTACAGAAAATTTAAAAGGTCGAGAGTTTATGAATTTGGAAATTTGAATATTTCAAAATTGCAATGTCTAAATAAAAATTTGTTGATGTAGAAATTAAAAAATTTGAGAGTTCAGGCTTTTGGGACTTTGAAATTTTTAAATTTGATATGTAAAAATATTCAACTACAAAATTGTGAAAATTTCGTATTTTTTTTACAGTAGTTAGTGTCTCCATAAGCAAAATTTACGCACATCAAATATCCAACGTTTCAAGTAGGAAAATTGATTATCCGTCACTAACATACCTAAAGTCGAAAATTGTTAAATTTATTTTACAATTGATGGAAATAACGCTATATTATTAATTATTCTTCTATTATTTCCAAACTAGAAATAAACACAAATTACTTCTGTAATATTACTTGCATAACGGTGAACATTGGAGGACATAAATAGGGTAATGTATATCTCACATTCGGTACACACTTCATTGTATTCAGTATTGATTGGATAATTCGAATTTTTGCCACTAGTAGGCGATCTTCGACGACGTGTATGCACGTGGTGGATAATGAAATAGTGAAATGGTACTTTAGTCGACTCTTGAGGCACCCAGCCTTGTGAAACGCGGGATCGTTAGCAACCAGGTAGACAAGCATCGTCGAGCCAGAGCTTTTCGGTTTACGCGGGTGTGCCTGTTGTTTAGCAGCACCACTTATTTCCACTTTGAGTGACGGAAAAAGCTGCACGTGATTGGCTTACAGAAACCCACGTACCAACATTTCTGGTCTATCTTTGATTTTCAGTCGAAAAATTAGATTTTTTATGTGACCCGACACAAAAACAGTTTATGCATCAAATCTTTTGGTTCAATTTTAATTTTTTGTAGAAAATTTCTATTTTTTAATATAACTTGATACAAGAACGGTCTACGTTTCAAGATTTTACTGCTTTTGGTATAATTTTGATTTCCGGTAGAAAAGTTAGTAAAATATATACTTCATTTGTCAGTATACTCTTCAGTACGAAAACTACTTTTTAGTTACTTTACCATTTGTTTTTACTTTTGTAATTAGATTCACCATTTTATGCGCTCAGTTATGAGAAAATTATGTATGGGCAATGATTGTAGTTCCAGAAAAATTTAGAACCTTGGTCATGTGAAATTTAATAATTATATCGTCCATAATTTAGATAAAAATACATTTTGTCAGACTACGTCGAGATGACGGTAAATTAATCCTTCCTTATTAATTTTTTATTTCATACGTGATACGAGAATGCAAATATGCACCCAAATAAGAATACTACACTTTAGTTTATCAGTGAAATAAAGAATTTTTATAAATTATTTAAAACTTTTAATGCATAACTTCATTTCTGCTTACTTTGATTTTAATCGTCGCTATGCTGAGGAGGGATATTTTATACTCACTATATCTTTTAAAAAATTCCTGCCAACATGAGTGCATACTTCAAAATTTTAGCACACATTTCATAATTTATACGAATTATGACAGTATTTATTTACAGCGAATTCATTTATATTAACGAAATATATCAATATAAAGTTTTACTAAAATTATAAGTAACAGATATTTATTCGATGGACATAAAGCATCGATTAAAGATATTTACAAAAACAAACGCCTTTAGAGATCATGTAGGGACGATTATGTTTTTTAAAGATGAACAAAACACAAACTAATGTGTAGAAAGTACAAGTGATAGAATGTTAACACGTTTACTGCCACCGTGAATACAGATAGGCATAGTTGCACACGATAATCGATTATCATATGACTTATTTGTTGTACTTGTGAAAATTTTCTAACAACAACTACAGGGAGAACTGTGCTGTAGGTAAAGTGTGTGAATTTTTGATGTTAAAGTTGTTATTAAAATTGTCGACATAACTACGTAAATCTTATATAAAAACAAATGGGGATTTGATTCATTATGTTTAGAGTTTACGATCATCAGTTATTCTGGATAATATTGGTTACTTTCTAAATTTTAGTTTTCAGGCGTACATCTTGCATGATTATTTTAACGTTAAAACTGCAAACCGGTCATAATGACCATTATTCAAGTTTCTATGTTTATTTTAAATCACATAATTTTTTTAAAACACGTATCGATCTTTATAAAGATAAGGGTTTGACGTGTATATTATTTTACATTTCATCCTCGATTAATACATTTCTATTTTATTTTCAATTTATAATTAAACGTGCCTCATACGGTTTTGTGTTAATACCACTGAAAACCTGTCTTTAATTATTCGATTACGGCAGTTAGCGTGTTAAATCTGGAGCTGCACTTTTATCTTCGCAAACGACACAAATTTTCCTGATATTAATTACTGAATCGAATCATCATCGAATACTTGTTCGCGTCACACTCTATAAGTATGTACTTATATCAAAGTCACGGTTTTAAAATGTCACTTGAAACGGCTAAATAGGTAAGAAAAATCTTATTCGAAATACATTCAATCGCTTTTAGTCTGGTAATTAACATATCAAAGTGAAATTATTAAAGAGAAAAAGAAAGATGCAGCTCCCTTTCAAAACATTTCCCTCGTGCGTGCGGTAGCTGCTATAGTACTTACACAGCCACGCAAATATTTTCGGAGGCATTCGCGTGAATCGATGGATAGAGCAGCTCGTTACGCCTTCAGTATTTGATCGCTATGCGAATCGCTCGTGGCACGTTGTGTATTTCAAGCTGACGGAACGAAAAACGAGGAGGGGTTGGAGGATGACGCGAGTAGCACCCCCTAACCGTGTAAGAGGATCTCAACGCTGATATACATGAGATCGGGTATCGAATCTTTCACGAGATTAACAACTATTTAGTGCAGCAAATTTTTTCTCGTATCGTGCACTTTACAAGCATATTTCTTTCCAATCGTTTCCATCTTTTTCCGTCTAAAAATTATTCGTTTTAATCTTTTAGATGCAATATCGTTGCTTGCGGTCGATAATGGCACAACACAATAATTAAAAATTTACCTTCATTCAATGCATGGTTATTATGTTTCCGTTTTTATCCGGTAAAACGACATATTTACAATAAATGTCTAGCTTGTGTTGTCTGTATGGAGTAGTTTCAAAAATACAAATTTGAACATTAAACCTACCGCTGTTTAATTTACATTTACTTTGAAATTGCAAATTACAAATTGAAAAATATAATATGAGGGAACGGTAAAGCATAAATCAATATACGTATTAATTCTTCGTCTTCCAAAAAATCAACGCAGATTTCAAGGAAACAACCTTAACAAATGTAACATAAAAGAGGAAACTTATAAAGTTTAACTGCTTTGGTAGTTTTAGTGTTAAAAGGTTTCTTCACCAAATTTTATATCTCTGGTCACACTACTGCTAATGCCAAACAAATATGTATATTTGTTGGCGATTGAAATTGTTAGCCATTTTACTCTTTGACTACTACGTTAACGTTTTAAAATTAGGTCACTAAAGTTTACAATAAATTTTATCTATCGTTCTTACATGTTTTGTATGTTGCAAACAACGTTGTATAGTTAATTTAATCATTTTGTTCGGTTAAAATGTTGCTCTTTAACTCTTTATCCGTGACAAATAATGAATATCTCGAAATTACTGATAATTTTGTTAAAAAATAAGTATAAAATTACGAGGAATTATTGATGCTTTAAATACTGAAAACCGCGCTATAGTCTTATCAGCTGTTATTTTTATTAAAACACAGATTTTGCTTACTATTTTTACGAAACTTCATTCTTTCCATTATCTTTAATTTTGAAGGACTTAATACGGTTATTTTAAAGCATATAGCATTCTTTGTAATTTGAAATTCTTATATTTGAATGACGCGGGGATCGGCGGGAAAAGGAGATCTTTATTTATTGAAAAACTTCAATACACGGTTCTTATCCAAAGACGTAAATTATTTTTAACAATTTTGTCAACTTATTTCAAAGAGTGCATAAATTCTAAAGGTGATATAATTGCGTTTATAGCATGTAACTTACGTACTACTTATAGTAATTAAAGTAGAATTATTCAGTCTTTGATATCTGAAATATATTAATTGTGGGATTTCAAGAAAAATAATGAAAGCTGATTAGAACTACCGCCTCTAATGGTACAGAAGGCCGCGATCTGCTCAACTCTGATGTGACCTGTTAAATAGGTCGTTTTACAAGCAGAAAGGAGGTGTTATCAAAAGTGGACGAAGAAGGTGCAATGTTTGTTTCATGCACAATCCATGTAATATCACATATTGTCTTACCTAAATAACATCGCTTACCGTGCGAATTTTTGTATCGTCATTTTGTCCTGAAGACCGCTGAAACTACGGTTGCATGGTTTATTAAATCATAATCTGACGTCCACAAAAATCTAATAGTTTCGAAAGAAATTCAACATTTAACGTTTTTCATAAAGTATAAATTTTGCAAATTTTTGATTCGTGGCTGCAATAAAATACTCCTCTCATTAGTAAATCCCTATGTTTTTACAGCCTATATGCGCACAAAAATAGTAGTAATACGATTATATTAAAATATATAATATCTTGTCGGAGAGTATTACATATTGTGTGAATATATAAATATTACATACGTAATTACAAAATGATGTTACATACGAAGTTACAAACTTGTCCGAACTTTATTTACTACCATGATAATAAATATTCGTTAAAAATTTTTGAAATATGTTAAATATTTTTTGAAAATATTTAAAATATATATTTAACAATTCTTTACAAATATTGAAAATATGTTATGTATTTGAATATTTAAACATTTCTTAAAATATATTAAATACTAAACATTCATATATTCCTTTGAAACATTTGCATATAAACGTATTATTTGTTCAATTAAATCAATCGAGCACCACAGAAATCCGAGGACGGAAGTTTCGTAATCGAATTCCGTTAGCTAAAGATCGCGATTTCTTTCAAATCATGAATACCGCCGTTTTTTCCGGACGGGATCATCGGGATTAGCCATTCGTTGACGAGACAGGAAGAAGAAAAACGGAGACACAAGGGAGGAACACGCAGTGACACACACGAAATACATATCCGTAGGAGAAGCACGCGGAAGCACGACGTACACGTAATCGACTAGTCGAAAGAGAGAAGGATAATAACGACTAAGGGTGAAAAGAAACAGAAAAATACTCGGCACACATAGAATCCACAAAAATATCGAAAATGACCAAAGCACACGATGTTTTTCGAGCATCGTCGTGCACGAGTCGTTTGGCTGTTATATCGAAACCATTATTAATTAAACGGAAATCTCTACTATTGTACTATTATTACTATGACTACACTACTACTACTATTATTGCTATCGCTATTACTACTACTATTACTACCACTACTACTACTACTATTATTACTATTGCTATTACTATTACTACTATTACATATAGGTATTTATATATTTACAATTGCGTGGTGTGGAGTGGAACATTGTGATATAATAGATTGGTGCTAACACCTTATTGAAATTGAAGAAGAATTTAAAGAAATTAAAAAAAAAAATCGTGCAATATTGCGATAGTAAAATGCGGATCGCGTCGCTGTCACTCGCCGAAAAACGCGTTCAGTTTTCCGTGGTAAAAAAAAAAAGAAAAAAAAAAAAGAAAAAAAGTGTCGGGAGAATGGAGCGAGGCACAAAACGAATGAAAATCACGTTTCCGTTCACTTTTCCAAGTCGTCGCGTCGCAACATATCGGCCAACTGATAGTCACACGAAATAGTCCGACGGATGACGATCGTATTCTGTCCATCTGTGAAATCGAGATCTCTTTGTCTCTGCAGCTTTTCCTATCCGTTCGCTTTCTTTTCCGACGTTGTTTGTCGCGCCAGTCTTTCTGTGTCCGATCAGTGTGCGATTTTCCATGCGATAGGAGTATTCCTTGATCATTAATTTCTGTGTGGCTCTATTTTCAATTGTAATATTTTCGGTTATTGTTATAAACATATTAACGCGTTTAATGCCGCAGTACGAATGGTCGTGAGAAATGCGGCAAGGTGTACGTGTAAATGGTAGAATTACGATACTTTCACTTTTAAATTTTTGTATTTTTCGATCCATACATACGAAGTTATAGTGTTTGATTGTCAATTTAATTTGTGGCCCTCGCATCTTTTCTTCACGGGTTTGTTTACTGAAATTTATTTGAATTTTTAATCAAGTTAAGCGTTACTTATCAATAATACAATAATTACATTTTTAATTGGATCGTTAAATTTATCATTTTTAAAGTAGTAAAATAGTATTATACCGATATTGAATTCTATTTGTTGTTATTATAACGAAGTTGAGTTTGTAGAGATAACGATGGAAATCAATTGTTTTTTATCATAAGATTTTGTTTTCTAGTAAATTTACTTTAAGTTCTGTACAAATACCAAGGAATCTATTCTGAATTCCAATGTTGATTAATATGTCAATTACTATAGTAAAACGTTTAAACAAAATTAATAATACGACAATCTAATTTTTCAGTTAATCAGTCTGATATATTACACATATAAACAAACAAACTCAGAAGATATATAAATACCATTGACACTTGATAATTTCCCTTTAATTTGTAACTTTCATCTACAAAGCTCTCATAGTAGATAACCATGAACCAGCTACTATATCAGTAGTATTAAAATCTTCTTTTCGCCATGATTATTTAATTAAAATAAATTACTTGAAGTCATAATGACAGTTGACGTATTAATCAATGAAAATGTTACCAACATCATTACAATTTCCGAAACCTCAAATAAAAATTCGCTGATTTCTGCAACGAAATTTTATTTCGTTTCTACCAAATAATTGTATCATTCTATAAAAGAAAAAATACATTGCTGTTCCTAATAACGATAAGCAATATTAGAGAATAATCAGTAATTATTTGAAGGGTCCAATAGCAACGTCTCTTCTTTAACCTAAATGCCGTTCGCTGCTCGTAAATTCGAAAAGACTCGGATTGTAATCATTCTCCTCCGAATTTCATACTTGTCGATGAACAACGAAGGATTTGAAACGGTGTGAAAAGTGCAGGAATGAAAAGGAGATTCAAAGGCGAGAGAGACGACAAGAAGAAAAGAAACTATGGCTGTGCAAGTGAACATTATGAGTGTAGTTACATAGGTGTAGGTGTTACCTAGGGTCTAGGCTTAGCTGATCATAGGATAAGGAGCACGTTTAGATGCGGTTTGTTTTCACCTCGTCGAGTGACAGCGTCCCGTTCGCTCTTGTACATTACCGAACTAATTAAACAAAAGAAAAAAAAGTACTATTATTAATAATATCTCTTTATATATATATATAAAGTACGAGTTATTCATGGATATATATGTATATACACAACACACGGTTATATGTATATATCTATCTTCGTATGAATATATAAATATGGATATAAATATAAATATACATTTTGTTATTTTTCTCGGGGGCTAATATATATATACATATATATATTATACATACATATATATATATATTAGCGAATAATGAAGGAATATTGATAAAAAATACTAATGTATTAATTGTAAATTGCGGCGCGCGCGGGATATCGGTGTTCCCCGTGCGTTGGACTAATTTCTGCGTGTTCTACTTTATCGTTTGACGGTAAAACGAACAAAACGAAGGTTAAATAGAACGAGCGTGAAAGAAGCAAAGATTTAAACGAAAACAAGAATAATTCAAATGAGGAAACAGAAATCGGCGTGACTGTCAGACTGAAAGTTGTGATTTCGCGCACGCGGCACGTGTGTATGTGTATATAATAGAGAGAGCAGAGGAATCAAGCGAAACAAAGAGAAAAAAAAAAACAAAATAAAACAAAAGTGGGTCTCTACGGTTTATGCGAGACGAGCGGTAGTAAAAGGTCGTTAAACGTTGCATTTTTCAGTTGATGTGCAGACATAGAGAGCGTGCGTGCGTGATACACGTGTACGTGTGTAACATATAAAAGAAGGAACCAAAACCGACAAGGAATTTCCTGATGTCCCAAAAAAATACGCCCCCCTACCCTCTCGAAATGGAAAGCATCCGTTTTTCCGTTCTTCTACCAATTTCGTTACGTTTCCGGTACGTGGAACTCCAGGTACCGGCTGATGCTTCTTTCTCTTCCTTTCCCTTCCTTTCATTTCGTTCATTCGCGACACTCCGCGCACACTACAAGCACAACTCTTCTCAATTCTCTCAGATTTTAATCAGCTTTTGCATACTGACAGATCGCGTTGCTGCGAATCTCGGTGCAAACGGTTTAAAGGATATTTAACGTTCTAATTTTAATACCATTTAGTCTCCTGTTATAGCTGATTTGGAATAACAGGATTCGAAGCTAAGGGTCACATTGCATTTTCTAATGAGACGAATCGATTGTACGTAAAGATCATTGGCATGTAATAGTAACTTGTATCTTGTATCATACAACTTAGCATATTTTTTGCATATTTCTGGAACGTTCAATTTGGTAAGCAATATTCGATACGAAAAATACTTCTACAATTGACTCCTTTATTCTATTTAGCTTATTTATTTTATAGATTTGGTGACGTGGAATTTTATATTCATTTTTATATCGGGAAGGATACTTGTATCAACAGTTTGTCTTGTCATTGTTGGTTCAAGGTACATATATTATACGCAGTTTGTTCAGTGGAGAATGTATGAATATATGTAATTCGTTGTTGTTACGTAGCACTATTCAAAAGAAATTATCACTAATGTCTTTATACAATCTGTGATTATAACTTTGTAATTACTTATAGCGGTCTATACCTCATAATTACCATTTACGGAAAAATATAATCACAGTTTCCTGTTATCTGTAATAATTCATAATTCCTATAATTATTTGTAACAATTTATTATTACATTTTAAAGCAATTTAAAATTAGGATTGTTAATTGTTCGTCAAAATACTAGCATTTTCAATAACTAGTAACAACTATTTTGCTCATTTTTAGGTTAGATGTTTGTAACGGAAGGGTTAAATATCTTTTAAATTAATGAATGCCTGCATCAGTGACTATGTAGAGAAAAATTCATAACATATTGCAAAATTTTATACGTTAATTGTCATGATAAAAATTTGAATATGTAGTGAGACATATTGAAAGTTTAATTACGAAACAATTCAATTTGCTACTTGAAGAATTATTTCTTTTCTGTTTACAGTTATTTGATTTTAGTATTTTCCAGATATCAGTAACACATGTCTCCATGACAATTGTTGTGCTAATTGTTATTATATTAAATGTCTTTGTTTAATAAATGTAGCATTTTCGTTTAAATACTTCAGTACCTCATTTCAATTGACGTACCTTTATATATTCACTTCGTAGATCTGGGTCACGTTTGACCCGACTTCCGTCGTTCAGGGGTTAATTAACTCGTTAAATGCCGCGATGAAAATGAACGCGTTTAGTACGGTTCACTATAATTGTAATTATTCAGAATGCGATTGTTGCAGTTTTTAATTTAAACTTTCCACTCATTTCATTAACCTATGGACTCGCGACTTTCAAAACAGTGTTTGTCACAGTTTCAATTTCAAATAAAGGGTACTGAAATCCTCTGTATGCTTTGTATTAAAGTAAATATTCTTGTGGAAATTGTAGAAGATGTTATATAAACAAAACTTTTCTCAAACAACTTTTGATTTATACAGCTTTGGTTGAAAATTTTAAATCGGTAAAGTTGAACTTTTAAAATTCGTAAATTTACGACCGTGGAATTCCTAAAGTTAAAAATTTTCTTGTCATTTCTGTATTGGAAATGAAAAATTTTCTAAATATTTGAATTGCTCAATTATTACATTTCTCAATTTAAAATTTTTGAAACTCTAAATATCTAAATTAAATATAAGAATTTTTTAATGTAACACTTTTAGCTTTGCAGATTAAACGTTCCTAAATTTATAAATATGAAATTTATAGGATTCCAAAATTTAAGGTATTTTAATATTCCAAGTAAGTTAATTTCTAAGACGCACACATTAGAAACTGTCACGATTGTAACTTGGATAATCGAAATTGTATCGTGCCCAATAACACCCAATGATTTTCACGCTTGACTAAAATCTGAGAGCACGAGTGAACGAGTTGTTGTTGCAAGTGATTGAGCAGAGTTCAAATGGTCCTTGTAAGTAGAAAAAGAAAGTGTGTGGTATCTGATCAGACACGATTGCTTTAGCATCGTGAGCCTTCCGTCGTCGACCGGATGACGGCGTCGTGGAGGATGCGTCGATCACGTGATCGAGTGATCTAGTTGTCCTTCCTGTTCCGTGGACGCGTATCCTCTTCATGATAGTAATAGTGGTCGTCACTGATGACGATGGATCGCGACCTGCACATCAGTTTCCATCATTTTATCGTACGAATTGTTACGTATCGTTTTGGAAGAATGTACAATAGACGGGCCGTTGTATAAAGATGAATTGAATGATACAAACTAGAAGTCCCCCACAAAAAAAAAAGAAAGGAAAATATACGTTTGTGAAAGCGAAAATCGCTGACCATGCCGATAGGTTAAAAAAAACAAAGGACTAACACGATCATAGGGCGTAAAACGATTTTATTACGAGGAAAAGAAAAAAATGATTATTCTTACTACTTCTTATTGTTACTACGATTATATTCTTATTCTTATGGTTATTCTAACATTGCAAGTGTTATGTTACGATTGCAATTATTATATACACTTTTAATTACTGCATAGTGTAGATACTATATGGATGATGAGGATAAACGAAAGAAACATTACAAAGCATATATATATATACATATATATATATATGTATGTATGTATGTATGTATGTATGTATGTATGTATATACATATATATACATATATACACATATATATAAACAAAACAACAAAAAAAAAATAATGGAGAATTAATCACATGTGCATTTAATGTATTTCATACTAATTTTTTGATTAAACATAATTGTGTGTTAACCGAGTCGTCTATCTTTCTTTTTTCTTCCAGATCATTGTTCTCCCTGACGTTAACCTTCGCACGGTGTTCGACTTCCGGTTCAGATGTGATTTTAGTAACGATTCTAAGTTTTTCGAGAGATTAGGCCGAGGAGAAACAATCGTCGAGCATCGTGTGGGAGTTAATGCGTTGCCGAGGATCGTTTATCGTGCAAACAAGACGATGCACGTTAACGAACACGGGGTCAGCATGATTTCAGCGTTATTTAGGATACGTTTGTGAACCGTTGACAGCGGCTTCCAATCCGTCCAAGTGTTCTATTTCGCGGGTCGAATCGATCCGTGAGTTTCAGGGCCGGCTGTCTGCTGATACTTCCGCTTTTCTGTCTGGACGTTCGGACGTTTCCTTGTCGGAAAAAGTGGAATCGAAACGTCCGATAATTCGTCCGTCTGCGAGTCATGTTCTTCCGTTTCTGACGTGCAATTCAATTATCGTTGTCACCGCAATCGATCTCTTTTTTGTTCATCGCGGAGTACGAAGGGACGGGACGTTGGCCATAATTGTGTGTTTCTTATTTTATCGCGGTAACTCGCCGTGACTTATTTACTTTTAATTCAATTTATTTTGAACCAATTACGCGACTATTTCTGCGAACGATTTATGGTAAATTTAGAAACCAAGAATTTCTTGCACAGGTACATTATGCGATTCGATCCATGATTCGATCGATGGTTGCGTTAACTGGAGTTAAATAATTATTGCTACAATGCTCAGGTCAAACAAAGCAAGTGATACGTTAAGCCTATTCCGTATTTAGCGATCCTTGATTGTGCAAATTACAATTAGAATTATATTCGAAATTAATCGCGGTGAAAACGCCAATCAGGTTTATTACATGCGTACTGTGATCAAGGCAAGGGATGCAGCAACAGAATTTAATTTTTAATTAGGATTGGATCTGGGAGATACGTTTAAACGCATTTGTTTAATATATATTGTCGTATTTTAATTACGATTGGAATTATATATAGCAATTTATGTTTAGGACGTTGCGGAATACGTGGAACACCGGCGAGTGTGGTAGGTTTCTCTAGGGAAAATTGTGACGTAGTTGAACAAAGCCCCATCATTTGACTGTTTTAAAGTTACAAATCACTGAATACAGTTCGAAACAAAAGTTACCGAACGATATCGAATTTTGTATTTCACGAAAATAAATATATTTTTTATAAAGATGTATTCGGCAAATTTTTGCAGATTATCATCTTCTGTACCGACGACATAGATAAGTACAAACGAAAAATATGATATTACGTAAAATACCCAAAAAGATATTTGTTTCGAAACTTTTTTCCGCAACTGTATACATATGTATATAAAAATGTGGGAAATTTGGTTGTTTTAGGAGTATGAAATTAAGAAGACGTGCAAATTGTGTAAGTACAGAATTTAGAAAATTTAGGAATTTTCAGGATTTAATTTACGATATCAGAATTTGGGAATTTATAAATATATGAAACCAGGAATTTGGGAGTAAGAAGATCTGAAAGTCTAGAAGTTTGAGGATTTGAAAATTCGATAATTTGAACATTTAGGAATGCGAAAAATTGCAAATGTAAGAATTTTGATATTTGATAATCGGAAAATTTAGAAATTTGAATAATTGAAAAGTTGGGAACAGAACAATTTTTAAAAGTAGCAGTTTGGGAATTTATGAATTTAGGGAGTCGAGGATTTGAAAATTGCGTAGATTCAAAATGTGGAAATTTGAGGTCCTGAAAGATATGGAGATTGAGGATTTCAAAATTCTGGAACTTAAAGATTGGAAAATTTAAGAATGTGGGAAATAGAATAGTTGACGGTTTGGAATGTTTATGATATGGGAACACGAAGTTCCTGAAGTAAATATTTGGAAATTGCGAAATTTAGAAATTCTAAAACTAAGAAAATTTGAAATCTCCGAAACTGAGTGAAGTTATGAAAATTCAGAAGTTTTGAAATGCGTGAAATTGGATTTTTAGAAGTTCAAAAACAGTTAAAAAATGTGGAGATTTGAAAATGTACATGTTTAAAAATGTAGTAATTTATGAACTATGGAGAAAGTTTGGAGATTTACGAATTCGTAAACTTATAAGTTTGTGAATTTGGAGTTGTTAAAATGAAATAAAAACTGGAAATTTATAAATCCGGAAATATTTAAAAATTGGCAAGTTTGAAAAATTCGAAATTTTCGGATTTGGAGATTAGCGAATTTGGGGATTTGAAATTTTCAAATTTTTAAAAGAATAACCAATAGTTCTTAAAATTCGAATGTTGAGGATAGTAGTTTACTAAACGAATCAGTATACATTTTAATTACTAAATATTGTAGGATGCGGTATATAAGCGATATAAATAACAAAATAAACGTTAACAACATTAACAACTTGGGTAATTTTTCTCTACGTTGCCATGCGTAAGTGACGTGTCTACTAGGATTCTCCGAAAGTGGAAGCAAATATTGGGAAATTCCTGCATTTTTATCTTTAGTTAAAAGAAGGTTGTATTAGAGTGTACCACCCCTCCTACTACATCCGAGATTGGAAAGAATATAAAGTTACAAGAGCACTCCAAATGTTAACCTTCATATTTGATCCAGTTCACTTCAAAGTAACGAGTGCTACACCAATCTTCTTAGACAGTACAATACATGTATTCCAGTATTTCAGAAGAAAAGTTTTCCTTTTATTAAAAAGTTCAAGTTAAACTTGTTATAAATAACAATAGTCTACTTTTACTTAGAAAGTACACTTGAACTGCAAAGGTTTAATTCCATTACCATAATTCCTTTCCATCTGCTACGATTAACAATTATGATGTTCTGAATTCTACAATTATCCTCCTAGAATTGTTCTTTTTTCGATCTTTAAATACCGTAGGCGATCTATCAAATTGTTTTTAATTTTTAAAGCAAATACTCCACATTTCGAGAGTAATTAATTCTTAGATCTGAATATATTTTGTATAGCTCAATTGCGCATGAAAATGTTAATTAATTCATAGAACAAGATGAAAGCTGTCCTTTATTCGATATTTTTATTTATATAACGAGTTAATAAACATCAGCGATATGTCGAATTCTTATAATAATTATTGAAGTTTTAACATCTATAGTCATTAAGAATTAATCTTCAGGTGAGTGAAGTCTTCGTTAGTCCAACATAATATGATTCAGAATTATTACATATATTAATTCCAAAATTTACTTTCAGTTTGTTGGATATTACTTTTATAATGTATAGAGGTCTTCAAAGGTTCGTCTAATTGATCAAAGTACCTGAACTTTTTAGTAAGCACACACATCCTAGAAATTTGGAATATCTGAAGGCAGAGTCCTAAGATGACGGCAACTACAGTTTTCTATGTACCAAGCTGTATATTCGGTAACTACGTAATTATTTATGTACTAAACTAAGCTAGGTGCATCTGGTGTTCTAAGTAAGTCAATTCATCACAACTTCCTTGAAAGATTCCTTCTATTCGATGCCTCCAAAACTATGTCATGCTAGAAGAATCTGTCCTATGAAACTCTACCTAGTACTTATAATGACATACAATAATTGTCAGCAATCTTTACTTATTACGCTGTAGAGGTTGTATCGATTTCTCTTCAGTCGATATTCAAATTCAGAAAACGTTATTAACGAGTTAGTAAGGTAGAACGGTTATTGGAAGTTACGAGGGAAGGCTGTATGAACAGGGGTTCTATTATCCTACACTTTTATGTAGATAACACCTAATAGGTTACTGAAAGATTAAGCCAGACATATTTTCGTATTATAAGAATTCACCTAGGAATGTGTATGTTGAGGATACATATGTCTATACATATAAAAATATTTTTATACGAGAATAGGAAAGTTATTATATTTATATTTTACCACTGCTTGGCATTCTGCTACTTTATAATTAGCATTTTAGTAATATCGTCGATATCATACCAGGTACATATTTATTAGGGAATATGTAATCATGTACATATATGTACATATGTAGACCGTTTTTAGGGTTAAGCGTAAAAATAAAAGAAGGAATCTCTCTCCTATAATACAGTCCTGCCGTATTGTTTTCTTTTGTATTATTTACCGACTGAATTTTCTCACATGAGATATCGAATTTACAAATATATATATTTTCGAATTAAAAAACTTTCCAATTTAGAGGGTTTTTTTAATAATAATACCTTTAAGTCCTTAAGATTTTTGAATTTAGAAATTTTCAAGCTTTGAGATGCTCAAGTCTTGAAATTGTCAAATTTAGTTATTCGGGCGTTTTATAATTTTTAAGTTTCCCAATTTTCGAATTTAGAGATTTATGCGTTTTCTAATCCTCAGATTTGAGTATTTTTAAACTGACAAATGTATAACTTTCCAATTTTTCATTCGCAATCTTTCAAGCTGTCAAATTTTTTAATGAAACGAGTTCGATATTTTCAAATTGACAAAATTACAAATTTGTCAACTGTCAAACTTTTACGATCACAAAATTTTAAACGATGACATTTTCGAATTAAAAAATTGGTATGTCTTTAAATTTACGTACTTTTAAACATGGAAAGTTTTAAATTGTCCGAGGAACAATTTACAAACTTTTCCAATTTTCGAATTCTTACTTGTATAAACTTTGAAATTTACAAGTATACCGATTTAAAAATTGTAAAGATTATTTGATTTACTAATCAACAAGATCAGATAATTTATAAATGTGTATAACAAGTATAGAATTTTAAATATACAAATTTTCACATTAGGACATTTTTATATCATTAAATTTATAAATTTTCAAATTACGAAATTTACCAATTTTTAAATTTGGCCATCTTAATGTTCCCAAGCTTTCAAGTTCAGAAATTGTGTAAATTTTTAAATTTATAATCTTTCACATTTTCAAGTTATCAAGTTCAGCAACTTTTATTTATACTCGGTTTTAAATAAAAAATAGTGTTTCAACCTTTTAAGCCTTCAAGTTTACAAATCACGATTTTTCAAACCAGGGTTTATGACGCTAGCGATTTACTGTCGTGGCCATTAATTAGTTTTTGCTACGAACATGCTTTGCTAAAAATTCTAATTACGAAAACGGTTCTCTCATAAACAGCTCCGCTATTGTCCGTGTCAAAAACTGTGCTATCCGATTGTATGTCCGATGTCTTTTTAGACTTTTACAACAAGCCTCAAATTTTTGATGATTTATAAATTATAATGTTTTCAAACTGTCAGTTTCGAAGTTTTCAAATTATCAATTTTACAAACCTGAATATTTTCATCTACACGTACTTTAAAACGTGAACATCTTCAAATTATCAAATTTAGAATTTAAAATCTACAAATTTTCAAACATCCAAATTATTAAATCTACAAATTTCCAAATATCCAAATTATTAAATCTACAAATTTTTAGATTTTTACATTTTATGATTCTCAAGTTTTTTATATACATATATCATGTAAGGCCTGTTCCTGTAGCGATAGTATTGACAGAACCAAAGGTCTATCAAATTACAAGATAACATTAAAATTCTTTCTTCCGTCGTTATTTCGATTCACCACGGACTTTATAGGGAATTTTCGGATAGAAATCGAAGAAGTTTCGTGTTGCGGTACTTTTCGCATTATCCTCCAGCGCAACAAGTTCCCAGGAGTCTAATGCCATTGTGGACAATCCAAGTGGTCACATTTGATTCAACGAGGGTGTCGAAGATCTGCCGACCACGAAAACCCATTTGTTTTATCGATCGTAAATACGTGCCTTCGTGAAAGGAAAACCTAATCGCTGGTACGCGTACATACAATGTTGCAAATGGATTCAGAGCCTGGTAAATAATGTTCGCAAAATTGAACGGAGAATCCGTCGTTCCATCATAAATTTATTATATTGGCGAATCGTTCTTTTCACAACCTGTAAGAAACATTTAGTGTCTTGAAAACGACGATTTGTATTACGCAAAGTTATTGAAGCTTATTATGGAAAATTATTTTTCGAACAAAGGTATTGTAATTACTTGGGCGCGGTTCCAAACGCGTATATTTAAAGGTAAAAATTACATTCGTTAAATAAAGAATATTCTGTAAACCTAACACTTTAAGTGTCATCTTAAATACTATTATTTAAAATATGATTTAAAAAAATATAAATATTATTTTTGTGGTATTTAAAATAAACATACTTATGCGTTGCGACCACGTGCCAGTGACGAATTATTTATTTTATCTCATAAAAAATGTTAAATAAAGCGATGTAACGGCTAAAAACTTTAAACATCGAAGTTCAAAATATTTTATTTACTATTTTTAAACTGGTACTTTTATTAAAATGTTCGTTAATTACGTATTTCTAAAATCATTAATTTCATGGAAAGAATGAATTTCATGTCTGATACTATACAGGGTGTCCCAAAAGTGTTGAAGGAGCCGGAAATGGGAGGTAGGTGGGGTCATTCTGAACAACTTTTTCATTTGCAAAAATGTCGTATGGGGCTTCATTTTTAAATTATTAACGTAAAAAAAAGACCAATCAGAACGTGAGAATTGCGTGCCACGCGATTCGATCGCGACCACGGCCAATTATAACTCGGGCCTACACTTCTGTCTTCGAGCGCGCGCGATTCTCGCGATCTGATTGGTCGGTGTTTTTTGTTAATAATTTAAAAATGAAGCCCCATACGACATTTTTGCAAATGAAAAAATTGTTCAGAATGACCCCACCTACCTCCCATTTCCGGCTCTTTCAACACTTTTGGGACACCCTGTATAATAGTGCTCAGATAATACAGAAACATGTAATTAACAGTAAAATAACAACAAAACATTCACTCCTATTAACAGAATCTTCTTTTTAAATTCATCGATATAACTTATAACTTGAAACGTAAACGGGTTGGTTAATAAGTATAAATCTGTATTAATATTTTTCCTTGCTAAACTATTTTTGCTACCAGCTCACCAAGTTCCGAACGTAGTCCATTTAATAAATCTGTTCTTTAAAACACCACTGCGCGAAATATTCTTTTTTCTGTATAATGAATTTACATTGAATTTACCGCGTTACAGCAGTGGAAAATATAAACATGATTTTACGGAAACATAACAAGTAGATGGATACTACGTACATTCAGCGCTAGTTCAGAGCTAGACAAAATATTATGCAACACTGCTGACAATATTGACCTTAAAATACGTTTTCAAGGACTCGAGTTTAAGAAACTTTCCTTTATAATTTAATAGTTACTTTCGAGATATTTGTAAATCGTATTTATAAATCTTAACTTGTATTCATAAAAGTGTACCACCTTCCGATCTCGATGGCCTTGAGGTATGTCACCAGAACGACATCCTCGGTACTTTTCCTTGAATATATAACCGGCGTCCGGGCTTAGTTTAAATATATTCGCAAAATTATGTACAAGAAAACGTACTTCACTAATTTCAATATTCTTGATGTGTATTGTTAAGGCCGACATCTTGGCTAATACTGCCTAAATAAGCAATAAATTACCTATTCAATATTGGTGTGAGATGCATTATGCCGAGTAAAAGAGCTTCAGTGACTGATTGTTCACACATAAACATTTTTGTGTTAGCATCACTACCAACTAAACTTGGGTTTTTTTTTCTTATATTTACAGAAGGCGTTCCACATGCTTGCCTTTCATTTACATCCACGCTTAGCATCTTTTCGGTGTGGTAATTCTTTTAAGTCATCTATTGGTCCATAACTTATAATGACTTACAAGATATTTTCGGTACTTATTTTCCAAATGATGAGAGAACCAAAATGTTAAATTGGGGAATAAGAAAACTCCGTGCAACGTGTCCACCATATACAACCCTCCATTAATCGATTACCGTATTTAACACTGGATTTACGGACGATTACTGACCATTTATATTGAAATTGAAACTGAGCTATAAAAATAAATAATGGGCAATGGGTAAACTAACTCACACAACGATTCTTCGTTTCGGCGGAAGAGAACGTACATTTTGGAAAAACCTTCTTACTATTTTTCGTAATTTAAAATAAGAAATCTAAGATCCGTCATTTTTACGGGTTCCGTAAATCTAGTGTTAATTACTTTCAAAATGAAGCGAAATCCTGAATGGAATCATATTCCATGTATCATACCAATAACCTTTCTGCCCAACACTTGTCGTTCAAATGAAGTAAGATACAATATTTACCAAGAAATTGAGGCACGTAGCGCGTGAAAGCCGATTTGGGAGTATTACAAGGCCGCAGAGGTAATTTCCCATAATATCTATGCAAATATTTAACGAAAATCGGTGTTGATAATTTGTTTGAATAAATCCATAATGATCTTTCTCTACCTGTTTGTGTTCATCACGGGAATCTATCATGTAATTCTATTTCGGGTAAAAATATTTTCACCATCAGTGAATAAAATGCAAAATAGAAAAGTCGGATTCGGAGCACATTTTACGAGTGGCCACTGTAAAAATTCTATTCGTCGTTGATAGTTCAGTATGGCGGGTGCTTGCACTTACTGGATATGACCTGGGTGGGGAACTATTCATAAAATATTCTGCACACAGAAGTAGTAACCGATTTCTACAGCATCGGATATATTTTTTATGTTGGTTCCAGGATTTTCCCAGCAATCTATCAAATATGAGTCTCCATGCTGGGGATTGATATAAATCTTAATTTACCAGTTTCTGGCGAATGGCAGGTTTTAAGCGAGTCTGAGCCACAAGAATAGTTAATGATTTTGAAACAGCATGTGAAGAGGAACTCTTCGATTAGGGAACTGTCCTATGTAAAGATATAAAGGCCAAAGCATTTTCATTATTACCGTAAATACAGTTTCTTCATGAAAGTAGTACGTTCTTCATCACGATAGTTTCCAACTAAATATACCCATAATCGACAATCAGTCGTAATTAGTTGATGACCAACTGGTTACCGGTGTAGTTTTTTATTTTAAAAGTATGTATGGAAATTGAATGAGGAAATTTAGACTGTGGTATCTAAATACTGATGTACTTGCGCATGCAGCGGTAACAATCAATAAGACAATCTTTCTGATAATGTACAACGATGTTTATACCTCTGAAACAGATGACCCTTCGACTTATGTTTACTAAGGTTTTTTTACTTCATATAGTGCATCATATCATCTATATATCTCTCTATGTTGGTGCGAGCACCTTTTTGTTACTTTGTCTAAGCATTAAGTATGTTAATTATCGAATATTGCATATAGTAAAATAGCACTGTAAAAGTATTACATAAGTTTGTAATTTCATATCGTTAGTCAAAAAATAACAGCTTGAATCTTAACTTTAACTTGTACTTAAAAGTAAATAATTTAGTATATTTCGTATATAGATGATTTAGAATATATCTTGTAATCCAATTTTAACTTTTTCCTTAATTTATTTCCTTTCGTATATTTTAAATTCATTCATAAGCATTATTTTTTATTATAGATGGTGACAGTAACAATATTTTACTTTTAAAAATGTTATGCCCTATTCAAAGTACTATTTTATCTAAACTTATTGAACAATAGTTTTTTAAAATAATATCTCAAATAGTTTTATATTAATTTCACACAGAATTGGTTACATAAGTGACAAATATACATGTAACAACGAATACAGCAATGAAGTATTTCTTATTTAAATTTATGAAATGAATTTTATAACTCTACTAATTTTGTTTCAAATTTATGCAACTGAAACCTATAACGTTGCCAATCAACGTTTTAGAATCTGTTCAGTGATTATTATAGTGTTCCTTGTGACGATTAGGAATCTGCAATCTGTTTTTCGCCAACACGTACAGTTTTTGAGAAATTTGATTTTGAAAAAAAAAACACATTTTTAAAATTCAAACCAATTTTGTGAGGTACACTGAATGGATATGACAACGTCGAAAAGAAAAGCTAAAATTTATTGAACAGTGTAGTTGAAGACCCGAGTGGTAACAAGTATTATGAAATATTTTCTAACAGTCGTTTTATTTACGTTTTAAAAATTTATAAAACAATTAATTAGGTCTTTGTTTTAAAAATAAAGACGTATCTGTCATCGCGTTCAACTAGCAATATAAAGATCTAAGAATCTGAAAATATGGAACATTTAGGTGCAACACGCATACGTACTTACATATTTCGCTTTTACAGTATGAATTTATATTACACTTCATCATGAAGCCTGAGGAGTTTCCATATTTTTTGTCCACAAGTAATATAACCAAAAAATAATAACATTTCACAATTTATTTTCTTAATGCTGCCATTTACAGAAGTTGTGATTAAAAGAAAGATTTTGTGAAATTTCGGAAAAACGTTGGATGAATAATGACGATTTTTCGTCGGTTTGTCAATTGATATGACTGCGTTTTTATGTTGCTTCATAGTTTAGGATTTATTGGTTACAGTTGTTAATGAAGTATACTGTAACTGTTTGAAAAAATTTATAAACGTAGAATGTGTAAAGAAAGATAATCTATTTGTTCTGTTCCACAATTGCCACACTTTTCTCCAGATCTGTTTATATAAGTGTTTTATAAAATTGAAAAGAAGCATAAACAACAATAGTAGCTCATGTAATATTACGTGAGATGTAAAATTCATCCACTTAATTTTTTGTTACATTTTTACATCATTCTAATTTTCGCATTTCCTAAACGTCTACATTCCTAAGCTGCTGAATCTTTAACCCTTTTAGTGCCAGCGGGCCGATTAATCGGCCTGCGGTCCTTATGCGAAAAGTGCCACGGGCCGATGCGTTGTAGTGGGCCGACCGCCCAGTGGCCTTAAATTAAAAATAACAATGTTATAATTAAATATATTTTATACCTAAAAATTTTGCAGCACAACATTGTATTCCATATCCTTTAAGTTTCAGAAGAATAAATAGTAAAATATTCCTCCGGGAATTCGGAATTTTGTTCCTTATAAAGCTATTCATATGAGCGCACATATTAAATCGGCCCGTGGCACTTCTCGCATGTACTCCGTAAAATGCCTGGCACTAAAAGGGTTAAACTACTGTTTTTCCAACTTTTCGTCAACCTCAATTTTTATGTTTTTCAAATCCATATATTTTTAGAGCCGCATATATTAAAATCTCTGTGTTTTCACGTTTTTAACATTCTCGAATCACGAATTTCCAAGAACGTACATATATACCAAAACTTTTATGTTCTCCAAATTTTATGGTTCATAAATGCTTTTATCTCCGTTTCCACATCCCCGTATCTCTGTGTTATTTAATGATTATGTACCCGAATTTTAATATCCTAAACTTATAGTTCCTCAATTTTCTACAGTTTCCAATTTTCCACATTTTTACGTTTTCAGATTTCTGTATGCTCAGATCATTGACTTTCCAAATTATCAAATTTCTGTGTTCATAATTTTGTTGTCTTCAATTTTTATATACCCAAATATTTTTATCTTCAAATTTTTACATTTTTAATATCTTATATTTTGTACTTTCTATAATTCGTATATCTCTATATTCCTCAATGTTCTATGTTCCTAAATGTCTATCCTCAAATTTCTATATTTTCAGAACTTTATGTTACTTAATAACACATTACTGTTACTTTTAATAATAAGCGAAAATACAACCCAATGATATGTAATGTTATAACCTTTGTCTGACCTTGAACATGAATCGTTCAAAAATGTTTAAAAATGGAAATTTGAATTGTCCATTACCAGTTATTGTCGTGTGAAAAACAGTGTCTACAGAAAGAAACAAATATATTTGCATTCATCGGTTGTTCAGATTTATTTTATGGAAGTTTCAATTGAGATCATTTAATAATTCCGTTCATATGTTGCTGATATTAGGTGAATACCAACGTGCTGCTGAACTCTGCATTGTCAAATATCGAGAAAAGTCAACAAAATCACATATGCTATTCAAGCGTTTAGAATTTAGGGGAATATCCTCAACCACGGAGCTCCGTTGAACTGTCAAACCGAAATGCAATTCAACTCTCTTGACACAATAATGATACTCATATTTCGGTAGAACTTATTGAAGATTTACATTAATTGTAATTATTTCATCGTTTGCATCCGCTCCGAAACATAACGATAAAAGCATGTAATCCAAGTTAAAAACGAAATCGATTAACTCGAAGTCTTGAAAAATATGACCTTGAGAAAATATTTCTGTTTACCATAATATTTCACTTTCCAAACCGAACTTTTTATCCCTTTGACATTATAACTTATCGTTAAAAATAATGAAAATATCGATTCATAACACAGTTAACGAAACATTATTATACATCATATACTGCATTTCCATATCCACCAGTTGTTGACACGTATCACCATTTCGAAAAGAGAATCTGAATATTAATCCTGAAAATGTTATTTGAATTTTGGAGGGTGTTTTCAGTTCAGCTTGGCCACTCTAGTTATTTCCTCGAGAGTCGGAATAAAACTGCGGAGGCTAAAACATGCGTTTCAGGAAACAGGATATCGTTTGAATTGACGAAAGACACGTTACCTTCAGCAACTTCCTACCGGATACCCTGTATGCATTTAGCGTAGACGCGCGATGGGACTTTCGAACGGGGGAAAGAAACAGAGAAAAGAAGCGGAAATAGAGAGATGACGCGACGCGCTGTTTTCGTACGCTTGCTGACCCTGTGGTTTCTGTTGTTGCAGAGCTGAAAAATTGGCGGATTTCGCAAATATTTGAGAGACAGAGTAACAACGACGAGAGGAGGCGGTGCTCGTTGTGTGGTAAGGTCGTGACGAACGTACGCAATCACTATTACGTGCATTTCCCGGGAAAATACGCCTGTCCGCTCTGCCCTGCGGTTTACACGCGCAGCGACACCCTGCTCATGCACACGCGTACGAAACACGCGCACGCGCAATAGCGTATACACGCGACCTGTCAGCTGTGGATTTAGCGCGCGAATCCCTTCGGATCGATCCAAAAGGGAGTTCTGTTCGACCCAAATTTTGCACACAACCCACCCCTCGGTCAATCGTTACGCTCCATTCCAGACGGATGTCTTACCGAAAATCATGACGACCGAGAAACTTTCGAGGGTTCCAGGAAGTTGTACGATCTTCAAGTGGTCGAACCGAGGAAATGTTTTTCGATTCGTAAAAGTCTTGTTCTTTGTGAAGAAGCTTGACGTTTTCTCGAATGCTGACTTTTTTCAATTTTCTGCGACAGACGTTTGAATTCGGTAATACAGATTGCCATCTGTCGTCGGGTCTAGGGTAATTTGCATCTTCATTCAGGTGGATAGAAATCCAGTGTTTAATCGTTCCTTAATTAAATATTTTGTTTATGTCAAATTTTTTGACTTTTCTTAACCTGTTACGTGTCCTAGTGGAGATGGTTATGTGATATATCATACGTTATAACTGTAGAATCCTTGTGTAGTCAAATTTCGACTGTTTAATTTTCTGGCTCAAACTTATCAGTCGATATCTTACAAAATTACTGAAGTTTTATTACAGCGTGTCTTAATTTTTATTTATCTTTAATTTCTTTCGGTACGTTCTGCTGTGTTTTGCGCGGATTTCACAAGAGTTATGTGAAAACGGCCTGGAGTGTTTCGAGTCTGGGATATTTCTTTGTGTATATATCCATACTCAACAATTCGGATGACATTTTATCGTTTTTAATTGTTCGTCTACTCTAAAGTCTTTTAAACCCTCTTGGGATGGGTGAGGTACTTTCGAGTACGCTGAACGTTGTTGTATTCAATGGGCCGTGAGGACACATCTACTATTACTTGATTGGCACCCTTTTGGTAAAATTAAAAACGTTCTCTGACAAAAGAGCAGTTAAACGCTTTGTTGTTCTTCCCTTGCAGTCGTTATAGTTGCGATGAAATTCAGAGTCGTAATCTCTAAATCTAAGATTTCTATATTTCTAAATTTTTTCATTTCTAAATTCAACAATTTGAAAATTTCATATTTTTATACCTGTATATTCCGTAAATTACACATCCGTAAATGTAAAATTGTGTTACTATATTTCTGAATGTCCAGATACTTCTAACTTTCAACATTGCAAACTCTTACTTTTCAAACTTCTTTAATTCCTGATTGTCTACATTCCAAGTTCACAAATTTTCACATACATCAAATCCTAAATTTCCAAACACTTAAATCTACATGCTAGCAAATCCACGAAACCAAAAATTTTCAAATTTTCAGAGATCTGTATAACCAAATTAACAAATTACCAAATTACCGAATTATCGAATTTTAAGATTGCTAAATTTCCAGATTTCCAAATTGTTGTATTTCCATATTAGTAAATAATCAAATTTTAAAATCTAAAATTTGCAAGATTACAAACTTATCAAATTATTTGATTTTTACCTTTAGGAATTTTCAAATTTTCACTTTGCTCAATTACCAAATTTCTTAGTCTAAGTTTACGAATGTATCAAGCTACTAAGTTACTAAATTTCTATTTTCCATCCTAAATTTCTGATTTTTTAAATTAATTTATTAAATTTCTAAATCTGTAAATATTTTGCTTTCTGAGTTTCTAACATTTTTAAATTGTTCATGTACTAAATTCTTAATTATTGTAATTTTCAAATTTAAAAGATCGGAAAGTTTAGTATTTGAGAAATTTTAGAAATTGGTAAATATTCTTTAATTTGGTAAATTAGCAAATATCCAAGTGCTTAAATTTTCAAATTTCAAAACTTCTGAATTCACAGATTTCTAAATCCGAAAGTTCGTAATTCCTAAGCATAAAGATTTTTATATCTCTAAATTTCCGTGTTATTAAACTCCTTAATCCGAACATTTCTATATTCATAAATTTCCAAACCATCAAATTACCAAATTCCAAAAAATGTTTAGAATTCTCAAACTTCCAAATTACTAAGGTTCTGAGCTTCCAAGTTCTGAAATTTCCAAGTTACTATATTTTCAAAGTGACAAATCTTGACATTAATAAATTCCTAAATTTCCACATTTTTACATTTCTGAATTTCCAAATCGTGGACTTTTTACAGTTCCAAATATCATCATCCAAAAATTCCGAAATTCCTGTATTATCAAATTTCAAAATTTCTGAGCTTCATAATCGACAGAAGTTTATTCCGTCCTACCACGGAGAAAATAATAATTTTACTTTCATTGTAAAAAGTTCTATTTCTGGACGTTTTCAATCATTGCGAAAAAATAAAAATGTTCTCAAGTGCTAATTTTTACGTTCATCGAGATGGATGAATTTTATATTCAAGAATAGTGAGGCATTAAACTAGTATCTTTTGACAATTTCTAAGTTGTTACTTATTCTTTTAAAAACGTGCTATTTTACAAAACTGTACCAGTCAGCATTTTTGTAGTTCGAAAATTAAACTTTTCCATCTGTTCATATGAAATTTATTTTTTATGATTAATAGAAAGGAATGTTTGCAATGTTTGGAACATCGAAATCCTTGGTAATTTTTATCTTCAGTGTTGTCGTATCCCGCGAGGGAAACTTGGAGTTCTTCTACGTGTTTTCCAGAGTTAATATTTACATTTTTCAGAAATTATTATTCGTAATTTTTGAGAATTTTGAAAAATGGCAAGGGTCGAATGTATTCAGCTTCAATTAAGTTTTGTAACGGCTCAAATTTAGTTAGAAAGTATGACTGAGGATTATAGTGACTTTCACGCTTGCACTATGCCAGTTGTTGATGTTGATTTTAAAATTCTAATTTTTCCAGATTTTCACGAAAAGCTATTCATGCTCAACAATTATACGTAACAAATAATTAGTTACCTACTTCCTGTTTTCTACGTTTGATATTTCTTACATAGTTATGATTTAAATTTACCTTTCTGAATTGTTTATATATTTTATTTAAAAGTTATTATTCATACTATTAACAATCTTTCATTTATGCCGTTGAAGAATTTTTGAGAATCGTCAGTGTAGGTTAAATCGTGACTTTCTGTCACGAGTTTCATAGTTTTGATTCGTAAATTTTTGAAATCGTGGTAACGGATGTCGTTGAACAGTTAAGTTGTAAAAGTTACCGTCGGCTGGTATGTTCAGGGTTAAAATAAGCTGTTAAAATGAGAATAGAAACATCAAAAAGTTAGTTCTCGGCTTATAAATTCTAAAGCTACCCCACCACGGTCCTCATTTTATCGATTTTTATGTCGAAAATTTCAGTCGACATCAGCCTGCGTGTGCCGAATTTTACAATCGGACAAGAATCTATGGCGTACATTTCACGTTCAGGTCCAAATGTCTTCCGTTTAAATTTCGGTCTTGATCTTCTCTCGAATTTGGATTATCTAATGTGCCAACAGTTCCCTTAAGATACTTTCAATTTATTCACAAGAAAATCTTAATTCATTCTTAAGAAATCTGTAATATATAAATACCCTCATATCAACCAAAGCAAAAAATTAATATATTTAGTATACATGTCTTTAATATAATGCATATTTAAGTTACGCATTTAACAAAAACTGTTAATAATTTGTACATACGTTGTTTAATACGTTTTATGCAAGGAATTGAAGCATTGTAAATAAAATTATTATAATAGTATCGGAAAATTCCAAAGTGGACCAAAATATATGATCGAGTAATAAAATAGAAAATTGGAAAAAATTGAATAGAAGAATTATGAAATGAAGTAATAAAATAAATTTTCATGGTCGTGGAAGGAAATGTCTTCGAATTTTTCCTATTTATTGGAAAAAATGTATTTACACGATGTATCCATATTGTAAAAAGAAATATACTGTTTGGATAATGATTGTTTTAATATTGAATGTTATACAATATACTCCTTAAAATTTATGTAATTTTACATCTTATATTTATGTTATGATATTAGATGTAAAATTCGTAAAGTATAATGTGATTATCTCTAACCCTTTAATTGTATACTATACTATCCTAATTTTTTACCTCAAGACCTTCATTTTGCTACTTTGCGCGCGTTTCATCAATGTTACTTCACATTATAAACACTCTTGAACAATTTTTAAATTTTTAATCGGTAAATGTGTAAATTTATATCTTTCGAGTATAAAGACTTATATATTAAATTTTTGATATAGAAATTTGTAGGTTTTAAACTTTTAAATATTTGTATATCAAATTTTTAGATGTTAAATTTGTATGTTTGAAAAGTTAAAAACTTTTATCTTAGACACGTTTAAATAAGACGTTTAAGTATCACATATTTAAATATTTAACTTTTTAATATAAACATTTGTAAATATAAAGTCATTGATATATTAAATTATTATATCCGTAAGCTCTTAAATTTTACATGTATAAATGTTTAAATTTTATATTTTCAATTGTCGAAATTCTGATTATTAAGATTTGAGTTTTATATATTAAAGCTTCAAATTTATAAGTTTTCAGGTTTCAAATTTGAAACGAAATTTGAAATCAGTTTCTAATTTATACATACCAGAATTTTAAGTAATTTATATAGAATTTCAGATATTTATTAATTTCAAATGTATTAAGGGGGCCGGAAAGTAATGCCGTTTTTTTACAGTAAAGTCAAACAGATAAATTTATACATTTTTATTTTTAATCAATGATGTAAGCACCCTCGTTATCAACGACTTTTTGCCATCTATCGTATAAATTTTCTGTGCTGGATCGATAAAAATCAATTGATTTTTGAGAAAAAAAATCTGAAGAAAAACTAAAATCGGCATCCATAGAAACGACATTACTTCCCGGCCCCCCTTAAACAAACTTTCAAATATTCCTATATGAAACATTAAAATATCATATTTCCAAGCTAAATGAACAAGTCTTTAATTTACAAACTTCAGAGATTCGTAATTTCATAGAAACAGGTGTTTCTTACAGAATAGTTACAGCTTAGTTCAAAAATTATTTAGAAAAGGAAATTCACGACGCTGCTGCGTACGTAGATTAAAACATAACACTCTATATGATGCTATAACGAAAAGCAGGAAGAATTACCCTTATTTCTCTTCTATAAATTAAGTAGGTGCCATAAACTTTCGACGAAATTGTTTTAATCAAGTCCGAGTCGGTTTCGCAGTAATTTTTGGATCGTTCAAAATAAAAGGTATATCTATTCGGAACGTGCTAATGTCTTTGTATTTTCATGAACTTGGAGATCAAGTTTCCTCGATGGTCTACGCCCGTTTTGCCGCAGTCCTGTCATTAATCCACGTGATTCGATTCGACTCGGCTTCTCATCACCCAGACGCGGTTCTAACACCGTAAACGTGGCAGCGGAAAATTTGATGGCCACTGTTAAACGTTTTACGACGACTCTAAAGTCCGTGAATTCCGCTGGCACCGATGTACATGGATTTCCTGCCCCGACATCACGTGCGTTCGGAGCTTCCGATGGCTTCACGACACTTTTGCTCTTAAACATTATTACTACCCTGCATACGACTAGCGCAGTGACGGATTTTGTCCCGATATTCACTCACAGCGAAAATGGATAACATCAAAAAATGGAATTATCGTTTTATTAACAATGGAACACATGCAGCAATCGCGGTTGGATATACGGTATTATCCAAATTTGATGTACAGCATTTTTGTGTAGGTGGCACAACCGACAAAAATTGAGTTTATATGAGAAAATGAGTAACGAACAAATACCATTTCCTCTTCTTTGTAACTTCATTTTCAAGAAGAACGAATTTGAACCTCTTTCTAATATTTGTGAAGAATTTACTTCACAACGTACTAAATGACCAAAATCTAGAACTTATTTGTTCATTATGCACTTATCAAATGCTATAAATCAGTAAATGTAATTATTATTGTCGTTAAAACATTTTTATCTTTAACTTATGATATACATATATTACAATATTATTTATGTGTATTATTATCATTGACTACATTCATCGCATTAGAGATCAGCAACACTGATAATGAACTTCAGTGATATTAACAAATAAACTTATTTATTTAATGGCATTCACTAATCTTTAAATTAATGAAACAGTTGATGTGTTTGTTGTGTTTCATACTGTGAATAGATTTTTTCACGAATACTTCAAAATTGTTCAAATTTAGTTTTTTTTCGATAATGAAGTTGCATTGAAAGAAATTTTATTCGGAGGTAATTAATAATGGATAAATAATATCTTTAAAAGAATTCCTGAACTTTTCAGCTAAAAAGATTTAAGATTGCACTCGAACAGCTAAAATACCGTCGAATGCAAAAGGTTAAATAAACTGAACACACTGTACAGTTCGTGACACACAAAAGTCATTTAATTGTGAGAAGAATGTAGGCGTATAGGCGAGTTAGAGGCGACTTCTTGTGTACAACGCATAGTACAAGAACCTAATAAACATATAAAAATCATGATATAATTTTACACTAATGATGAGTCGAGGGTACTGACGAAAAATATGCATGTTACAAATACACGTTGTATACTTAAAATGTATTTAAAACTTATTTATATCTATGACAGATGTAAATATAAATTATTCTAGCTAAATATAGTAACTGTTATAAGAAGAATTCTGAAAAGTTCGGCGTAGCAGTTATAATGCCTATTTTTAATAAAATCATTTTTGGTAACGAATAACAATTATGACTGATTAAAATATATTAACGCTAGCAACTACTGTGAGGGAAACTAATTTCAATTTCAGTTAATAATTGTTATCGATGGCGAAAATTTAATTTCGGTTACCGTTAACTGATATAAACAACCGAAATTCTATTTTAGTTACCACTAGCCATTATTGTCGATAAAAATCTTATTTGTGTTACTCGCAATGATTATCGACCTTTGAGAAATTTCTTCGATGATCGTTTAATCAATGTCAAATGACAAAATTTTATTTAGTTACGTCGACCATCGTGAATTGTTATTAGCATCTGTGCTACTAATCATCAATGGTTTGTCTATTTGTGCGTTCAGTTACGCTATTCGTTGTGCATTCTCGTCAGTTGTTAGTCTAGTAATAAAAGTTTCTAAGATAATATTTATATAACCTAACACGAATACTATTTTTTTATACAGTTACTGTGATGGTTTGTTAGAAAACCTTTATATTCTAAATTATCTTTTTCTTCTGTTTGTTTACTTTTTATCTTTACAAATATCTTAGGTGAATGAACCAGCAACCATTGGGTGTTAGTAATATACACAATAGTCGATAGTAACTACAATAAATTTTTGCTATTTATGTGAGTTAGACGCTAACCGGGAAAAATTCCTCATCAGTGGTTAATGTTATCTGTAACCAAAATAAAGTTCTAATCGTTAATAATAGCTCTTGGTAATAAAAAGATCAACTCCATTCATTTATATTCGTTAATAACTTTCAGTTATTTACATTCGTTGATGATAACAGCAATGCCATTGGCAACAGTTATTTGTAATGAAAATTAATTTCTTTTGTCAAACGTGATTACTAATGGCATGCAAGATTCGAATCATTCATAATGGTTATTAAGAATCAAAATAATTAAAAATTAATATTTTTTAATCATATATTTTGTACAAATTCTTTGAAATTTAACAACCAGCTCCCATTTAAATAACATGACTTTTTCCACAAAAGTTTGAAAAAAACTGTTATTTGGAGCTGTAATTTTATCTTTTTAAATGGGACGCGTGGTTATAGTTTAATGATGCCCTCCTCTCTGATACTTCGTGAACATCAAATTTCTGAATAATATAGTTGAAACCATAATTTGAGTCGCGAAAGCTTGAAAGCAATTGTTACGCGTATAATGACTGTAATATTACAAGGTTCAACAAAACGCCGTTTAGTTTTGTATGAAAGGGTTTTCTTCTTTGCTGTGCTTTGCAAGTACATTATTTCGAGTGAAAATGAACAAGACAGATTTTAATAAACGTGGATATTAAAGTTGTCGCATATGTTTCTCTTTCGTCGGAGCTACCATTAAGTGTACTAAAAGGTGTGTAAACTTAAATTTATGCGAATGTAAATTGATCTCGATAATAAAACTGATCATATCGGTAATGAAAATATTGATAACAAACTATATCTTAGCTGACGTTTGTTACATAACTTTACATACAAAAAAATAAAAGTAGCATTTTGAATTTCTTTCAAACTTCAAAAATTCTTTAGTAATTAATTTCACTCTTACAATTCAACCTTACTTTTTGAATTTTTAAAGAAACACAATTTTTTAATCAGAAGTGCAAAATATTTAGCATTTTATTTGTAGTAGTAACACAACATTTTTTTTTATATCTGTGTGGAGATCCAATAAACCTTTTGTATTCTATCAGTTTTCGCATTAACCCTTTGCGGTCCTTAATTTCGTTTAGTTACGACTCTTTAATTAATTTACAAAATACATGAAGAAATGGGTTTACAATCAAATGTATTCTAATAATGCAGATTGCGTAACGAATATATTTCTAACTTGCTACAAGTGGCAAAGAAATGGAAACGTCTTGAATCAACCTATTTATCCGAATTATTTCTACGATCCAAGAGAAATGCCTTGTCGAGCCACACTCGACATAGGACCGCAAAGGGTTAACCCTATGTCTGATTTGTTTCAGTATTCGGTTACATAAATTGATATTTGGTAAAGTCGATGCATATGCAGAAACATTGAGTAAAACATAACATATGTATGCATATATGTATAACAAATAACAATAATTGACCGAATATCCTGTTACATAGAATTTAAAAAGCAAAATGTATACTCGCAAAATGTACATCGTAACGAGAACATTTCTAATTCTGGAAAATCAGAATTTCCCACCATATTTGCACTCGCATTCCATGCGACTCTAATCCGAGCAATCGAGGAAATTACTTTACACGTGCAAGACGATGAGTTCGCGAAAACCAGACGTTTATTCGCCTCGTTTCGTTCTATTTAAACACATTCCTAGCTCGTTATACGAATCAAGATAAATAGAAGGTTAGCAGGGGGCTTTGTGCTTTCTTCTGTTTTTCACATTCGACAAAATGGGTCGATTAAATTTTATACCGAGGTACGTACGAAGCTTGTATTCCATTTCGCAGTTCATAGAAACTACGTACATTCTGTACGAAAAACAATGTCGTGAAAAATCGCAAGGTTCTAAACAATCTTTTCCGAAAATACGTAACAGGAGGAGAATTATTATAATTCGATGAAACGTTAGATTCTCGTTAATTACATCGATCGAAATAAATGGAACGTTAGTATCGGCAAGAAAAGACAGGTTGCTGTTGTGCAAAACGTAGGGAGTTATTTGACATTTTCAGACCCGATTGTGTAATGTTACGTAATTCAGAGAAATGGCAACGTGTGAACAACTTTTTAGATTCTCACATGGAGGAGTATTATCATATTTATTACTCGATGAATATTTTTAAAATCCTTTTACTTGCACTATTAACGATTCAACTTGTAACATCTTGATTTACCAAGTTCCTGAACATTTTTTTTAATTTACAATTTTAAAAACGTATAATAAAACTTATTTTTTCAATGTAATATACATGCACCTACACTTATATAATGAGATTGGTGTACTGTAATAACCGCTTGAGTTCAAAACTTGGTATTATTTATTTGTTTGTCGCACGATTAATTTAGCTTGATAAATTCTTAACTAAATTCGAGGAATCGTTGCAATATTAATTACAAGTAGTGCAACTACATCGAATATAATATGTACCATCTAATAAAAATGATTATTTGGCAGAGAAAAACTTTGGGACTTAGATTACATCCACAAAATTATATTTAAATTATTAATTCATTACATAATTATAATTAGTTAACATAGAGAACAATTATACATAAATAAATCGCTTTAAATGATCAATGGAAGAGTCTGAAACTTTACTTTCTAAACTTTTAAATCGCTTTGAGCGATCTCTTCAATTGAAAATTTTTGACTCAATCTTTGAGATCACTTTACACCAGATATTAAGTTTGTAGAAAGTGAATGCGGAAAAAAGATGTTTGTACATCCACCCTAGTGTTTTCACACAATATGTCGCGTGATTGGCTGTTTAGCATTGATAATATTAAGTAAGTAGCATTGCAAGTATTAAAATAATAAAAAATTAAAAAGCTCGACAAGGAGCGTATATGTCTTGTGCTATAACTCAATAATATACATACAGAAGGTCTCAGAAAGAAGATGGTCTGCTTCTTTACAAAAAAAAAAAATTATAAAAAAGAAAGGAGGTTCCAACTGGTTTTTGCAAATTTAATGTAATTCTTTGTCGTAGCTAACGAACGAAGAACTAGGTTAATGATATTTCTGTACAGTCGGTGAGTTTATTATACATTGAATTCATTCAGTTTTTAAAATTTCCAATGTAAGTACAGAGGCTACTATGTCCAGACCGGTACCACTTGATGTCCCTTCACATCAAATAAATCGCCAACAAGGTATCCGTGGAGGGGGTCTATCTTCTTCTGCCACAATTTAATCAGGAACGCTTCAGATGTGGCTCCATCGATTTTAATGAAATTTGACAGAATGATAGGTCTATGCCCATAATAAACGTAATTGTAATTACTGTTCCAGAGGAGTCAACAATATTAGGATGAATGTGTTTAAAATTTGAATAATCAAAAGCCACGTGTCTAGTTCACATGGAGATTAAAAATGATCAAATTTAGCAATTCTTCAACTTATAAATTTCGAAAGATTAACATTTTTAAATGTCGAATGTAAGTAGTTTATGAAACTATAAATTTTCGCGCTTAGAAATTTGATAATAATTTAAATATAAAGGAATTCAAAAATTGAAATTCAGAAATTTCAAATTTGATAATGTAGCCAAAATTACCAATATGTGCACAACGGTGAATTTATTAAAACTAAATCTTCATTTATTACATTGCCTAAAACCATTAATATATTGAAAAATTGAACTTAAAGAATGATTGAAAATATGTAAAATAAAAATATAAATCGGTAAAAAATTGAACAGATATTGCTGCTTATTTATTATGTTTGACAATATTTTACTATTTGCGTAAAACATGACGTTCATTAAAAAATATTTAGCAGATTATAGACAGTTCACCACAATCTCGTGTTCGTTCAAATAATGTCAGTTAATTTAATCAATGGTAACAAAAATAAAATGTTCGTTTTTGATTACGGTTATTTATAACCAAAATCAATTTTTGCCATCGACAGTGCTTACTAATATTAAAGAAAATTCAGAACTGCTTTGAATAAGCTAAAATATGAATAATTTTTTATTCCATGACCTTTTTCATAAAAATTTGGGAAATTACTATTATTACTTCAGATCTCTAATTTTATCTCTGTTTATATCATACTCGTTGTCATAGTTTAATAATATCATTCTTTTTGAAACTTTGTAAGCATAAAATTTCTGAATAATATGCGTTACACTATAATTCAGGTCATGCAAGTTTGTAAACACGTATCACAGGTAGTTCAATTGTAGCTCACAGAGCTTGACAAAACGACGTTTTGTGTTGAATAAAAATGTTCTCCTTTGCCACATCTTACAAGCGCGTTATTACCAGTGGAAATAAACAAGAATGTTTTCAATGAATGTGGGTCATAAAGGTAACATTGTATATTTTTCACTATTGTCAGCGTTACTGTTTTTAAAGGACACTAAAAATTGTATAAACTTGGTCAAATATGAATATAGAGTCTGACAATTTTGGTAATAAAAATGCTCTACAATTTAGTTCAGTTTTTTTTTCACCAAATTTTGCGTACAAAAAAAAATATAGTGCTTTTCGTACTTCCTTTTTTCAACACAATTTGTCGAGTTTTTAGTAAAAAAACAAAATTTTCTTCTGTTAAGAAGTACGAAATATTAATTATTGTAAAATATTAAGTTCGGTAGAAAATATTTGAAAACTATTATATGCAACTTCAAATATACACGAATGTCGTTTAGTTCGGTCGAATCAGCAATGCATTTTAAATTCAAGGGGAAGTAAGAGCTCGAGGAATTTAAACAAGAAATTCACGGGGGCTTTGAATTTGACTAGTGGTATCCATTATCCCGGGAAATGTTTAAAAGTGTGTAAAATAAATAGAGAAAATGTAACAGACAATTATCAGGACAATTCACGACTTCTGGCAGCTACTATGTTTGGTTAAAGCTACCAGGTAATGGAGTAAAAGAAAAGTATAATAACCACCGGCTAACAGCGCAGATAAATTGTTGGAACCTTGAAATTGGAACAAAACGAAATAAGATATTCAGAACATGACACACACATTTAATAATCACCGCGTTTAACCTGAACGCCGTGCAAAATAATAGAGTATTGCAGACGCTTCGATAGTTTTAATACTTTAAATATTTTAACGATCCTATTATTTTATCGAAACTTTTAAAAGATTGAAGGTGATCATTTGAAAATGGGGAATACTACTATCATTTTCATGAATTAAACACCTACGCTGTGTTAGCTTTCTTGAAACTCGTCGAGAGTCTGAAATAGTTCTTTGCAGTTTTTATTACAATTTTCAGAAACTGAGGAAGGGACATTATGTTGCACGCAAGAGATTATTCTCGATTCTAACAAAAGTTACAAGTTCCCATGGTCTAAAGTGGTCGAACATTAACTGTTCTCAACTTAACTAAACTTTCTAGTGCTCGTAACTTTGAGACCTCTTGAAGGTTGTGCGACGAAAAATTAGAAGACCTCCGTTTTGTACTAAAGACTTCTCATTCTAGACGCTTTATAGCTATAATTAGGTTTAATCGAGTTTTCAACCTGTTACCCGGATAAACATAAAGTATTTCATAATTTGTACATAGTTTTCACAATACAGGCTCCGCGTATAATAAGTAGACGAATATTCTGGAAATGGTTGTATAAGAAAAATTGATAAGAGTTACCACAAATTGATCTGAAGAATTTGTGAAATATTCACCTATCGATTAACATTGCAATCGGTGTGCAATTAAAGGAAAGATAGATAATTATACGTACAAAAGTAAAAAAAAGCAAGTAGATAGCAAAATGCTAATATTGGTTTTTATTTATACAAATGTTTATTCATAATTGATAATAGTTTGCTTAGATTTCTAGAACCCTACAACTCTGTACCCTATACCTCTAGATCTCTATGTTCCTAGATACCTATACCCCTAGATTTCTATTCTCTCAGATACCTTTAGATTACTTTACTGTTACATCCATATAGGCCGACATCTCTATGCTCCTAAATCACTGTACTCTAGATGCGTATAGCTCTAGATTCCTATACCTCTATATGCCTACACCTCTAGATCACCATACTCTTAAATTCCTTTAGCCTTATATCTCTATTTTCCAGGGTCCCTATACTCGTAGATTCTTAAATCTATGTACCTCATTAGAATTCTCTTCCTGGTTCATTATAGTCCGTAATTTATTTTGTTTAATTTTTTTTCTTCCTTATCTAAATTACTGTAGCATTTGATCGTGTTCAGTAGAGAACCAAAAAAGTCGTAACATAACTCTACGTAAAAATTGTATAATGACTGATGTATCACAGTTTCTGAATAATACTACAGAAAAATATCCATAGGTTAATTTAATCGAGTTTTAATTTCTTTAATCTTGCGTGCCGAAGGACACGGAAATTCGTGATGTAAATCGACATAAACATATCGCAAAACATTAATACCTTAAATTTTAAATTAAAAACCTTCAAAGAGCTTTTATTCGTAATATAAATTACAGTTGATGATGCGTTCATGATAAATGCAATGAAAGAATTCGTTTTCAATTAAAAAGCCGCAGATTACAAATCTTTGAATGGAAGTTGAATTACCTTACAACTTGTTGAAATTTGATGAATAAGGAACTTCATTCTTCATAATTTTTTTTTCTATCTTTGTACCAAGGATTTAAGATAAACTAACCTTAAATATGTTACAGATTTATTACAAACGACAGTTTAACAAAATTCGGTTTTAGTAAACATTTGGTAAGTGTCATTATAAAATTCGTTGTGAATTTAAAAACTATGAATCCTACAACGTGTTGGGCAAATAAAAAGTATTTGATGCAATTTAGATAATAAATAATGAATGAAATTCAGAACTCTTAAAACCGATAATATGTAAAAGTGTTAAAATTAATAATTTTAACGTGTTATTTATTATTTTGCTAACTTACAAAATTTGACCTGAAATAAGTAATATTGTTAAAGTTAATAACTTGTAGCTAAAATAAATACTTCGTTTAAAATAGGAAAAACAAAATTCGTAATTCGCTATTCGAATAGTCCTCAGCACCGATGCGAAGCAAAATCTCATGAGAGTTATAGTATAATTTTAAATGAAGGTAAATTTGCAATTCATAATTCATTATTTGACATTCTAGTAATATCCAACGTTGGTGTAAAGCAGAACCAAACAATTAACGAATTAAATTAAAAAGATTAAGAATTTGTAATTAACATGAACTTTTAAAAAAAAGGGACATAGGGTATTCGTGATACGTTATTTAAATAGTTATCATTTAAAATGTCCCGAATAACATTTGTAGCTCATTATTCAAGTTATTCATTATGATACGGAATTTGACGAATAATAAATAAAATTTACACGATTCAAAATTTTTAAGCACAGTATATTTCGATGGAAATATAACAAACAAAATTCATTATTCGTCATTCGAATAACACTTAATTACTATAAAGTAGAATGTATCAAATAGGATATAAAATATACAAATTAGATATTTTTATTTGCAACAGTTTTCATCGTACATATATTGTATATAGCGAACTAACATTGTTATTCGAACAAGTCTCAAAACTGACGAAATACAAAACTTGTATTGCGACTATAATTTTTGGTCAAAATTCATGAGTTCTACGTAAAAGCCGAAGTTTTGTTTTCAAATATTTCTGAGTGCCAATATAAAGTAGAAATTGAGAAATAACGAACGAAATTCGGACAATTAAAAGTTTTGAATCGCAATACATTATTTATTCAAAATGCAGCGCATGAAATGCGTTATTCGTTATTTGAATAGGTCCCGAAAGTGGCATAATGCAACATTTGACAGGTAACAAGTAAAATCTCTAATTAAAATAAATATTCAACGAATAATGCAACTCTTTATTCAAATAACCTCGAATACCGGCACAAAGAAGAGTGTAATTGTAAGAAATGGCGTATGAAATTTTAAATTGATTTAAATTTTATGAAACAGCTAATTAAAGATATAAAACATTTCAAATGTACCGTGTAAAATTTATTATCGATTATCCGAACAGGTTCCAAAACTGGAGTAACGAAAAATTTGATGAGATATAAATAAAATTACGCTAATAATATTCGCAGCTCGTTATAAGAATCAATCCCGCTGCGAAACCGGAGAAATTCTCAGGCCACGAAGATTTCAGTAACGGAAAATTCGAGTGGCTGTAGTCGTTCCTTAGGTTCTCGAAGGAAAAATCTAGGATAAACTGTTTTCCAGTCGCCAAAGCTTCGAAAATGAGTAGCCTGCTTCGAGAAAGCAATTTTAGCCGCGGTGTATCAGAAGCGTAAACAAGCCTGTACGGCTGGTTCTCGGCAATCAGGCTCAAATAGGATTACTCGCGGTGCGTTGCTCGATAGATCGTGTGCAAACTTCTCCGTACACGATGTCGATAACCAGACGGCATAACCGTGACGGTATAGTTGTGTTCTCGGTGCAACGTGGATTATCAGAAGCAGCGTGCGAGCGTTCGGTTTTCAAATAACCTCGGCTCGAGTGAAATATTCAACGGCTCGAATGCCGTGCAGGTAAACCGCAGCGGGGAAGCCTCGTTAACGGGTGTTCATGGTTTACTTGCCGGCAAACATTTTTACCCGCGACCATACTGTTTGTTCGAGATTAGCTAGCAGCTGGAGACCAGGCAACGAGAAATAAGGGGATAACTGAATCCTACAGAGAAAGCGCTACTGTAGATTTACCTTCGTCGGATGACTAATCTATCTCATTCAGTTTGTTACGATATAGGATTGCTTCGCGCGGTCTTCTTTGTTTTTAGCACACCAACCGATGGAAGTTGCGATACAGTCATCGCTGACGCGGTTCGATGTGCTTTGGCAGAATTATTGCTCTGGACTTTGGAAGGGTGATAGACAACACTGTACAACAAATTTTGACTTTTTCGATTTTTCTTGACCGCCACTATGAAAGTCTTATAGATTTTTGCGAACTGAATACGAATCTGATATCCGTTTTCCTCTGGTACGTATAGTTTTAAAAAAAATTAATGTTAAAGTTAATTGCAAATTTTCAACTTTGGTAATTTTTTGTGCTTTTATCGTGTCAGCTATTCAATAGCTTTTTGCGCGAGAGAAATCTGTGACCTTTCCTAAATAAAACGATATAAATTGTTATTACATTGTAAACATTTAAATATGTTTAAACAATAATCAAAGTAAAAAGGACCCCAAAAATGCACCAACTTTTGCTGATATTTTTACATTTATTTAAAAGACTGTGGGTCTAGGTGAAAATCTGACCATCGTGCGTGATAGCACGAAAGCAGAAAGTATCAAGCGAAGTTAGAAAACCAGTTTTCTTTTCATTTTATAAGGAAAATAGTTCGGCAAAATACGCGTCGCTGACAGTGGTACTCAGGGTTATAACGCGCCGCGCCGTTCAGTTCTTCCGTTATACCAATGCAGTAGGCATTGAGTACTGGTAGCTGTGACGCGTGTTTTGCCGAACTATTTTCCTTATAAAATGTAAACAAATGTGATTTTTTAACTTCGCTCGATGCATTCTGCAGTAGAAATGTCTGCTCTATCACGTACGATGGTCAGATTTTCACCTAGGACCACAATCTTTTAAATAAATTTAAAACTATCAGCAAAAATTGGTGCATTTTTGGGGTCTTTTTTACTTTGATTATCTTTTAAACATATTGAAATGTTGACAATGTAATAACAATTGATATCGTTTTATTTAGGAAATTTCACAGATTTCTCTCGCATAAAAAGCCACTGAATAGCTGACATGATAAAAGCACAAAAAATTCCCAAAGTTGAAAATTTTCAATTTTCTTTAACATTAATTTTCATAAAAACTGTACGTGTCAGAGAAAAACGGATCTTAGATTCGTACGTATCTCGCATAGATCTATAAGAATTTCATAAGGGCGGTCATGAAATCATTTGGCCGTTGTACAGTGTAATTCTACAATTATTCAACAGAAAGTGATTATTCTGTATGCTAATTTATGCTGAGTAATTGAAGAACCGATTGTTACGTGATGCTGCACATCACTATAATGGTGGGCATCGTTATAATAATATGCAGCATGTCAACTACACATTATTATATTTAATACATATGATGGTAACGTTGCATTATTATAGTAATGTATAGTTTGTTAATTGAAAAGCTTGAAAGTTTCTTTAAATATTTATCTCTAAATATTGAGAAATATAACAACGAAAATGGTAAACTATACAATTTTTAAAGTTTGTAAATTCGAGAACATGAAATTATAAAAAGTTGAAAAAAAGAGCGGTTGTAAATGTGGAAACTCGAAATTAGTTATGACTATTTGAAGGTGGTGAAAATTTTAATACTTAGAAAACTGAAAATTTCTAAATTTGAAAAATTGACAATTTAGGAACTTAAAATGTGGAGTTTGGACATTACTTAATTTTCAAATTAGTATGTTACTTTTCAAATTTTCGAACCTTCAATTTTTCTAATCTTTGAATATATGAACTGTTATATTTTCACATCCTCTATTTTGTAGATTTTCAAATGTTCATATTTAATCATTTTCAAATTTAAAGGTTCGTGAACTGGAAAAATAAAATTAGCAAAAGTAACAACTAAAAATTTGGAGAGTGTACAGTTTCGTAATTTAAAAACTTACAGATTTGAAGGTTTCTAATGAACTGATGTGAAAATTGAAAAATTTTAATGTTTGTGAATACAAAATTTGAATTTGTAAGTTAAGATTTAAAAATTCGATTATTTGAAAATTATTAATTAATCAAAAATTTGTAAACTTGTAAAATTTAGATTGTAAAAACTGAAAAATATAAGTTTGAAAATGTATATTTCTAAATTTGAAAGCTAATAAATTTTAAAATTTCCCAATTTCTAAGTTTCTGTAGTTAGAAACTTTGAAAATTTCTAAATTGATAATTTCAGTAATGAGAAAAGAAGGTACCCAAATAGTGGACAAATGATTACTTAAATGACACTTTATTTGTTGTATGTTATTGAGAACTGCAAGAATTAGGAACTGCCCATTCTGAATTCTAAATGGCTGCGTTGGAATTGAGTAATCCGAGTCATTAAAGGATCTTGTACCCGAATTAACAGAGCTGTCTATACAATCAACAGGTGGCTACATCCTAAATCTACTGAACATCTGCTTCATAAATTCGGATAAATATATATATTTTACATATATAATTTAATCTACATGCATTTTCAATCTAAGGTTGTTCAAGAACCGTTCCAATGTCTAATCTTGAAATCGTTAAAAGATCTTTGAGACGTCCTTATTGAGAGAAGCTACAATAGTGAACAAAAGTTTAAGACGAAATGGAAAAAATAAATAATTGATTTACTTTTCAGAAAAAATATAAATACAGTGTTCTACTTTCGGTATTAACTAATTAGACACTTATTTATACACTAATACAAAAATTTCATTTTGATATTTCGCTCAATAGCGAAGTTACAAAAAAAGGAACGAAGTTCGTAAAATATTTCGTCGGTCAAAAGTTTAAGACTATACAAAAGATATTAATTTTTGGTGAAAGAGTAACCATCATTTTTGTTTAAACTCAATATTTTATTTAATATCCGTTATTTCTTATCAGTGCGGTACATCTTCTTGGCATGGAATCTATTAATTTTTTACATTGATCTACCCTAATATTACTCCAAACAGTTTCAATTGTAGAGTAAAGTTCATTTAAATTTTTCGGCTTACAAGCTTGTACTGTCTTTTTTAGGATGCTCCACAAAATCTGGATAGGATTAATGTCTGGTGATTGCGACGGTCATGGCCGCTCAGTAATACTGTGTTCTTGAAAAAACTCTTTCACGACTCGAGCCGTATGCTTCGGATCATTATCATTTTGAAAAATAAAATTATATGCAAAGCCGATATTGTGTTTCTGAGTCTGTCCATGTACTGAAAACGGTCCGTAATTCCATTGGTATGACATGTCGGACCAAGGCCGTTTAGAGAAAAACACGCCCACACCATAACGTTTCCACCGCCATGTTTAATAGTTTCGAAAACGCACTGTGTTTTCAAACTTTCGCCAATTCGACATCTAATGTACCGTATCTCGTCAGAATAGACGCGATTGAATTTCGATTCGTCTGAAAATCACACTTTTTGCCAATTTTCACTTGTCCAATGCTTATAAGGTTTAGCAAATGCAAATCGGCTTTTTCGATTTCTATAACTCAGCAGTGGTTTCTTTTGAGGTCTTCGCTCTCTTAAGTCAAAGTCTTCTAATCTTCTCCTAACAGTTCTCTCTGCAGCAATATTAGTTGCACTACGAAAACGATCCTTTTCGCTTAACCCATTGACTGTCAACTACGAGATATACAGGGTGTCCCATAATTATGGTACGAGCCGGAAAGGGGTGGTAGGTGGGGCTATTCTGAATAACTTTTTCCTTTGCAAAAATGTCGGATGAGACTTCATTTTTAAATTATTAAGGAAAAACACCGACCAATCAGAACGCGAGAATCGCAACTCGGGCGTACACTTCTCCCTCTGAGCGCGCGCGATCCTCGCGTTCTGATTGGTCGGTGTTTTTCCTTAATAATTTAAAAATGAAGCCTCGTCTAATATTTTTGCAAAGGAAAAAGTAGTTCAGAATATCCCCACCTACCACCCTTTTCCGGCTCGTACCATAATTGCGGGACACCCTGTATGTATCTTAGTAAGCGTCTGTACCAAAACTGCCAGCTACGAGATATCTCGTAGTGGGTGCTGCAAGTTTAAATGGCTATTATAAAAGCGTGGCACTCAGGGTTAATCGATGAATCCGGCGATCCATTTTCGTCGTTGTTTTCCGTGGTCTTCCATTTTTTGGTTGATCACAATACATGCCTGTCTTTAAAAATTTATACCAAGCTTGCTTACAAGTCTTTTCTGACCTGTTCAATATATTTGATATTTCGGTGAAGGTTTTACTTTGCTTTCACAGGTAATATAATATAATATAGAAAACATACTAAACAATGATTTTGACATTCCAGAATCAAATTGTTCAAAAACTGTACGCATACTCAAGTTTCGCACAGATCGTCTCAAACTAATGTGCACTATTTACAAATGCTAAGCGGCAACTTACTGTTGTTACTCCTATATTGTTTGCATTTAACAAATGACGGTGAGAGGTTGCGAAGGTCAAACATAAAGCTACGTTATTTCAAAGAGGCAAATGGAATGTAGATGAACAATATGCGTATAAGATGTATGTAATGAGGATTGCAAATCATCGTCTTAAACTATTGTCCGCTACTGTATATAAAAACATGATGATTTTTGGAACTTTTAATAAAGTCCTTTACAAAAACATTTATCATTTGATTTAGAAGTAATCGACAATTGATCAACATATAACTTTATACATTTATTGAAATTCATTTCATGAATATTCAATCTTATAATCCTGTTAAAATATGGAGTTATTACAAAATGATGGCAGATTTATTGCCCGTATTTTCCAGAAAATCATGTGCAGGCCAAATTAAATGAAGTTTAATATGATTATCGCACTAGCTGTGATAAATAACCGTAATAAATATTTTCTTCAAATTTCAATAAATTCAGATGTGTAATACCAGAGATGTTTGAACGCCCAAATAAAAACATATACGATATTTCATTTAATATTTGGTGGTTTAATATAATACACTAAACTAGTATAATATATTGGTTTAAATATAACCATTAAGATATCCAAAGACTGATGATAATGTGAAATTAGAACTAAGTTCGCATTAGGAGGTATCCTGTGTTGATGTACTCAACATTTGGATTGGAATCTATTAACAATTTTAGATTGGATAAAATTTTAATTTTAATTCACGTTTACATTTTATAACAATCTACGTATATTAAAAACTTGAATTACATTTAATGAAAGTTATATATCTTTACGAACCATAAAAGATTGTAACAACATTTTCATTTTATCCAACCTGTCATTTATTTTGAATATGATACTTCCTGTTTATCCCTACAGCTCCATCTGATGCGAAAGTTTCGAAAAGTCCTTCCTTAATATATTTTATAGACTTGAAATGATAAAAACTTACAAAGAAATATATTTTTGTTAACCCCTTGCGGTCTTTGCCGCCGCTGTGACGGCATGATATATCGGCGATTGTTTTGAAGAATATCACACGTTGTCAAATTACAAAAGCTAAATCTTTCCGTTCTTATGTAGTTTAAGCCCTATTAAACATTACAAGTGCTTTTAAATGTAGATATATCCACATTAAATCGCTTAGGGAACAATGACTCCGAAAAGCTAAATTCGCCCCGACTTGCTGGTAGTCCCAGGCGAAAAATCTGCCGACCGCAAAGGGTTAAACCGCCAAAATAACTCGCTATAAAATAAGTAGCTATAAGTGACGCAAACTAGCTATAAATGTCAATTGAACCGAAGCGAAGAAACGGAGAGCCGGAGAAAATATTCCTCATATTTTCGGGGGTTTTAAACAGCGTCAACGCTAAGTCAGTCGCAATATGGAAACTGATATCTAAGCTACTTTCGGTATCGATCGCAGTCTAACGCAATCATAACTTCGCCGCATCCTCGTCAGAAGTGTTAGAGGCAGGAAGACGTGGTTCATTCTCAGGTAATCTCTCGATAATATCGGCAAACGTTCGAGTATTTTTCTTACCGGCTGCGTCCATGGTCTGCGTCTCGAAACGTGAGTATCCTGGCACATTTTGTGAGAAATGCCTTATTGCTTGTCGTGAGAGATGAGAGGGATGTTCATCGTGTGCGTGAATGAAATCTGAGGTCTCCTTTGTTTGTGTTACACACTTGCTAACCGTACATACAGATATTCGGATGTGTACATGAACTCATTACCATAAGGATACACTGTTCTCTAATTGGCAAGCTTGATCGAACGAGCGGTTCCTTTAACCTGCTGAATGTTAGGTCATACCAGGACGTATTTTTACAAAACTTTACAACCGACCGATTTTATTCAAATTTGGAAGAAATTGTGGAAAACATCAGAAACAATGATTGTGCAAAAACATAAAACGCAATGCAACGAAACACGCGAGAAATTTTCGTTTAAAGCTCTTGTAATTCGTATTCAAGTGTGTTGCATAGTATGAAAACGAGAATTGAGGTCTGGTGGAAAAAAAGTTTGTTCTATTAAATGGAGAGGTCATCAGTTCGACACCCACGGAAGTTACTCGCATTTGTGAAAAGACAAACATTTTTTAACTGTAACAGAAAAAATTTATATTGAATGAATTTATTTTCTGCTATTTCACTATTCTTAAAAAAAAGAGGAATCGTAGAATTATTTATTAAATAGAATTTATTCGTTTATAATATTTATAATAGGATAATAGATATTACAAAGGCATTCAATCCATCGAATAGTAGAAAAAAAATAAACTGACATAAACACGAACTCTCTATGTTTGGTCTAATAAATGTGTAGGATAATCAGGCAACAATACATTTTTAATTTCATACTACTGTCAATCTTTTAAGTAAATATAAATTGCGGAAAAGCTAAACGTCGATGACTTCCTTATTTTACAGAGTTCCGTGCTATGGTTTTGCAAAAATACAACTTCTGGTGTCTTTTATAATTATGCGAAGTTTCGATGAATTTGATGTTTCGGAAATCGCAAAGTCACTTTGTTAAATGTTTAAACACACGCTACGATAGCATGAATATTTGAATTATTATATGATGTTTAACTTAGAACATAATCAGTTGCAATATTTAATAAATAAACTCGTATGTTATTAACAAGGATATGGTTTAAGATCTAACGTTTTTTGGTTAAACGGATGTGCTCGTCAAATGTAATGATGTTTTTGTTGAAAAACAGTAGGCATGCAACGTATGAACAAATTTTCTTTGAAAACATATTTTTGAAAACGTATTTTTATAGTCAATAGCTCTTATAGTAAAGAAAAACTTTTCGACATTTCTGAGAATAATATTTGAGAGTCACTTAAAATATCATTTTGTCATTTATTTTATTTGATACTTAAAGAAACATGTCTTAGGAAGAAACAGACAAATATTGATATTTTTGTTTCCAATTTTACTTTTCCTAATAGAAAGGCCATTATTATGATATTTGTTTGCCCAAGAAGTGAAGTGTTCTTTCTAACCAATATTAAAAAAAAGACGGTATGTAAAAGGTACAAGTGTACTAAACATTATGGTTATGAAAATAACCATAATAAATAAATTCCACTGCTGTGTTGCTGTACGTACAACCATTGAACCATAATATTTGACATACGAATACACGATAGTATACAATATAAGTTAATTCAATATGCAAAAGTCGATAAAAGATCTGTTTTTGATTTTTTTAACTACGGTGCATTTAATCCAAGATATTTTTTACTGTTTAATACTCTACCAGTTAAGATATCAAGAGGGAACTTGGTACAGACTGTTTTTCTCGATAAATTATCGAATAATATATTGCAAATTGAATTTGACTTAAGGCCACTTTTCACCCTCTTATTCTATCAAAAACTGTTTTTTTTTTCGAAATTGATTAAAAAGTACATTTTGCCGTTCGGATAAATAAACCTACTAATGACAGTATCATTAGGGAAAATACGAATTATAGCAAAGATAATCAAGATACCAAAGACGGCATCAAATATATCAACATTCAGACATCTTGTCGTTAAACAAACTTTTATATGTCCATTTCGTTTACTTCGAATTATAAATTTTTATTCCGAATCCTTTGATGATTGTCTTATTCGATACAGAATCACAGATAAAATACAGTTATCAAAACCGTTATTAAACCGTTACATATTTAAACTAACCTATCCCTGATAGGAGACGATTGCAAGATAAGCCACAGGATCTCTTGGCGCTCTTTTCTCACACATTTATGGTGAATCAATGACTGTAGACATTTATTTAACGAATGAAACAAGGCGACGGTTCCAGTGGTTAGACGAGTACAAGTTCAATTGGTTGATCGAACAGGTCCAGTTACGATACGCTTTCCTTGTGTCCGATCAATTATGAGCATCCCTTAACCAGAACCGTCCGAGTACTCGATATCCTACCACCGGAACTGCCACCTTATGTGAAAATGGTATTGACACACATCCGCGGCACGTAAGAGTTCAGCCTAGAAGAAAACGGTTCTCTATCATGACAGGTAACTTGCGTGTCGCAAAAAATACACAGAATTCAGAGAGAAAGCGAGAGCGAGAGTACGAGAGAATTTTGAATAAAGTATCGCGCAGAAGAGACGATATCGCATGAAGGCGTGTTGGGTTTGCAGGTACGATGCCCAGCGTGCCGGTCGGTCTCTCTTATCACGAGATGTTCGCCGTTTCGCTTGGTTCGCCCGCCCTGTGGAGATGCCGAGCCTGCGGCAAACAGGTGACCAACCGTTGGCACCACTTCCACATACACACGGCCCAACGGTCCCTGTGTCCTTATTGTCCGGCCACCTACAGCAGAATCGACACCCTCCGCTCGCACATACGCACCAAGCACCGGGAGATAGTGTTCGCTAAAGGTTCCTTGTAGAAGACGCTGATTGCCCCGCGGAGGAAACGGCCACCGCCTCTTCCGCCACCCCGTCTGTTCGACGGCAGGCCTATCGCGCCTTTCTTCGGCTTTGGACTGCCCTGACCGAGCCTCGAAGCTCGACAACGAGCCTATGCCTACGAGGAGAACGCTTGACCAGACCTTCGACGAACATTTCCCGCGTTCTCTCTTTTGTATCGGTGAAGATCCCGGGAATCTCGGGGCTCTTGAAGCATCGTGAGTCTCACGAGGATACGCCGTGTAACGGGATACACGGGGGTATCGGTGCTAGGTCGGAAAGTTACGAACACCGCTTTTCGAATTTACACTTCAGATACTTCGAGAGACGGTTCAGTGGCTTGGAACCTGACATACAGGGACAGTTAGTTTCGAGCTATGATCCCGGGCACTTAACCTGGCCCACTTTTATCAACCTTTTTGACCGCGTAACCTGATCCAGTCATAGTTTAAGAATCGTAACCCAGCGTCCAAGTGGTCAAAAGATTTACCGAGTTTTAATTTCGATTCGGGTTAAAAATGAGAGAAATCTCGCGGAGGATCTGGACGTCGTCGGTCATTTAGTTCGCGATCGAACGGGTCGTTCCCTCAGGACACTTCGGTTCGTGGTTGGACAGTTTCCTACGATCGTAAAGGACGCGGTTCGCGGGGCGAAACCACGCAATGAATTGCCTGAAACAAGTGTCACGTGAATAGCTTCAGCTTGTTGCTGATCATCCTCGTGATTGCGAGGAACGTCGAGGAGACACGAAGAGGACGAAGCGGAGCAAACAGATGTTGAAGAGCGGGTGCGACGGTGTCAGAATTTCGTGAGGACAATCGATAGTAGCGTTTCCAGCGGTCTCCTCGAACACGGGTACGTTATTACCCCTCTATTCCTGGCTGGTATATCGGACTTGTACCTCTTCTTCGCGTGTAAACGATCGTACAAATCGGTGGACACCGAAACTTGCTAGGATTCGTGTAAATAGTATCGAAGTATCGTAGACTGGCTCGTTTGGACCGTAATCGTGTGCGGATTCCTTTCGTTTATCCCAGTGAATCGTCGAGTTTGCGAACGTGTTGGCTCCTCTTCCTTCTCTTTCCTTCATAAAACCCGAAGAAGGAAGGTCGCCGAAGGACGGGGAGAAACGTGCATACGGGTCCAGCGAGCTTATATAACTAAACGGTCTAATTCTTTACGCAATGGAAGGCTGAAACGCGCGCTGTGATTATTGAACACCGAAAACTCAAAGGGTACTACGAATTATAATCGCTGTCACGTTACTGTATATCTTAATGTTGTTCGTTAGGCTCGGTTTTACAATCAAGCATCACGAAGCAGACTCGAAGAAGGAGAAGCTCACGGTTCCCGGGTGTTAAGTGTCGACAGTATTGCGTGCATGTGCGATGTCCATAGCAACATTTGTACATAACTCGCGAGAGGGTGCCTGAGGTCTCGAGCGTGTTTGGGAACGCCGACGACACTCATTCAAGAAATAGGACGATCCTCGAAGCTCGAGTTCTCGAACCTACCGCAGATTCGTGTAATTACATTTCTCTTTGGACCAATACTCTTCGTCTATTAAAGTAATCGTTGTTGAGGCTCGTTCAAGTACCTAAGAAAAATTTTTCGTCGGTATAAAAAAATCTTCGAGCGTGTGGTTCCTAAGCTATCTCGTAGCGGGTCAAGTCAGCGTGGAACTTATGTGATACCGTAGGAACGATAAATTAGGCTTTTAATTCGCAGTGTGAAAACAGAGACGAGTCCCGCTGCTCGGATGTTTGAAGCGGAGATCGCGTATTGCGTCTACGCTCGGAGCGTTTTTCATTTTGTTGCTTTATCGAGCAGAAAGTTATGGTTGTTATAGAGAAACAACAAGATTCTTTTTAGTCGATACGCGTTCTTCAGCTTCTAAGTCCGCGGGTATCGCGCGATTCACAGAGTTCTCTGTTCGACGACGCGGTACAGTCATGGCTGATCGAGATCGTCTCATTCTGGCCGAGTATGGATGTTGTAAATAACGTATCGCGATGAAAGAATGGAAAACTGTTTCTAACGGAATACAGCGTTGCCTCTCTAAAAAGCTAGAGTAAGAGTACTTTGCCAGTTCGATAAAGCGGGGTTGCTGTCAAAGTTTCACACTGTTACGTATCCACGTGATCGACCCTTTACCATTTACCAAAGTACCGTAATATTCATAAGGATTTCATGGTTTCGAATTTAACAGACAGTACTGTTTGAAGTTTTTGGGTCCAAGATTTTATAATCCAATTTATTCATGAGAAAAACTGTAAAACGCATAAGGATTCGTTGATTTGGATTTTCAAAAGTGGTAATGTTTGAAGTTTTTGAATTTACGTTATTATGATTCAGTTTATTTACTGAAGAACTGTAACATTTGTAAGTATTTCATAATTTGGAGCTTAACGGACTGTGGTATTTGAAGTTTCTAAATTGTTATTGTGGTCCAAACTGTTTGTAAGTAACGATGTTAAATAATCGTTTAGTTGGAACTGTTATTTTTGATAGAACTATCAAATTTCTCGTTTGATAAGTAATTGGCCATTCACTAGAAACTAGTTTCTATAAGTATAGTGCTCGCGGAAAAGTCGATTGAGATCTGTTATAGGAATCATTACAAAGTAACCGTATACGTTATTAGTTACGGTAATTTAATAAATGCATATTTTATTTTGTGAATTTGAATCGAGTATTATTTACGCTGATAACAATGGCATTGCATGATTTATAATTTTGGAAAATTCAAAGGGGATCCGCGGGAGATTCAAGGGGCACCTAAGGACATCTCAAGGAGATTCAAAAGAGTTCTTAAGGATATATCAAAGAGATTTAAAGGAGAATCTAAGGATATCTTAAGGAGATCCTGAGAATATCTTAAGGAGATTCAAAGGTGATCCTAAAAATGATACCAGGGAGATCATATGGAACTTGCAGGAAGATCCTAAGAAATACTGAAAATATTTCAGAAAGATTTAGTAATAAAGCGATCCCAAGAGGTACCTGTGGTATTCCTGCAAAGTCCTAGGAAGATACCATGCAGGTCCAATTAAAATCCAAGGAGATATCACAACTATTTCAAGAAGATTCTAGGGATGACCCTAGAATCGAAGGATCGAAATTAGATCCTAGAAAGTACAAGGGGTATCCTCGGGAGATTCTAGGAACATATCAGCGTGGTCCGATGAAGATGCTAGGAAGTACCAGGGATATTTAAGAGGTACCTAACGATAGTAATGATAATAGGGGATAGCAAGGATATACTTGGAAGATCGTAGGAAGGTATCAAGATAATTTAATGGAAATTGTAGGGCGATACCTGAGAGAATCAATGAGATCCAAAAGAAGACGATCACTTAGTAATTTTTCAGGCATATGTTCGTAAAATCCTGGGGAAATCCAATGTATCCCTGAAAAGAACTTCATCTGTATTGTCAATTTCTTACCGATAATATTGTTACAGTAACACTAGAAGTACCGGCATTAAATACATGTTTACTTCAAAACTGAAAATAAAGTAGAAAAATAAATAAATAAATATTGCAGCATCATCTAACATATACAACCATTCATTAGCTCGATAAAACATGACAGACATTTTGACAAAAGGACGGCAATAAAAGTTTGTAATAAAAAATGCCAAACGCGAAACCAGTCATTTTGACAGGTTGGTAGTTCTAGTGTTAAGAATCTATTGTAGTTGACAAAATTTTGTGACGCTTACGATACCTGATTCGTCTGAAACCCAAAAGTCTCGAACAGTACTATCGCTGAAGTGAGAAAAACTTGACGCGAATCGAAAGATAAAAATCTGTCGATTTTAGAGAGGCATTGCTGTCAAAAGAAACATCCACGCCAGCAGAATCAGCGTGGACTGACAACTGATCGTCGGACTACTGCACACGACCAAAATGGAACCAGAATGCACACATCCATATAATACACACGCATTATCTATACGCATAAATCTAAATATGGATCTACATAGATAGATAGATAGATAGATAGATATATATACGTGTACACAAAATAGGTGGCCTGACGCGATAGAAATCGCAGCTTCGAGTAAGACTGTTTGACTTCCCTGCTGTATGGACAGTTTCTAAATCGATACTACGAAGCCGAGGTATTGAAAGGCAAATATACGTCCGACGACCACAAGGGATGAAATAGCCGGAAACTCAACGAGAGATGCTTTTACTTTCCTCTGATTGTAAGTAATCTTGCGATGTTTATGTTTTTATTAATCGTTCCGTGCCGTTAGGTCACTCTAAACCCAAATTATTGAATCTCTTAATCATTATGCTTTCTCACCGTAGATGCTGTTTACGGTAACATGAATTTTTCACAGAAAAATTTGTTACATGGCCGATAACTTTTAGTACATTTTATTTAATTAGAAATATGTTAATTCTTCAAATTATAAAATTGAAAAATTCGCGAATTTGAAATTAAAAATTTTTCAACTTGTAAAACTTGAAAATTTTATGTCTGTAATTTTGAGGATTTATAAATTTATAATTTTGAAAAATTGAAAATATATAATTGCAAAATTTCTGAATTTATAAATTGAAATTTCAAAAATCTAAAAATTTTTAATTTAAGAATTAGTAAATTTGTACTCGTTGAAGCATGAAAATTTGAGACTTACAAATTTTTAAATTTGAAGATTTGAAACACCTAAACGTGAATTTAAAAATGTATCAATTTTTAAATTATAATACAATACAAAATTGTACAGTTCCTCTGCACAATTACAATTTTATTACATCAAATTCAATTATCATAACAGTTTCAATTCTCTTAATTATAATTCTCCTACTTCCAGCAACTATCATAATAGATTATAATTGTATTTTCAGTATAATTACGAATATAATCATAACCCATAGGTGATAAAAATTAATTTCGTTTCTTAAATATTTTGAATAATTTTTTAATATAAGGCATATAACTTTCCTTTAAGATTAATTCGTTTGAAAGTTGCTTATAAAAGTTATTGTCTAAACGCTTAATATGAATATCGCGAATTTTGCCTGCTTACTACACTTTTGCAATTATAATTTCAATTAGACATATATTTGATGTCGAGTTTCCGATGGAAATTTGATATTTTTCACGGCACGGAACAGGTTAAAAATAGAAAAACTTTTGTTCGATACAATCGAACACGATTTTATAATATTTATGGACAGTTTGAAAGTGATGATCGATGAAACTAATGAGTATATCTGGTGAAAAATTTTGATGTACTTTTCTTTTTTCAAAGGAAAGTGATGGATCGCTTCAAGTTTGGCCACTCGAACTTCCGTCTTCTCTAGTGATATAATATTTTTGCAGTATTTTTTTTATGATTTATGATTTATGATTTATGATTTATGATTTATTTTTTAATTAAAGGCAAACAGGATGATTGATGTTGTTTATCTGAACGCGTCAACAACAGTTTATATATTTATCAATGATAAGATATTTGTACAATTTCGAATCATAGAACAAATTAATTAATAGCTTGTCTTCCTGAAAATTAATACTTCTAACTACATTTTACTTCTACAAAACAGTATTTTTATTATTATATAATTAGATCAATCTTTGATTACTACACTCATAATAAATGTACGACAAAAAGAAATAGTTTGTTGTAAAGTATCGTGTATTTTTGTTTTTAATTTCATTGAATTTATTAAAGGCAATTGGTACCGTAGTGGCTCACTTTTGAACACGACAGACTTTCTAGAAAAAAGTGACGATGTAGGGACAGTTTACAACAGTATTCACGTGGAAAATTTGAAATTCTTGAATTGAAATTTTTTAATTCCTGAATTTAATAATTCATAAGTTTATAAAATTCTTTAATATAAGAACTCGAAAATTCGAAATTAAAAACTTCGGAATTTAAAAATTATGAAATATCAATTTATACATTCCAAAATTCCCCAAAAGGGAAATTTGTAGATTTCAAAATTCGTAATTTTAAGATTTCTAGGTACAAACGATTATAAATTTGGAGTTTCTTGCGTGAGTATCTGAAAATTGTAACTTTTTAAATTTCCATATTTGGCTATTCTTTAGATTAAAAGTTGAAATATTAAAAAATCCTGAATTCCCATCGTCCACAACTCGTAAATTCTAAAATTTCTATATTCCTAACTTCAAAAATTCTAACATTCTATAGCATCTGAAATTCTAAACTCCTAAACTTCTGAATTCCCACATTCCCAAATTCGCAACTTCTCAAATTGCTAAATTCTTAAACTTCCCCAATTCTAATTTCTGAAATTCATAAATTCCAAGATTCCTAAATCTTTGGATTTCTCAAAGTGATTATTTGAATAATTTCTATATTTTCTACATTTGAGTTTTTCAATTAAGGACTTTAAGATTGTTAAAGTTATAGATTATCAGTTTCAAAATGTTTAAATTTGAAAATTTAAAAACTCATTAATTTCCAGTTTCGGTCTTCTTAAAATTCTAAATTCATAAATTTGGACATTTTTAAATCCTTCAATTTGACGTCATTTATATCTGAAAGCTGGTGAAATACCCAGTTAAAATTTTCCAAATGTAGTATGTGTAGACTTAAAATTTCCAAATCCCTAAATCCAAAAATTTGCAAATTCTCAATTTCTTTTTAATTTCCTTGTTCCTCTCACACTAAAATCGTAAATTCCTAAATTCCAAAATATATAAATTCCTAAATTTAAAATTTGTAAATTCGTAACTGTCACTTTTTCCAGAGAAACCGTCGGCTCGCACTTTACATTATAAAATCTCCCGAAAATAATTTACTCGGTAATGCTACATATGACCTCTTCAAGATGGTTGAAATAAACCTAAAATTACGATATCCACTGATGCCCATAAAATATGCATTGGTTAGAGCGTTAAATTAAAATTCTTATGACTCTCTTCACAGGAAATTGAAGCCACTCGTCTGCAATGTAGATCAGAATTTTATCAAGTACCTCGTTTCAGAAATTTCGTTGAAATGTTCAATTTTGAAACGCATTCAAGTATGGTTTAACTAACGCGGACGGAATTCCAGTCTTACTGGTTGAAAACAGAAGGAATTTCACTTTATTACGAACATCTCGTCAGAGACAGATACATAAAACGAGCTAATTTGCTTCCGTTTCTCTCAGCGAGAGATTATGCTATTTCCTTAAACAAGTATTATAGAAGATCTCTCTTTTTTTTGTCAGGATTTTTCATCGAGTTTGTTGTTCACTGAATCGCAAGATCTTCGTAGCGAGAGAGAATTTCTCTTGTTCACAGAATATCCTTTCATTCCTTTATTTCGCCTTGCGAATTCATCGATCTTCATCAGCCATCAAATTCTTCTATTCTTCATTATTACTGCGGACATATTTTTATACTAGCTGCTACGAATCTAATAATTTTTACTCTTTTCTAATAAATTTATAACTATTATCTCGTTGTAGTGTTTCTTTTTTTGTGAATATAATATAACATTTTTATATTAAATCTTCGTTTTGGACTTTAACATGCCTCGATGCAACATAGGTTTCATATTAAACCTAGTGTCTTGAGTATTATGTTGCAGGAACTTGTTATTGGTTCTCGGTCTTTACAGATTACTAAATTTGTCAATTTTATTATATCCAAATTCCAACTTTTCAAATTTCTTAATACCAAAATTCTGATTTTGCGTAATCTCGATATTCTCAGATGTTCAAATCCCGTTTCTGAGTGTCCTAAATTCTCAAATTTTCTAATTTCCAGATGTCTAAATTGTTTAATTTATAATTCTCTCAGGTTCCAAATTTTTTAATTTCTTGCAGTTTCGGTATTCACTGAACAATATAGACTGCATGAAGAGAATATATGCTAAGTCTTACAACGGCACGAGTTACGAATGTGGAGCAAACTTCCATCAATCCCCCACTTCCGTTACATATTCATATTTTACGCGTATTTCAAACGCAGTCTTCATCTTGTTACACGGATGTAAATTGTACCGTGCAATAAAGGTTTCATGAATATCCGCGATATTGTCTTTGGCAGATACGTATCTTAATTTAATTAATCTTGTCTCGTGCATCTTTCTGGTTGTATGATATACTTTACCTAAGTAAATATGTATGTCGATTGCGCACTCCTTACCCCATTTAACGTAAAATCTATCGCTGATGTATGATTGCATCTGATGGTGTATGGCACTTTCGAAATGCTGGCATCGAGTAATTGTAATTCGTTACATAATATACTCAACCATATTGATTTTTTTACTGCGACCTCTAAACGCAACATATTCAGCTTCCATAACGATAATATTATTGTTATGGAGATTTTCTCGATTTCCAGTGTATTGGATTATTTCTGATACCTACTACCACACCGCTACATGAGTATCTATCATCCGCGTCACTCTCCCAATCTGCGTCACTAAATATTTCAATCTCAGCATCATCCTGCTTATACATTAAGACCTTTTCCTTCGTAATAGATAAATATCTTAGTATTCTTTTTGCTTGTACCCAGTGCATTCTACCTGCACTTGTAACAAACCGTGCTAATTTTTATACCACGCACATTATATCTGGTCGCATTGCGTGTACTAAATACAGGGTGGCTGGAATGAACTTTTACAACTTCACACCGCTACAGCAGATATACTTTTTAATATTTTGTTTTATCCAAAGGAAGAAAATAGCCGAAAAACATTCAAGAAAATGATTTAATGCTCATTGTTCGATATAACTTCCCTTTGCACGAATAATTTCATTCGAACGATGAAAGAATGAATCCTACGCTGCCCGTATGTGAGATTGTGGAATCTTCTTCCATTTCCGGACAAGTGCTGATTTTAGAGCGTCCAAACTTCGATCTTTTATTACATTGACCTTGGACTTCAAAATAGCCCAAATACATTACATTCAATCATTAAATAGATTATTAAATATATTAGCTAAATATAAAGCAATTACAGAATTATGTTTCAAATCCATCACTATAACCTTACTTTGAAATGTAGTTTGTATACGAAAATGCTTCTTCATGCCTATAAACAATTGAATGAACTATCAATATGGCAACTTTCAGATGGATTGCGTGAGCGGATCGACAGTCGCATCAGTATGAACTTAGTAACAGATCATTCCACCCACCCTGTATATTAGAGATCTAATTAGTTCCCCATACGGTATTTCTTTCATCCCATTCTCCTCATACTTCCTACGACCATCGTGACTCGACTGCTTTAAACCTGGTCTCATAAGCATTTTTACGCCTTTAGAGTATCATTCGTGTTATACTTACCTAACAATTTTTCTACGTATTGTTCTTGCGAAAATTTTATTTTATTTCTCACATGAATAAGATGTTATTCTTAAATCTCTTATGTGGTATTGAGACATCAATACCATTTTCATTTGTTGTAATTTATCTTTGCTCTTACTAAGTCTTGAAAATGAATTAAATAAATTATAATCTCCTTTTTATTTTAATTGTTTATTTTATTCTGCGGCTTGGAAGGACGTTTTTACTGTTTGAAATGCGGTCGAAAATGAGGCGACATTCAATCTACAAAAACAAAATTCTAGCATTCAGGTAAAGAAAGGAACACTATGCCTGTGCTATGTTTATTGTCCTAGCCTTCGCTGACGAAACAGACTCCGACTCTTAGACCCGATGGTGCCATTACGGTTCCTTTAAATAAAAAAGGCCGTGCCTTTTAATGTTAGGATCCGTTTTGCTACTTCCTAATGTACAAATAATTCAACACTAAGTAAGAGTAAAATATCATCTACATAAGGTGTTAAAAGAACTTCGTTTTCATTTACGTAAGTACAGTTGTTAGTGCGTATTTTTGGAATCGTATTTTCAATCAGAAATGCATCAATGGCATTATTCCAGTCGCGTCCCGATTGCTTTAATCCGTAAATTGGCTTATTCGGTTTTGCTACTTTATTTTCCGATTCCGTACTTCCTGGCGTTAACTTCGTCTGAATTTCTTTAGATAGTACCCCGTATTGGTATGCGCGCTTGACGCTTAAATGGTGGTACACAACAGCCATAACTGAGAAAGCTAATAGTAGGCTAATTGTTTATCGGTTGGCAACAGGAGCGTACGATTCCAACTAATCTTCATTTTTTCTTTGGTTGAATCCTTGTGCCACTAATGTTGCATCATACCTAATAGCTTTACCGGATGGCTCCGTTTCGACTTTGTATATCCTCTTTCTACATTGATAGAAATGTATTGATATTTCATGTTTTCGAATCTTTCTATTACCTCCCATGCATTCTTACACTGTAAACTCTGTAATTTTTCGTTCGTAGCCGATTTCTATTTCTCTGATTGAGGTGAATTTTCTGCTTATTCATAAGTAACCAGTTCTATTTCAGTTAGATTAATCGCTGTATTCGTCGGTTTGTCCTTGCTGCTCCATGAATTCCTTATTACTTTCTTCTACCTAGTCATTTTGTCCTCTGTTCCATCTGAACCACTTTGGCCATTACCTGTGCTTTCCCTCGTTTCGTCTGCTCAGTCATTTTGCATTGCAGTGATACCTAGACTATTTACTTTATTATCCTCGGTCATATCTGTATTTGATTATACTTTAATCGGTTTCGCTGCATCCAGTACAATGTGTTTATCAGTAAGTATAATTTCATACATTTTCTTATTATAAATATACTCATAACTATTTACACCTTCTACGAATTCCATATGTTTTGAGTGCATTTTGTCATTCTTGGTAATGTCCCATAAACTATGTTCCTTCATTTGACTTGAATAGCCTACAAATAGGCATTCGTTCGCCCTTGAGCTAAGCTTATTTCTGCTTGGTTGCGGAATGTGTACGTATATTAAACGTTCATACATTTATAATCACTTTATGCATTGTTTATTTCCCATCTATACATCCTCAGATTCATTATCATCTATATTTGAATGAACTCTATTTCTAACGTATCACTCCGCCTGTAATGTTTTCCATCAAAATATTTTGGATAGTTCTGTACCTTTTAACATAGCACGTATGAGATTTGAAAAAGTTCTATTAACCCTTTTAACTACATCATTAATTTGTGGCGTATACGTGTTTATGTGCTCATGTTTTATTTCTAACTGATTTAACAACGCGCTTACATATTTATTGCAAAATTCTAATCCATTGTCGGTTGTTACTTTTGTTACCTTTTTATCAATCCCTCTGTCACTTCTAGCATATAAAGTTCTTTTTCTAAAGTAATCATTAGTAAATATCAAGAAATATTTTGGTTCCCCTATTGAGATAGCTGCACATAAATCTGAGTGAACTAACTTTAATATAATACATTCTATGTTTGCTCGTTTCTTATACTTTTGTACGGTATCTTCGTACACTTACTAATACTACAGTCATTGGTATGAATATTCTCGATTGTTACTATTATCTAATCATCTAAATAAATCTTTCCTTGATAATTCTCGAATATTGTGCGGACTTGCGTGACAAAACCTTTGGTGGCATTTATCAGTTCATTCGTATTATTACCTTTCCTGTTTCTTGTTATTTTAGCTTCAACAACATATTATATAATCCTACTTTGCAGAAAGGCTCCCCGACTATTATCCTGTTCTTTTTATTTCGGATCCTTACATATTTTGTGACGCTGACAAAAAATTTCGTCGCACATTAGGAACATGATACACATTAGTTTCTATATTAATGTTACCAACACCAATCGTCTTGATACTATTTCCTACGTTACTACTCGCTGAATAAATTATCACATTTACAATGGTTCTATAAACGGAAAACTAATATTTGTACTTACATATGTACGTTGTAGTTATCTACTACGTCACTATGTAGTTATGGCTATTTTATTTATCTATACGATTATTTCTCGGTAACTGAATTTACGGTATTACTTCATTAATATAATACGTATATTTATTCTTCGAATATTACTTCACCAATTTAAGAAACCCAAAATAATAGAGTCAAACTAAAATAATCACATACAATTGCGAAGAAATAACAAAATATAAAGCTATACATTTTTAAACCGGACAAATACAAAATTAAGTAGTGATCGTATGGATGTACATTTCTTTCTTAACGCATGGTTGAAACGCATTTCACAAGAATATAACCGCCGGAAGCGCGAGTAACGTTGCTGCTAGTCTTCTTTTCACTTACATTAGAGTGTCACCTGAAGTTTACTATCTTTTAACACTTTCTCTTAAACTCAATACCTTATCCAATTGAACCCAATTGCTTGATACATTTAATATGCGTTTGGCCACTTCAAGCCTTTATAAGTTTATCAGCAATTATATTACCTGTATCATTGTATACGGTGACATCAAAGTCGATCTGCACTCCGAGCTCCGAAAAAGTATTTATTAATTATATAGCTTCGTTTAATGAATCAATAATGATGGTACACTCTGCTTCCATAGTGGACAACGCAACCGTTTGTTGTTTCCTTAATTCCGAAATTAGGCCTCTACAAATATAAAAAATATAACCCGTAAATGAATGCTGGTCGTTTGTACAACTTCACAATCGGCATCTATAAAACCTTTCAGAAATCATGTCCTGATTTGTAGGTAGATTATAGTGAACAGTAGTCCATACCCTTCAAATCATACCCTTAATATACCTCAGTACTCCCTTAGCTACCTCCCAATTAGTCTTAAGGAAGCAGTTATTAAATTGGCATAAATATCTCACCGTAAAGACAATGTCTGCTCTAGAAACAATGGCTACGTATTTGAGACCACCTATTAGCTCGCGCGTCTTCTCTTTAGTATTTGGTACAGACTTCTCTTCAGTGAGCGCAATACCTGAATGGCTTTGTGTTGTATTCATGGATCATGTTTTTGAAATCATGTACACGCGCATTATATATTGAAAAAAGATTATTGACCCTAAACGCTAGATCCTAGTCATACCGGAGAGCACAGACGCATCACGCACCATGCATACCCTCTCGCACATACCCATTTCTATCTCATGTATTACCATACTGTAGTCTAACACTTTGTTTATGTGAAACTTTTCTAATAATTTGTTAATATTCGGTCCCTGGCTTAACTTTATGTTCCCTTGTCAACTAAACTGTCAATTCCTATACAGACTTAATGTCTTCTAAATCCTTTATACTCAGAGTCCTTAAGTAAACAGTCTTTCGAATGTTATACCCCTTTTAAGTCTGTATACACATTATAATGACATCCACATAAACGATAATCAGGAGAAAATGCCCCCCTTTTTCACGACGATGAACACACGGGCCGAGATTTGATAAAATTAAATCCAAAGATTTAAGTTCCTTATCTTACCCGCCACGCCACTGCCATACCACTTGCTTCAAACCATGAAAAGCTGTCATTAATTTGGAAACTTTATTTTCTGATTTCACTTGTTACAACATCCTTTTGGCTGTATCTTGAATTAGGCTATTTTCCCCTTCCGATTCGATTCATTTCTCTACTATCTTCCGTGTGTTATCCGGTATCTCGATTTACACATCTTCTTCCAACGAACCGTTTAGATAAGCGGTGGTTACATCAGTCTTATGTATCTTCATCTGATAATGCGCTGTTAAAGCGACGGCTAACCGAACTGATCCCATACGTGCTACCAGTGCAAAGGTTTCAGTGAAATCCATCCCGGGATGTTAGCTGAGCCGTGAAGCCACTTATTTTATTTTTTATCTCTTGATTCCTTCATCTGGGCCATATTTGTTAGTTAAAACTATTCGGAAGTTTATAACGTTCTGCCTTTGGGTTTCTCGATAATATTTCAAACATCTTTTTTCTTCATAACAAATAGCTATTTATTTGTATCCGTGTTCGACATATCAGTGTTCAAAGCAACTTCGGTAGCATACCTACATACGTATTCTTCACGGCTAGCACGGACCCCAGTATACATCTTTCGTGGCCTCTCTTCGATTCTGTATGGCCTTCCTGTTCATCATCTTCGTTATTATTTCCTTCACTTTTTTCATCAATACCTTCAGTCATACTAGTATCAGCCGAAGAATCACTTGAGAATTAAATTGCCTGATTTTCTCCATCAAATCTGCAGTTGCATTCGTTTTGGCTGAAGAAACACTCGAGAACTCAATGTTAAGAGAATTTGTGTCTTTATTTTCAACATCCTTTAGACAAGTTCTACGTTCTCGAAGATTTTATTATCCGTAGTATCTGTGAATGTTACATCATGGCTCATAACAATCCTGTTTATATCTGTATCTGGGACACGGTTCCTTTTCGAGTCTTCATCGACTCCAAAAATTTATATTCTATGTCCTTATTATCCAAGTTTTTTCTCTGCTTTAGATCCAAAAATGTGCAGGTCTTTGAAATTCACTCCGCTCTATCTCTCTATGGGTGTTGTTCCTGTAGCTCTAGTAAACAACCTGAGTTCCAGATAGTTTGCAAAATGCACAGCTTCACCCCCATATTTCCGATCGAGTACTACATCTTGCCATTTCCATTAAAATCTTATTTTACCTTTCAGCCACTCCATTTTGTTCGGGAGTTCGGCTTAGTGTATATTGGTGTTTTATGCCTTTCCCTCGAAAAGGGTCTTGTAGTTCTTTATTCGTCTACTCTGTGCCCCTGGGTGACCTGAAAATCTCAGGAACTTTATTGAACTCCGTTTTTACTTCTTGTATGAAATCCTTGATTTTACCAGCGTCGTCCGACTTACGATTTCGCAAATATATAACTGTGTATGTACTGTAGTTATCCATTGAGGTTAATATGTACCGTTTATGATTCGGAGTGATGGTTTGCATGAGATCACAAACATCAGTATATATTTAATCTAATATCTTTTTCGATTTTATTTTATTTAGACTTTCTTTCTTTAGAAACAATCTTCCTTTACCTCGCAATTCTAAATAGTGACCCCTTGAATAATATCTTTGCTTACTATTAATCAGATGGCTTCATGATCTCTCTGTCCCAATCTATGCCAAGTATGCTGACAATTTGAAGATTCCCTTCTTTGTGTCTACATGTGAATTCGCCATTTTCTTTTTCTAAGAATTCTGTATAGGAACCATTCTCCATACTTACATTTTCCTTGTCGCACACTTTGTAGGATATGAAGAAATGTTCTAGTCAGTGCACCAATCATTTTGGTTTCAATATGGAAGCATACATACTTCCCCGTATGTACTTCCCCATACAGTACATATATATCCCCGTGCACGCTTCGTTATGCGTATCTATGTCAACAACCTGGCCTGCCATTAGTTTATAATTATTGGACCATATAAAAACTCTCCGCGGTTTTTTCATACACTGTCACGATGCAACGCCACTCCCTTTCTGTTGGCCAATTCTGGTTGCTCTTTCTGTATTGTTTCGTTCAAACGGTCGAGTTGTGCACAGTACAGGACCCAATTGATGGTTTCGTCAGGTTGCAGCAACTCATAAAGGACAATTCCCTTCCAATCCCCCCAAACACTCAACAGATACTTGTCTGCCGACAATCCAGGCTTCAAAGTCGTTTGTGGAGGGTCACCAGCCTTTAATCATGATCGCTTGCATTTTATATTCTCGTATTTCACCCATTTCTCATCGTTCGTAATGATTCGCTTCAAAAATAGTTCGATGTCGTTTCGTTTCAGCAGCATTTCACTAATGGTAATTCGGTCAATCAAATGTGTTTGCATTAATTCATGTGGCACACAAATATCGAGCTTCTTTTTGTAGCGTACTCTTTTCAAATGATTCCAAAGTGTCATGCGGTTAATGTTTAGATCCTCCGCTATTTCCTCACAGCTTGCGTGCCGGTATTGTTTCGCCAGTAAGTAAAATTTCATCGACTTTTTCAGTGACTGGCCAACCAGAGCGAGGTGCATCTTTGATATCGAAATTTCCGGATCGTAATTGAGCAAACCACTCCTGGGTTCTTTGTTCACTGACAGCATTCTCACCGCACACTTCACAAATTTTTTGATATACTTTTGCAGCGTTTTCACCTCTTTTATAGTAAAAAATCATCACATAGCGTATTTCCTCAGATATTTCATTCGTTTTTAAATCAATATAACTTTTTACACGAGCAACGAATTAGAAAACTATGTGCACAAAAAATGTAAGCTGAAATATCACCTTTTTAGCGCATGTTCGTTTGAGACAATCGGGTGAGTGACTTTTTATATAACCCAATATTTCTATTCTTTTCGTTACACTTCTTATATTTCCTGCAGTATTTTTTGTATGCTTCTGTTTCTTACAAAAAAAGCAAGTGAATAAGCTTGATCTATCCTTAAATTGGCTTGAACCAGATATGTCCATATGCGTCATATTCTATACTTCGTTGCTTCTCTGTGAATCATTTTTAGAACTTTGGCATCTTGTAGCTTCATCAATCGGTTTTCCTTTGACCACTTGTAAAGTTAACTCATTCTCATATCTCATTTACAATGCTACAATTAAAGTACTGTAGGAATCTGGTAGATTATTTAACGTTATGGAAATAAGGAGGTTTTCTTTTAGTACTTCCCCTACAGCTGCAAACTAATCCACAAGACTCAACATTTCATGAACATGGTATTCTATGTTACTACCGACTATTAACTTTAAATAAAGCTCATTGCTTAGGGGTGCCTTTTGATGATATTCCCTTAATGTATCCTATTGCTGTCTTTGTTCTTTATGTTGCCCAATAAACGCTTAAACTACAATGAAAACCTTAAATTAAATTTCTTAATTTCTCGATTCTTTTTTAATCCTAACGATGTCGAATTTCAAAATATAAATTTGTTATCTTTGAATCTTTTATTTTGTCTACAATTTCTGGAATTCATATTTCCCCACATTCTGAAGTTCTTAATCTGTCAAGATCTCAAATTTATAAATTCTCATGATGTCAGATTCTTAAATTTCTAACTGTCCATTCCTCAAACTTCCAAATTTTCACATTCTCAAATTTTCAAACTCCCGCTCACAAATTCACCAATTTTCATGCTATCAAATTTTCAAACATCCAAACTCTCGAATTCTCAAACTGTCAAATTCCCAAATTCTCAAATTTTTTTTTTTTTTTTTTTTTTTTTTATTTCAGGGTTTAAAGTCGCATCAACATCAGAGGTTATTAGCGACTGTTTACTAATTTAGACACTTATTGCTATTTGCTGGTTACTTGAAAGGGGGAAAAAAAAACCGGTTCTATAGAGATTTAAATCATATTGAAATTCTCAAATTTGTGTACTATAAAATTCTCAGATTTCTAAATTTCCGGATTCTCTGATTACTTAATTCTCAAATTCTTGTATTTAAGAGTTCTCAGTCGCTCAAACTCCCACTTCCAAATGTACAAATTCTCCGATTCCAGTGTTCCTAAATTTCCTGAATTTCCAAATACTCAAATTTGCTGATTCCTATACATTCATATTTTCAAATGGTCACATTTCCAAATCTCTGCACTTCTATATTTGATACTTTATGAATTTAACAGTTCCTTATTTTCCAAATTTCTGAATTCTATACACTGTACACATTGGAAGCTTTTATCAGACAGATTTCAGCGAACAGTGTGTCCTTATATCTCGACGTCGTTATTTTCGCTTCAGGGAGTCTACTATGCTCATCGGTGCACAACTTTCTCCCGAAAATGTAACTTCGTTGAATTTGAAATTAAGCTGTTACATATTATCCATCTCCGCAACTTCTTAGATATACAGATTAATAATTTTGCAATACTCTATCGATGGTAGCGTCGCTGAATATTACTTTTAAAATATCAACAAACGATATCAGAAAGAACGGTCTGAATTTTTACAAGTACATCGTAGTTACGTATTTGCAACCGTTCAATAATAATTGTATAAAAGTGTCGACGCGTAGAAAAGAAAAGAAGAGAAGGGTAGAGTTTCTGCTATTTTCTTGATGGAAAAGACGAAAGTCTGCCGACTGCGTCGATCAAGTTTCAGAGAAAAATTTCCTCCTTTTCATCGCCGTTCGAGAACTTCTGAAACGATTCTCTCCGATCATCGAACACAGTAATTTCGAGCGAATTATTTCTCGTCGTTCGCTTTCGTGCAATTTCTTTCGGGGTATCGGGTTTTCTTTTAAATTTTCCACCTTGTTCTGTATTGCAAAGTTCGAGATGCGATAGTCTCTTTTTAATGAGAATCAAAGGGCCCTTGCTGAAATGAAATATGGAATTTTGCCTGGAGATTAATCGCGCCACTCTGGTCTCTGACGCACGCCTCTATTTAAATTATGCCATAATCTCATATAATTAAGTTACCGTGGACGATGTGCTTCATTTTTGAGGTGAAAGAGTAAATAAATGGTGAATAATGATTTCTTCGTCGCTTAATATTAGAATTTGACAAGTTCAAATTGTATATTATGATTTTTTTAATATACTATTCTCATTTTTTAATATTACTATACAGGTATAAAATTGATTGAAAGTATACTAATACTCATTGTAGACTGTTAATCGTTGATAATGAGCATGGAGTCTGATATGGTCCAATGGTCAAGCACTGGGTTTGCTTTACGTATTCGCGACTACACTTTTTTACTATTTTTTAATTTCAATTAATATGTTAACACAGGAACCCGATGACGTCCCTATTCGATCACGTACGCTTTTATTTCGTTTATTTTATTAAAATAAGAACTCAAATTCAATTATGGATTTTATTAGTACTTTAATCAGTAGTGTATGATGAAAATGTAAGAAATGAATTTTGTTAATTAGTCTATATATAGAATTACAACATGATTAACGCAATTAACTGTCCGTTATATTTTCTTGCAAAAATGCAGCATGCAAAAGCAATGCAATTAAAATTATTTTAGTTTATCGAATATAAGTGAACAGTAAATTTGATAATTAACAAAATTACTAGTAATATTTCCTATCCTTCATAATAATAAGTTTTCGTGGTGCCTTGTTAAAATTATTCAAATTTGCAATACGTCTGAACAGAAAAAATAAGAAGACTGTAAATGCCAAAGCTAGGAAAACAACTTTTTGTTTACCGAAATGGTATGTGGCATCGAAATGTGTTACAACTTGTCGTTTATGAAAAATATAAGTAATTATAATAACATTTCCATACATATTTATGGACATTGGTTTAGTAACATCTTTTATAAACGGAAAGCAGCTTTTTAAAAAATGGTACAGCCTTTTGTATTTACACCGTGAGTATTTCTCTTTACAACAGTCTTTTCAACAAAAAATATTTGTTTGTTACTACTTTACTGAATTGCAATTTTTTAAAAAATGATAAACATCATGCACTTGGCGGTTATCTTTTATTTTAAAATTAACAATTTTGTTTAAAATTGCATATATAGTAAATTAATTTTTAAGTTACAAGGAAATAATAATTTTTAAAGATTACAAAAAGATTACAAATAGTTTCTATATATATACTTCGTTTAAAACATTATTATGTTGTATCACACCTGTTACAAACGTATACATTAGATTGTTTCTCCTGAGTAGTTCAATTATAACTACAAAATTTTGCATATATAATATTTCAACAAAAATATACAATGTCATTAAGTGCTTAAGTTACCGAATTAATAATATCAAAATAATGGGACAAAAAAATTATGAGGCAGTAAAAATAATAATAGCCGGGGCTCTAACGTTAACAGTTTCAATTAGTATACTAATGTTTCAGTTACTAATAATTGCAGAATCTCTGTTCTTTTTCTAAACAATAAGTACATAAATATTTGTAATTATTTCGTAATCATCACATTGTCACTAGAGTGCCATCCTGCACGGGATAAAGGATACTTTCTTAATTTAGTTACTTATACTTGCGAGTATAAAGCAAAACGCAACTGAAAATTAGGTATTGCCAAAAGTATTTTTTTAATTTTTTGCATCACACAAAAACGTAACAATAGAGAAAAACTTGAAAGTGTGTATATGAAGATTGCTAATAAATCGTATTGATTGAAAATTCTGATGTATTAAATTGTTGCAAATGAAGTAGCCGATTCTAAGACATCAAAAGTCTAATGAAATTTGATAACATGAAAGTACCACAAAGTAGTGATTTTGATTTATCAGTATAACGTTTAATTTTATTGAAAATAACTACGTAAATTTTGTATAAATCATTTTAATTTGCCCATATAGATTTGGAAAAATCGTTGTATTAATTATGTGGTACAATTGTCATGAAGATATTTATCTCACAATCAACAGATTTATATTGCGAATATTAACGAAAAATTTGTGTGACTATTTTAATCAAATATTAAATTTCAGATTTACGTAATATGAGTGATACTTTTCAATGATCTTATGTGGTCAAACTGTGTTAGACACTGGAGGTTCTAAAATCGATCACTATTTACTATAACCGAAGCCTAGCCACCTCGTATTTAAAATATTAATAAAGTGTTTATGCAGTTTTTTTATTGAACTTCAGCTTCAAACTTTTACGATATAAGTGTTATTTTACTGTAGTTTCACATCATCAGATCATGCCAGATTTTAGACGTGTAAAAATGAACTATTTAGTATTCCATGGTCTGATACATAGGAAGACGGTTTTTTGACAGCCACCTGTTTTTGACGAAAAATATTAACGAACAGAATAGATAGTTATTTTCTTTAAACTTGATTTCATTTAAGTTTTAAATTTATGTATCATAAGTGGTATTTATAGATATTTTTATGTGGTGAATTTTGTATCAGATTCTAAAACCAGTCACTGTTTTCTTTAATTGGCAACGTCATTTTATATCAAGAATTTTATTGACGAATTTATGTAAACTCTTTCGCCAAACCTTTAGCTTCACTTACATGCGCCACAAGTGTTATTTTGCTGTAGTTTTGTGTCATCAGACTTTCTACTTTCAAAATCAGCCATTTCAATCGCCCTAACTTAATCGTAATAAATAAAACTAAAAGTAATTGCTAAGCGCATATTCGCAATTGAGTCATTACTAGCAAGAGTATCATTTTGAATAAATACACTCGTTTTGAAATTACAGTGACAATATTTACTAATTTTATACAGTACCGTTCAAAAGTTTGGAAGCAGTTGAAACAATTTTACAAATAGTTATATGTAGAACTTTTATTAGTTTCAAAATTGTATACACTACAAAAGTTTATTATATCTACATTTCGATATTTATAGATGATTATGTACAATCAAATAGATTTTAGATGAACAAAAGAACATACTTTATTACATTTTTTGCTTACTATAGTAATTATTTATTAATTTATGAACAAATTTTAGGCATTCTAATTACACTGAACAACAAATTTTTACTTTTTTTATTATTTTGTAACCGCCACTATGGCATTCTTATACAGTTTTTTCGAGCTGGATATAAACCTGAAATCCATTTAAAAATAATTGCAAATTTTCAAAGTTAAAGACCTATTGTTCTTTTATGATAGTAGCTATTCTGTGGCCTTTGACACGAGACAAATCTGTGAACTTTCCCGAATAAAACGATAAATTGTTATTATATTTGAAACATTTGAATATGTTGTAATGACAGTAAGAAAGATATTAAAAACGCACCAATTTCTTCCGATGTTTTTCAATTTATTTAAAACTTGTTGTATTTATTGAAATAGTTCGACAAAACACACGCCGCTTCCGGCGGTACGCAATGTTGGAGCTGCGCGTATGTGTTAGTACAATCGCTTAAAAAATGCAGGTTTATTACAAATGAAACTTTAAAAATCAGTGCCATTATGAAGATTATTTATATATAATTTATATTGTTTAAAGGTAGTTAAGGTTGTATAGTTTTATTATGTAATATGAATATTCATGAATATGAAATGTTTATAGCAGTAATTCCGTTTTAGAAAATTTCTATTTTTCCAAAATTACGAAGATATATTTGGAATAGTTCATTACAGTTAAGCGTTTATAGCATATATCTCTTAAAATGTTACAATTTATGTTAAATCATTTTAACGTGTGAAATGCATATGAAAAATAATTTTTCGATAAAATTAAACAGGATAAAGAATTTATTCTGTATTTTCGAGGCACAATAAATTTTTAATAAACGATTATCTTTGGTGTATTATAGAAAAATTGTCTAGCTAACGAAAAAAACATGACTGCTTCGAAGCTTTTGAAGGACAATATTTCACCTAAGAGAACTTCAAGGAGTAATATTTAATATTTTGAAATTTGTACATGTCACTGTCCCTGTATTTTCCACTGTTAAACTCATTTATGCCAAAATAGCGAGCACAATTCACCGTAAAGTTAGTCTATTTCACGCAAACGAAAGATTCAGATAACGGAGCCAACAAAGTTTTCAGCTACTCTTAAATCTATCAAAATTTAAGTTAAGTGGCTAGAAGTTTCATATTACTACGCGATTCCCTTATGATGCATTGCCGTTATTGTTCTCGAAAATTTATTCGCTTACGATTTAATGACTCTCCGGTGTTTTATTAAATAAATGAATTTATCGTATTATTACGATTAACATATTCACAGCCGGTTGTTCTCAGTTTTATAACATTAAATCATTTGTTCTCCATGCACAGAGGTGCAAAAGATAATATTTAAAATGTAAGGAGAAAATCATCAGCTAAAATTTTAATTTCATTTAAAAATTTTTTTCTCAAATTATAAAAAATTATTTCTTTAAGATTTGTATTGCGTTAGCGTTAAAGTATTTATGTGAGGACAGAAAGTTAAGCGAACAAATTAGAAATCTGATTGTAGACTTTCTGGCATTAAAATTAGAACTAAAATCACAAAAATTATTCAAAGTAAAATTAGTAAATAGAATTTATTTACAATGGGTTGTAAGAAATAAAAGTAAGAAATTAAAAGTAGAGAAATAAATATTAAAATAGCAGAAGATAGTAACGCAAATTCATGTTGGTGACTGTGAAGGTGTTAATATAATAATACACTGAAGTCGATACACACATAGTTCTCATCAATGGTGCTTATAAACTTTATTGAAATAATTCTGTTAAGTATATTCAGCCGAATACGAATTGTTTACAGAATTATAGTACTATAGTGTTGATAGTGTTAGGGAACCCATAAGAGAACTACTCTTTATCTTTATAAATTGTCACTTTCGTTATCGCTACTATAAATGTACATAATTATATAACTTACAATGGTGCTGAAATAAGTCAAATAAAAAAATTATTTTAATTTTTTTGTATAATTTTTGTTTTCTCTTTATATGAACTTAATTATAGCTTATGAACTTCACTTTTGTATAGTGAAATAGAAGGTTGGAAAATTACAATAAAACATCTTAAAATCGTAATATTTGCATTAGTATTGAAATGGCAATCTAAGAATGCTTAATTGGAAAATTTCTTACTTCCGTCAGTATTAGAATAATAGAAATATTCACGACCACACCCAAAGAAAGCACAAATAAAAATTTCTCTACATATATCTTCATTAGTGTCATATTTTTTCTGTGTAATGTTCTTTCATATAATTAATTCATTTTAGTTAGTTATAACGTTACATTTCATAAAAATATCTGTGCTGTAATAAGAAGCAGGATACAATGAAATATAGTAAGAGAAGTGTTTAAATAATATTTTTTGTAAGTAACAATGTACTTAATCAATCTCATTTTATAAACTTAATTAATTTTACATAGTAAATTAAGAACAATATAAATAGAATTGTAGAAAAAATATCTCGCAAATATACATTATTTTGTAAACTTCTTGCAGCTCAGATAGACTCATAATGATACTTTTTTTTAGATATTTCCATCCGACCGATAATGTATTAACATTACGTTAAAACTGTTAGCTGACCAAACAACGATCCCTTGATAACTGCTGGTACAGTTCTTGAAATCTAACGAGAAAACCAGTGATATGAAAATGAAAAATTGTAGTAGGTAAATTCTGTTTGACGTCAGAAGTATATTTTACGAGTTTAACAGGATATCAATGAACATCCGTCAGACGATTCGATAACTTTTCTTTTTATCGGTTTTCTGTAAGTCAATATTTCAGATTAAAGTCCGAGCTACCATGAAGAATTATTACTTTCTACGAAACGCACAAATTTAATGCCAAAGATTCGATGAAAAAACCTTCGATTATAAAATTCTTCAACTTAACAATTTCTTATGTTATTAACAAATAAGAAAATCGCGAAAATTCTTTCGCAGATGAAAATAAGGGCGGTCGATTTTTAAATTTGTTTACAATTTTTGTTTTTAACATCTTTTTCAAATTTATTAACGAATTCATACATTTTCAAATATTTAACGAATTCGACTTCCTAAAATAGTCTCGTGATTTCTGTATCAAAAAGGCTACTTTTTCTGTTCAGTTTTAAATTTTGGATTTTTTAGCAGACGAATTAACTGCTATAATTTTTTGTTTCATATTAATTTTCTGCCGACACACATACGAAACGATATTATTCGATTTCTACCACAAACATGGAATACCGTTAATTGTACGTTTAAAAATAATTTTTTATCAATGCTTTTAAATCGTAACGGGTTTAATTTTTCACGTTTCGAACTTGATTGTGTGCTTTTATCGGTCCATTGGTAGATATTTAATCATAATTATTTGTGTAATGCACTTAGGTTATTTCGTATATTGTGTTTTACTAAAAACGAATACGATACATATTATTTTTCTGTTTTCTTTCTTCTCAGAAAGAAACATTTTATGAATTCTTTGAATATGCCTGAGTATTTCATCATTTTCTCCAAGTTTTACATGTTTCTGACAAATTTATAGGTTTTCCATTCTAACCGCTGTCGTAAATCCATCGAATTTTTATTGCAGCTGAACACATTAAATTTTTAAATATACCTGAGAGAAAGAACGTTCGCAGAATGCAAATGATCGATCTATATACATCCCCGCGTTCTAGCCATTCCTTATCGAAAGCACGATTTAAATATTGCCGGGCATTAAGTGAAAATGATCATAAATATTCGAGCAAGTGTTATACGCTGCTCGTGTTAATTTCGTTGATTTCTTTTCCTCTCCATTAACCACTGATTCAATTTCGTAAAGGAATATTATACAACTATTTATAAATTTTATTGCGTCTTCCAGAAGATACTATTGAGTATTAAACGCCAATAAACTGATTTATAGTATTTGCAACAATATTTTACTTTTGTTTCGATTAATAAAAATTATTGGAATATGTCTTTATCTCGAACTGTAATTATAAACATTATCGATGAATTTTTTAATATATTAATTGTGTCCGTCGATTGAAATTATATACAGTATAGTCATACACTCATTTTTATAAAAAGATATTGAGGTAAACATTACAATATCGTGGAAAGCTACGCCCTGTATTTTGTATATGTTGTCAGGTTATAATTTTGGATAACTTGTTTCTGTACGTATAGTGATCGAACTCTTCCAGTTTTTTAGATATTCACAAAAGTATGTACACCATAATACTTGTCTTAACTGTATAATTCTTATCGGTATTGACAACTACAATATAAACTATGAGTCCGTACTGTATCGGAAAAATTATCATATTCCTGTGCAAGCAGAAATCAGATCTGTGTATTAAAATTACAACACATTTAAATAACTAATTAATTTGTCATATATTATTGTGAGAACTAAAAACTCATACAATCTCATTTTCGCGCATAAGTCACATTCCACAACGAAACATTACAATAATCACATTTATAGTAAGTCGAAGGTATATACATATAAATCTTATGTTATTCATGGAACATCAGAGATATTTATTTGTATAAGACTTTGCTATCAAAATTCAGCTAACGATTTCAGCAAGAAATGTAAACAAAATATATGTATGTATGTGTAACACTCCATCGAACGGAAACTACACTCAATCATTCATGTAGCTTTGAACTACACTCTCTTGTGAATATCTACAGAACTAAATGAGTTTGACTATTATATATATATGTAGAAAATCTTAATGAGCATCATGAGCTTGACAGCATATTTCGACGTCAACAAAGTCGAACGTTGCATCCTCTTTCTGCATAATTATCGAATTTGGAATATTTTATAACAAATTTTGGCAGTAATCACATTTACACTGTTGATTTAATGTTTCATGTTTCAATTACTATTTAAATGTGGATATTTCAGTTTTTAACTTAAACGGGAGTCAGTAACAAGTTTTACCTAATTATCTGATGATTTATGTTACATGAATTTTAATTAGACTATAATAGAATGTCTTCAACATGACTGTTGCATATTTTAATACTTAATTTTCACAAAGAGTACTACTTAATTTAATAATTTATTTCAAAATGGATTTCTTCAATTCAATTATCTAATGTCAAGAACTAAAGAAATCATTTTTTACAACTCTAAAATACACAATAATTATTTTTAAAGTAATCGAACATAATTTTTACCGAAGGATATAATGTGTTTATCAAACAAAAGGTTTGAGAAATAATTTATCAACATACCTTAATTAGCTGTATTAAAGTATATATTAATTATGTTCAAAATATAAAATTCAATTCCTTTAAAAATTGTAATCACGTATTTTATTATTTTCTTCGTTCGGAAAACTTATATTCTTGACTATTACGTTGTTGCATATTAAATAAGCAATTTCAAAATACACTTCAATACAATTTAATACATAATAGTATTGCACAAAAATACTTAACCAGTACTAGTTCGTCATTGTAAAATTCGTGAAAGTAGCTATTCTAACACTTCATCCATATTTTCAATATAAAATAGTTAGATGTTTGAGCAAATAATAGCTTAAAGCGGAATTCATGTATTATTTTTTTAGAAATTTTAATTAGGAAATTCTTTAGTGTATGTTACTGTTCATTTAATCTTTAATGATCGACACTTTTTTTAGTAATTTTTACTACCAATTAGTACAAGTATTAGTATAGAATACCGAATATTAATCCAAACTATAACTGTATTCAATAAATCAAAATGTAAACAAAATTTGATACTACAATTGGAAAATTTATTAATAAAATTAGAAGCGGATGCAACTAATGATGCTATGATATATTGCTGCCTTCACAAACTTCAATCAAAAGAAATAATCTTCTAAAGTGAACCACATACTTATCGCACGTAAAGTTTCATGATTACTTAAAGATTTACATGAAATTGTAAACTAGGTATTCTGTCCATTGTTGTACCTTAAGCTAACCCAGATTTCTAAATTTCCAGGTAAAAAATTATTGATTTCCTAATTCCCAACTTTTTAAATTTCTAATTTCCAATTTTTTAAATTTGAAATTGCCAACTTCGATATTTACAAATTTTCAAATTTACAAATTCATAGTTTTTAAATTAAAAAAAAATTAATTTTTTTAACTTTTTTCAAACAAATTTTTAAATTATAAAATTTCAAAATCCCAACATTTTTAGGTTCCCACTTCTCAGATACTCAGTGTCTAAATTACCAAACTCGATAATTCGCAAATCTTCAATCTCCTGGCTCTGTATTCTTCAAATGATGAAATTCTCGATCTCAAAACTCCCAATTTTTCACATTTCCAAATTCCCAATTTTCATATTCACGAATTTTCGACATTTCAAATCCTTTACTTGTCAAAATTATTTAATTTTCCAATTTCTGAATTGTTGAATTGCTAAATTTCTAGATGCCCAACTTCGATGCTTCTAAATTTTTTAATTTTAATACGTTTAGCTTATAATTTTTCATACGATAAAAATCGTCCAATTTCTAAGTTCGCACACGAAAAATGTCCTAATCCCAAAAATTCTCAATTTTCCAAATTTTCAAGTCCCAAAATTTCCAAAACCCAAGAATTTCAAATTAGAATTTTGTGTTTGACGATTTTTTTTCATATTTTAATTTATCCTAACTATAATTTATAACGATACTCTACTAGCATGATAGAAAAAAGGTACTAATATTTACATTAATCGGTAGTATTGAAAAAAGTCATCGAGCAATAAAGATTAATAATGAACATTTTACAACAGACGAGGTTGTATGAATAAATTACATGTATGTGCAAAAATCTGATACATCGATGTCAGAATTATAATCAGGATTTTTATAACCTTCCACGCTCCAGCGTTTAAAGAATAAAGTCATTCTCTTCCATATCATAGCGTATAAGACACGAAAAAAAGTCATTTCACTCTCGATTCGATCAGCCAGAAAGTTACGTAACAACATACGAGGACGACTCGGTTTCCGGTCGAGGAAGGAAACGTTCCTACGCGATCAGTCGTGGCGGGAAGTTCGATTTCTCGCGGCAGACCATCGCGACCGCCGACCGAATTATTGCCCTCGATACCAAATGTTCCTTAAGTTGTTTCGCGAAATCGTCTCTGTACATAGTAATCGTGAATAGCAAACGCTATACGATTTTCCTTGAAGCACATTGTGACGCTGAGTGAGAGCGAGAGAGTGGCTGAGAGAGTGAGAATGAATGAGATTTGAGTATAAAAAAATTGTGATAACGTGTTCGACGAGAGCGAGTCGGTTCTGTCCCTTCTCACTGATAAAATTTTGCGGTTCACTGTTGTCGTACGCGATAACAGCTACCCATTCGGTAACAGGGGTCAATTTGACCAGTGAATAGATTTTAATGAACAGGTGAACTTTTACGTTGTTTTATAAGCGTGTTACATGTATTGTACAATGTAATTAATGATTGTTAACTATTATCTTAATGATATTTTCAATGTTTCTTTGGTTCTAATTTTTTTTTTATTATTGCTACGTAAATTTTTCTCGTTCGGTAAATTTTGTATACTTCGTAAATTGTGAGTTGTAAAATTGTGTGGAGACTCATTGTGCAACATTTAAGTGTTGAGATAAGATAAGTAATTAATCTGATCATAACTGAGAGAACCGTAACCAATTACTGTATATGTGTGTATATTTTGGGAAGTATGGTAATTTGTATATAACTCAAGTTTTATTCATTGGACATGGATAACGTTTTTCGGAGTAGTTAATGATTTGATATAAAATTTGAACAATTAATTTGGGAAATTAGATATTTATGTTTTTGACTTTTGTCAGATATGTAAAAAAAAATAAGGGGAGCTACCGATACTACATTGAAATCTTGCAGTAATTGTTTCGGAGAATTAAAAGTATAACTTTTTTCTAAAAACTTCTGAAATGAAGAAAAATTCTTGATTCATAAAAATTCCTAATATTAAAAAAATGCGAAATTCGGCAAATTTAATTGCTTTATTTCAGCATGCTTAAACAGTATCTTTAACATTTCATTACATATTTTTATCAATTACGGTAAATAATATACTACCAACCATGTTGAAACATAATTTTTATTTAGCAATTTTTCCAAATAATAACGGTTACCTATTAAATCTAAAAATACCATGAATTATTACAGTCAATGGGTTGATAATTTTAATAACATATGATTTATTGCGCGAGGTAAAAACGTTTTCACATTAACTACATTAACTTTTTTACGATAAGTTATTTAAATTTAAGCAACTTTTACCGTTAGTTCATGTTATTCAATCCTTTGAAGATAAAGTATTTACTTTGAATACAAATGTATATTGTTTTTTATGTAAACAAAAATTGGACAATAGTTCCACGCCTCCCTGGGCTTTACTATGAAAGATATTAACTAATGTATTATTCTATTTTATGTGCATATTTTCATGATACTGTAATTTAATATTATTCCACGAATATAAAATTACCGATTATGAGTTTAATGATAACTAGAAAACGATCATAAGAACTGCAGCAAATATTAAAAAATAAAGCAAAACCTGTAGAAATGATGAAAACTTTTACATTCTGAAGTCGCGTATGCCACATACGACATAGAGTCGACGTGTTGAAATAGAACCGACACGTTCTCGTTACGACAGCTAAAGGCCGAATTCATTGCACACAGTCTATGTAATTGTATAAAATTATCATCGGTATGAAAAGTGTCAATATCACGTGTTTTCTCGACGGTACTTAAGATAAATCCGCAGCCCACTTGGGCGATCGGCTGTTTGTTGATAATTCTTCCGTAAGATTCAGGGATTGAAAACTGAATACAGCGACGATCTCGTTTCTGAAAAAAGCAGTCTTTATAAAATTCTCCGATAGGTAGAATAATATCAAGCCGGAAATCGATAACCGTGCTGGTTACTCAGGTTTCTGTTCCATCGAAGCGTTAAGCGTATTAATTAATTAATAAATATTTGATAGCTTTAATACCTGTGGATTAGTACGTGCTTGATACTTTGTGAAGGATTGACACGAACACGCGATGTACAATTTTACGTACAAGGTTTTGTTTCTAAATTATAAAATTTGTAGATATAAGCTCATCGATTTTGTATCCTTCTGTGAATAATGTGTGTAAACCGTTTATTATAATTTTTGCGAACTAAAATTTTTTCAATCAAAAATCCAAAGTTATTACCTGCAAAGGTTTATCCTATATTTTAAATTTACTCATCATTTCTCACTAAAATTGTTTTTATGTATTTTTATGTATACTACAAAAATGCAATCTTAATTACCGAATCTCCAGATATCTAGATCTCTAGATTTTTAGATCATTGGATATCGATATTTCTAAATACCTAGATTCTGAAATTTTTTAATCTGTGTGATTTTTAAATTTGAATTGCTATGTCCCTATATCATTTAATTTCCACATCCTCACATTCCAGTTCTTCTAATCGTTTTTGTTCCCTATGTCTTGAAAATCCATCTTATTCCTATCAGAATATCTTCAGACACCCTAATTTCTAATATTCCTAAATTCTTAGATACTTATATGCCTATCACATCCGTGCTAATATCCCCAAATCCTACTATCTTTGAACAAGATTTAAGTATACTTAGGTCTCAATATCCCGAGATCCCAATCCCCTGATTCCAATTTTTGTATACTCCGATATACCCATATTGCATTGCCACTCATAAATCACTGTGTTCCAGTGTCCTTATATCGTTTTACATTCATAAATTTCTGTCTTTACGTTCATACGTTTCTGTATCCCCAGTTTTCAGTGAAAATTTGTTTTCCATTAAATTGTTTCGAAACTCATGATACACAAATGAAATTACATATAATGGATGCAGGAAGCAGTCGCACGCCACTTGAAGCAGAATTTTTTCCATTTCTTAGTTTTCCTTTAAATGATTTTTCTAAAACAGATTTTTGCGTTTCTCAAAAACGTTGCAATACTTTGGCTTAATTTTGAAAGAGTTCAGTTCTAATTGCTGTGCTAATACTTATCGAGCTAACTGTATATTATATGCAATTCCAAATGATCACCCATAAGGGGTTAATGAAAGTGTCTCTACTTAAAGGAATGTAATGTTAAATATTACTTGTTCATCTTACATATGTTCAACATCAATGAAATCACTTTGTTCCATAAAAATCGATGCGTTTCACAAAACAAAGCCTGGTACGAAAAAACATCGTAGCACCTTTTCGATCGATCGTATCACGAAGTTTCGTTTGATCGCAATCGCGACGGCGATTCGATTCCTCGCAACTATTGTAAAGAGGAAAACCTTCGTGAAGCGGATTCGAGCGTTGTGACCGGGTAACAGTTTCGATCCCTGGATGAGATCGTACTTTCTCGTGGCACGTTCCTTCCTTTTTTGGCCCGACCTGCGACTTGAGCCAAATTCTTTTTTGTACATAATGGCCGCGTACCACCGGCTACCATTCAGATCAAAAGGAAAACAAGAGATTAGAGATAGAGATGCTCCTTAGCGGTCGCAAGTTCTGGGCCGACCTTGCGTATAAACCGATTGCTCGTTTATATGCGATGTATTTTTGTGAACAGTATTGAAAGTGCTGCTAAGCTGTACAGTCGTCATATGGTGAATGTATTATGATGTACCTATAATGTACATAGATATATTTAATTAAAGTGAATATGAATTTGTGTAAATTATGCGTTTTCTCTTATCCCTCACCTGCCTTCAATTTATTTCAGGTACTGATCAGATTGTTGGAGGTCCCAACCATGAGTTCGCAACCTTATTTTCTTTACCATACCGTTTCCTTTTCCCTGTCCTTAATTTTAGGCCCTTTCCTGTCACCAATCCTAGATCGCTCGAGTACTCATAAATTTCCACTACCAAAAATCCACTTTCCCTCACTTCTTTACCTCATCCCTGTTTCTGTTCCTCCACTCTCGTACAATAATTGACCAATAGCATTTCTGCAAAAAAAACCTTGCTCGCAAGCTGATCACGCGTTTTTAGTCAGATTGCATCTAGTACTTCACCAAGCTTTACAACTTAGCATTAAGTTGTGCAAAAATCAATAAACTATTTAAGGTTTAAACCATCTTAATTCGAATTCAGTTTCCAAACATAAATTTTGGTGTCAGAAGTGGGATAAGATCGGCATTCGCGTTAACAGTCGGAACTTTTGAATTCGCGAATTCAACGCTGAAAGGGAGTGGCAATTTTTATTACGATACTGATCAATTTATCCAAATGAACTCGTCAAGCGAGGATCGCAGTTTGTCTAGAATTTCCTGGGGAGCAGAGTCAACCCAGCGGCAGTTGTGATATCGATCTAGAGGAAGAATCAGCACGGTAAGTACCGGAATTCTAGTATTCTTTCAATTTCTGATATTTATTTGCAATGTCAATTTCCTAAATCAAAAATCCTAATCCTAATTCATTAAATCAAGATGTCAACGCTAGCAACGTGTGTAGTTCAGGAGTCGGAAAAACTTAGCTTAGAATTTTTAGTTCGTTTAATTCCGATACTTTTGATGGCGATAGATTCAAACTCCGAAGTTTTATTAAGCAGACTGATGGTGTATTTGAGTTAGCAAAACCAGAGCAATATCCAGCGTTGTTATTACTTGTAAAAAGTCGTATAATCGGTAAAGCCAGAGAACAAATTGATGTGCATTGTAACCTGACTACCTGGACCGAAATTTCGGGATTATTAACCCTTTCGCTCCGACGGGCGTATATATACGCCCTCGAAGAATCACCATTCATATACGAAGAGCGTATATATACGCTCTGCAAAAGTGGGCTCGCAGATACGAAGGGCGTACATATACGTTCCTACCAATCTTCGTCGTTGATTATAATGCCAATATAGGAGCCGTTGACAAAATTTATATGGTTCTAAAATCGGTTGAATGTATTCGTAAAAGTTTAAAATGGTACATAAAATACTTTTTCCACATGCTACGTGGTTGTGTGGAATGCATATCGTTTTTTCCAATCAACAACTGCGACAAAATTACTGTTTGCCAAATTTCATTTAACTCTTATAAGAAAATTATTGCAAACATATGGGAAACAAAATATTGGGCTTTAAATACTTTAGTAATTTCGTTGTATTAAAAAATAATATATGAACATTATAATATAATATTTAAAAAAATAAATTATGATTAAATTTTTATATGTTAGAAAGTAAGATGATATTACTGAATATAATAAATATCATTGTAAAATTTAGAGAACAATAGATGACTTCCAATTACTTCGTAGCATTCCGTACTTCAGTGTCAACTACTCAGTACATAATGCGCTCCGTACACAGCGATCACATTTTGGCGCCAGCGCTCCGTAGCGAAAGGGTTAATGAGTTTATATCTGGATAATAAGTCAGTTCATCAAATGTTTGAAGAATTGAGCAGCATTCGGCAGGAGCATAATGAGAGTGTTTCGCAATTTTATCAACGGTTGTAAGATTTATCTTCTAGAAAATTAGGTTCTATTCATGTTAATAATTTAAATTATGATAAATTAATGGGACGTTTAGCAATGATTGAGGAATTAACTTTAAATAGATTCATATACTATAGCCATTCTTCTATTTCACAAATGTTCAGATATAGACAGTTTGACAAAATCAATGATGCTCTTACAGCTACGGTAGCAGAGGAAAAAGCTTTCAGATTAAAATATAATAATTCCCAAACTCATAGTTGTACGATTTGTTTTAAAATCAATCACTAGGGTTTGTTATCATAATAGAAATCGAACTAATTCATTTCAAGGTCCACGCGGAGTCAATCATAGCAACCCTTTTAGACCAGTAAATTCTCAGAATTAATATTATAGGTCAAGTGAGCGATTCCGAAATACATAAGGGTCAATTAATCAATTCAATCAACCCCAAGGTTATCAGCAACTCTAAAGATTTAACCAACCACCAAATACTACCCTAAACCAATGTAGTTATTGTAAAAATGTCGGGCACCTTATTAATGAATGCCGGAAAAGGCAATATAATAATAACGTTAAACGTCAAGCATCAACCGCTACTAATAATTCCGTTGTAAATAATAGGAACGTTCATTTCCGAAACCAGTATTTGCTGAAATTTAATAGTACATCCCATGAGGGTGATTTAATTTATGTATTGTTTGAGTCTAATTCATCAAAATCAGAAGACATGATTCTTAAATTTTTAATTGACACTGGCGCCTCTCTATCCCTCATTAAAGCGACCAGCCTTAGAACCTTCGAAATTCAAGACCCGACAACAAGTTCATTAAACGGTATTTCCCCCAATTCGCCTATTAGTACACTAGGAGAGACAGAAATTAAACTTGCAATTCACAAGAAAGAAATTGACGTGAAATTTCAAGCCCTTTCGTCTAATACGAACATACCTTTCGACGGTTTAATCGGTACCGATTTTCAAGATCGATTATTCTAATCTCAGTATTTCAATTAAACCAATTCCAGTTCCACTACCGATTCATTATGTGCCACAACCTTTTAATTCATCTGTTCTATTAAAACCCAGAGCAGAGATGGTCGTCAGGTTAAATGTTTCAAACCCTTTAAAATTAACGGAAGCAATTATTTCGTCACAGGAGTTAGACAACGGTTCAATATTAATCCCTAACGCGATTGTAAATGTTCAAGACCAGGATACCTGCGTAGTTACAATAGTGAACACCTGAAATGAATTAAAACAGATTCAAATTCCTCAATTTTCACTTGAACGAGTGTCTAAACAACATCGAATTTTTAGATTAACTCCGGATGAAAACAGTAATCAGTTAAATCAGAGATTAAAGGTACTGACTAAAAAACTCTCTCTCGATTATCTAAATTCTGAAGAACGCGAATCTACTTAAAATATTTGTGAAGAATTTAACGATATTTTCCATTTGCCTACAGATTTATTAACGTGCAGAAATACTATGTCTCATAATATTGCAACTACTGGCGAACAATCTATCCATGCAAAAACTTATATATATCCGGAAATACATAAAAATGAAGTTAGCAAACAAATTGAAAATATGCTTCAGCAAGGCATTATTAAACCCTCTATTAGTCCCTGGTCTAATCCCTTATGGTTCGTTCCAAAAAAATCGGATGCCGCAGGTAATCGCAAATGGCGTTTTGTTATTGACTACAGAAACCTCAATGAAAAGACGATCAGCGACGCTTACCCCCTTGTAAACATAGAAGATACCCTTAACCACCTGGGTCATGCTCAGTATTTTACAATTTTAGACTTAGCAAGCGGGTTCCACCAAATTCCAATGGCCCCTTATGACGGTCCTAAGACTTATGACTTATGACTGTGGGCTTAAAAATGCACCCAAACGATTTCAAATGCTAATGAATGCAGTTTTAGCAGGGTTGATAGGGACATAATGTTTCGTTTATACAGTAAGGAGCATAACTGAACCATTAACCACTAATTTTGTATAAATCTTTATTTATTGCTAAGAATGTAGAAGAATATTAAAAAATGAACATTGCAGTAAGTTTTATTACAGTTAGAAGTAACATCAGAAATTTTTTCAACAATTAATGTCTCCTTGTTTAGCACTGGAAAAAAAATGGATTGACTCGGTTTTGCACCGGTCCGTAAAAGGAATGTTTCAGCAATATGTTTACATCTGGCAGTTTGATATGTTTACAAAATATTAGTTTACATCTCAGCACTCAGTTTCTAACAATCAGTCGAACGGAAAAGTACGCAAGTGAATTACAGCAAAGATGAAGAAAATTGCTTCAAATTGTTTAAAAATGTTGAAATTGCATTTCGCGCGTTATAATCAATGCGCCCTCTTTTGTATTGCGTTTGTTTATTCCGATGTTCTGTTGTTAGAAAAAACCCGCGCATGATGTGTAACCACGTGTTTATTTTTGTTTAAGTTATTAAATTTGGTGAAATCATTACACATATGGCGATTGGCACCACTATCGATATACCACGTAGAAGATTTTTGTGGTTCTGCATTCATTGCAATAGCTGTGAGAGCATCCCGTCTCCTATCAGGAAAGTTACGCTTTCCTTTTGTATTATTTTCTTTGGATCTACAAACGTTGGCTGTGTGTCCACTTTTTCCACATTTAAAACACGTTATTGTGACTTTGTTAGCTGATGTTTTTCTTGTGTAGGTATTTTGAGAATTTCTTGACGTGTTTTTACTGAAGCTAGGCTTGTTTTTCACAAATAGTGCATTATTTTCATATTTATTGTCATCAAGTTTTATATTTTGTTCTTCACGTCTTGCCTCTTCTTCAATCAATTTTGATTTTAATAATTCCAAATTAGGTACAAAAAAAGTAATTTCTTTTTTGAATGCCGGCTTGTCAACACGTCAGACAGCGAAAAATTGTAGTGTTAGTCAGTCGACAGTGCAGAGACTAAGAAAAAAATACTGTAAAAGTATGTTATTAAATGTTGGATGAAGACCAACAAAATTATCACCGCCGGATGAACGAAGAATTATACGGTTTGTCACATCTGGTGAAGCTTCAAGTGCAACCATGGCCGAAAAATTATTAAAAGAAGATACGGATATACAAGTAAGCAAGTGGGCACCACAAAGAACCCTCAAAGGAGCTGAGTTTAGAAGCATTAAGAAAAAAAAGAAGCCGATGTTATCGGAGAAAAATATAAAACTTCGTTTGGAATTTGCTAAAAAATATAAAAACTGGACAACTACTGAATGGAGACTGGTTATTTGGTCAGACGAGACCAAAATTAATAGAATTTGTTCAGATGGCATGCCATGGTTCTAGACTCGTAAAAATGAAAGGCTCAAACCACAACATGTAAAGCAAACGGTAAAACATGGAGGCGGATCCCTAATGTTTTGGGGTTGCCTAACAGCATTTGGCGTTGGATCACTGCACCGAATTAATGGCATCATGAATCAGTACATGTACAAGGATATTTTACAAGATCATCTCATAGATGCTGTTGAAAATATGCCTTTTGAAGATGAAAATGTAATTTTCATGCATGACCGAGACCCTAAGCATACTACTAAAAGTGTGAAAAATTGGCTCAGTACAAAAAATTTTCTGTTCTGGATTGGCCTGCACAGAGCCCCGACCTCAACCCCATGGAGAATCTATGAGGTGCACTAAAAAGACGACTTCGGGATTCATATGACTCCCAACCAACTTCAACCAACTTCAAATACTCTAGTACTAAGGTGAAGGACTCTGACAACCAGATGGGACTAAACAAGACACTAAAAACTCTCGACGAAATGTAACGATTCCCTGGGTCTAATTACTGCTACGGAACGACAAACCTCTTGACTTTCTAAAAACTACAGTTTCGACGGGATGAGAATTGACGACTTTTGTATTGACGACACTTTGGGTGGTCGCCTAATTTTCACGACGCTTATTGAAATGCTACTGCCTGACATGTATTTAATTCGATTTTTGGAACGCCCGATGCTGATGATGCTCAGTATTACATGAGTAGTATAAACATGTTCTTGAATGATAACAAACAAACGCAAAATTAAAATCTCAGATTCATATAGTTTCTATTGCAATTTGGAATTTCAATAATTCCTTTCATTTGCTCAAAATCAATGAAAACCTTTTAAACGAAAATATTAAATTAATCAATATGTTTGCTGGTAATACTAATTTGCATTTACATTAACTTAAAATAGAATAATTCATTATGCAACAAACTTCTTTTCTATCCACTCTTATGTCTAAGGTATTAAATGAATATAATGGAAATATAAAAGCTATTATTCTAAAGCTATTATTACAATATTGTTTCGTCCTTTATAATAACACCTGGAGATCTATGTAAAGAATTACAAGAATACAGTGGAGAATTTGAATTAGTGATAGAGCCGAATTGTGAAATCATTCATATCTTTTATAAATCAATGAAACTACTGTAGGGAATGTATTGTACTCTATAGATTAGCTAAGAGCGTTTGGAATATTCGAGACGTCGATCATTCGAGGTGCCGAACGTTCGAGGCGTCGATAGTGTTTTGTCTTTGCGCGCATAAAAGGGGCACGCGATTCCCCGAGAGAGAGAGTTACATTTTCGACGCTGTGACGAAAGCGAGACACAACTTAGACGCCGTGACGTATACTTGAGACGCCGTGACGTAAAGGTGACCGCGACTCCGTTGAAGACGTGACCGATTAGCTAAAACCTATACTACAAATAATATCGGCCGACGAAATGTTAATATATGTATTTGTGTTAGAGGTTTTGAAACTACGCGCGAATGGTTAGAACAAATGAAATGACGAATGAGCGATAAATGCGAGGGGTTCTAAGAGCGTGAGAGAAAGTATGAGAGAAAGAGTGAGAGAGAGAATGAGTTAAGGGAATAAAAGCGCGAGCTGCCGGAAATCGCCCCGATATCAGACCAAGTATCAGACCGAGTATAAGAGTTGAACGAGTAGTAAGCGAAATTGTTCATTTTCTTCTCCTTCTCTGCTTCTTCCGATAATTTATCCAACATTTGCATTGACCAAACAAACAGCATTCGATCTTTTCGATCTTATTCCGTTTCCAGTTCATCATAGAAATACTTTCTTACTGTCCTGCATTGAACCCAGATCTCGTTTCCTTCTGTTGTCCTAATCCAAAACCATTTATTCGACCTTGCAAGTGTTGTCAGATTGCGAGGAGTATCTAGAAGAAAGGTACTTGTGCATAAACGGGCATGTCAGCAAGATACTGGAGGAAGCAGCATGCGAGATTCAATTATTGGCTCCATCGACTACACGTATTCCTGAGGACTGCATCGTAAAGACAATGAGAATTGACGTTGAGATTTGGAAATATATTGGACACAACCAATGGACCTATACTCTACACAAACCAATAACCGTTACCATCCTATATTGAGGTTATAGAGATCACATGGAAGATACCATATTGCATAACATCGGTATATTTCAAATTCAAAATCATTGCAAGGGATACACGAACCAGTATCTTTTGGAACCAACCAGTCACATGGAGAAGAATATTTCCTATATTGTTTCTGCAATTAATATAACGGAAAGCGATTGTTGTATTTCGCTTCCCGAATTCCACATAGCTAATCCAACAGTATTGAAGCCGATTCGTTTAGCAAACGCAGATCTGCCTGACTGTAGATATGCAGACAATAGGTTTTCGGAAATTGATGGATTATTGGCAAATAGGGCGAAGAAACCATTCATGATCGGACACACTTAGTGGTACACGGTAGTATATCCTGGGAGGTTTGGCAATATTCGTTGCTTGCGCGAATTTCTGTCGTTGGTTGGGTTGTTGAAGAATTATGCAGCGAATTTTCTGTTTAGTGAGAAATTCAAACAACGGGGAAACATTGCCAACTATAAGGAATTATGTCAATTGTATCTTTGATTCCAACGTGCGGAGGGAGTATCGTGAGGCATCGCGGGATGTTATAATCTACAAGTGTTAAGAATGTATTAGAGGGTCCATCGGTTTATGACATGACCGTCGGTTCCGGCCGGTACCAGGGCAAAATCCAAGAACAGTGGTATTATAAACCGCGCGCACTTATTACAAGTAGCCAGATATGCGGAAGACACTTTTTGCACCACGTAGAATGCAGGATTTTCTATTAATTAATTTATCCTAAAATATAAGGATACATGATCAATAATTTTATACTATTATGCGATTAGTATGGAAGGAAATATTCCAAGGGTTGAAATAGGATATTGACCCAAAAGGTACATTTTTAAATTTACGAGGTGCAACAAATAAAAGTGTAACAGCAGATCATATGCAGATAGATTTAATACTCTCTGTTACAAAAAAGTAGCTATATGCAACAAATTTCACAATATAGTCAATGATTTATGCAGATGAAAAATATCTTGAAATTACCTTTAATATGTAACCGTAAAGAAGGGACATTTGCATTCGCAATATGATACTTAACTCGAAGAGAAAAATGGAAAAACGTAATTCTTTCAGACGGAAAAAGGTTTAACGTGGACGAGCCAAATGGTTTTAAGTTCAATTAGTACGGTTTAATAAACAGTGTAGATGTCACTGTAAGTCAAAATTGTAGCAGTGGAAGCTTAATATAATAATTTGTGTTGCATTTAGCTACACGGCAAAGACATCAATATGTTGGATATCGACGCAAATTAATTCCAGAAAGTATGTGGAAATACTGAAGTATGTTTTAGTTCGATTCAGACAATAATCAGATTCTTTCAACAAGATAATGCAGTCATCCACAGTTAAAAATTCACAAAACAATGGTTTTAGACTAAAAATACCCAATTAATAACAGTAACCTGCCCGGTCTTTTGACCTAAACGTAATTGAAAACCTTTAGTGAGTTCTAACTCGTATGACGCACGCGAATTTAAAGCAGTATGCTATAGTTTTAGCGCTTAAGAACAGCACAAAGCAAGTTTGAGATAGTGTAGACGTGTAAACCTACAAGCTCCATGTTTTCAAAGCAAAGGAAATTGTCAGGTATGATGTGTTCTCACTGGGCATGGCCCGTCGAAGAGGAAGCTGTTATGTAGCGTAAGGCTCAGTGCGCTAGACCCAGCGAAGAGGAAGGTAGGACGTGAGATTATGGTAAGAAAACTTAGCGTTCTAACACGAAAAGCTGATTTGATCGCCAGGAGGGACTTGACAAGACTCCTGAATTGTTTAAAGGAAAACCGAACTGGAAGCCTTGGAGGTTTGGGCCAAAAGTAGAGGTCCTTTTCAAAGAGGACCAATCATGGTCAGTCCATAATTATGCAAAACTTTCATTAGTGACACGGTTGAGCGAATGAGATTACAAACCCCTTTTTCCTATTTCGAAAGTCAAAAGCGTCCTCTATCATGTTTATGAGACCCATGTAAGTACATTGTGCGGCCGACAACTTGGCTTGTGAGAAGGTTTGACCAGGCGTTCAGACGCGACGGCAGTAATTGGCCGAAAAAAAAAAGATGGTCGCATCGAGTCTCACGCATTTTCGGCGGCGGAATTTATTGGTACGCGCGGTCACGCACACTAGTTGACCCGAAGACCGTAAACAATCAGTAGTCTGCGATTGTCAATCGATGTCAAGTTTCGACGGTTCTAGGTGGGGGTAGGAGGCGCGATCGCGTACGTCTTATGTTTCAGGACAACCTCCTCATCGGCCAAGTTGTCGGCCGCACAGTGTACAGTAAAGACCCCCATAGTGCGAAAGAGGCCGGAATCGAAATTCGCACTGAGCGGTACAGTTGGAAGCAAAATTTTATGATCGGCCGATCGGTTGCTGGGGGGATCCCCCTTCGAATCAGTCAAGCATTAAACACGATCGGTACAGAAACGACCGAACATCGGTGAGACACATACACTATGCAACCGACAGGAAGACCGTTTTGGAGGTTTGGCCAGGCGTTCAGACGCGACGGCAGTAATTGGCCGAAAAAAAAGATGGTCGCATCGAATCTCACGCATTTTCGGCGGCGGAATTTATTGGGTCGCGCGGTCACGCACACTAGTTGACTTGAAGACCGTAAACAATCAGTAGTCTGCGATCGTCAATCGGTGTCAAGTTTCGACGGTTCTAGGTGGGGGTAGGAGGAGCGATCGCGTACGTCTTATGTTTGAGGACAACCTCCAAAACGGTCTTCTTGTCGGTTGCATAGTGTACTAACGCAAGCAAAGGAAAAGATTGCAATTTCCTTATTTCCTATTATTTTTTCATGAAACTTGTACCATGGTATTCGTCAGGTTTTTCTGATTAAAATGATACTAAACACGATATAATTAGGATCATAATTACCTGTGTAACAACCCATAAAAGTTTCGGACGTTACATTTACGTCAGAGATACGAATTCTTTAGATTCTAACGTCCGTAACTTTTATGGCTTGTTACAAGGGTAATTATGATCGTAATTATATCGTGTTTGATATCATTTTAATCAGAAAAACGAGACGAATACGATGCTAATAGTTTCATTCACGAAAAACCAAAAATAAAGAATTTTTATTTTTGAATTTAAAAGACAGAACACGCAGGAGTCTTTCATGTTTGCCGAACGTCTCGAACCTCAGTCCCTCTCTGTTTTTGTATCGCTATCCACGTTCGGCTCACAAACGTGACCCGAATCAAACTTTTGCACTGAGTGGGCCAGTGGAAGCGAAATTTGATACTCGGCGGTTGCCCTTTCCACGCCGCGGCCAAAAGAACAAATCGCCGCTATGGCGACGAAGCATTGAAATGTCGAGCGAGGCTGGTTCAAGTGAGGCGAACATAGGCGCAGCAATGACGCACGCATAAGCGCAGGAAGAGGCGTTTTGCACTGTGTGGGACAACCAAGCATTGCACTGAGAGGGTCTTTACTGTACCACGTGAATGATGCCCAGATTGGTGTCCAATTCATACTTCATAGAGTTGCCCGTACGAAATTGAACGAAATGTTTCTAGATAAATGGATAGACAAGTATGATGCATATAATTGGCCACCATGATCACCGAATCTCACTGTTCCGGATTATTATTTATTGAGAAAGCTGGTATACTGCGAGCGTTTGGCAACAAGAGAAGATATGATTCATAGAATGTGAGAGTCTATTCATTCTTTAGATGCTGATGAAATTCTTCGGGCAACAAATAATTTCGAGATGAGAGTACTTACTGGTATTAAAACAAACGGTGCACATTTCAAACAGAAAGGGCAATTACATCAGCTACACATGTGCACGTACATGTGCGCTCGCGTGCATACACATACACGTATACGCACAAGGAAGTGAAAATCTGATTTCTACATGATACACCTTGGATAATGCCAATGCCTACGGTAAGGTAACTTTCAAGCGCTATAACTTGTAAGTTGCGTAATGAAAAATATGTCGTTATGGTGTTTTCGAAAGCTCTCGAGATAAGCTACAGGAATTTGTAAAGAAAAGAGGAAGGTTCTATTGAAGAAATTGCAGGTCGTCTTCGGGTGACCTTGACAACGTTGTTCCAGGTCATACTAATATTACTATCTGATGCATTAATGAAAACGCTACAATTTTTGTCTATAACATCTTTTTTTTGAAGTGCAGATTCACGAAAAAATAGAGCGTTTTGGGACACCAGATATATTTGCCAACCAAAGTTACCTATAAACGTTTGAATTTATTTTTATCATCATTTTGAATATAGTTTTAAATATTTCAACAAGAAAATGCTAAATTTTTACTTTTCTTTTAGATAATTTATGAGTGACCCATATTTTCACTACACTTTCAAACTCAATCATTTTAACCTGTATTTTAAATGCATAACTTGTAACAAACATTACTTTTGGTTGGCTTATTTTAACTTTACATAACAAGGCAAAGACATTTTCAATATACAGCTGACCCTCCAACAACATGAACTTGATTATATGCGGATACGTTCCTTATGAAAGTTTATACACAGAAATATTTTTGTAGAACTTTTTGCGGCGAAATACTAAATAGCCCATATAATGATCCGTGACGTTATAACAAACTACACAGCTGTTAACCCTTTGAGCACTGAGTTGCCCGACGTTAAGCGTGCACCGTGGACTGCCCACTCCGTACGAAAAAGGTTACTAAGATTAGGGATCTTAGTGATTCAAGGACTCGTTTTAAACAAAAAAGGAATATTTAATATATAAAAACAAAATACAACACGCGCTCGCTCACGACTTCTTTCTTTTAACTCTACGCTTAACTTCTCTCTATTAACTCTGACGCTCAACTGATGTTCCTTTCATCCTTACTGAAAAATCTCGTGTCGTCGCGTGCTCTTATTTTACGAAACTGAGATAATTGTTGCTTCGCCGAACTAACTTGAAACAACTGGTTGTCGTTTGTCCAACAGTGTATCTGTTAGACTTCGTTTATTTTAATGTAGTGGACTGTATTTTAAGTTTACGTTAAATTTCGGACCTCCGATACGTTGAGGTTTTCGTTAATTTTCGAACTTCCGCTACGTTGAAGTTTTCGTTATATCTGGACCTCCGATACGTTTGAGGATTTTGTGATATCTGACGACTCGATGTCGCTCGTCCTTCCTCGAAGATTCGGAAGTTGTTGAAGCATGCTGATTGGTTCGTGTTCGTTATGTTAATTTCCCAATCAACATGCTTCTTGACGGTAGTGTCCACCCTCTTTTGCGCCCTGGACGCGCCTTTTTAGGAAGAGGGTGGGAGCGCTACCGCCACGATCGAGAGGACCCCGAAAGACCGGCCGCGTTTGGGGCTTTCCCGCCAGGTAGGCCCTCGCAGGCCAAGTCCTGTTAGGTTCGCGGATCGCTAGATGACCCTTTGGGAAAGTCGAGTTTATGACATGAGCGCAGCTATTGAGAATGAAACGAAAATAAAAATATAAACTCTATTGTCGAAAAAAGGTAAATGAATATTACGGTACGGCGAAAAATGTGTATCTAAAAAATAGCTTTTCGTAAAAGACCGTCATAAATTCTCTTTAGAAATCCTCGCGTTTTTCTGTTCCGTGTGCGACGGAACACTTACAATACTCTTCTTCTCCCAAATCAACTTATACACAGACACACCCGCTGACCAATTCATACCACACGCATTCTCATTGCGAAACACAGAAGTTAGCAACATACTGGCTCTATAAAAAATTCTGCAAGTTCTTAATCGTTGACAACAGTCACAATTGTTACGTTTCTTTTTCATTCACTCGCTACCGTTCTCTGCGTTCGAGATATATTACCATCATTTAAACTAGTAAATGTCACAGATACATATACCCGGAGCCGGATCACGTTACATTCTTCGCCGAGTGAATATCTTGTAGATCATGTGCGCTTATTTCGAAACTTTACTGTGGCTGAGATTATATTATGTAATTAAGATTACGCGAAGTATCTAAGTATGTACCTAAGCTCTGCGTTATTCGAGGGTCAACTACACATTGACGTCTTACATCTTAGAAATCTTTAACACCGTTTCCTGAAATGCTTGTAAAAATTTCAGACACTGCCTTCTTGTCATTTTTTTTTTATATCGCAGCTGGTCTAATACCGCGTTTTACAATTGCTGGCTTTCATCTTCGTCGTTCTTGTTGCACGACCAATCGCACTTCATTAATAACGTATGCACATGAATTTTCCATGTGTCAAAGTTCGATACTGTGAGAGCTGCAATTTTCGTAATGCCAGACGCATTCATTTCTACCTTGCGAACTCGTTGCAACACCCACGCTCGATTGTCATACGTGTTTATTTCTAAATTTTTCGTGTACGCGAATAATCGATTCGTCATGAAACCTCAATCCATTAGTTTGAAATATGCGAAACTGGAAACTTGGAAGTTTTGAATGTTGACAAATTCTAAATTCAGAAATTTTGAGATATGCAAATTTGAAACCTTCAAATGTTCCAACTTTCAAATAGCTACATTTAAAAATATATAAATTTTCTGACTTGAAAACAGTGCAATTTAATAATATGTGAACACTAATATGGAAAATTTGCAAATTTACGAAGTTTTTGAAGTTTCGAAGTTCAGATACATGGATATACAGTGACTCTCATTAATATTCGGACACCACAGTGTTCTATCAATAATTGTCCTCTAACTTCGACCATAATTGAACTAACAAATTTGTTTATTTTTGTTATAATAAAGTATATACTCTTTTTTTGCAGAAACGCCAATTTTGTTTATTTAAACTAATTTGTTTATTGTATAACAAATAATACGTTGGGAAATGTACAATTTGTACGTCGCAAAAATATTCGGACATTTAATTTTCTACAATGATTTTACATAAAAAGTACATATATATTACATAAATTTTTAATATGTCAATATTTTGTTGGATAGCCCTTTTGTTCAACTATATGATGTAATCTATTGGGCATGTTATTTATAATTTTTTCTAAATAATTTTGGGTGATACACTTCCATTCTTCTAATAATCGTTGCTTTAATTCTTCTTTCGACCTGATTGGTGTTTGTCGAATCTTCCTGTCCAGATAATTCCATAAGTTCTCAATTGGACTTAAATCCGGTAATTGTGGTGGCGGATGTAATACGCGAGGGCAATTATACAACAGATATTCCTGAACTATCCTGGCTTTATGTTTCGGGTCATTATCTTGATAAAACTTAAATGTCCCTTCAATGTCCCTTGCTGTTACGCTTTTTTTGTAGATTTTGTTTTAAAATGTCTAAATACTTATTCTCATCCCCAATTTCATCTATAAAAACCAACTTCCCAACTCCTTTCGACGAAATACAACCCCACACCAGGACACTTCCACCTCCATGTTTAGTTGGTGGATTTAAATTTCAAAAATTAAGCTCTTGATTTTGCTTACACCAAACCATTTTTCGTCCATCAGATCCAAATATATTGAATTTACTTTATCAGCAAAAACAACATCAATCCACCAGGATTGCTCTTTGCTAATGAATTGTTTGGCAAATGCTAATCTTTTCTTACGATCAGCCGCATTTATATATGGCTTTTTACGTGCTACTCTACTATTATATCCATATTCCTTTAACACTCGACGTACCGTATCTGGATGAACTTTTTTTTCCTGATTCTTCCAGTAACTCAGCACTTATCTTAGGAGCACTTAAAGACGGATTCTTTTTTCTTTTTCTTACAATATTCCGTTTATCTCGATCGTCGAGTATCTTTGGTCATCCTTTTTGAGGAATAGACTCGATCCGATCGTCACGATTGTACCTTTTTATAATATCTGCCACAGTACTCTTGCTTAAATTTAAAAAAGCGCCGATTTCCCGATAAGATTTTCCTTTTTCACGGTGGAAAATTACCAATTGTCGCACTTCAAACGAAGTACTTTTGCTTTTTCGTTTCATGCTTAATATTTCTGATTGATCACGACGTCTTTTAAATAGTAACTAATGTGTCGAGGTATGCTCTACACCTTGCTCAATATATGTTTGTAAACACTAGTGAATTTGAAAAAATGTACGTAAGAAATACGGATATATACTCGGTGTCCGAATATTTTTGCAACGTACAAATTGTACATTTCCCAACATATTATTTGTTATACAATAAACAAATTAGTTTAAATAAACAAAATTGTTATAACAAAAATAACAAAATTTGTTAGTTCAATTATGGTCGAAGTTAGTGGGCAATTATTGATAGAACACTGTGGTGCCCCAATATTAATGAGAGTCACTGTATATTAAATTAAAATATGTATAATTGTACAACTTAGAAACTTATAATATTTAAAAATATAAAATTTTCAAATCTACAAATTTGAGAGTTTGAAAATGTGCAAATTTGAAAATTTTTTATTTTTCAAATGTTTCAATTTAAGAATTGAAAAATTTAATCATTTGGGAATTTAGCAACATAGAAGCACTAAATTTTGAAACTTCGAAAAGTGGGAAGTTGTATGCTTTCCATGCCTCGATATCAACTACTGTTTTTTACGTAACACGCGACGACACTGCGACTATACGGTTAGTAAGGCCGAAGTCATCCGAAGTCCTAAATCTCCGACCGATTTTCTAATCGACAAGTCGCGCGTGACCCTATGACCTTCTAACGGGTATAAGGATAGTTGGGGGTGTAGGCTCGATTGTATGTCGAGTAATAACGAGAATTGGTTTAATGTAACCAAAAATATAATGTTTAATGAGATAATAGAATAACGGAGACTATTTAACAATAACAATTACAAGAGAGGTTATGTTTGAAGTATAAGAGGTGTTAACTGGACGAGATTAGATGTTTTCTCGCCAGTGAGTTGTTCGAAACTGGCTTTTCGCATCTTTTGGACTCCAGAGGTAGGATTGAGAATACACCCCCTTTGTCCGATTGGTAAATTGTTTGTGCCAATCGTAAGATGCGATCGTATGACCGCTCTCTAGTTTTGTGCGTCCGAAACGCGATGTCTCAAACTAGGAGGAGTCACCGAAAGATAATGAGAAGGGATGAATTTGACGTCATGGAATTTCCAGCGGGTTGAGGTCTCGATACCTGACCGTGTTGACGGGCATCGTGGTTGTTTTGAAGACCCTTTGGAAATGCACGTTTATGACACATGCAATTACTCGTTGAGGGTGAAGGACCGTGAACTCGAAGATATATATTACCGGCTTAAGAAATAAACTAACTCTCAAAAACGACTTTAAGGATTTGCGTGTAATAAACGTGCTGGCAATCTGCACTTTAGATGTTGTCCTTGTACAAGTGCCACCCATCTGTAGAAAATAAATGTTTTATGTGTTTTGAAGGGTTTCCTCGTAGTCTGTAGGGAACTACGGGGTCGGTATTTTTATGATATATTGTATCGTGGAAACCGGAATATTATTTAAGTACGTTCCGCGGATTTACCGCGGAACAACTACAGGGGAATATGATTCCTCATAATCTCTATACTTAACTTGGTTAAATCTTTCGGCAACTAATCTCCCTTTAAATCTTTTTGTTTTGTTTCCAGAATCATTTTTAATAATATGGACCCATTTACTTCTAATAATCTTTACGTTCGGTGGTCTATCAATAACCTCTCTTACAATATGGGAATGTAATGACTCGAGCTTATCCTTCATAAGCCTATACCAATTTACCCGATCTCCTCCTTCTTTTGCTTCTATAAAATTATTTCGGATTATCATCTTTGGGATTATTATTGTTGTTTCTAGTCTGTCTCCGATTTTTGTTTGAAATGTAACAGCTTAACGACTCACACATATGTTTGAGAAAATATACAAAATACATGCCCGTGTAATCGTCTACTATCACCATCATGTACTGTCGAGAGTATAAGAGTATACGAACCTGGCCGGAGACGGGGCAAAGAGGGTAGCACGCTAGGACCACCCAATCCCCACTTTTCGACTCAAGCGTAGCTCCCACCGTTCATCCGTAATGACGTACTTTTACATAGGTGTAGAAATACTATATATTTCTACTATGATAAATGAAAATGAAAGATAACTTAATTGTTAAATAATCACCTACTTATATTTTGTGAAATTCCTTATGTTTGAGAATTTATTTTATTTCAAGCTAATTCAATAATTATGTATCTGGGATTAGGTAACGTGGCGATCACATTCGTTATCCCAAGGGCCTGCCGATCAGTCGCGATTGAAGACTGTTTAGTTTTACGGATGTAAATAAAATGTTTTTAGAAATCGAATGTACCTGCAACGAAAATTTCTTTATGAATGATGTCGTGAACCCGGAGGATGGCAATTGTACGGAATTCAAATTATTTGTACATTTTTTCAATGAACGTACTCACGACTTATTACATTTATTAGTTATTCGATTTAAAATATTTTTCGGTGAATGAAGGAGTTCATTCTTGTTCAGAATGGAAAAATGTATTTTTTCCAGAATGAGAGTTTGTCTTTGTTTATCATCATAATATTTATCGAGTGTAATTTTCCAAATTTTATCTATTATTTCTTTGCGATAACGAACTACGGTATCGTTATAAATTTGATTTATTCTGACTACGTGAATAAAGACGAATTAGTTTATTTATTATTCATGAATGAAGAATAATTCAACAATTATTCCGATTTTTTTTTCACCTAATAGCCTTCTACTACACGGTCATCTGACAGTCACTGTTACTCGTGCCTACACTACACTCCTGAGCGCGCGCGATTCTCGCGCTCTAATTGGTCGGTGTTTTTGCTTAATAATTTAAAAATGAAGCTTCATACAATATTTTTGCAAAGGAAAAAGTTGTTCAGAATAGCCCCACCTACCACCTCTTTCCGGGACGTACCATATTTATGGGACACCTTGTATAACAAAAATCATTAAGTACGTATACAGGGTGTAGCGCCAAAATCTGGACAAAATTCAATTTAAATTTCTCGCCGTCATGTACTTATTGCGAAGTTCATGATTGGCAACCAAATAACTTTAAGTGTATATTAAATAGTCATAAGCTCAGAATAGTCGCAATGTCGAAACCAAGTGCAGAATTTAATCGAAGAGCCGCGATTGTCGAAAGTGTTCGCGCTGGCCGCACAGCGACAGAAATCATTCGCTTCTTCGGGTACCCGAGATCGACTGTATACATACATATGATGGCATCACGAACGAAGAAATCTTCATGACCCTGAAGATCTTCCGATTGCCCCCAGAACAAAATTTCCACCGTATATCCACGTACTAAGCGTCGTATCCAGTAAAGGTCCAGTCATGACACCCCATTTCTTTGAAAAAGGCGAAAATATCACGAAAGAAGTATATTTGCGTATCCTCACAGATGTAGTGAAGCCGTGGATGGAAAATGTATCGTCCGAAAAGCCGTATATTTTCCAGCAGGACGGTGCTTCTGTCCACACCAGCCATTTAATACAAAATTGGCTATCCGACAATGTCGACATGTTCTGGTCAAAAGAATTCTGGCCTCCTAATAGCTCCGATTTAAATCCTTTAGATTTTGATGTATGCAGCGTAGTTGAAAGGGTCACCAACAAGCCCAGACACCCAAACGTCGAATCACTGAAAGCTGTTATTAAAGCAGTATTCGCCGATATGGATCGTGAAGCATTAAAACGGGACTGCATGCGCTTCAGACCAAGATTAGAAGCAGTCATTCAAGCAGGGGGTGGATATATTGAATAAAAGGGTTCCATATGCCCTGACTAACAATATAGTAAAAAAAAAAATTGTAAATATTTTCGTTTTCGCGATAAAAATTATGTTTGAAAGTAATCTTTCATTTGTCCGGATTTTGACGCCGCACCCTGTATACATATGTACTTCTCTTTAGTCATGTTACTACTGCAACCACTATCGAGTACCCAACTTACCCTACGTCTGTCGCTTACATAGTCTTCACTCGCTCCAAACGCATAATCATCAGTGGCTCCATTGGCTTTCTTGATTCGATCGTTACGTCTATCCTAGCGATTTAGTTATATAAGACCATGTTGTTGTGTATCGCTACGCTGATTTCACGTCCCTTATCTTGTTGTCGATCCTTTTTTTTTACTATCGTTGTTATTCGATCTACACAACTATCACGATTTTGTTAGATGTCCTGATTTTTTACACACGTAACATTTTTTCTCGACGTTACGTTTTCCATATCTCGCTGCATTGACTTCATCGTTGCGTTTTTTTCTGACTATTCAGTTCTCTTTCTTCTTCCCTTAAATCTTCTAACACATTATCAAGTTTCTTATCGTCTGGCGTTTTTAATGTATTTCTTATGCGGTTAAATATACCGTTCAAATCTCACAACGTAATAGAGCTCTCGATATGAGATTTTAACACACCCACTTTTGCATTTTGATGCCATACCTTGTCGACGTGCGACGTAATCTGCCGCCGTCTCCTTGTCCTCCATTAATATGCTGCGTAATTCTGCCGCAGCATCAGTTTTGTAAGCTTTAATGCATCCAAAAGGGGTTTGTATAATTTTTACCCATAGATCCTTTGCATTAGTTTTACCCGCCAATTGCATAGTCTGGTCATCGGACAATGTTAATTTTATAATAGATACATCTTCGTTATCGCTATACCATTTTTCGCGTTCTTTTGCGTTATTCATATTTCACCTTTTTTGGGCTTAATATAGCCTTTAATTTCATAGCTTGAACGTAGTAGCCCTTCGCGTAAGTTGAGGAACTGAAAACCCTAATATTTTATCCATCTTTTTGTGGCGTTTCTTCCTTACTTTTCGGCGGTTCTGCTTTCTACTTTGATTAGGGCTTCTAGCTCCTTTATTTTTAATAGTTTTCTTCCTCGGTCACCGGGACCACGCTCTGCTTCCAGTATTGTTGGGTTTTGTTAGAGTATCGTGATTTACCTTTAGATGTCGTGAGTTAACGAAATCGTTACTGTTTTGTTTATGTTTCGGGTGTGATCCGATATAATCACAAACACATTATATTAAATGCGCCTGCGAAAATCCTCGGGTATGCCACGTGCGTAACACAGGTTGTGTAAGAAAATTAGAAATCAACGAATAGTCGATACGGGCCATATGCTTTTTGTCAGCGCTTCCCCTCCCTCAGAGGAGTTTCGCCGGGCCCTAGTGCCCTAAAGAACGACCATACTAACGAGGGTGTCCTTGGTACGAAGATGTGTCTCTGAAGACATTCTTGTAAAGGCTTTCGCCGAGAGCAGAGATAATAAAGAAAGATAGTATTCTTAAATACGCCCACACAACGTTTATTCGGTGAAGTGCAAACTTCATCGTTCATTCCATTTTTTCCTATTATCTTACAGTTGACTGTTATTTGGAAGGCGTGGAATTTTGACCAACCAGGGAATTCGTCCCCGTCGATACTCCTTCCAACCAAACATTTAAAAAGTGTGTTCTTTCAGACAGGCATTAGATTTTAAAGTCGTACGGACGCGCGACAAAGACTTCTCCGGGCGAACTGCCGTAACGAACGTACTCTCGTATAAGTATATGTACATTATCAGTCAAATTATCCGTTATATGCACTTTATATTTTGTTAATTTTTGAACATAGAATTATACTGAACTTTTTACAGGGCACACTTGGAATTATTTATTTAATATTTCCCAGTGTACGAACAATTAGACAACTATCAGCGTACACGCTGCAGCAAAACGGCGTTGTGGAACGTGCAAATAGGGCCATCGCCCTATGTAAATACAGTGAAATGTTCCAGAGTTTATGGGTCGAAGCCGTGAGTACAGCGGTATTTTTAAGAAATAGGTGCCCTTTGAAAGCAAACGATGGAGTGACACCTTACGAGTTACGGCGAGGACATAAAAAAATGTTAAATTCTTGAAAATTTCTGGATCGGAAGCAACATTCTTAAAAAAGGGACAACAGTATTCAAAAATTGAACCAAAGGAAGAGAAGGCAATTCTTGTAGGACATTCTACAAAAGCAAAAGCGTATAGATTGTGGATTCTGGGTACTACGAAAATAATAAAAGTCGCGACGTTCGATTTATTGAAAATGTAGGTAATGAGGTAGATTGTATAAATATAGAATTATTGCCTATATAAGGGTAGGAGAAATGAAGGCAAGGTATTAGAAAACGTGTTTATAGAGGAGTGCACAACTAGAATAGAAGACAAGACATTAGAGAATACGAATGAAAGTTTACACTTCGAGATATACGAATATATACATAGATTACGAGTTAAAGTAACTTTTTAAATAAAAAAAAAAATGACTTTTTTGAGTCCATCTACATAGAGGCCCCCCTTAAGACGGGACAATTCAATATTTGAAGGGGGAAAAAACGCGAGATAGGCTAAAGTTAATTAAAACCGGAAAAGTAGGACAACCTAGGAAAAAACATTACATAGCAAAAGTTGTTATAAGTACGGCAGATAGCGATCCGGAAACGGTGAAAGAAGTATTAGGTAGATCCGATAAAGAGAGATGGTTAGTGTTCGGCGTTGCATGATTTTTACAATGCATTATTCGAGGCCAGGGAAACTTCTTTAAGACAGCTGAAAAGGTTTAGAGAAGAAGAAACCCTCTTGAGAATCTGAACGCTAGTCCCGAGTTTCTCATGGTCAAATAATTTGTTTATGACCCTCGTAAACGTATCGCATAACTTAAACCGCTCTAAAGGGCCTTGCTGAAGGCCGGAATAATTGCCACGAGGCGAAGGTTATTCTATTTCTTTCTTAAAGAGTTTCTTTTACTTATCCGAAACTGCGTACCCCCTGGGGTGCTCGTGTTTACAAGAATCCGCGTCAATACGGCGGACGTCGACTCTCGTGCTCAAGCACTTAACAGCCATGCACGTGCAGTTTATTTCTCGACCGAGATTCGAGAAAGGACCCATGTCAATCAGCACGTGGATCTCATATACGTAACTACAAACGCCTTCGACTTTCGTAACAGGAAGGAGGAACTCGCCATACTATTCGCTCAACCTTGTCACCAATCGGCGTTTTTCGCCTAATTATGGACTGGCCCTGATTGGTCTTCACTGAAAAAGGCTTACACGAGCCGTTCAACCCTCCAAGGTTTCCTGTTGGAATTTCCTGAGAGAATCGGGAGTCTTGTCGAAGAAGTCTTGTCGAGCGCTTCGTGGTGTTCACACGTGGTGATCACACTATCGTTCTTGTGGCAGTATCGAGGTTGTTATCTAAGTTCGCATACACCTGTTCCTCTTCGACGGGCCATGCCCACTGAGGAAAGGTTGATTTCGCATACACCTGTTCCTCTTCGACTGGCCATGCCCACTGAGGAAAGGTTGATTTCACATACACCGGTTCTTCTTTGACGGGCGATGCCGACTGAGGAAAAGTTCGAACTCATATGCGCCGGTTCCTCTCGATAGGCCATGCCTATGGAGGAAGGGTTGCTTACGCATATACCTGTTCCTCTTCGACGGGCCATGCCCACTGAGGAAAGGTTCTTGATACACCTGACAAGGTTCTCTTCGACGGGCCATGCCCATTAAAAACACCTCATACCTGCCAATTCCCTCTTCGACTAGCTCTGCTCACTGAGGAGAATTCATTCAAGATTCCAACTTAATATCCCCACCTCTGTAAAAGGTCGTGGAGACGCAATGGATGCGTGGTGCGAAGATTTACAACCTTCGTCGTCCTGACCGTCCGACGGTATGGACTCGCCACGATTCATTTGCTCGTTGAACAGTTAGAAGCTATGAAAAGCAAATATAACTTACTATTCGTATGAGTTAGAGTTAGTTGATAGAATGCCGGAAATGACAGTAATTTCTTGTAAATGGATTTTCCACATGAAAAAGCTCCAAAATGACAAAATTGATACATATAAGGCGAGATCGGTTGCTCGCAGATGTGAACAAAAATACGGCGTAGACTATGTATTATGTAGATGTATCTGCTCCAGTTTCTCGAATTCCAGCAGTAAGAACTCACTTAGCAGTAAGTGTAGAAATGGGCTATTATGTTCATCAGATGGACGTAACTACTGCGTACACACATGGTGCATTGTCGGAAAAAATATTTATGTAGCAGCCATCGATATTTGTGTGTGATACGAATAAAGTATAAAATAAATTAAATGGGAAATTAAAGAAAATTGGCCCGCACGCGTCAAAGGTGGAACCGCGTGATACACAGACAATATTTATGATCAGGTCGTAATAATTGTTATGTATGTAGATGAACAGCTCTTAGCGTCAAAGTCATTAGAAGCGTTAGATAAAATGGAATTACAACTATCAAGGAGAGTGCACGGTATTGGGGACATGGATTTTGTCCAAACTTTGTAGGACGGTAGATTTAGTTTCCCTGATCATGAATATATATGGTTATGGGGGCCACTACTCAATAATTTTTGAGATATTTGCAATTGAAGATGCAACTCTCACTTAAATTCAGTTCAGTAGCAAGCGTCTACATGTAATGGGTTTAGCGTAGCTGCAACGGCTCGGTGTTCTTCGTCGTGAGGGAGCCAGCTTCGAGACCTGCAAGGTTGAATAATTTTTTTTTTTTTACATATAAAGATACATAATGACCTAGCCCTACGTGGGAGTTAATTTCATAAATATTTTATTTATTGTTTCCTTTTACAATTTATTGTTTCCAGGCACGATTAACCGGCATTTAAAGGGCTTTTCTCTTGTTCTTCTCGCGACATGCATACATTATTTTGTAATAAATATTAATAAAACTCTTGTAAGATTTCTAATCATTAAAGACATTTCATTTCCAATTTATTTAAACTCCATTATGTATCTTTATATGTAAAAAAAAACATAAAAAAAAAAATTATTCCATATATATAACCATATATATTCATGATCAGGGAAACTAAATCTACCATCCTACAAAGTTTGAACAAAATCCGTGTCCCCAAGACCGTGCACTCTCCTTGTAAGTAAGATTTTTAAAATAAAAGATTTAGAGCCGGTAAAGGAAAAATTAGGAATACGTATTGTAAAGGAGGAAGATACTGGGTCAATTAAAACTTCGCAAAACAAGTACATAAATAAGTTGGTAGAAAAGTTTGAAATGAGTGAATGTAAATCAGTATCTACTCTATTAGCATCAGGAATCAAATTGTCGCAGGAAATGGAGGCAAAGATCTCTTACGAAAAAAAGGGTGATGGAAAACAAACTGTACAGGAAATTGATAGGAAGTCTCCATTTCTTGGCTAATATTACGAGGTCCGACATATCATTTGTACTAGGAGCTTTGTAGTAAGCACGTTATTCGTTATTTAAAGCAGACCGTAGACTACGTAATAATGTATCAAAAGACAGGAAAACCTTTGTATGCGTATACAGACGCAGATTAGTCCGGCGATCAGGATGATCGTAAGGCATGCTCTGAAAGTGTGCATATTTTGGCAGGAGCTCCAATAACTTGGTTCTCTAAGAAGCAGAACATTTTTCGACAATGGAAACTGAATATGTAGCCCTTATTGAGACAACGAAACAGACTATACACTTGCGTAAACTAATTAAAGGAATGTACGATATTGTAGGAATACGAAAAAATATCGGACTTGAAACGGGACTCGAACCCGTGCCCCTCAGATTACGAGTCGTCGACGCTCCCAACTGAGCCACCGGCGTCCGCCTAATACACGTCCTTTCCGTATTCCTTTTGTTCTTATCGGGTATGGAGGTCCCGCCAATCCCACAATATTCAGTTTGTGAGGGGACCAACAGATACCTTATGCGATAATCAGAGCGTTATAGTGTAAAGTAAAGAGAAGATGTTCCACCAAAGAAGCAAACATATTCAGATTAAGTTTCATTTTTCCCGAGATCCTCAAAGTAAAGGTTTGATTTCAGTTCAATTTGTTCCGACAGACAAAAATACGGCAGATATACTAACTGTTTACAGACCTAGAGTCGTATTATTAACTATCGAAAGGGATCGTTACGGTAATTAGGACAGCTAGCAATCTGTACACAGGAACAACAGTTGGCCTGCACATTGTTAGCACATTCATGGCATGCAACGACCATAGCTGTTTTTGAGAGTCTTTTCATATATTTCCTCTTTCACGATTTCTATGTTCAAATACTTTCGACGGTCTCAACAGTTTATTGCAATGCCATGAATGTGAGTTTCTGGAGGGTTCGAGGACAGGGCCTCGGAGACAGTAACCAGGACCCCCTTGACGACCACCCAAAGGAAATTCTGTCTTAGGCCCGTTTTCTCTTATTACCACTTCCACGCGACACATCTTACTCCGCGCGGACTGCACTAAGGTCGCACGGGGTAGGATGATGCCCAATTTTACACACTGTGATTCGCAAAACAGTAAGCCAATCAGGACAACCACCCGGTTTTCCTACTTTTCCTCCTCAGGAACTCTTCCTGGAGGAAAGCAGTCTTAATCAACATTTAACAGTAACAACATCTCTGTAACCTTCGCGTATATCCGACAGTATTCTACATTATCACAGTATTCTTTACACAACACAGTAACACTTATAATAACCAACTGTAAATTTAGTTTTAAGTGTTAATACATTAAACATTTTATTGAACTTTAACAAGTATACAACAGTTTATTTTTAACAAGATATCACTCTATAGCCGTAAAACGCTGTAGAGTCACACGGGTTCGGATTTTAATAAAAAAACTCTGATCGTGTGTAACACTAACAAAATCTTTGGTGAAGGATCGACATGTATTGGGTTGTCCGGAAAGGTCGTGCCGTTTTTCGCGCGGTTACATAGGCCCATTTTTTAAACATACCTTTAAGTTTCAGGAAAAAAACGTAATCACCCTCCCGTTGTATGGCTTCTTCCTATTTTTTCTAGTAGGGCCATTATTCCATCCCGATAAAAATTCTCTAGTTTCTCTTCAAAATAGTTTTGCAAGCTATTTCTGAGGATGTTAATATTTTCAAACTTTTTACCCACTAAGAAGTGTTGTAATGCCCGGAACAGGTGATAATCAGATGGGACAATATCTGGGGAATATAGAGGGTGTGGTAAAATTTCACAATTGTATTCAGATAAATTTTTTGTAACGTTTTTTGCAATATGTGGTCGTTCGATGAGGACGGTTCCGTTCCGTAAGTTCGTGCGGCACCTAAACTTCCAGCTTTGATACCATCCCCATTTTTTTAAAACACCTATGTATTGTTGTTTTCGGTATTTTTAGAACATCTGACATCTCCTGAACTGATAAACCTCGTGATTGTTCTACGTGATCACGAATTTTATCTTCATCCCTCTGAACAGAACGCCCACAACGTTCTTCGTCTTCTAAACGAAAATTCCCAGCTTTGAACCGTTGAAACCACTTCCTACGCGTACGAGATCAAAGATCACTTTCTCTGTAAACAGCACAATGTTGTTCGTGGCAATTTTTACTGAATTTCCTTTCTGAAATTCATATAACATAAGATGTCGGCAATGTATACGCATATCGCCCATGATTTGTCACGGCTAGGAATTACTATGTTCACAATTTCACAATCTTATATCCACGAATACCTTCTTTAGACTGTTCGAGAACAGTCTAAACTTGAATGCACTGATCCCTTATCACCGGATGCATATAAATCGTTGCACGAAGTGTATGTATAAAAATAGGCACGAACTTTCCGGACAACCCAATAAATTGTGTAGTTTCATTAAATATGTTACCCACTTAATTTATAATGATTATGTTCTAATGATAAATCTCGATAATGGGAGTTTTATAGTATCGCGATGTACCATTGTATGTCGCGAATTAACGAAGTCGTTACTGTTTAGTTTATGTTAGAGTATGGCCGATAGGTGCGCATCTCGCCACAGTTCGAATAGGGGCGCCGTTTTTTTTTTAGAAAAAGAAACCTATATGTACATGAGTGTGTGTATATGTATAAGACAACGAGCTTGTGGATAGCAACTAGCATATATAAAATAGGCTGCGGAAAGCGCAAGGACCTCTTCAGCTGCTCCGAGACAGAGGACGTGGTGGGCACTAGCGGCCGCTCTTATTGTTAGATCAGCGTAGGGACTCCTGCAGGAGAATTCGACGATAATACTTGGACGCCTGCCGAAGAAGGGGATAGTAATATTAGGGAACTCTGGCAGGAGAGTATGACGATAATACCTGGACGCCTGTCAGAGAAGGAATTAGTTATATTGGGAAACTCCGGTAGGAGAGTACGGCAATAATACCTAGACGCCTGTTCGGAGTGTAGAATAGTAAAAGAACTCCGGAAGGAGAGTATGACAATAATACCTACACGCCTGTTCGGAGTATAGAATAGTAAAAGAACTCCGGAAGGAGAGTACGGTGAGAATACCTGGACGCCTTCTAAAGAAGGAATTATTTATATTGGAAAACTCCGGCAGGAGAGTACAGCGAGAATACCTGGACGCCTGCTCGGAGCATAGAACAGTAAGGAACTCCGACATGAGAGTACGTCGAGAATACCTGGACGCCTCCCTGGAGAATAAGGAGAGAGTACGGGAGTTTGTTCCTGGACACTCGTCCGACATGAAGAGTTCGGCAACAATACTTGGACGTCTGTCGGATGAGAGAGGACAAAGCATCTCCCAGACGCCCATGTTGTATAACAGGAGAGTACGGGAGAATATTCCTGGTCGCCCGTTCGATATGGAGAGTTCGGCGAAAATACCTGAACAATCGAACAGGAGGGAACAGAGTTACTCCTGGTTGAGTACTAATTATAAAAGAAAAGATTGAATTTTGCGAAAAAGAAAATATCCAATAAATGCCTATCTTGCACATAACCTTATTCCAATCATTCCATGCTATGGCTACAAAATAAAATAAAAACGAATACTTAAATTTCCACATTTGCGAAGTTTAGGAATTCGGAAATTTAAAAATTTATAAATTAAAAAGAATGTGAACATTTGATAATGTAAAAGCATACAAAGCAGACCCGATAAGAAGTGTTAATTTTGGCCCAGCATCCGTTTAGAATCTATTCTACTCTATTTTTGGCACCTTACAGATTGCGAAACAATTTTGTTTAAGTTTGAAATTGAATGAGTACTTAATCAGATTTTAATTTGATGATTAGATATGTTATCACCTGACTTTAAATATTCTATGTATAGTTCCTCGTAATTCATATTTAAATTATCTTTACAAAGTTCTTACATGAATTTCCGCTTTGATTACAATTTGTCTTGAAGGATTGCTTTATTTAGTTCGACGATTAAAATATGTAATTATATTTAATATTTTTCATGCAGCCTTTGATGAAATAAATTCGTGTAGCATTTGTTAAAGTATTTACAAATATTAAAAATTTTTCATAATGTTTTTATTACATTTCGTTTCATGTTTCTTCTAAATATGAAGGTGTTGTATCAAAATAAAGGTATATTTGCAATCCAACTGATTTCTCAACTGAGACTCCTCAGACATAAAAAATTTAGAAAGACTGTTAATTAATACATATGTATATTAATATTATAGGTATAATAATTATGATTACATCTTTTATTTTCCATAATTTACAACTTACATTACAACGACAACCGAAGAAAAAATATTTCATTTAATCTTTTTAATTAACATATGTTGGAATTATTATATTTCAGATACCTGCCACAGTAATAAATTACACCATTGAGTTTTCTAATACACTAAAACGTGTTTTGACTAATATATCATGTTTCATACTTTAAAAATCTTGTACACATATTTTATATTCTTTCATAAGAGCACTGAATCTCATAGAACATTAGAAATGTATAATTTCTAATAATTACAAATATACAGGTTCATAATGCATTAATTATTATGCCGCATATCTCAGAAAAAAATATCGTAGGATTACTTCAGTCTAATTCTAAATTTAATATTGTTAATATAATTTTGTACTTATCTAAATACATATACACGTCATATATCCCTAATATACTCGATAATATATAAAGTAACTAGAATCAAGTGGTCAGTCTCTTTCAGTTTTCTTTTTGTAAAATATTATTTCCTTTGTTTAATACCCTGTATTGGAATAAAGATATCGCAACACAGTAAACCCCACGTATCCGCGAATTTAATACCTGCAGTTGATACCGTGGTCAAAAAAAACTGAATTCAGATATGCCATCTCGTTAACATATATTTGCATGATTCCGTATTTTACGCGTTCTGCATTACGTTAGAAAGTGTCTATATTTATATAATATTCTTTTATTCTGTTGTTATAGCTACCCGTCTATCAACGTACATTCTAATAACACTATATTTTACTAATTATAACATGCATTCTAATACCGGAGAGACCGGCGCGTATTTGGACAGTTTAAATTTACCGCCTTAAATATGTTCTGCATTGATGTAATAATAGTCATAGAATCGACTCCATTCGGTCACAAACGAATGTCGATTAAATGGTAAAATTTGAAATTTTTTAAATGTGGATATTTGAAAGTTTCAAAACTTGGAGATATACACAATTTTAAATCTCAAATATTTAAATTTAGTGCTTTGAAAATTTAAGGATATTAAAATTTCGATTTTTGGCCTTCGTGAATCTTAGAATTAAAGGTGTTATGAATTTGGAAACATAATTTCTAACTTTGTTTCAGGAATACCCAGAATTTCATAATTGTAAGCTTTGAAAACGTAGAAATTCAGAAGTTTGGATACTTGTAAATTTGAAAATTGAAATTTTTAAGAAACATTTAGGAATTTGGAAGATAACGTAATTGAAAATGTGTAATAATGAAAATTTATCAATTTGTACATATTTTAATGTGAGTACTTAGGAATCTAATACAGTGAAAATTTATGAACTTTTGTGCATGTATAATGTAGTATATGTATTAGGTTGGGGAATAAGTTCGTAGAGTTTTTATATTTTCTTTCATTTTACAACGACTTTTTTGCTGTTTGACAAAGTGTATAATATTCATTCGATAGAGCTCTTTCTGCTCTAAAAAACTCTGCTAATTGTCGAATACATAATTGATTAACGCTAGATTTACCAGACTAGTCAAAATGACTTACAATTTCAATTCAAAATTCATATTGCATGTGACATTTTTTTAGTAATGTAAATAAACACTTACTTTTTATTTAAAAGTAAATAAAGAATTTAAATCCCACCAAGTACTTTTTCTAAACACCAGTCAGAACGACTAGTTTTGGTAGAAATAGGTATACTCACATACCTGTTATTATATTATATATATATTATATATATAATTTATTATAATTATTATATATAATTATATATATAATGTACCAGTATATTATATATATTGGTAAATCTTTTGTTTAAATAAGAGTCTTTGATAAAAACGCTACGAACTTATTCCCGAACCTAATACATAACAGAATAGTATTCGCAAGTTTCAGTATCCGCGGATGGCTTTAGAATCAATCCCCGCAGATACGGTAATCCCAGCGTATTGTGCGAATGAACGATATAAATAAAAAATAAAATGAAATAGGAGATTCATATTTGGCATTTCCATTTAAACGCGATTTATCCGTCGAAAGATTATAAACACTTTTGGTGAAATTCATTTTGCTCTTTCGTTCGAATACAGCAATTTCGATTTGTACATTTATTGCGCGAATTATTTGCACTGTACGCCTTGTTTATTTTGATGATAATAATAATACTGTCAACGTTGTGCATTTTCATAACTTCGTTCGAGGTAAAAGCCATTCGCTCTTGGCGAATTGCGTTTTTGTTACGCGAAAATTTCAGCGAAATTAGTCACGCGGTGCTGTGACGTTTCTCATTATCTTATCAACCTCTCCATGTTGGCCCAAAAATCAGAAACCTCGTATTTGAAGCGAGCATCTGAATATTTAAAGAGATCGTCGAGATCTGTTTTAGCGAATGCATCGTGAAAACTGTCGGGCAATTCTAGAAGCAAGTGCATTTAATTATAGCCTTGTATATCGGGTCTGACAATCTGACGACTTTAAAAATACCGATAAGAGCATATCAATATTAAAGTTTCGTGTTTTCTCGTACTCCTGATTTTGACGTTCAACATTTATACTGTACACATTTTTTTCTTTACCCTTTATGCTCGACGCTACTCGTTAGTTGAAAATCATTTATTTCGCAGCATATGTACGTTACATGAAACTCGTTTATAAATCAATTTTAGTACATAGAACAACTAGTTGAATTTGCAAGAATCATAGATCGCAAATCATATTCTAATCAGTTTAAATTCTATAAGCAGCAAAATACTAAATATTACTTATACTGTTTTGACATCCTGGTGATTAGATTTTTTATTTCCTACGTTAATACTTTTTTAATTTTTTATTATCGATTCTTTTACAGTTGCAATTTTATTTACAGTTACAATTTTCGACATTTTTATTTAAATTCCAATATTTAATATTTGATATAATTTTAATATCTAACACTTCATTTTTAATATCCTACGTTCAGTATTTAATATTTAGTAATATGTAATATGTAATATAATTCAATATTTAATATAATCGAACGTGTTCTCAGCACTTTAAATAAATATGACTTTTATTATTTAAAATATCTGTCTTGTACTTAGTTAATGTTCAATGTAGATACACATATGTTATGTACAAGACAATTGTATGCCATGTATAAGACAATACATTTAGATAATTTAAATAGTTTTTCATATATGATTAAAGATATAAATAAATATAATTAATTATCAAAATTGATTTCTCCAATTAAAGATCAGAAGGTGCCAGTATTCTATGAATATTACGCGAAAGTTACTTGTTAGATTAACTACACAATAATGGTCGATTTAAAGACATTCGAGATTACCTTGTTGTTATTGACAGAGATTATTTATCATAAGTACATTTTTAAATGGCAAGGTATCAATCATTACAGATAAACATTATCAGAAAAATTGGAAGAAAATACAACCAAAATTAAATATCCGAATGATATATGATGAATCATAAATGATATTCATTCAACTCTATCATTTCATTTGACTCTTACTTCGTTCAGGTGATAATGAAATAATTAAATTAATTATATCAGTTTCTTATTTATCTCCCATAAGGTATGTTTGTTTATAAAAACATCACCCACGATAATATTGAACGAGAAGATCTTACTATAAATTCAATCGTTATAAAACATTTCAAAGACACTGTTAATTCAAAAATCACAAGAGGTGTAATTAATTTGATACCTTCAAAAGTAACGTAAATTTTCTTTGATCAAGAAGCATAACGGGATTTGGTTCAACGTTAATAAATGGACTATAAAACCTTGAATTTTTCAAATTTTCAAAGCTTGCAACTTTGCGATTTATAAAAGCCTAAATTCTCCAAATTATAAATCCCAATTCTTCTAATCTTCAATTTTCAAAATTTATATAAGTAGAAATTGTCAAATCCCCAAATTCTAAAACTATGTAATTATCAAATTTCCCACTTTTTAGAATCTTAAATTTTCTAAATTCCTGTATTTTCAGATCTCGTAATCCTTCATTGCGAATCTAAAAATTCCTAGCTTACTGATTTTCCAAATGCTAAAATTTTTCCCAAAAATGTTCCCAAAAAATTTTGTAGTTTCAAAAGTTTCCAAGTTTTTAAATACCCAGAATCGCCAATTTTCCAAATTCCTATATTTTCAAATATTTAAATCCGCAAATCCCAAAGATCCAAGTACCTTAATTTCCATTATTTGGAATTTCCGAATTTGTAAATCGCTGAATTTTGCAAACTCCAAAACCCCAGTTTCCTAAATTATTAATTTTCAAAATTTTCAAATTTCCCAAATTCCCAAATCCCTCAATCTGTAAATCACCAAACTTTCAGTTTCTCAAATCCCTAGGTATCCAAATTTTCATATCCCCATATCCTAAATTTTACATATATCTAAGTTTTCAGTATTTCTAAATTCAACAATTTTTAAATTCTTAATCTTTGAAATATTCAAATTATTAAATTCACAAACTCTCAACCTTTTAATTTCTCAAATTTGAGATCCTAAGGTTATCATATTTCCATAACACGAAATTTCCTATGATTCTAAACTTGGAAATTCACCAATTTTTCAAAAGCAACAACCGAGAGGTCAGTGTTTTCACTTGGACATTATTTTCCTCGGAACATCTAGAGTGCACGTCAGTATCTTTCATTCTTTTTCAAATTAGTAGATGTAAATTATATACATATAATATAAATTTGAGTATATTGAATTCCTGAAAGAAGGATGATAAGGCATTTATTTCTTACAACTTGATAATTATAAATAGACTGTAGACGTTCATTCAAATACATTTCCTGTTAAGAATGCGGTGAAAAATATTATATTTTGAAAATTCTGTATAATAATTTATTGTCGATTATTAGACATACGACAGATTTAGCGTATACATACTTTTGTATTTTTAGAAGTTACATGAACGTAAGAGTGCCTCAAAAAAGTTTTTTTCACACTTACCCTTCAAAATGTTAATTCACGCTGTAAAAAAAATTCTCTCAAGTTTTCAGCTCAAAAATTTGTATTCAAAAGGTCGCTGAAATAAATTTAAAAGTTTAGAAAATAAAATTAAAAATAAATTTTGTTAATCATTTTTGTATTTATTTGTAACTATGTGTTTACCAATAGTTATACTTTATATTAAGCAATGTAGGTATTCTATGGACTTTATAATTTACATATAATTTTATGTGTAACTTAAGTCCTAAAGTTCTTTTCTACCAAATAATAATATTTATTGCATCTTAATTATATTGCTTACATGGAATATTTGATCATAAGACAATAAAACTACTGGAAAGTCATACAGTAAATTCGTTAAAAATTTCACGCGTGGCCTAGAAGGATTTAATTACATTCAACGGTTATTTGCGAGGTTTTAAATGGTCTTAGTGACAAGGTGCTTAATCATCGCCGACGATAAGATCTGTTATCTGGAACACACAAATGAGAAGTTTGAAGTCATGTAATATCGCAATTACGAAGAAAAAGTTTTAGATTATTGTAGGTCGTGGATTTTGTATTCGAATAACAGACATAGTAATTCTTTACTCGTTAAATATTATGTTAAGCAAATATAGATTGTTGTTAATTACGTCAACACTGTTTATTTTTTGTTCTTATGTTTTCGTAGATTATAGGTCATTTTCTTATAATATTTATTATCGTATCGCGCAGGGAAGTCTATAAATATCTTCGTCTTTGATAACCTTTTGTTTAATATGTATCTGAAGAAAGGAAGTAAATTGTTAACACGAATTATTGTGTATTTTTTTACCATGGAATATTGAGCTTGCTATATCTGGAAGTTAAGAAACTTGATATTCTTATTTATTGTCTCAGGGAAGAAAATAAATTGTTAATGTGGAACATCACCTATAAATGTTCTTGATGAAAAGAATATTCAACGTTTTGCTTTTAGAAATGTAGAAAACTTTAAAATTTCTTAATTAGATAGAACACTAGATACTTTTGTATATAATAAGTTTCAAATACGAAACATTAGAAATTTTGTGAACAGAAATATTAAATATTTTTATTTTTACACGTTTGGAAATTTCATATTTTTATTTAATTTCAGTAAAACGGCAGATAAATTATTATCAACAAATATAGAATTTTGTATTCTAAATTTTGTCAATCTAATTCCTTATTTGAGCATTGAACATTCTATGCCCATTAATTCAGATACTAATATTTTTATTTAGTATTTCCAGTTGTTAATAAAAAATAGCACATTGGTATCTTCTTCATTGATATATTAATTGTTCGTTAAAACACTAAACCGTTTATATCAATCAATTTTAATGTTTAATACTTATATTTAATTATTACAAAATGGGAATAAATTATCAATATAAAATATTACATTCGTGTACTTTCTATTACGCTATTAAATTCTCTAAATTACATCTCGTTGTTTTTTAAGACATGAAACTTCTTATATTTCTTTATACTTTTATTTGTTATCTCAAATAAAAACGTAAGTTGTTAGTGCAACACATTCTAATTTGCTTTGCTGCCTAAAGTATTGTACGTCACCATTTTAGAAGTTTCAGAAATTTGATAACACAATCAAATTTGATATTTATGGTTTCTATAAATATTACATGGTTTTAATCTTCTCGACTTCGATAGACCTTTCCCCGTAAGATAAGTCGCATGCGATATCCTCAGTTTGGTTAAAAATACAAGTATTTTGTTATACATAGATATTAAATACAGTAGAAATAACGCATTCATAATGGTACAGATTGAACGGTCTGAGTTATCAAAAGGTATTTTAATTGAATATAATGGCGTGGTAATAATTTCATTTTCATTTAATTTCATAAGCTGCATGTATTTTCAAATCAAAGGCGAAGAACATTCAGCAGTTAAATGTACGATATCTGTTACTAAATGCTTTATAGCTTGTTTTATTCGTTGTTTTATCTTTGCACAGTGAAAAAAATCAATGACACTATATTCAGATCAAATTTTTGAATGAAACTTAAAAGGAAAACAACATATAATGATTAATGGAAATGGTTCGAGTCTTCATTTTGATGATGCTCCGACATATGCCTAGTGTTTGATATTGCAGAAATTTAGTGAGGTCAAATGTCATCGCACTTGCTGAAATTTCTACATCGATCTTTCTTCTGATACCATTGTTCTACTGTTGTTACTACTAAAAATTTACAGATTTTTCTCGTGTAAAAAGCCACCGAATAGCTACTACGGGAAAAGCACAAAAAATTCCTATAGCTGAAAATTTTCAATTTTCTTAAACATTAGTTTTCTCAAAATCTGTACGTATCAGAGTTTCATCGTGGCGGTTATGAAATTATTGGGCTGTTATACAATGTTATCGATCGATACTACCATAATTCATCACATTATGAATCACTTTTTAATGCAATATAATAATAAAAATATGTCTTTCTGAAGTGTGCATCTTCTAACTCTTATCTTATTTACAAAGAATATGGAAAATTTGTAGGTATCGAACAAAACATTGTTCCTTTCGATTTTGAAAGAAATGTGTAATAAACAGGAGATTTTAAAGTGATGATTCCATCAACTTTGTTCTTCACTTTCAGCTTGATTTAACACAGCCATTGTTGCTACTCCATTTAGTATATATCACGTATTTAAGTGTTAGCCTACATCTGTGATGTAGCGTGACGAGACGTATCGAGTGTCGCTGAAACTTTGCTAAAACAAAATTGTAGAAATTGAGTTCCTCGCTTCAATTCCCAATTAGAAGGAAATTGTTACTGTTGCATGAGTCGTGTATTTTAAAAGTAGGTTAAGTCCATTTTTTGAAAAAAAAAAGAAATGAAGGTAATGATAACAATAGATGAAATTGCATATTAGGATGTTCCATAAGTTTATTCCTTTTTTGATATGAAATATTTTGCAAGTATCCCGCAATAATTTTAATAAGAGGAAGTAATGGAATTTCCTGAGCAATGGAAGAGGATGATAGAGCAGAACAATTCATATCTAATGCAACAAATCAACTTTAAACAAAAAATTTGATGTATTTATTTCGCCTCAAGAAAGAAAGAAGGTTATAGGACATCCTAATATCATATTTTTATCTGTAAACAATCTGAAGACAAAATAATTCTAATTCTTTAATATTCGGGCTGTGGCAGTTTGGCTGATTAATGGTATTACAAAGATGTTTATTTTAATAGATGCGCAAGTCCACCTTAGGTTGAAATTATTTTTTATAACGAAATATTATTTTTTATAAGTATAATATTGGTGGCATAAGTAACCACAATACGAGTGAATTGTAGGTATATCTAGGTATCACGATCGATTCCTATTATCAGCTTGCAAGTAAATTCTAGATCAATTTCTAATTAATACTCACAATCAGTACAGTCGACACGGTTCTTGTTTTAGTATCGGTGCACAGAACCCCTTAATCATTTCACTGTTATTTGAAAATCAATTGTGATTTGTTGTTTAATGGTGCACAGGACTCCTTAATCATTTTACTGTTATTTGAAATTAATTGCGAATGATAGTTTATTTTATTAAACAAATGAGAACATGATGGATTTATTACCATATTTATACCTCCCGTTCATCGTGAATATTTTGAAATCTTAAATCATAAATGAAATTCAAAATCATGAAAACTATTAACGAAAATTATGTAATTTTATTGAAATTCTTACCTAAAATGAGTTTTTATTGTTATGTCATATCTTCTACTGTAATACTTAAAAACTGTTTTCTTTGATTCACTTTTACATTTCATTAAACGAATTAATATTTATACAAAAATGTATACCATTTTGTTCTTAATATTAAAAAAAGCGGTTGCAAGTGAAATATTATCCGATTAATTAGCGATTTAAACAATTAATTAGTTATTAAAGTGATGCAAGTTCATTTGAATATCTAACATCACAAAAAATTTGACTGTTAGTGCTTATCTATATTTTCCAATTTATTGAAATACATATTTTTAAATATCCCCAAATAATAAAAATAGCTAAAAGAAATAAAAGAGCTAATTAACTTCTTTCTACGCCATGTATTTATTGGATGCATCAGTGAGCACAAAATATCCATTGCTGCAATATTACAATAAATAAAGAAAGTTAAGATGTCAATTGTGGAGTCAGCAATCCGTGAGTATATAAATTATAATTAGGCTCAAACTTCAAATTGAATCGTATTAAAGATTTAAGTAAGACTTATCACATTTGAATTATAAGGGCGTCATGAATCAGACTCCTAAAACTATGGGAAGAGATTAAAATAGTCACGTGTTGTAGTTCACCCTCTACACTACTTACCTCCCTGTTCTTACTGAATATTTTAAGCAATGAAAATATTTTTATCACTTACAAATAAATTCTCAGGAACGCAACATATTCTTAAATCGATTTAGGAAAGAGACATTGGCTTGTTATACCGTTCAAAGCTATTTTCCGTTTCTTATTACAATTGACTTTATTTGACATAGAAAAATAAGTGAATATTATGGTTCTATATAACATTTTTAGGGATTATAGTTTTTATTTTGATGTTGTTGGAATTCCGAACTGCTGAACGTATATGTTGATATTCAATATGACAAAAGTGATTTTTCAGAACTGACCACTAATTTTCAGTTAATTAAATGATTTTGCTGTATCACATTACTATTTTTAACCCATTGTGGTCGTATGTGTACTCTCAGCCACCACAGCAAAACACATACTAATCTTACATTATATTAATTTTATCTTCATTTCCATTTTAAGATATATGTTTACACTTCTTATGAAAGAACATAAACTGCTCCGAAACCTATTCACAAACAATACTGAGCTTTTATCAATTAAAGATCTACAGTGAATCCTCCCACAGTGCAACGGAGGCCCGAATCGAAACTGCTCACTGTGAGCATAGGAGAAGCGAAATTTAATACTCGGCGGCTGTCCCTTGCTGGGGTGATCCCCCTCGGAATCAGTCAAGCGTTAAACACGATCGGTTACCGAAACGACCGAATATCGATGAGACACATACTAATGCAAGCAAAGAAAAAGATTGCAATTTTCTTATTTCCTATTATTTTTTCATGAAACTTGTACCATCGTATTCGACAGGTTTTTCTGATTAAAATGACACCAAACATGATGTAATTACGTTAATAATTACGTACTTAACGGGTGATTAAAAATTTTCACGTGAAAGAGGACGGCGAGTGGAAAAGACAGAGAGGCAGAAGGTTGAAGCGTTCGGAAAAGATGAAAGACAGGCGGAGCTCAGACCTTTAAATTGAAAATTAAAAATTCTTATTTTTGATTTTTCGTAAATGAAACTTTTATCATCGTATTCGTCTCGTTTTTCTGATTAAAATGATACTATACACGATATAATTACGATTATAAATATCTGTGTAACAAGCCATAAAAGTTTGGGCGTTAGAATCTAAGGAATTCGTATCTGCCGTAAATGTAACGCCCGAAACTTTTATGGCTTGTTACACAGGTAATTATGATCGTAATTATGTCGTGTTTGGTATTATTTTAATCAGAAAAACGAGACGAATACGATGGTAAGAGTTTCATTTACGAAAAACCAAAAATAAAGAATTTTTATTTTTGAATTTAAAAGACAGAACACGCAGGAGTCTTTTATGTTTGCCGAATGTCTCGAACCTCAGTCTCTCTTTGTTTTTGTATCGCTATCCTTTTCTATATTCGGCTCACTACTTATGGACAGAATACTGTATAAGACGGAGCGACATTTAAATGTCGCAGTACGGGAATTGGATCGGGGGGGATACGTTGCAAAGTTAGAATTCGATGTGTATTTTCAAGCCAATCTGAGGGGGGATGCGTTGCAAAGTGAGAATTCGGTGCGTGTTTTCAAACCGTTGACTACGCGATATCGTCTATAGAAATGTAACGATTCCCTGGGTCTTATTGTTTCTACGGATCGACGAACCTCTCAACTTTCTAAAAACTTGTTACGACGTAACAAACATTACCAATAGACATTACAATTTAACAATACAAAATATAAATTCCAAGAGTAGGTTTACGACATGACAAGGAAATAACCACATTTGAAATGCCTTCAATTTAATATCCATTTTTTTTATAAACGATAAGTAGTATCCAAATTATATCTTGTTTGGTCTTATTTTAATCGGAAGAACCTCGCAAATATGATAACAAAATTTGCAGTCAAAAAAATATAAATATTAAAAAATTATATTGGTAAATTTGGAACTGGAGATCTGTCGGCCCGCATCAAAGGGACCGCGGCGAGTATCGTGTTACACTTGGACTGTCTCGAGCGAGGCGAACACAGGCGTAGCAATGACGCACGCATTGGCGCATGAAGAGACGTTTTGCACTGTGGGAGGGAAACAAGTGTCGCACTGTGGGAGGATTTACTGTAGTATGAATTAGCTTTAATATAAAGTATCTTCAAAATCAGGAAGACCAATCGTCTTCAGATAAAGAGAAAAGGGAAACTATATAAGTACATACAATATACATATAAGTATATTGCGGCACTGTAAAGATATAGAGAGTAAAGATTGTTCTATGTGATCAAATAGAAAAATCAAGAGCGAAACGTCAAACTAATTATTTTTCCGACACATATTCTTGAAAATCAGAGCTTCATAATACATACAAGTCTGTCATTAACGAAATTGTATAAATTTTAATAAAGTAAAATTTCTTAACGAAGTCACACAACTTTTAGTAATAATAAATAAAAAAGTTCTTGAATTAAAATATGTACGAAGATAGATTAAAATTTACTTTCCCGAAGATAAAGGTAATTTAAAAAATATAGTTTTAACAATGCCTGTATCTAATACAAGTACCAAATTCTGATTTTCTGCGTTGTAACTTGCACCGGAACAGTACGAGTAATTTGTCATTATTATTCAGTTAAGTAAGTCATTACATAATTTAATGAATTGGGTATAACGACTCGATTAATGATGTTGCCATTATAGAGATATTCACCAAAACCAAAGTCAGAGAAAAGCTTTTTCGGCCCTTATCTCAAATATTATATATAAGACACAGAAGAATGATAATTTCTTGTTTTCATCATGTACTCGTAATAAAGAAAAACATTTTTATACACTATTTAACACTAATTACGCCGATGTATGATGCACACATGTACTTTAGCTACATAAAAATCAATACAGATTTCAAAAAATACATCACAACAAATTTTGTAACTTAAAATAAGAAATATGTGAACTGGTCATTTAACTTGTTTGGTTAGGTTAGTTTTAAGGTAGAATTTAAATTGAACATAAAATATATTCATAATTTTAACACAATTTATAAAAAAAGAATCGAGATATTGGTACCTAACATGTACGATGAAACTAATGTAAACGTAGTTGTTTCTTTTTTACTTCGCTAGGGTATTTAAATTTTTAATATCTAATTACCCGTTTCATAATATCTGATTATTGAGAATAAAAATATTTTTAATTGCAACTACTTTTTTTCTTTGTTTACGAATAAATCCAATTTTAAATTCCGTAAATAATATTAAGGAATATTTAACCAATGAAGATATCAATTTTTCAATAAATGTGCCAGTAGAAAAATTTTTTCTTTTATTAAGATTTATTTAAGTTTTATAGAAAATTTATATGTCCTATTTTTGCCGAGAATGGCGTAAAAATAATTAAGCGCACGGTCACAAAATTTGGAATTAATAATATAAAAATTCAAGGATTTAGAATTTTTTTAAATTGAAAATATAATAATACAAAATTTCGAAATTAAAAAAATGGTTGGTTTGTAAGTTTGGAAACTAAGATGTTCTTCGAATTCTTAACTGTAGAATTTTACATAAGGTCAAGTCCCGGATGTAAAATAATTCGCACATTTCACGCAATCGGCTCTGTTTGTCGTGTTTAAACAGGTTATTATCGAAACGTTGGCTTTGCTATTATTAAACTTAAAAGCTGCACATCCTATAAATATTTCAGAAACAGCGGATACTTTTTCCCCCTATCTTTTTATAGCATATTGACTAATTAGGATTTGGGTACGCGTACGTATACTCCAGGTATGAATGTACAGTCGTGGACAAAATTAATTGGACAGGCATCATAAATAACAAAAGGCTAATTTAGTTTAACTAATAATGCCTATACATCGAAACTTTATTGCACAATTATGTACATTAAATAAATGTTTTTTCAAGTCTACAAAAACATTTCACGTTCTAAATTTAAAATTTATTTGAAGCATTGTAATAAAAAAAAATTGTTTTACATTTCTGCAATGTCCACTTAATTTTGTCCATGACTGTATGTACTGTTGCCATATTTTGCAAGCAGTTCTAATTGTACCATCTTGTGCAGATCACTGAAGTCTTTATATACTTCTTTCACCGTTTTTGAAAATAATTAATTACATATATTCTACTATATGAGTTTTTTCATTTAATCCCTTCAACAAGTATAAATTTTGATATATTCAAGTAAATGGAGGGATTTATTCTTCTAGGGCTTTATTATCTTACGCCTAATGTCTCAAAAACATGAATGCGGCCCTGTGCATCGAGCTGAAAGTGTTTCGACTGTAAATTAAAATGATTTTGCTTGTCATTATACCAACTGGTTCATACTTTTCCGTTTTTCGTCGAATGTCTTTTGCGGGTATCCTTGATCTCATCATCAGACGGTAAGTTCGCGAAAAACGATTGAAACTCAGCAGCACGAAATTACGCTTTCAATGTGGAGCGTGTTTCTCGCACGAATAGGTGAAGCACACGCAGTCTATTTTGAAATGCAAAGGTTTTTTTTCTTAAAACGCAGCAAGTAAATGGAATAGTTTGCACTCGAAATATGCCGGGAACATTCGGTCGCGAGCGAACTAAAACTGCCCGGAAACATGTCGAGGATCAAAGCGACGAATTGCATTGGAAATTTGAGCGATTTCTTTGTACGATTTCAACTTTAAGGGCATTATGCACGCTTCTCAGCCGAGAAGTTCGTCTGGAAAATGTTCCATCGGCTATCATTATCGTCGCTTTGCGGGTTTTATCGTTCCCTAGTTGTGTTTGTTAAGAGTTGCCTTGCCTCAATTCTTCACGGAGCTACTTTGTTTCGTGTTTCTGAATTGGTAACGAAGCGGAAAATTGAAAACGCGCTGCAAGAATTGGCACTAAATCAATTTGCTTGAATAAAAATCTATATGAATTGTACTAAAATTGTTGTAGCATAAAATGATTATGTTATCGTATTTGGAATGGCCACTTTGAGAATTAAAACTCATGAGCAATGCAATATTATTTGTAGAGTAAATAATTTGTACAGCACACTCAGCTCAATTAATATATTACAAACAGCAATATTTGATTATTCAGAGCAACGATGGAAAACACCACTGCGCTTTAAATTAATGAAACACCGATATATTTGTTTACCATATGGATTTAAAAGATATTACTGATATAACATAATACTTTTATGGTAAAAGATCCGTTTAAATTTATTCGATCTTACTTGGAATATCTTGAAATGAATACAAATATTCTAAAATTAAATACTATTTTCCAAAGCAATTGCTTTGTATTTGAAACATACTAAATATCCTTAAAATAAGTATGACGTCAAAAACCCTTGATGACGCATAGAAATTCGGTGTGTTATTAAATTTTAAGAGTTTCGGAGTATTCCCAAATTATCTTACAGATAATATTTAAGAAAGTGTTTGGAAACTCGTGAAATAGTTGTGAGTCATTAAGAAAATATTTTCGTCCTTGAACTACAATAGAAAATTACGATTTGAAATAAAGAAGAACGAATATTTTATTAACTTTACGTGAATATTCATTTTTCTAAATGCAGAAAACAGATCTGTTTCAATTATTGATTAAATTTACACTTTTAATTGATCATAATCTTTGAACACAACAGAGTCTCGAAACGTAATGAATTCTTGATCACCGAATGATTGAAATTACGCTTAACTTATCATGTGATTGGATTATTAATCGAATGACTATCTTGAGTCTTTAAATAAATGTTTCACCATATTTTTTATTATAATAGTTATTTTAGTACTAATAATTGTATTGTTATCCATAATGAGAGGAACTTAAAATGTAATTGATTTTATATTTTACTATATTTCTAAAGATTATAATAAGAAGATAATATTGTGAAACGAATCAGATATAGATAAACAAAGATGAATGATGAATGTTTCTTTTGTTCGCCGTATACTATATATGCATTAGCTTCATTTCATAAAAAAAAATACTTTCCAATTATATCATTAATACTGAAACACTCTCCCTGTATAAACCTATACTAACATTTCGTTCAACGATATTTAATGGGCATGGAATGTAATTTAAAATATCTAATCAATTTTATCACAACCTTCACATTGTATTTCTTCAATAACAAATTTTATACAGTAATTAAATACATCGTTTACAAAAACAAAAAATTATGTAAAAGTTAACACTAACTTATGAAACGCACTACGTATTTCATCATTAACATTCAAAAGTTTTTAATAAAACAATCGAGAAACATAGTTCGTATATTTAAAAATTTTCCTTAACATTCATCGAATTTCTTGAAACATGCAAATGTGCTTATAATGTTAAATTGTAATTATTGTTACAATAAATTCAGTATAAAGTTACAATATATTTGTACGTACAGTCCCTGCTTATTTTATTGGACTCCCCTTTATAATTATAATATTTTTCGTTTTACCATGAATAATGGGTATAGTAACCTTATGCAAATATCATTTAATGATGGCCAATGAATTTTCAGTATATTTATTTTACAAAACACGAATAGATCAATATTATTTTTAAAACACTAATATTTTGTTACCCCGCCCCTAGTATCAATCGACTGATGCCTTTGTTAAAACCACAATAAAAATTATAGGCAGTAGTATTAATTACTGAAACAAATACTTACCTTAGAGCTTCTAATGCTGTGCAAAATCAAATGTGCAAAAGTTAATATAGAGACCCTTGATTATAATGTAATACACAACATGCGAAAACTAACTACATTTGTATAGACAATCCATAAGGCAACCTTGTAATACGAAATCATTATGCCACAGTTTTCTAACAGCGTTAAATTCCTTATAGAATTTTAAAAGGCACCAATTCTTCATTAACAAAGTGAGCAGGGCCTGTAGTTTTTTAGTGCAATCAGGAAGAGATAATGTTAGTTTTAATCACTTATGTTGTCAATATTTTACTGAAAAGCAACTAACTATAAACAATGATAAGATAAAAACCCTAAATATCTTATAAAGGAAGTTATATAAATAAGATTTGTGATATGGTTCAAAAACAACAAATGAATTTAAGTAACTTTAAGAAATTTCATTATACTTTCGAAAACTATTATTAATAAAAGTTTCCGAAAAATCAAATTTTGCAGTATATCATAACAAAAATGAATAAAGACAATTTCAGACTTTTCATGAACATGAATATTTAAAAATTAATACGAATGGTCACTCTACCATAACGAAAAATAATTTAAACGATTCCTGCAACAGGACTTCCGTCAAAGAGGAAGTCTAATTCTCCAAATGATCAGCAGATGGCTCTGATGGAGACTAATTCATACATAGATGCAGTCTACATATGTACACGTGATAGTTTCACGATACGTCGTTACGATAGGCTTCGAGTCACGGTCGTTCGAAGTGCACGTGAGCTTCAAATGAACGGGATCCCATTTCATTCAGAAACTACGAAGCCGCGGTTCTATTAGCCGCGTCTCGAATCTGCACATATTTCATCAACTATAGTGCTGCATACGACACGTGTTAATCTTTGACGTGCCGAAATGACGCTGCAAGCAATTAAATGGGAAAACGGCAGACTGGAGATCCTCGATCAGATACTGTTGCCGGCGATTTCTCGGTACATTCCTGTCAAAGGTGTGGAGGATGGCTGGAAAGTGATCAATAATATGCAGGTGAGCTTCTTTATAGAAAATAAGAAAAAAATATTGTTAAACAATAAATGAAACACTTAAGTCATAATTTAAGACATAATAAAATAATTCCATAACACTTTGATATGATTCGTGTGAATAGAATTAATTTATTTAAATGGCTTATTGAATATGAAAGGATTGATCACTATTTTAATGGAGCAATTATGAGTGGTAATTTTTATAAAGTCTTTATAATTTGTACAGGTTCGAGGTGCACCAGCTATAGCCATTGTAGGTTGTCTAAGTTTGGCGACAGAAATTAAGAATGAAGAATACATGGACAAAAAGAGTCTTCGAAGAGATATAGAGGGCAAATTGAATTATTTAGTGTCTGCACGTCCAACAGCGGTTAATATGAAAATTGCAGCAGAAGAATTAATTCAGTTGGCTAATAAACTTAGCAAAGATGAGACTGTTAATGTCATCGAAATGAAACAGAGGTATGAGAACTTGATGCATGTAATACATTTTCATCTTTAATAGTATTAATGGCTTTCTTTGTAGGTTTTTAAAAGCCATAGAAGCTATGCTCGATAAGGATATTGCTGATAATAAAGCAATCGGAGATTATGGTGCACAAGAGATCTTAAAAAATGTGTCTGGAGATAATTTTGTCAGAATTTTGACACATTGTAATACAGGCAGCCTTGCAACAGCAGGTTATGGCACAGCTTTAGGTGTTATTAGATCTCTCCATAAAAAAAATAGTCTTGGTAACGTTTGCATGGTCTTAGTAACTAAATATCGCTCATAATTTAATGAAGTTATGCAGTACTATTTACCGTTACAGAACATGCATATTGCTCAGAAACGAGGCCATATAATCAAGGAGCACGTTTGACTGCTTACGAACTAGTTTATGAAAAAATTCCTGCTACTCTCATTTGCGATGACATGGTGGCAGCGTTAATGAAATCAAGAAATATTTCTGCCGTAGTTGTTGGAGCAGATAGAGTTGCAGCAAACGGTGATACTGCCAATAAAATTGGAACTTATCAAGTAAGATATAAAATCACATTATATTGGTTATGATGTCTGAAACATTATTTATGTCGCTAACACCTTTGTTGCATTATCTTTAGATTGCAATTGTAGCTAAGTATCATAATGTCCCCTTCTACGTGGCGGCACCACGAACGTCTATAGATTTTAGTATTCCTAGTGGTGATCATATTATTATTGAAGAAAGGCCAGAAAGGGAATTAACTCATATAAACAATCAACGAGTAGCTGCACCTGGAATACAATGCTGGAATCCAGCCTTCGACGTAACACCAGCTAGTCTGATTAAAGGCATCATAACAGAAGTTGGAGTGTACAGACCCAAAGATTTAATACAATTGAAGAACTGTGAGAATATGTAAAAACAGGACTGATTAATACAAGAAAAGAGAAAAGATTTTTGATGCATTTATACAAAAGGATTAATCAGTGGTTCCAATGTTACGAAAAACTTGTTAGCAGGTCTTGTTTATTTAAAAACTTCGCGTTATAATAAAATTGTTGGCAGGTTACGCTTATTTGGAACGTTAAGCCTGATGAACGCAGAAAAATATACCGTGGATATACGTGTTTGCGTTTAAAAATGCCTTATTAACCTCGCTGTGATTTTTACAAATATATTTATAGTGATGAATACCTTGAATAGATAGTTGTATTGATATTACCAAAAAAATATCACGATTATAAAATGGAAAATAATCGAAAACAATTTTTTTTAATAATGCATTTATACAATTATGGTTAACCCGCCTATCATCAGATGGCGCGCGTAATCAAAAATTTGACAGAACACAGACAGCCATTTTCAATTTTGTGCCGCATACATGATTTAATTTTATCGCAAAACAGATTATTTATCATGTCCGACAATATATTTAAAAATACATTTGTTTCCATATACCAAGTGTAATAATAGATTATGATTATATATATGTGATAAAGTGTTCGATTTGAGTGAAAGAAATTCCCGCGTTGCATTATAATCGACTTATTTGTATTTTCGAATTATTTAATATCAGTGATTCTTCGACAAATTTATTGCATTTTTAATTTTAATACAAATGTTTCTCGCAACCATAATATTGTGTTAACTATTGAATTAACCGAAGCCGTGGTGTATCGTAACAATCGATTTCCCTATAATCGATAAGTCTGGCGGTGTCGGTTGTGTGGCTTCAACCCGCGTTTTCACATGGGTGCGTTTATACACGATCAGTCTAGAACGTGATTTTGACCGGAAACGTTTGTGAAACAGAATCAAAAGTTGTCGATCGGATACAGTGCGAATCGAATGTTTACACCGTGGCGGCGACGGACAGATTCGACAGTCAGCGAATCGCGACGCGTGGAGTTCCTGCGGGATAACTTGAGGATCTATTTTCGCCGTTGAAAGGCGCGCGGGAACACGTTCGCGGCGGGTTTCTCGAACCGCAGTGCTTTAGTACGGCCAGTCTCTCCGCATCGTGCAGAACTTAGCCGATCCCGGAATAGTTTTCGGCGGTTGCTCGGTTAGAATTTTTCGCGCGACCGTCGCACAGGTCAAATCGCAGTCCTTTGTTTGCAAGTTTGCCGTACATAACCCCGAAAAAAGTTGCGTGTGAACCGCTCAACTCCGTGTCAAATTATCCTTCCTCGATTTCTTTCGAAAAGTTCGCTTGATTTAACGGTCGTTCACCCTGGAAGCTGATACGGAGAACACGAGGATGGATGCCACGGACGACCTCGGTCCTGACGCTTCGTCGGGAAACGACGGGGGTGTTCTGAACAATAACAACGAAAATGATGATGCGCCCACCGTCGAGGAGACGTACGAGGTCACCACCACGAAGCGTAAGACCGTTCGGACCAGCTATAAGATCCAAGAAGTAAGTGACGACACATATAAGTGACACGTGCGATTTACGGTAACCAGGGATCGTCGCTGGCGCCCCGATGTGGGTGTTTATTAGAAACAGAATAGCCACGTGCGTATGGGCCGCCCTTGCGCAAATCTTAAAAAAGCACCTTTAGTCTTTGAAAAACACTGATTAAATGAATGCAGTGCATTTATCTCCAGTGCAACGTAGGCTTTCTTTAGTTACAAGTAGGAGTAGAGGAAGGAGTACTCCCACCATTTGTTTTCAGTTTTGGAACGGCCTGGAAGAAACTTAACGTAGCTATATAACGTGAGACCATATAACGCGGTGTTGTACAGCGTGTAGTAATGTAAGATGAGATAATACAACGCGCGGTAGTATAACGTGAGGCTTTATCACGTGTGCCGATGTAATGCGGAATTACACTGCGCGTAGTAATGCATCCCGAAACTATACAACACATAAAAATATACCGCGAGATTATGCAACGCATAATAATATTACGCACGATATACAACACGTGATAATTTCATGCAAAACTTTTAACGTGTAGTGATATAATACGAGGTTCTGAAATTTGTAGTAATATAACGCATTGTTAGGTCACATGTGGTGATATAACATAAAATCGTACTACGATCAGTAAACTACTCGAAACTACTCGGTACTTTGTGGTATAACGCAAGACTGTGCACTGCACGGCAATATAACATGAAATTACACAATACAAGGTGATATAACGCGATGATGTTAGACTAAGTGATGCGTATTATAATTAAAAGCTGTAAAGTGTATAACGTGTGATGGTATAGTGCGTAGTAATGTAGTGCGATGTGATACAACGAATGGTGATATAGCGCGAGACTTATACTACCGGAGAAAATGCAGTGGGATGCTACGGAACACGTGATATTGTAACACGAGAATATGTTACACGTTACGATATAACACAATATTATATGTACAACATTAATATATACAGCTATGTAACACGAGGCTATATAACACGTAATAACGTAACTCGATACTATTCATCGCGTAGTAATACATCGCTGGACTATATCTTGCGTGATAATATAACGTGACATGATACTATATTTGATGATATAATATGTGGCGATATAATGCGAGACTTTTATAATGTGAGGCTATATGTATAACACAACTACACACTGCTAATCTATGTAACTTGTGATATTGTGCAATACAACTATGTACGTACCTGTACAACGCGAGAATATACAGTACGAGGCTATACAACATGCGGAGATATAATACGGGTCTACCAATATTGTTTACATTAATTTTATTCGTACGTCCCCCAATCTATGGCATGTAGTTAACCCCTACGTACAAAAATGCTTTGTAAAACACACTATAAAATGCTTATATTTTTCTTAAAGCATTGCAATATTATATAATTTTTCTTTTAATAAATTTTCATATGAAAAAGTAGTTGGTTTTTTGTTCATTTTGTACTAGTGTTACCTATGAGAATTAAAAAATACATTCTTCTTTTTATTATAAAAATTATGGTACAAAGGATTAAAGTGAAAGCGAATTTTTAAGAAAATGGGGTTTAGCAGTGATAAATAAAAATTTCTATCAGGAAGCTTACGTTGCATTAGGATGTTCATTATTTATTTCTGACTTGGTGCAAGAACTGCTAATGTCATTATTTTACAAGAATGGGATAAATGCCATTTAGTTTTTTTAACAATTGTATATTTAACATAAGAGAAAATTTCAAATTTTATCTAGGAACGCTATAATAGCACTCGTACATATCGATACCAACATTTCTTCACAAAATAAACTTTCTATAAAAAATATCAAAGTCAAACAATTTTTAACCATTTAAAATTTTTAATTGTTCCATTTTATATAAAAAAGCAACATTTAAAATAGCAGAAACTTATATGCATGTAAGAAATAATATGAATATGAATTTCTTAACATATCTATAAGTACCGATATCTTAAATTAGTACTGATATTGGTACTCTTTGCACTAAAGTACGGAACATACTCATGAGATTGCTTAAATGGGGCAACGAGGACATGATCACTTCTCTGATTTAACTGCTTTTAGCGTTGAACAATTTGCACACCTATACACGGCGGTCCTGGTTACAACCGTGTCGTCATCATACATTGTTGTACTGCCTTAAATCTCGATAAACTCAATTAGCCAAAAAATTAGTTGTTGCTAATGTTTTATCCTTAATGCGCAACAAAACAAGTATCGTCGAATCGGACGTGGTCGCAGCCGGTTTCGAACACGCGTCGAAAAACGATGACTCGAGATTTAAAGCGTTCTTCCAGAGTACGACCGATATGTCGGCGATTCGCGCAACGCCCGAAATAAACGCGCAGACCGTTCTGTGCTGTCGGTGGCTCGAAAATCTCGGTTCATTCTGATATTCGTCAAGGATAAACGGACTTATTTCGATCCACCGGATTCGGTGGGATTTACCAACTTTATTTGGCGCGTAACCGTACTCGGTCCCGATGAAAATTGGGCGTTATGCCCGTGCCACCACCGACAATGAATAAACTTACGCGCCAACAGGATTCCAAGCTTTCCTTTGGCACCTTATCGCCGCATTTCTCCCGGCCACTTTTGACAATAATTTTGAATACGATTTATAGTCGTATATTTTTACTGTTATGTCATTTAATCCAATAGAAAGGGTATAGTTCTCACATAATGTTATTATATAAATACGAGTAAAGATTTATCGGCTAAATATTGATTAACATGTTCATTGACTTTAGTATATTGCAAATAAGCAAAATATTTGCAAAAATGTTTGTGAAACATGTAGGATAAATATAGTAAGTACGCGTCCTTCTAAAGACTAAGATATCAATATAATTAATATAACTTTTATTAATGAATACAGATTATTTATACTATATATTCATTAAAAAATAATTATACTATATTGTACATTTCAAACTTCAATACTTCCGTTAGTTTTCTAACTAACTTCTTTCAATACTTCGTTTAGAAAAAAAGTTATAGAGTAATATGGAAATACTTTTATAAAAAATATATATTAATTTTCAAAAACTTAATTCAGTGTACATGAATAAGTTTTGTCGAAGAACTTTCCGACAACCCAATATGTTGGAATCAACAGTTTTGTCTCAGGCAAAGTACATTATCGAACACAAACTTTTACATCAAAGTTGAGAAGAATGGAACAAGAAAATATAAATATTCAATCACATATCATTCTTAAATTATATGTATACTTACTTACTTTGCATACTTCGCATTCAACGATGCGTAGAATATAAAAATCTGTTCAAACTTTCCTATGAAACTTGGAAAACAGTTTCAAAGAACTTTGAAAAATTCTTAATAACAAACCACACCTCCACACACGCCCACCCGTCCATCGTTTTAAATGTTATCTTAAAACGTGAAAATAGGAACAATTCGTTTCACATGCGACTTGAATCAAACATTTTAAGAGATTCATCAAACGTTACTCGTTTCACGTTTTTTTCTATCTCGCCAAATTTAATCGAACATTTTTCATAGGTCGTTCTGATGCTCGTTCAAATCATGACTGGATTCGATTATAAAAGGAAAGTCCGTGCACGAAATAATCCGTCAGCTGAACATTCGATGTAGTCAAAAATAATTTTTTATTTTTCTAGTATACTTACGTAACTGAATGATGCAGCAACATCTACAAATATTTTTATTTTATTCGTTTTTACCATTTAACGTTGTAAATTTATATTTACAATTGTTAATGCGTTGGCCCTAATGGTGGTCACGGATTATCAACTCGCGTCGGTTCGGTTCAGATGTAACTGAATAATGAAAAGAAACTTGTATTTATAATTTATTTATGTCTGTTAAAATTTTAGATTTTTATTTTTGGAAACCTCAATAAATACAATTTTGTCAAGTTTGAATACATGGAATGTTTATTTGGTACTTTAATTTCTTACACTAGGAAGCATTCATACGCATATCCCCTGATTTACAATGAAGATAGGAAAAGAAAATATCTTTTTTTTAATCGATCTATACAATTTGTTTTTACAACACATCAGCTCTTGAAATTGTCCTACATTAAAACGTATTAGAGTTCGATGTTAGAATTAGAACCATAATTTGAAAGCTATTATTATTTTTTGTATGAAACATTTAATTTTTAAATTTATAGTATTTCACGATCTTTGATCTCTTTTACTAATGTTCCTTATTTTTATTCATTCTATCAAATGTTAATTACAATATAATGTAATAATTTTGCAAAGAACGCTAACTTGTCCAAATATAATCCTGTCAGCAATGTCTCATAAATATATCAAATAGTATATTGTAGAATTGCAAGAAATAAATTCCGCAGAATGTGCAGACGTCAAAGTGTTAAATTAATGGTAGGTTATTTTCACTATCGTTATTTATAGATATTGATTTATTTGAAATATTAGTCACTTCAAATTTAGCCGAAGGTGCAATAGTTCAACTGTGAATAGCCGATATTATTTTGGGAAAGTTTTACAACAATTTGCTGTAAACAAAACCTCTCTTGAAATAGTTCATTGTATGTACAATAACGCGATGTGTTTGTGAGGCAACCACCTTAAACGCTCATTTATATCTTTTTCGAATGGTTTTCGTAGTGGAGTATTACTATGCAAAGTTTTGCATTATTCACTCAATTTTGTCCCTGACTTTATATCTTGTCCGTTGTACAGCAATACTTAAACCGACGCGACACGATGCAACGTGGAATAAGAAAGATTAGTCGAGTGGCGTTAATGCAAAATGAGGGACAACAGGCGCGATTTACTCAGATTCTACGTCATTGTCGGCAAGACGCTTTTAGACCTGGCAACGAACTCGCTTTGAACGGAGAAAACGAAGGGGAATGTGAATACGATGGCCGATGAATGCTCGACGCATATCGATCGTCCGAACAAATTTTTATCTCGAACGTTTATTTAATGAAAATAATTGTCTTTAGCTTTCAAATATTCTACAAATTTCGTTTTTTGTATTTGTTGTGTTGTATGCGGGAAATTATGATAAAATAATGCTTCATCAACTTGTTGACTGGTAGCGTAAACATAATAAATAAAGGTGTAACGTGGGAGTTGTTTGAATGAAATTTTACTTAAATACTATATACGCGAAGGAGTATTGTACATTTATTATCGTTGGAAATGGGAAGAACGTTGATACTCGTTCATTCACGTGTTCGTTAAAATTATTTAATGTTTTTGAGCGATGCATATCTTGTGTCGGAGAAGTGCAACTACATCTTTTCTTAATGTACAGTGTCGGACAAAATGATAGGACGTTATTAAAAAAATACAATTATTTGAACAAAAATATCTTAAATGATATATTAATATTTTGTGAAGCCACCCTTTCGCTGAACAATATCTAATAAACGATCAGGTATCGATTTGAATAACTTTTTAATACGTTTTTGTCTTAGCAGACTCCAATTTGTAATAATACTTTGTTTCAATTCCGCAATATCTTCGTATTGTCTTCCATTCTCATATACACTTCTTGATAGATCTGCCCATACATTTTCGATGATGTTAACGTCCGGTGAACGGGGCCCGGCCACTTGAGACATGTGAAATTTTTAGATTTTATATACGATGTAACACACTTTGCAGTATGTATAGCAGCATTATCTTGCTGAAAAATAAATGTACTGCATGCAACACGTGTCGCATGCTTACTTCATTGTTCGTCTATTAATTGAATATATTTTACACTGTTTTGACGGCGAATTCTTTATTATTTACAAACAAAATTTTGATACATTGAACCTATTAACTTAATAGTTATTGTAGTTTATTTACTATTGAAGAATTTACAGGGAATACAACATATTTAATGTAAAAGAAAATGATATATTATATGAAAGAGTTATTAAATAATAAAGGGATTCAGTTAATGCATTTGAATAGTATAAAATTGACACATGCACGGACACAGATACAAGATACGTTTTAGTATGTATCTTCAGATGCTTAGTATTAATACACAGTGGTATACGTTCGGCATAGTCCATCGAACGTCCTCCCTCGGGTCACGCGTTATGCTGTGCAAAAAAAACGACGCCGTCGTTTTCGAGAAAGAACACGTAAACAAAGCACGATCTCCACGTGTTACGACACATAACCGACGCAATCGTGTAGCAGAATGATCGTGCACTACATTATATTGTTTTCGTGTATCAGCTGGTGTATTTACAACACAAATTTGGAATGATCTTCCGTTAAAATATTTTTTATTTTTTCGTTGCTGCCACTTGAGCGTGGTTCGCAAAAACCAGATCAGTTTTCTGTTTTAGTAAATTCTATATTTTCATTTTTTGTTGCTTTTTTTTTTGCTTTTCAAATCACGTCAATAGACAAACACGACGTGATAAATGAAGACGAGAGTTTTACTAGTCGGCACAGGTGGTAATGGACGAGTTGATACCCAACACTTTTTTTTTTGTTATTCTTAACATTTTTAGAAAATTGAGTTTTAAATATCTAGAATATAATAAGAGTCTATGGATGCGCTTCATTTTAACATTTTGAAAGTCTGTTTTACATATTCGCCACTTCGTGTGGTTATAATACAGAAGAATGATAAATCTGCATTCCTTTAAAACTGCGGTGCCCTTTAAAAGAAACCGTTAGTATTTTGCAGCGGATTATTTTGCAACGGATTATTTTGCTCTCGAAAGGTTAGAATTCCATAGTGGTTACAAATAAGAAAATCTGAATACTTAGTTATTAATAAAGTTATTAATATTCATTATACTTAGAGTTCCTATGTGATACGTATTAATGGTTTGCCGACATTGTCTTTATAAAATTGTGACAATCATAACTAATATTTCATAATACTTTTTTATCACAGTGCGTTGTGTAATGTTTAATATTATTGTTTTTTGTAAAATAAGGTATAAATGAAGGAAATTAAATTATTTTAATAAATTGAGATCTGTGTTGTTTATATATTGAAGTATTAATCACTCATTTGTCGTAGTCCTTAGCAAACGTTCTGGCAGCGAAACTGCTGAAGAACCTTTTTGTCATATATTCGCGCTTCATAAAGGCCTGAATATTTGTTTCTACTATTTTCTAGTATCTTTTAATTTCTTATAAATCTACTATTAGGTTGTATAGAAGTTTCTGTCAGATTTTTATTTCTTTACGTTCAAAGAAAATGATGTTTCCTCGAAAAAAGGTCACATTACTTTGACTATTTGATTATTTTATACACTTTAACCTATTATTTCATCATTTAGTGATTATATTTTCGTTAACCGCGAAGGATACGTTCCGATAAGTTCCAGTGCTAAACAAATCAGCGTTAAATGAGGTCTAAACACTATTATAACGGAGATAAGTGCAACAAAACAGAGTATAAAACACAAAATGTTAAATCTCTAATTCTTCTTGCTTTATTTTGTAACATTTATTGTTAAATGCTTTTTTTTATTAGATTTATTATAGTCCTATTTATTGTTAATATCGACTTTTATTCATAAAAAATTCATGGAAATTGAAAAAGCGTTGAAATAATGAAGTTTGTTTGTAATAAGGAAGGTTTCGGCTCATCTGACATTTTTTTGTGAAGAAGTCATCTAATGTCGTTTGTTCTTTTCTGTTCTGTTTAGAAAGCAATGATCGATAGCCTTGCCTGTGAACTTCTATCAAAATTTCAATCATTTTATATAAATTGATCCATAATTTCCTTATAGCGGCAAATAACTTTTTTTCGAAAATCCATTGAAAGCTTCTTTTACTCTTCATCTTCATAAACGTTTTCGTCATCTTCGGGCATCTGTGGTTTTACTTATTCCTTCAAGATCGTCGTTGGAAAGGTTCTTCCCATTTTTTGGAAAGTTTTTCATCGTCGATTTGAACATGCGAATTATTTTATCTCGATTTGCCAATTCATTCTTTGTTTACAAGCCATTTGGAACTGACGCGTCATTGTATTTTATTACAATGCAAAATACCGAATATCGTATACTGATAAAATTCTTTGTTTTGCATAGTTTATCATCAATAGCAATTCATACAAAAATGGTGAAAGTGTTAAACGAGTCTGCTCCTTCATTCCCAACTGTGCACCGATGGGTCTTATGTTTAAACGTGGTCGTACAAGCGTTGAAGATGAACCACGTAGTGGACGTCTAAAAAGTAATGGAAAAAATATTGATCTTATCCGAAATTTTTAGATACATTTATTTCTCTTATTTTGTGTTAATGTATAATTAGAGCTTTACCCTTCTTAATACAGAGTCCGCTAGAATTAGTTAAATGCACAATAATATTTGACCACCTTAATGTTGACTGAAATAATTGTACCTAAGCGAACAATGCCGAACTTAACTAATAGATTTAGTAAGGCGTCAAAAACAATATTGACAACGGTATTTACAAGTTTCAAAGAGGAACGTAGTATGAAATAAAGGAAGTCAATGAATACGATTTACATTCTCCACGGGTTGCTAACAACAATATATTGTTTTTCGGCTCTGAAAGGTTCAATCAAGTATACATACATTTACACACGTGTATTCATAACAAATTTACACTTCAAAAATAATTCTGACCGCTGCACTTAATCAAGTGTCCTGAAATTATTGTAGTCCGAAAGCTGTTTCCCTTCAGGTGGTCATTCAACTTAGATGGCAGACAGCAGCACATGGTGCGTATATCAAAGCACGACCGCACCCTAAAAGTATTTTAAACGCGATAATTGGGCAAAATACAAGAATCAAATGCGAAAAATTGCTGTAAAAATAAGTGCATTGATATACTGAATTGAAATACATCAACCGGCAATGTAGACAACGTAGACAATAGACATAGTTAACATAAAACAAAGCTATTGCATAAATGGGTTCCGCTGCCATCTAAATGGATTAAGCTGTCTGATAGTTAGTGCATTTTTATGCCTCTGTTGTTCATTCTTCTCTCATATGTTGAAAAATATGAGAAACACTTACAATGTTCAGTCTTGTTTTCTCGACCATCTTCTAGAGAATATAATTTTTTCAAACCTTTTGACCGCATGGTAAAGGAGAAAATCTGTTATTTTTGTATGATTCAGTTCTTTCCTAAATAGAAGAAATAGATTAGTAAAATGTTGACAAAGGTGTATTAGTTTAATGGAGAATATGTTAAGTTTTAGCGGAGTTATGATTATTTCAATTGGAAATCGCCGAAATTCGACAAAACTTTCTGAATGTTAATTTATTAATGAATTAATTTTATTAATTGTGTATAACAATTTCCTTCCAATACAACACTAATGGTACCGGCGTGTAATACACGCATATTTCGAAATTAAAATTGTAGTAGCAAATTAAATAAATCATATAAACTATAAATGACAGAAGACAATTGAATATGTAGATTATTTCTTTATATCCGTGGAAATTAACACAGATTTCAAGCGTAGCAGTTTAACAAATTATGTAATTTAAAACAAGCAATATTTAAACTGCCACTTTTCAAAATGCCACTTTTCTGGCATACTGATTTTCAAAAGTGCATGAACTTGATTCCATATTTTCACTACATTTAATTTTGTCGCATGATATTTTTTTGTATTTTTAATCATTCGAGGAATATAAATTACGTGGAACATCATATTAAACGTTAATGTTTTCTTAGATTTATAAGTGATTATAAGTGCACAAACCGGTTTCTAATACATTTAGGATTCGAAGAAAAACGATTAATGACATAACTGCAATATTGTAAGTCCTTAATCAATATGTTATTTTAATTATTATTTTCATTAAAATGAAATAAACAATTGTTACAAAGGACCTTGTCACTAATGTGCACCTTAATTTCTTTTATTTAACATAATTGGTTGTAAGAATACTATATATTTAATTAAGTTAAGTTATAAATAAAGTTCAACAGTTTTTCACAAGGTGATTCATTAACCCCTTAACTTATGATTTCTTCGGCAGATGCATCAGTCAGAGATCACTAATTGTTACTGCAACATTCAGGCCAATAAAGGAATTTCAAATATTAGACACATTTTGAATTTATCGATATTTTATTATTAAAATTATAATCGGTATTGAATTCAAAAATTAATTCTTGTGCAAGTACGATTTAGGCCTTTCGTATTTGAATTATAATGTGCATCACGTGTCTGCCTTGATGTTCTATTTCATACGTGTGATAAACGCATTGAAACAGGCAACAATGGCAATCAATAATAGCGTAATAATAACCCCAAATGAATTCGGGAGATTTTTCAACTAGAAATTTTTAGAGACTTGGCAGTTAGAGTTGCTACCTGCCAACAACAAAAATACCTTTTATTGCAAAGAGTTGAATTCCGGATCGCGCATAATGATCGTTTTTTTTTCTGTTGTGAGACTCGGCCGTTAGACAAATGTTCTTTCCGGAAATACATTTTCTATGTAAATCAAAAATAACGGTGATTGTTCGGTACGCGTTACCGGGAACCTCCGCCAGTTAGATAAATATTTATTTAATTAAGGTCGGTCGGTGTACGGCACCGGAGCCTACCGGAATCGCTCGGCGATTTCAATAATAACTCATGTTGGAGATCGGTTGGTTGGCAAGAGGATAATTTCAGCCGCTTGTCGAGCGGATGTTCCATATAGACGTGTCGAAGATAGACATAGTTTTGGCCGTCCGGAGGCATTAATTCTGAAACACGTGCACCATGGGTAGACGGATTAGGAAGTCAAGGATAATTCAAGTAAATCATTCGTATCGTTATTATCATTGTCGTGTTGCGGCGACAGGTAGACATTGAATTATCTCCGCATAAATCTCGTTTCTACGAATTTGTTAATTAACGAAGAAAGTCCATACTGAAATCCTGACAATTCTCACAAATCCTTAGATTGATCTTCATCTTGTGAAATTCGTGAACATGATATCATCATTTTTACACATTGACTGCCACACTGAATTAGTTGCAAATTGCATTAGGTAGTATTTTTATTTTTAGTTTTTACCAAATATTTTTATAGTATCTTGTTACACTTACTTTTCATAGTTTGAGTGGTTAATAAGAGTATTTTCAATTAGGTGACAAATTCTTAATAATATAAATGTTAGATCTGTATAGTCAAAGTAAATGTTAATAAAGGGACAAAACTGGTAGGGTACAAGAATTTTTTCGTAATATAATAGTTATTATTTTTGTACCCAGGTAAATGACCCTACTGCCGGATAGATAGGAATATAATCGTTTAAAGATAGTCGTTTTTTATTGATACATTTCTGACCAGTTATTTTTATAATTGAATTAAATGGTTTTATTGTATTTAATATCAGTGAATATTATCCAACATAATAAAGAGTATTATATTAATAACTTACATAGTTTTTTTATCTTAATAATTGTACCACACGAGTGTACATATCTGAATGTTTAACTGATTTCTTTTTGTTAACGCAACAATTTACGTAAACATTTGCTTAATAGTATAAGAAGCTAACGTTGCAGTTTTCTTTAATTTTTATTATTTTTATAATAAAGCGATGAAATTTCCCTTCGATGAGAAATCTTGTACCATCTTAAATTATTCTTTAAAGTAAAGTAAAGTATTCTTTAAACTATTCTTTAGAGTAATATTATTCAGGATATCTCTTTCTTGTGTTATTATATTTAATCAGTTTTGCCTTTTTTTCGAAGGCGTGGTTATTTATTGACTCGGAATTATGAAAAGATAGAAATTAATTGATGTTTTGTTTTAAATGAATACAACGGTTGCCATATTACCGGTTGCCAATCACATATTGTGATTTAACTGGGGGAAATTAGTATTAATTTTTGCTAAATATTGATTCGATAGTTAACTACATGGCTTTAGTCTTTGCTGACTAGTAGGTTTTTCTAGTCTGTGATGATCTTTATAAAATGGGGTATTTTTAGAAGTTTTACGACGTGGTTTAAATGTCAACCAAAGAATATTTATAGCTATCGTAGAATACACATAGTACATAATCATTAAAACCCCACGGTATAATGTGGTATAGATTTATCTTTTATACATCGGATGGTAATAGTCTTTTCCAAGAATGTATAATTTTTAAAAATGGGAATTTGATCATTCGGAGGTTGAAGAATGGAGGAATTTCGCGAATTTGTACGACTAGTAGTTCTATAGTTTAGAAATGTTCAAACGCAGAGTGCTGCTAATTTATGAATTTGAGCATCTCAAAATTTATTTTCAGATTTAGTGTAGGGACTTAAAAGCAGTGTGCATATAGTTATATTTATAAATCATTCGAATAACTTCCAAATTTGTGAACTTGTAGTAAAATAAACGTTTTATCGAGTTTACGCAAGCATTCATGAATTATCCAATAGCGACACTAAACCGACATTATAGACAATGACTATTCAGCCTGCAACTTAAGGAGACAATTATAAAGAACAAACGTGAGACGTTGAGGCACAATTCGCTATTTGAGAAGGTTGTCTAAAAGCAAACGGGGACAGATAATCATCCTTTTATCACATTGATGAAATTGCTTAAATTGAGCAAACGCGAGATTGAATCGACGATTGCTTCGTGAGAGAGCAACAGGATATCTTGCTGGTCCTTGTATCTGGATGTCCCTATTTTCCTTTGTGCACTTTAAAAGCGACAAGTCGATTCGTTTCTTCGATAATTCACGAACCGTTCCGCTTTTGATAGTTTCATGGGTTCGGGGGATCGAACGGCTGTACCGATATACTTTTAAAATAGCATCGAGGTCGCAACGAAGATTCAACTAGTCTGCGTTTCACGAGCTACTATTGATGATAAGCATGATCGTTGAAACATATGTTTACTAAGAATTAATTACAGTCTTGCAACAAACTTTGTGATAATTACACGGTAATTAGTAATTTCATTACTAAATTAAGATATATAAAAATAAATAAATAACATCAACAATAAGATGGTTCGAAGGAAATTTTTTTCCATTCCAGCGCTATAAAAATGTAGTAAATACATATATGGTGTAACAAAATCCTCTTAAATTTTGAGCTCACAAATTCAAGTCTAAGATGGCGCTCACAGCAGTTTTCTATCGGTATATCGATTTTTATCATATCAACTCTTAACTACTTAACTACAATTTAAGCGATAACAGATGTCGTTACGATAAAATTGTACAAAATTAAATCATAATATTAAGTGTCACTGTTGTGTGGTCTAGCTGATGCCATCCAGTTCATTTAACCATATTTACATAGTTGGGAAATTAATAAATGATAAACAAGGTAAATTAATGAAGAATAGTTTTTGAAAATAGTGAAATTATTTGATGATCTTTTTTAAGTTTTGATATTACTTGGTGACAAAAAATAGTCATTCATTGTCTACAAAAGATCGTAATGATTTTGTACAAAAATGTGACTAATTTAATTAGAACCGTTAGAATTACCACATGATTTTCTCGATTTATAGTCGGATTTATAGATTTAAAAAAAATATTATAAGTTTTGTCAAGAAATAATTAAATGATTCCAAGTTGTTAATGATTCGGTAAAACAAGGAGTAGCACTGGGAGGAAAATTTGATGAACCTAAAGATAGAACCTCTATTAAGTACATAAAGATATAAATTATTAAATATTGTAAAAAATATTATAAATATTTTAAAATACTATAAATTCTCTAAAGTCCCTGTAATTGGTTAATTCAAAGTATAAATGATAATAAGTACATAGTTTTAAATAATTAAAAAAATGTTAAATTTAATTTTTAATTTTATCTTGTGAATTTTTTAATTGTTCTATTGTGACCTATTACATTTAAGTGGTCGGGCTCAGACTCCGAGAGGATTTATTTTACATCATATACTAACTTTGTAAAGAGTGAGAGCGAAAAATAAAGAATTTTTTTGGGCCACGTTAATCAACAAAATGTCAGTATAACGATTTTCTGTAGAAATTAAAATGATGAATTGATGAAAAACGATAAAAGATTAATCGAACAAAATATGATAATAAAATAAAATAGCAATAATTACACGAAGATCATGCAAGTCAGATTAAAAAGAAATTGATGTAACAATTCTATTATTAATATAAGTTGAAGCTTTGTAATATTACAAGAATTTAACTATTCAGAAGTATAGTCAATAGATATTAATTTATAATAATGACAACAAATTTTTTTTATAAGTTTAATAAACCATAATGTCTTTTTATGAATTGTATTCCTGAAGTAATTAAAATAAATAAGTTTAATGGAGGGATATTATATGGATTAAATGTAATCATATTTTTTGGAAGTCAATTTATTCCAATATGATGATTTGCTACTTTCTGTTTTCCAGAACAAATTTTAGGTCAACTTACCGGCACATGCTACCAGAGTTAATAGACTCTGTATACTATCGGTTGTTTATTGTTTGACAAACTTTCAAATTTAGAAATTTAGAAATTTAGAAGTTTAGGAACCTACAAATTGGCTGGTTTCCAACTTTAGAAAGTTAGACATTTTCAAACGTTCTAGTTTACAAACTTGCAAATTCAAAGATGAAGGAATTTAGCGATATGAAAGTTTGAGAATTTTCACATACAAATTTAATATATGAGAATTTTTTAAATTTCAGAAATTTATGTTTGAAAATTTGAAATTTATAAATATGGCAATATAGAAAGTCAGATGAAGTAAAAATATTTTGATTTATAAATTACAAATTTTCGTGATACAGAAATTTAGGAATTTAGAAAATTTTTCAATTTGAAAAATTATCAGCCGTTAACATTTAATAATATCGAAATTAGAGGATTTGGAAATTTACAGTCATGGAAATTTGATAATTTTTGAATTTGGATATTTCCGAAAGTCGCAGCTTAAAGTTTTTATTTTTTATTTTGTAGACGTAAAATGGAAAAATAAAATAAACCAAACCGAAATAACCCGAAGAGCAAATATTACAATAAATCAAAACAAGTAACTAACAAGTAAATAAAGTGATGTTTATTCTTCAGCGAGTATAGCAAGACAGACAGACAGACGGACAGATACTTCTGTTTCTTCGCTTGTTTACAATTTATATCTATCTTCACGGTATCCCGGGAAGGAAAAACAAGGAGTGGGAAAAGGGGTGACTTTCCCCAACGCGTGAAGTCCCGTTTTCCCCGCCAGCGGTCATCCGGCCCAAATCGTTGCCGGTGGCCCCTTTGGCATACGACAGTCTATAAATTACCGTAACAGTAATAAATCCAAGGATCGCCTCGAATTTTTCAAACTACATGAGGAACCGAAAAAATGCAACTACGCCAACGTCGGGCTCAATGTGCATACCAGCTGAGTAAAACGGTCAAAGTAATGGTTCCTTGGTCTTTTATTGCTGCTACGCTGAACCTTCAATTCGCTAAATTTCCTACAATCTAAAATATCGTCTACAATTTAGTGGTTTATAGTCGCATCAACTACCAAGGTTATTAGCGACTGTTAACCAGTTTACGGGGATAAGATTATGGACAGAAGCGGGTGATTTCACAAAGTTTTTTTTATGGTGTGTCGAGTATTCCTATAGTTTTGCAAAATTCTAATAACGTGTCTTGGTATGATGTTGATGTGGTTGCTTCGATGATGTTGCTCTTGATGTTTAATCTTCTTTTTCCGAGGTTATATTTTCTGCATTCCAGTATAATATGTCTGATTGTTATGGCTGTATTGTATGTATCGCACTTTCTGGGCGAACTGTTTTCGAGTATGTGCAAGTGGGTTAATGTGGTGTGTTTGGTGCTGATTCGGGTTAGAGCCACATAATTTCGTTTATCGTGTTTGAGGTTGGTTGTTGAATCGTAGAAATTTTGAACTTTTGCATGAGTTAGACTAGCTTTGTATTTTCTCCAAGTTGAGTCCCATGACTGTTTTATTAGTGCAGCGATATGGTTCTTGATGTCCATAGTAGTGTTTATTATCGTAGTAGTGGACGATGCAATTTTTACCTCAAGGTCGGCCATGGTAGTTCCATAGATATCCATGTGGGAAGGAATCCACGCTATGATTACAATTTTGTTGGCTTTGGCCAATTTATCATATTTTTTCTGGATTCCTACGTGCATTTCGGTGATGTGTTTTGTGATTTGTGTTTTCAGAATGGCGGAGTGGGAATCGGAAAAGATAATGAATTTAGACTGTGGGGATCTGTTCATAAGGTTAAGAGCTGATAAGATTGCGCACGTTTCGGCTGTATATACATGATTGTAGGGATGTAGACCATACTTTAACGAGTCTTCATGGGTGAAAATAGCGGCTCCTGTTCCGTAGTAGTTTTTTGATTCGTCCGTGTAGATGTGGGTGAAATCAAAGTACTTACTACAGAGAGCATTGAACATTTGGTTGCATCTCTCTTTTGATAGATTTCTTTTTCCATAATTTTCCAGCGATTGATCAGTTTTGGGTAACAGTAGTGTTCACGGGGGTGTTGTGTGAAGTATGGTCTTTTCCATATCCGGTAATTTGAATTTGAGCTCTGTGAGGTAGTTCTGTATTCTTCGATGGAGATTTCCATTTTGGTACTGTGATTTTTGTGTTGTCTTCGGAAAGATGTCAGCATAGATAATTGGGTTCGTGGATGTCACTGCCCTTACAGCATATTTTAAACTTAATAGATTTCTTCTATGTTCAAGAGACGGTTCACCAGCTTCAATTAGTAGACTTCCTGTAGGAGTTGTGTAGAAGGCTCCTGTTACTATTTTTAGTCCTGAATTATGGATTGTATCGAGATTTTTGGTGATATTTGGCATTGCTGAGTATATTACCGATGCGTAGTCTATTTTGGATCGAATAGTTGCTTGGTATGTTTCTAGAAGGACAGCTTTGTCGGCACCCCAGTTATTATGTGCGATTGATTTAATTAGTTTCAGTCTTTGCTTGCAGATATTTTTAAGATTTTCTATGTGGTTTTTCCATGTGAGCTTGGAGTCGAAAAGTACACCGAGTATTTTGGTGCATGTGACAAATCATAGTATATTAGTACCTAGTTTTAGTATGGGTGTTCGGAATTTGTGATGCTAGGAAAATAAGATACATTCAGTTTTGTTGGATGAGAATTTGAAACCGTTTTTGTTCGACCAGTCAAAGAGTTGGTCGAGGGCCATTTGAATGAAATATTGGGTGGTATCAATGGACTTCCCTTTGCGTAAAAGGTTAATATCGTCGGCGAATAATCTTGTGATGACGGGCATACTGGTGATTTTGCATACGTCATTGATAGCAATTAAGAACAGTGTTACACTGATACTGATCCCTGCGGTACGCCGTTTTAGATTTTTGTTTTTTTGAGACAAAGTACTATTGTAGCGGACTGTATGGTTCTGTTGAGGATGAAATTTTTTACAAAGTGCCATATGTTGCCGGTAATTCCTATCTTTTGAAGATTTTTAAGGATTCGATGCCTCCAGACCATGCTATAGGCTTTTTCGATGTCGAGGCTGACAACGAGTGCATATTGTTTGTTTGTGAAAGCGTCTCGGATTTGCATTTCTAAACTAACTAGATGGAACGTAGTGGAATGGCCTGGCTCGAAACCCGAATTGATTGCTAGAAATTATTTTATTATGCTCGAGGTACCATTTTAGTCGGGCATTTATAAATTTTTCAAATATATTATATAGATTACACGTAAGAGCGATCGGTCTGTAGCTGTCGGCTTTGGTAAGGTTCTTGCCGGGTTTTGGAATGTGTATAACAATTGCGTTGCTCCATTTTTGCGGGAAAACGTTGTTTTTCCATTTGTTATTTAGATAATGATTAATGTTTGGATCCCTATTTCTGGTAAGTCTTTAATTAGTTTATTGGGAATATTATCGGTACCTAGATTGGAGTTTTTTACGTTTTTGAGCACTACTTTAAGTTCTAATAAGGAAATTGGGGTATTGAGGTACGAGTCATGAGCGTTTGTTATTTTCGCAGTTTCTGTTCCCTCTTGAATTGCTTCGAAGTGTCTAAAATCACCAGAATAATTTTCGGTGCTGGAGTTTTTTTACAAATACGATGCTAAAGCGTTTACAGTTTCTTGCGGGTCGGATGTTAAGTTATTATTATTATTTATTGCTCTATTTGCGTTTATTTTGTTCCAATTAATGTTTGTACTATTGGTCAGCGTTGCGACATACTTGATCCAGCTGTTTAATTTGCTCTCCTTCATGGTTTTCCTGTCGTTGCGCGCAGTTTTTTAAATTAAATTAGGTTTTCTTCTGAAAAATATTTTTTAAGACGGTTGAAGGCTTTTTTGGAGTTTTTCAGTGCTTTGCATCGATCGTTCCACCGAGGGACAAGATTTCGCTTTTTTTTAATGGCATGCTTGTTCCAATTGCTGCGTTGGCTGCTTCGATCACGATGTTGGTAAATACTTCAATGGCAGTGTTTACATCGTTCGTGTTGTCAAGAATATTGGATTGATTTATTGAGGTAGATATTCGGTCCTTGTAAAGTTCCCAGTTTGCCTTTTTGAAGTTTCATTTAGGCTGGGGTATGTATACTGTGTGTGTGCTGGGAAAGTTTTGTAATTGGATACTGATTGGGAAGTGGTCGCTATCGTTTAGGTCTTCGATTACGGTCCAGTCAAAATTATGGGCACAATTTGTGCTACTAATTGTAAGATCAATGCAGCTAAAGGTGCCGTTTGTGACATTCAAGTGTGTGTGGTCGTTTGTATTGAGAAGAGCGATATCGTCGTTCTTTAAGATTGTATCAATTTTACTTCCGCGGTGGTCAGTTTTGCTAGAGCCCCACAACGTGTTGTGACTGTTCAGGTCTTCGAGTATTAAAAACAGTTTCGGTAGTTGAGAGATGAGGTCGTTGATCCCACTTATTTGAAACTCGTAACTTCTGGAAAGGTACTTATATGCTGCATACGATTTTTAGCGAAGCATTTGTAGTTTTTAATTTGGTCTGCATTATCGTTCTTGAAATTAAAATAGTTTCTTGTATACACAAAGCGATGGGTTTATGGAGTTTGATAAGTAGTTGTATTCTTTCTAATCGTATAAAGTAGCTATTTACGTTCCATTGTGTTATATTGTTCATACTGATATTGTTAATTAAATTTCAGTATTGGTAAAACGGGGGGCTTGTTGGTTTAATTATGGAGCATCGGAGTCAATGTCTAAGGACCAGTTTCCTAGGTTATTAGCGGCTGTTGGGTCTAACAGCTTTTTATTTAATCTGTGTATCCTGTTTTTGATGCCACGTTCCTTGATTAGCGGGTGTATGACCATAAGCATTTTTACTAGACCAGTATGTCTCTCGTGTAGTCGTGTGCGATTTCGAATGGATTATGTGCTCCAAGAGCATTTTGCAGAAAGCTTTTTAAATTGTTAGTAGTTGAGGACATATTTTGTGTTTGGGTTTTCAATTTCTATTTTTGCTGCCACGAGCGCTTCTTTTAGTCTTGGTGCTGTAGAGAGACCTGGGGCAGGATATATTAACCTTCTCTTACCTGTTGCTGATTTTTTATTGGCAGTAAGTGGTGCAGATGTTTTAAGATTTGATTCCTCAGGGTATCCTGGTTCGGTTTTGGCTTCAGATGATGTTTCTGATAACGGTCATTTATTGCGAGTTATTTTTGCTGTTGCTTGAGTTGGTTCGGTTTGCATAGTGTTTTTCTTATTCGTCTGTGCGTCTACGTTTAGGATCGGAGTGTATGGAATATTTGCTGTCTTTGTTGGTTCTGTATCAAGCGTGTCTTTGTTGTTTATTGTTGATTCCGGTAAAGTGACAGGTGTTTGACATGTTACGATTCGATCAGCTCTTGTCGAATTACCGTCTGTTGTTGTATCGCGTTCGGTGGTATCGACGTTATGAGGACATTGTCTAACTATATGTCCCTCCTGTTTACAAAGGAAAAATTAAGTTGGTCGGTGGTCGCGAAAATATGGTAGATTGTGTCTTCAAAAGTAATAACGAATGAGTCCAGTACCTTTTGGCATCTTCGGGTTGACGTAAACTTGTCTACGGAAGCTCAGGATGTGGGCGTAATCAGGGTCGGTCATTCCTGCTTTTAAGGGCGTTATCCGTGAGCATATTCGAACGTTGTTTAGTTTAAATATGTCTTCTATAGATTTGTTGGGTATGACTGGTGAGACGTTGGAGAGATGTCTTATATCTATTTTAATGTTATTAATTTCTATTGATTTGTGATTTTTTCTTAAGTTCGTGACCGTTTCCTTTTTATTAAGGTAAATACAAATTCTGTTGTTGGACATTTTAGAAATGTATTTAATTGCTTTAGGACCTGTTAATCGTCCTACTGCACAGGCATATTCTTTAATAGTGGTATCGTCTATTGCCGATATGATTATCGCTTGTTCTTTAGTAGGGAAGGATTCTAATTTTGTAGCATTAACATATGAGTTTGTTGATTCGATTGTACTGGCCTGGTTTTTGTCAGTGGCTTTGATAGTGAAGGAACTTCCATTCTCAGGAGCACCTTTTCCTTTGTAGTTTTTAGTTGTTTCCATGATGGGTGAGTAATAAGGTCCAGACATAAATGTGACACTACACTTATATCTATGCCGCGAACGGCATTGTAATTACACTTTTCTCTATTGTATTCGGCACACGTAAACGTGACTGACTTTCAAGAGCTTCGCGTTGAAACTGAGCTTAAAATTTTGGAAGTTATAAATAGGTGGGATTTGATAATTTTAGAATTTTTAAATATACAAATTTAGAAATCTGAACTCATTTTTGTTTGTTTAGAGTTTAGTGTCGGATTAACATCAAATGTTATTAGCGACTGTCTACTAATTTTAATACTTATTGTTGTTCACTAATTAAGGACAGTACTGCGGATTATATAGACTTTTATATTATATTGAGGATTAGGGTCGTCTTGCAGAATGCGATCAGGGTGTCCTGGTACGATTTTTTGATGATTGCTTTTGTGAGGTCGTCCTTGATATTTAATTTTCTTCGTTCTTCGTGGTATTTTCTGCATACTAGAACAATATTGTTGATACTTATGGGTTCGTTACATGTTTCGAATACAATGGGGGATTTGTGTTAAAAATATGGGAGTGTGACAGTTTGGTATGACCGATTCTGATTCGAGTTATTGCTGTTTGTTGCCTTCTATTGAAATTGGAATTTGTTTTAAGGTCGTAGAAGATGTTCGTTGACTTCTGAAGAAAGCTTGCTTTGTACTTTTTCCATGCTCGATTCCATGACTGTTTCCATAATGACTTTAGGTGGTTTAGGTTATTCGGGTGTAGTTTTGCTGCAATTTTTACTTCAACGTCGGCCACGACATTCTCATGGATGTCCATGTGGGAGTGGATCCACGCTATCGTTATTTTCTTCCCGTGTGTAGCTAATTTGTCGTATTGATCTTATATTGCTGTGTAGATTTCCATGATTTGCTTCAGGTTTTGGGTCTTTACGATAGCGGAGATAGAGTCGGAGAAGATCACAAATGTTGAATGAGGAGATATATTAATGAATTTTAAGGCTTGAAAGGAGTGCGTAAGTTTCTGTTGCGTGGATGGTATTGAAAGGATTCATTCCATGTATGATCGTTTTATTTTGTGTGAATACGGTGACACCTGTTCCAAGATCGTTCTTTGAGCCATCGGTATACGCGTGGGTATGTTCAGGATATTTGGCACATAGGGCGTTAAATCATTCTTTTCATTCCTGTGTAGTCAGTTCCGTCTTTTTCTTTTCTACAAGCGATAGATCAATATTGGATGTCTTCAGTGTCCAAGGGAGTGCTTTATGGAGTCTAGTGTAAGATTACTGGAACAAATACGGTGAAGTGTGGAGTTCACCGAATAAATCGTGTGGGCGCGTTTGAAAATACTATGTTTCTTTATTATCTTTACTCTCGGCGACCGTCAATACAAAAATGTCTTCAGAGACAACAAGTTCGTACCGAGGACACCCCCGTTAGTATGACCGTTCTTTAGGGCACTTGGACCCGAAGAAACTTCCCAGTGGAAGGGGAAGCGCTGACAAAAGACATATGGCCTGTTTTGACTATTTGTCGATTTTTAATTTTCTAACACTTTTTTTTTCTGTGGCTGGTAGATTGTATTCAAATTCGTTAAAATAGCCTTTGATTCTTTGGTATAAGAAAATGTTACCAGTTTGATGTTTAGGTTTGTGTACGTTCTTCGAGAAGATGTCATCGTGAATAATGGAGTTGGTAGATCATGCCGTACTGCATACTTTAGACTTAAAAGTTTTCTTCCATATTCTAGGGTTGTTTCAGCAGATTCTATCAATATGCTTCCTATTGAGTTTCTGTAAAATGATCCTGTTATTATTCTGATCCTATTTAGACCGCTTTGTACGCTAAAGATAGGGCCGTTTTGCCCGCTCCCAAATTATTATATGCAAGTGATTGAATTATTTTGATTCTCTATTTACAGTTATCGGCTGGATTTTTTATGCGTTGATTCCAAGTTAGTATAGTGTGCACGAAAACACTAAGGATTTTAGTGCATGTAACAGATCATAATATATTTGTTCCAAGTTGTAGGCGTATGAATTTGGTAGTGGTTAGAAAAAAGAATGCATTCCGTCTTTGTAGGTGAGAATTTGAACCCATGTTTTTAGACCAATCATGCAGCATGTTGAGGGGCCATTGTATAAAGTATTGTAATGTGTTTACAAATTTACCTTTACATTAGATGGTGATGTCATCAGCAAACACTCTTGTACTAACGGAATGTTATCTGATTCTACAGACGTCGTTAATGACTATTAAAAATAATGTATCACTCAGTACTGAATCTTGTGGGACACCATTTTCGATTGATGTTAGATGTGATAGGTAGCCATTAAATCGAACTTATATACTTCTATCGTGGATGAAATTTTCAATGAAATGCCACATCTTGCCACCAATTCCCATCTCTTGGAACTTGTTTAGGATTCGGTGTCTCCAAACCATATCATAGGTTTTTTTTTCTATATGAAGGCTCACTGCTAGGGCATGTTGGTTGTTGGTAAACGCTTCGCGAATATGAGTTTCCAGATTAGCCAGGTGCGATGTGATTGAGTGTCCTATGCGAAATCCAAATTGGCTGTGCGCAATATTTTTGTTATGTTTGAGAAACCACCTTAGTCGGGCATTGATGACTTTTCTAGAATTTTACACGTGTTGCATGTGAGAGCAATAGGTATGTAGCTGTCAGGTTTAGTGTGGTCCTTCCTGGGTTTGCAAATTGTGATTACAATGGGTGCATTCTATTTTCTTGGAAAGGTATTGTTTGACCATATGCTGTTAAATAGCTCGAGAAGCATTATAATTCCGATCGGAGGTAAATTCTTGATTAACTCGTTAGGAATATTGTTAGGACCCGGGCTAGAGTTTTTAGCAATTTTAAGTACATCACCTAGTTCCTTTTTTGAGATGGGGGCATTAAGGTACGTGCAGCTGGAATTGTTCGTTTTGGCAATTCCATTTTCATCTTGTTTTAATATGTATTGTTTGATATGTATTGTCATTTTTATTCTAAAAATGCTCTTAAACCAAATTACTACGGTCGCTAGCCTCGCCAACTACGATACTATCGGACTAATTTGGCGACCAGCTTCTTCAGCCCAGTATCTTAGCTGACTCCGACTACTTACAGTCCCGGTCTCCGCCCAGGTCACCTTTTCGGTACAGGGCTGACTACACTCTGTACTGTCGAGAGCATGAGAGTAAACGAACCTGGCCGCAGACGGGGCAAAGAGGGTAGCACGCTAGGACCACCCAATCCCCACTTTTCGACTCACGCGTAGCTCCTACCGTTCATCCGTAATGACGTACTTTTACATAGGTGTAGAAATACTATATATTCCTACTATGATAAATTAAAATGAAAGATAACTTAATTGTTAAATAACCATCTACTTATATTTTGTGAAATTCCTTATGTTTGAGAATCTATTTTATTTCAAGCTAATTCGATAATTATGTATCTGGGATTAGGTAACGTGGCGATCACATTCGTTATCCCAAGGGCCTGCCGATCAGTCGCGATTGAAGACTGTTTAGTTTTACGGATGTAAGTGAAATGTTTGAGAAATCGAATGCACCTGCAACGAAAATTTCTTTATAAGTGATGTCGTGAACCCGGAGGATGGCAATTGTACGGAATTAAAAATAACGTCTTAAAATAACCATTCTCTTTATTAGATTTTGAAACTTATGTTTACGAGGGTGAGTGGTCGTTAATGTAGAATTTATCCTGAGAAAAGAAAAAGATATAAGTAACGCTCTTTTTTCCGTTAGCTAAAAACTCGAGGACATTACTACAATGGAGTGCCGTTCGACGCATCGCTCGTCGTGTCTCTTTTGTTCTACATATATCTGTCCCACTCTCCGCGTCATGCGACCAATTAGTGTATGTGTCCTCTTCGGCGAATAGCGCGTTAATGCCGAAAATGCGTGTGAGAATAGGCGGCAACGAAACAATCTGACCACTGAAGTACGCTTTTCGTCCCTCTCGACCCGCGCAGGTTTGGTTCTTTTACTTTCGTGCTCTCGACAGTACCTGGGTCCACCTAAACTCGACCAAATAAGTTTTAGGGTCGCTGGCCTTGCCAGAGAACATAAATCGATTAAACGGCGACCAGCTATCCTAATCTTATGCTTTTCCAACTCCGGCGACTTACGTTTTATCATAACAAGTACTCTTACACAACTAAATGACCTCTTTAACCATCAACTTACTCCGCTCATTGTGAAGCGTCAAACGTGATCTATCGTCGCATACTGTTTACGGCTACCACCGTTCAACTATGAGGAGACCTTTTTAAATCTCGCAAATCTTGAACCTCAAGTCTATCATTTGGCAATATTGCTGTTACTTTATACGGTCGTTTTGCTACTGCTAATAACTTTCTACTCTGACCTGACGCCACAGGCTGTGCTCTAATCATCACCAAATCATAACCAGTTATAATGTAAATCTGGCCCACCTACATGGGACTCGGATGTGCTTCCTCACCCGGTCGGGTATACGCAACATCTCCCTACTTCAGACCTCGAGTTTACTACCCCTGAGAGTCCATCTCCAAATAGGCATGACACCGAGGCCTTGCGAACCCGGTGGGGCTTTTTCACGCCACCCTCAGTGCCTGTGTCGGCGAGAAATTGACCTCAGTCACGCTGAACAGGTAATGGGCCAGGGCGTGGCCCCGAAGGGCGGGTATCATCTCCAACACTTCTAATACTGCTAGTGGCATCTGTTACTCAGAAACCTGATATTGGGCAGCTTCGTAGTAGCAATTTTCAAGGGTCAAGAGTCGTGTTGTCTGCATCACGGACTCGTCTCGGATACTAGGCGTGACTAAGTCCATCCGTCCGACACCTCAAACGACGGCCGTGCACTCAACCAATCGAGAGCTCATACCAGTCACCTCTTCCATGCAAGTCTGCACACCAATGGCATCGGTTACCTGGGGATCCGGTATTGGGTAGCTCCGTAGGTGGCTTTTTAGGGTTGGCGGTGCGTGGTCTTCAGTATCTCGTCTCGGATACTAGAGCTAAACCTCGACACCTCAAGCGATGGCCCTGTCACGCCAACCCTGGGGATCGAGTCGAAACTCATACCACATCTTCCTCTGCCGGGGATCGCTCTTTGCCCAGGTTCCTGGGATCGTGTGCCGTCCTGCGCGACAGTTTTATGGTCCAAGGGACTGTGGTCTGTCCAGGGGCCCTCAAATCATAACCAGTATCATCATCATAAATCAGTGGTTTATACCGACGCATGTCGAATCTCCTTTTCTGTTCCACTTGTTCGGCGTCAATAGCAACCTTCACCTCTTGTCGAATTGCCCGTAAATCTATTTCATCCAAAGCCCCTTGTATATGATTAAGGGGGGATCCTGCTTTAGGAGTCCTAAAAAAAGCGTTTTTGGTGGAATTTTTTTAGGACAGAAAGAAAAGAGTAAGCCTAGTCAACTTTTTAGATAATGTTATTACATATTTGAACATGAAAACAAAATTTTTGTTAAAGAAAAATATTCAAATGCAGCCGAGTTTAATGCACATTTGTGCAACACCTTGAAATTGTAGTCTCCAATCGGCGGGAAAGATGCAGTTCGTAATTTTCGTTTGAAGTAAAAAACCAAAGAGAATTTTAATTTTCATATATTTTTCCTCTAGATGAACTAAGAAAAAGCCAAAAAATTGTGAAATTGTAAAATTTTCTCATGTTTGAAAAAAAATGTGCCTTTTTTAGGAAAAAAAATCGTTTCAACTTGCTAAAAAAATTGTTTAGAATTATTTTTCGTGAATCTTTTTAGTTCAAATAGAAGAGTATATAAAACTGAAGCTAACAAGCCTTGGTTCGGTTTGATTAGTCGTCTAGTTTTGTTGCAATCGCGTCCGCCAATTTAGAAGAATCGTAATAACAAAAACTTGAGAAAACCCAAACTTCCGCGAGCAACCGCCGTCCTCCCACACGAGGAAACCCATACAATTCAGACGGCACATCATGCATATATAGGAGGGCTCGAATGCACCCTAACATACACAGTCCTTTTACTAATTTAAAATATTGTTTCGAACGACCATTGAACCTTTCCAGGTACATTTGACCGAGAGAAGGAGCGGGCGCTCCAGTTGCTCGGACGCTCTTTTAGTGCTGTATCTTTGAAAGTATTGTGAATTAGCCTCTATAACTTTGGATACATATTCTTAGATACATTAACAATAAATTTAAGCAGTAAAAAAAAATCGATTTTTTGAGCTTTCTAAAGCAGGATCCCCCCTTAAGTAATTTTGCATCCGCCGGACTGCGTGGATTATATCCGGAAAGGAGTTGCGTAGGTGGACGTTTCGTTGTTCGGTTAACAGAGCAATTTATAGCGCTTTGAACCTTTTTTACGCTATCGCCCCAACTCTCTTCATCTTGGCCAGAAAAAGTAGCTGCGAGAGAGCTTAATGGAGTCTGATTCACTCTTTCACATTGTCCGTTTGCCCGCGGTGTTGCGGCCGCGTTGAGAATTAGTTTCATTCAATGATCCTCGCAGATCGATCCGCACCTTCTCTATACAACGTTGACGACTTCAAACCGGTTAGTCATATGTTCTTCTCTTTATTTCCTACAGCTGTCGTATTAAGTTTTTTAGAACATTGACTTTCTTTATGCCCAACTATTTTACAATAACCACACTTAACTGCATTATTTTTTCTAGACATCATAGCGCTAGTTGTCAAATTTCTCTCAAATTCTAGATTCTTTTCGCTGTTACCTGTTTTCACCCCTTTTTCGCTTAAACTAGGACAGTTTACTCTTCTATGGCCCATCTTTCCGCAAACAAAACAAGCTGCAGAGTTACAACTTTTTACTTTATCTTTAAACTGCTCGAACTGAATGGGTCGCTTCCCATCTTTTATCTCTTTTATCTCTTTTACCCTACTAGCCATCTCCGCTGCTAGGGATTCTAAATACTTCGTAAGTTCAGGAATCGTTCGCTTTTCGGCTGTCATTAGACTCATTCTAATTTCCTCGTCATGAATGTCATGTACCACAGCCTCAACCATCTTTTCTTCCAGAATATTTACGTTTAATTTATTCAATCTGTTTATTTTCTCAAAACAATATGATTGCAAGTTTTGTCCCGGCACACTCTTATACATTACCGCAGCCTCCATCAACCCACAAAAATTTTCTTTCGCCAAAAACTGTCTGATCACAGCGTCCGAAAATTCATCCCAAGTCAATGGAGAACTTAAAAGCCCATCATACTATTTCTTTGTAATTTACATCGACACCGTGTAATTTAATTGCAGTTTGGGACGTGAACGGGGCGTAGGTAATAAAATGTACTAGAAATGCGGAGGATACTTTTACTAACGCGTTTCAGACAAACGCTCGTGATCGAATTGAACGCAAAACAATTGCGTTTTGACCGCTCGGGAGAGAGCACCTCCGGACCCCGCACTGCGATCTCCCAACCTCTCCTCACGAGGCCTGGGCAATCTCCAGACAAACATCTGAATATCGCTTGCCGATTATTGTTCGCGAAAATATAAAATATATCGTGCCTGGTTTTATCCGCTACAACGGCAAAGAAAACTTTGTCTGTGTGGTCCCAATTGAATACCCTACCGAACTCATTAATTCTTTTTAACCATTCCACAGCCGATAAATCTCTAACCTCCGGATTAAATTCCGGTATGGCTCTCTCATTTGCGTATCGTTTAGTTTGCCTCGAACCCGATCGAATGGCATCTGTTAGAGCCGAAGTTAATTTTGCAATTTCAGACTCACCGTACGTCGAAGTTCCGTTACCTAAACTCGCACTCGCAGCCCTTCCTGAATAAGGATCAGGATCAGACGTATGCCTTCCATCAGTGGTCGCCTCCTGTTGCTGTGAACTACTTCGCCGACTTTCCCTCGTATTATTCAGACTTCTTGACCGCTCTTGCGGTCTTCTTGACCGTTCTCGTCCTCTATATCGATTAAGATCCCGACTTTTAAATATGCTGGTTCGATTACTAGACATTCTGTTTCGTTTTTTTTTCTTGCAATAAATGTCTTTTTTTTATAATGCTCTGATCTTTTTTTCCGCGATCGTACATCACTATCTCGTTCTCTTATTTCACGTGTTATTTCATCTTTTTACTTTTATCACAATCCAACCAAACACTCCGTTTTTATAATTATACTTTAAAAACAAATATTTCAATAGTTATTTAGATAAACACGTGTGTTTATCCCACTTCTGATTTCTGTGGCAATATATTTTGAATTAACTTTTAAAGGTATTAACATTAAACCTCTTCGCAATTTCTTTTATAGAATCTTGACGCGTTTTCAAATCAATAACATGAACTCCGCTTCCCGTCGATCTTATCTCTTATCTGAAGTCCCTAATTTTATTGAAAAATTAGGAAATTAAAAAGTTTTAGAATTTTAGAATTTGGAAATTGAGAGTTTTGAAATTCGGGTTTCAGGACATTAGATGATTTAGACATTTGGGGATTCCTAAATTACAAGATTTGCATATGTGTGGACTTTTAAAGTTGGTGATTTGGAAATATGCAATTTTTTAAATTTCCGCATTTCAAAATTCAGCTACATATTTGGAAATTAGGGTATGGATGAACGTGAATATGGGAGATGGATATTTAAGAGTTTGGACAATTGGGAATTTGCGAATGTAGGAATGTTAAGAAATATGATCATTTGACAAATAATGTGATATGCAAATTTAGGAAATTTGAGAAATAATAAAATTTTGAAATTCATTCTTTTGAATATTGTAGGATATGAGGGTGAGGGGGGAAAACAAGAATCTGTATAACAGGCAAAAGTAACAGTTTACTTAAGAACACACACACATACAAAAGAGAATAATATTACGAGCGGCACTGCTTTCCCGGAGTGTAAAATACCACTAACTGCCAGAATTTTGCAGGTCGCAACGCGTTTTCGTAAAACAAAAGACTATCGTTGACATGGTCGCGAGTCATGAAATTTTTGTAACGGTAACTTTATGGAAAAAACCCACAGTGACGGCTATATTATGGAGAAAAGCTACAGTATTGTGAATATTGCAAAAACTAAACAAAGTTTCAAATGTGAGGTTTCGAAAATTAGGTGGAGTTACAAGTTTAGGCATTCAGATATTTAAAATTTTAGAGTTCTTTCGGATCGGACGACCCCGCTAATGCAATATTTCATTCGAAATTACTCTTTATTACATTTATTTTAATGCTTTAATAATTTCATCGAATACTTTATGACGTCTCGTAACTATTAATTTTGGACGTTTCATTAACGAACGGATTTTCTTTTGACATTCGTTATAATCAAGGGTCTGCGAAAAACGGGCTGTACCGTGAAATTTATGTAAACAATTTACGGATTTGTCGGCTGCAAAATACGCCACGATTTAGTTAATGAATCTATGCTTTGCGATTAATTGTAAATACGATGCTAGTTGGTTATTAATTTCGTGTTGAGATAAAACGCGTTAGATTTATGGGATGATGCTCGCCGTCTCGTGATATTTTGAAATTCGTCGACGATATAATTTTTCCCTCCTTCCTTTATTCACCTTCTACATCACAGAGTACAAGTTTCACTGGACATCGTGTTCCTTTTGTCGACAAAAATACGTTACAATGCTCGTTTGCTAGTGTCCATTTCGATGAGTTCCAACGCGATGAATTGTACAAATGAATACATGGAAATTAAGATTACTGACAGTGTTAATTTCAAACCGTGTTTAAAACCAGTGATATACATGCGTTCACGCGTCACTAGCATTAGAACCGTTGTTTCTGAAAATGATATAAGTCCGTTTGAGATGTTTAATGGTTTATATTCGAATCAACTCGAAGATATCGACAAACGTTATTTAATTTGGGGTGTCTTTTAAACTGTGGGGTTCTTAAATTTGACTTTACAGTAATACTTAATAAAAATATTAAAGAAAGTAAACGAGTTGTACCAGTTGTAATGACGTTTTATGAAAAACATACAATAGTAATTTTAAATTTATACTTTACTTGAAGTCGGTTTTATTGAAAGGTAATTTTTAATATTAAACGTAATGATTCAAATTAAGACAAGTAAGTATACGAATAATCGAGTTTACTAACATGCATATAATTCCTGTTATGTTGAAATGAATTCATAAATAAACTAGTATGAAAGTAAATTATTAGATAACTAAAAATAGTAAACTTATTCATATTTAAATTTTATTTTTCCTTTACACTTAGTGTAAAATCAAATATGGATTTCACTTACCGTAGTTACGAATGGGCTTACTTCGCATTCAGCAGAAACATGCTTACGATAACACTTCAACATTTTTGTATTAATGATAATATTGTTCACCATCGACTGTGTGATTATAAATATAAAAAGAGGATATCCATTGTTATGTGCTGGGTTTTGAACAGCATGAAGAGTGATATTTAGCTACGTCTGGTTCTTTAAGTGTGTCAGTATTATTGATTTTGAAAAGTACAATCTGACCCCGTCTGGTCTGTAAATTACGTGGGCCTTCTGTTTGTAGCAAACAGATGCCAAACGACGCTTGAGCGTTTTCCTTTCTCGCTATAGTTAAGAGGCTTTAACTGTAGCGTTTCGGCGAATGAGAAAAAAAAATTCAGTTGACATCCGTAACATCATATTTGACTGTAACTCAGTACTTCATTTTTTTTTAATATTTTCAAAAATGGACTTATGTTTTCCAATTCCGTGAAAGCCATGTATTCGGATTCAGTCGTCGAAAGCGTCTACATTCCTCCGCCTTCCATGATGTGAAGCCTGTGTACATCAGGAATGTGTAGTCGGAATAAGAATGCACGTCAAGGTCAATGGTTTTGTTCAGATACCGCAAGACACGCTTTGCAGCCTTCCAGTGCTCGATGCTATAGCAATTGTTGAATTGTCCCAAATAACTAGCTGTATAACTAATATCTTGGCATCGTCAAATATGTCAACGTATCGAAGATTTCCCTGTATGGTACCTTGAAGTCCTCTTCATTCGGGGAAAAGTTTTTTCTTATCTTTCAATGTCCCTCGATCTGCATGGTATTCTTGCCCACACTTCCTCGAAAATATCGGAAGTGGTTGATGCATGCTGATTGATTTTCGTTCATAGCGTTAATTTTCCAATCAGCATGCTTTTTGACGATAGTGCCTACCCTCTTTTGTTAGGGGACAAACGACGTCATATTTTTACTTTAGGTTACTCAGATAAAGAGTGATCTCGCGATGAGCGTTTGGTAAGGGCGGTTCTTGTCCACTTCTCTTAAATTTTCTAGGACCAATGAAATTAGCTTAATTTTAACTTAGTCGTTTGTCCACCCCCAGCAGCAGGCCAAACCCAACTACATACTTTTTTCTGGAGAGAACATTATTTTTTCTCTCCAGCAGATTTCCAATAACTCTCAATCAGTACACATCAATTTTATATATCTCTTTTAAAGTCCGTTGTCAGTTTGCGAGGTGTTATTATTTTTAAGTGCTACATCAAGTTCTTAGTTTTAATAAAGCACAAACATTTTACCCTCATCAGTTGTTTTGTTAATTTTGTCTTTCGAGTGGCGTCACTGATTCCACAACCTAACTACTTCGTGGTTCATTAACTTTTTGCGGTCCGTGATTTCTTTTACTTACATCTCCATAACTAATTTATAAAATTTTTTTTTTTTTTTTTTTTTTTATAACCCCTATATTTTCCTCGCAATTTGTCCTGGGGACATTCGGCAAGTTGTGTTGATTAAATGGGTAACATGTGGGTGCTATTCCCTTTGGAATAGCACTGTTCCGATTATATTCAAAACGTAATTAAATTAAATCCTTTGGATGTTTTTTCTTGAGACGTCTGGTTGGACTGTCAGTGTATAGTGCATTGGCTAACGGGTTGGGATGGTTGGTAGTTCTTGTCTTGTATCTTTGTGCTATCCTTTTAATTTCGTCCTGTACGGTGGAAATTTGCAAGTCCTTGCGTAGTTCTTCGTTTTTAACATACCAGGGTGCGTTGACTATTGTTCTAAGTATGATTGACTGCATGGCTTCCATTCTAGCAATATGGCTTTTTGCTGCCATGCCCCATAGCTGGATACCATATGTCCATATTGGTTTAATTATTACTTTGTAAATTAGTAATTTATTTTCTACACTCAATTTTGAGTGTCGATTTGTTAACCAGTACATGTCTCTTCTTTTCATTTTGATCTGCTGTATCTTTTTGTGGATGTGTTGTTTCCAGGTTAGCTTTGAGTCTAGATGGAGCCCTAAGTATTTGATCACATTTGTTTTAGGAATTTCGTTACCATGTAGAGTGATATTTGGAATTTCTGCTTTACGAAGAGTGAATGTAATGTGGTTACATTTATTATAGTTTACCTTAATTTTCTGTTCTGTTAACCATTTTTCTAGCAATTTAAGGTGGGCTTGTAGGGTTTTTATTGCTGTCTGTATATCTTCATGTATCGAAAGAATCCCGGTGTCATCTGCAAATGTGCATGTTTCGGTGTTTGGTGTTGTTGGAATGTTTGCTGTAAAAAGCGTATATAGGATCGGTCCCAGCACGCTTCCTTGCGGCACTCCAGCTCTTATTAAATGTATATCTGAATACGATCCTTTTACTTTAACGTAGAAAGTTCTATTTTGTAAGTAAGATTTTAGCAATTGGTGAACTGCTTCTGGGAAATGTTGTTTAATAATTTGGAGCAGGCCTTTGTGCCAAACTTTATCAAAAGCTTTTTCAATGTCTAAAAACAGACAAGTACAGTACTTCCGATTTTCCATTGCGGTCATGATTTTATTTATTATCCTGTGTGCTTGTTCGATTGTAGCGTGTTTTTCTCTGAAGCCAAACTGATGATCAGATATTAAGTTTTTTTCATTGATTATTTCCTTTATTCTGATTAATATTATTTTTTCAAGCATTTTAGATAAAATTGGTAAAAGAGAAATAGGTCTGTAAGAGGAAGGTTCGTGGATATTTTTATTTGGTTTTGGCAGCATTATTATTTCTGCTAGTTTCCATGTGCTTGGAAAGTACTTCAATCGGAGCACAGCATTAAAAATTATTGTGATCATGCGTATGGCCTTGTCCGGAAGTTCTTTGATTATCCTACCACTGATTAAATCGAAACCAGGAGTTTTATTTATTTTGATTTTTGCAACAATTTGATATACTTCTTTCTTTGTGGTGTAACGAAGAGTATTGTCCAGCCCTATTTCTTCGACATGGTTGTTTATTAGTATGTCTTCTTCTGTGTCAGTGGACTCTGATTGAAAGGTTTCGTACAGATGTTCGGCGAAAGTTCTGGCTTGTTCCAATGGAGTTTTTGCCCAAGAACCATCTGGTTTTTTTAATGGCGGTGTCGGAGTTATTGGTCTTTTTATTTTTTTGGTTGCCTTCCATAATGAATAATTTGTGTCTTCGTTTGGCGTTAGGTTTGAAAGGTATTTATTGAAGTCTGCATTGTGATATTCGTTTAAAATGTTCTTGACTTCTTTGGTCAGGGTGTTTAGCTGTTTTTTGTTTGCTGATGTTTTATATTTTTGCCATTTCGATTTTGCTTTTCTTTTTTCTTTTATTTTTTGTATGATGTGATCCGGGTATAATGTTTCAGTTTCATTTTTGTTAGTTGTGGAAGTGGCTGCCCAGGCTGATTCTTGTATTGTTTGCGTTAGATAGTCAACTGCCTTTTCTATTTGTTCAGGATTTTTCAATGGGATTTTGCAGGTTAGTTTTTCATTAATTAAAAGTCTGAACTTGTCCCAATTGGTAGATTTGTTGTATAATGCGGGTGGTTTTTCTGTTCGTGTTGCGTTCTGCAGGTACTCTATAAGTACTGGTGTATGATCGGAGCTTAGTTCCAGGCTTGATGAAGTTTTAAAGTGCATCTTGTTTATTCCTTTGATTATGGCAAAGTCTAATAGATCTGGTGTTTTTTCATTCGCTGTTGGCCAGTACGTGGGTTCGCCGGTAGATATTGGTGTTAATGTTAATTTGTCTACGGCCTGGAGTAGCGTTCTGCCCCTGGGTGTTATTCTTTTTGAACCCCAATGTTTATGCTTGGCGTTAAAATCACCTGCCACTATAAATTTGTTTCCAAGAGTTTGAAAGAAATCTTCATACTGCTCGACAGAAATTTTGTGTTTTGGAGGTGAATAGATGGCAGATATCTGGATTTCTCCATTCGTGGTTTCTACTGTTATTGTTGTTGCTTGAAGGTACTCGTGCGCGGTGGTACTGTGTAGGTGGTGTTTAATACTGTTTCTGACGATAATAGCTGTTCCTCCATGTGCTCTTCCTGATGGATGTTTGGTATCATATATTGCATAGTGTAAGATGTTAGAGTAGCTTTTGGTTGTGAAATGGGTTTCTGAAATTATCATTATGTCGATATTATGCATATAAATAAATGCTTTTAATTCTTGCATTCTTTGATGTAACCCGTTACTGTTCCATATTGCTATTTTTAGTCGGTCCATTATTTGTTGCTGTTAAGGATTTTTGTTAATAGTTCAAGCATGCACGTTATTTGTTGGGTTTGTTGTTGTAGCAAAGTAGTTTGTGTTGTTAACATGTTGGTGATAAGTTCAGTGTTTTTTATTGATTGAATTAGTAGTTGTTTTAATTCCGTAGTTTCCTGTTCGGGTACACTATTCGAGAAAGTGGCAGGTACTTGATTTTGTTGATATGTAATCTTGTTAGCAGTTACCTGTGCGTAGGTCATGTTGTTTGCTGGCGTTGGTGGGTATCTCGGTAGGGGAGTAGGTTTCAAACTGGCTCCTACTGCGTGGAATACTCGATTATTGCTTCTTTCGGTTGATGATTGTTCGGTTCTCTTTCTTAACGTAGGGAATAATTTTTGTTGTAGTTGTTTTCGCACTACGCAACCTTTATAGTTTGCGGGATGATTCCCTGCACAGTTGCTGCATTTAACGTTTTCTACCCTACCCTGTTGTGGGCAATCAGTTGTTAGGTGATTACCAGCACATTTTACGCATACTGGTAGTCTGTTGCAGTAATTTTTTGTGTGGCCAAGTGTTTGGCAACGGTAGCATTGCGGTATATCACGTTTCCGTCTAGGTGCTTCGAATCTGATTATGGTGTTTAGGAGTTTTTCGATGTTGTATATATCTTTATTGTTAGTGTGTGGTTCTAATTCTATAGCGAACAGTGGTAGTGGCTGTTTAGTGTCGTACTTGACTATATTTTTTATTGTTCGGACCAAGTGATTATGTTCTTTTAGTTCTTCGATTACTTTTTGCATATTTGCTTTCGGGTGCATTCCTCGGAGAATTACTCTGTAACTACGGTTTGTTTTGGGTTGATAAGTATGAAAATTTGCTTGTTTGTTTTTTAATGCATTAATTGTTGATCTGTATTGTTCTGATGTTTTTAATTGTATTCTTACTTGATTATCTTTTAGCTGCTTGAGTGTATACATATTATTTCCTGCTTGTTGTTCTAATAACTCTATTAACGGCTCTATAATTTGAGCTTGTATATAAATTGGAGGAGGTTTAATTGTTTCAGTGTTGACAGTGGTGTCGTTTGAATTGTCGTTTAAATTGTCGTCTATTTCTGATAATATACTATATGTATTACCCGTCGGTATTTCTTGTAGCCATGTCTTTGTTTGTGTGTCTGTTTGACAGTGAGTGTATGTATTAGAATAGGTGTCCGTTGATTCAATGTCTGTATAGGTTTTCCTTTTCTTATTTGCATTTGTATCTGTGTTCGGTTTATTTGGTTTAGTTATAGAAGTTGTAGCCTTACTTGTGGATGGTTTGCTGTTGCCATAAGTTGCATTCTTTACATCCGTCGAGATGAAGGTTACTCCCGATTTGGAGATTTTAAGCTGTATTGGCTTTTCTGGTTTAGATCCCATATCGTTGTAAATAAATACAGGGGCACGAGTTTACTCAGGTAGGCCTTACGGCCGCTTTGTATAGATTTGGATTCTCGCACTGATAAACTGTATACACGTAAACACCTGACGATTGGCACAGACGTATGTCTGAACTGCTCGGCGGCTTAACGCAAACTGATTTATAAAATAGATCAAGAAATGGATTTACAATAAAATATATTACGATAATGTGGGGTGCGTGACTAACATACTGTTAATTTATTAAAAGTGACGAAGAATTGTAAACATGTTCAAACAACCTATTTATCGGAATTATTTCTACGATCCAAAAAAAACGCGATGTCGAGCCACGCTCGACATAGGACCGCGAAGGTTTAAGTTGAATCCCAAAGAACATTTCAACATACAACCATCTTACCCTCACTCTCGTGCACACCAACGCATTCTCTCCCAAAATCATTCTTTCTTCTTTTACATCGAGTCGCATTCACTCCAAATCAACAATTCAACGATACACGCGTATTCTCAGACATTCCTCGAACTAGAACACCCAGCGCGACATTCGAACCGATCTTCCAAACGTTCTCACGCAAACACTTCAAGTACCACTCAGAAAACGTTCACGCGTACGATTCATTTACCCATTTCATTCTCACCCGCTATCTTAAACCTAGACTAAATAATTATCTTATGGCAGAGACGTGGCGACCACATATCGACGCTACACATGAATTCCGAGCGTCACTCATTGTGATTACATTTAACGGAAATCCCAAGACGTATTTGAAATCTTTAATATTATCGCTTTACAAGACCATGTTAAAATTCTAATTAAATAATTTCAGTTCTAATTATATAATTTAGTTCTACACATCTTACACGGTTTAGCTTCGGCAGAGATTTCGTCAATACAATCAGCTACCATGTGGCTTGTAGGCACGTAGTCTACTTTAATATACCTCTTTTCCTGAGCCTCTCTTAAAAAATGAAATCTTATTTCAATGTTTTTACTTCTAACATGATAAATATTATTCATACATGTGGGATCTTAGGGTGAATGACACGGTCAAGACTGGTGATGTAGATGAGTTACAATTATTATTAACACTTTAACGGCCGCGTGTCTACGCAGTCTAACGTCGCCAGGGGCCGGCAATATTTTTGAGGAACTAATTTAAAGAAAGTTTATTAAATTCTCGAGAGAAATTAACATAAAATAAAAACAACAACAATTGTGTAGTAGTAGCTGTGCACACAACACCAAAGCTAATAGAAAACACGCGACACTAGTGCATGTACGACACCAACGTAGAGCCGCCGACATTTGGTCCATAATTTACGTGTTACACCACTGTAGTGTAAAATCTAAAATTAAAAATAGGCAATAATTACCTAAAATCAAAGACGTGGCGATGAAATACGAAGCTAATAGCAATATCCACACTTGTTCACATTCATAAATTATCACACACAGCGTGTGGTACTGGCCAACAACCTTCGACGGTAGCATCACACACATGTTGTGTGAGCGGTCGTTAACGGTTGTTCCGGCTATCACACACATGTTGTGCGAGCGGTGGTTAAAGTGTTAATACGAATTTTACATATAATCGTCGCAACGTCTAATCTTTTGCCGGTTCGAGGTAGGACTACTTTCCGCGCAGCACATTCGCGTATAATCGTAAGCGATTGACACGTGATATGTATGTCTTCTCTCACTAACTCTTATACCCTCTTTCTCACTCTCTGTCATACCCTCTTTCTGAATCTCTCGCATACCCTCTTTCTCACTCTCTCTGATACCGTCTTTCTCATAATACCGGCCACATCAATATGAATCCCACGTACACATTGAGATTGCACTCTGATTATCACAAAATATTTGCGTCTCTTTATATACAAACTTAGACTGTTTCATATGTTTCAATAATTCTCACCAATGCACTACTCTTTTTATTACTTCCGATAGAGAGATATATATTCTGATTCCATGGTGGAGAGTACGGCACGTTTTTGTTTTTTCGTCGTCGAGCTCATTGGAGCTCCGGCCAAAAATGTTACACCTTGAATAAAAATGTTACCCCAATGAATCTGCATACGCCTACAATGATTTATTCGACTTTTCATTCTTAATACTATAATTAGTTGTTCCTCGTAAATATCTTAACGCACGTTTCGCCATTTTCCAGTGGATAATTCTTGGATTTTCACAAAATCGGCATAACAAATTCCTTGAAAACATTATATCGGGCCTAGTTGTATTTGCTAAATACAATAAACTTTCTACTAATTGACGATATGGTTTTCCTTTCACTTCGTTGATTTTCGTATTTGCCGACGGTTTCAAATCTTTTAATTGTTGATTTACTTTAGCTTCCAGAGGTGTACTTACTATTTTACGACTGCTGATATTGAACCTCTCAAGTAAATCTACTATACAGGGTGTCCCAAAAAGAACGAAACATCCGGAAATGGGAGGTAGCTGGGGTTATTCTGAACAACTTTTTCCTTTGCAAAAATGTCGTACGGGGCTTCATTTTTAAATTATTAAGGAAAAACACCGTCCAATCGGAGCGCGAGAATCGCGCGCGCTCAGGGGTGTCGTACCATCGCGATGCTCATACGTTCGTTTACGGCGACAGTCACTGTTACTCGTGCCTGCACGACGCCCCTGAGCGCGCGCGATTCTCGCGCTCTGATTGGTCGGTGTTTTCCCTTAATAATTTAAAAATGAAGCCCCGTACGACATTTTTGCAAAGGAAAAAGTTGTTCAGAATAACCCCAGCTACCTCCCATTTCCGGATGTTTCGTTCATTTTGAAACACCCTGTATATAAGCTTTGTAACGTTTGTTAGTTACAATTTAAAAGTTTATTAAATAAATTACAATAGAGACTTAAACTATTTCTGAACTGAGTCTAGTCAGATGCGCGAAGCAAAATATACAAGTTCGCGTACGAGGTAAAATACTATACTCAAACTCTGTCCTGGTGGGTCCGACACGGGGAGCGCTTTAGAAGCAGAGTTGTACTTGCTTATCCGTCCGTAGTCTGTCCACACAAGGGAGCAGCTAATGAAGAAGATAAGTCAAGTCGTAGCTGAGTGAGTAAAAACGAGAAGTTTTCGACTATTTATTCTGTGTACTGTAGTTGGTCGCTAGGGTAGGGGTAGGTCCCAGGTATTCGGTGTTCGGGGGTGCGACCGAGGCGCTACTCTAGCGAGCGCTCGGGGCATTTGCTACAGCTTTGATTTAACTTTATATTTGCTCTTTAACCTTGCCTTCCAACGCGAATACCCAGTATATTTGTTACTGGCCCTAATCATTCATTTTTAATTGCTTTTTCAGTAAGCCATTCATTACTTTTAATTTCTCAAAATCGATAGAAGCTATTTACAAATCTTCTACGTAAATTATTATTATTATACAATATCACTTCCATTTGAGTGATCGACTGTGTATATACACGGATTTATTTCGTACTTAATAAGCGCGAAACAAAACAATTGACCAATAAACAGGGCTCGGGTCAACAATATACAAAAATAAAATAAATGTCTGCGAGTTTTCCTTTAGGGCGCGCAATACAACAAACTCCAACAGGAGATTTATAAACTTCTAAATGAAAATAATTTGTAAATTTGAAAACTTTTTTGTCAAATACCAACGCATTGTGAAACCTTCTGTCTTTATTGTATTGTATATATATTTTTCATCGCACACTTAAATATTTGTAAAATGAAAACGGATTTAAAATTAAACTTGAATTTTAAATCACATGATTGTTCAGCAGAGATGCAGCTCGTTATACGATACAAAAAAAAAAAAAAAATGAGAAAGACTATAAGTTTAAGAGATAACCCGAATGTAAATATTGCAAAGTAGGGAAACCATCTTCTACATAATTCAGGTAATTAAACATACTTATCTGATTTGCGCTTTCTAAATTGCATACACAATGCCATTAAATGGTCGTTGATCGAACAAGTAAAATTTTATATGTACAGTAGAAGATAAATATTATTTCCTGATAAACAGTTGATAAATCGTACTACGATCTTTCAGATACTTTTCTTCCACTGTTTCTACTGCAGTTTTATATCATTTAAACGATGATGATATTCTTACACAAATTTTTGCATAATCATTACGAATATTACTATTATTACTAAAAAATTGTGCTTATAAAAATTTTCGCATTTTGAAGTTTTATAAATTCGGAAACTTGAACATTTGCATATTTCTGAATTCGAAAATTTGTAAATTTAAAAATGTCGTAGGAATGGTAAATTTCTAAATTTGAAAGCTTCTGAATACGAAAATTTCTAAATTTTGGAATTTATAAATTTAGTAGCTTCAAATTCCAGCAGTTATAAATTTCTAAATTTTGAGACTTATTAAAAATGATCTTCCTAAATGTAGTTATAAATTGAAAGTATATAAACAGAAATTTCTAAATTTCTAAATTTAAAAGTTTGTGAAATCAAACATTTCCGAATTCGCAAATTTTTTAAATTTATTTCCTCATTTTTGTGTTCTTAACATCGTACGAAAAACGTAATACCTTCATATAACATTCTTATATTAAACATCGTTATACATTTCCTCTTCGCAAACTTACAAATGCTGTTAGCATTAAAGTAGCCATATTCAATGTGGCAAGAGTTATTTATCGTCGTTTGAATCCATTATACAGTGTAAGGTACTTAAAACCGGTCACCTGAATAACTTAGTTGCTGTTGGCGATAGGAAAAAATGCATCACGCCAAAATTATTTAGTGTCGAAGGACTAATTATCCGATGTTACTAGTTTTTTGATAATTATAAGTGGCGGAGTCAAGAAAATGTAAAGTTCATTTTTGTCTTTCTTTCAAAGGAATGGTATATTTTTTACTCACATTCTTATAAAATATTTCAGAACGAATACAGTGATCTATTGAGAAGGTCATTCGTGGTCTGGGTTAAGCCAATTATGATGAAAAATAATTTACCCCGAAGAAACGGTCAATCACCGTTGATTTATTTATCTGACTGTAATTCACAACTAATAAAAGTGTTCTAAATAATGACATTGAACATTGATGCATTTTTGAAGCGTTGCTTGACGGTTAATATGCCTTTTCTTATACATTCTTTCATATCTTCTTTGGTTGTTGATATTTCATTATACACTCTCTGCTTTAATTTCCCCCACAAATAGAAGTCCAGAAATGTTAAACCTGGAGAACGTGCGGGCCATTTATGATTTCCTACACGATCAGTCCAACAATCTCCGAATGTCGTGTCGAGGAATTGAGTAATTATCCGTGTAGAATGAGGAGGGCATCCATCTTGTTGGAGCCACATACTATGCCGTATGTGTAGCGGAATATCTTCCAGGAGGTGTAGCAAAATTTTCGCTAAAATGTCTTTATATCTCGAAGTGTTTAATGTACCATCGATGAAGTAAGGCCTAATTATTTTACTATTAAATAGTCCGCACCAAACGTTTAGAGACCAAGGTCTTTATTTATTCGCTCGTCGCAGTCACTGTGGATTTTCTGTTGATCAATAATTTCTATTATGACGATTGATTTGGCCACGGTTTGTAAAAGTAGCTTCGTCCGTAAACAAAACTTTAGTCAAACACGATTCATCACACTGTAATTTTTGCAGACCCCATTCACAAAAATTTACACGGTTTTGAAAATCATTCCTATGTTTCTTGGTGAAGTAAAACATGAAAAACGTGGAATTTATGTAAATGTAATATTCGCAAAACACTTCGTCGAATGATACCACTTGCACGTAGTAGCTGTCTTGTACTAACATGGGGATTTTGCGATACGCCTGCTAAAATATCCACTGTATTTCGATCATAGGTTGCTGTTTTGGATCTTCTTCGTATTTTGTTATCTACACTACCAGTTCCTTGAGAACTTTTGATAACATTCGTAAATGCAGATCGTGAATGTGTGATACGTTCGGGAAACCGTTCAGCATACAAACAGACTGCATCTTGTACAATTTGGCGACATTCCCCATAAACAAAAATCATATACAGCGTGCGTAAAAAGTTCCCGGAATTATTTCGTTTTTTTAAATAGTCTGTAATTTTTATAAAAATCAGTCAGTCAGCAAATTTATATAACACAAATCTTCTTCTGTTTTTTAAGTCGTTTTGGAAAATTTCCGACGATGCTCGCACACTGTTCTACAGTTATTTCGTCCCAGGATCGTTTCAATGCCCTTTTCAACGCTTCCATTGTGTTGTATCTTCTTTCAGAGATTTTTTGCTCTAATATTGACCACACTGAGTAATCCATTGGATTCAGGTCCGGTGGATTTGGCGGCCAAACATTCTTTCCCCAGAATCCGGGAAACTGTTCTTCGCAAGCGGCGATGGTCGTTTGAGCCGAATGTGCAGGTGCCCAGTCCTGCTGAAACGTGAATCCTTCTGCACCGAAATGTTCCAGAGCCCATGGCTGTATGAAAAATCTCGTGTCGTCGCGTGCTGTTATTTGACGAAATGAGATTATTGTTGCTTCGCGGAACTAACTTTGAAACAACTGTTTGTCGTTTGTCCAACAGTGTATCTGTTAGACTTCGTTATTTTCAAGGTAGTGGACTGTATTTTTAAGTATTAAGACGTTAAATTCCGGACGTTACACGTTTGTCGAATCGTTACTTCCGAACGTTTTGAAGTATCTCGTTAAATCTCGGACTTCCGATACGTTAGAGGCTTTCGTTATATCTGACGACTCGATGTCGCTCGTCCTTCCGCGAAGATTCGGAAGTTGTTGAAGCATGCTGATTGGTTCTTGTTCGTTATGTTAATTTCCCAATCAACATGCTTCTTGACGGTAGTGCCCACCCTCTTTTGCGCCTTGGACGCGCCTTTTTAGGAAGAGGGTGGGAGCGCTACCGCCACGATCGAGAGGACCCCCAAAGATCGGCCGCGTTTGGGACTTTCCCGCCAGGTAGGCCCTCGAAAGCCAAGTCCTGTTAGGTTCGCGGATCGCTAGATGACCCTTTGGGAAAGTCTAGTTTATGACATGAGCGCAGTTATTGAGAATGAAACAAAAATAAAAATATAAACTCTATTGTCGAAAAAAGGTAAATGAATGTTACGGTACGGCGAAAAATGTGTATCTCAAAAATAGCTTTTCGTAGAAGACCGTCATAAACTCTCTTTAGAAATCCTCGCGTTTTTCTGTTCCGTGTGCGACGGAACACTGTAGGACCTCCCGAAGAATCCGTTGTTGATAGCTGGTGGCGTTGATCTTCACGTTTCTTTAAATGAACACCAATGGTGTCTTCCCAGCTGCGCAAATGCCTGCCCAGACCATCACTGAGGTTGGAAAATGGGAACGAGCCACTGTTTTCGCCGTAGTAGTCCTCTTTTGACCTTTTTTCAACAATTGATAGCCATTCTGACGATTATGGACCGACTCGATTGTAAAAATTTTCTCGTCAGTGAAGAGGACCTTCTGCAAACGAGCACCGCTAATCAATCGGATCAATCGGCGGCCTTTTCTTTTCTTTTCTCTTTCATTACATCGTTTGGAAAGTGAACGCGATTGATTTTGTAGGAACAGCATTTCAACTTTTTGTGTACAATGTTTCGAATGCTGCCTTTGCTTATCTTAAAGTCTTTTGCCAGCTTACGCATCGAACGTTCTGAATTTCGGAAAATTCGACGACGAACCTTTTGAACGTCCTCTGACGTTACTGTTGTAGCTGGCCCACCACTTCGAGGACGGTCCAAGGTTCCTCCAGTTTCTTTGAACCGTTTTACGGCATCGTAGACAGTCGACCTTCTGAAACCCGTCGTACAAATAATGTCGGCCGTCTTCATTCCAGCTTTGTAGTTGCACAAAGCGCCAGTCGGACGATGGCAACACATTCATCTTTGTGATTCATGGTTCACTTAACTAAGAATAAAGAAACAACTGAATTACGCTTCCTGTATCGAACTTTCATGAAGAATTAAAACATGTGGAAAGATTTTACAAAAAATGCACACAAACATTAAAATATTAAATACAAACTAAATTCCAGGAACTTTTTACGCACCCTGTATACTTGCTTCGCTACTGGATAATGCCTTTCGGAAACTTTGCTTGGCAGAGATTCTCATAAACGACTAATCATACATAGTATGTACGGATGAAACGTATAGCGTGATTAAATATTTATTTCCATTCAACCACCCATAACAAGAGATTACGAGACAAAGATGAAGTAATATCAACAACCAGAGACGGTAAGGTAGTGTTCAACCATTTCCTCAAAGTAAATTATTTTTCATCGAAATTGGCTTAACTCAGACCACGAATGAACTTTCCAATAGATCACTGTATTTGTCTCGAAATACTCAATCAGAATATGAATAAAAAGGTATGCAGTTCCATTTAAAATAACATAGATGACCTTCATATCTCCTTGATGCCTCCACCCATCAAAAAAACTGGTAATATCAGCCCCTCGATACCAAATAATTTTGGCCTGATGCATTTTTTCCTATCACCAATTGTTTGTGCACCAGGAAATATTGAACTGAATACTTCGAAAGTGCACTGTGTAAAATTCAGTTGAGTAATTTTATTAGTTAATAAGTAAATTAATCGAAATAATAATTAACTTATACTAAAATATATATAAGTACGAGAGTACGCTCGATACTTTGAAAATACAGGAGTTCGCCCGGAGAAATCTTATCGCAAGTACGTACGATTTGAAAATTCTGATCTTTTACAAAAAACGCTGGCTTTTATGGGTTCGTTGTCAGGGTTGTCGATGGGGGTGACTTCCCTGATTGGACAATTAATGTTGTCTTGGTGGATAAGGAGGCGGTCTTAGTACTTCCTATTTCTTGGCAAAAATTCACGCCCAACGTCCTGGTCACTCTCAGGTAGGGTGGTGTCCGGGGGTGATATTACGAAGGTTGTATCCGGCAATTTTTAAATATCTTAACTTTGGGTCGAAACACTCCAGGACCCTTCCGTATGGTTGGCAGATGCCTTAAATTTATGGCACCAGTTATCGAGTTGAGTTTTGGCGATGGTTTATGGTGCACTGTAATAAATTAGCGCTTAAAAATGTTCTGTGCCTGTGCTGCACGTTTTGGATTACAATAGAATGGTTTCTCTATACAGCGTAAAAGTCCAAACACCAATACCAGTCAAGTTATTCAGGTGGCCGGTTTTAAGTGCCTCACCCTGTATATGTGCAGCGTATTCTGACACTATACATTTGTATAAATTTATTTGCACAGTTTGCAATGTAACTGTTATGCGAAGTATCTATGAAGCATCTATTTTGTAATTTTACCATGACGATAAATAATCCAGTATCATTTGAGATGAAAGTTCAAGATATAAATATAAGTTGAAGGTGTTTGAAGGTTTGACAGTAAAATGATATTCAAACTTCAGCCAAAGGTTTTGCAACATTTACAAACTTTGTTTTGATATCCTAGATTCACCTCTCAAAAATAAACGTTAATAAACGTTCGTGGATTATGAGGTCCTCATCCTCAAATATATTCGTTAATAACTGCAATTTGAACAATTGTACATACAATATTTTCAAATTTTTTAATTTTACAGAATACTTGAACGGAACGTATGCACGTTTTAGTATTACACAATTTAACAGATAAAACATACTGATATTTAATAGGTAATATGTTAATGAATTTACATTACAAATAATCAAAATGTGTAGTATTCTTGTTATGATTTTTTTGTCTGATATTTATATTCGAATTGTGTATACATTGTAATGGGGCATTGTGCATACAAGAAATTAAGTAATGCAATGTTGGTATATGAAATTTAAATCATGCAAATAGACCCATCATAAAAATCTTAATTTATTTAACTTGTTTTGAATAATATTAGATTTGGTGTATTGAAAAATCTTAATATCTATTACACCAACGATATCGCATGAAATATAAAATTTTGTCATTTGTTTTGCGTGGAGAGTCTACAAAGAAACTGATATCAAAGATGGAAATTATTTACGAAATTACGTAAATCTCAACTTTGGTTTTGTAATGGAATCTGTTTGGGACGGAAGGACGTTGAAAAATAAATAGATTATGACAGTTAGATATCTAGAACAGCTTATTTATATGTAATACTATTCTGTAAAATTAGTTTGTTAACACCTCAATAAAGATTTACTAAATTTTTGATATAATAATATTTGTGAGTCAGTTTTGACACCGTTGCTATGATTTATTTATTTATTTGACCGAATAAACTGAGCGAATTTAGTCATTAGTATTACCTCGAATTTGTAACGATAACGGGAGGAAGAAATGTTTAGATCGATCTGTGTCGAGCTAGAAAATAATTCAATGGTTGCCAGACGGTCAAATAAGTGAGAACTGCGATGATTAATTGGACGTCAGAAGCACTGCAAGTAATTTTCCCGACGAATTTCGCAAACTGCGAAAGAGCCATCGAGTTTACGCGTGGACGTTTTCATTTCTTATCGTTTGCTCGTCGTTCTTCGATTAATTGCATCGAAACTTTCGTTCCCTGATTCTTTGCTTGCTTAACGCAACTACGAAATTCTCCATTTCAATTTATGATTAAATGAATCGAACAATATGGGAGCTGCTGAAATTAAAAAACAGCTCCGTTCAGTTTGTAAGTTTTACCGAATGAAAATATAAGTCTTAATAATTTGTTTTATATATGACAATACCCTTAAATCTTATTATCAAAACGAAACATAATTGTAAGAAGAAATACGTTCCGAAATATGGAAATTCTCTAGATCGATATGTCCCTAGATTTCTATATGTTTAGTTTCATATATTACTACATCACTGTAACACATCTCTAGATTCTTTTGCATATTTTTTTGCATATTTCGATATTTTTTTATTCATATGTCCCAATAGCCTTAATTTTCAAATTTCTAAGTCTTCACATATCGCGACTTCCATATCCTTAGACCAGAAAATCTCTAAAATCATATACTCCCAGATCCCAATATACTTGGACACCAATAGTCCCAGATGTAAAAATCCCTATACAGAGATATCCATAGAATTCAATATCGTTGCGAGGCTCGCATCTCTATGTCGCAATGTACCTGGACACAAATATCCACATATATTGATATATTTCAATGCCGAAACCTCTCTATAGATATATCCCTAGATGTAAATATCCTTAAATACCAATATTCCTATAACCAGATTATCTATCTCCACCAACATTTGTAGATTCTAATATTCCTATATTCCCATACCCCTAAGTATGGATCATTCCTCGCTGAATCGATCACTTTTTGACATCACTATCTGCGATTTTGTTTTAATCAAAATATGTTGCCCCATGTAAAATTAGTCATTATTTTTCTGATCAACCCGTAGGTATTGCTTTGAGACCAGTGGTATTAAACAACCGATCATAAACGCGGAGTACACGACTCGTTTACCTGAAATGGAGGTACACCGCGTTTCCAGCTTATTGTGAACTCAATTTTCTTGAAGGGCTCATTTTAAAGTTGAAGCTTCAGAGAATATGGCCATATTTTTTTTAATTTAACCCTTTATGTCTCTCATTGAAAACAACGCAAAAAAATAATTAAATTCTTTGATATTACATAACAAATTGACGAAGTTAGAAAACATATTTTATAATAGCCTAATCATTTACGAATGAAACAAAACGAAAAATGAGGTCAATCGGTTGATAGTTTCTGAGAAAAAAAATTCGTAAGTGAAGTTTATTTTCGCAAGACTGGGCAAAAACCGCAAACTTTGAAGCCTTATAATTTCTTAACAAATTCGAAATCGGCAAAATGATAACCCCCCCCCCCCCCCCCAATTTCAAATGGGCTATAACATACTTTGATTAAAACAAAATCGCAGATGGTGAGGTCGAAAAATGATCGATTCGGCGTGAAATGACCCGTATGTATAATTTGCCATAGCGTTGATGAGCGCACATCCGTTTGGCTAACTGTTAGGCGGTAAATGTCGTAAATAAATTTTCATGGGACTGTCATATTTCATAGAAAGTAATACAATCTTCGCGTGACTAATTATCTTATGAGTTATCTGTGTAACATGGATGACAGTGAGTTACAAGATTTATGGTGTGTCCTGTTACTCTGGTTCTCTCGTTTGAAAGAGAGGAAGAATTAACTTACTTGAATAATTTCCATTTTGGTATTCCCTACCGTACGAAAAATAATAATAATGATTAGTACAAGAAATAAATACATTCAAAATAATTTTTATAACGCGTACCAGACTTAAGTGAAATGTTTTTAAAATATTAATTAGATAGTTTTACTAAAAAGAAATTTAGTTGCTATTTGTTTTAATTTATACAGGATAGGAAGTACAGAATATTAAATAAAGTATTTCGTTCTTAACGTAACAACTTAGTTCAGTTATGATGCGATGTTGTTAAGTAATTCTTGCTTAAGTTTCTTTAATAGCTAACAGCTGGAACTGGTGATCAGATTATATAAATTAATAGCTATTATTGGTGATCAATAATCGGTGTCCGGAGTGAAACTCTCTTAAACAGACGATAACTGGAAAAGACGTTTCACTTGTACGATTTCAAGTCTTTTATGAAACTGGTACGAATGAAACCTGTTAAAAAAGTATCGTCTACACACGGAAACCTCAAACAGTATTAACCGTAGCCAAGTGAAAGCCTTAAAGGTTCAAGTTACAACTTCTAACTTGGATCAGATTTATTTCGGTGCTTTCGTAAAAAAGAAAATCTTTAATCGGCTTTGTAAAACAAATAATTATTTACTTTAAGAGTAGCGTACAGAATTGTTTTTGAATTGATCAGGTTCGATAAATTGTATCAGAAAAAGTAGTCAATGAATCCAAAGTTTAAATTTTATAATGCATTGCTTTAATATGTGAAATATAATTTTATGTGCGTTACAAAGGTCAAAATGTGTTCTGTGTTTCCAAAATCCTATTCCAAGATTAGTTTAAAATTATTTTCTGTGAAACGCATTTTTGTAAAATATTGTACAAATTTTTCGTTATTGGTGTCAAATACTTGTTATATGCAATTACGTCTATTCTCCTATAAATAGGAAGCAAAGATGAATTTGATTCAATAAAAAACATTAATAATAAGATATTTCAGAATATCTTAAAAATTCAAAATAATAAGTTAAATTTAATTTCTGCTATATTTATTGAATGCTGTAGCAGATATACCTAAATTCGTGGTGTCGATTAACATAATAAAATTTCTATTGTATGTCACCTATTTCAAAATGAGAACCGTCGTCATACATGTGTTCCTTTATTTCAATAAAACTTTGGAAATTCGAAATATGTTTTACCGCATATTTTGACTGGTAAACAAAATTTGTCCTGTTGCAAAGTAGATTTAATAATCTGATATTAGATCAATATATGTTAATACACCAAAATTGCTAACACGGTCAATGACCGTTTTATAAGTTTCTCATTTTAAAATAAAAACTTCGTTGAGGTTTGTGTTGAGGTTTATTGAGATAGTTATTTATCTTGATCTACATTAATTTAGGTTTCTTTTTATTAATTACGTTTTTAATTTTAAAACAAATACTCGCTATACGTTGGTACGCTCAGTGTTAGAGATTTATGATAGTAGTTGCTCAGACATGAACAACATTCGGCACCGAGACTCTTTCCAATGTGACTGACTCCCAAAATGCAGGGATAAGCAATACACGAGATATATCACTAGTGGGTCTACAGACCAGGCGCCTCACGCAAGTTCGAATATATATTTAACCCTTTTGTTATGGGACTTATAGACGGCATCCATGTTGTTAAGGCCACCAGTGCCCTTACATTAACAATAGATTTAGGATTTCTACATAGCAATTAGAAATAAGACCGTCGTCCCATCGAAGGGTTCACGGACCGTTCCGTGGCAGCTATAAAATCAAGAAGCCATAAAGACCCGCGCGTTTTCCATGTAGTTTTCGAGTTATTGTTCACATTTGGTCGACAGATTAACATTTTTACCTTTCGAGCCCGTTATTTCTAGCATGTTTAGTTAAGGTCAGCGCGCTTCTTGATCCTTATTACCTGCCACGGTCCAGGAGCAAAACGTAGAATATTTGCGAGTGGAGGGGCCCACGTAGGGCGTTAACTTTGTTGCCCTTCCACAATTTGTACATTTTCACTTAGCCAATTAGAACGATGCACCCCCGTCAAGTCTAGCCGACCGAGGTGACATCGGATAGATTTAATAGAATCTGGGGAGTCGCATAGAGATAAATAGACAAGACTAGTTGAACTAAGAACAGATAGAACAGTTGATTGTAGAGATATAGTTGAATAGTTGAATAAAGAACATAGTCATCCGTACAGTTGAAACATAGATAATTTGTATAGTCCCCATCATATCGGGTGGTCCTTCGAGTAGTTATTATATTTGTTGGCACAAGCGTGCAAAACGCTTACAAAGCTCGAATCTCCCTACTCGGGTAATCACGAGTACTTAACACATGTGACAACCCATGTGTACAAGTACCGACTATAGTCGGCAAAACAGGACCTTAGTGTACCAATAAAGTATCTCTTGATTTCTAAACAAGATTTCTCTGCTTTCTTTTCTAACCGATAGTGGAGCTTTCGTACTGTTATGAATGACACATCACCATCGATGTCTCATCCTCCATAGCCACCGGTTACCTCCAAAGGACACCGATAACGAGAAGCAACACCATCGTCGTACTCTATGCGTCACAACCGGGCATAAAAACCCTGAAGATCTCCCCAAAATAGTTTAGTTACAGTTTATCCGCCGATCTATAACATACTGCTCTGTGCGTGATCCTGAACCTTTGTGAAAAAAAAGTTAACTGTGTGAAGCAACTGCGAGTTTCTTCACCCCGTTCCCGTTGCCGCGGCTTAACAGTACGGTACAAAACGGTATACAGAACAAGGATTCTAGACGGTGTAATGTGTATATTTTGCTGCGCGGTACCCCGTTCAGTGACATTATGTCAGCGAAGCGGGCTGCCGTAACGAAAGAGTCAAAATTTAGAGTGTCTGCTGTAAACATGCAGTCGGTCACGAAAATATTTCGATACCAGACCGCCCTATCCATCTGCCCGGGTATTTCTCATGAAGGTACTCTCTAACTGCAACAGCATAATGCGCTGAGCAGCCGTCTTGCTGGAACCACATGTCCCTGTAAATACTTAGTGGCACGTCTTCCAATAGATTTGGTAAATCATTTTGCAAAAAATTCAAATAATCTTCACCATTCAAGACCTCTGGCAGCTCATAAGGACCAATTACTTTCCCATTTAATATTCCTGTCGGTACGTTTATTTTAAACCGATACTGTGATCTATCTTGATCTATCTTCTGGTACAATCTCGTGGCAGGCCGTTCAACTGATTTAAATCCATTAGTTTTTTTTTACTGGGGAGCGGTGAAAGAAAAGGTTTATTCAAAGGTTTATTCGATTGAAAATTTAGCTGAGCTGCGGAAGATAACGGAAGATTCGCTCGTCAGATAACCCGATCTTTTTTAAGAAGATGTCGAGCTTGCATTGCAGCTGAAGGAAGGCAGTTTGAACATCCCTTGTAATGCAAATAATTGATGTGCATTTAATAAATCTAAGTATCCAAACTATTGATGTTCAATTTAATAATTTAATTTAACAGCGTCACTATCTGTCTCTCTCACACTTTAAAGAACTCTCTCTGTCTCACTCCAACTGGAATCTTAAAGTTACGGCATCGAAGAAAGCCACGGGTACATTAGAATCATTTTTAAGTAAGTAAGAAAAATTTGTTCAAAACTGGATTACGGTAAGGACGAATATCAGGCGGACGCCAGTGGCTCTAGTGCGTAGTGTCGACAACTCGTGATCTGAGGAGCGCGCGGGTTCGAGTCCCGTTGAATCCGAAAATATTTCCGTATTCCTACACAAATTAGCAAGTGTTATACCATTTTGGAATCCTTATTAAATGCGCCAACTTTTAAAATTACTTGCCAAACTCGCCTAGTATAATTTTTTTTCAGTATGGTCAGTTAAAGCTGGGCTAAGTTTTCATTTTGAATTTTCGGTTGGCCAAAAAGTGACATTTACTTCCAAGCCCGAGCAGTTGGCTTTGAATTTTTGACCAGGGTTTAAAGAAGCAGTATTCGGGATTACAGAACAAAAAAAAATGATTCAAAAAGTCAATATTTGTAGTAACAGGAGTGAAAAGACCGTCACAGGGTACAGATTTTCTCGATTTTTTTGAAATGTCTATAATTTTTAAAAAACGCGACTTAGATTTTTTTAAATATTTTTCTGATAACTCTTATGACCTAGCCTGTCACCCGGTTCCGGCTTGACGTCGACTTCTGGGACACCCTCTATGTTGTTGGAAAACCGGATTCGGAATAAGAATGATTAACTCTTGTACAAGTTAATTTATTGTAACATAAACTTAATCCTAGTCTAGCTCCTAACGTAAAATATATAAACCAACTATTTGAACCAGCTCGGAAGGGTACTAGATGGAATCTGACTTGCGAAATGAATGTAACTTGCGAACAAACTTACTACAGGAAGACTATTGGTTAAAAAGATGTTTGTACGAGGGTGGAGGAAAAGAACAGGGATGAGGTAAAGAAGGGAGGGAAAATGGATTTCGGGGAGTGGGAGTTAGGAGTACCTGGACGGTCTAGGGCTGGTGACAAGGAAAGGGCCTAAGTTTAAGGATAAGAAAAAGGAAATGGCATGGTAAAGAGAACAGGGTGCAAATACATAGTTGAGACCTTCAACAATGTATACTGCATCTGCTTCTGATTATAATTTTAGCGTGTGGTTTATAAACCACACACGTAATTAAAGGATTAAGGATCTCTCCTTAACCCCTTGGGCACTATGCGCCACTATAGTTGGTTTTCGCGGATGTCGTCTCTCTCTATGACGCGCCATTATAGTGGCTTTCGCAGATGTCATCTGAATTATATTAAAGTTAATCCTTTACACTCGGAAGGTGACGCACACTCATCATTTTGTTGAATACATCAATTTGGAATATATATTTTTTAACTGAATCCATGGTGTTGTACATACGATGTATGAACATAATGAAAAAGCTAATAGTGGCAATTAATAACAGAGATATAATAAATTCAAAACAATTCCTCAAACTTTTCAATCAAAATGTTTTACAGTTGCTATCGGCCATCAGTAAAAATACCTTCGAGTGCAAAGGGTTAAAACGCGTGTATCATATCTTTAAGAAAAATTTTTATTTAATCATCAAACATTTCATTCCAATGTACTCGTGTAAAGAGTAGCATTATCCGTCACACATTGCAGTGCCGTATCATTTACGGGTAATTCGCGTGTTGAACTTTGCCGTGCAGAGAAACAGCCGTGCCTAAGAGGTTAAGGACCAAATAAATCAAAGAATTTCGAGCATTCGCGAATTGTTGTGCAGAAAGAGACACGACGTCCGAAGGCAGAAAGAAGTGATGTAGAATGCGCATTCCGTGGTTGGTGACATTCTTGGCACGAGCAACGAAGCTTGACAAAAATCTCGGCCTGCGTTTAGGTTTTCTGACCTTGCGCCTCGGCGACCGTAAGGTGGCGACATTTTGGCTTCTGTAATTCACACCTTTGATTAAATTCTAGGTATTTGTTACGTCTTTTGGCAAGCTGCAATGCCTTAGCTAAATCGTTGTTGAATAATCGTTGTACTGGGTCAGGTTGATCTTCTTCTCAATTAAGCTTATAAGGTAAATGATCCTATTTCCAAATTCAACAAGTGGCAACGAGAAAATTTTCAGAACTTTCTCAATTGATACATATCAATTAAAGTATCTTCGACACTTTAAAAAGAAACCTAAATTATAAATAATTAACTAATAATCTGATATGTAATTAATTTCTATTTATTTATTTATGTTTGTCCGCGGCCAAAAGATCGTGGAAGTGAAGATGTATAAGTTGAGAGGAAGAAATACTGGTTTTATTTAGTGGACTGTATAAAATGTTAGACGCTTGAAATATTAAGGGACTGTCGCTTCGTTAAATTACAAGAATGTGTATCCGACGGTCGGAGCAACACTTGATAGCACTATGCTAGTCAAAATCAATCTGCCGAAACTCCAAAAAGAGCAAACTAACTCTCGTAGCGTCTCCTTCCAGGTTTCCTTGCAATCCGTGATCAAGATGGGGTTGACGATTTTCCTATTTTCTACGTGCGGCAAAAAGTGCCTTCCGCGTAGCTGGCCGCTTGTACTAAGTGCGCGCGATTTATAACAACCCTGTCCTCGAATTTGGCCCTGGTACCGGCCCGGACCGATGGTCATGTCATAAACCGATGAACCCTCTAATACAGTCTTAAGAAAAAAAAGATCTGTTTTCTTACGGTGACAAAAAAAGCACACGATTTGCCGGATATGTCCAACAAAATTCCTCGCTCCAAAACAGTGAGGATCAGATCAAGAAAACCTGAATACCCTCCACGCGTCTCAAGAAAAAAGTATTTCCTTAGTACAACAAATCCCCAACGACAATTGAATTTTGCAAAAAAAATATATTAGTAAATCTCTAAACTTTTGGAAATGCGTCATAGTTTCCGGTGAAAGTAAATATAATAAGTTCGAATGCAACGGTAAAAAATTATTCTACAGAGAAAACTATTAGCAACTCGAGCAACGCATATTTAGTTTATTATTGAATAAGCACGTTCCACACTTACTTTCACACTAAAATATTCCACATTCGCTTCTATCAATATGTCTCATGCCAATTACCTTTTCTCTTTCATATGGCAAATCATACTTTCAATCTTAAACCGCATTCACAGTTAAAAACAAACTCTCACAAGTACAATAAAATTGAATAATTCGTCTAATTATAATTTTTAACAGTATAAGCTTTAAATAAGCGTTAAAATAATATTTTATTTTTTCTACATTCATATTATTTAAAATAATATACGAATATTAGTCAAGATAATCATATGTTTGCTTATTTGGACAAATAAGTGTTATTTCCTGAGATTATTCCGTTATTTCGATTTCAAATACAATAACTTTTTATTTGATTAAATACTGAATATTTTTCTAGATCACTTTTCTGGTACTCAATAATTCTATTATGTCAACACGATCAACTGTGTCATAAATATACATAGAATGACAACCGTTATTGAGGTTATAACACGTCTACGATTCCGTACGAGGAATTGTAACATGAATGTTTTTTTCGTAAGTCCGTGAGAATATTAAAAAAATATATAATACTATAAATATATATATACGTATATATTATAAGATATAATATATTATATCTATGAAGATTTTATCCTTCTCGTAAAGTATTTTCAAACAAAGTTTGTTCGAATTTTTTTGATCCGTTTGGCCCCAGTTTGACTGATGGTGAGTTTGGTTGTAACCTTTTTGCATTCCCTTTATAAGCATTATTCGCATAGAGAGGTATTTTCATTTGCTATGATATTGGATTTACAATATGGACGTCTTTACAAAGAACTGTTTGAGATGGGAATAATTTTGCAAACAAAGACGGTTACATTATAAAAATTCCTTCATTCTAAGTTCAATAATTATTTTAATTCGATAACATATTATATCAATTCATTTTTCTATTGTTTATTATTATTCTATTTTTCTAGATTATTATTTTTTATTCAAACGTAGTAACAGAATCAAAAAAGTTATTCGAGTCAAATGTTATTTGAAAATAATTTATTTGAATGTAACATAAAACCACTACTTTCCATATAATGTGTGTAAGACAAAAGTAATAAAATATCTGAATGAAAAAAAATATTTACTACAAAGTATTTTAGAAGTTACGGAGTATTCCATATGCTTATCTCATTTCAAGTAGAATGTGACAAACCTTGATGCAAGACAAATAATGAATTCAATCTTTTTACACTTTCGACTTATAATTATCAGAGCATATCGGCACTCGTCCTTTACAATTTATTCACACATATTTTGGATAAACAATAATATAATTTTTTCTTTCTGGAGAGTTACCTATAACTTAGCACGTTCACTGCCACGCTAACACAGTTGAAAATTTGATTAGATAGTATTTGTATGATTAATCAATCCTACCAAATATGTTCACAATATTTTGCTTTATTTATTATTCATAAGTCCAAGTAATTACTACTAGTGTTTCCAACTAGATAAATGAACAAATTCTTACTAAATAGATAATTGATTCATATGGAAATTTAAGGTCACCCATATGTTGATGGCCTGGCGATCAAGGTGTTAAATGACCTGCAAGAATTTCTCATTCGTAAGAATATGTTAAAACAGATATTTTTTACCCTTGTTCTTCATAAAGAATATCTCTATGAGAAGATAAAGAATTTCTTTTTGAAGAATTCAAAGGATAATTATGCGATGTTATTAGTAAAATTAGGATGTTTCAATAGGACATAGGAAACGATTATCGCAGCGGAAGTCGCGTTGAGAAATTTAGAAGCAGTTGCACACGGAGTGAATTTCCTGAAATTATTCGTGACAGCATCGGTGATGCTATGATGACCTTGTGCAGCTATCCACGATGATGTCACCGTACACGATTAATGTTTCCGCCAAAAATGTCGACCCAGACTTCATCGTGTACGGCTACCGACCATCGATCTCGTAATTGTCGCGATTTACAGCGAGCTGCTTTCAGGTCGTTTCTAAATTACAAACTTCGATGTGCGAGCGTTCGTTGTCGACATTTATCAACGATGAGTGACGTTGAATTTCTCCTTTTAACTATTCGAAAGAATGCTTTGGTCCGCGGTAGCTGTTTAAATAAAATACGCGCGTATACGTAGTATTATACAATAAATTGATTCTCGCACGGAGGACGAAGAAATTTTTCGTGAAAATTATTTTGACAATTCTCATTTTTTATTTTGAGGGTGTATATTCGTACTTCCAGTGTTGTAGGAAAAGTAATAATAGCGTTGACAGTTGTTGAACAGGTTTAATCACCTGAAACACTCTAGTTACTAAGCTGGATAGGTCATTAAAATAAACTAGTTACTAAATGAGGTGGGTCATGTAGTTATCTTCTTTAACTGTGATTGGCCTGGAAAACATAATAATGAAATAGCATTTACAAGAAAATAGTTTTTATTCACTTTTATTTAATCAATTATATTTTTATTAACACAAATCGATTAACTTTACTTTTAGAAATATCTTAAATTTAAGTGCCAGAGCTTTTGGTTCGGTCATGGCTTTTTATATTTATAATAAAATTCTGTAATAATAAGGATTAATACTATTGAACGACAAAATCTTTTTGGTTACTGAATAATAAATAATTTATTGCTGATGCCATTGTGATTAACTCCGTACTCTAATGTAAATCTTTCGAATAATTAAACTGAAATTTAGTGTGCGATAGTAAACAAATTACAACACACACATTCATTGGGTGGAAAAGGTGTTATAATGCTGATAACTAAAATTAGCAAAAATATACAAAAATTTTTTCCTAAAATTTACAAAATCATAAGAGAACAAAATGTCCGGTACATGAGAATAGAGGAGGAAAAATACCAGCAAAACCCATTTAATGCAATCCAGGGGATTCACCAAGATCTTTTTCTCAACAAAGTCTTTAGAAAATCCAGTCGGTAAGAGAAAAGTAATCGTTTAGGAGGATTATAGTAAAATGGCTTAAAATACGTGAGATATAATTAGAGAGGTCCAAACCCCGCCTCATACAATTCAAATGTGACTATAACGATGATACGGATTTCATACCATTAATCTAAGTAATTTCTCGTAGGTACACTATGGAAAATGTATGTCACCCTTCATTATATCCTAAAGGTTGAACTGTAATAAGGGAAAAATGTAGTGACATGATAGACCGGCTAAACGTGATTGCTACAAAAACTTGAGAACAAATCAAAATGATGAAACTTCACATACAGCTGATGAAGGCGACGTCACTTATATTGGTGATGAATTAATTACAAATAATGACAGTGCTGATAATATTCATTTTTATGAAAAAACTGTATAAGAAAATATGATAATTAAGTTTTTATGAATTAAAAAACTTCAAAATTTGAACACTGAATTTAACTTTGTTGCATTTTTCATTTGTCCAGTGGATCAACTTCATAAATTACACAAAAATTGTAACATTACTGACGATTACTTCAGTACATCCGTATCGATTCATTCTACAATATTTACTCGAATTTGCATTGTAAAAAGAATTTCAAAAAACATTTTACACTATTTCATTGAATTTCTCCACTTTTTGTTTTATGGAGTTAATCGATTTGCGCAGTAAACGGCTCAATTGAATGTGTTTATTGATAAGAGTAAATAATCTTTTAATATATACAAGAAATTAAAGTTACTGAAGTAATTCTGGACGTTAACAATTTTCTACAATTTTTGACTCGAGTCCTGTTTCATAATCATGAAGTTCCCAAATACATTAATTCCTAACATTCAAAATTAAAAAATATTTTTAAATGTCCACATCCCTCAATTATCACCTCATTAAATTTTCCAATTCGCATATTATTTAATTTCCAATTTTTAAAAGATTGAAATTTAAAATTTGTTGATGTAAAATGTTGCAGTTCCCAAATTTCTAAATTTTTGAGTCTACAAATTTCCAAATTTTTAAGTTTTCGAAGTTCCAAATTTGTGAATATTTATTCTATGTACCAAACCGTAACATATTAAATTTTAATCTGTCAAAGTTCTCAATCTCAGAATTCTCCAAATTCCTGAATGCTTAATATCACAATTTCCCAAATTACTGTTTTCTTAAATTTCTAAATTATTAAATTTTTAAATACAATTTGTCAGAACTTGAAAACGTCTAATTTTGTAATTTCCAACTCTTTAAATTCTAAAATTTTCAAATTAGTAACTCCCAAATTCTCATATTTTCAACTTTCAAATTTTAATTCCCGAGTATCCAAATTTTCAAACTTTCAATTTTTAATTCCTGAATCTTTAAATCTTTATAGTGCGAGAATCGTACATTTCTGTCTTTAGTCAAATTCCAAATTCTAAATTTTCCAGATTTTCAAATTTCTAAGTTCCCATATTTTACTAGTTACATTTCCAAATCTTTGAACTTCTATTTTCTTAAGCGTTTCGTTTTCTAAATATTCCAACCTTTAAGTGTCAAATTTTTAATTGCAATTCCTTCTAAATTCCTACATTTTGAACTCACCATATTCCTAAAAGTTTCGAAATATACAATTCTTTAAATTCTTAAGTTTATAAGTTTCTAAATATGCAAATTTCTATTTCACGAAATCAAAACGTTTAAACACTGCTCCAAAATTTAAAGTTGTACTGCATATTGGGTTATTTAATAAAAAGTTTTTATTCTAAAATTCTGTTAATGTGTGTACCTTTATAAATAATTTATATATTATTGTTTTATATTCTTCAATTAAATATTAGGGGCTTATTCCAGCTGTCAAATTTTATATTTTTGAAAAACACGAATTAGATTACTTTTCACATATAATTTTAAAACATGTTTATTTTAGATTGGTATATGATTACAAAACTTATTTATAAATCAACGGTTTTCACAAATAGCCACTTCACATTTATAAAAATCTATTTCAGATAATATAAATTAAATTGGCTATAAAATAAATTAGGATAATAAAATCAATTTGTTGATGTGCTGATATTTCAGACGAAATCGTTTGTCTAGTAACAATAAACACTGGTTTTCTTTCTGGCTTCTGGGACGTTGATAATCCGGCTTGCAGATTTATCGAGAACCAGGTGTGCGCTTTCGTCATTCAAAGTATTACTAAGCGGTTAGTGCCCCCTAAAATATTATGAAATGAAACCAAATTTTAACCAAGTCCATTTCTCAGCACAGTTAACAAGCTGTTAATCCCTTGCCATACTTTGACGAGCTTGCATTATGATGCACCCACGATTTAAATGCGATAAATCTTACTCGAATTTTTAATACGTTTAAATTTCTAATTTTGGTACAATCGTAATTTGAGTAGTCTACGATCGTCGAATTCAAAATTGACATAACTTTGTCCATTTATATTAATATTGTAGGAACGACTAATTAGCGCAGACTGATACTATCCGACAAATAGATGGCAAGGGGTGTGAGGTGTTCCAGAAATATTTTAAAAGTTTAATTTTAAGCATCACTTTAGCGATAATAATGGAGCAGCGAGGATATTATACGTTCCCGAAAATACGTCAGCAAGATTCACCTAACGAAATTCTCGTAGGTTGTTAAAATATCACATTGTGCGTCATTTATCGTGCCGCGTCGATAGTCTTGCGACTTACGTCGATGCAACGTTTGTTTTTCGCCAGGGTCCGACGTCATTAGCCAGTAAGTATACATAGGCTTATTTATATTCGTCGCCGGCGGCGTTACGTGCTCGCAGATACTATTTAGACCTGTTGCAGTCGGAATTGGAATTCCCGTTGCAGTTCGCTAGTAGCCATCGTTTTCCCGTGCTCTCTTCCTTGGCAACGTCTTTTCCCTTGTGAATTACAACGTCGAACGGTGGCGCTTTCCGAATCGCTTGGTCAGGCTCGAAAATATTTTCGGTGCTGCTCTTCGGCGGCTTGCACGAACCAGACGAACACAACGGGATGCGATGTTCAGTTAGGTTACTACGAATGTGCGGTTAGAGACATTTGTTTTATTCGGAGAAACGTTTGCCAGATTGGTCCGAAAGCTCGTAGTAAGTTATGTTATTGATCGTTGCGATGAAAACGCGTACGTCAGTTATGTTCTTTTTGTATGCAGATATCGCTCTTTTGGGGTATTTTATTTTAGCTGTAGCTCGAAATAGGCGAGAGATGTTTTTCCGACAGGACAATTGGGAGGATATGGAGGACAGTCTTGATTTGTGATGCATATTATACTATTCTACTAAAAACGATTTGACGCGAATGGAAGAAGATCAGAATTATTCGTTTATTGGGGAATATTTATTTGGTCCTTCTTGAGGTAGCACCCGTTACTTGCATTACACTTACGCTATTATATTGATGGTTTTCGTTTTTCATAATATTTGTAATTATAAACTAGTGTTTCTGTAGTCACATTTTCTACTGTACATGATATTGTAATGAAAGAAAACATTTAGGACGATCCTGTTTTTTTTATAGGTCCTGACACGTTGCTATTTCCTTTTTGTCTTTCAAACATCTACCATTCTAGTTTTAAATTTCTATATTTCCAAGCTATATAATTTTGCTTCTAATTGTAAGTTTAATGTTCTAGTCTCTAATCAATAAATTTAAATATAACCGAGATCATTTCCCCCTTGACTATCCGCTGCACGCGATTGAACAGGTTCCATTTCGTAAATGCATAAATATTGGTAGAAGGAATGCACCTTTAATTTTTGAAGATTAAATATGTAAATTTACAGATTTTTTAATTTTACATTTCCAATTCCCAAACTTCCAAATTTTTATATTTTCAAATTCTCAAATTTCTAAATTGCTAAATTATCTGTTAGATACTCGAGGTTATCCAAAAGGGAGTTCGAGCTTTGTAGGCATTTTGCAAAATTGTGTCTACGAATTACAATAACTACTCGAAGGAACACCAGAATAATTCGAGAACTAATAAGATCCTTTCTACGCTGCGTTTAACACTATTTATTTCTATACGCGAGGTAGATCTTGCCTATCTACCTATTCGAGGGTGTAGTTTTTTTTTAAGTCACTACCGAATGTGTTCGTTCTTAAAAATCTAGTGATGTTCTACTATGTTCTGCGATTGCGTATGTTCTGAGTCCAAATTTGTTCTGCTATGTTCTGGTTTACTATCTAATTTGTTCTGACACTGTTAATTATTTCCTATTTTGATGTCACCTCGGCAGGGTTGTCTCGATGGCGAAACATCCTGATAGGCTATGTGGGCTGTACAATATTCTGCAAAGGAGTTAAATGTTTACGCCCTTCTGGGCCCTTCCACTCGCAAATATTACCAATTTTGCTCCTTGACCATGATAGGTAATAAAGTCAGGAAGCGCGCTGACCTTAACTAAACATGCTACAAATAATGGACTAGAAAGTTAAAAATACTAAATCTGGCAACCAAATGCGAACAATGACACGATAAACGACAGGGAAAATCGCGGGTCTTTATCGATTAATGAGAAATGAATCAATCTAGAAATTCTAAACCTATGCGAAATCGAAAGGCACCGTAAGCCTATAAACAGTTATAATTTCCAATTTCCAAATTCTTGAAATATTAAATTTTTAAGTTCCTAAGTTCTCTCATACACTCAAATTTTCCGGTCTATAAATTCCAGGTCTATAATAAATATTTCCAAATTCTCAAGTTATCCAATTGCCAAGTGCCCAAATTTATAAATTTCTAGGGTCCTAAATTCTCCAACTCCTAGATTCCTAATTTCTTCGTTGTCTTTGGTGTACAGAGGAGTTCCATTGATTTTTCTTCGGAGAGGTCAAATCTGTTTTCCCGTGTATCTATCACTATTAAATTAGAGAAAAGGATTAAATGTACTCATGCATAGGGACTAGAGATTCTGTCTCTTTAACAATAAATCTCTTCTAGGACCTCTTGAATAGGATAGTACTAGAGTTATATGTATTTCAAAATTTTATTTTGTTAGAAATAAATAAAATTGGACTTATTTTAAAATAGCATTCCGTTTATCAGTAATTGGTATACCATTTTGAATAATAAATACACTAGGAAAACAAAAGACAAGTATTTAAATACAGTTTTACTTAGTAACACGATTAATACAATGTTAGAACTTTATTATTAATTGATATAATTACAAAACCTGATTGATGTATATTCTTCTAATTATTTTATTATTATAATCTTTTGAACATATTTAACAGAAGAAAACATGCATACACTGAACAGAATAATACAAACGTATATTGAACAGTATAAGATTGACAGTTTATTAGACGCCATAGACCAAAACAGATGAAATGTAAAGAGAACATAGAATTAATTAATCAAAGATATAGCATAGATGAGAAAACACCAACGAAACTAACTATCGCTGTCAATTACATTATTTGACTATAAATTTATTAAACATAGGGAATACAACGAATGCAATGAATGAACGAAGCTATTTACAACATAATCGCTTTTTATTGACTTCGGATTTTTAAATTTCAAGTTTCCCTTTGTAATTTATCGTTATATTTTTTATTTTCTGTTAGATATTAATTAGATTTCGTAATTTATCAAACGAATCTGCTTCGACAGTAATTTACGAGCTGTACGTAGTATTTTAACGCGTAGCTTGTCGCAATGAAAATGGTCACGTAAGACACATTGCCACTATGTTGGCATCTACATTCTCTCGAGTTCGAACGTAATAAAATCGATAGCTGACTAAGAAATCTGCAATAGATTATTAATACGCGTGATACTTACTGTGGGATTGACGGGGCCTCCAGACCCAAAAACAGATAAGGATTACGGAAAGGATACACACCGGGCGGACACCAGTGGCTTAGTGCGCAGCGTCGATGATCGTATCCTGAGGGGCACGGGTTCGAGTCCTCGTTGAGTCCGACAATTTTTCCGTATCCTACTGTCAGATACTTCTAAAACCTTCAACGCAACTTGAAGTGCTTTGTCCGTAAAATTAAACATGTGCTCGCCAACTCTCCCAAGTATTTACCTAAATTTTCCTTAAGACATAAAACAGACATTTTCCTGGTCTTAGGGACCTCCGGCGAAGCTACAACCTACCTTCTCCCAAGTCCCAAATTTTCTCCTTTTCACACTTCCTCCATCCCCTCTTCAGCCAACCTAAATCCTAGCACCCCCTCTTCCCACACAGTTTTTCCTACCCGAATTTTCCTCATCATCGCACCCTCGCAAAAACCTCAGAAAGAATCAAACCAGCAATCAGTAAAGTCATTTCGAGAAATTAATAAAGAGAACAGTTTTTGTAAAACATTGTATTTAATTCGGTACAATCGCCACCTCCGGGTTCACGACACTACACTTACTTTGATCAATGTTTATAAAATCTTAATGTAAGACTAACACGGGAAATAATAATAATAATAATAATTCCTTTTCTGAATTATAAGTTTAATACGTGGAATTGCAAGGTGAGCGCGTGCAATAACGACTACGTAGAATATCAATAATGTGTATTTATTCGTCAGAGGCCAAAATGTAGGCGATGTAGCGTGTTCGAATGTTCTTAACCCTTTTAGTGCCGGGCGAAAAACGAGTATACAAGGGTTTAGAAAAACGCTCATAAACACCAAACTACAAATGATATTTACATGATTGAAATTGCAACGTATTCCGAACGAAATAGAGAATAAAGCAATGGCACTAATTTTTTAATATCAATTGAAAATCATGTGAATAACATAATTATACATGACGACAAAAAAATATAAAAATTAAGTTCTCTCGTTCAAAACATTTTTACAAATAGGAAAAGGCATCGTTTCATCATAACTTTATATAAACCACTTAGTACGCATATATAATTTTCATTTCTAATTTATTTTGTAAAAAAATTTATGATGTTTCACACACAAAAATAAAAAAATAACTCGATGGTACAGTGCGGGCGACAAACGGATTTTATCTGTTACAAGACAAGTGCTTGGTGTAGGTAATACAACATTGCTGAAACAAGATTATAAATATATTTACGATATAATTTTGTGTATTATTTATTATTATAAATATTGGTATTTAGTTATGTGGCAATTGCAAATGTGTAACATTTCCTTATTATAACTCACACAAATTATTTATTTAACAATGATGTTTACTGATGCATACACCGAGTAACCCTTTATAGCAATGATTACGAACTCAAATTCAATTTTTTACCCTTTATTCAATGATTTTCGGTGCTAGGAGATTATTTAGTGTCGAATTTCCATCTTATCGCTACAGCGTAAATAGAGTCTCGCAACTCACCGGCGTAGAATGTGTAAAAAATCACACCCAAACCGGTTTCTAAATTCTTTTGCAACAAAATTAGATCATTTATAGATCATTTATAAATCTATTTTGCGATAGAGTTCTATCGCAATGCGAATAGTAAAGCGCTACAAGGTGCAGGCCGATATATCGGCTCTGGCACTTCTCGCCAGTGCAGCAAGAGCCGATATATCGGCCTCCGGCACTAAAAGGATTAAGGGGTTACACCACTCTAGAGCGCCAAAAAGTTACCTAATTTCAGGAATTTTTTCCGGACAAACTATAACAAAGATGCAAAATATGTTTACGGGTCTTTATTACCTATACATCGAAGTGTTAAACTAAATTTGTATGAAGCAATTGAAAACAAAATGGCGGTTTAGGATCTGGTTGACTGGAACGCTGCTCGGCGGGAATACCTCTGCGGCCGGAAAAGATTTTCCTCTGATTTTAAATAAAGGCACTTATAAAATTCTCCCGACTATAAATGATATTGTACCTTATTCTTAAGACCCCGAGGCATCTTTTAAGCGAAAAAAAAATTTTCGATTTTTTGAAAATCCTAAAGTGGTGTAACCCCTTAAAAGACTGCCATTCTTCAGTTGTTTGCAGTCTCGTTGTTTGTAATCCTTGGCGATGTTATGCCGGGCCCCAGCGCCTTGGTGGTCGTCGCGCTGAGCCATGTGTCCTCTGTCGAGTATTATTATGGGTAGATCCGGAATTTTCTAACATTAATGAACAATTTTTGTGCAAAAATAGTGTAGGTCATAAATTTAGTCGCTAATTCAATAATTATTATTCTTAAAGATACCAGTTATTATTACAAAAGAATACTATTATAGCGACTGTCTACTTGTTTAGGTACTTATTGTTGCTTGCTAGTTAATTGAGGGGGAAAAAACCGGTTCTATAGAGTTTCATATCATATTGAGGATTCCGATTGTCTTGCAGAATGCAAGTAGGGTGTCCTGGTACGATGTTGAGATGGTTATTTCTGAGAGGTCGTCCCTGATGTTCAATTCTCTTCGTTCTGCGTGGTATTTCCTACATTCTAGAATAATATGATTAATACTTAGGGGTTCATTACATGTTTCACATAGATGAGGGGGGGGGGGGGGCTGTTGTTAAGAATATGGGAATGTGACAGTTTGGTATGACCGATCCTGATTCGGGTTATTGCTATTTGTTGCCTTCTGTTGAGATTGGAATTTGTTTTAAGGTTGTAAAAGCCCGTTGTCTTGGGAAGTATGCTTGCTTTGTACTTTGTCCATGCTCGATTCCATGCGTGTTTCCATATTGACTGTAGGTGTTTATTGATATCCGGGGAGGTGTTGCATATAGGTTATAACTTCTAATGTTGATGCGACTTTAAACCCTAAAAATAAAAATAATACTATTAGGAGTACAAATAAGTTTCCGCGGTTTTTTATACAAAATTAGGAATTTATTGTGAAGGAACGGTACATTACGTTTTATTGAAAGTATGTCCCATCACTTGTCACCACTTTTCCCCATCTTTCTGGTAGCATTCGGATGCCACGTCAAAAGAACTCTTCGTCTTTTGACGCTATCCAAAAATCTATCCAATTTTTTGTACCTTCATATAATGTAAAGCTCTGGCCAGACATATCATGTGCTATCGACTCGGACAGGTAATAATCAGAAGGATCTAAGTCTGGTGAATACAGCGGGTGGTGTAAAACTTCCCACTTGAGTGTTTTCATGTAAGCTTTTACCGGCGCTGCAACATGTGGACGAGCATTATTGTGTTGGAGAATAATTTTTCGGTGTCTGGGGTAGTAATGGGCGCGTTTTTCCTTGAGTGTCCGACTCAATCTCATTATTTGTGTTCGGTAGAGTGCTCTAGTAATGGTTTCGTTCGGTTTGAGCAACTCATAATGCACGACACCAAGCTGATTCCACCAAATACACAGCATGAGTATTTTCCATGAATATTCGGCTTAGCTGTCGATCTTGGTGGTTTGGCAGCCTTAACCCATGACTTTGTCTTCTTTGGATTATCGTGCTGGATACATTTTTCTTCACCAGTGACTATACGATGCCCAAAAGCCTTTTCTTTATGCCTGGCAAGCAGCATTTAACTCATGCATAATCGACGTTCAACGTCTCTCAGCTTAAGTTCATATGGAATCCAATTTCCTTGTTTTTGAATCATTCCCGACGATTTTAAACGATGTGAGATTGCTTGTTGAGTCACTTGTAATGTAAGTGCAACTTCATTTTGCGTTTGGGACGAATCTTCCGCCAATAATACTGCTGATTCCATGTCTTCGTACACTTTAGGCTTTCCACTGCGTTCTTTGTCCTCCACGTCAAATTGACCGTTTTTAAATTTTTGAAACCCCTCCTGACAAATTTTCTCACTTAAAGCAACCTCAGTACATGCTTCTAGAAGCAATCGATGCGCCTCAGCTACAGATTTTTTCAAATTAAAGAAGCAAATTAAAAGTTCCCGCAAATTATGCTTACTCGGCACAAAACTTGACATCTTTGCACGAAAAAAAATAAGTGATGCTGATGCAGAATGACTAATACTTCAAGGTTATGGTGTTGCCAGATGACAAAACTTTCGATATTACGTTTCATATCTGACAATTTCAATATGACCTTCTGGTGGTGCCATATTTTGTCAAACCGCGGAAACTTATTTGTACACCTAATATTATTTAAAATAGTAATATTAATATTTAATATGATTATTATTATGTAGCCGATTATTATTACTATTATTAATTGTTACTAATAATATACATATGATATAAGGTTGTAAATTGATTATGTAAGTATTGGATAGTATTAGTTTTATTCGAATTGCGTAACGTAACAAACAATTATAAAAACTTGAAATAAAAAATGAATCAGCCGTACGATCAATATTTACAACGCAGAGACATTTTTAAATGTTGCCGCGTAAGTTTGTTTGCTCTTAGCAATCTGAAGTAAAATGGATGAAAATGAAATAATATGATAGAGATAAATTTAACCAAAAGGTAAAGTCACTCGAGAGCACTCCATTCTGTCTTCATACGTATTAAAACCGAAGCAGAGAGTTTTCTAACAAAACGATGGAACGACTTCAGTTGGCGGAGCTTGATTTTCAAATTTGCGAGCGTAACAAGATCACGGAATCCAAGGTGGTCGTACGTGATTATAGAAGCAATTTGCAACTATCGCGAATAATGGGACGGAAATGGAGAAGGATCGAGCAGATAGGATGGTCTTTATTCAGGGAACGAGCAATCTTGAATGAAATGCACCACTTGGCAAGCCAAGTTGCATTGCCGTACGGTTATACGTGTACCATATATACATTCGACGAAGAGGTTAGATCAAACACAGAGCCTTAACAACTTTGAAGGGAATACTGATACAGGAAAATTGCGGTGCGAAAATACGTTGGTTCTCCTCCGTTTCTGTTGTCATCGTAATTCGTGGGTACCGTGTGTCCCTTTCAGTTTTCTCGTTTGTCTGACATCCAGTCGTAACGTAATCTTTTAGTTTTTCTTAATTTCTGTTCTTCTTGTTTTCTGATGTACTAACTAGATATCAACGTTCCTGAAAATTAACCAAATTAACCTATTCGTTTTTGCTTCATTTTTCTATTTTTATTTAAAAATAGAATTATTCAGCGGAAGCAGGTGATTAAAGTTCTATTATTATTTTTGGAATTTTTATCATATTTATTTATCATATGAAAGTGATGCTAATTATGTGTATGGTATACACATTGAAAGGATGGCTTAATAAAAGAGTCAGAGAATTTCCCGAACAATTAATGACTGACAATTAGTTCTCGGCCGTCTCTTCGAGCGTAACAACCAAAAGACAATCGGTTATAAATCGATATGTACAAAATCGAAATACATTGGACACCAACAATTACAATAAATGTCAAATATTTACAAACAATGTCAAATATATATATAAACACGCACAACTCATACAATTATTCAGTTATTACACACACACCGCATACAGTTATTCTTACAACATCGAGGTGTACATTTTTACATTTTGAGATTACTACATTCTTATATTCCTCGATCTGTTTTTAAATACCTATATTTGTATATTCTTAGGTTTCTACATTAGCTGTACATGTCTTTATCCCTAGATTCCTGCAGCCACATATAACCGCACATTCCTATATCCCTATATTCCTTAGATTGTTATTGAAACCCTAGATTCCTTGATTGTTACGTTTCTACATCCTTATATCGCTAGATATGTAAATCCCTAGATTCTTACGTCTACTGAGTATTATATCACTACATCCCTAGATTCTTTTATTTATAGATTTCTTGATGTGTTATATACATAACTGAACCTCCTTATTTCTATAACTTCATATTTCTACAAGATAATCTATGCCTAAAGCACTGCAACTCCATGTATTTATATTCTTAGCGACCTATACTCCTAGGATTGTATATCTTTATGCTTTATATCTCTAAACTACAGTATTGCTACACCCATGCGTGTATTTACAAATTCTAAGATTTCCGTATTTGTATACCCCTAGATTTTTGTGTTCATAAATTACTATATCGCTACAGTGTATACATAGATCTCTTTATTCTCAAATTTTTAGATCTTTGCGTCTCTACAACCCTGTACCCTTAGAGCCCTTTAATTTAAATGGTTTAATCGTGCACTTACTTACTATCACCTACAGAATCATCCAAAAGAAGGTTGCATAATGCAAAAATGATACATTTTCCTTCACAAAATGATACTTTATTAACTACAAATTTATTTTATGAAATGGAAAAAGAGGATAAGGTTATATAAACGTTCGTAATCATTCATTTTGCACAGTGACAATAAGAATTCTGTCCTTATACTCTCTTCACGTTTAATCTCCGCTCTCAGATTATAAGGTCAGATCTCATCGGGCTTCTCACATTTTAAAAATCACCAGTTGACGTTCATCAACCAAGTACAAGGAATAAAATATGACCGAAATATTAGGTTGTCCCATAAGTTTCTTCCTTTTTTGAAATGAATACACAACATCTTTGTTTAATGTTGATTTGGTGCATTAAAGATGAACTGCTCTGCTTGATCATCTTCTTTGTCTCGCAGGAAATCTTATTATTTCCTCTTTCTGAAAAATTACTCCCAAAATGTTTCTCGAAACCGGTTTTTATTTCATATCAACAAGGGAAGAAACTTATGGGACACCCTAATAATAGGCCAGATTTGTCCTCGACGAATTTCTCGCGATAATGAGGGTGTTACGGTAAAAAATGTGGCGGAGGATGAGGGAAACGGGAAATAGTACGGGCGCGTCAACGCAAGACAAATTCGACGACTCGCTTCGTTGATCGAGAAGCAAGATCGTGTGGAACCGCTTTGCCAACGGGATCCAGGGGCAATTTCGTCGAGAGCCGTCGAGGGTAGAGCGGCTGTTCTGCTTCCGTTTTGGTTTCTGCTCGATGTCTCTGGTGTCTCAATTAGCGAAAGTTGGGTGCTCGGTCACGCTCGACGCACCGAGGCCGATCCGCGACGGATTCTCTAAATAGATCCGCTTCGATGTCCGTCCTCGCTTTACCGCCGATCCTTTCCTCGATCTGTTGTCCCCCTCCGATCACCCCCTTTCCTCCATGAGTCTTTTTGATGTTTCTATGATAATTAAAATCTGGGTATAAATAAACATTATCTACTTGATATGAATGAAAAGATTATATTTGCTACTAGGATGTAAATCTTTACACTTCTCAACACTAGATTTATGGACCCTTAATGACCATTTCTATTTTAATTGAAACTAACGTATAAAAATAAATGAATTATGGATAATACTAATATTTATCGACGATAACTTACATTTTGAGAAAAGCTTCTTACAATTATCATAATTTACAAGAAGAAATCTACAATCCATCATTTTGACGGGTTCCACAAATCTAGTGGTAACTACTGTAGGTGCATGTATGTGTTTAGAAAAATAAGCTCATCGTGACTTATTGATAAGTGTATATGCAGTTGAAGTTGAACATTCGTTGATATATGAAAATGTAATTCGATTTGTAATTGTTACATCTAACAAGATGAGCTACATTCGCTCACAGGCAGTTCAACCGATCAGTCGTGTTACAATCGCTCGCGAGTTTCTTACTTTCGGCATAACTATCAACGAACACGTACAAGCCGTAGCAAAAATCACTGGACCCAACGCCATACGTTTTATCTCCCGCATATCTAATAACAGGATATGTGTTTACCTCGATAGTAAAACCACAACAAAAGATCTCATAACTAATTTCAAATCACTGCTCATCAACAATACAGTCACCCCAATCAGACTTGTAATAAACTGATCGCAACGAATTGTTTTGTCCAACGTTTCCCCCACCATGCCACACGATTACATCGAAAAAGTACTAATAAACCATAACATCGAACTAACTTCGAAGCTATCCTGTCTTAGAGCCGGATTACAAGACCACGGCTTCTCCCATATAATGAGCTTCAGACGACAAGTTTATATCAACACAAAAGACACCCATAAAATCCCTGAATCGTTCCTAATTACGCACGATGACACACAGTACAGAATTTTTATCTACCGACAAAGTCACCTGTTATTTCTGCAAACAAGAAGGTCACATCGCAAATCAATGCAACACTGAAACCCAGGCATCAACATCATATGCAACTGACAATAAGAAAACCAGAAATAACTTAGCACTAAATGAAACGGAACCCGTGACGAGCATCAACAACTTCCAATATAACACAAATTCTACAGACGAAAATCCAACCACAATAGAAAATAGTGAGACAGGAAAAAACGTCAATGCCAACATCGCTGCTAATCCATATACGGTTAACCCCAGCATGAGCAATAACCCAATACTTGACCCTGCGAACTCTCAAGCACAGCTAGAAAAGGGACCATTATCAGTTACCTCAGAAGAAAACCTGCAGCCAACGAAAAAGCACACTATAGCAACCGTAAATCCATGCGCCAACGACTCTAATCCAAACGATGAACCTGCCCCAATCACCACAAAAAAGAAGCCCAAACGCAGCGGATCTCTATCAAGAATTATCGAACAAATGGACAACATCCTAAAACCAGTAAAAAATGCACTGACGACCCCAAAACCCATTTTATCCTGAACTTTTCCCAACTGAAAAGTTTCCTGGAGAATGGTATTGGCACAAAAAACCCAAGTGCTATCGCCAATGATTGCACTTCCGACACAAAAGCCCTAATACATACGCTTTACTTAATTTACCCTGTACTTCAAGACCTAAGAATGAAAAATAGATTGCACCGCTTAATCACAAAGCTAGAAACAGACTTCGCAGCAACACTCTCTCTACAAACCATCTTCCTGAAAGAGGGAAATTCATCCGCCTTAGAACCAAAACACTTGAGTAAATCGAAGCGTCCAACCAAACATTCTGCATGTCTCTACAAATTATCCAATGGAACCTGAATGGTTTCTACAGCCGACTCGAGCACCTTCAATTACTACTCGAAGAATTCCAGCCACAAATAATCTGCCTTCAGGAAATTAACTTTAAAAACCACAATTCAGGAAAAATCAAAAGCTATAAAACCTACTTCAAAAATCGCAATACTGCCCACGCAAGAGGAGGAAGCGCCACTTTGTCAGAAAACACAGTCACAGCCAAGAAATAACGGTCACATCCAATCTACAAGTTGTTGTCATTAAAGTAACATGCCCTAATGAACAGCCACCACTTAGATGAATCCGAACTCACCCAATTAATCAACCAAATTACAAAAACCATTCATAATACTCGGCGACTTTAATGGCCATAGTACCCTCTGGGGATTACACAACACCGACTCGCGAGGTAACACCATTGGAAAACTAATAAACTCAACCAACCTCCGCTTACTAAACACTATTGATCCCACTCATTTTTGTTCGGCATCCGGTCGGTTCAGTGCAATTGACCTATCCCTTTGCAGTCCGATAATTACTCAGAACATCGCATGGAACACAGTCCACGACTTGTATGACAGCGACCACTTCCCAATAAAGGTGACATGTAACCTAAACTGAAGTAGTGAAATAAACAAAGCCTCAAGAAGGAAATTCCAGAAAGCGAACTGGGAAATGTTTCCCAAACTTTTATCGGACGCATCCTACGACTTTATAGAATTACACCAAATAAGCTATGAAACCCTAAATTTAGCATTCTAATGCTTCTCAGGAACTATCATCACAGCAGCCAGTCATCCCGAGAGCAATAAACAGTAACAACGTTAACGTCAAATATAATGGTGGAATGAAAAATGCTCATAAGCCGTAAAAGACAGTAAACATGCCTTTAACAGATATAAAAAACACAAAACCATGAAAACCTTATCAATTTCAAAAAATACCAAACCATATCCCACAAAATTACAAAGAACAGTAAAAGATAATCATAGATAAACTTTATCTCAACTCTTAATCCACATACCCCATCCTCAACAATTTGGAACAAAGATAAGAGCAATCAAAGGCACAAACCAACAATCCTCAATACCAGTTTTAAACAAGGATGACAACTCTCTTTTCACCGACCCAAACGAAATATCCGAAATCCTAGCATCGACATTCCAGAAAAACTTCAGTGACTGCAATCATTTCGAAGAGTTCCTGAGCCATAAACAGGGAATCGACTCTAACACACCGGCGTCCCCAATTGTTAACCAAGAAACACCGCCATACTCGTCTAGTCTAAACTCATCTATCCAATTCGATGAAATGAAATACTTCCTAAATAAATGCACGAACACTAGCCCTGGACCTGGTGGAATTTCCAACATTTTCTTAACCCATCTCTCACGGGAGGCACTTAAATACATGTTAGCAATACATATTCAACTGTATTTGGTTCCACAACATCTTTCCAACAAAATGGAGAGAAGCTATTGTCATCCCTATCCTGAAACCAGGCAAAAGCCCAACAGACCCCAACAGTTACCGACCGAACGCCCTGATAAGCGCAATGTGGAAACTAATGGAAAAAATTATAAACTACAGACTTCGATGGCACTTAGAATCAAGGCACGTTACCAAACAGCAAAGTGGCTTTAGACAATTCCACTCTACATATCATCACTTAATAAACCTGGAAACAAATTTATTTGCGACGCCTTTGCTAAGAATCAGTATGCAACAGCTGTTTGCTTAGATATAGAAAAAGCTTACGACATGGTCTGGAGAAATCGAATCCTAAGAATGCTCCAAAAACTCGGGCTTAGTGGAAACATCTCTAATTTCATCAGTAACTTCCTATCTGTAAGAACCATCCAAGTTAGAGCCAATAACGGCCTGTCTACAATAAAATTCCTAGAAAACGGAGTACCTCAAGGATAGGGATAGGGTCTATTCTGGGTCGGGGCCACCGAAATGCGACGCGGACGTGCCTCCTCACGCGGTCGGGTATATGCAGCGTAACGCCCCTCTTTCAGACCTGACATTTACTATCACTGACAAGGGAACATATCCAACACGAACACTCCGATTTTGATGAAACTCATGTGAAAGATAGTTCTCAAAAAAATATTTGACACGTATTTTTTTTTATCGGCCATCGTTCACATTGAAGGGGTGATAACAACCCTCAAAGTTAAGGGCTGAAAGTATATTTTTGGGAATATCTCCGGAACTAAAGGAGATAATGAAAAACTTTTTTTTTTAAATTGTGAGTCTTCAAATAGGGAATTATTTTGCGAAAGAAAATTTTAAAAAACCTCATTTGTTTAAAAGATATATTGAAAATTTATAATTTTTGTTTAATTTTTGTTACTAAATGTTAATCTATTTTGTTGTAACTTATGGTAGCTCTGCAAGAAGTTGATTACTTGTATTGGAGAATGTAAGTTACCAAATGCTTTCCTTCTGACAGCGAATAATGTTACTGAAAATGATGGGAATGATAAATATTATAAGCTTAAAACGAAGAACACTCTGTCTTTAATTTCTTAAAAATCTCAAAGGTTTCAAAAGTTTCAAATATTGTATTTGGAGGTTTTGCAGTCGTAAAATTACAAGGGTAGTATTGGCCATATAAGCCAATATTTCTGGCTGCGATTATTACTCCGCGTCACATTCATATCTGCGGTATTTCCAATAGTCATTCACGAATCGACTAACAGCATATAAAGAGGTTCATAATATTGTAAAATATTGTAAAATATTGCAAAATATTGTGAAAATAATGATATTTTTAACAAACCATGCCCGATTGCTCCTCTTCATAGGATGAGATTTAAAATTATGTAACTACTAATCCTCGCTAAAAACGAAAAATTCCAAAAACACGTATCCTCTATTTTTGTCCATAGTTTACACACACAAAGTTACAACAAAATAGATTAACATTTAGTAACAAAAATTAAACAAAAATTATAAATTTTCAATATATCTTTTAAACAAATGAGGTTTTTTAAAATTTTCTTTTGCAAAATAATTCCCTATTTGAAGACTCACAATTTAAAAAAAAAGTTTTTCATTATCTCCTTTAGTTCCGGAGATATTCCCAAAAATATACTTTCAGCCCTTAACTTTGAGGGCTGTTATCACCCCTTCAATGTGAACGATGGCCGATAAAAAAAAATACGTGTCAAATATTTTTTTGAGAACTATCTTTCACATGAGTTTCATCAAAATCGGAGTGTTCGTGTTGGATATGTTCCCTTGTGAGTGTCCAACTCCATATAGGCATGGCACCAGGCCCTTGCGAACCTGGTGAGGTTTTCACACCACTTTCAGTACCTGTGTCGGCGAGAAAAGAACTACAAGCCACATTTCACAGGTCATACCCGAGGGCGTGGCCCCGTAGAGCGGGTTTCCTCTACAACACTTCTAGTACTGCTAGCGGCATCCGTTACTCAGAAACCTGAGATTGGGCAGCTCCGTAGTAGCAGTTTTCAAGGGATCAGAGTCGTGTTGTCTGCATCATGGACTTGTCTTGGATACTAGGCATGACTAGGTCCATCAGCCCGACACCTCAAACAACGTCCGTGCACTCATCCAATCGAGAGCTCATACGAATCACCTTTTCCACGCAAGTCTGCATACCAATGGCATCGGTTACCCGGGGATCCGGGATTGGGTAGCTGCGTACATAGCTTTTTAGGGATGGTGGTGCGTGGTCTCCAGGATCTCGTCTCGGATACTAAGGCTAAACCCCGACACCTCAAACGACGGCCACGTCACGCCAACCCTTGGGAGCGAGTCGAAACTCTACCACATCTTCCTTCCGCCGGCGGTTACACTTTGCCCAGGTTCCTGGGATCGCGCAACGCCATGCGCGGCAGTTTTATGGCCCAGGGGACTGTGGTCTTCCCAAGGGCCCTGGAGTACCTCAAGGGTTTATTATGAATCCGGCCCACCGAAATGGGACGCAGATCTGCTACCTCGCCGACTATGGAAGTACCTCAAGGTTCCATCTTGAGTGTATCCCTATTTTTGATCGCTATAAACGACATATTGGACAACATACCAATCCCGGTCATAGGGCTTCTATTCGTCGACGACCTAACTATATTATGCAACGGGAGGAACCTCCATACCATCCAGGTCCAATTACAAGAAGCATTAGATAAATTGCAGAAATGGTCACTTACCTCTGGCTTCAAATTCTCCAGCTCCAAATCTAAAATAATCACCTTCAGCAGAAAGAAACAACACACGAACATAAAACTAACCTTAACACTAACTAAACCTAAGCATCAAATTCGCTGCCAGAATTTAGGACCTAGACACCAAACGGTTCCGGATATCCAATTGCCGGGAACCAATCAACCGAAAAAGTCAAACTCCACCACAAAACACCTATCTCTCTATGCGAACTCTTAGCAATAAAACACGCCATCAAATCCACCTTATCGGACCAAAATAAAAATTTTGCAATCTTCTGCGACTCCGCAAGTGCCATCTCAGCAATACATAAGCTATGGACAACCGATCCTGTCATCCAGGAATGCCAATATAAAAGCAAACGAAAAAGCCGACCAATCAGCCAAAGAAGCAGCTAATTCTACAACACCCGATCACTACGACAACAGTGTATCCCTGGAAACCGCGCTCTCCGTCCTTAGGGAAAAAATAAAAGATGATTGGAACAAAGAATGGAATTTATCAACAAATCCTCGCATAAAGAGAATAAAAAATGAGTTTGTCCAAAAATCAATAACCTGGTCCTTACCCAAACTAGACCAAGTGGCAATTTCACGAATTGTAATAGGCCACACAAATCTGACCCACCAATACCTCCTCGACAATCAAGACCCCCCCCAGCATGTGAAGTACAAAGAACACCTGACAGTAGAACACATCACCCACCACTGCAGGAAATATACCACAAGCAGACTACGGTACATCAAAATAACGTTGGAAGATAATATCCTTCCTCCACAAAGCTCCTATCTACTTGAATCGAACAGCAACAAAATCAACTGGACGTCATGCCAAACAATCATAACATACCTGATTACTGGGAGAGAAAGGAACTATAAAACAAGAAATGAATTCAGAGAAATGATCAAATTAGCGGCAAGGGAAGCCCCAAACCAGAAAAATCAAAAACAAATCGTCCGTTGGTGGAATGAAAAGTGTGAAATTTCCTTTACGAGAAAGTAATCACGCATTTAGAGAAGCGAAAAAATACCTCTGCAATGAAAACCTAATATAATTTAAAAAATTAAGAGCTAAATTTCGTAGAATTATCAAAAAAGGTAAGAAGGAATCATGTAAAATTTATGTCTCTAGTACAAATGTATAAACTCATACTAAAAAAATACGGTACAATGGTTACATTTTTGCCTAGACCCTGTAATAATCTCAGGTTCCGAGGTTAAACAAAATTAAAGAAAACACTGTTGAGTTAGAAAGATCAGAAATTTATTCGAAAAAAAACGTAAAATAGTCGTTGCGAGATCTGCTCGATGCAACAGACAAAGCCGAACTGTCGATCGCCGGACGACGCCGGGCGGTCACGTCGTTGCCGATCTTCATTTGTTTAACGGTCGATGGAATATTCCATCGACGGAAAATACAATTTTTCTTTGTTCACGCTATTCACGTTCGCTCTTACAACTCGGCCAGTCCTGACACCTGAGCCCGACCTCGGGCTCGTTCTACAAAACAAACAAAATACTTTTACAATTACAGTTCATAATTATCTTAATCTAAACGGAAACTTATATTCTAATCGGGATTTACGGCGAGCGCCACGGTCGCATATTAGCAGAAGACCAGGTACCCTGGTAAGGCTTCTGTGTATTTTGGAACCCTGCAATGTCGGCCACAACATATCGATCATTTCGTAGTTTCTTTATGATTTCGTAAGGCCCTTTGAACTGAGGAATAAGCTTTTGGGAAATCCCCGGAGTACTTTCGAAATTCTTTAACATTATATAGTCCCCAACCTGGTACTCGTAAGGGGGTTTATGTTTACTATCATAATATATTTTATTGTAATCTTGTTGACGCAAATTTTTCATTTCGGCTCTATATCTAATACTTTCTAAATTTACCGGTTCAGAGTTTACTTCCTTTTGTAAATACTGACTTAACAAATCTGGAACCTTACCCCTTTGATCAATTCCGAACAATAACTTACAGAGGGTTTCACCAGTAGCCTTATTGATAGTATTATTGAGCGCATATTCCGCATCTTCCAATACATCGTACCATCGCTTACCCGGACAATTTTCAGTTGTTTTCGCAAGTATCGGACCTAAAACTCTATTCACCCGCTCTACCTGCCCGTTCGCCTGCGGAGATGCTGTGGCAACCTTCACATGATTAACATTGCTTATTGTAAGGAACTCATCAAAATCTTTGGAGGTAAAGGCACTACCCCTATCCGAAACAATTACCCGAGGTTTACTATAATGAGCGAAATACAATTTTAAACACGCGATCACTTCTTTTGTCGCAGTTGTCTTTGTGGCATATAATTTCACGTGCTTCGTAAATGCGTCTATAATCAAAAATACATATTTCTTAATATTTACAGTTTTATCCACAGACCCAAAATGATCAATATGTATCACGGCGAATGGAACGTTTCCTTTAGGAATATTATGTAAAGACCCTTCAGTTTTACCTGATGTAGGCGAGTATGCAATGCATTTCAAACAATTTTTCCTGTGTTCGTCAACTTTTCCTTTTATGTTCGGAAACCAATAATTCTTCATTATTGTATTGCTAGTTTTCTCTGTCCCAAAGTGCCCCATTTCGTCGTGATATCGGTAGATAACATTCTTTTCCATACTTGACGGCACATAGAACAATAATTCGTCGCCGTGTTTTCTATAAACAAGGCCGTTTCGCATTTCAAAGAACTTATCTTCTTTCAATTCTAATTTTGCCCGTATTTTACTAATTACCGGGTCTCGATTTTGCATGAGCGCCAAGTCAAATTCGAACGGATTTCCTTCCACTACAAGGATATTTTGGGATCTACTTAACGCGTCCGCGTGTGCCATTCGCGCGCCCTGTCTATGCTCTATCTCATAATCAAAACTTTGAAGTTCTAGTGCCCATCGTGCGATACGGGGATTCACCTCTTTTTTATTTAAAGTCATACGGAGCGAATTGCAATCGGTTAAAATTTTGAACTTCATGCCCTGCAAATAAACTCTGAAGCGTCTCAATGCATATATTATGGCTAATACTTCTAATTCGAAACTATGATATTTACTTTCGACTTCAGTGGTTCGTTTTGAAAAATAGAATACCGGGTGGAACTTCATATCATTTTTTCGTTGCACCAGGATTGCACCATATCCCTTTGAGCTAGCGTCACAATGAAGTTCAGTCTCATCCTTCGGACTATACATCGTAAGCACGGGAGCTTCTACTAATTTAGTTTTTAAAACATGAAACGCTTTTAACTCCGCTTCCCCAAATTTAAATTTCGCGTCTTTCTTCAACAAGCTATACAATGGGTGGGCAATAGAAGCAAATCCCTCAATAAATTTTCTAAAATACGAACATAGCCCTAAAAAACTTCGAACATCACGCACGTTTTGCGGTACAGGAAATTTTTCAATACTCTGAATGCTATCTTTTGGTGGGCTTATTCCTCTTTCATTTATGTAATATCCTAAATATTCTATGTTTGTATATAAAAATTTACATTTATCTAGCCTTAGTTCCATTTTATTCTGTACGAGTAAAGTGAAAACACGACGCAAAACTTGTAAATGATGTTCCAATGTTCGCGTAGCTATCAATACATCGTCTAAATAAACAACCACATCTCCCGATTTGATAAGCTCCGAAAGGATATCGTTAATAAATCTTTGAAAGCGAGACGGTGCAACCTTGAGACCGAAGGGCATCCGCAAATATTCAAACTGGCCCAAAGGCGTGACAAAAGATGTATATTTAACAGAATCTTCTGCTATTCGAATATGATGGAATGCGTCTTTCATATCAAGTGAGCTAAAATACTTTTTCCCATTTAAAATATTCAAATGATCCTCGATTAAAGGTAAAGGGTAATTATCGCGAGCAAGGACCTTATTCAAAGTTCGATAATCTATACACATACGCAGTTCTCCATTCTTTTTCTTGACCAACACAATTGGTGACGCATATTCGGAATTGCTGGGTCTAACAATTCCTTTCGCTAAAAGATCGTCCAATATACTCTGTAATTTATCTTTTTCGCAGTAAGCTATTCGACGGGGTGTTGAATGGAAAGGTCGGTGATTATTTAAAGTTAATTTCAGTTCGGCATCTACTTGCGGTAATGTAGGACGCGGCGGTTGCAAATATTGTTCCGTAAAGATTTTCTTAAATTCCACGCAAGCATTGTGAGATATTTGGGGGTCAACTTTTAACGAATCTAGTATGTTCTCAGCGGAGGAATCCGACAAAATATTCAAAATTTCAAGAACCTCTTCGTTTTTAGGCGGTGTTAAACTTAATTCAAATGTCTTAAGAGCATCCCGACCCAAGACTACAGGCGCGGACATCGTTTGATTCGACATAACTAATAATAATGTAGGATAGGAGGGTAAGGAGAAATTATACGAGTGCGTTTTAATAGAAAAGAAAAAGATTACCAATATATTAAGTATTAACAATTAATTAAGTAAGAATACACACACTTCGGACGGCACTGCTTTCCGACCGAAGCTACACGCTAGCACACCAAATCACGATTGACTCGCAGGTCTCTCGCACGCGCCAAACGCCGTTAAAACAAAAGACGCTCGCTAATGGAAAAAACCATACCAACGGTCACTGCATGGAAAAAACCCATGGTACCACGTGGAAAAATCCTACAACTCGGCCATCCTATAGTTCATCCGCCTCGGATGCCAAATTAATTAACGCCCATGGCTTTAAATATTGTGCGCAACTTGTTGTTGTCTTCGGCCCATCGCAATAACCTACTTTAATGACGTTATATGTGTTATTATCTTTAATTTTACTAATTTGATAAGGTCCTAAATATGCCGGTTTTAATTTACTTCCCGGTTGAATTTGTGTACGCTTTATTGCCACCAAATCGCCTATTTTATACACGCTAGCCGGTCTTCTACGCAAGTTATACGTTTTCCTATTCTCCTCTTGTACTTTTACAATTTGTTTCTTTGCTTCCTGTCTCAATTTCTCCCTAGCATCGTTAAAATCATTGATAAATTCCGCTTCTATTAACTCTTTTAGCATTATGTCCGTTTTTGTTTTCATTTTCGTTCCTACAAGTAATTCAAACGGTGTCGTATTTATACTTCTCTGGTAGGTATTATTTATTATTCTTTGAATATCGCCTATACACTTATACCACTTAGTAGGATCATCTAACGTTAGTTTAGATAAAATAGAAATGATTGTGCGATTTAATCTTTCTACTTGACCGTTAGCACGAGGTAAACCTGTAGTAATATTTGAAAGTTTAATATTTTCTGTAACGCAGTAATCAACAAATTCTTTAGATGTGAATGCAGTACCTCTATCAGTAATAATATGCGCTGGGTTTCCAAAAGTAGTTTTTTGAATTTCTAATTTAGCGATCACTTCCGCTGATGTTGTAGATTTTGTAGGATATAACCATACAAATTTCGTAAAACTATCTATTACTGCTAAAATATACGAGTATTTCTTATTAGTAGATTCTAACGGACCTAAATGATCGAGATGATATGTTTGCAACGGTGCATCTCCTTTAAACAAAGGATGCAAATATCCTTCTTGCTTACCAGCTTTCTTATTCACTAGAATACACGGAATACAATTTGAGATACAATCTTTAATTTTTTGTTGCAATTTCGGAATATAATAATTCTGCTTTATTGATTCTTCCGTTCTTTTAACTGCAAAATGCCCTTTATCATGCGCTTGTTTAATTAATTCGCTTTGCATATTTTCAGGTATGACTAATAATTCACGTCCTTCTGCAAATTTATAGAGAATATTGTTTTTTACAAAGTAGTCTTCATACGGTTCATTCTTCAACAAATCTTTGATTACTTTAATAGATTCATCGTCATCTTGTGCTCGCTTAACGCGTGCCGCAATATCGCAAATTTTAACACACATAACTGGATACCGACTCAACGCATCTACATGCTTCATTTTAACACCCGGTCTATGTTCGATTTTATAATCATATTCTTGAAGTAATAATGCCCATCTCGCTATTTTTGTTGTAATATCTCTTTTACTCATCGTTTTCTCAAATGCCTGACAATCAGTTACAATTTTAAATTTAATACCTAAAAGGTAAACACGCAGTCTTTTTAATGCTTCTATCACCGCTAATACTTCTAATTCGTAACTGGAATATTTTTTCTCGATATCGGTTGTCTTTTTACTAAAATAATACACTGGATGCCACTGATTATCATCTAAAGATTTTTGTAATAAAATAGCACCATAACCGTCACTGCTTGCATCAGTGTGCAATTCCGTTTCGAATTTTGGATTATAGATATTCAAAACCGGATTCCGCAATAAACAATTTTTAAGCGTTTCAAAAGCAATTTTTTCTTTATCACTAAAATTAAATGAAGTTTCTTTTTTAAGCAAATCAGTCAAAGGTTTAGCCAATACAGCGAAATTGAAAATAAATTTACGAAAATGTCCAGCGAGTCCGAGAAAACTACGTGTATCCTTTACAGTTTTTGGTTCTGGGAATTTCAGTATCGCTTGTATTTTTGATGATGAAGGATATATACGACCATTCTTTATTACATGACCCAAAAATTCTATTTCTCGCTTTAAAAAGGCACACTTTTTAAGATTCAATTCTAATCCGAATTCTGCAGCTGTATCTAACACTAACGCTAATCTTAAAATAGACACGTTTTCGTCCTCAGCCGGAATGATAAAATCGTCAATATATGGTACTAAAATGCCGTCATTTATTAATTTTCTAAACACATGGTTTACAAAGCGCTGGAAAACTGCCGGAGAGTTACACAAACCGAAAGGGACTCTCTTAAATTGAAAATGCCCTTTATGTGTAACGAAAGACGTGTATTTTCGACTATTTTCTTCTACAGACACATGAAAGAAACCATTTCTCATATCAAGTGTTGTAAAAACCTTTGCATCATATAATTTATCGAGCTGGTCTTCTATTAATGGCAAGGGAAATCTATCCTTCATTATCATTTTATTTATCTTCCTATAATCTATGCACACTCTCGGCGAACCATCTTTCTTTTTTACAACAACTACCTGGCTACAAAAATCTGATACGCAAGGCTCAACAATATCTTCTTTAATCCATTCTTCTACTTGTTTATCAACTATTTCGCGTTCTGGTACTGGCAAACGTCTCGGTCTCTCAAAAATCGGCATTTCGTCTTTTAATACTATTTTCATCTCAATTTCTGTATTTTTAACTTTTTTTGGTTTATAATTTGTAATTAATTTCTCAATGCTTTCACGATGTTCTACGCTCGCAGTTTCTTCAATATTTAAATTATTATCATTAGGTATATTGATTTCGGCAAGAAAAATATTTTGCGATAACTTTTTAATAGAAATTCCATATGGATCGATTTTTATTTCCGCTTGATTTAAAATATCTCTACCAACTATTGCATCTAAATATATCGCGCTATCTGGTACAACGTAAATATTGCATGGAAAATCAAAATTATCAATGCTCACAACAGAAGAAAAATAACCTAACGTAGAAACTGTATTCTTTCCTAATCCCGACAATGTAACATTTATTTTGTTTAAAGATTGAATGTTCAATTTATCAGTAAAACTCGTTCGAACTATGGTAAGCTGGCTTCCCGTATCGATCAATGCATTAAGAGAAACATTGTCAATTTTAATTTCCTTAGTCATGTTATTTGAAGGAACTATAGCAATATTATTCATTCGCGGGGAATTAGTTACATTTTCATTTTTAATAGTCGGACAGTTAGACGCTATATGACCGTGAGATTGACATTTAAAACATTTTCGGCCTAAAGACTTATTTTCGCAATTATTTGCCTGATGTCCTTTCTTACCGCAAATGAAACAACGTACTTCGCTTTTACTTATCTTACTGGTATTGGCGGGTTGTTCTGCTACTTTCTGGTTCGTGAAAGATTCCTTGTTTGCCTGCGTCGTCCTCTTGTAAGAATAATTTCTTTCTCGGCATTTCTTCCGTACCTCCTCGTATGTAGCCAAGCGTTTCTTCAGCTCTTGCAAAGTGGTAGCACCAAATAGAATAAATTTATTAGGTGTATCGTCTACTACACCGTCCACGATATACTGGATCAAAGCTTCTTCTTCGACAGAACCTCTTACAGCCAATTCTTTCATCGTCAAATAATATTCTTGCACACTTTCATGCGCCAGGAGTTTTCGTTTAGATAGCATCTTATGAATTTGTGCACTGTTTGCTTTAGAGACGAATTCCTTTTTTAATGCATTTTTCAATTTGCACCACGAATTAATGGCACGCTCACTCTGAATGAACAATTTTGCCAACCCCGATAAAGATCGTTTAGCAAATATCAATTTTTGCAATTCTGTCCATTGAAAGATTTCAGCCGCTTCTTCAAAATCTTCTATCCACTTTTCCACCGGATACGCGTCACTACCATCGAAAGTGCGTAACGTGTTTTCCACATCTTTAAAACTGAAAGCAAAATTAACGTCTCTTTCTTGTCGCCGTGCTGGGGTTACTTCGATATCACGTTCACTACCACTGTCGTTTCCCATTTCATCAGCAGCATTTTTATTATCATCTTCCTCACCCTCTTCCTCTTCCTCTTCATCATTCGGTTTTACTAACTGATTCAAATCCATTAGAACGCTGCACATACGTACTATTATTTCTTCTTTACTTCCCGTAAAATCAATGCCCAAAACGTTGCAACTTGAAATAAGATCACCGGTAGTTAACCGTCTGGCATATTCTAATTGCGCTGTATATTCTTCCGAATTAATGGCAAACGCAAAACCTTCAAAATTTCTCAGCCTTTTGCGATTACTTCGATCTCCTTCATCATGGAAGATGAATGTATGCAAAGACCTTATCGCAGCTACAGACGCAGTTTTAATTTTTTCTTTTACAGCCTCGATTTGTCCCAAACACTCCATCATGGACACGTATTGAACGAATTACACAACGTAACACACGGAAAAATGTTTAAAGTTCAATAGTTACAAGTCTTTTCTCTCAGATCACACTGTTTGTTGCTTTAATCACACTGTTTATTGCTTTAATCACACTGTTCGTTTCTTTAATCACACTGTTCGTTACTTCAATCACACTGTTCGTTACTTTAAACACACTATTCACACGAAAATGTTTATGGTTCTTTTTGACGAGCCCCCAAATTTGTAGGATAGGAGGGTAAGGAGAAATTATACGAGTGCGTTTTAATAGAAAAGAAAAAGATTACCAATATATTAAGTATTAACAATTAATTAAGTAAGAATACACACACTTCGGACGGCACTGCTTTCCGACCGAAGCTACACGCTAGCACACCAAATCACGATTGACTCGCAGGTCTCTCGCACGCGCCAAACGCCGTTAAAACAAAAGACGCTCGCTAATGGAAAAAACCATACCAACGGTCACTGCATGGAAAAAACCCATGGTACCACGTGGAAAAATCCTACAATAATATATCTCTACAGACGTCATTAACCCAGACTTTCGCACGTATCACACCTTTAGGATTTAACGGAGATTTATTTATTCCTACGAACCGATTTCGTAATTCATCGGAAATTTCATCAATGTCGCACGGAACAAACATTTCCTGAATAAAACTCACCGGACTTCCCGTATCAAACAGTGTGAGCAAACTTACTTTTACATCGCCCAGTTCGTAATCTACATCGCTATGGAATTCGCTATCTGGCGGTGGAGACGTCTGAACGCAGGTGATTTGCGGCTTCACCCTTTTAGGGCAGGTATGATATAAATGACCCATCCCTCCGCAGTGGAAACAGGACCCTTTTTCTCTCTTCGGCAAGCGGCATTCCAGGGATCGATGTCCTATTCTATTACAGTTGTAACAACGTATCGGGGGTACTGCTGGGGGTACTGCTGATTCCTTCGCTGTTGACAGCTCCTTCATCCTCGATTGATTTGTTGAGATTCCGGAAGTCGCTGGATTTCTTGAGGCAGGTGGCAATCTAACCCTGCTGAATGCTTTCAATAAAGCCGGCGTTGTCATGAAGTTGCATAGACGCGCCTGATTTCGCAAGGTCAGATCGGGTATGCCGTCAATCACTGAGTCCACTATTTCCTCGTCTGGTACTGGGACTCTGTTTGCCAAAATTAATTTATCGTGGAAATACTCATTAAAACTTTCATTGTTAATCCACTTCCTCGATTCGAATTTTCTACGGGCCTCCAGTCTGCTTTCCCGCTGGTCGAACATTGTCTCCATGCGGCTTAACAATTCCTCGGTACTGACCTGGAGATGTTCTGTTCTGGATTGAAACCAGCTCAATGCCTTTCCCTTCAATTTGGACCCGATAAGGATCCTCGACGAGCTGTCGTCCAGGTTGTAAGTTGCAACCAACAAATTCAACTGCGTTTTCCAATTTTGGAAATTTTGCTCCATGCCACTAAATTCCGGTAACAATTCACCAACTTCCCTGATATCTCGGGTCGATCTTCTTTCCGATTCCTGGTTCGGACCGGTCGGACGCCGTAGAGCATCATTTTCCAGCTGAAGAAGTTTTAATTCACGCTGCATCAGTTCTCGCTCCCGTCGCATGAGATCCATCTCCATGCGTAGAAACCGATCATGTGCAATGCTCGTTGGTACATCGCACCCTGAAGCCGCATCTGCGTGAAAGCCACTCATCTCCCGTACAACATTTTCTTCGGTAGGAACATTACCCTCTTCAGGAACGGGGTCTCCGCCCCTCCTCGTCCGCGATACCATATCTTCCCACGATCGATCAGGAAAATGCTCGTCGAGCCGTTGTATCAAATCGGCTTTATTGCCCGTTGTACACAGTCCATTTTGACGCAACATTTCTTTCAAGTCAACCACCAGAAACTCGCGTTGGGTTTTCTCCGTTAATTGAGACATAATGGGAAAAACAAATCACTCCGCACAAATAAATGTCACTTAATATGCAATAAGGAGAACAAAAAAACAAATAAAAATGTCAATAACGCAGAGAAAAGAACGAACATAAAATATCACACAGAATATTAAAATAAAAGTCACACAGAATGTTAACGTAATATCACACAGAATAGTTCACCCGAAAAGTCACACAGAATATTACTATAAAAGTCACACAGAATGTTAAACGTAATATCACCCAGAATAGTTCACACAGAAGGTCACGCAGAAGTTCGAACAAACGATATTACACAGATACACAATTTCCACTGGATCTTTATCCCACTTCTGAAATTTGTAATAATCTCAGGTTCCGAGGTTAAACAAAATTAAAGAAAACACTGTTGAGTTAGAAAGATCAGAAATTTATTCGAAAAAAAACGTAAAATAGTCGTTGCGAGATCTGCTCGATGCAACAGACAAAGCCGAACTGTCGATCGCCGGACGACGCCGGGCGGTCACGTCGTTGCCGATCTTCATTTGTTTAACGGTCGATGGAATATTCCATCGACGGAAAATACAATTTTTCTTTGTTCACGCTATTCACGTTCGCTCTTACAACCCATAGTTTTGTAATTAATTTTTAAAATATGAGCAAAAATTGGTGCATTTTTGGGGTCTTTCTTACTGTGATCATTGTTTAAACTTATTTAAATGTTTACTATGTAATAACTATTGTTATCGTTTCTTTCGGGAAAGGTCACAGATTTTTCTCGCATGAGAAAGCTACTGAATAGCTACTATAGTAAAAGCACACAAAATTCGCAAAGTTTAAAATTTGCAATTTTTTTGCAGTTAAAATATTATAAAAATATTTTGTGAATTTTGTTAAAAATGGGAATGTTATTTAATGAAATTTTCAACTACTTCGGTGTTGTACTCTTGTGGGGTGTGAGATAAAGACGTTCGAGCGAGATCCGGATGTAGAGTGTTTGGAACGAGAGTGTGAATAAAGAGTGTTTGGACCGAGTGACAGTTCTTCGCAATGGGAATGCGTGCGGTGCGAATAGGTCAGCGGGTGTGTCTGTGTGTAAGTGGTTTTCGGCGAAGAAAAGCGTGCAAGGATGCAAGGAAGTTAGTTGAGCGAGAGAGTTACTAGAGACGAGTTGAACGTGAGGATTAGCAGAGAGAAGTCGAGAGTGAGAGTTGAAAGTCAAAAGAGAGAATTGCGTGTGAGATTAGAAAGAAAGAAATTGTGGGAGCGCGTACTGTATTTTGTTTTATATATACACTGGAACCTCGCATAACGAGCATAATTCGTTCTGGAGTCTTACTCGTAACGCGAAACACTCGTTAAGCGAAACAATTTTTACCATATAAATTGATGTAAAATGCGATAATGCGTTCCATGCAGAAAAAAATACAAAAAATTTGAAATTTTCGAAAAAATACTCAAAAAAAACGTGTAACATTTATTCCAAGAAAAATACATATAAGTTGTTAATAAGCGTGATTCCTCGTCATCTTAGTAACATACCAAATTTCTTTTTACTAGAAAGCTGTCTAGAGACATTTGTTTTTCCCGACTCTTCAAAATTTGGTGAAAATGTGACACCGCATTATCGTTGAATAAATTTATAGCGCGCGTAGCCACTGTCTTATTCGGGTGATTCTTCTCAACGTACGAAGCAACACTTTCCCATGCTTTTAGCATTTCTCGTATTTCGCTAGAAGATTGTTGCTTTGTTGTTATCTTCTCCTCCTCCTCTTCCTCCTCCTGCACACCTTCTTGCTGTGAAGCACAATGCAGCTCCATAAGTTCTTCAGTGGTGAGCTCTTGATTATGTTCTTCTATAAGTTGATCGATGTCGTTTTGATCCACCTCCAGCCCCAACATATTGGACAGAGACACAATCTCATTCACTACAGGGTCCTGAGATATCACAACTGTCTCAAACCCCACAACGTCACATTCGACAACGCTCTCTGGCCAAAGCTTCTTCCAAGCAGAAGTGAGAGTTCTCTTGGTAACTCCTTCCCACGCCTTTTCGATTATCTTGAGGCAGGTAACAATGTGGAAGTGATATTTCCAAAACTCTGTAAGAGTGAGATTGGTCCCTTCAGTCACCTCAAAACAACGCTCAAAGAGTGTTTTAGTATAGAGCTTCTTAAAATTAGAAATAACCTGCTGGTCCATTGGCTGAAGTAACGGCGTTGTGTTGGGAGGCAGAAACTGGATCTTGATGAATTTGTATTCTTCAAGGAGGTCATTTTGTAGGCTCGGAGGATGAGCAGGTGCGTTGTCCATAACAAGCAAGGCATGGAGTGGAAGATTCATCTCAAGCAAATATTTTTTTATAGAAGGACCAAACACTTCATTAATCCAATCAGTAAAAATGTCGCGTGTCACCCAAGCCTTCTTGTTGGATCTCCACATCACATTTAGCTTGCTTTTCTGAATTTTACACTTCTTGAATGCTCGTGGAGTTTCTGAATGATATACAAGAAGCGGTTTAATTTTCAAATCACCGCTTGCATTGGCACAAAATAGCAGCGTGAGGCGGTCTTTCATTGGTTTGTGACCGGGCAATGCATTCTCTTCTGCTGTTATGTATGTTCGCTTCGGCATCTTTTTCCAGAAGAGACCCGTCTCGTCACAATTAAAAACTTGTTGCGGCAGATAACCCTCAGAATCTATGAGCTTCTTGAAGTCGGCGATGAAGTTCTCTGCTGCCTTTGCGTCAGAGCTTCCTGCTTCGCCGTGACCCACAACGCTGTGGATACCTGTTCTTCTCTTAAATTTCTCAAACCACCCACGACTTGCCTTAAATTGTACTTCTTCTTCGGCCGTTGATGATCCTGGCGTCTTCTTAACGAGGTCGGCGAAAATCAGTTTCGCCTTCTCACAAATTATGCTTTCGTTAATAGTGTCGCCTTGCAATTGTTTTTCGTTTATCCATATGACTAGCAACCTTTCAACATCGTCGAGAATACGTAACCTTTGCTTAGATATTCTTGTCACTCCCTTTGAAGCATCTACCTCCATAATCTTTTCCTTGTTCTTCAGAATAGTGCAAATGGTTGATGTAGACCGACTGTAGGTGTATGCTAAATCAGCCACGCTCACACCTCGTTTTCGTTTTTCAATGATTTCACGTTTCATTTGTAAGGTTATCTTTAATCTTTTATGCAAGGCGCTCTCTTGCGGCTTTTTCTTCGAGGACATTTTTACAAGGGTTATTAAACTTTGCACAAAAAGAATCACAAATATTATCTGAACACGAGTTTGGAAAAATGTGTGATCACACGCTGTAATTTGGCACTAGTTCGCGATATTAGATTAAGAAATAATACCCGAACATAATTAGTTGGATAGTTGAATTAAATGTCTGTTTATTTTTAGTGTGTATTACAAGTGTTCGTGTGAAAAAGAATAACTGAGTGCTGGGACTCTCACGATTGACAATGCAAAGAAAGATAGTTGTTTCTCGGACCGTTTTCGAAAGAATGATTCCTCTTGGTTTCTTGGAAACCAAGTCGACTCTCTTTGGGTCGACTCCTACTTGGGGTTTGCAACGAAGTCGACACTCTTTGGGTCAACTTTAATTGATTCGTTGTAAACGAAGTCGACACTCTTTGGGTCGACTTCTAATTGGTTTCTTGTAAACCAATTCGAGTCTCTGCCCGTGCCCCATCCAAGTCAGCCTAAAGTTTCAGGGAGTTGGTCTAGCGTGGGTGTCACAAAAGGCCACCAATCAGTGTGGTGTAAGACCTTTGGCGAAATGTCATAGGCTACCATGGTTTAGAAAATCAGCACGCTAGACACTGTCCATGTATGCCAGCTGCAGATCCTGCAGGTTGTGGTGCACGTGCGCGCCAAATGTGACAGCTTAGTCCCTTTAAGTTGGGACTTGTCCGTGAAGTATACGTTCAGAGATGCTTGCACGCTAGACCCCTTGGTGGGTCTTGTCTCTTAAATTCGCGGACGGCACTACAGGAGGTCCGTTGATGACACGAAACAGAGAGTTAGACATTGCATCGAGTTAGTTGTAAACGCGAGTCTTGGGTTTTTTCCGAGACTCTGGTTAAAATAAACGTGAATGTAAAGGTGCCCGGAAATCGTAAATTATCTACCCTACGATAGTCGAACAATATGTACTTTCGGGACGAGTTTCGAATCTACGAGAACCTTCTTAAGGAAGGTTCTGTTCAATGTTAAAAAAGCCTTAAACCTCAAAGGTTATTGCTTCGGTATGTGCCAATGAGTTGTGGAAACTAAAATTGCAATTCGAAATTCTAAAGATATACGACCCGACATAAATTATACGTAGGCCTGATTTCTGTTACTATGATCCTTGAAGAGGTTATTTAAAGATAAATGAGTGGACTGTAAATCAATGTGCGCTTAATTGTTAACGGTCAGTTCGTCCTGTTGTACTGTGTTGTATCCAATACTATTTGTTACTGTACGTTTTCCTAAGTCTTTTATTATACCGCGAAACACACGCAACACTAAGATGCTAGCACAACAAGTTCTAAACAGACTGATGCAGCAATGACACGAAAAGTTCCATCGCACAATTCGGTGATTCCCCTATCCACGTCACTCGTTATGCGAAACGTCGCTTGTTACGCGAGTCATTTTTTTACAATTTATATTGCTCGTTATGCGAATTACTCGTTTTGCGAGGTGCTCGTTAAGCGAGGTTCCACTGTATATTAAATATCTTTTGTTTCGTCTAAAAAGATTCCTTTTGTCACCAAGATTCCTACACTCTATTATAAATAAATATGTAGAAATACTTGCTGTGATAGATATCAAATTTCGCATATTGAGCTTCGTATTTATAAAATTTTTGGTTTTTTATATTTGATGTTTCAAACTCTCAAATCCCTACACTCGTAGATTTTTAAGTAACCAAATCCTAAAATTTCACCATCTTCAAATCCCTAAATCCTCCAAATTCTCCAGTACCTATTCTTCTGAATTTGTATGTACCTAACTTTCCAGATTCCCAAATATCCTAAGTTCCAAAAATACCGAAATTCTAAAATTCTGTTATAAAATCCTGAAATCGCAAAATCCTAATGTTAAAAAATTCCAAAATCCCGAAGTCCTAAAATTCATAAATTCGCACATTCCTGGATTTTTAAATTTCCGCATTTCCCAATCTCTAGGTTCTCGAATATTATTATGCCCAAGTTTCTACACTTTTAAATGTCTATGTTTCTACATTCCTAGATTCTTAGAGCTGCAAATTGTCAAATTGTCAAATATCTCTAAAATTCACGAGCGATCGATCTGTTCACCGTTCATTAGGATATTTTTCGTAAGGAAACCGGATTTGATATTGACTGTACCTTCAGAAAGTCAGGGCACTTGTTCATATGCACTGATGTGCGGTAATAAGAAGTCCTCTTGGAAGTGAACAATGCGTGATGAGCGAGAGTGTTTAGGGAAAGTTTTAGGAGTGCGTTTAGAAAGGGAGTCTGTTGAGTGAATTTTACGGAGAGGGTCGAGTGCACTGCGACATGAAATTAGCAGGGAGAATTTAACGAGGGGCTGAAGTAGGAAATGTAGATCAAAAGTTAAGCATGACTCACTTAGGGTCACTTGCATCGGTTAATTGTTAGTCCATTAACGCTAAAAGAACCGGTGCTGAATATGTACCGTCTTTCAAATTAAAAATAAAATGCGAAAGGGTAGGAAATAAATTGGCGTTCGCAATCGTAAGCATTTTTACTGCAAAAAACATTAATATGCACATTGTGTTTATAGTTTCTTAATAACTTTGATAATCATTATTTTTTAACTTTTGGAGGACGGACGGTTCCCCAAATCCAATGGAAGACTGCTGACTTCATTTGAACCCGAACTAATTGATGGTTCATACATATTCTAAACTAGTAAGAGCCAATGAAAATTTAAAAAATGGAGATTTCGATACTTCTACACTTAAAAATTTGGAAATTTCTACATGTCTGAATTTTTCAACTTCCAAAATAACAAGTTTTCACATTTTTCAAACGCCTAAATTTCTAATTTCCGCAATTCCGGATTTTTAAATTTTCTAATTCTTAAGTATTTTACGTATAATAATTTTTTAATTCTGACATTACCAAATTCCAAACTTTAAAAATTCAAAATTGTTGCAAATTCGCGCGCAAAAATATCGCACTTATTAAATCAAAAATAGAAAAGTTCTTTTAAAAATGCATTTGAAAAGTGTTTTGCTTTTTGCTGCGAATGATCGATATGCAGTCTTTGAAGAAAATAAATGAGAAGTAAGATTTGTATTGGTTTAAAATAACGTTTTCTATCGCAAATAATACAATGTATTTTTAAAAGTGATATATATACGAGTTTGGAAGTGACCTAATATTACAGATGCTTTGCATTACATAAATTCACATTTCTTTTGACGGATATAAACGTTTGGACATAGTAAGACGTTTTAGAAACGACTTTTTTCTGTGGAAAGTATTATTTATGATGGTAATATTTTTGAAATACTTTCATCGGGAAAAAACTAATTCGAGAGCAGAAGATTCCGTTTCGTGAAATTGTAGATTATAAAGTGACTTGACTGTTACGTTGTATTTGTTTCACTTGGAACATTCCCATTGTTTTCCCACTTTGGTTTCTTTCTCGTCTCTTACGCAGAGACTGATTGCATCATTTTGCTATCACATACACGCAAAAACCTTTGTTCCACGTTTCCAGAAACATTCTGCGAGTGCGAAATGAAATTATTGTTGCTCGTTCGTTTAACGCGAACATAAATTTTTGTTATCTGTGAAGACTTAATTATTTAATGCACATTTTTTATTTGAGGACTACATCAATTTTCTGTAGAAAATAAACGTGGAATCGAATTAAAGATACCTAGAAGAAGAAATACAGTAATTTCAAAGGTTCACTTTCCAATATCAAATTTTCAAATTGCTCAACTCTACTAATATTCAAACTTTTGAATCTTACAATATTTTAATTTTTAAGTTGCAAATCTCCACATTTTCTAATTTGTAGCTTTTTAAATTTAGGAATTTTCACATTTGGTAGTTTATTTGTTTAGAAGTTTAATACTTCAGAAATGATAAAATTTAGAAATGTGAAGTTCTTAAATTTGAAAATTTTCCATCTTTGATAATTGCAAACTTAGATGCTTTTAAATTCGGTAAATTGGTAATTTAGAAAAGTGTGTTACAAATGTAGTACTTGTAAAGTATAAAAATGTTAAATTTACAAATTTAATAGAAATGTAGAAATGTTGTAACTTGGTACTTGGATAATTTGGTATCTCAAAAATTAAAAAATTAGAAACATAACAATTTAAAAATAAGAATATTTCAAATTTTTTCAATTGCAAACTTTTAAATTGAATATTTAATTATATCAGACAATGCAACATATACCCCTCCACAAACGTAGTTATCCATCACTGCTCTGTGGTGCACTGACATCAAATTAACACTAGATTTACGGAACCCGTCAAAATGACGGATATTAGAGTTCTTATTTTCAATTACGAAAATTATTAAGAAGCTTATGCCAAGGTGCATGTTCAGCCTCGCCGAGATAAAAAATCGTTCCATAAACTGATATATGTATTTTCTATTATTTCCTTATTTTTATAGTTCATCTTCAATGCAGACATAAGTGGTCATTAACCTCTTAGGCACCGCAGAATTTTGCGCGGGGCTGTTTCTCTGTACGGCAGAGTTCAACGCGAATTACGCGTAAATGATACGGCACTGCAATGTGTGACGGATAATGCTGTTCTTTACACGAGTACATTGGAATGAAGTGTTTGATGATAAAATTATAATTTTTCTTAAAGATATGATACACGCATTTTAACGTTAACAATTTATTCTAATAATTAATAATACAATTCAGATGACATCCACGAAAGCCACTATAGTGGCGCGTCGTACTGAGAGATGACACCCGTGAAAGCCACTATAGTAGCGCGTAGTGCCTAAGAGGTTAAACGTCCGTAAATTTAGTGTAAAATTTTATAAAGTAAAAACATCCAATACTTGAAAATTAAAACTCGGAAGGAACGATACACAATTTTTCATTCACATAAATCAAACTATATAGAAGAATTTTGTATTTGCATGATACGTTGTGTTTACTTAATAAATAAGAATGATACAATTACTGGATTGAATGTTTTTTGTAAAACATTATCGATGAGTCATTTTTGCAGTGTCTCAGTACTTAAAGTGTACAGTACTTAATCAGTCTGTTCCAGTGTATCAATTCTACTTCCCCATTACATGGACACATCATGAAACATTCACATTTCATCGTTTCCAATGAAATGCTTTAAAAACTCAGTGTTTGAGAAAGCAAAGTTAATACACGTTAAAAAATTATTTTAGATAATAAGTGTGTTTTAAATAAAGAATTACATTTTCGAACTTAAAATGTATTGAATGTAATAAAGCATTAAATATAATGAAGTAAATATAATTAATGTAAGACTATCTTTTAATAATACATTCGACTATTAGATATTATTAGTATTTTTTAAATTAAGTTTGTAATAATCCTTTGAGACTTTAATGATTGATTTTTATCATAGTTCTCCTCAATCCCTTTTCTTCATTTTTTTTTTAATTGAACTACTTTTTGTTTGTCTCCTTTTTTTCTGTTTTTGGCACATTTTACTTTTACAAGTAATTTATAAAAATTGGTAAACATAATTAAATAAATATATTCTCTTATTGAATGAATAATTTTATGGTTATATTTGAATGCATCAAGTGAAGATTGAAACGGCATGATAAAGATGAAGAACACAGAAAAATAAAAATGATACGGTGATGTTATTTAATTAATTTTATTATTGCCAATCAGCCGACACTGCACAACGTTCACTGTACAAGTGGTTAAATTCTAAGACGTCTTGATATTTCACTGTGCCCATAAATGAGCTGGTTTTTTTGAAAGTGGTATAAGTCCATTTTTTCATATATTGAGATATTTAAGGGTTTGCGTTTGAATCAATTTAAAAATATTGGCCAACTTTACTCAATTCGAGTGATGTTTTTTACACTATACACCTTTTAAATTTTATTATGAAATAATAGTTATTAAAATTATTTGAAAAAATGAACGATGTTTTTAGCTCCACATGGACTTATACCACTTTCAAAAATAACATATTAGAATAAATAAAAACAGGAGCAAATTTAAGTCCATATTTTTATAGACATAAGAGCTTTACTGAAATGAATTTTTATGTAAAAAGTAATAGTTAAAATGAAGACATTTAAATACACGAATAACCAAATTTATTAAGAGTTTATTTCAGTTATATTAAAAATATAAAAATGAAAATTACTTCGTTAAGATCTTTAAATAAAAAAAAGATATTTTGAACTTAGTTTTCTTTTACAGTTAGCATATTGAAGTATTTATGGTGAGTAGGCGGTATATAAGGTAATAAACTTATCATATCGTTATTGTTAGGTTTTAGTTGGGAAAAGAAACGGAAAATATACTTTTATGAATTATATAACTTTGAAATATATTTAAAAATAATTACACACTAATTGAAAATAAGAGAAATAAACGTGTGCAATCGTTATTGCATGCTATGACCAACTGAAGTACGCAACGCATTGCATAAAAGAAACAAAATAATATCGGAGCATTTTGCACACGGTCGGTATAATATCGATTAATTCTATCAGTTATATTTCTCTCTTGTTATGCTCCTTGAAGTTTTATAAAGTGGTAACATAAAAAAAAAAAAAAAAAAAAAACGCCGTGTCCGCACGCACGCACTCATCAGTCGCTACGTGGCGCTACAATTCGCAATGCCGCAGCTAGCCGATTTACCACAATAATAATTGCAATAAGAAAGTTGTTCCTTCCGTCATCTTCACAGACTCTATGAGTGTAATTAAAGCATCAGCAAACCCAATTAGTGAAACTAAACACGATGTCATTCTTAACATCCAGCACACTTATACGGATCTTACAAACATTGGTAAACATATAACTTTAGCCTGGGTTCCATCCCACCAAGGAATCAAAGGAAACGAGAAAGCCGACACAGCCGCCAAAGAAGCAGCATCGCTCTCGCTAGCTAACAATCGAAGACATATTCTATATCAAGACCTTATTGTCGCAATACGTCACGCCGAACATCAAGCATGGAATAAAGTATGGAATACCGCCAAGAAAATAAAAACACATGACATTACCCAGAACTTCTACGAAACAATGCCTGGAAATGATTTTAAGAGAAAGGACAAAGTAATCTTGGCCAGACTCAGAACTGGTCATTGTAAATTCACGCATGAGCACCTATTAAAAAAAACAGAGCCACCAGTGTGCACGATCTGCAGAAAAATTATCTCGACCCATCACCTACTATTCGAATGTAATCAATTTCTTATTCAGAGACAAAAGTATGGATTAACACCGACCAAAGCTTTATCATCACCGAAGAACATTGAAAATACTTTAAAATACCTGAAAGAAATAAATATTTACCACAAAATTTAACTGATTATAACGTAGGATATAGGACCCAGTTGTCACTAATGACTTGAAGGTCGAAAAAACCTGAATTTAAAAAAAAAAAAAAAAAAAAGAAAGTTGTTTTAATTATAATTATTAGGAAAGGACTTATTTCACTTTCAAAAGAAATATTTGTGCGATAGAATTGTACAGCAAAACTGTTTTTGTTTATTTTATGTCAAGATAGAACTCTATTGAAATTGTGATTGTAACTATGGAGAGAAGGTGTCTATAGCTCATTAAAATTACCGTTAACTTAGTTTTTTTAAAAAGTGGACTTATACCACTTTCAAAAAAACCAGCTCAAATAATAAAATAATACGAATTTTAATTTTAATACAGCATTCAAGAAAACTCTATTACAATTTGTTGAAAAAATGATACATTCGTATTAATTATATTAGTTAACACGGTATTAATTGTATCAAAATATTAAATATTATTAATAATATTTTTTTAAGGAAAAGTTGAGGCTTCTACAAACGAAAACAACTATTTTTTAATAACAACGTTAAAAGTTTATAAAGAAATGTAAAAACATCACATTAAATATTTCTACAAATAGAATAATTCGTGCATGAATAAAGTTATTATATGTAAGAATTAGTTTTGTTTGCGCAAATATTCAACTACTATAACGTGTCCAAATATTAATATTTATTCCTTAATTCGTGACAAATTATAATTTTGTTAAAGATATTGTTCTATTCAAAAACTTGCCGGATGTTGTGGACACAATTTCAACAAGAAGGAAGTAAATTATTGTTTGCTCTCGAACGGTCGTTTCACTCGATTCGTCGATGAACGCGGTAAACTGATCGTGTACTCCTAAACTTAGACCGAGCTTCTACGATACGTGCTTCAAATCGGGACGGAAATACGATAGTAAATGTTGCCGGCGATCGCGTACCCGTAGCAGAGAATACTTGGTCAATTTTAATGGCGTTTAGTCGCCAATATACGGTATAACGAATCACCGTCAGCTGGTTATACAAACGTAGAGTAGTCTAGAGACAAATGTAACACGAAACAAATATAACAATTGATATAAAGCACCGATCTATTTATCGCCTTTCTTCATCTGTGCGCTCCAATTTCATCTTCTTCTTCTTTTTGTTGTTGCCAACACGCGGGATTAACACTATTTCTACCAAGAGATGTCAAAAGACACCTTTCAAATTTTAACATAAAATTATTCTCTATGTTGAATCGTTTCTCCACAATTAATTTTTTTACTTTTCATACAATGGTTTTTAAATTAATTCAGCGATATCATTTTTCTCCAGCTAATATTCGCTAATTTCCCTTGTTGCATTTTAGTGTACACCACTGCATTCATTGTATATTAGAGTGTCCCATAAGTTCTTTCCTTTTTTGATAGACATTCATACACAATATTTATAGTTTAAAGTTGATTCGCTGCATTAATTGTTCAGCTGTATCAACCTTCTCTATTCCTCTATCCCATTCTGTGTCATATTACAAAAAGGAAGAAACTTATGTGGCCCTAATATTTTGTAACTTGATGAATTAAATAATCTCCAATAAATACACATCAGTGTATCAATAAATATATTTCTCAAAATATCTATGTTTAACTCATAATTTGAAATCCCAACCAGTTTCGGCAATGATTTTTATTCAAAAGGCGTCAAAAGATACCTTTTGGTTGAAATAGGTATACACAAAATCATGGTAGAAATAGTGTTAAACGTTTCCCCTAATCCAACCACATCAGAAATGATAGTTGTACAATGACTCTTATTAACCCTTTGCACTCGAGAAGCGACTTGCATTCATCATTTGATTTAATGCAACAATTTTAAATAAATAACTTTTAACTAAATTTACAGAATTATACGCATGATGTTTGAACATAGTGAAACAGACAATATTGCCGATGAATAATAAAAAAATAATAATTTATAAACAATTCATCCAATTTTTTCATTAGAAAGTTTTAAAGTTGCCAACAGTAAAATGCTTTCCAGTACAAAGGATTAATATTCAAATTATACTAATTAATATTCAAAGAATACTATAGTATTCTTTCAGTTGCTGCGTTGTATATTCGTACATAATTAAATTGACCTATTTTTTGTTCCTTATTATCATGAAACTTGTATTCTTCTTAACGGTAAACTACATATTTTATTTGTTTAAACTAATTAGTTGCTGTGTAATTAATGATATACTAGGAAATATAGTATTTTGACGTTGTAAAAATATACGGACATTCAATAATTTGTCTTCATTTCTTTATCTACATATACTTGTTTAACTTTAAAATATCAGTTATTATCCGAAAATATCTGCGATTAGTCTAAAATTTCGAACATGGATCAGAACAGTAAAAATACTTTGTTTAATGCGCGACAGTTAATTATTTTATAATGTGAACAAGTAATCTCATCAGGAAATCGGTTTTATTCTGAATTTGAGGAAAAGTACCGTTGCAGATATTATAAAGAGGTAAAATCGTAAGAATCTTAGAGTTAATTCCTCAAAATGGCCAAATATTCTTCACGATTAAGATAAACGGTATATCGTTAGGAAAATAAAAAAGGATTCTAGTTTATGAACTCCTAAGTTAAGTATTGAATTATTTGAAGAGTCTGTAGAGAACGTTCATCTAGATAGGATGTGTCGAATGTTATAATAAAAGAATATGGATGTAATGATATTTGCTAAACAGTTCATTAACAAAGTACAATCACGGTGAAATTATATTTTTGCCAAAGGAAGTACATTGAATTTATTTGCTCTAGGCGAACAAAAAATAGTTTAATACAAGCGAAATCAAGAGTTTAATTTTAGAAATATAAATCCAACAATTTAACAGGATGAAAGTGTTACACTTTGAGAACGTATTTCGTTCAATGGAGTTGAGGAATTGGTTTTTATAAATGAAATTATGGATAAAAATAAGTATTTACATGTTTCTAAATAGAATCTGAAAAGATGCATAACTGCAATGAATATTGGAAACACTTATATTCTATCAAAATAATGAATCGAAACATAAAAACTGGGATAGATCAGAAATGTCTACTGTATAATTGTCTTTGTGTTACATTCACCGCCACAGTCATCGGAATTATCTGGACAGGGAGGTTCGACACACACTAACTATGTCAACGGGACAATTAACACGAAGGCTACTAAAAAACTGGAAGTGCGTTACGCAAAATTATTTATAAAAAATTTTAATTACCATGTGCAATCGATCGCAATGTGTGATTAAATAAAAATTCTACCCTTCAAAATATTGATATTTTACAATTTTCGTTTATATATAGTTATATGTGTATTTTTTATATACAAGCATCCCTCCCGCATCAATACACCGCTGGGCACGCTCGGGCAATGTTAACATATATTTTTTTATGTCGTTTTGCGGAATCGCTTCAATCGCCCTTGCCACAGCTGCTTGGACTTGTGTAACAGTGTCATAAAACGAACCTTTCATGGCTAATTTCAATTTTGGAAAAAGGAAGTAATCGCAAGGAGATAAGTCAGGCGAGTATGGAGGATGTTGGAGCACACAGACTTGTTTTTTCGCGAAAAATTCACGAACTGCGACAGTTCTGTGACACGGTGCATTATCATGCAACAGAAACCAACTCCTTGGCGCTCGATATTCAGGCCTCACACGAACGATTCTTTTCCACAAACGTTCCATAACACCCAGATAATATTCACCATTAACATTTTGTCCCTGTGGAACGAATTCTCGAAGTATAATGCCTTTAGAATTGTAAATTTCCTTTCGTGATTTTCCTTTTTTGGCCGGCCTGCCGGCCTTCCTCTTCCAAAATATCACGACCGTCTTGGAATCGTTTATACCACTCGAACCGACGTGTACAGGATAAACAATCGCCACCATAAACTTTTTTCATTAATTCAAACGTTTCTGTAAAACTTTTACCGAGCTTGAAACAAAATTTAATATTCGCTCTCTGCTCCATCGTGATTTTGTGACACGGTGACAAAAGGTTCTGTCGCTTAAACCGCTATAAGTTTGCACTTCGTTGCTCGATTTTAATAATGATTGTTTTGTTTTGTAGGGGAAGAATACTATTTTCAGATAGCATATTGTTTTAATAGATGGTGCTAGTAGTTTTCCTTGAATTTAAAAAGTTCCGTTACTTTTCAGACATACTGTGTACATTTCCTTATATGTATATCGTTTGTTGTACGACAAATTAATTCATTCAAATAAATAAAATTTGCAGTGTAGTTTTATGATAATAAAAAACAAGAAGATATCTTAATTTAACTGTGTTATAATTAAAATATTTAATTATGTACAGAGCAATAATTAGTAGAATATTTTAGTGTCCGAATATTAATAAGAATCACTGTACGTATGGGAACGAGAGTAAGATAGAGACTCTAAAGAAATAATTGCAAAACATTGTATTTCTGAAATATACATATTTGTAATTAATATCAGATGTAGTGTTGGTATTTGGCTATAATGCTATATAGAAATAAATGTTTTATTTAATAAGTAGGAGGGCAACAATATAATTATTGATATAATAATAATCTAATCCAATTTTGCTTCTGTGGCATGTGTACAAATATTTACACATATCACAAGTGTAAGCATCATTTTCATCGTTATTATTTTCCGAGATGCACGAAAAGAGGAAATGTTAGAAATAATAATTACGTGAATATAACAATAAATATTTTCTCTTTTAAAAATGTATTTAAAGAAAAATTCTATAGGATTCAAGATCTGCGATATTTTGAGAAGATATAATGAAACACTGTAGTACGAAAGGCTATAAGGGTTTTTAATAACTTTTTACATTGTGAATATTAATTTTATCTGAAAATTAGTTTTCATGAAAATCTCTCTGCCCTTCGCAAATGAATTGAAAAAAAAAACAAATGATAATAGTTTCATTTCCCTATGAATAACTTCCACAAGTATACAAATGTACTGTAAGATACACTATAATTTATAATATTGTTGAAATATTATTGTTTATAATATTGGTTGAAAAGCTAGAGGAAAAGAAGATCAGAACTTCACGAAATAGAAAAACGGTTTTCGCATACAAAAATTATATGTTAATTGAAATCATCGGAGTCGTGCATAATTTCATAGTTCTTTGATCATTTAACAATATTTTTTATACGTCATGATTTACGTATAAACAAGTACTGATTAAACTCGCATCGTCATCTTTCCTCTATGCTTGTAAATAAAGCTAGAAAGCTAATTTTGTGCAAATAACTAATAAGTTACTTCCATAATGTACAAATTGTAGTAATATACGATAAAAATGCCAGGAAGAAAATTTAGTATTTACTTTGAAGGTTGTTCAGATCCGGGGGAGTTTTTATTCCTCCTTTTCCAATCAATATTCAAAGTAGCAACCCCAAAGGAGTTTATTGGGGCATTTTACTCTATTTTTAAAAAAACGACGTTTTCACCTTTGATGGTGCCTGTCAACAAGATGATGAAAGTTTTATATTTACTTTGCTGGAAAAATTGGCAAACCAATTAACACGAAGATGAATGTTTGATACTAACGTTTACGTTAACATTTTTATCGTTTACCATTTTATGTTTTAAAACAGTAATTAATTTTCGTCAGAGTTTATTCAATAAAAAAATATGAACATCATACGAGTAATATGCGAAATTTAATATACGTAATGTGGAGTATTGTAAAGACTGTCTCATTTAAGTGAAACTTAATATGATTAAAGTAACATATGAAACATTTTTTACGTTTTTATACTTAAAACGGATATATGTTGCGTACCATTTAAATTACATTCTGCATATGCTAAATTTAAGATACAACTAATATACAAAAATAAAACTATTAATCAATGTTTTTTTACAGTTCTGGAATTTGTTGATTCAGATATTTATCAATTAAGGACTTCGACAATTTGAGAATTTGAAGATTTTGGAACTTGGAAATTATTCTGTATATTTGGAAATTTAAAGATTTAAAAATCTGGGAATTTGGGTTTTGGAAATTTAAAAATTCGAAAAGTTGAGAAATTGGAAATTTGAGATTTTGGGAAGTTGGATGTTTAGAAATTTAGGAACTAAGAAATATGATAATCTTGATAATCGGGGATTTACAAACTAGCCACTTTTGGCATTTGGAAATTTTTAAATCTAAGGATATGAGAAATTGGAGCTTTTGGAGTGTTTGGAATGTCGAAATTCGGGTACATAGAAACTTGTAAAATTTAGGAATTTGAGGATTTAAGGGATTTGTAAATTTAGGGATATAAGGATTTATAAATTTAGGGCTTGGATATTTGAGAATTTGGAAATCTAGTAATTTAAGCATATGTCAATTTAAATACGTAAGCTTTGAAAATTTAGAAATTTATGAATTGAGGAATTTGGTAATTGGGATATTTATAAATTTGAAAATTTGGCACTTACCAAATTGTAAATGTAGGACAATAGGAATATGAGAATTTAGGGACGTGCAATGTTTAAAATTTGGACATTTAGAAATAGACGAATTCGCAAATTAGGAGATTTAAGGATTGAGAGCGTTTGGAATTTGGAAACTTAGTAGTATGAAATTTTGTCGATTTGAGTATTTGAGGATTTGGAAACATAATAACTATGACGTTTCACAATCTGAATATTTTTGAATTTGCAAACTTGGAATTTATCAAAGTAAGTATAGGATTATAAAAGTTTGTAAATTTATAGTTTTCGAAATTTAGTAATGAAAAAACGTAGGAATCTTGAAAATAACATACTAAAATAAAACTGCTACTTAATTGAATTTTTTATCAGCTCATTGCAGTATTCGTATTAATAATTTGTAATAGGGAATTAATGAGACGTGCATAAAATACATTAACGCGTTGACTGCCATGTCACCCATATGAGGGTGACACTCAAATTTCTATACAGATTTAATAGCCATATTATTCAAAATTTTCTAACTTTTCTAACTGTAAATACTCGCATTAGTTACTTGGAACTGTGAAGAACAAATATAACAAAGTATCGTGAACGTATTTGGTAAGGGTTGTTCAAAATGGAAATACTAATTAATGCAATTTTCAATTGCTTTCATGTGGCAGTCAACGTGTTAATTATAACAATACAATTATAATGTATGAATAAATGCCTTGTATGTATTGTACCAAAAGTTCGTGCGCATTAGTAGCATGTATGGGACTCGCGATGACTCATTACCAGATCGATAAGATGAATTGTTAGAACCAAATAAAACCATTAATGCAGATGTATACAGTGAACAACTTTGCCGTTTAAATTCAGAATTGATTAAAAAACGCCCGCGATTGGTGAATATGAAGAAAGTGTTGTTCCACCATGATAACGCTAGACCACATACGGCTCGAACAACGCTGCAAAAAATAAATGAACGGAATTGGGAGCTTTTGCCGCATCCTGCATACACCCCTGATATTGGTCCAAGTGATTTTCAGTTATTTCGTGCCTTACAAAATTTTTGCCAAGGCAAAAAGTTCAATTCTGAACAGGATATACAAAATAAACTCAGAAGTTTTTTCGCTTCAAAACCAGAATCTTTTTACACCAATGGAATAAAAAAGCTACCAGAAAGATGGCGAGATATCGTAGATAGCGGAGGAAAATACATCATAGATTAAAATGTTAAATTGTGTTTTATATACACCATTTAAAAATTTCGTCAAAATGCGCACGAACTTTTGGACTGACCTGATATGTATTAAATGTTTATTCCTCGTCGATTCCACGAATAACGACTGGTTAAAATTGTTCTTCTCAGAGAGCGGAAAAATATTTGTTCGGTTATTTGCGACGATTTGCAATAGATCATTTTTACGAGTACTATTCCCTCCGTGTTTCACACACGTTTTTCAGATTTTTCATCTTTTGGACCGAAGATTTCTCATCGTATTGTCTTCAGACAAAGGCTTCTCTTTGCCGAGGTTACTCGAGCATACTCATAAGACGGCCAAGCGAGCTTAGTAGATACTTGCATCTCGCGGATAAGATTTACGCTCGCCTTTGAAGGTTTTCTTCTCTTCGTCACGAAAACTCGCTGACATTTCCGCCTTGATTTGTGCTGCAGGAATTTCCTGCTATTCGTGCTCCTTTGCGTCCTTGAAATGGCTAACGAGATTCGGATATTAAAACCCAGGATTGTTCAATTAAATTGGTTGGTGCGATAGCAGAATATAAAAGAAGCTTTATTTGGTGTACCCTTTTAGCAACGTAATAGTGAGGGAAATAATAATGCGACTCGATTAAATTAATTAATGATTACAGACTTCCAGTTACAAAATATATTTTATTTATTTACGATGTATGCTCCTTCTGCGAAAATATAATGTGGGGGTAAAGATTTTACATTTTTTGCTGTTGCATCATTTAGAACAAATAATGTAATGGTCATATGAGGTTCATTGGACCCCATGCACAAAAAATGTTGCCATTTACTTCCTCTTTGATGTATCGACGCAAATCTTGAACTTAACTTTAGTGTACAGACTCTTCTTTGTAATGCAATAATTTTTTTCTCCCTATTTAATTTTTTTTATGTTGAAAAAACGCAAGGAAAAAGATTTTCGAGAAATTTGTTTTTTTTTTTACAAAACATTTATACAAATCTTAATTTTCGAGGTACAACGAAAATATTCCAACGGTGTACTCTCAAGATAATATATTTGAAGAAAAAATTACTTTTGGTAAGGAGCTTTGAAAAAAGTATATTTATTTTGCAATTAAAAGTTATCAATATTGTTTAAACTCGAAACATCAAATAGGTAAATTTGAACACGTAAAATGAAGTGACAGAACTGTTTTTTCGTAGAAAGCTTATTTATTTTATTAATAATTATATTAAAAAAGTACGAACAACTTATTCAAAGAAATATTCTTTACCACCGCAATCAGAGCAAACATAGAGTCGTTCATAATCGCACATCTGTCGAGGGCAAGGAACGCATCGTATTTTTGTCTTTCTATTTGTTCCGACTTCGAAGATTATATGACATCTGTAACAACGTTAGAACTATTATTTAGTGGCAGGAAAAAGTATTTGAGAGTGTATACTAATACTTACATTTTAAAATACACTTTAACAAAGAAAGAATAATTTTATATCTTAACTTATTGATTTTGCTGCACAAAGATCACACGGGGTTTACGGAGCAGACTGACAAAAAAACGGTCTTCGAAATACAACTTGCTAAGGTATCTTCAAACAATAACAAATGGCACTAAAAGTTCGATTTTGAACTGTCTGTTTGCAGGCAATTAGCTGCAAAATTAGCCTTGGGTCTTCTGGATCCCGTACGACCACAAGTTAAATAAAAAGAAACGACAAAAAAGAGAAAACGTGACATAAAACATATATGTCCCATATAAACAGATTAGAGAACAGGTTAGAGAATGAAATAAGTGATGATATAACCATGCAAAATTATTATTAGCAATGAAACGATACACGTTATAAACTAACATAATATAATGAATTCGTGTCAAAATTATAAGCACGACGCACCGTATTTGTACGCGACGAGAAAAACGCTACAAGGAAAAGGAAGCAACTAAAAAAAGTGACATCGTGGAAGCCTAGTAAAAAAAACTGTTTATCTTTCGCAACACTGTCAACCTAGTGGCTCACGTGGGCTGAACAACGCTTCAACGGGCATGCAACATAATTTCGAATTAAAGATGGCGGTTAACGAATGTTTTAGGGAAGCTATGTTGTTTTTGTATATATCAATATTACGATGAATCGAGTTAACATAATTTTCAAATCGATTTATGCAATTGAAATAATTTTCAAATCGATTTGTGCAATTGAAATAATTTCCAATTCCACTTATGCAATTAAAATAACTGGAATTATTGCGAAGTACGAAGGATTTCATACCAAAGTACGAATTAAATTGTATTTTCTTAGATGTATTGAGGGTAAATTTAAAAAGAAAAGTTGGATTATCATCAGGCAAAGTGTTAATGCCAAACTAATATAATTAATTATATTTGAGCTTTATGTTATGGGCCCTTATCACAATTTGCTTATTATTCGTCTTTTCATTTGGTTCTCTGACATTCACGCTCATGGGCAAAATTAAGTGGACATTGCAGAAATGTAAAAGAATTTTTTGTTTTACTACAATGTTTTAAATAAATTTTAAATTTAGAACGTGAAATGTTTTTGTAGACTTGAAAAAACATTTATTTAATGTATATAATTGTACAATAAAGTTTTTATTTATAGGAACTCTTAGTTAAATTAACCTTTTGTTATTTATGATACCTGTCCACTTAATTTTGTCCACGACTGTATATCTTCAAGACCACTCGTATCTACTTGTAACATATTAATACTTTGCCACATTCGCTCTTTTAATCAGTTTCCCATATTTACTGTTACCCTATTTGTAAATTCTTCATCGTGACTGTGTATATGTAATAAAGCAGCAAACATATCACGAAAACTAAACGAAAGACTACAGGGTTGACCCTAATGACAGTACGAGGAAAATAAAACTAAACTTTTAGAAAGCTACGAAAACTCGTGGCTGTTCTTTAGGGTGCGTCCACATTGTGCCAGTAATTGACGCTAGTATCTTTGCCAGTCGAAAGACGAATTTTTTCGTTTCTTGCGTTGCTGAACGAAAAAGAAAATGGTTTCTTACTTATATACTTGGTCTTATTTGTGGAATAAATTACTCATCAAGAGTATATGTTATTATTATTATACCTTGATTTAAGAGATAAATTCTGTCATTCCAGACACATTTGATGAATAATAAATATGTTATTAATTTCAATTTGAAAAATTAGTGAAACCCATTTTTTCTCAACGACAGATTTTGTGAAGGCAAACAGGAAACGCAAAGCTTCGTATTTCTACTGCAATGTTGCTAGCGCCAGTTTCTCGTATGATGTAGACGCTCCTTTATTGTCGTTCTCGACGAACTGAAAACTATTCATCCGTCGTCTCTAAAATCGACCGTCCGTTGACAAAAACAGATCACTCGAGCAGGCCACGGTTTTCGTCACTCGTAATCCTGGATTATTCTATGTTTTCTTTCATATATTATATTATTTCCTACAGTTCTATTAGTTAGCGAAGGGTTGTCCTCTTCCCACCTTACAGAGCTTCCACTGTGTACCGATGCGTTTCTTCACGTTAAATTTTTTCTATATTTAGTAGCATCTGATTCTATATTCAGGACAGTTATAAAACATATCTTAATATATATATTATTATTATTTCTTTTATACTTTTATATTATCAGTATATTCAATTATAATAAATAGTGTTTTTTTTGTATGTAACAACATGGTTCGTTGAATACTATGCCTCCTTTTCAGATGTTGTTTTTTTTATATTGTTGAGTTTGAATGCGGATGTTTATACTTTATGATATATCGTGATTCCCGAAGTATAAATAAATCATGTGATCTATGAGATTCATAGTTTTCAGATTACATGATTTGTGCTTACTTCGCAAACATCGATATATCGCAAATGTATAAACATCCGTAGTCTAGCGATCTGTAACCTGGGCATGGTTTGTTATTTGAATTACTTTACAAAGAAAAGTAACAGTTTCTTTTTATACGAATTATTAACCATTATTGCATTCTGTGTCAATGGAGGACATTTTTGAGGTGTGTAGATTTGGAAATTTGGTAATTTAAAAATGTTTTAATTTAAAAGTTTCAGAACCTAGAAATTTTTGAACATTAATTTAAATTTAATTTTGATAATTTGGAAATGTGAGGATTTCGGAATTTGGTAATTCGAAACTTTGGAGATATGGAAGTTTAAGAATTTGGGAATTTCAAGATTTGAAGATTTAGAAAAATTCAAAAATGTATAGATTTGAGAATGTGGTAATTTTCGAACTTTGCGATTCTGAAATTTGAAAATTTCAAATACTGAAAAGCCGAGAACTTAGAAATTTGAAACTTAAAAGTTACAGATTTAGGAATTTCATGGTTTAGAAATTGGGTATTTCGGAATTTTTATATTTGGGAATTTGATAATCAAAAAGTTGAAATCTTAATGAATCAGAAATTGAATAATATAGAAATTTATAAATTTACAAATTAGGATATTTAAAACTTGTAGAATATGGGAACGTACAAAAATATGGTCCATAAATCTGGGATTAACAACGAACAAATGTGTTTAGGAGAGTTCGCAGCGCTGAAAGAGTTAATGAAGTTAAAAGAACGTTGATGAGCATATTGCGCGTACGAGTAAACATTATAGTCTATACTTTTGAAGATAGCTTTTGCGGGTAATCTGTGTACCCGCGAATAATAATAATGACACCTTTCATTGTACATGTAGTTTTAATCAAACAGAATGGATATGAAGTCGGTACGATTTCACGTACATCACGGAGTTTCCTTGATTCTGTCGAAAGTGTTCTCGCAAAATAGCCTCGTGACGGAAATAACGCGTTCGCGATAAAAATGTTCTTACGTTATGTAATAACGAGCGCGTGTCTGTTGCTCCCATCGGGCGATCCCATTTTATTTATTTATATATTTCTTTCTTCTTGTACGATGAATTGTCACATATGTAACGTTCGCTAATATTGCTTCCTGCCTTCAGCGATCGAAACAGTGGGGCCAGTGCTTTGTTGAAGAAGAAAATAGGAAAGGTTTTTGAAAGTAGAACTGTATATATTTTTTTATTGTAACATTATTTTCTATGTATTTAGTCCTCTCATATGCAAGTGGTGATATGTTATTGAGATATTTATTTAATATCATTTATTTAAATTGATTATTTTTTTATTTTGCTGAACATCCTTATCGATTCAAATAACCTTTGTGGTAGGATATAATACTTTTAGTAAGAGTTTTTATTGCTGTTTATTCTTACCGTTATACAGACATCTTGAATTAAAATTAAACTCAAATTAAACTGTTAAATACAGTTTGAAATGTTAAATACACTAAATTGTAATTAAACTTAAGTAAACTCAACTAAGATTTAATACAACAAAAGTTCTGATTTATTAAAAAATATGATAAAATACCTTGTAAATCTATTATAAATATATTTTAATTTTGTATAAATTTCCATACAAAATTTGGAATTTTTTCGCATTAATTAAAAAAATCATGCATCAGAGGGTAAAGTATTGATACGAAGTAACCAAATTCATCAAATCGGTGGATCTTGTATTTCTTCTTTTAATTGACAGAAATTAATATATTTTTGCTAAATTGTTAAATTTTATCAAATTTCAAATGAAAAATTATAGTTTTTAAACTGTCAAATTTCCTAGCTTCCAAATTTTCAAATATTCTGTTTCACATTTCCGATGTTTCAAATTTCCAAACCTTCAAGTTTATAGAGTCATTAGATTTCTGAAATTTTGGCATTCTCAAATCTTTCAGTTTTTGTACTCCTAAATTCTCAAATTCCAAATCCCCAAACTGCTCAGTTTTCAAATCGTCAAAAACCAAGTTTCTCAAGTCTGAATTTCCGAATGTTCACATTGACGGACATGCCAACTTCTAAAGCTTTAAGTTTTTCAAATTTTCTAGTTCTTCAACTATTAAATCCTCAGATTCTAAAATTACGAAATTCTCAAGTTAGTAAATTTTTCAATTGTTGAATCCCGAAATACTCACATTTGTAAATCTTTTGATTGTTAAATGTTCTACTTTTCAAATTTTAACTTCCCACAACTGTTAAATTTCTAAATTTTCATATAATAACATCTCCAGATCTTCAAGTTTTTATCGGTACAAACTCTCAAACTTTTATTTTTCCAAATTGCTGAGGTTCTAAATTTTTCAGTTTGTAACTTTTGACATTTTTAGATATGGGAAATTGTTTAATCTTTTGAAAAATCTGCGTATGTTCTATAAAAAAACTTTGGAAGTATAATACACGTAGCAGTTCACTGAATAATTTAAAATTAATAAACGCAAAATTTCTAAATAATGCTTCAATGTTCAAGAACATCTGTTTATTTATTCATCTGGTCCATAAATAATATGGAGACCATAGTAATGGCTGTCTCGTGTATCGCATTAATAATAAAATTGTCATGGATCGTATTAGTAATGTTAATTTTATGTATTATATTAATAATGCAAATATGCTATGTGAAATAATGATACGAAGTTCACATATTTTCCAAATACCAATCCATTGCAAATTTTTATAATTAACGTCGTATCGAAAATATTTCTTGTATTTTATAGTAACAATTATTTCTTATATATTTCTCGCATGCTTTAAATTTGCGATATTACATAATTTTCATCTTAAATATACTTTTAGAAAAAGAAATATTCATCTATTGTTATTTTCTTATTATGATCGCCTGTAAGCGTTCAAAAATGTATTTATATTAAAAATTGATAATATCGTGCAGCAGATAATGTCAATTTTATGTATGTAATCTACCTACCCAAAAATAGACGTATATAATTTACAATTATGGCTTCGTCTCAGGTAGGACTCATAAAAATTTGTTAAATATGCAACTTTTATTAATTCGAACATTATTTATATCCACGCGAAATTTTAAAGATCTTCATCCAAAATCATTAATTTATTGCAATATTTTAGCGAGAACCAGTTACAATCGAAGGTCAATGGAGAAGGTTAGTGGCTGAAAATACACATTTTTTTAATATAACACGGGAAAAACAATCGTATTGACCGTGATATCTCTGACGTAAGGGCTACCAACTTCGACACAGTCGCCGGAAGGGAACTTAAAAATATCATCCTACTCGAAACGGTCGAAGCGATGGAAAGTTTCTGCTAGCAAGCATCTTGTGAGAATTCTCATTGAATAATTTTTCGATTTTCCTCTTTTCCTTCTTGGAATCCAGCCATTTTTAAAGTTCGTAGCTGTGTTGTGTGAGTGATGTAATTCCTCATTGACCAGGTTACTTTATTTTAGTAGAATTTAAAAGGTATTTGAACTACATAAGAAATTATTTCGCGAATTATGCAAAAATTGTAGGGTCCTAATTGTCTAATTTTCATTGATAAAATTTTGTCACATCAAAGTTTTTTCAAATATTTAATATTTAATATAGAATGTCCATTGAAATTATCTGTACACCGATCAATTTAACATATGACCTCCTGAAATTGGTGCTTAGTACGTAATTTTTTATAAGTTTAGTGGGTATGTTACGTATGTATATTCTGGGCAATTCCTAGGATACATACAGTAAAAAAGATGACTTCTATAACTTGCGAATTTAACAATAACGAAGAAGAACTCCGCAAAAATGTAGACGCAATTAGTATACGAACGGTTCTTATTTTGAAATGCGTACAGGAGACTTTATAACGTAAATATAAACATTGCTTTGTACTGATTAACGCTCTTAATATATTTTGAAACATTGTCGACGAATACTACACGAGTATACACATATGAGAGGGAAACGCGCGGAAACTACATAGAGGAAAGAAAAATTATTAAGTTACATAATCCGTTTAAATGACCTAATTCAACGTGACACAAAGTCATTGCAAGGCGTCCATTTATACATGGATGTATAAATACATACATGGATTATGTATGTATATTTGCGCTGATCCCGAATATTCTCGATCGACGGTTACAACAAGACTCTTTTATTCTGCGCGTCCTGGTCGTTTTTCAAGCAGAAGTTATTAATAGCATGATAAAGCAAAATCCAAGAATAAGTACAATAAAAGTAGTTGAGCACCTTAAAAATAATTTTGATCTTGATGTATCTTCTAGCACTGTGCGTAGTTTTGTACGGAGTGAAATGTATGACGATCGTGTGGCTCGAAGAAAATATTTTCGAACTGAAACGAAGAGAAAAAAGATATTGAAAATCGTAAATAATTGTGACGCGGATGTATCCGCACGATTAGCGTTTATTTCGATTATTACACTGTACAACAGCCAAATGATTTCGTAACCGCCACTATGATATAACACAAAATAAAATCAAAATTTGTTGTACAGTTATCGATCGATCTGATCGATCGAGCCATAACTTGCAAGCGCAAAAAGCTCGCTACGTGGTCGCAGTGAAAATCTGGTGTTTTATGATTTCATACGCAAGTTTATATTATTTTTCTTCTCATTTAATATATTATTGTCATAAACCATTAATACATGGTGCGTCAACTGTAGGTACCATATGATAAATGCTTATAAAATAATAAAAACGTAATTACGTAGACTTCAGTTCGCGATATTTATTTACTTTGGTTTATACCATTACAAAAAATTCATTTGTTGAATAGAATATCGGGCAAATGGTCTCCTTTATTAACAGCGCAAAGAAATGCTCGTTTTTGGCCATTTTCCATAACGTTTCCCAACGTTTTGGACATTATTTGTGTTACTTCTTTGCGAATTGCATCTTTTAATTCCTGGAGGGACCGTGGTGCATTAACATACACTTTGGACTTTAACCGTTTTAGTGCCAGGGGTTTGTAAAAATCCGTGTCGAATTGTGCATGAAGCGCGACAGCGCTTCCTTCATTTATTGTTAAAAATAAACCTTGCCACTCAATGTGTTAAAGAAAGACAGCTAATTGTGCAGGTTGTTTACGATTATTTGAAAGAAAATTTGTAATTACGAAAGGAAACTCTGACAGACTCGCGACAAGATACATTCTGAACTAATAGAAAAAATAGCGACACGGTTCACCACAGTACGTGAACAGCGCGATTGCGCTGCGTGGCACTAAAACGGTTAAATATCCCTACAGAAAAAAGTGTGGAGCCGTCCACAATCGGGCGACCTCGGAGACCATTCGTAATCGCCACTTTTCAAAATTAACACATTGCTGACCGGTCACGAGTTAACTCCTATTTTCATGGTCAAGCGTTGGTGACCGGTCACGAGTTAAGTCGTGTTTATATTTTTTTACTTCCACAACCGCTTTCAAAACAATAGCCGGGCACATGAGGTAAATTTTCAGAAAAGTTGCCGGTCAGCAATGTGTTAAGCGATTCGGGAACAATCTTCTTCTTCTCAACATCGGTCCGAGCAACCTGAATGTTCTCGTTGCTGCTCTTTGGACGCTGTCTTGCACTCTTTGCACTGTCAGGAACATTACCACTATCACAAAACATATCAATAATTTTCGACACAGTTTTTCACGTAATACCACGTAAAGTTTTGATAAACGAGGACCCTTCTGTAAAATATACTTCTACAATGTCAATCCGTTGTGCTGGCGTTAAGTTGTTCATGGTGAATAATAATGGTATAAAATAACCTGTCGAATGGTCTAATGTGTTCTTCGAAATGTTTACAAATAGCAATTGTTTTAGCGTTCAACATATACATATAGTACTTACAGTTGGCGCACCCTGTAATAGTTATGCTATTAGCTAACCACAAATTTTACTGGAATAAACTGACATTTTCGGATGAGAAATAAATTTAATAGTTTCGGGACCGATGGATACTGCACTGTAGGAATTAATTGAAGGACGAATAGATATTCGCCGACAGATGGCGCCAGCCCCTGGAGTAACATTTGAATTCGGCATATTCTCGAATATTACCGGAATATTCTCTAACGTTCGATTGGTAAACATATAAATACGGATCGAACGATCCCTCGGCCTCTTTGGTTCCAACCGTGTTGTCGCACTTATGTATACAAATATTGGTAATAAATTACGTTCTTACTGTTAGAAAATTAGAAAACTAGAAATTGACAGCGAGTAGGAGCATGCCTTTTGTCAGTGCTCCCTCTTTCTCCGGGAAGTTTTTTCGGGCCCAAGTGCCCTAAAGAACGATCATACTAACAGGGGTGTCCTAGGTACGAATTTGTTGTCTCTGAAGACATTCTTGTATAGGCTTTCACCGAGAGCAGATGTAATAAAGAAACATAGTATTTTCAATACGTCTGCGAGATTTATTAGGTGGAATCCATATTTCACCGCCTTTTATTACGTATAATCTTACATTACAGTACTATTTGGAGAAAAACAAATGCAGGACTGATACCAAAAAAAAAGCAGTTGAGGGTGTATGCATTCAATTGGTATTGCCACATTACACTTCGTCGACGAAATAATGATTCACGAGGCTTACAATGATATTTAAAAATACAATGTGTTTTCCACTGCCAGAAAAATTGGTATTCTAAGATTACTACGTAAAATGGCAAGATAATCGCGTATAGTAACGACTTGTAGAATATCGCTAAATGAGTATATATTCTTTAGAAGACAACATTTGGGCGATGTCGCGTTGTCAATGATTCCCCAAAGAATGCCCTTCCTCGAGGCTGCGAATGCTTTACTGCCCCTCGCCAAAAACTCAAGGGCCTCAGTTGTGTACGCCCTGGCGTCACAATGTCGGGTTCCGGCGCCGCGGTGGTCGTCGCGCTGGGGCCATATGTGTCCTATTTCGAGTTCGAATGCAGGTCAATTTGGAAGCTCCTTACAGTATTAAAGATAATTTTATTTTCGTGTACGATAGCGATCCAAAACATACTGCGTACAGTACCAAGATGTGATAGTGTGTAATAGATCTGCATATCTAACAAGGGAACATATTCAACCGTGACACGCCGACTTTGTTGAAACTTACAGAAAATATAGTTCTCAAAACAATATTTGACACGTATTTTTCCTTATCGGTAATCGTGCATGTTGAAGGGGTGATAACCGCCCTCAAAGTTTGGGGTTGAAAATACGTTTTTTGGAATATCTTGGAAACTAGGGGGTGTAGGACGGTACTTCTTTTTTTATTTTGTGTGTTTTTTAATGTCGAATCGACTTGCAGTGGAAATGTTTGAAAAACTCAATTTTTTTAAACAATATGTTAAAAAATGTATACTTTTTGATCATTTTGTTTGTTAAACGTTAATGTATCTTCGCCTAAATTAATATACATAAAGTATAGACAGAAATAAAGGATACATGTTTTTGGAATTTTTTATTTTTTATTATTTAACGATTTTTATTAAATCCATGCGCTTCCGTCGCTTCGGATAGTGAAAGATGTTCAGCCTTTTTTGTGGAGGATACTATAAACTTTTACAGTGTTTTGGAGAGCAAGCATGTCATACAATACCGGTAGTTGCACTTCTGAATCCCAAACCAGGTATTAAAGGTACATGTGTACTTGACGGGGTCCTAATTACCGCGGCTGTAGCCATAGGTTTGCGTAGGCTGTGTGCTTGGTATCGTTGTAGAGGTGCAGAGATCTTACACTTTAGAATGCAAGGGAATGTTATAAATGTTATATTTTTGACAACGCGAGATCCACTAATTTAAAAGATTCATTGAATTGTTATCCTATGTATAATCGTATTTTGACTAAAAGTTTATAGCCATAAAAAACTGAAAGCAGTTTCGGCTACGCAGTTTCAACAAAATCGGCGTGTCACAGTTGAATATGCTCCCTTGTAAGCACTCCTCGGCAATCTCCAGATATCAACCACGTAGGAAATTTATGGAATTATTTGGAACGTTAGATTGGAAAATACGAAATTTCTTTGAAAATCGACATGAAAAACGCTCTCATGGAGGAGTGGCACAAGATTCTGACATGCATAACATCGAATTTAGTTAATTCGGTGCGTAAAGAATTGCAGCAAACATTAAATCAAAGGGGCATTAAATAAAATATTAATTTGTAGGAATCCCGGGGACCGGTTTAAAAGAAACACTACTACTCTAATTACTTTCCACAAGATTTAATTCGTCCACTGGCTTGCTCTTTCTTGTACATTCTAACATTCATCCCTACATTCGCCTACCGTCTCTCGTATCCTCTGCCTCTCTCGCACTTATTCTTTCTCGCTCTCGGTCTTCATCCTTATCAATCATAAAATTGTTTCCAAACATTCCATCCATCACGCTTCCCTATTCGCGCTCCTCAAACACACACTCATACACACCTCAAGTGCGCATCACATTCGCGACCGGCGCGCAATTTCAATGCCACAAATTAATTAGTTTGTTAATATCAAATTGATTTAAATTGAGTTTTTCTTATGAGTTTTAAAAATTTAGAGAGCGTATGAATACTTATTGCTTGTATATTCACGTCGCCCTTTTCTAATTTCACTCATTTTTTTTAGTACATCGATTATAGAAATTTCCCAGAATGTATCAAATCCTTTGCGATTTTACGTGAACTGATACAAGGATCTCTTATCACAGTGGCAACAATACCGATTTCCGTTTCTTCGGCAGTTACTCGCTTCTTCCAGTCCGTTTTCTGATGGGCCAAAGATCCAGTTGTTTTCAATTTATCACACACATATTTAAATGTACGGCAAGTGGGATGAGAACGTTGAGGATCTTTCAGCGCATAAATCTTTAACTCTCACTGGATTTCGCTGGCATTCTCAAAAATGAGAATCATATTGGTTTGTTCTTCAATGGAGTACATCGTTCACACTTGTTTAATTGAATGACACTGAGTTACCGCGTGAAGATGCCTAATGGAATACAGGTAGCCCTCCTACGACACGGAATATTATAGCACGGTTTCGCTATAACAGGATTTATGAATTGCGGGAACCCTCCTACAACACTGCATCCTATAACACGATTTCGCTCTAACACGATAAGAAAATTGCAAAAACCTTTGTACAACACTGTACTTCTTCGGTCGCGGCGATGCTTGCCGTCTTAACACTAGATTTACGAAAGTTCAATGACCACTTAAGTCTAAATTGAAAATGAACTATGAAAAGAAGTAAAGAATGAATAATACATATACCAGTTTATAGAAAGATTCTTTATCTGGATGACGGTTAACATTCGTTTTGACATAAGCTTTTTAATAATATTCGAAATTGAAAATGAGAAACCTAAGATCCGTCATTTCGACGGGTCCCGTTAACCTAGTGTTAAACATACACTGTTGCGGAAAGCAACAGTCCAGACTATTAAGACAAATGAAAAAGAAATAAGAAGAGCAGTTGGTGGAGGATCTTCGACATCCGCATACATTTATATTTTTAATAAAAATTAAGTTGTTTATGTAAAACTAAACAAAAAAATATTTGTTTTCAATAAGTTTTCGGAACGTAACCCCCTTTTTTTTACTGGCTCTGGGTCTCATACAACAAGTATTCACACAACACAGCATTTTCTAGGAACCTAACTACCGTGTTGTAGGAGGGTTACCTGTATTTACATTTTCATTATCAAAATTACCCCTATACTATTACAGCACGCGTTGTTGTTATGAGCTGAAGCGGTGGCAAAGGACGATCACAAACATATCGAGATAGTGTGAAGTAATCATTACGTCTCGTAATGGCAATCACTTCGGACACTTCCAAATGTAACTTCGTTTCGTCGTAAATTATATTTTGTCATAAACGACCTTTGTTGATCTCTAAAGACCTTAATCATGCACATCGTTAAGTTCGTCTTAACAAGTGTAATCAGAAAACAAGTATCGAAACATAGCATTCCATTTAAAAAAGCGAAGGTGACTTTCGCTAAATTTATAAATAAAAACGTAAATTTTTGTTTTGTTCAAAGTCTGAAATCTCCGAAAGTTTTTTTCCGATTGGTTTGAAATTTTGGCACAACGTTGCATTTGAATACGTGTATTATTTTATGTACCTATTATATATATATTTTTTTAATGTACACTTCTACATGAGCTTTCTCTTTTCTTTCGTTTCCATTTAAGCAAACCGACAACGAGCCAAAGCAGCGCATGGCTGGGTACAGCTAGTTATTTATAAAAGGTTGCTTAATAAACAACAATTTTTATTACTCGTTTGATAATAAAATATATTTACTAAATTCTGTTTTACTTTTATCAAATTATTTACAAAGATAAAATATTCCAAAAGTGGTAAAAAAAGGGAGAATGGAACGAAAGATAACTTGATTTACGGAATTGAATAAGGCTGTGATAGAAATAAAAAAATTAAAATGTCAGAAGAATATTAACAAATTCATTGAAACTGGTATTAATATATCCACATATTTGAATAAATTTCATTGAAAAATAACGTTACATTAATTATATTTAATATTTCATCATAAATTTGAAAAAATTGCCTTAGTATATACATGTTTGTTATTTTAAATCATTCTTTAAGCGTCTAATACAAGCATACGAATACAGCTTAATTTTATTCTTTCGGATATATGTTTTTTCTTCATTTTTCTAGTTTAATTTACAATATATTTTTGTAATTTACGTTCTCCACATAAATACACCGATTAAGTACTGGGACACTATAAAAATGATTAATTTTTATGTTTTTCAAGAATCATTGAATCCAATCCATCATTCGTTCCATGCAATAACAGTTTTATTTAACTTTTAATCATAAAACAATTTGTAGTGTAATTATAAAATTCTTTAATATAATTTAATCGATGTTCTTGAAAAAGTGAGTTACATCCTGTTGAATCCCAGTAAAAATAGCATTGCTCGTTGACCTGGGAAATAATCGTCTGAACGCGTTGTAAATAACTTTAAGTTGTAGTTTGCTTCGCGGCCACCTTAGCGCCCCTCTAGGATACAAGTTCACCTTCTGGCGAATTGTACACAAAATAGAGAGATTCATAGTAACTACCGACAAGTACACAATCATAGTATCTACATGACAAGTCTACCAAAATTTGTCGAAATTATATTAATCTTCCTTGAGAATTAACCTGTATTTTAATTCATCAACACCCGCGTTAAACTAAACGTCGGGATATAACAATCCCCTTCGTATCTTAAAGGCGTAAGTATTATATTATATTTTCCCTTTATTTGCTGATTCATTTTATCATAGAACGATATCAGTAAATATTGACAAACGTGAACGCAGCTACGAATGACCTTGACCTCGATATATACAGTAGCGGACAAAAGTTTAAGACTAAATGAAAAAATAAATAATTGATTTACTGTTCATAAAAACTATAAATAGTGTTCTACTTTCGGTGTTAACTAATTAGACATTTATTTATACCCTTATAAAAAAATGTCATTTTGGTATTTTGCTCAGTAGCGAAGTTATACAAAAAGGAACGAAGTTCGTATAATATTTCAAATCAAATCATCGTCTTAAACTTTTGTCTGCTACTGTATGTTGTCAGGGTCACTGTCCTCAGTAACTCTTTCTTATAACCTAATCGTCGATCGTCGTTTATTGTAAAGTTATTAATAAAAGAATATAATATTTGTAGAAATATTAATCTAAAATATTAATCTACATTAACCTAACCCAATCCAGCATGTTTTATAATTCATGGTATTCATTCTTTGACGTCTATTTTTAATTATATCGTAAAACATGTTAAGTTGGATCAGGTTAGAATAGTATGCCTCGGTTACACGATCTGAAATTCAAAAAGGTTGAAATCTATTTAATTTGATTTATAAAATTACCGGTTATATAGGCCCTAATGGGTATCACTTCAAATATTACACCGCTGTCAAAATCGTCAAGTTTTTCGTTGTCGGATTACTGTTTCGCCGTAACAGGCAACAGACAGGACTCATCAAGCGATATACTCGTCACTTGGCATAAGTTGTTTATTTTAGACAGTTCACCACTCACAGAAGCTGATGCGACTCAAATTATTACATACCTTTGCGCTAACACTCGATAACGAACAAAACGTGCGATCAGTGCTTCCTACAGGTGTTTATAGGCCATCAGATCGAACGACAAACATTCAAGAGGAGGCGTATTCCTGAATAGTGCAAAATTTGCATTACTAAGGTGACTGTTTCTAGGAAAATGTTATATCAGGTTCATTCACCATGTTGATGTTGAAAGTGATCCCATTTTGGCATTATATATAAACCTTGTTTTTTACAAATCTTTTATGGTTAATAATTTTTTAATAAACAATGAGACGCGATTTGACTATAGGCAAAAGTCACTCAGGACCGTGTTCTTAACAATATTATGTCGAGGTCAATTAAGCTGCGTCTCATTTAGTAAATATTTAGCTAAAAATCAAATTTCTAATGTTTGATAAATGGATAAATAACTGAAAGACCAATTGCGGTGGCATGGTACCCCAAAAGCGTTTCAAACTAACAATCACGAAACAAGAAGTTCCTCGACAATTTCGAAGCCGGGGAATTCGGAATAATCCAGAGAATGCGAAGCTAATTAGTGAGTGGAATTAATTACTCACGTAATGGATGCCGGCCCGAAATTGCAATCGCGAACATGAATGCATCTTCTTTGTTTAACTAATTGTGGTTGCGTTCGCCAACCATGATTTCACTTTGCGAAAATATTCGCGATATTCTTTTGTCGGCTTCAACAATTACCATTCTTTCATTCGCGCCAGTTAATGCAACAAGGATTTTATTTAACGAGAATCGTCTGACTCTCGTTATTCGTGCTGGATCGCGTTTGTCAGACACGTCGCGAATATTTTCATATTATCGCGTTTCATCGTGTCGATGCCAAAATTTGTCTCGTCGCAGTTTGCTAATGCTTTTGTGTTGCAGTTCAAAGACTTGCTACATAAACGAGCTTCTTTTTGTTTTTCTGCTCATTAGTGTGATCAAATTGAAGAACGATGTTCAATAATTGTTTGTCTGTGCATATGGAAAATGAGAGATGCGGAATATTTTTTCATTAAATATTTTGACGACTGTGCATTTTGCAGAATGCAATTTATGTAAATATAAATTTGAATATTTAGATATTTGCAAATAAAGAAATTTAAAAATTTCAAATTTCGTTGTAAATTCGTGAAGTTTTCAAATCCATAAATTTTCAAAATTAGAAATTTAGGAATTCCAAGTTTACAAATTTCTTGATCTTCAAATTAAGAAATTTTATATAAATTTGCACATTTTGAAATATAAAAACTTTTAAATTTGGTATTTACAGATTTTAAAATTGACAAATTTTTTCATTTTTATTTCACAATGTTACAAAATTTCATATTTTGGAATTGGGAATGTTTTTTGGAATGTAAGTATTTGAAATTTTCAAATATCAGAGCTCGCATACCTCTAATAATGTCCTAATAAAAGATGTGAAATTTATAAATTTTCAAATGTGGGGAGGAAGATATTTGCAGTTTGAATATTTAACAATCTCAGAAGTAATGTAAATATCTCAAATTTAAAAATCTGCGGATTATAAAAATTTTCAAAATTTGAACCATTCGATTTTGACATTTAGATATTTCCAATTTAAAAGTCTTTCCATCTAAATATTTCTAATTAGAGACATAAATTCTTGAATGTAAGTACCACAAATTTTTGAACTTAGGAATTTTAATACTACAAATGCTTCAAATTTCGAAGTTTAGATTCCAAAATATTTAATGTCGCCCAAATATAAAAATTTGAAATTTTCAAATTTGAAATTTTCAAATTTTTAAGGATAGAAAAATTGAATTTTCTAATTTACGAATTCATACATTTAAAATTTGGAAATGCAATAATTTTTAGTGTGCAAATGTTTGTATTTAGGAATTTTTCTATATTAATTTTCAAGTTTAATTAAATCAACTACACACAGTAACTGGGGTGCCGACGAAGTTGTCGCTTTACAAACTTACCAAGCACCTATTCGATCTAAGATAGATTATGCATTAGCAGTATACAACTCTGCAAAGCCAAATCTTATATAAAATTTCGATACACTCTATAACTCAGGATTAAGGATAATAACTGGAGCTTTTCACACAACCCCCATAGGAAGTCTACTAATCGATGCTGGAGAAATGTCTCTTGAACAAAGAAGAAAACTATTAAGTTTAAAATATACTGTAAGGACATTAACATCTACAAACCCAGTTATGCATGTCGACATTTTCTCATAAACACACATAAGTTACAGTATCAAACTGGAAATTTTTCTCTCTATCGGAGAGTAAAAAATTCCCTTAGGAGCTCTATTTCAAGTTACCGGATATGGAGAAAACCAGACTGCACAAAACACCCCCATGGACATTATAGACACCCAAAGCTATCATTTCAAATTTATCATTGAAAATCTATCTAAAGAGAGATGCAACCAAATATTCAATACCCTCGGCAGAACCTAACCTGATTTCGCCCACATCTAGACTGAAAAATCAAAGAATAACTACGGAACAGGGTCTGCAGTTTTCACCCAAGAAATCTCGTCCAAGTATGGTTTACACCCTACAATAGCATCCATACAACCGAAACATATGCGATTCTATGAGCTCTTAATCTTATCAATAGCTTTTCTCAGTCCAGGTTCTCTGATTCCCTCTCGACCATTTTGAAAACTAAAAACATGAATCAAACCACTGAAGGGCACATAGAAATCCAAGAAAGATATGTTAAATTAGTCCAATCCAACAAAACTGTAATCATAGCGTGGGTTCCTTCCTACATGGATATCTATGGAAACACCATGGCTGACCTTGAGGCAAAAATTGCATCGACCATAATCACAGAAAAACAGTCAATAACTAACACCACTGCAGATATCAATACTCATATTGCGACACTACTGAAACATACATGGAACTCTTCATGGAGAAAATACAAAGTTAGCTCAACTCATCAACAAATTAACAATTTCTGTGATCTAACAACCAACCCGAAACTCAATAGAAGAAATCAAGTGACAGTAACCAGAATTAGGACTGAAGACGCCAAATTAATCACTCGTACAGATTCGGTAACAGTTCCCCAGGAGGTGCGATACACGCAACACAACCATAACCATCAGACACATCATTTTTGAATGCAGAAAATATAACTACGCAAAAAGAAGATTAAACATCAAGAACAACCTTATCAAAGCAACCATATCCACATCGTACCAGGACACATTACTAGAATTTTGTAAAAGTATAAAAATTCTTAACGAATTTTACAAATTATGTATAATCATCCACATCCGACGATAACCTTATCTACTTGATCGAGATAACAACCCACGGTAATACATCAGGTAGTTGATGCGATTATAAGCCACTATTTAAAAAAAAAAGAACTTTCAAGTTTAAAAATTTTTAAGTTTAACAACTTTAAGTTTGGAAATTTAATTTATAAGATTACAAATTGACATATTTTCAAATCTTAAAATTCCAAAATTGAATTGGATTTAAAAATTTTAAAGTTTTAAGATTAGGAGTTTGGGTGTTTTAATTGCCCAACTTTCATAAATTTAGATTTTTTGGCACTGAAATATTTGAAATTGGCAAGTTGAGAATTTCCAAGTGCGAATATTGGTAATTTTGTTTTCAAAAATTTTCAATTTTACACACATCAATTTTCGAATTTGCATATAAAAGAATTTTGAAACTTTCAAATTTTCGTGTACAGAAATGTTCAATTTTTGGAATTTTCTAATGGAGGAAATGAACAATTTGCAATTCAGAAATGTTTGAAGTTCGAAAGAGAGGAAGTTAGAAATGTTTAAATTATCCACAGCAGACTGCTGGCAGCAGAGCTTTGGTAACCATGTGCTCCAAAAAGTTCTAGAGCCATATAGCGAGATTCGACTCTACAATGAGAGTCTGTTAAATGTGAAATGTTGATCACCAGTGACTTTTACTTTTGACGCCAAAAGATTTTGGACGTGAACTTCTCAATTTCATGAAGATGCGTATTATGATTTCGTAAACTCCCTTTTAAAATCTGGTAAAATTTTGCGTAGCACATACATATGTTTATACATCTGTATTTCAAAACACATTCATTCCGTTTATCATATGAATTTCCACCATAGTAATCATATGTATATTCAGTTACTCACTTTAATATTCGGACACTATAATACCTTTATGTATAATACTTGATATCTTCCTAAATTATTAAAATGTTTATGCGCTAGTTTTTTACCATGTTAATTTATTTATTATAGACAACAGAGACATAAAAAGTTATTTTGTAATTGCAACATGTCATTACGTACTGAAGGATAAATAAAACAATGTTTAGTTTACGCGTTACAAAAATATTCGGACACTACAAAAATCTACATTACGTACATACATTTTACCTAAGACTAAACAAAAATTCAGTACTTTGTTGGATATCCTTTATGATGAATAACTTGTCTTAAACGTTTAGCCATGTTTGAAATGATTTTTTCTAAATATTCACTAACAATATCGTTCCATTCTTCTTGTAGTCGAATTTTTAATTCTATTTTTGAGTGTACTGCAGTTTTTCTAATCCGTCGATCTAGTTCGCCCCACAAATTCTCGATGGGGTTAAGGTCCGGAGACTGGGGAGGTGGATGCAGCACTTTTTCGACAATTATTGAGTTGGCAAGAAAGTAATTTAGGGTTTTCAGTGTGAAACAAAACTCAATTTTTTCTATTCAAAAATGAACTCTAATCAGTCAAATATTTTCCATTCTGTTCGATGACCTTTTGCTATCTTTCTGGTAACTTCATAAGCCCGCGTTCATAGAATTTCTGGTCCTTAACAGCAAAAACATCAACCAAGTGCGATTTGAGGTCATCATTATTACTGAAATTTTTACCATTTAAGAAATTTTGTAAACTTCGAAATAAATGAAAATCCGATGGTGCAAGGTCGGGGCTGTATGGGGGATGCGACATCACTTCCCAACCAAGCTTCAATAGTTTCATACGTGTTGCTAAAGATGTGTGCGGCTTTGCATTGTCATGGTGGAACACGATTCCTTTGCGATTTGCCAATTCTGGCCTTTTCTCTTTGATTGCTTCCTCCAATTTCACAAGTTGTTGGCAGTAAACATCTGAGTTAATTGTTCGGTTGTTTGGAAGCAGCTCAAAATACACAACACCTTTGTAATGCCACCAAATTGACAGCATGATCTTTTTTTGATGCAACTCAGCTTTTGATATGGTTTGTGCTGGTTCATCATGCTTGGACCATGATCTTTTTCGATTAACATTATTGTACACGATCCATTTTTTATCGCCAGTGATAATTCGTTTCAAAAAAGGGTCGATTGCATTACGTTTGAAATGCGTATCACAAATATTGATTCGTTGTGTTAGGTGAATTTCTTTCAATTCGTGCGGAACCCAAATATCGAGCTTCTTAACAAGACCAAGACGTCTTATATGATTTTCAATTGTTGTGTGTGATACATTTAACTGTTTTGCAATCTCTCGCACAGTTATATGACGATCTGATTCAATTATGGCTTTCATTGTGTAATCATCAACTTCAGAAGGTCGACCAGAACGTTGTTCATCCTTCAGTGAGAAATCTCCAGAACGAAATTTTCTAAACCAATTCTGACACGTGCGTTCTGTTAAACTATCAACGCCATAAACTTCACATATGTCTTTGTGAGCCTCAGCCGCTTTCTAGCCTTTATGAAAATAAAAAAGTAAAATGTGCCGAAAATGGATATTTTTGCACTCCATGTTAAAACTGATTGTAAACTCTCACTTTTAAATAAAATTACACGGAATTTGTTTCTATAGCAACCTAAAGGTATCGACTACCAAACCGCAAAAGAAAAAAATGCTAACATTAACAAAAGAATAACGAAACAAACATAACGCTACCTACTGATGGAAACCGAAATTACTTTCTTGCCAATCCAATATACAGGGTGTCCCAAAAGTGTTGAAGGAGCCAGAAATGGGAGATAGGTGGGGTGATTCTGAATAACTTTTTCATTTGCAAGATTGTCGTATGGGGCTTCATTTTTAAATTATTAACGAAAAACACCGACCAATCAGAGCGCCAGAATCGCGCGCGTTCGGAGGCATAAGTCTAGGCCCGAGTTATAATTGGCCATAGTCGCGATCGAACCGCTTGGCGCGCGATTCTCGCGTTCTGATTGGTCGTTGTTCTTCGTTCATAATTTAAAAATGAAGCCCCATACGGCATTTTTGCAAATGAAAAAGTTGTTCAGAATGACCCCACCTACCTCCAAGTTCCGGCTCCTTCAACACTTTTGGGACACCCTGTATAATAGTTACTCCTGCACAATTCGCAATTAGCGCTTAGGGTCATTGCCTTGATAAAACTAGAATCGGTTTCTTTCCCCTTCAATTAACAAGCAAACAACAATAAGTACCTAAACTAGTAGACAGTCGCTAATAACCTCTTATGTTGATGCGACTTTAAACAATAAATTAAAAAAAATAAAAAATTAACAAAAAATATCACTTTTTCCTATTCACTCTTATTTTGCACAGAATGAACACGATAATTCTTCAAAAAATTTGTTTACACCAACAAAGTTGACAATTACAACAGTATTTAAGTAGCTTAGAAACTAATTATATGTTATAAATTTATAAATGCATTTACATTATTAGTCACTGTCTTTTGTGTGATTTCTAACTTGTGTGTATTAAAATAAGAAATCTAAGATCCGTCACTCCACAAATCTACTGCAAATTTAAAATAAGAATCTTAAACATCTTGATTTCTTCGATAGTTTTACTGCTCAAGTTATACAACAATATTTCATTCATTTCTTAAATCATTCCTTTAAAAAAAAAAACGAAAAGAAAACATGCTTTCTTGTAACGAATTTTCGCGCTAGCATGAATTAGTGAAACGGTAAAGAACAATGTTTTTCTTGTTCTTCTTTTATTATTCTGGACGTAAACTCGTCTCCATCTGGCGGTTCTTGCGGAAAAGCTTTCGACTCGAGAAGCTTTCGAAAGTTTCCGTTTGGTGTTGCCATCTGGACAGACATCGATGAAACGGAATTACGTTTATAAATAATTCATTTGGCTGATGGTTACAGGCGTCAGTGTCGTTCACCATCGAGCATCCATTGCTTCTTTGTACACTACCGCTAAAAAGTTTTGTATCTACTATACTTTTCGAGTATAGTTCGGTGACTTCCATCAATCGTTTTACGAATTTTCAAATTTCTATTTCATACGATTGTTATTTTATGCTATTAAAATGTATCAAGAAAAGTATTATACATGTCATTTTTGAACATCGTGAAGCAGACAATGATGAATAATAAAAAAATTATAATTTTAAAAGAAATTCATCAAACTTTTCAACTCGAAAGTTTTATAGTTGTTATGTGACAATAGTAAAGATGCTTTTGAGTGCAAAGGATTAAACTTTTTATTTTATCACTTTCGTGTTGCTGAATTTTCCTATTTTAAAGTTTAAAATTTCCTAAATTATTGTATTCTCCAATTTTTTAATTTTCATATTATCCATTTTTGAGATTTCTATATTTTATGATCTTTGAATTAAAAAATTTGAAAACGTTAAAATTTGTAATTTTCAAATTTTTGAAGTTTCTCTAATTACAAAATTGATAAATATTAAAATTTTCGACGTTTTAAGTGCCCAAGTCCAGGAATTTTTAAATTCACAATTTTTCATATCTTATAATTTCTAAACATATAAGTTTTTGTGTTCTTGCAATCTTTTAGATTTCTGCATGTTTATTACTGCAACGACTTGAAGTTTCGAAATGTTGAAATTTTTGGTTCTTACATCTATCGTATTACCAAATTTTTAAATGCCCACATTTCAAACTCGCGCCATAGGAAATGGTTGTGTATCCGGCCACGGCAACGTTTCAACCCATAATCTTGCTTCTCATAGTCCGCATTCATGCAATTTTGGTCTTTCAATCCCACAATATTAAGGTTAAGGAGTAAAACTTACGTTTGATCTTGACATATGTTTTAAAGGTCGCTTGAGCAATGACTTGGTTGAGCAATGTCCAAGAGGTTTTAGCCGTTACTCGTTTTTTTATTAAAAGGTTATTACCTAATCAAAATAGGTCACGGACAGAAACTATTTTGCAGTAAAGTTAATGTACATATATCGTAGTATTTGATTATTAATAATACTTTGCACTCGAACGGCGACTTACATTCTCTATTTGGCCTAATAAAACAATTTGAATAAATATGTTTTAATTAAATCTATGGCGATATACACGTGATTTTTAACACGTTCGCGGACGGCGTAAATTCACATACGAGCACCCTCCGTCAATGCAAGTTTAATATTTGGTAGATGAAATTGGACAAAAAGATTTTGATACATCTTATAAGTAAACACAAAAAATATAAAAAAAAATAATAACTGTATTAGCAGTGCCGTTTCATATAACGAGTTTTATACAACTAAAACAACAACCAACCACACAACCCGAATATACTGCATATGCAGTAGCCGTCCGCGAACGTGTTAAACATGGTTAAATGGGCAACAGTGTCAATTAATAATAGAAAATATCAATTTCCAAAAATTTGATTGAATTTTTCAGTTAAGTGCTTTGCGAACTACTGCGTACAAATAACAAAAATGCTTTCCAATGCAAGGGGTTCATCGATTACTATTGTAGGTATGGGTGATAGTGAATTGTGTCTCATGGCATTATATAACAAAATGACAGTAACTTTAATCTTAACATGGACAAACGTACGTTCTCACGAGACGACGAACAACGACTGCCTCGTGGCCTGTTCTTCGTCCCAACGCGTACCCCCACGGAATAGTTGAACGCCGATTTTGGTATAAGCGTTTTCTGGAAAGGTACTCGGTAAAATGATCGCCCAACGGTTATGCATGGAAAAATCCCTGGCTCAAGATAAAATGATTAGCGATGCCTGTCCCCCACATTATTATGGAAGTTGTTGTAAAATTGAATGGACTCAAACGGATTCTGAGATGTTATGGTTTTATTCGTTATACATAAAAAAGGTATTATAATTATGACGCACTACGTGTTCTCACTGCGGACTATTCTCACGGTCTCTTTTGTTTCTATATCATGCGTCGCACATCGCGTAGAGACGGTCCGTTCCTTGATACACACTTATCTCAGTCGCGCCACACATACTTACATACATACACGATGCACCAGGATAAATTTATTCAATACTTAACAGTTGTGTTGAATTATCATTCTTTTGGTGATAGGGTCTATAATAAAGAAAACATTTAGCACTGTCATCGGAGTCAATGGGCCTTATTCCGTATTTATACCTAAGAGCCAATCGGACGAACATGTTGCAGACTGAGACCATTATTTTTCTGCGAAGTGGCCGACAGGCTGTTGGATTCCGGATGAGGGAATAAATACAACACTTATAATATAAACTCGCAGGCTTTATTCGATGACGATAAGTTCCGCACGCAAGTACCAATTATGGAATACTGACTGAATGTAGAAAGAGGGCTAGTTATCTATAACGAGATGTGGGTGAGTAATGGAAGTGCAAGCATAGTGTAAGGGCAGCGCGTAGGACAGGATGACTAAGAAGGTTAGATGAGTTGGCGTTTGAGGAGTGAAATCAGGATGTTTTTCGCAGGATGATTCAATGTGGTAATAAGCTATTTTGTTTTCGATGAGTTGGTCGTACAACAAGGCTCTCTATGCATTTTTGGAAAAGTTCTTACCAACCACCCCATATCCGAAAACTGCCCCTCTTTAAACGCAAATTTTGCCAACTAAGAATTGAATTCCGTTATCCAAACGCTTTTCCAATAATTATGTTGCACGAAGTACCTCTGTTTATTTCTCCTTCAATGCTGCCTCTCCTTGTATCAAACGAAAAGAGAGTACTTGTGCAAAAACCGAACGTACACGCGCATGCCCGCTATAAAATATAGATAAGAATCTGCTCTCGGAAGAAAGGGTAACTCGATTAACGTGGAAAATATACTGAGAAAGAGGTAAGAAAACGGATACGTACGGGGCGAAAATTCAACGGTGCAGGAGAGGTAGAAGGCATCGAGTCAGAAAATAAACGAAAGACGGAACGGTATTTTCCAGCGAATAGGTCGATGGAAAAGTGGTAAGAGGAAATTGGTGCACAGATTCTTGGCCTAGCTAAGGAAATAAACAATCGTAAATCGAAAGAAAATTTCCAACTTCGCTGTCGTAAATTCATTCGTACAATATTTGCCCTTGCGACTCTCGATTTTGGAGCTTTTGATTGAACGAAATTATTGCGTTTCGTTGTTGGGTAATTGGAGCTTTTTCTTTGAGGTTCGAGGAGGAACAACAACCATGAACGTTTCAGGTTGCAGCCCGAGCTTAATCTACTTCGGAGGCAGTTTATCATCAGCTCTTGGATTTCGAATAACTCTGTCAATGTAGTAACACGGGAGCAACGAATAAATTATATCTCCCAAGATAGTGCCAAAATTGAATTCCTGGTGGAAGAGTGACGCTTGTGTCGAGAGTTAAACGAGTTTGGCTCCTGGTTTCGCGATGACGTCGATGCATTAATATCTTACTAATCGCGGCTTTGTTAAACTGGACAATTAAATTCGCCATGTTCTTTTACGGTGCAATGATGAAAGATTTTATGTACGTCGCAGCGTCGGCAATATTTAACGTCGGTTAAACGACGCGGAGAACTTCGATACTTTGAAGTCATAATATTTATAAGTGGACTGTACGTTGAATAATTATATAACACCGATATGTGCTTTCTACTTATTTTTAGTGATGTTCCAAACTGAACGACTACGTGTCCACATGTATCCGATATCGTTCCGAAGTGAACAACCTCGTGTCTATTTATCCGATATTGTTCAAAAGTGAATAACCTCATGTCTATACCGTGTCTATTTTTTCGATTGCCTATTTCACAAGATAAAAGCTCGGTGTGGGCGTACAACTTTTATTAACGAGGCTCAGACGAAAAAGATCCCGATTTCTAATTGATACATAAATTCGTGTGAAAGTGAAAAATCGTGTATGCGGTGAGACTGGTTTTTCTCCAAGAGTGACCGTAGCGAGTAATAAAATCAAACAGTATCATGACATAAATGGGATAATATAAATAAATGACTCTACTACTATTGGGTTGGTGCATAATTATCCGCCGCTTGTGTAGATGTTTTATTTGTTATTAAAAATTCGCGTTTTGTTTAGCTAATTAATATACGTGTCGAAAATTATATTGATATTATCATATTATGATTTATTAGTAGAAGAAAGGACGGAAAGTACAGACTGAGCTGCTTTCCGTGCTTTCTTCTAATTGGAAAGCATGATATGACGAATCTGAATGTGATTTTTGATACGTATTTTTATTAACCAAACATCGAAGAATATTTTTGTAAAGAAAAGTAAACGAAACATTAACAAAAAATACGCCTTGTATAAACGACGGATAACTATGCATCAACTCAACAATATTAAGGATTCTGGAAGATGTTAAAAGTTATAAACAATAAAATTCGCTAGAATATAACGACTCCTTGGGTCTTATTGTGGTTACGTTTAAAGAATTGATATATTTAACTCATTCTACATACAAAGTGTGCACAGAATCGAAAACGGTATATTAATGTATCGATAGAAACTTGGGTGTAGGTTTAATACTCTCGCTATGGTATTGTATTCTACGACCTAACGAAGATTCCTTGGGAAATACGTGGAATGCGTCCAGTATAAATTTTGAAGGGTTGCAACTATGTATGCACAGTTATTGTCCCACGCATCAAAACCATCGAAGCGATCAAATGACCGTTTTACAAAATTTTATAAGGTGGTTTGTCTTTTTGATGGTGACCCTGCGTTGCAGTGCTTAATGGTTGCTGTAGGTTGTAGAAAAATCTAGCGGATCTTAAATTTTACACACTACTCACCGGTTTTTGAGTTATTATTCCAGCTTTTGACCTATGGTTTATGAGAAGTCTGCGGGTGTAAATGTTTCTACAAATCCTCTGAAATGCGTTATTATTCTGTAACAGGTACAATTAACTTATTGAAAAATATTTTCATTTATACTTGTTGAATAATTATAGAGTACTACTTCCCAAATAAATGAATATTTATAAAAGTGATAGTTGACTAAGGACATGGTATAGATGTTTAGTTTTAAGCGACGCTGACAACTCAGTAACTGTTCTTTCGAAGTACTGGTACCGAACTAACTAACAAATCGTGTTGCAGGATACTTTAAGTAGTTCGATTTTCCACTGGACTCTTACTTTTTAAGATAAATTGAAAAATATACGCAAAAATTGGTGCAGAATTGGTGTCTCTTCGCATTCAATGATTGTTTAAACATGTTTAAATATTCAGAACGCATAACAAATATATACCGTTGTATTCAGGAAAGTCTTATATCTTCTGATATAATCAGAATTTTATTATCTTTTATAATTACCTCGCAAAATTCGTTTGAATTTGAAAAATGTGTTTTTTTTTTCAAAATCAATTTCTCAAAAACTGTACGTGCTGGAGACAAACGGGTTTCAGATTCGTAATCAGCACGTGAAACACTATAATAATCGCATGGTGGTATTTGAAACGTCGAAAAAAGTTCAAATTTGTTGGACAATGTCACCGGTGACCCCCACGGCAGTCAACGTGTTAAACAGGGAGAAATTGTACCTACTTACCCTTCTAAGGAAAAAAATTTAACTTTCACTAATACAGTAAACTGTGACCCTAGCACAAGATTTGGTCTGGCCATTGTAAGATAGGATGAGACTTAGTGCATCACACATTCGAGATTGATTATGTTTTTTCTTTAATATTATTTATTTTCACACACACTCACTTCTCACGAAGGAGGAAAAAGAAAAGAAAAACTCAAAAAAATAGGAACGAAAAGAAAACGTAAATGTCGCAGTAAACCGTAGAACCGTATCGTACAAAAAGAAACCGATAATGTCACTTAACTAAAGAAAAAGAAACTAATAATAAAGCCGTATTTATATTTTAGAGTTGCTATCTGTAAAAGCACCTTCGAGTGCAAAGGGTTAATAGTACTATCCCTCGGTAATTCCAGGACGTTGTCGAACGCACGTTTTTGTATTGTATTGTACCATTTACAGAAATACGTTTAAAATTATTTCTAAATATATCCTTTAAGGATTTATACCAAAATCCAACAGTACTATATCATAATTTATAACAAACCAAGTTTGAAAATGAACTATTTGGTAGAAATGACTAATAATAACTACACTTCGAAATCTCTCCAACATGGATAAATTCCAGGATGCAATTTATTGTTAGGAACTGATGTAGGAAAAGAAGTATTTCGATATGAAGGATAGGGTTGCGTGATTTTGTATTAACACTATTTCCACCAAGAGGTGTCAAAAGACACCTTTCAAATTTCAACATAAAATTATTCTCTATGTTGAATCGCTTCTCCACAATTAATTTTTTTACATTTCATACAATGGTTGTTAAATTAATTCAGCGATATCATTTTTCTCCAGCTAATAGTCGCTAATTTCCCTTGCTGCATTTTAGTGAACACCACTGCATTGATTGTATATTAGAGTGTTCCATAAGTTATTTCCTTTTTTGATAGACATTCATACACAATATTTATTGTTTAAAGTTCATTCGTTGCATTAATTGTTCAGCTGTATGAACCTTCTCTATCTCTCTATCCCATTTTGTGTTGTATTACAAAAAGGAAGAAACTTATGTGACCCTAATATTTTGTAACTTGATGAATTAAATAATCTCCAATAAATACACATCAGTGTATCAATAAATACATTCCTCAAATTATCTATGTTTAACTCATAATTTAAAATCCCAACCAATTTCGGGGATGATTTATATTCTAAAGGCGTCAAAAGACACCTTTTGGTTGAAATGGGTATACACACAATCGTGGTAGAAATAGTGTTAATGATCACAGTGTTAGCTTTCTTGTTTTTTATTGCGCGCATACGTTAGTGTGGACTGTTGATATTACAAGACTTGTTGTGTCTTACTTCTCACTCACTATTTTACGCTCAATCGCGATCTTTTAAGATCTTGCCGGAGACTTTGGCCAACTCCCAACAAGGTGGGGTTAACCAATTATCGAAACCTAAATCCCGCCAAATCGTAGAACCTCCCTCTTGTGCCCGAAACACGTTTCCTTGAAGCGGGGGTACGATTCGACGGGGGTAGCGTTTGCTGGTGAAGGTGGCAACGCAGCGGAAATTCCCAGGGCCCGTGGTCAGCTACGCGACCAGCCGATGGTCGCTTGACCTCGCGATGAAGACTTTTAGGGAAACTCAGGGTTTATGACACTAAGCGTTTTACTGTCGAGACCATTAGCAAAATTCTAAGTACGGACATGCATTCACTAAAAATCCTAAAACGGTTTCCTCAAAAACAGCTCCGCTGTCGTCCGTGTCATAAACCGTGCTGGTCGTTTGCACGTTCGATGCTCTTTACAAATTTACAGATTTATGACCAGCCGCTACAGATATTTGAATTAAACCAGAATTAAACCAGAAATTATTCAGATTCATTGTCTCATTAAGATGAATCCTTTACGGCATGAAAACTCCTCAATGTTTATTACAATTTTTACCATAATGAAGGTATACGTGTTTTAAATATTGTAGGATTTTTCCATAATATAACCGTTATTGTAGGTTTTTTTCCATAAACTTTTTCCATGTTTTTAAAATCACACGGCGCGCCGTGCCAACGATAGTCTTTTGTCTTACGAAAACGCGTTGCGACCTGCAACGACTGTGAGTTAGTCGAATTTGCGCTCTTCAAGGGAACAGTCGCAGAAAGCAGTGCCGCTGGAAATATTGTTCTCTTTCGTGTTAGAAATGTAGAGTTTGTAGGGATGCGAACGGCGTAGCAGAGTCCACGTGCGTTTTGTCAGAGTACTTTCTTGGTCAAGAGGGGGGAAGTTTTACGAGGTTAAACAATGAGGAAGAGTCGTCAAGGGCCATTGTGACGTCGCTGTCCTCACGGCCAATATTTTGCCGAAGAGGTATTCTTGTACGGACTGTGAGCGTGGTAACACGTCACAGAATAAACAGGATATTTTATAGTTTACTTTTAATCATTTTCCTTTAGCTTTAATCTTACATTCGTGTGTTTTTAAATACATTGTGAATTTTCCTATTACATAGATTTTTGTTTTCCCCTTTTACCTTCATATCCTAGAATATCATATGTGCGTTGTTTTTATATGCATAGCCAGCGTATTTGCACGTGATGCAATCGATTCTACGGGTCGTGTACCGACCGCAATAGGTATGTGTATTCAGAGTAGTTGCATAGGGTAACCAATTCTACGGTGGTGATCTCGTCCTGATCTGCAAACAACCTAAATGTGAGACTCCCCGCAATTCGTACGTATAGGCAGAGTGGTACAATGACGTAACCGATTCTACGAGTGTGGAACGACCGCAAGATGTACCACAGCAACTCACGAACTGACGCGTAGGTGGTCGAACCAGAGTAAAAGCAGTAATTGATAGTTATCTTGAATACCTACAGAGCGACATATCGTCGCGACGTATAGGAAAATAAGAATAACAATATAACAATAATAACTGCGTCACGCAATTTCCACCATCTCGCTTACTCTGGAAATGTTCACCGATTGTCATTGTTTTTGGCCTAATTGGTGTACGTGACTGCTCGAATCAATAGTTCCTACCGCTTAAAATACATGTGAGTCTAGACGTCCATTTTTCTCTCTAGTCCAGTCAAACTCCAGTACGTAATATTCCAACTGTTTCTTATAGTTCTGAACTTACATGACATTGAACGTCATTGTGTAGCATATGGATTAATTCGTCTTGGCACGTGCTTTTATATGATATAAGAAAATATATGGCATTCCATTTAAAAAATAGGAGGTCACCTTGGTTTCTCCCTGTTGGATTTTTGCAAAAATCCGGAATAGTATTTTGAAGTAATTTTAAATATGTTCCTTCGCAGCTAAAAACGTACATTCAACGACATTTAGGTATAAGTCAGGGCCATAAAGAACGGTCAGCTCGAGCCCTGCGCCGAGGTCGTAGCTGACCGTTAAGAGAAAACAAGATTCTCTCTTCTAGGGCGTGCATAGTTGGATTTCCCCTTTCTTTGCGTAAAATAGCCTTCTGCAACACGACCTATGAAGTCAGTTCGGTACCAGCACCTAATAAGAACAGTCACTGAGTTTGCAGCGCGATCAGAACTAAACACTTTGTACAAAGCTTTTCCTATTTTTACTCTTATTATTATTATAATAAATATTCGTTGCGTTTGTTGGAGGCAAACACTCTGTTAATTATTCAACACTTCCAAAATAATGTGAATACAACAAAAATACATACGAGGTCTGTTGAAAAAATAACCGAACTTTATTTTTCTAATTTTTTTTATTTGATATATAACTTATTGGTCTTTGTCCCCTTCAAAACACTCCCCTCCTCTATATACACACTTATTCCAGCGGTGTTTCCACTTTACCATGCAGACCTGGTAAGCTTCTATAGGATCATTCTTCACTGCCAATGACGAATTGTGTTTAATGTCTTCAACTGAGTCGAAACGCCGTCCTTTCAGCACTGATTTTAATTTTGGGAATAATAAAAAATCGCAGGGAGCAAGGTCTGGGGAGTAGGGAGGCTGGGGGAGGATAGTCATATGATTTTTTGCACAAAACTGGCGAATTAACGAGGCTGAGTGGGCAGGCGCATTGTCATGGTGAAGCTTCATGTCATGAAACCATGAGTTGTCTCGCCACAACTGTGGTCTCTTTATGCGAATTTTGTCACGCAACCTTTTCAAAGCACCTTCGTAGTACTGGCGATTGATTGGCACAAGATCACTGATTTTCTCAATGCAAGTGTTATCGGTTGCGGTCAAAGACCTTCCTGGTCGAGGGTCATCTTCAATTGATTGACGACCATTTTTGAATCTGATAAACCATTCATAACACTATGTACGAGAAAAAGCATCACCTCCATAAGCTTGCTTCAAAAGTCTAAACGTTTCCGTGAATGTTTTCCTCAGTTTCATACAAAATTTCACGTTGCGCCGTTGCTCTCGTGAATCACACATTGCGAAAATCGCCGCGCGCACTGAAACACCTTGCACTCAAATTACAATAACTCGGGAACTAAACGCGATATAAAGGATCTGTAAAATGCATGTAACGCAAAAGGTTATGGCAAATGAAATGCGGGAATCCACTCGTCGCTATGACAATCCATTGCCGCGTAATTACAAAAGTTCGGTTATTTTTTGAACAGACCTCGTATGTCGTTTTGTTGCGCATAAAAAACAGTACCACTTTTTCCTCTTTGATTTTTTTCTAACAGTTACTGTTTTTTAAAAAAAACGCTGGTTAATAATAACCTGAACACCCTGTATACATATGTTCGTTTGAATTAGTTGAGAAGAAGAAAGAAAATAGGAAATCGAACTCGCGAGTGCACAATATCGATTGTTCGTGATCAAAACCATTGAAACTTTCTGAGACAACTAATTGTCGCCAATGAATATTCCGAAGGAAAAATCTTCGGAGTGGGACGAGAACGTTTTTGTCTTTTGTCTACTGACTCGATTCCCGATACTTCAGGTCCTTAAGGTATTTTCGACGTGCTGTGTTACCTAAAACCCACGATTTATATTTGTCGCAATACAAAGTCACGTTCGCGTCCGAACAATAACTAAATTGTTATATGTTTAGGGAAGCTTATATATAAAAAGAAACTAAATTGTTTGTATTTCATTCTTATTTCTTCTTAACATTTAGGTCATACCAATGGTAAGTTAATATTGTTCAAACTATTTTATTTATCCGAATTATAAACACTTCTATTTTTACTAATATCTTTGGATCTTATTTCTGGTAATGTAATAAAAATAAAAAGTATTTCAGCGGAATAAATTTATCATTGTTATTCACAAACATCGTTGTTAAACAAAATTGAATTATTACCATCTGTTCCATAGATTTTCTGATACAATAAGCATACTATCAAATAATACTTCCGTTTAAATCCAATGAATCAAGAATTACAAATTAATCAATGTTCGGGAAGGTATAATCCCTGATTCCGCTGAAATTTTAAACAAAGGTGACCCATAATTGAAGAAGAAAGTCCCTAAAAGGATTTTTAGCGATAAGTTCTTGTTTGCCCTCCATCTCTTCTTATTAGTTGACACGATTTTCTATATACAGTCAGTCACGAAAATATTCGGACACCACTATAGTTTTGACTATTATAGTCCGTAGTTCAGAAATGTATGCAATAAGAACAAACAGAGGTTTCACATATGTTACTATGCAGTGTGTAATTAACAAAAGTATAAGAGATATTTATTTACTATAAGTGATTACATAAATAATAAAACAAAAATGGCAAGTCCGCCCATTTTCATGTCACGAAAATATTCGGACACTTGCTGTACTTCTCCAGGTTCCATGAACTGACTAAAACAATGTTTGTAAACATATCATTTATACTATGTACACTGTGCGGCCGACAACTTGGCCGGTGAGGAGGTTTGACCAGGCGTTCAGACGCGACGGCAGTAATTGGCCGAAAAAAAAAGATGGTCGTATCGAATCTGACGCATTTTCCGCGACGGAATTTATTGGTTTGAACGGCCATACACACCAGTTGACCCGAAAACTGTAAACAATCAGCAGTCCTCACCGGCCAAGTTGTCGGCCGCCAGCTATAAAGTGTACGTTAGAGATCGAATATTTGACAGGCTTGCTCAAAATTTGTGCGAAATGGGGTGCAAAATACGTCGTTTAATATTCGATAGTTAGTAATTTTTCATCGGGAAAAGGGGAAATTGTTGAGCAGTTACGTGAAATAGAAGCTAATGATTAACAAGAAAATGATTAACACGTGGTGAAAGCTGAGCAGGTACATGGAAGAGTAATCCGCCGTAACATGGTGTAAAACAAAAGCAGGGTGTGCGGTCCGAAGTGTGCCCCACAGCAAAGGCGTTGGTGTAACCTAAAGACGCTATCGGTGAATGCCAACCGTGTGGCGTATAGGGGAATACACAATTTCCCCAACAGAAATCAATTCGCAAAATTGCTGATTTATTAAACATTGGTAAGAGCACGGCATGGAATATTGTGCGACGTTATAATAATGAAGATAGAATTGAATCTATCCCTCAAAGCAGACGCAAACCGATCCTCAAACCTCGGGATAAACACTCGATAAATAGGAGAATCAAATGTGATCCTCGAATAAGTGGTCCAACGATAGCAGCTGAATTAAATAATAACCGTGGAATATCAGTTCATCCGGAAAACATTAGAAGAGTGTTACGATCAGAAGACTATAATGGAAGAATAGCTCGAAAAAGGCCGTATATTAACGCGAACAACAGGACGAAGAGACTGAATTTTGCAAAACACTATATTTCAAAGGAAAGTCAGTAGCGGGAAGACGTAATTTTCGCGGATTAGTCCAAATTCAATATTTATGGAAGCGATGGAAGAGTTAGAGTATGGCGGAAATCGAAAGAAGAATTGAATCCGGGACATTTGCAGCCGACTGTGAAATACGGTAGTGGCTCTGTGATGGTGTGGAGCTGTGTTTTGGCCCATGGAGGAGGCGAATAAGTTTTTATCGACGACATCCTCGATAAAAATAAGTATCTCCACATTTTGCAAAACAATTTTAAAAAAAGTGCTGATAATATAGGACTTCAAAGTGGAACAAAATTTTATCAGAATAACGACCCAAAGCACAAATCGCGAATTGTGCAAGAATTCTTATTATACACTTGCAAGAATCTCCTCCATCAGCCGCCACAATCGCCAGATTTGAATCCCATTGAAAAATGGGATGAATTAGATCGTCAGGTTCGAACAACTCCCACAAATACAAAGGATGAACTAAAAAGACGTCTGCAAGAAGAATGGCTACGTTTTGGGCAAGATTATTTAAAAATAATAATTTATAATATGCCAACGTGATTACGGCATGTCATAAAACACATGGGATATCCAACAAAATATTAATTTTTAAAAACAAGATTTATATATGTATAATTTTATAAATTTAGTTTTGATAGTGTCCGAATATTTTCGTGGCATGAAAATGAGCATACTCTCCATTTTCTTTTTTATAATTTATGTAATCATTTATCATAAATTAATATCTTTTATGTTTTTGTTAACTACACACTGCATGATAACATATGTGAAACCTCTTTTTGTTCTTATTGCATACATTTCTGAACTACGGACTATAATAGTCAAAACTATAGTGGTGTCCGAATATTTTCATGACCGACTGTATCTTCGAAAACATTGATTTTAGGGAAAACTGTTTCAAACAAAAAGAAAGGATCTTCAAAAGCTATACGAAAGATATCTTACAATTTCTTACACAAATCTAATATTTTGGTTGCTTTAACTCGAATCCATAAAAAGTCTTTATGAATTGATATTTTTTATAGTTAATTCAATAAATACTGAACATTTGAAATAAAACAAATATCATATCTAATTAAGCAAAGATAAAACAAAAATATGTAAAAAATATATAAAATGTTTACAAAATAAATGGTTCATAACATTCAAAATAATTTATTTACATTAATAATGTATATAACTCTTCTTATAGACATTTTTAAGACCTTTATTCTTTGTTTCGAACTTGTTCTTCCAAAGTCACTATTGTTTGAGATATACAGTAAAAATTGTCTAAACTCTGCAGGGGGCAGGTAGTGAACAAGACTTTATTCATTGCTAAATTTATTTATTTATTGCGGAATTTATTTAGCAATCAATTGCTAATATTTGATTGCTAAAATTTTTCTTACCGAATTTTTTTCCTTACAAGAATGAACTTTGGTTAAAATTTCAACGTAATCAAGGGTAATAATCTGTCAGAAAAAAATCACGTTTCATTATTTCATTCAGGCAATAACATCGCTAACAGGCTTATGATGTTCTGCTTCAAAGATTTTAATTATTCGAGTCTTTAACGGCTATACACACCGAAACTGTAATTATTAATCATTAGTGCGGTTGGGAATATGTTTTAATTATTGAGTTATTTCGAATAGACTTATGTTAAATTAAAAAAAGAATCATTCTTGAAATAACATTTAACAGTTAAACTTTCGAATAATTTATAAGGATATTATCTATAAATATTGAAGGAATACATCTATGTTGTATTAAAGCTATATATTAACTAATTTTCCCAAAATTGCAGTTACATTAGTTAAATTTTTGTTCTCAAATTGCACTTGTTTTACTTTACAAAATACTGTAAGTACAGTACTTTATAATATTTTTAATAATTACACCTAAACTATAATACTTTTTCGACCCATATGTTCATTATAGACGTAGATCATGACTATCACAATTTACAAATAACGAAGAATTGCAAATGTAATTTATTTATATTAAACAATGCCGACATACCATGAACTTCGAATTTACACTACAATACAGCCTCATATGATAAAAGAGTCATTTATATTCTGTTTCTTTAATACCTACATATGTTCTGTCCACTTTGTTTGCAGGTAATTAACAAAGTTCTTTACTTTCTTATATGTTTATTTTACATCTATTTGATATTACTTCCTTATTCCGAAGTCTATTCAAAATATTTTATTTTGCTTCAGTGCACATTTGAGAAAGACGCAAAGAATGGTACAAACATTATCATAAATAATATATTGCAAATTTTTTAATTACTACCACTGATTTTGGTCTAAAACTTTTCAAATCATTCTCTTTTTTTCTGAGATACTTTATTCTGTTCTGTTTCTTCTTTCCTTTTTTAAATTTTTATTATTCTGCTTTTAGAGATCCTATGAGTTGTGTATAGAATTTTATATTGTTTAATATAAAGAAATTATTATTTCTTTTTCTTCTTTTCATGAAAACCCAAATTTATTAAAAAGTATAAATGTAAAAACGGATGCAGATACTGTGAGTTGAAAGTTCAAAATATAACAAACATAATGATGTTAAAGATACAATAAAATAATATTAAAACTTAGCTAAATTACGATATTCGTAAAGTTGTATTCTTCTATATCTCTTTAACCCTTTATGGTCCTATGTCGACTGTGGCTCGACATGGCGTTTCTTTTTGATCGTGGAAACAATTAGGATAATTAATTAGAAATATATTTGTTACGCAATCTGCATTATTAGAATACATTTTATTGTATACCCACTTCTTCATCTATTTTGTAAATTAATGAAGGAGCTGTAGGTAAAAGAAATTAAGGACCGCAAAGGGTTACCTTTTTTATGAAAATTCGAAACAGCGTTTTCTTGTTGTAATTACAAATTTACTTCAAGTAATTGATTTTTCTTTATTTTATATCAACACTATAATGCAAACTATTTAAAAAATAACACTATTTTTATGTGGAAACCATGCTTCCTATTACTATTAGGATCTCCCATAAGTTTCTTCCTTTTTTGATACGACATAAAAAGACAGAAAAAGAACAGTTCATATTTAATGCGTCAATACCAACCTTAAATGATTAATATCGTGTATACACATATTTCTATCAAATAAGGAAGAAACTTAGAAGACACCCTAATATTTTTAACTGTCAACATTGTAATTAGATGGCTTTGAAAATAGTATATTTTGAAGTAGAGATGGTATGAAATCTAATTACTTTTTCTATTCATTACTAATACACCCGTGACAATGTTCTTCATATCAGATCTTACTAAAGGGTTTTTCATTAAGCGTGTCCGAACTTTGAAATCGAATAAAAAATGTTGTGTGCGACACATGACGGAAAACTTTGTTGCGGATTAAAGTACATTTAATACCATTATGTTTTAAAAATGACATCATTCAAATGGCCTCCGCGGCTTCGTGAATTTTGCATGACTCTGTCGCATAAGTCAGGCTGGATCTCACCAATGAACGATGTTGTTCTCCAGTTGGTCAATTGTTACTGGTTTGTTATCATAAACCAGCGACTTAACGTAGCCCCACAGAAAAAGGTCCGAGGGTGTTAAATGGCACGATCTTGGCAGCCATTCCACATCGCCCCTTCCCAGCCAAATGTGCCATAATGTGCTTCATCACTGAAGATAATTTTTTCTCCAAAATTTGGATCGGTTTGGAACTGCTACAGAGCCCAATCAGTAAACGTACAACGACTTTTGTGGTCTTGCGAATTCAATTCTTGTGTCAGCTGGATCTTATACCGATGCATGCCCAAGTCATTTTGTAAAATTCGCCAAGTTGAGGTCGCAGAAAATCCAACTGCTTATGCGCGACGAAGAATTGAGAGGTTTGCGTCTTCAGCCACACTTTGTGTAACAGCATCAATATTCTTCTTTGACCACAGGTTTCTACGTCGTATAACTATTCGATCCACAACCGATCCGCTTTGCTCCAACTTGGCGATAATTCGTTGAATTGATCGCTAGGTTGGACCATCATTTCAGCCGTAAATATTTCGTAGCTCGCGAAAAGTTTGGCGAACAGAACACGAATTTTTATAATAAATTTTAATAATTTCGACACGTTGCTGAATGGTATAGCGCTCCATGATAAAGTGGTAACTATTACGAAATACAGTCGTCGAAGAATGACAGTGCTGCCACATGAAACATCATGGCAATATACTGTCAAACTTCGGACATGGCTACTGAAAAACCTTTTATTATGATTGTAATCGGAATTATTTTCATTCTAACACCGTAAATCGTTTTGAATCTTCACTACAATAAGTATCGATTCGCTATAATATACATCTTCACTACATAGATATTATTATGATTTACACACAGTTGTATTACAAAGGAATTCCATCATAAATTATGTCTATGATACAATCACCGTAAAATACTAGCTAAAGATATCTCTAATCCGGCGGTCTGTCTATTTTTAATCCAAATAGAGTACGCTGAAATTTAACAGCCAATTCTGTGTCCTTTCAAATAACAGTCTTTCAACAAAGCATGTCAATAAATAAAGCTCCTTTATGCCGTTTGGCGTCACAATCGAAGCGACTGAAAGATCAAAGCCCCTGTTTCTACGATGTCGTTCGCGATTCACGACATGCACGTTTCTCTCGCCCGACAAAAGATTTCTTTTCCACCGTGAACGTATATAATCGTCATAAATCCGACGGGAAGGGCGGCTCGTAAACGCGTCCGTGTCTTACGAGTTCATTCACACTGTCCGAGCTGTCAACGAGCCAGTTTCGCAGGAATTCGATTTACGGACACGTAACGACGATATTTGATTTATCTCTTAGCCACGTGGTCGAAATGGAGATCGCGTTGCCGATTATTCTTTCGAATCGATGCCTGTCACGGTTTCCTCGGTGTTTCTTGTTCCGTTGTTCCGCGGATTTCGTTCTTCCACGGATGTGCAATCGAGCCCCTTTTTTTCCTTAACACTAAACCTACCGGCGTGTAATGCACATTTATTTCGAAATCAAAATTAAGTTGAAAAATAAATAAACGAACCGGAAAATACAATTTAGTGTACACGTTAATTCTTTATTTTACAAGGAGAGTGCAAGGTCTTGGGGTCACGGATTTTGTTCAAATTTTGTAGGATGGTAGATTCAGTTTCCCTGTTGATGAAGATACATGGTTATAGGGGCCACTACTCAATAATAGATATTTGCAATTGAAGATGCAATTCACTCGTTAAATTCAGTTCTGTAGCAAATGTTTACACGTAATGAGTTTAGCGTAGCAGCAACGACTCGGCGTTCATGATCGTTAGGAGCTGGATTCGAGTCCGTGGAGGGTGAATAATTTTTTTTTTTATTTTATGTCTATTTTTACATATAAAGATACATAACGGAGTTTAAATGAATTGGAAATGAAATGTCTTTAATGACTAGAAACCTTACAACACCGGTGTCTGACTCATAAGACACTTCTTCTAACAAGGGACATTATCCAAACGTTACACGCCGATTTGGATGAACTTTTGACATGTTATAGAACTTGAAAAAATATTTGACACGTATTTTTTTATACGCGCGAATATCCACTTTGAAGTGGTGCAAATAACCCTTAAAGTTGGGGTTGAAAAAGCTATTTTTCAAATATCTCGGGAACTATTAGGCCTAGGTAAGAAATTCAAAATGAAAATTTTTCCGTTTTAGAAGGCCCATAATATGGCACAAACAGATTTTTGAAAAATTCATTTGTTTAAAAAATATATTAAAAATTAACATTTTTTTTTTCATATTTCTGTATAAAACGTTGAACTATTTTTATCAAATTTCACGTACGTAAACTATAGGTTCAAACAAAAAATACGAATAAATTTGAATTTTTAATTTTATTCGTAGAAAAAAAAATTGGTATGGTTGAAGTTATACGCACATTTTATTACTTCTCTTCGGGTATACGACTGATTTCTACATACATATACATAATATTCTGGAAATTGTAAGATATTGTAAGATATCTGAGATTATTCCTCAAGTGCTTGATCGAGGCCTTTTGTTACTGACAGCAGGCTCATTTTGTATGTGTTCCATGTTTTCATCAACTAAACTTGGTAATAAATTGTTTTTTTTTTTGTCTGTTAATATACTAACGACCCGCTTCCCTTTTGTAGCAGAGGTATCGATGGGAGCATGTGGTTCTGGTATACTAGGATTAGATGCACCCAGATCGTAAGCAGTGGTTTGAGTATGAGGACACTGCTTAGCAAAATGTTCCTCTTTGTTACAAACAAAACAGGCTGGGCAGTCATTCGATGAAAATATCCAATAATTTGTCTCTTCATAATCTAACTGTAACGTTTCAGGAATTTTATCGAGATTGTCTAGATGAACATAAACTTGTCTATGGAAACAAGACACCTAATTCATTTATTCCAGCTTTAATGAATGATATGTTTGACTCCAGCCTGATTTGGAGATCCTTCAGAATTTTTTTTTGTATTTTTTCATGGTAAATTACTAGACATACATTTGATAGAATAATTCTTTTAGCACGAGAAATTAATAGCTTGATTTGAACTCAAGTATCTCCTAAGTTCATAGATTTTTCACATAATTCTGTGGCTATTTCCTTGCTGGAGAGGTATAAACAAATTCTGCTGTTGGATAACCGCAAGATGAATCTTATATTGGCAGAGGTTGTTAATTTGGAGATTCCTTTCACATAATCGCTTATAGTGTATCCTTTAATGGAGTCTATGATAATAGCTTGATACTTATTCGGGAAGGTTAAATTCTTAGTTGCTTGGGCATAGTTCTTTCGCTGGTTTCCTGGTATACTAGAGTTCGTTGTTGGTTGCATGACGTTATCTGAATTCTTCATTGTTCCACTGTAATCAGCGGAGCGATGATTCGAAATATTCACTTTGATCGAATGAATATCTGGATCGTAATGAGTTACGGATGGCACTTTTGTACACTTATTGACAGTAGTATAAAGACAATCGTGACTCGCGAAACTTGCTAAGAGCGGTTAGCAAACATGTCTATCCTAGACAACAGCACAGAGCGAACTGCCGGCGTAATAATATCGTTATTTGTGAATTGCAATCTCTTTTTTCTATTCGTTTCGCATACAAAATATTTTCTCCAGGCTACTCGACCACAATACTCTTGATTTTGTACAAAATTACGCACAGGGCTAATAAATACATCAAGATCTAAATTATTTTTACGGTACTGAACTACTTTTACTATACTTACTCTTGAGTTTCTCTTTATCATTATAACAATAACTCGATATGTATACTGATTAATTTTCCCCGAAAATGTACTTCTTGAGTTATTGTGCAGTCTCTTTCAAAGTCTGTTCTTATCGATTATACTTTATGTAGCAGATTATGGCATAATCTTGAGGCGTGGGGACGAGTGAAAATACGTATGTGTAACAAAACAGTTTATTATAGGAATCTACTTCGCTCGCTAAAATGGTCAAAACCCGAATGTCCTCGGGGAAAAAACCAAGCGCTTAAATACAACGAAAACTGTTAAGAAAATCCCGGGTGGAAGGGACAGGAACCTCTTGAGACCGTCCAGCGACCGTCGAGCCAGCGTAACGAAATAATTTTTATGACTCTATTGACTCGACGGGCTGAACGGCCGAAGACAAAATCCAGAACGCTGCCTTCCACTCGGAACCTCCCATGTCGCCACAGTCTGTTTACAATCTGTAAAATTTTGGTCAAACCTTAACATTGTCTATGAATATTAGTAGTAACTTTTCTTCCTTCTATCGTAGTTTTCGCACGTTTCCGTCCTATCTCTCAACGATAATTTTAAATAATTAAAAATTATTGTGTTAGAATCGAACGCTGTTGACGACTAACGACTGGCCTCAGCCGCCGAATTTCCTTTATTTATATAGAACAATACATGTGCTGCGCGCGGTTCCCTATCGTTCATTGCCCGCTTATTTTGAACATACACTAATCGCTACAATTGATTCTACAAGTGTTGCTGATGTTCCCAAATACAACTTTATCAATCATAACTATTGAGAAGTCGTGTTTAATCAAGCAAAAGATTTTACTTTAACACTATTTATTACTATAAAAATACTCATACACTAATGTTCTAATATACTTAAGCTAGTTAAATATTTAAGTATTTTAACTGATTCGGTTTTACTTTTAATTTTTTTGGCTTGATTTTTATTGCACGTAACTCGCTCGCTTTTTACCTTTTCTAAGACCCAAACGGAAGTAGGCCCTCTACCGTTGCCCTTCTATAGTCGCCCTTCGTTGGGCGCCCTCTCACGATTGAGACATTTACTTTTCGTAACAATAACTACGACGTATAATATTATTATTATGTTTACGATATTCAATCTGTTGCGTGAACTGCGCGGATTCGGGCACCCTACGCTAGTTCTGACCCTGCTGATTCTACTTGTTCGGGAGTCTTCAGTGATATATTGCAGTTTATTTTTTCTTCCAAGATTTCTTTAAATTGTTGCCAGTTTGTGTTGATATTGTACTGATATGGTGTTGTTTCAGTAGATGTATCCTTATGCAAATAATCAAGTAAGATCGGAGAATGATCAGAGGTAAGATCTAGGCAAATTTGCACTTTAAAATGTGATCTGTTTAATCCTTTGATAATTGCGAAGTCCAGTACGTCTGGAGTTTTGTCATACGCCGCAGGCCAATATGTGGGTTCGCCCGTTGATAACGTATCTAACGATAATTTATGTATTATTTGTTCTAATACTTTACGTCGCGGTGAAATTGATTTTGATCCCCAAAGAGTGTGTTTGGCATTATAATCTCCGCCTACTATGTACTTATTTCCCATATCTTGCAAAAAGTTAGTGTACTGTTCAGCTGTTATTTTATGTTTTGGGGGACAGTAGACAGCCGCTAATGTGATGTTTCCATGGGTGTAGTTAATGGTGACGGCAGCAGCTTGCATATGTGTTTCAGTGACAATGCTATGAAGGGAGTGTTTAATATCTTGTTTAATTATTATTGCTGCCCCACCGCGGGCGTTACTTAAGTATGCATCTTGATTCTAAATTAACGTGGAAACACCATATAAGAAGCAAAATTGAACATATTCGCATAAAAAGAAGGAATATGTACAGGCTCACTGGCAGACACTCTAAATTAAGTGCATGTAATAAACTTTTTATTTACAAATCAATAATAAAACCTATCTGGACTTACGGAATCGAACTATGGGGCACAGCAGCCAAAACTCACATAAATAAACTAGAAGCTATGCAATCTATCATGCTGTTAAGTACTCGTGTTTACCCGAGTAGGGAGATTCGAGCTTTGTAGGCGTTTTGCACGCTTGTGCCAACAAATATAATAACTACTCGAAGGACCACCCGATATGATCGGGACTATACAAATTATTTATATTTCAAGTATCCGAATGACTATGTTCTTTATTCAACTATTCAATACAAATGTCTATACAAATCAACTGTTCCGTCTGTTCTTAGTTCAACTAACTTGTCTATCTATCTCTATGCAACTCTCACTGATTCTATTAAATCTATCTAATGTCACCTCGGTCGGCTAGACTTGACGGGGGTGCATCGTTCTAATTGGCTAAGTGAAAATGTACAAATTGTGGAAGGGAAACAAAGTTAACGCCCTACGTGGGCCCCTCCACTCGCAAATATTCTACGTTTTGCTCCTGGACCGTGACAGGTAATAAGGATCAAGAAGCGCGCTGACCTTAACTAAACATGCTAGAAATAACGGGCTCGAAAGGTAAAAATGTCAATCTGTTGACCAAATGTGAACAATGACTCGAAAACTACATGGAAAACGCGCGGGTCTTTATGGCTTCTTGAGTTTATAGCTGCCACGGAATGGTCCGTGAACCCTTCGATGGGACGACGGTCTTATTTCTAATTGCTATGCAGAAATCCTAAATCTATTGTTAATGTAAGAGCACTGGTGGCCTTAACACATACTTAGAACAATAGTAAACGCACCATGGTATGTGCGCAACGAAGACATACGCAAAGATCTACAGGTAATCTCCCTAAAAGAAGAAATGGCAAGACTATCCGAGCGTTACAAGCTAAGGCTGGACAGACATCCCAGCAAACTGGCAAACGGCCTGTATACTGAGGACTTACCAAGAAGATTACAAAGGAAGCATCCCAAGGATTTACTGTTATAACAAATTACGATGTAAACTTGTTCAGATGCCTTCCAATGGGAAGTGCATCTACGTGTTATAATTACCAACTCGTTCGAACAATTTACCTAATGGCTCTTTGAGACAAATTGTAGTGTATATTGGGGATCTAAAAAAAAAAAAAAAAAGTTCTGACCCAGCCACAATTTAATGAGCCTGAATCTGATTGAAATGCTCGTGATTTGTAATGTCTATCGCGATATTGCTACAAGAGTTTTTGTTCGATAGTTGCAAGTGTTCGTGTTGTAGTACTAATCGTGTTCTAAGTTATTCGTGTTCTATTCGTGTTATACTTGATTCTTAAAAGTGTTCTAATCGTGTTGTAATTTTGTTCTGTTCGTGTTGTTAATGTATTCTGCCGTTTGTCGCAAAAATCACCGTCGACGTCGCCTTCGATTTGATGATTTGGAAGGGGGTGAGGGATATGATTGGCCACGATTTGTTTTGAACAAATTGATTGTTCAAAACAATCAATGCCACGATTGGGTTTGAGGGATATGATTGGCTTGACTTTTTAGAAGTTGTCGCCCTCGTAGAGGTGATGGTCATCCCTGGAGATGGCAACGACCAAGGGGGGTGACGTGCGACGGATGTCCGCGTGTTTTAGGAAGAAAACCCGTAACAGGTAACAAGCTGGAGAAACGCTCTGACTCTGAGTACGAAGGTTGAAATTAACGGAATCGAAGATTAGCATGTTGGACCCAAAGTAATAAACTTGGGTCGTCGTCGCAAAGGTATGTTTTCTAAAGAAAGATGGTCAATGGTTTCATAAACTTATTGCTGGTACGGGTTGGTTCGGATTTCTTTGGCTAATGCCGTACAAAAATAGAAATTTCGTACCTGGATTTGTACGAGGGCTCTTCGAGGTATGGTGTCGATAATAATATATAAAAATTGATATATCACTCTTTAAAGTGGCGCAACACAATCCCTTCCAAGCAGTTTAAAATAAGAACTCCACGAATATTTATTGCTTGTATATTTTTGTCAATTTCACAAGTTAGATAATTACTTTTCTTACTGTATCTATTCTAGAGATTTTCCAAAGTATGCATATACTTACTGTCTATAAACGATTATTAAATCGACGTCAGTTTCACGAAGTCTTCTTTGATATAACGAATCACTTTGTACACCCACTCTATTTCGATATGCGAGGTAGGAAGAGTATCGATTACAAGTTTAGTCGAAATTGAATTTGCATTCAACTGAGTGTGCACGAGACAGGTAATGATTGTTATTGTTGGAAAGTATAAATGAGAATTTCAACGAGAGTAATTTAGCCTAAGGAGCTAGCAATTGCTCTGGATTGTGTTTCAGTTTATAATTTAATGGTCTTACAAGAAAAATTGATAGTATTAAAATCAGTTGGTATTTAGCTCGTAATACATTCTAATATTTTAAGTTAAAAAATAAATCGACTTCCGCGAAAACATTTAGGTCACCGTATTTTTAAATAGATATGGGTATTTTTAACTTCATATTATTGTATACGATTTTGAAAGAAATTCATCGATCTGTTATACAATTATTTTCAGGTGACAATGAAGAAAAAATTTATGTGAATTGGTGTCACAATATTTGAAATAATACGTAACAATACGTAACATCAAAGTTTAAACAGATACAGATGAACGTAAACAATACGAAGCTCATTTATTTGACTACATAAATTTGCGTTGCAGAAGGTGGAATGAAATTCGAACATTTAATTTAATTGCTAATTACGTACACACTTTTAACGGACACGTTTTAAAGTTAGTTTGCCTACTGTTTTCTCTTGCCTTTTATTTTCAGTTCTGAAATTGATTGAACGGACATTTGTAATAATTACGTTCTTTTGTTTACGTTTAAATACGAAATCTTGATGTTATGTATTACTGAATTATTTCAAATATTGTGGCAATTAATTCGAGTACTAATTATCTTCAGTATAAAACATTTTATTGTGATATTTTTGGCAAAGGCTGAAAAAAGGTGGGGACTAATTTCTGTTTCACCGTGTACACTGCTTAAAAAAATTTTTGAATAGATAGTATTGTCGTAGAAAATTGTTGATAAATTAAAATACGCATACTGCTGATAAAAATTATCATATTTTAAAACGTTTTTTGTTATCCTAAAGTTTAAACACAGTATTTTATGTATATATTTCCGGATTTTGAACCACTTCAGAGAAATTTATTTGCGAAAGTTATTTAGAATGGCAGAAAAACCAATGTGGTATAAATAGTTTGTTCGTGGAGAATGATTTTAAGGTAGAGATAATTTTTTAAAATAGAATATATTGCCCTTCTGTATAAGTTGAATTTTTAGAATATTCTGCACGAAATCGTATTAGAGTACAATAATAAACAAATGAGCGGTTTCTGAGTTATTATTCAGCAAACAGTGACGTATTTGATACAATAATTTCTATAATCCACAGAGAATCTGGGGAAATCTTAGGAACGATCTATAAGGGCCGAGATAGAATCGGCAGAGTTTCTAAGTACAACGTATGGAAAATCTAATATTTGTAATTTCAGAATTCTTTGAATTTGGATATTTACAAGTTTGTACTTGCATAAATTTTGGAGTACAGGAATTTGACAATTGAAAGATTTGGAAATTTAACAGTTTTGAGATCTAGAAATTAAAGAATTTTGGGATTTATGGATCTAAGTATTTAGGATTTTGAAATTTGAAACTCCAGAATTATAGAAATTCGGAAATTTCGAATTCAAAAAGTACACAATTTTGGAATTTGAGAAATTGAAAAATTGGGAATTTTCGTATTTGTAAATTGAGGGTTCTGATCATTTGGAATTTGGGGATTTGGGAATGAATGTCTGTGAAATTTAAATTAAAATGAAATTTAAACTAACGATTAATTAATTAATGGCAGCATAATATGGTAACCTAAAAATTGATAATCAACGGTCACGCTACTAACAATAAGAGTTCACCTTAATAAAAATAGCAATCTCGAGGTAAGTGATAACAGTTTAAAGGGAAACTTATCAAACTACGTTTTATTTTCATCTGTCCATATATCGTAGGTGTCAGAAATAAAGTTATTGTTACATGATTCATTTTGACAAAATTTGAGATAAGAATAGATACACTTAATGACTTGATTGATATGTTACTGGTATTATGTGAATGTCAGCGAATCTTAAGCTCGATACAATCAAATATAAAAAAATAAAATTCTAGAGTTCTGATAAACTACCTAACCAAAAAGTAACGTGGGATTATGAGTATGGTTAATAATAATTCGTGTTCGTAACTCCGCTTTTTTGACGTATTTATTCTAAGATCCGCGACGTGTATGCGTATTTGACTCGGTGTTGCTCCTATGAAAAACTAAATCCCACTGACTGCCCGTTGGTTACTTCTCCTCCATGAAAACTCTTTACGAGAGAGGAAAGAAATATAGTTAGAGAGAAAAAACTGAGAACGTGGGAACAGACTGAGAAAATGTCGACAAATTCATAAAGGCAGAGTCACGGGTTCGCAAGGGCCTAAGAGTTGATACTGACCAGGCCCCGGCAAGACCCCGTAGAAACGAGAAAAATTAGAGAGCGTAAATCTAAACAGGATAGAAAACAGAAAGAAACTTTACAAACTTTAGAAAACAGAAAAGATCGAGACAAACAGAAAAAGAAGGTAACGGCGTGTGTGGTGCCAAGGGCGCCACAGTTATATGTTCGTCGTAGCATGATAATAACACTATTTATATTGTAGTAGTAAGTATACATAGTAAATATACTTATTTCGTAATTTGTATCTATTAGCTAACATTTCCAAATTTTTCCGCTTTAAGGTCACGTGAAGAGCAGAGTGACATACATAAGTATGTCATTGGATTTGCCTGGACCGGAGTTATTGTATCATGATAATATAATTCGGTAATCCTATCTAAAGAGTAGATTAACTTTAATCTGAAAGATATGACCTTGAATGAAAAATTTTGTTGAGCATAATATTTGTACCCAGAAACCAAACAATTTAACCCATTAATATTTTCGCGTATCATTAAAAACAATGGAAATATCGTCTCGTAACTGAATCAGTGAAAGACCTTGTGCAAGCCTATCGTTTAAAATGTTTTACATGCCGAAATGTTATAATTGGAATGAAATGTTTTATATATTTTCAATCTACAGTAAATGGTTCATGCCTTTGTAAAAAAAAGCAGTATGACATATGTATAAATCAGCCCTTTCTCTATACAATAACAAATACAGAAGTACTCCAAAAAAATGTTGCATTTGGAATGAATTTAATTTGCTCGTGCGGGGAATTTTCTATGAAGATAGTCGATTTTGTGCGAGAACTCGTTTATTTGAAGGATATGATATACATACAAGAAAAAAAGGAAGAGGCGTTTTCTTACAACTCGTCACCAGCAACTTAAGTCTCGGTTGTCAAATGTACCCAAAGGGTTAAAGCGAGTAACTGCACGTCTTCTAAATTTTTCTTTCTATAACATACATACTGTTTTATTAAACTAATATACATACAACCTATCGTTTCATTCACCCTTTCATTTGCAAATGGCTGAATTTCGGCAAATGTTTCAATTAACCCCTTAACTTATGATTTTGTTGGCAAGTGCGTCAGACAGAACGATTCAATTATTGTTGTAATGTTACGACGGATAAAGATTGCTCGAATGTTAGTGTTTTTTTGAACATGGCGATCATCGGTGGACGGGTTCGAATTAAAGTTGAACTCGAAATTCGACTGTGGTGAAAATACGAGCAAAATTTGTCGCGTTGCAACAATTCTGTGCGTCACACGCGGGAGACGTCATTATAAGTCAAAGGGTTAATTCATTTAAAAAGTCGAAACATTTCAGTACATATATAACCGAGTCCCGTACGGAGGTGTGCCGCTAAGGATTAATAAACTGTATGAAACCCTGTACTGATGTAACGTTTTTTTTTATTTTTACGAATGGATTATGTTAATGAAGTTTCGTGGTAAAAGACCTCGGACGCTCTATGTATCAAAAACTACGCACCAAGGTCGTGCTTCTGCCACTTATTCTGCAACTGACGTTTAGCAGTGAAGGGATATTGTCAAGTAGAGGGGGTTTGCCTAAAATCCCTTGACATTGTCGTGTTCCATAGATCCGTCCTCGACGAGGTATACGTAGCTTCACGGCAGAGGATCGCGGCTCTTCTCGCCGCGTACATAACGTCGCCGCGACGCAGTGGCCGTCGTCGTCGTCCTAATTATACGTGTTTCTCCGTATTTCTGGAATTAGACTGCGGATGGGGCGCGGTGCGGTTCACTCGCGATCAAGCTGAGACATGCTTCCGAAGCTCAGTCGCGCGTGGTCTACCTCGAATCGCGGATATCATCCTCCACGAAGCTAAATCAATTTTGTGAATCGGGCTCGTCCGATGGAGCGAGCACGTAGGTATCGATCATCGATCCTGCTAATCGAGGCACCTCCTGGATACTTCCCCGGTATCCTCTAATTCGGGATATCGTAGTCTCTGGTGTTTCCGTCGCCTTCTAACCGGATCAGAAGAGTGGAATTTTTGTCCCCGCACAAGAGCTGAGAAAATAGGCTGGATCGATTTGGTGATGATAAACGTTATCGAGTGCTCTAAAGTATTCAGTGAAACGTCTCGAGTTCGGATACATATCTAGTAGGTTTCTCGATTGGTGGATGATGCTCTGGTTCGTTTGGGAAGATTGAGAGATCAGAGATTGTCGTTTAAGGCGCAAGATCGTTCGAGTGCGTATTGTGAGTCGGTGAAGGGATTAGAATCATCCACGGGCCGTCTACCGTGACTTTGGTGAAGTTTGATTTGTGAGGCTCAAGGGTCGTGAGGAAATCGTCATGGCGACCACACAGGTCTTCCAGGACTGGGATTCGCCCCACGATACCATCAGCAGGACGAGTACCACCCGTAAAACCACTACTACCACCACGACAACCAGGCGAGAGGTAAGACCGGAGGAAATTCAGCGTTCGTTGGTGATGAGTGGTTCGAGTCTTTAGCAAACTTAATCAAATAATTAGTACTATTATTCCCGGAAGTTTGCTATAGCTTATATTTGCTCGTAAATACTTTCTCCAGCATATGCAGATCAGTCTATTATGGTAAATCTGCAGTAGGAATATAGTTTTAGAAATATTGACAAAAAACTTGTACGATTATTAGAACTCCAATACATCAAAAGTTTATACGTAGTTAGGGTAATTAATTTAAGCCATTTACTGTCGTGACCAATTGCTATAATTAATTTTTTTGGAATGCTGGGAAAATAAGTGTTTTTAATTTATTGCATCATGTGTTTAAATATATTGTGGAAGCGTAATTACAATTGAATTGTCCCATTTACACAACTTAACTTTTGACATAATTTTTTAGGAAATATAATGAAAATCGATCATTTTATTATTATCAGAAACTAGTGAAATAGGGGATTGGGAGCTAAATACAAGCATATTTAAGAATATTAAGATATCGTGATATAAATATTTAAAGATCATAATTTTCATATATTTTTCATTATGCATTAAATTGATATATTTCCGTCATTTTTTACCTATTTTTGTGAAATTAAACTGCAGCTGTATGATCTAACATTGCAAAGAAATATAAACGAGTTTCTTGTCCACTTTAATTTTATCTTGTCATCTTCAAACCCAACTGAGTTTTAAACAACATCCATGAAAAAAAAGTAATTGGAGAGAATATTACAGAAGATATATACAAGAGTATTTTGTTTGTTATAACGTCCTTCAATACATTAAATTCTAACTGTGTTTTAAAACACAGTTATTAGCAAAGATTACAATTTTGTTTGAAAGTTGTGAAATCGTTGAAACATAAAAATATGCGATATTTGAAGATAGGAGAATAATAAGATCCTGCTGTATTTAGTTAGAACCGTACAAATATATGCTTAATAAATAGTACTTCAGCTGCGAATCTATTTATTTTAGCCTTCATCGAGCTAAATTTACTATCTTAGCATCGAACGGATTAGATGTCTTTATGTGGCCATTTTATTGGGTATATTTTTCTACCGTTACAAAAACCGCTCCTACTATGAGCCTGTTAACTACATTCTTCAAGGTTAATTGTCATATGTTTGATTTATATATGGTGTTGTTACTCTGCAAAGATTCTAAAAAAGAGTGTTTTTGTATAACATCATTGGTTAGTATTGTTTTTATTGCTCGATGTGGTTGATTACTAGAGCTTCATTCTATCAGTAAACATTTACTTGGTAAATAATGCTCGAAAAATGAAATTTTAGCAACAAAGCAATGCATATAAATTGAACTGGAAGCTGAATCTTTTATTAGATAAATACAGAGAAGACAGAAATCATCAACGCAAACAAATTATAAATAAATGTATGTCTAGACAATTTCATCACGTAAATGTTCAAGGTAGATCTTCCACATGTTGATATTCGTTAAATATCAGCATACTGTTACAGTACGCCGTGTCTTAATCACTGAAATATAGATAAGTACTTCTAATCGACTCAAGCAACGCGTCAGCTTTTGCGTAACGTGTAACAATAAATAAAATGTATTCTAACCTTGAATAAATAAATTTACGTTAGTAAGTTAAGTTATGTTAAAATACGCTAGTTTGATATAATTTAAAGACACTTATCATTCGTGTAAACCGTCACAGTATGAACACCTAATTACATTCCATGAACATATAACGATATTTTCTTTAAATTTGCAATTTTTGTTTTTTTCTTCAACTATGCCATTTACACGAGCTCGAAATCTCACAACCTTTCTATCAATAATACATCAGGCGTCTTGAACTAAGACAATTATGAACCTCGTATTATTTTGTTGAGATAATAAAATCCTACTATCGCGTACTCAGACACAGTGACATCGAAATATTCTGTTATGCAAATGAAAACGCTAATACGATTTTGTAAATAAAGACAGGAGTAGTAATGGAATAGGACGACTGCCTAAAATGTAGCATGAAAATAGCAGAGGTTTTTGACAGCGTCTCGTGACATGCGAGTAAACACGCGTCTTCCGGTTGGACGGCTCGGAAGGACTTGCTCGAGTTGTCTCTTGGAATGCAAATGAAGATCGAACGACGAACGAAAGCGTACACCGAAACAAACTTAAAGTAGAAATTAGTTGAAATGATTCACGCGACAATATGCTTTTGGAAACGATGTTCTCGAGTCCCGATGTTCCTGCGTTTATAGGAGCGTTGCCAGGACTCAAGGTCGATTTCCAACCGAAGCAGCCGTGATAAACACCCGTGAAAATCGTAAACGCTTGCGATGAATAATCCCAGCTGTTGGCTGTTCCTTGTGTCGCGTCCACAAGAACTTATGATATTAACAGTTTGAGATTCCTTCTGTTAGCTTTTTTCGATATATTTCCACCGATGTTCCATAAACTGTTGGCACGGTAATGTGTATACAGGGTACCATGAAATTGTGGAGACAGGAGAATAAGTGATTTTGCAAATGATAGTAAAGTGAAATTGTTGAATGAAATTGTTTTTATATACGGTTTTACCGCATTTACTGTCACCGAAGCGATTAAAGATTTTATTTAATATTTTTATTTTGAATAAATCTTACCGATGCAATAGTTTGTTATAGTTATTATTCATAGTTTCAAGCAGGCAGTACGTACAGTAGTAGTTAATACTTACTAATTTTTAATTAGGTAAATGTATCAGTTCTTAATAGTATAGCTGTAGATTTGTGTACCAATTTAAGCGTCAAATATAACAGTCAAAGTTAGCACAATCGATTTTTGAAGTTGATTAAGTACGTGAAAGTATCTGTAAAGATAACTAACATTTCAATGTGATAATTTTGTTTATTTTTGTAAAAAATATCGTGACTTGTGGCAGTGCCTTTATACAAGATTTGACAAACGCATTTTCAGTAGTTGATTCAAGATTTATCTATCACATATTACTTTTTCAATACAAAAAATAAAAATATAAAGGAGATATATCGTTTATGTTGCACTATTTTTTGGATTACACGAGAGAGTTTAATGTTTTATTGGTTTGAAATATATAAGCGAAAATATTACGGTTTCTAGTAGGAAATTGTAGTATTCACGGCATATTAATAGGTAATGGTGATTGCTAACCTGAATCCAGTGAGGATTCTGTGAAACTGTTACAATGGCCTGTTATAAATTTATCTGAAAATTAAATTTTTGAAATTTATAAATTTAGAAAAAAATTAATTTATTCACTTTTATATTTTTATATTATATTATATAATATAAGTAGTACAAATAGTATGCACACATTTTTTACATTTTAATAATTTCAAACTTCAAAAAATTGAAAATTCGATAATTTGGAAGTTTGAACTTTTCGAATCAATTTTAGAAACACGGGCAAGGATATTAAACTTTTATGTTCAATTTATTACGTTTGATAACTGGAAATAACAAAATTTTTAATTTTAATAATACCGATATTGAAAATTATATATGTCCAAATTTTATAATATACAAGATATTATTTGAACATAAAATACTGTTGTAAACTTAGACATTTACAAATATGGAAAGATTAAATTATTTAATTTCTAAATTTACAAATGTGCACTATTGGGAACTTAATAATTTTGAAACACAAAAATATTAAATTAACAAATTTTTGAACCCACAATTTGAACACTTGTAAACTTAGAACATAAAAACTTACGAACACGGAGTTATTAACTCTTTTTATTAATCAATTTGAAAATTAAAGAATTTAATAAGCTGAAAATTTAGAAATTTTCGAACTTAGAAATTTTAAATTTAGAAATCACAATATTTAGGGACTCTGCAATTTAGAAATGAAAAATTTGATAACATGGTAATTTGGTGAATTGTCAGTTTGATAATTTGGCAACTTCGAGTTTTCGAGTTGTACGTACTAAACAATTTAGAGATTTAGAAATTAAGTATGGAAACGTCGAACTTTAAAATTGTCAAATTCCGACGTTTGGAAATTTGAAAATTTCATAACTTCAAATTTTCACACTTCCAAGTTTGCAAATGCTTTAGTTTTCCAATTTTCAAATTTAGAAGTTTCCGATACATAGGTATTTACGAACGAAAGAATTTCGAATTTCGAAATAGTAAAGTACAACGATATCTGTCTGTTTAAATTCTCGTAACTAGAGATTTAGAAGTTCTGAAATTTAAAAATATACAAATGTCAAATTTAAAAAATTACACATATGAACAGTTGGATATTTGACATATTCAAAACATCGATTTTCTACATTTCTAAATATACAAATGTTTAAATCAAAAAATTTACATTTTCTTAAGTCTACAGGTGTGGATGTATTACATCTATAATATATTGTTTAATTTGCAAATTCATTTGAAATTCGGAGTGAAGGAAATTTATAAGTTTATGAATTTAGAAAAAAATAAATATTTAATTTTACAAGTTTCATTACGTAAAATTGACAGTTTTTCAGTGCCAACAAGTTAGTTATAGTCTCTCGTTTACACATCACGTTGCCACAGCGTCTTTTTTCATCAATGTGCTAGAATGAAGAACATAAATATTGTTTTCAAATAAAATCTCAAATCGAATACTTTGTATGATTTGAAAAGTTCGTAAATTTGATCAAATTTTAACTATTTGAATCAATTAGAAATAATAAGAACGTCGGATTTCAATAATGCGCAAGTGATGGGAGAAGCTTGAGTAATACCAGAATTTCCGTTTCTCTTTGTGTCTTTTCCTGTATGCAAACACGTAGAATCACGTTTATTTTCTATAATAATAAAGGCTACTTCTTTTACATAAGTGATGCGTTCTTTCCTACCGTCTAATATTGGCGGTTTTCGCAAATTACACTAACAAATGTGACAGCTCTTCGTTAAGATTACCAGAAGTATTCCATGTTGTTTCTTTTTCAAAATTGTTCCGCCACTTCGTTCGCATTGCAATCAATATTTTAAAATTAACGGGTGAAATTAATGAATTAATGGATTTCCCGTTCTAGCAACTCTTAATTTTGTAAATTTTTTCAGTATTTAATTGTCTGAATTCGTACCACATCTTAATAACGTACCACATTTGTCGTAATAGACAACGTAGATGAATGTTCAGATACTGCTTCAGTAAAGAACGATGAAATAATAAATAATTCGTTTACAGAATGATAGATTGGTGCAACAGCCTTTCGTTATATAGCCAGCAATTCTAGAAGCTGGCCAACAAAATGTCTCCTTTGATATTGTCGACGTTTCTTAACAACGTTGGACATAATTATCAATAATTCTACATAGCCTGAATGTACTTTGAAAGACATTCTGTAAACCAGTGTACAACTGTTCCTATAAGAGTAAAATGCGTCATACTGATGTATAAATGATGTATATTCGCAACAGACAATTTTTCTTTTGATAAATTTCAAATTTCCATGTTTCTGCATTTTTCAATATAAAAATTTCCAAATTTCAATACATGCAAATTGTTAGTAGCTGAAGTCCCACATTTAGAAATTCCCAAATTCCCAAATTTAAAAGTTTTAAAATTAAAAATTTCAATATTTATAATATTCCTAAATCTCTAATTTCTAAAATTCGTAAATTTTCAAGTTTCCATATTTGTAATTTCGTAAATTTCTAAGTTTCTAAATTTTTAAACGTTTGCATGTCCAAATTCCAACATTTAACAAATTTCCATGTTATCAGATTAAATTGTTAAATTATTGAATTATCAAGTTATCAGATTATCAAATATGCAGCATTTCCAAAATTCACCGAACTCCAAATTGTCAAATTCGAATATTTCCAAATTTACCAGCCCCAAATTTGTATATTATTATAGTAAATACTGAAAGGTCCACAATTGAAATTGTGAAATTCACAAATTTGTATGTTATTAGATTTCAATATGTTCAAATCACCAAGGTACCAAAATACTAAATTATCAAATTACTCAATGGCCAAATTATTAAATACGAAATTACTGAATGATCAAATTACCAAATTACCTAATTATCTAATTATCACATTGTTGAATGCACAAATTTTTATGTTATCAGATTTCTAAATCTTAAAATTATCAAATTAACAATTACTAACAAAGGAACATATCCAATCTGAACACTCCGATTTTAATGAAACTTACGTGGACGATAGTTCTCAAGAAAATATTTGACACTTATTCTTTTATATCGGCCATCGTTCACATTGAAGGGATGATAACAGCCCTCAAAGTTAAGGGCTGAAAGTATATTTTTGTGAATACCTCTGGAACTAAAGGTGATAATGGAAAGCTCTTTTTTGCAAATTGTGAGCCTTTAAATAGCGAATTATTCTGCCAAAGAAAATTTTAATAAACCTCATTTGTTTAGAAACTTTATTGTTTTTGTTTCATTTTTTTTCCTAAATGTTAATCTATTTTCTTGTAACTTTGTGTATATAAACTATAGACGAAAATAGAGGATACGTGTTTTTTAAATTTTTCGTTTTTAGCGAGGTATATTAGTTATATATGTTGAATAATTAACAACAGAGTTTGTTTGTCTCCAACAAACGCAACGAATATTTATTATTTCCGTTACTTCTTTGCGAATTGCATCTTTCAGTTCCTGGAGGGACCGTAATGCATTAACATACACATTGGGCTTTAAATATCCGTACAGAAAAAAGTGTAGAGGAGGCCATTCGTAATCGCCACTTTTCGAAATGAAGCGATTCGGGAACAATCTTCTTCTTTTCAACATCGGCCCGAACACCTGAATGTTCTCGTTGCTGCTCTTTGGACGCTGTCTTGCACTCTTTGCACGGTCCCGAAGATTACCACTATCGCGAAACTTATCAATAATTTGCGATACAGTTTTCCACGTATCGTTAAAATTGTGTCCCTACATCCGCTTCACACTATGTAAAGTTTTGATAAATGAGAACCTTTCTCTAAAATATACTTCTACAATGTCAACCCGTTGTCCAGGCGTTAAGTTGTTCATGGTGAATAATAATGTTATAAAATATCCTGTCGAATGGTCTAATGTGTTCTTCGAAATGTTTACAAATAGCAATTGTTTTAGCGTTCAACATATAGTACCTACACTTGGCGTACCCTGTACATAACATTCGCTTGTCAGTCCATCTTACTCTGGTCACGTATGCAGGGTGTCTCGTAATAAGTGTAAGACCCGTAAAGGGCTTGTCGGGGAGGTGATTCTAAGTAAATTTTTCCTTTGTGAAAATCGGGTCTAGGCTCTCGTTTTCGAGTTACTAAGGAAAAACATCGATCAATCAGAGTGCGCGAATAGCACACGCTCAGCCGCGAGAGCGAAGCCCCGAACATAAGGTCGATCGCAGATGCGAACAAACAAGTTAGTATCGTGCTATGTTACGTCAAAGTTAAAGCACTCATAAACTTGTCTTCTCCCTTATTCAGTAAAAATGAATAACTGAACATTATTATTCCCAAATTCCCAGTCTCCCAAATTTTCAATTCCCCAAATTCCCAATTCCCCAAATTCTCAAGTCCCCGAATTACCAATTCCCCAAACTCCCAATTTCCCAAACTCCCATTCCCCAAACTCCAAATTCCCCAAACTCCCAATTCCCCAAATTCCCAATTCCCCAGATTCCCAATTCTCCAAATTCTCAATTCCCCAAAGTCCCAATTCCCCAAATTCTCAATTCCCCGAATTACCAATTCCCCAAACTCCCAATTGCCCAAGTTCTCAATCCCCCAAATTCCCAATTCCCCAAATTCTCAATTCCCCAAATTCCCAATTCCCCAAATTCTCAATTCCCCAAATTCTCAAGTTCCCAAATTCCCAATCCCCAACTTCCCCAAATCGCACATAAAATTCTTTTATCCCTTATTCCATAAAAATGTATAACTGAACATTAGTATGTGCGATTTAACATTGACGTAACATAGCACGATACGAACTTGTTTATTCGCGTCCGCAATCGGCCGTATGTTCGGGGCCCCGCTCTTGCGGCTATTCGCGCGGTCTGATTGGTCGCTGTTTTTCCTTTATAACTCGAAAACGAGAGCCTACACCCCATTTTTGCAAAGGAAAAAGTTACTTAGAATCACCACCCCCACAACCCCTTCACGGGTCTTACACTTATTACGAGACACCCTTTATATACGTCAACGTATATTTCCAATCATACGTACAACCTGAAACCGTATTCTCAATTAGAAACAAGTACATATGTATTATATGTATGTTGATAGATTAATATTAGAACTATCAATAGTTAAAATTCTTTCTGATAAAATCAGTCGCAATGACCGGTCTTCAAAAAATACGTGATGACCTAATATTTTTATATTCATTGATTTATTACTATCTTACAAAAGTAATTCTATGTTACGGAATTATAACTACGACATAGTGACAACTATAATAACTATAATAGTGCAATTGGATGTTACATTTATTTTTTCCCAAATAAGATAAGAGAGATTATTGTTGTACGTCCAATTTTTTCGTTATTTTCATCATAACGTTCAAAGTAGCTGATTTCGTTCGTAGAACTGTTGTAACAATTTAAACATGTTTTTCCCCTTTCAATCGCCGTGTACATATACAGAGATAGGAAAATTGATTCGTATCCGTAGGTAAAAATAATCTGAATCAAACTGTGCGTTCGGGAATTAATATTGAACGTTTCTGGGATATGTTCAAGCCGTACGTCAATGTTTTGCAGAATAACAGCGATATTTCGGACTAGAATTCTCGTATATCATTTCGCACGTGTCTTGAATAGCAGGTCTTTGTTGCGTTCTTCTATGCTCCGGCTTCTCCAATATTTATTTATTCACTTATTTCAATGTTCCAACATTTTTCGGCCGAGATCTTTGGATCTCATCATTGGTACTTGTTTGTAGGAAAGATCTGCACAAATTGATATATTTTGCAATTTTTTATTTGTGCAATCTGTGTTTGAATTAATTATTTAGTAAGAAGAATAGTAAATGTATTTTGATAATAATAAAAATATGATGCAAATGTAAAAAGAAATAAACTTGAGAATGTTTGGTAAAATTAAAATTTATGAACTTAATTCATCATAAGGCAAGTTGACGCTAAACCTCACGGCGTATAATGTATACATAACTTGAAATAAGAAATATAGTAAAAAAAGAAACAAACGAACTATAAAATGTATTAGTCGCTACTATTGATAACTCACTTAAAATTTAACGTTATTTTGAACAAACTATTTATACGTTAGGATCCTAGTTTTCTTATTAATACTGAGTCTTCTTTTATTACATGAGCTGTATTAACAATGTGTTCCGATATATCACAACAATTTATTTTGGTAGCATAATTCTGATTCGATTTTATAGAAAAAAAAAGAAAAGACAAATTAGTTAAGAATAAATGACGTAAATCAATACAAATTACTGCATCAATATGACCTAAAGATGATAGAAACATCTTCAGATAATATTGTGGAGTATATAAACAGAGTAACGAGATGTAATAACTTTGTCTTTAAAATAAAAGAGTTTTTAATTTGTCTATGTTAATTTTTTCCAATTATAGTGTCTAAGAAGTCAAACTAGTTCTGAAGATAACGGTTTGTATGCATAGTATCTCTAAATGGATTGAGAAGTACACATATACAATTAACTTTTTGCCATGAGGAAGAAAATGGTTAAACTGCAATTCGTAGTATTGGTATACATATATATGTATACATGTTGTGTCGTAATAAACAATTAAATAGTACATTGTAGTAAACTTTACTGCATGTAATTATGTATACATAATGCTCAGACAATTTCTCGTGTATCTGCCCATATATCACGTTGTCCCAATTATGTTATCCGTTCAACATCATAATCACTTCAGACTGTTGAAATCAATGTAATTGATTGATTTGAATATGAATGTGGAACTCAATACGGACAGAGTACATAAATTAATACTTAAATATCAATCATTTTATGTGATTCGGATAAAGATTCAGTCATGTCTATTCAAATAAGTCCCATATGGTGTCTCATCTGACCACAACATGAAATAAGTATTTATTGGTATAGATGAAATTTTTATTCGCGATTTGAAATTTAATGTTGAAAACAAATTTTTCAAATAAGGAAGAGGAGGATTTCTATAATTGTGAGCAAAGAAACATCTTATTTCTTCTTTTTAAATATTTTTTAGTGCATGCGTTATTTATATTTTATATAAATATTTATACTTTTATATTTCATAATCTTACATTTTATTTTTATAATTGTATATAAAAAATATTGCGGACATAATTACGTGAATTCACAGGGTAGATCACTGGTACACCAGCTCAATTTTTTTTGTAAGGAGTTTTGTGTTTTGTCAAAGATTTCATCATAAAAAGATAGTAACGATATAAAAATACTTTGATAACTATACTGATGCATGCAAAAAGAAAGCCACCAAAACTTAAACCGTAGTCGATTTTTCTTATACAGCTTTTTTAATGTCTACACTAAAATTAATTATTCAAAGACAGAATATTCTCTTATCAATTATTGTATAAATATTTAGCGATGCAAATTTCATAGTCAGTAGAAAACATTTTCGAATTTATGAGAAGGTATACAATTGATGAAGTCGGTTTCTAAGGCCATACCGTCCATTTCTCACATTCTAGACTGTGTGTATAAATTATGTAGAAAACTAAAATAGATTTCAGTTATATAACAGAATAGTTTATTTAAGAACAAGTAGATTTTGGATCATGAAGGTACTTAATAAATTGAATATAATGATAATAGATTTCAAATCTTTCTTAATTTTATTTACCAAAGTTGTAAGGATCATTTTTGTCTGCATTACCTTATTTATTTGACAAATGTGAAAAAAGTCATTGTAGAGATTTTAAACGTTTAACTTTCTTCTATCACATTATTTGCTTGTAAATTTCCAAATGCCATTTCCTAAGTTTCTAATTCTCAAAATGAGAAATAACTTTTCAAATTGTCAACTTCACAAAAGCTTTAACTTGTAAGTACATTGTCAAATTTTTAATTTCCTAGATTTCCTAATGTTCAGCATTCCAAATTGTCCAATATCCAAATCCTCAAAAAATAAAATTTTCAGAAACCTAAATCAGCAAATCTTCCGATTCCTAAATTGATGCGTTCTGAATCCTCAACTTTCTCGATTTTCAAATAACCCGAAACTTCCAAATTTGTTGGAACCTCAAATCATCAAATTCTCAAACTCATGAATCTTCATATTTTAAAGCTTTCAGATAGCAAATTTCTCAAATTTCCAAACTGTCAAATTACCATAGTTTCTAATCTCCAAATCCGAAAATTTCTATATACTTAAATTCCACAATATCCCAATATCTAAATACTCTAATAATCAGATTCCCAAATGTCCAAATTGTACAATTTGCATGCGACAACATATCCAAATAACTCAATTCCAGATTTCTATAAATCGATCTGAAAGCATTTTCATTACACCATAAAAGGATCCTAAAGATCTTGATCTGTCATTTTAAAGGAGATGTGCTTTATAAATATATCTATATTTATTATTATTTCTCCAAAAGAGCAGAAAAATGTACATCTACTTTACTTTTGTCAATTAGAATCAGTAAACGGACTTTGACCGATTTAGTAATCAATAGGTGATCAAGTCATTATATTCAAATTATTATGTTACCTTTTAAAAATATAGATCAGATACGATTTGTATTAGTTTAACAATGGTATTGATACTCGAGACATGTATTACAGAATAAAAGACTGGTGTAGATATGAGTATATTAAGTATTACACATCTCGGCCTCGTGTTAGGTTGAATGAGAGGCTTGCTTTGAATTAAAGCAACATTGTGCTGAATAAGATTTGATTTTTATATATTTAGGATTGCAAATTAAAAATTTGGGGTGACAAAGTATTAAATAATGGTATCTTCTGTAATATAGTATTCGACTTATGTTTAAATGTGCAATTTTTACTTTTAATTGCACATATTATTCTTAAAAAATAATACATTGTAACAAAATGTACAGTATATTTTATTGTAGAAATAAGATTTGCAATATAATGTACAATATATTATGTTGTAAAATTAATATATTGCCACAAATGTACAGTATGTTTTTTCTACAAAAAATATAGAATATTTTGCTTGAATATAATAATTTCACGGGTTGTATATTAAATAGAAGGCAAGATGAAGCAGTTTCATAAATTATAAGAAATGGAACGTAACATGTTATTCGCTAATGTTTACCAGACAAGAAATTAATGATCTTAATTTCACTGTTTCATGCTGGTTTAAAGTAATTGTCCCACCCATCATCACTTTGTGGTATATGATGAACAAAATATATCGAAAGCTCGTCATAGAGAGTAGTTCGAGTTTGGCCACTTTCCTTTACATAAAGGTCAAGTTATATTCATTTTGCAGAACATCAAAGTGAGTCATATTTAGTTACAAACAGCTACTCATTTGTGTACTAATATAATAGTACTTTATGTTTGTACATCACCACCAAAATCTATAGAGCAAATTTAGGGTGTCTTTCGAGCTTACTTTCCAATTTTCAGGTCACATTCACAAATTTTATTAATTCTCAAGTTGCCTGGTTCCTAAATCTTTACACTCTTAAATTTTCTAATTGTACTATTTTTACATTTTCAACTATCTTAAACTCGCAACTTTCCATATCGCCAAAATACTAAATTTTTCCAAATCTTAATTTCTGTAATGTTTCCATAGTTTCAAATGCCCAGACTAAAAAATTCACAATTTCTTAAACTTCGAAAGTCCGAACTTTCTTGAAGTCCGAATTTGTAGATATTTAAATGTCAAAGTACATAAATTCCACTATCACGTATCCTTCACTGCCACAAATTCTTAAATACCTTTACGCTTACATTTCTAGACTCTCAAATCTTGACAGGCACAAATTTGTGTATCTTTAAATTGGTAGATTTCAATACCCGTAGACTTCCAATCTCAGTCAAGATCGCTTAATTTCTGTAGCCATAGATTCGCATATCTGAACACCCACAGATAGAAATTCCTACACACGTAGGTTCCTTACTTTCGAAGTCCCAAAATTCCTATGATTTCATATTTGTATGTTCGAAAATTCTCAACCCTTTAAATTCTTGTGAAAATCACCGAATCCCAAGGCTCTCTTTCTATGTCCTAAATTCACAAGTTCTGATGTTTGAAAATTATTGGGCCCCCAAATTTGATCATTATAAAATTCCTAAATCCCTATAGTCGTACATCTCCAAAATCGAAGATGTGCAAATTCTTAATCCACCTCAAAAGTTCCAAATGCCGTAAAACTCTATAAATTAACAAGTGAAAATCTTCTTGTCCATTCTTCGCCATATTTTCTCATTGAATGTAAAATTTGATCTTGTTCATATACAGTAGCGGACAAAAGTTTAAGACTAAATGGAGAAAACAAATAATTGATTTACTGTTCATAAAAACTATAAAGAGTGTTCTACTTTCGGTGTTAACTAATTAGACATTTATTTATACATTTATAAAAAAAATTTCATTTTGATATTTTGCTCAGTAGCGAAGTGACAAAAAGAGGCACGAAGTTCGTATAATATTTCAAATCAAATCATCGTTTCAAACTTTTGTCCGCTACTGTATCTCGATATAACACGCAAACACTGATATTACTTCTTTAAAGTATAGATCGTTTCGTTATTATGTTATAATTAAGTTCACAGCCCTTCGTAACGCGCGTACATCGTTCCAAAATTCTACCACAGTGAGCTCAAAAAATGATAAGAAATATGGTAAAGGATTATCAGTCAAAAGGGTGCTCGCTTTCGTTCAGAATTATTCGGCGAATTTCGATGAATAATTTTGTAGCTTTTCAAATGCGACGGCCAGCAAATTCAGTTAGCACTCTAATATTATAGTTTGCTTTAAATGTACCATCACGTATGTGAAATTCTACTTGTCGTAAAATTTTAGAACTCGAAATGGATCGGGAAAGATTGAACGCAGGTGACGACGGAATGTTGAATCTAAAGTTTGATCCGAGTTTCTTGCGCAAATGTGAAACGAATTAAGGTTTCGCGTCGTGTTTACGGCAAAGTGCCATTCGCCTTATCCTTAATCTTGTGATGTAACCTGTGAAATTATTTATAACGCACGTAGAACATTGTTTAATCCATATTTCCTGTACATCGTCAAAGCCTGTCACGCAGTTGCCTTTTGCTTGCCAATTTCGAAGAGTTTTTAAGCAGAATGATCGTCATTTATTAGGAAGTTTCCGTTGTGCGATGATACTTAGTAGCTTAACTATGATCGAAGTTGACTTTTTAATTTGTTGGCACTGTCGGTGAATCCGTTGCGAAGTCCGATCATTCCGCTGTAATTAATTTTAGAATTTAACTGCAGAACGATGTCAAAACGTTCCGAATGAATTATTCGAAACGATCTGTAACCTGAATCTCAAATACTGTAACGTGTTTTGAAACATTTTTTTCATCGTAAAAATAAAGGTACCAGTCATGAATTTAAATGACGCTTTTACTAAAAAACAAATGCAACGTTTTAACCCCTGATAGATATCTTACCAGGTTATGTCTATATGACACAGCTATTAGGGAAATTCCTAATGTAATTGTAAGAGCCAAAACTGAATTTCTCAGGAAAATAATTATTTGTTTGTCAAGGTGTTATTTATTGACAAAATGGGCTGAACCTTGTTTTTGTAGGCGTCATGCTTCGTTTTTGTTTTAATATACTGAAAGCTTGTTGATTAGTAATAGGAAGGGTTTCATATTTTGAAAAAAATGAATGTCGTTCAATTGAGATCAAAGTACCACGTGTTCTTAATAAAAGTACAGATTTTTACTAAATATAATTATACGTTCTACAGCAAATTTTGCAATAGACAAAATAAAAAAAAAATGTGGCAAGTTCTAGAAAGTAATAGCAGTTTTTTAATTAACGGAGGAAAAGATAAGTGAAGCCGATAAATCGTAATGGCAGTGGTTCATTGGCATATTCAGCCTCAAGGAAATTACTTGTGTATAATAACGTTCTACGTTATTTACTTAAAATTCTAAAAATAGAAAATATCTAACAACGCGTGTACTCACATTTACTCTAACAGCGTTCTGTAAACTATTCTTGTATGAAAAGATAACAAGTTTTAAAGTAAAGATAACAGGATTATAAGATGATTCAGGTTATTATTTACATAATTTCTCACAGAGATGTACACATTAGGGTTTCTGTCTTAAAGAAAAGAAATACGAAATATTCTAACATTTTTAATTAAAAATCAAAAAGATCAGACTTTAGTAGATCCTCGTTATGTAATGCCAAATGAAAGCATTTTCTTTTGTCTTGTTAATTGCAATGTAAATAAAGTTTAATACATGTTATAAATTATGAAATTTATGACTGTTTTAGAGAAAACAATTACATTTGTCATAGCTTAAAGCAGTGAATCTCAACTTTTTGTTCCGTGCATGTTCCGTGCACATGATCAAACTACAAGAATGATAATACTTCTAAGTAAATTACGTCTCCAATTTCTTCAGTTTCTCTATAGAAGACGTAATTTACTTGGCAGTATTAACATTCATGTATTTTGATCGTACACACGTATATAAAATTAGTGAACCACTATTTTTTGATATAATAAGCTTCTTTTTATCTCTGCAAAATAGGAAAAGTCATCGATTTCCATAATTTCTGACATACATTAAACTTTGCTTATAATGTAGTTGGTTAAATTGAAGAAGAAAATTCTTATAGCTGGCAATATATAACGAGGGTCTAGTGAAGCCTGATCTTCTCGATCTTTTATTTAAACTGGATTATATTCTATTGTAAATATGCTACATAAAATAATGTATTCGAAAATATGAAATTTCTGTATCTAACTGTTCGTATATTTAACCCTCTGTCTACCAAGCGGGTCCATTGGACCCGACTGTATGTAGATACTGCGGTTATTTAAACTTAAAATTCTTGGGATCTAAATTACACTCATGGACAAAATTAAGTGGACATTGCAGAAATGTAGGAAATGTTTTGTTTTATTACAATGTTGTAAATAAATTTTAAATTTAGAACGTGAGATATTTTTGTAGACTTGAAAAAACATTTATTTAATGTATATAATTGTGCAATAAAGTTTTGATTTATAGGCATTATTAGTTAATTAAATTTACCTTTTGTTATTTATGATACCTGTCCACTTAATTTTGTCCACGACTGTATGTACCTACTCCAAAAATACGTAATACAAAGATATTACTTATAAAATTATTAAATATATAAGTTCAAAGTGAATACATATACCGTATATTGTACATGGGTCCATTGGAACAAGTACGGTAGATAATGAAAGTTTTTCTTACGGTAGACAGAGGATTAAGTATGTGAATATATGCATATTCGAAGACACGACTATTCGACTATTTGTAATTCAAATATTAGGCCTATCAGAAAGTTCCATCCGTTTTTAGAACAAAACAAATGAGTAAATGTTTCACGCCCTGAATAAACTCTATTGAATAATATAATTGCTATTATTAATGTCTTCTTGCCAGCAAGATAGTAATTTATATATCCCACTTTTAAAAAATCCCTTATCTCTAGAGACCTAACATTGAATCAATGCTTGTCTGATATCTTCTTCGTTCTTGAATTTTTTGTCCTGCAAAAAATTTTGTCAGGTCAGGAACACGTGATAATCAGAGGGTGCTAGTGTGGATGTAACAGAATTTCCCATCCTAGTTTTACGACTTTTTGACGAGTCCCCAAAGCAGCATGTGGCCTGTCATTATCATGAAGCAGTATGATGTCCTTCCTATTGAACGTCGCCAGTCTCATTTTTTGGAAATGCTGTTTTAATTTATCCAATTGCTTACAGTACCTCTCCGAATTTCGCTCTTCGTTTGGTTTCAACAGCTCAAAATGTATTGGTCCTCGAATGTCCCACCATATACACAACATTCTTTTATTCGGGCTCAATTTTGGTTTAGAGGTGGAAGGCACAGGTTTTCCGGGATCACAATATCCCCTTTTCCTTACGATGTTTTCATAGGTTATCCACTTATCATCCGCAGGTATGATTCGGTCCATGGAAGGTTCGATTTTGTTCCGTGCAGCTAGAGATGTGCATATGATGATTCAATCATTCAAATTCTTCTCATTCAATTTACCCATCTCGAATAGTTCCACAGAAATCCTAGTTTCCGAATATAGTCCGAAATGGCTTGTTAGCCCCATTAAGCTTCTTCGTGATCTCCGATGTTGTCAAACAAGAATTTTTGCGTATCATGGTCTTCACAATATCGCCATAAATCAGAGATGGCCGCCCAGAGCGTGTCTTATCACTAAGGTCGAAATTACATGCTTCAAATTTGTCGAACCATCTCCTACACATTCTATCCGAAACAGTATCTGCTCTAAGAATTTTTACCAAGTTTCGACACGCTTCGGTAGCATTTCTATCCTGTTCGAATTCATAGGACACATAGTGCCGCAAATGAACTTCATCAGTACCTACCTATGTTTTCACGATCGCGTCTACCTTAATAATGACATGATATATCTTCACTGTAGTTAATTCCGATGGGCACATGTGTACATGTGTAGTTATAAGAAGACACGGCTTTACATGGCTTAGAAGAGCATGCCTACACGTGCTCTTTTATATATATATATATATAAAATAATTTATATATATATATATATATAACTTTTACATATATTTTTAAATTTATCTTAAAAAGTAAAAGTCTGATAAAAAATCGAATTATAGCACGCAATAGTGCAGATTTCCATCTTTAAAAAGCACCTAAAGAAAGTTGCAGCAACCTTTTTTCGCGTCGTTTCCCGCATTGCTATTTTGCGTTTGGCATCTTAAAAAAAAAACATTGCAAGTTTCTTTGGGTGCTTTTTAAAGAGGAAAATCTGCTATTCAATTACGTATAAATTCACCGACTATACATATAATCTATAAAGATTGTTTGTTTCTTTCTGCACCTTTTAATATCTATATCGTCAATAAATATTTTCATTGCAAGTAGTAATACTATTAGACTGTAACATGAAATGTCCTATTTTTAAGATTAACTTTAAATGAACATAACTTTTTTACTAATAAATATTTTTAATCGAAATAACAACCATTGGATTCTATACGTCTTTTCCAACGAGTTACAAGTTTTTTAACTCCATTTTGATAAAACTCTGGCATTCTGCTGTTAATAAATTCTTGAACAGTGTCTTGAACGTTCGCTTGATCCCTAAAGGTTTTTTCGTTGAGGAAGTGACTTAAATGTTTAAAAAAATGAAAGTCCGTCGGTGACAGGTCTGGGGAGTAAGGAGGATGCGGTAGTACTTCATAATTTAAAGCATTCAGCTTTTGCACTGTGATATGTGACAGGTGCGGTCGAACATTATCATGGAGCAAAATTGGACCCTTTCGATTGACCAATATCGCTGATATTTCTTTCAATTTTGGATGCATTCTTTCAATTTCGATGCAGTACTTCTTGGATGTGATGGTTTCTCCCGCGTTTAAAAAATTGTAATGGATCACACCGGCCATTGACCACCACACTGTGACCATTACGTCTTCTTCGGATGTAAAGCTGGCTTCGGCATGCGTCATGGCTGTTCATTTGCATCTAACCATTGAGAAGAACGTCGCCTGTTATCATATAAAATCCATTTTTCGTCACATGTGACAATGCGATGCAAAAACGGATCATTTTGATTTCGAATCAGTAGCGAATTGCATATTTCGTAACGATGAAGTTTTTGTCGATCGTTCGTGTTGGAAATCAAAGCGTCAAATTGTCAGTTTATATGCACAAACAAAGCAAGCGAAGATCAGATCTGACAATTGAAACTCTGTTCCTGAAGGTAGATATAAAATATCCCTAAAAATTTTAGTATTATTCGATAGAACAAAATTTAAAACACTGATAAATCAAAATCGGACATTTCAGATGTTACAACCTAGTATTATTACAATTATAAATAACATTTGTAATGTTATTTCTAAATATCTGCAAAATCATTGTTGGAATTTGTAAACAGAGTTGTACAAATTTATAGGTGAAATAATGGACCAGTTGTGTAATACCGAGTGTTGTCTAACCAAAGGCACGTGAAAAACACAAGATGGTCTCTCTTACAGAAGGTGAATCATCGATATATTTTATCTAGCGAAACGTGCATGAACAATTTATGTGATTTCAACAGATTAAATCATCGATATATCTTATTTAGTATTGCCAGAATACTCTGTGAATCGTTGAATAGAGTGAGGTCATCGATCTCACATATTTACTATCTTCTACGAAGAATGAATCACCAATTTTAAATAATTCATAACATCTGTATTGTATAGGAAAAACTTAATTATGTAACCTTATCTATTATATGTATTGATAGTACACGTTTTCATTGGGTACAACAAACCCAACGATTATTTCTTCTAAATAATTAATAATTATAATGTAATTTTACAGGAATTCATTTGTCGAAATTTCCAGTTGCTTAATTTATTAAGTATTTTATACTTTTGCAACTATAGCACCGTACATAGTTATTTGTAGCCTTAGTAAAAGCTGACTAAAATGCTTATAATATTATGACGATAAAAATCTGCCTATGTGAAAATTATTCTTTTCATCGTATTTTTATCGACAATTCTAATCATATTTTCATGAATTTCTTTCCAAGTATTTCGTAAATAAATCCATAGCGATCTTTGCAACTTTGTACACTTCCTACTCTTTCGCCAGTGTTTAGTTACTGTCCTTCTATTAATATTAACAATTTTTTGATGTTTAATGATGCTTTTTCCGATTGTAACTGGTTCTATTACAACGTATGTAGTAGAGGCAATAACCAAAGTTGCATATACAGTGGCGGGGTCAAATACTTGAGTCCGCTTTACAATTTTAGACTAGAAGTTCAGGGACCCTGTGGGAGTCGATGAAATTTTAAAAATAGTCAATAATGGTCAAGGGATCAACTGAAGGTCGATACTCGAATATGCATCGACAATTGCTCGTTGTAATTAAGGTCTCACTGATTACAAAAAAAAATATTAAGAAAGTTGATAATTAATCGTTTATTAATACAATGCTATTATATAGCACTTGTAGGTAGCGTGGAAAAAATCATACAACATAAACATGAAAGAAAGAATACACCAAGATTATTTAATATCTCTTCAAAATTAATAATTTTTTTGAATACATACATTTCGTATGCAATAAGTGCAATATAAAAAAATACATACAACCAAAAGAAAAGTTCAAAACACGCAAAACTAATTTATAATCTATTAATTTTTAATTTATTTATATGAAATTATTTGTACTGTAGTTATTTATTTTGTATGTTAACATATTACTGGTACTTGACAATATCACTTATACTGTTGTAGATATACACTGAGCAACAAAATGGGTGTGTGTACTATATCATTTAATATCGTGTATTCCCGTCTCGTTTTTGAACAACTACAATTCAAAATTTAGAATGGCCGCCAACTACCCTTCAACAATTAGAGTCAACGTTACAACACATATGACACGAAATTCCTTAAGATGCAATTAGATCCTGTATCCATATACAGGAACATCTTCAAGTAGTTGTTCAAAAACAAGGTTGGAATACACGATATTAAATGATATAGTACACACACCTACAGACGCACATTCGCATACACACACAGACGCATACACAAACACACACACACACACACACGTACACACGATGCACAAAGTCCAACCAGCAACTTCCTCGTGGTGTGCATCGAATAACGCTAATGTTGGCGGTACCAAGCATAAGCTGGCTAAAATGGGTAACTTGTCAACGTTCATAACTCCGCCAAAAAAAATCGTAGGGACTTCAATTTCTCTTTCAATTTGTGCAGAAAAGATTGTACTTTGCAGCAATTTTTGGAACGTTCGCGAAAAAAATTTACTGCACCCCGTAGAGCGCATCAAAGTATGCAAACTTTTTAAAATAAAACATGTCTTCGCATTAAAGAGGGTGGCGAGGGTGAGGAAAGGCTGAAGTCAAATTTGATAAATTGTACTCACAGTAGAGACTTCAAACATTGAATTGAAATAAGAATTTGTAACATATGACCATTTTTCGCGGAGTTATGATTACTTAAAGTTGAGTGAACTTTTGATAAAAATTCTTGTTACGCTAATTTTGTTGCTCAGTGTATATCAGTAAAAAATGTCACGTTGAAATATAACGGGTGTATTATACTTTAATTAATGAAACATAAATTGACGTATATTGTTTAACAAAAAAGGGGAGGACGATATCTACTGGATACACTATGATAGAATATTCTAATCAGAATGCAAATTTAATTGCAGTTATTTACGAATATCTCTTCAACTAAAGTTGTTCGCTGATTATGTGTATAGGAAAAATTGACTTTTAGAGTATCGCTTTTAATAGTGTAGTTTAAGGGGACTGAAATCGGCTAAGTATGACCTTTTCTATACAATTATTTTTCTAACTATTTAAGTGGTGGACATTGTACAACATATTGATGAGATAATTTTATCTTGAATTAATAATATTCAAATGACCTTAATATTTCATTGTACTGTGTTACTGAAATAAACTGATCGATATCCAACTGTAAATTGGAAAGTTACAGACCAAGAACAATCACGATTCAAAATGTTGAACATGTTGCTCCATTATCTATACGTGAACATACTGAAACGCTGTTATTTACAAACGCACGAATGTTGAGTAAATGTGTTTTATAAATCAACAATGGTTCGAAGTGCATAGGTGTACACTAAAACAATTGTCAGTTATCAATTATATCAGAATTTTATTATAGCTCTGCCAGTCTGACTGACACATTATAACACAAAAATTGTAACAAATTTCATACTGTTGTCGAAACTTGACTAAGGATTATAATCAGTCGTTGACATTCAATTAAACAATTTCATGTTATTATTAGACAATTATTATTATCGATAATATTGTCTATTTTCTTCTTTCCTTAAATTACGTTCGAGACATTTACTCAATTAATTTAATTTGAGCTGGGAGTGTTAATTTTGTGCGGCCTTAAGTTGCTTTCCACTATTTTAATAGAATGATACAGTAAAATGTAAAAATGTCTGTAAATTATGAATTGATAATGATATGAAAGTAGTATTATGTTACTCAGTTTTTATCATGCGATCTCGATAAAGTTTATGTTCTAAATAGCGAAACGATGTTAAGTATAATCAGCAGTGAACCTGGCTCCCCCGGGGAAAAGGTGGTAACGAAAGACGAAGAGGTCTTCCACTTGTTGATTTTATGGGATTTTAGAGAATTTGAAAATGTTGGCGGGGTAGTGAAATGATTAAATGCACGATTACAGTGAGATATATTATAATTGGTATAACAGCGTGGTTGTTAGCTACACGTGTCGGAACGAAGTGAACGAAGCGCAAGGATCGGCAAAGCGTCGTCCCGCAATGACAAAAGACGATCGGTCTGGATTGCCAACCCAGCAATATTACTTTACTAACAGAAAATTGTGAAATATTAGGTTGTAACATATGAAATGTCCGATTTTGATTTATCAGTGTTTTAAATTTTGTTCTATCAAATAATACTAAAATTTTTAGGGATATTTTATATCTACCTTTAGGAGCAGAGTTTCAATTGTTAGATCTGATCTTCACTTGCTTTGTTTGTGCATCTAACCTAATAATTTGACGCTTTAATTTCCAACATGAACGATCGCCAAAAACTTCATCGTTACAAAATATGCAATTCGTTACTGATTCGAAATCAAACTGATCCGTTTTTGGATCGCATTGTCATATGTGACGAAAAATGGATCTTATATGATAAAAGGCGACGTTCTTCTCAATGGTTAGGTGCAAATGAACAGCCACGACACATACCGAAGCCAGCCTTACATCCGAAGAAGACAATGTTCACAGTGTGGTGGTCAATGGCCGGTGTGATCCATTACAATTTTTTAAACGCAGGAGAAACCATCATATCCGAGAAGTACTGCATCGAAATTGAAGGAATGCATCCAAAATTGAAAGAAAAATCAGCGATATTGGTCAATCGAAAGGGTCCAATTTTGCTCCGTGATAATGTTCGACCTCACCTGTTACATATCACAGTGCAAAAGCTGAATGCTTTAAATTATGAAGTACTACCGCATCCTCCTTACTCCCCAGACCTATCACCGATGGACTTTCATTTTTTTAAACATTTAAGTCACTTCCTCAACGAAAAAACCTTTAGGGATCAAGCGAACGTTCAAGACATCGTTCAAGAATTTATTAAAAGCAGAACGCCAGAGTTTTATCAAAATGGAATTAAAAAACTTGTAACTCGTTGGACAAAACGTATAGAATCCAATGGTTGTTATTTCGATTAAAAATATTTATTAGTAAAAAAGTTGTGTTCATTTAAAGTTAATCTTAAAAATCGGACATTTCATATGTTACAACCTAATAGATTAAGGATTTGGGAGTATAGTAATTTGGGTATCGTGGAATTTGGAGATTTTATGATTTGACGACCAAAGAAAGTGGAAACCTTGTTAAAGACATAGGAACTTGTCAATCTAACGATATGGGGACCTAGAATTTGACACAGTACGTATGACAATATTAGGATTTGGAAATTACGAAATTGGCAAATCTAGAAATGTTGAAATTTAGGAATTTTGAAGTTTAAAAATGTTTGTACACTGTGGGATTTGGGAACTGTCGAACATGAAGATCTAGAAATATGCGACTTTCGGGATTTGAGGATTAAGAAATTTGTGAATCTAAAGATTTAACGATGGAGAACCGAATTTGTATGATATGTAACTCTAGATTTTGTAGATTTCAATATTTCAGAAGTTTAAAACGTAAAGCTTTTGAAATTTAGAAATGTAAAATTGAACGATCCAGAAATTAGTGATACTTGATAATTTCAAATGTAGGAACTTCGATATTCCAAAACTTGATAAGTTTGAAGAAATGACACTTCCGAAATTTGTAAACTTAAAAATTTAACAATACAGCACACATCGATCTAGGAATTTGGGAATGTAAATAATTTTAAGCTTAAAATGTGAATGTAATATAGAAGTGTAAATGTATAGTAATGGAACAAAATTTGATGTTATTTGTCTCGAAAATTTCTTTTATTGCATTGTTGTATATAACCAGGAGCGTATCTGAAGGGATTGCGCTAGCGTTATCATTGGTTTTGCGTCAATCATAATATTGTAAATGTTTATTATGTCGTGTGCCTTGGTGAGATTGGATACTGCTTTAATTCGGTCAAGATATTAGGTTGGTGCATATGAAATGTCGGATTTTTAAGTGAATATATAAAACTGCATATCTTTTTTCAAAAGCCGTTTATTTAATCAAAATATGATCCATTTGCTTAAGTACACTTTTCCCAACAAGATTGTAATGTATAAATTATTGTATTAAAGAAATTCTGATCTGTGGAGTCAATAAACTCTGATATTGAATTTTTCAGACTCTCTTCATTTTCACAGCGTTCAGCCCGTGAAAACGGTTCTAAATGTTTCAAAAATTGAAAGTTAGTTGACGAGATATCTGATAAATAACCTGGGTGTTAAAAAATTTCATGCTTCGACTCATTTAATTTCACGTCTCGGAGAAGTATTGGATCATGCCGATTAACGAGTGATGGATGTATAAGTTTCAATTTTTTTTGTGCACTTCTCAAACCAGCCGCTCATTTCGTTCGGTGACAGTATTTTCCTCGAACGCATGGTTTATATTGCCGGTAGCTCTTGCAGCATTATTGCCAAATTTATACTCGTATAAAAAAATTACACGAATATCGGCTGAATTCATATCGGTACAAAATACAAAACAAATAACAAAAGGAAACGCTTTTAAAAAAATCTTCTTAGTTGAAATGTGACACTGACAGTAGACAGTACGACTATGAAGAAGGTTGTGTCAAAAACGAAAGCATAAGGAAAACATGGTGACAATGGTTCACATGTACGGAAAATCCAACATTTCATATGCACCAACCTCATAGATAACAAGTTCTTACGTTAGAGATGTATCTTATGGCTCTGGGACCTATTATCTTTCTAACTGTACATTCGTATTCTTTGTCAGTTATACCATCCATCGCTGATAGAATCATCGCTTGATCTTTATTAGGGAAAGAGTCAGATTTCGTTGCATTTGCGTACAATTTGGCAGATTATGTTGCATTACTATTTTTAATAAGGTTAGTAAGGTTAGAGTGCGAGCGTCTGCGCTCAGGAGGTTTGCTTGGTTGTACAGTGGGTGTTGAATGATGTATTTGTGTACCAAAACACTTGTGACATTCCCACACGTGTTGTTGTGACATACAGTATTACACCATTGAAATTACAGATTACGTTTGCCACCAGTGAGTACCATATGGAGAAATTTAAAAATGTGAGGGTTTTGAAATTTGGTAACTATGAAATTTAGAAATTCAAAAATTTGGAAATTTGAAGAAGTGATGAACTTGTAGTTGCAGACTTAAAAAACATGAAAATCTTGGAATTGCAAAATTTACTGTATATCCTCTCTAAAGATGTCTACTTTCCAACGACCTGTATCAAGTTTTCCACTGAATATAAAAGCGTAGTACTATTACATTTATACTCGGTAGTATAACTTGTATTAATCAATTAAAAGGTGCCATATGTTGATTAATTTCATACATCGTATAATTGTTATATCTAACTTATATTAAATCCTCTTATAATTGTTAGTTGAGATTTATGTTCGTAATGAATGCATACTGCAATTGCAGTCTGATTAAATTATGTAATGGATTTACTAAATATTTCTTTATTATTTTTGGTGTATTGTTTGTTAATTTCTTCATGCTGCCGCATGTGGTAATTACATAATATAGTCTCAGTTATATTTTATTCATTTATGGACTTCATTTGATTTGTGCTATAATCACTTTTACTTTAACCGTTTAATGCTGAATATTACAATACGATACATATCCAAATTTAAAAGAGCTGCATGATAAATACAATTTCAGTTAAAATTGATATCATAAAATACATAAATCTCACATATATTTCAATTATGTTTCTGTTGTTCCTAAATATATGTATACACAAACGAATAGCGAAATTGATCCAGAAGTATATAAATAAAAATTGTTAGCACTATCCAAAAAATTTCTACCAGAGGGTGCAAATTTATAGGTTGGTTAATCATCGAATTATTTTCTTCTGTATCTTCTTTCTTTAAAAAATTCTTTAAGGTATTGCAATATACGGAAAACATTAATTTTGAGAAAGCTTTAGGTTCTTTTTACTATTTAAGGAGTATTCTTGTGGAGAAGTATTCAGCCAATGTTAGATTATCTGCCGTGGTTCATAACCTTTTGCAATGTTCTTGCAGTTTTCTAATTCATTTCTGAGAGAATTAGACGATTTTCCATTGAGAGTAATTTCGTGACATTTTCGCAGTTTCATATCATTATCTATTTGTACATAATCTTATTCTGTTAATTCATTTAATGACATATATTTTATTTTAGTTAATAGAAATCAACCTTCTTTTTTCAATCTGTACATGCAAGGTTACAGCGTGTACATCTGTAATTATTATTCAATATAAACGTATTCGTGTATAAACGTGTACATAAATCCGTGAGTCATCTTAATAGGTTGTTTTAATATACGTACAGGATGACCAAAAAATCATGCAAACGAACAGATGGTGATTTTGTACATAAAAATAAGTTATAATAAACATTATAGAATTACATTGTTTTCCGTTTTATAAAAAATACAGTTAAACGTAAAATTCTTTAAAATATTTGTAAGGGAGCATTTAGGACAAGAAAAACACAGTCGCTGTCGGCTACACCTGTTGTATGTACATGTGACACCTGTGACAGGTAAAACAATACTTTTTTTTTAATGAAACATACGTACACCCACACATGCGCTTTCTCTTTTTATTCTTTTTCGTTTAACTACGCGGAGGCACAGCAAACCATGACCGGGTTCAGTTAATACTATAATATAATACAATAACAGGAAATAGAATAGTAAAGGAATGGCAAAACAATGGTAGAATAATATGTAGAATAATAGTCGAAGCTTACGAGTGACTAATTGTTTAATTAGCGGATGTAATTTGACCTTCCCCATTAATTTAATGATTAACGCATGTTACAAGTCAATAAATCAAAGCATAAATACGATTATAAAACATCATCTGTCATATTTTACCTAAAATTATTAATATGCATAGGGCGACTGCCTTAATTGAGGTGGTGATTAATACGTGAAAAACAACAATTTCACAAAGAATATTCAAATTCAGTTTTCTTAAAAATGCAATCGAACATGGGAAATTATTATTATTTTCGTCAACTTGTTTTTGTATGTAGAATTACCACAAGATGCACCACGATTTTTGAGTCATCCTAACCGCCTTAATTGTCCTTGTTGGACCAGATTTATGTACACTGAGACATGTTTCATTTTTAACTCCAGTATTTTATCGATTTATTTAAACGTAGAGATGGAGACCCGAATATATACATTTTTTATTTTCTGACATCGATGATCTGAAAATAGTTATAAACAGAAAAATCAAGTCATTCAATACTACACTCTAGGAAATTTTGTATGAAATATGCTTCATAAACATAAATATTGTCCATATCACAAAACTTTCGAATTTTAATAGTATTTCTGAATAAAGGCAAAATTGGACAAGTGGTAATTCGAATAGCAACATAAAATATTACGAGAAATTGTTTCCAAATATTTTTCCACATTTCGTTTATGAATAATTATGATTTATCGAATATTATTCTTCAAGACTCGAAAGTCTAGAGTGTAAATCATGTTATAATATCTTTAATACTAATAATTAACACAGTTATTCATCAGTAAACTCATCTCAAACTTAAATACTATTTATTTCATTATTTGACGCACCATAACGAGAAGTTGAGCAAATATTTGTTGACGCTTTGATGATGAGTAATTATAATTTATTAAATACCGTTTTTCAAAATTAGAGTTTGAAACATATAGGAATATGTTTGCTGATAATCCACAAAATTATACATGATTAAACGCATTGCAAATCTCAGTACCGTTTATTTCTTCATTTTTGTATACTATTATACTTATAATACAATTGTATTCAATACATATGAACGAATAAATATGGTATAGTGTATAAGTTACTTGTAACGAGATAACTAAATGAATTTTATTATTTAGTTAAACATATATTGCGGTTGGATTGCCTCTGTTAAAAATGCCATTAGATCAATATTATTTCGGCGATAAAATTGTCGCCACAAATATTCGCACAGCTGAATTGCGAATTCATTCATTTTTTGGGTGTACGTACCGTCGCTAGCTCACATTTGTCAAATTTCATTTAGATTAGTTTAATCGAAATGTGGTAGAACCGTAATTAAAATTCGAGGTAAGTTATACTTGCCCACTAACTCTTTACTAACTTCTTGCTACATTTTCCCGGGCTTTACTCGTACTTCGACTATGATAAATCTTACTTGAATTTTGAATACGCTTCAACTTGGTGTTCAAGTCCAATTTTATTGGAATTTGCATAGTCGAGTATCACTGAATACAAAAGTGACATAACATTTCAAGTTTCTTTATCTGGTTTAATATTGTGGCTGTGATTATTTCGATTTGACTGACGCAGCTGACAAATGAATCGCAAGGCAAGATGTTAATACTCTTATGTACTGTTAAGCCGCGGCAACGGGAACAAGATGAAGAAACTCGCAATTGCTTCTAATTAAGTATTATTATTCACTATGGTTCAGAATCACGTACAGAGCACTATGTCACAGATGGGCGGATAAATGGTAACTAGCCTATTTTGGGGAGATGTTCGTGGTTTTTATGCCCTTTGCAAAACAGGGTATGATGCTTAGAGTGATAGGGCGGTTGTGAAGCATGGATGATGACGACGGTGTTGTTTTCTGGTTATCGGTGCCCTTTGGAAGTACACGGTGACTCTGGACGATGAGGCATCGATGGTGGTGTTTCATCCATAACAGTACATAGGTTTCTGCATTGAGTCATGTGCAACTTTTGGCCGTACGCAAATAATCCGTGTGAATTTCACAATCGATATTAATATGTTTCTTTATAATTGATAGTGTATTAACCGCCTTACGATTCTCGATTACAATCACAAGAAAGTTGCTTGTGTCACCATCTCTTGCACTCAAATGACCGTCTACTTTTCTGACATGATTGCATCTTTTTTCACCAAATTTCGCTTCGTCGATTTTTAAAATCAAGTAACAATGTAATTTAAGTCATAAAACGTTCTCAGTACGAGTAAATATTTAGCCTTATCAATAATATTCGTGTTTTTCTATACTTGAATTATGCACCTGAATAGCAACTAAGTGAACCAGACTTTGAGACTCCTAAAAGATTGCGATACTCAAAATCATAATATTTTGTCTATCTTTATATAATACCATCTGATAAACAAAGTAATACCCCAACACTAAGTTTAGCCAAGTAAAGATCCGAATATTTGTTCACATTGCAGTACATTAATCCATTAAAACAACTGTTTTTTTTACAAAATGTTGACCTATGAATGTTCTCTACGCCGTTTACAGTTCCATTCCCCTGGAATTTCACTTTTATGCGACACATTTTGTTAACAGGATCAAAACTGAGATGTTAAATTTCAAAGGAATCGTTACGGTAATTAGGACAGCTAGCCATTTGTACACAGGAACAACATTTGGCCTGCACATTGTTAGCACATTCATGGCATGTAACGACCATAGCTGTTTTTAAGAGTCCTTTCATATATTTCATATATTTCACGATTTCTATGTTCAAGTGCTTTCGACGGCCTCAATAGTTTATTGCAATGTCATAAATGTGAGTTTCCGGAGGGTCTGAGGACAGGGCCTCGGAGACCTTAACCAGGACACCCTTGACGACCACCCAAAGGAAATTCTGTCTTAGGCCCGTTTTCTCTTTTTACCGCCTCCACGCGACACATCTTACTCCGCGCGGACTGCACTAAGGGCGCACGGGGTAGGATGATGTCCAATTTTACACAGTATGATTGGTAAAACGGTAAACCAATCAGGACAACCACCCGGTTTTCCTCCTTTTCCTCCTCAGGAACTCTTCCTGAAGGAAATCAGTCTTAACGAACATTGTATGCTCTTGCGTTTTTCAGGATTCAACTTAATGAATCACGAAATAATTAGATTGCGGAATCAGTGAATCCACTCAGACGATAAAAGTAACAAAACAACTGATGAGGGTAAAATGTTTGTGCTTTATTAAAAATAAGACTTGATTTAGCACTCAAGAAAAATAACACCTCGCAAACTGACAACGGACTTTAAGGGATAAATATAAAATTGATGTGAACTCCTTAAGCGTTAGTGAATATCTGCTGGAGAGAAAAAATAATGTTCTCTCCAGAAAAAAAGTATGTAGTGGAGTTTGGCATGCTGCTGGGGGTGGACAAACGACTAAGTTAAAATTAAGCTAATTTCATTGGTTCTAGAAAAATTGAAGAGAAGTGGACAAGAACCGCCCTTACAAAATGCTCCTTGCGAGATCACTCTTTAGCTGAGTAACCTAAAGTAAAAATACGACGTCGTTTGTCCCTTAACGGTTCGACACTCATAAAATAATAAACCGCGTTGGCTCTCAAAAATCATGCTAAATTAGAAAAAGTTTCAGAATGTAAATGGCACGTTATAAAGAGAAGCAAAAGTAGTTGTTAATTATTCAAGAAATTTCTAAAGTTAAAAATAAGCCCAAGTAAAAACATCTCTGCAACTTTCACGTATATCCGACAGTATTATACATTTTCGCAGTATTCCATTACAACACAAATACACTTACAACAACCAATTGTAAATTTAGTTTTAAGTGTTAATGCGTTAAACATATTATTGAATTTTAACAAGTATACAACAGTTTATTTTTAACAACAAATCACTCTATAGTCGTAAAACGCTATAGAGACACACGGGTTCGGATTGTAATAAGAAATATTGATCGTGTGTAACACATTTTTCGTGACTACTAACAATTTCGAAGATATTCGAGGCTACCGTTTCGAACGGGACACCCTGTGCAGGCAGCCGAAAGTCCGACTGAAATTCTGACAAGCGCGATTCTTCTGCCGATGGCAGGAAATTCGTTAAACGATCCATTTCAGAGGAGTATGCATGGTTTATTATGAGGATAAAGACGCGGGACATGAACGTTTAGTTCGAGAGAACGCATCGCGACGTTAAAAGACACACGATGCTTCTGGAAATAGAAGAGTGACACAAGAGTGAAGGCCTACAGCATGAGCCCACCGATGCACCGTAAAGTTGCTTATTTTAAATAGAAGCACATCTACTTGCGCGAAGGCTCCGTCGATGGAAATAGCGCAGACCACCTTCGAATTATATCGATTTTATTCTATGCTTCCGAAAATGCGATCGATTCGTTCGGTTAACACATCTGATCATCCATACATCGCGGTCGAATTAAAGTCTTCAGATTATATTGATCTTCGTTTGTCAAGTGTTCGTTTGTTATATTCCGGCATTCGTTTCAGCGCCAGTGCCGAGTAATTAGAACCTGACGGGTTAATTCTCAGCTTATTTATTAATGGTTCAGGGTAATGGTTTTGTTGCTTGACATTTGACCCCTTGCTGACAGATTTGTTTATCAAGTACGTTAGTCAGTACTAGCGAATCACTGCTACAATATTAAATTAAGTAACGAAAGTAAAAATATTAAGGCAATTTAACCCTTAGCTTGTTTGTTAATGGTTATGGGTAATAATTTGGTTCTTCGACAGGTAACTCGTTGTTGTATGATTTACTTGTCAGGTGTGTGAGTGAGCACATTATTGTATTCAGCGATTCTTGACTATGTAAATTATAAAGAGACTTTTATTTCATATTAAAGCTTATTAAAAATACGAATAAGATTTGTCACGATTGAACTGTGTGTGCATTACGAGTTAGAGTATTCATAGTGATAACTGCACCTAATATGGAATACTTGTGTTTAAACATTTGTCGAAAGTGACAACATGCATTCTTATTAATGAAACAAATGTGAAAACACCTAAGAATTAATGAATGCGTTATTACTCAATAACGTATTAACGAATAAAAATAACGTATTAATAACTTTGTAGTTAATAAGTTATTAAATAACAACCTATTAATAATTATTAGTAAATATGCAAAAATGTAAGTATCTACAAGTTAGTGTAATAAATGTAAAAAAGACAAACGCAATGAGTTGTAGAAACAGTAGCTAATATGGAATATTTAAGAAAATTATAAATAAATCTTATAATACTGAATTTGAATGATGAAGAATGGATATTTATTTCTATAAAAAAGTTTGATAACAAAATGTTTTGTATATGTTGTAATTTATGCTATTATATTAACTTTCGTTTTCTACATGTTAGGTTCGTGAATGACACATATAATCTTCTTGCCATGGGACATATGAATGACATTTTTTATGATCTTAACGAATGGAGTCAATACATTGAGACCATTTGCACTTTTAATGTCATTTTTATAATTATCATCAGAAAATAAGTATTATATATTCAACATCAGCATCATCCTTCACATTATCACCTGATAATTCTTGATGTATCGTTTCTGTCAATGAGTGTTTCTTTTGAAACTTTATTTTCCATTAGTATATCTGCCATTAAACGTTTTTTTTTTCGTTGACTCGATGTGCACTTTCTTCAAGCTATGTTGTGTGGGATAATGAATTCAGGACATAAGCTGAACTTAAGTCAAGTTTCACATGTTATGTATATAATAACAAGCATTGTGGTGCAACGATATATTAAAATACAAGTTAGTAAAAGCATAGTAATTCCACGTGGTAATAATGCATATGATTAACACGAATATGCACTCAACATATTGATGGAACGTGTTCATGTGTGGATGAATATGTTCCATATTACGTACATTCAACGTGTTCAAGATCGGATACATACATTGATAAGATTAATTTAACAGTAAATCTTTTTGAGGCATTAAAAAATGAAACATATTTAGTTATAAATAATGTAAACGTAATATTTTGTAACTTACCATAACAATTTTGAATATATAAGTAACTATCCTTTTATAAACTTTTATACACTTTGATATATAATGAGAAAATTCTCATTTAGAAGGTTTCCAACTGATGCCTAAATGCGAATATAATCGTTTTTGATTTTCAATAAAATATCTTGCATTGTTGTCGATTTTCTTTGTGGCACAATTGCAGAGATATTATAGTATTTCATAGTAGGTGTATCTCATATTAGGTGCAGTTACTATCTAGAATCTTGAGCGCTTTTATAAAGTTCGTCAAGAGGAAACTTTATGAGAAGGAGAGGGGAATTTGAACAATTTTACTTTGTTGCGATGAATTTTGTTGTGTTGTACTTGAAATAAGGTTAAATCAGTGAAGGTATGACACCGAAAGGTTTGTGTTATTGAAATTTCGAAAATTCATGGTAAATGTGATTGTCGGTGTCGAAATTATCACCATCTGTAGTCACATATAACCAGATATAACTAGACAAACATCTGATCTAGACATAACGCAGAATAGTTAAGAATCTACAACTTAATTCATGATTATTGTTAAGAACGTATTAAAAGTCTTATAATATGACGTCGGTCCAGGCCAGAACCAGGGTCGAATCCGAGGTCAGGGTGTTATAAATCGTGGGTATATAACAACCCACATTCCGTTGAAAACGGAAAGTTTTCAATCCCACCTTGATCGTGTACTGTAAGATGGATTGGAAGGAGAAGTTGAAAGAGTTAGTTTTTCCTTTCCGATTTTTCGGACAAACTGTTTCTGACTAGCACAGTGCTAGCAAGTGTTGTTGCGACCTCCGGGCACATCGTTCATTGATATTTGACGAAAAGACAGTCTCTTAACCACTTAGGCACTACGCACCACTATAGTGGCATTCGCGGATGGCATCTGAATTGTATTATTAATTATTAGAATAAATTGTTACAGTTGAAATGCGTGTATCATATCTTTAAGAAAAATTATAATTTAATCATCAAACACTTCATTCCAATGTACTCGTTTAAAGAACAGCATTATCCGTCACACATTGCAGTGCCGTATCATTTACGCGTAATTCGCGTTGAACTCTGCCGTACAGAGAAACAGCCCCGCGCAAGATTCAGCCGTGCCTAAGGGGTTAAGGGCAAAGCATCCAAAATCTAATATACAGTCCATTATTACGAAACAGTTTTATCCTTCTCCTCTATCAGTCTTCAAATTCGCGATCATTTGGGCACGAATAATTATGATTACACGCTATAAAATAATTTAGCTATATTTACGGAGAGTTTGGGTTATAAAGAACTTAGGACTATGAATTTTTGCTCCGTCAAAATCTTTAGAAAGGCAATCGACAATAACTCTTAATACGATATCTGTTGTTAGTTAAAATACAGAGTATTGTTAAACATATTTATAGCGAAACTAATAAGGTACTATTCACTTCGCGCAAGATGTGTTCTGCCAGAGCAGCGAATGAAATGAGGGTATATGTGAGTTTTTTAACTACTATTTCATTCGGTATCTCATGCATCTGATCATAAGCGAACTTATTATTATTGACAACTACATCAAATCAAAACGTAAGAAAAGTGGACTTATCGAGAATTGGCGGTTTCAAAAATTTTTCTATCTTATGTATTCAGAATTGTCCATACGCTACCTATCATAAATAGGGACACAATTACCGAACAACCCCGTATAAATACCGAAATTATAACGTTCAGAAATGACCAAATGTACAATATTCCAATTCTCCTAATTTTTCAAATCTCCAAACGCAAAAACATCCACATTTCGATATTGCCAAATCTCCAAATCTAAAGGTTCCAAATTCTCGACTCTCACAACTCTGACATTACCAAATACCTACATTCTTCAATTCTTAACCAGTTAGCTGTGATTAACGAGTACACTTGTCATGGAGAAATGACACTACTTTGTGTCATGACGAGTATACTCGTCATGCGAGAAATTCAGTTGCCGTTGGTTACTTAAACTGTAATTTTTTAAGTTATTTAAATTGCAATTTTTCGTAGATTCTAAAATGTTTGGAACATTTGGAAGCAAACACGAAGCAAGACGAACAAACAAAAAGTATAAATAATTTGTAATAAATTCATACATCCTGGAGCTACTCGGCCTCCTCGATTATCGCGACACATATAAGTGCACACTATCAAAAGGGGCCGTCACAGCTAACTGGTTAAGTAAGTCCCCAAATTTTGAAATGGCTAAATTCCGAAATAACTAAGTATACAATATCTAATTCGTTGAGTTTCTGAACAGTCAAATATCTCAATTTTTAAATTCTCAAATCCACAAATTTTCAGGTTGCTAAATCCTCGAATTTCCAAATTCCATAATACCCACAATTTCAACATCCCTGTTTTTTAAATACGAAGCTCACGGTATGTCAAAACTGTGAATTTGAAAAATTCAAAGTAATTACCTATTCTGATTCTTGCCCGTGTCTGCGAGCTCTTGTTGTTACATGTTCTCGCCTTGTATGGTTACAAAGATCGCTAAATTCAAATGTAAATGGTTACATTTAAAAATAGATGTAAAACAATCCTGAACCCTACCTAGCAGCGTCAATACTCCCTACATTTTCCCTAGAACGACAGCGAATGTGTATACCGTCCACCTTATCTACTTGTACTTTACGTCTTGAGACATAAAGGTAAAACCTTTTCATATGTCGTTAAAATGATTGCTAATCATAAAAGTGTCGGTACCGTGGCGTTTACGACGCCTGTAATGTTGTTTCTGAGGATTCACAGTTGTAGGGATAATTAAGCCGAGTTATGATGCATCGTTGAACAGGAACGATGCATCATCTGCGCGGATGATAAACGAACACCAGGCGAATCTTCGCGAAACGGCCCTCTGTGGGTCTTCCGTGGGTTCCGAGCAATGCCGGCCTCGTGATAAAACATGCGTTCCAAGAAATCTGGAAATAGAAAGAGTGGGTTCCCGTAGCAAGGATTTATGTATCCCGGGTTGGCTCAAGGACGGAATTCAATGGCATTCGTTTGACTTTTGGTTTCGCCTGGTAGCTTTTCAATTTACACGTCTCAAAGCTGGCTCACTGTCTAATAAAGTGATTACACTGACACTCTGTACGATAGAAAAGTACAATAATTGCTGCAGTCGACGCAGATCCTAGATGGCACATCTAGGGTAGAAATCCTCATTTTTACTTAATAAGAGTACAGTTTTGAAGTGTAGGACTGGGGGTGTCCGAATTACTATACTCTGACAAGATTCTCACATTTTATAACTTTAATTAATAGAATAAAATAGATGTTTCACTGATGTAGTGTTATCATATATCATTTTTACAATATTATAGTATTATATCATATTGCATGTTTTGTTACAATGCATTATTTTTTTATAGTAATACATGTAAGTAAAAGTTAGAATTCAGCACTTAAGTATAAGCTCAATATTATATCGTACAAGAAGTATTTAATATTTAATGTTTGCTTCAATTTTAATATTTTGTAATTACTTAATATTTTGTCACTTCCAATTTTTTATTTACAACCCTAAAACATAAAAATCTCGTACTTTTCTAGTAAGATATCGCTTAAATCGAAATTAAGGTTTCAATTCACCCACTGTCACAGGTCCAAAACACGGAATACGTAACGCAACCTCGTTTAGCACCCTCCTTTTATTTTAGAAATGAGATTTACGTTGTAACACATTATTTACAGGACATATTGTACCTTATCAATACATCAAGAATCAGTACCACTGTTAATGTAATTAAATTCGCGTTTTTAGTATGATACTTAAGAAGAAATCTCATGAATATAATAATTTGGTCACCTACCAATTTCAAAATATGTGAAAGTTCGTTTGTAGTTTCTAATTAATGAAAGTAGATGCAAGGATATGTATGATATATTTTTAATCTTTCGGAGAAATTTCCCGAGTGCCCGATTGAGATATCAAACAGTAAATGTCTTGAGATCATTTTTCAAAAATTTGGAATGGGCTATTTGGAAATTTGGGGATTTGGATAATGTGGAATTTTGTGATTTTGAAATTAGATATTTGGAAATTGAAGAGTTCACTGGCTGGAGAATTTAGATATTTGGAAATTGAAGAGTTTACTGGTTGGAGAATTTAGATATTTAGAAATTGAGAAATGCGAGAACTTAGGAAATTTAGAAATTGATGAACTTATAGATGTAAAGATTTGAAAGTGTGAAAACGTGGGAATTCGAAGATTTGAAAAGTCGAGACTAACGGTATTTGAGAATTTGTAAATTCGAGAATTACGTTATTTGACAATTTAGAAATTTGAAAATTATGATACGTGAGAATTTGGAGATTTGAAAATTACGGTATGTGAGAATTTGGAAACTCGAAAATTGTGAAATTTGAGCATTTGGAAATAAAGTACGGTATTTGGAAGTTTCAGAATTTCAGAGTTACAGTATTCGGGAGCTTAATTAAATCTTGAATAATTAATTAAAGTTTCAGGAAATGTTAAAAAATATCTATCTATACTGTTTATTCGTACAAAGTAAACAGGTTGATGAATTTGAATGTAACATAGTCTTTTTTCAATTAATCTCTTTATTTGTCATTTTCAAGACAATCGCATCACTCGTATCTACTCGATTATTCTAAATGTGAAAGTTTCTTTGTTGAAATTTGTAGATTATAACGTTTCCAGGTTTGTAAGATGTTATTTTCGCATATTGAGATATTTAAATTGGGAATTCTTTAATTGAAAATATGTACATTGGCTGAGTTTTGATATTAATTCAATTTTAATTTTGTATGAAAATTGATTAATCAGTGTTCTTCAAGTTTGAGTTTGGAAATTATCGCACGTTCTCATTTTCCAAAACTACAAATTTTATAATTACATTTTAATCAATTCTGCCGCTGATGTAATGTTTCCAATGACGACTGGTTTTGCGTTCCTTTTCTTGCGATTTTACACTTATTAACATGATAAATAGTAGAAAATGCTTACTGAGCGAGTTTGGAGGATTTCAACAATAGGAATGTGCGAACTAATGAGATAAATGGTATGCTGTACCATTCATCTTCTTTATTGCGATGGAATTTCGTGATACACTGATTCCATGCATATTAGCAGCAGTGGCTTCTGGCGTTTCGAGGTTATTATGAGCTCGGCGAATAGTTCAGGCTATTTAATTGCCCTTTTAATGATGAGAGGCTTTGAGTTGGGATCATTATTTGTGGGATTCAATGATTTCGATGTATTTTACTGCACTGCAGGGCGGAAGAACAATTCAATTTACAACGATTAATGAATTCGGCTACGTTACTGTGTATCAAACTGCAGATACAGGAATTGCTGGAATAGTTGCTTTTAGGGAAATAGGCAGATATATGAATTTGAAAGTATAGGGATCTAGAAATACAGGAATCTGGAAATAAGGGATTTGCGGATGCAGTGATATAGTAATGTTAGAAGCTGAAAATATGCGTATAACTATGAAAATATAGTTGGCCATAATGTTGGGAAACCGGATTCGGAATAAGAATGGTTAACTCTTGGACAAGTTAATTTATTATAACATAACTTAATCCTACTCTAGTTCTTAACTTAAAATATAAAACAACTAGAACCAGCTCGGAAGAGTATTGATGGAATCTCATTTACAAAACGAGAATAGCTTAGGAGCAAGGTTACTTACTTAAAATCTATTGGTTAAAGTATTTGTACGAGGGTGGAGGAAAAGAACAGGGATGAGGTAAAGAAGTGAGGGAAAGTGGGTTTCTGGGAGTGGAAGTTTAGGAGTACCTGGACGGTCTAGGGCTGATGACAGGGAAAGGGCCTAAGTTTCAGGACAAGAAAAAGGAACCGGCATGGTAAAGAGAAAATGGTGTAAATGCATAGTTGGGGCCTCCAACAATAACAACATAAAGGTATAAGAATACAGAAATGTAGAAATGTTCATTTCAAATGCTTGTGTATTTTGCTTTTACATATTATACGGATTAAAATATTTATGTAATAATTTTCATCAAGCCATAAGCTTCAATTTAGAATATATACATATTCTTTTGTGACACTTTCATATCATGAAATATCCTCAGAATTTTTATAATTTCATCTAGTGCAAAGCAATCGTATAAAGTTTTGAGCTCCTCTCATGGGCCAGAATTGTTTACGAAATTAAATAAATTACAGTAATTTTTATTCCATATTAAATCGAACATATATTTTGATTTGTAGATATGGACAAGTAAGTTCACAAAAAGTTCTTCACATATTCACTAAAGATAGACCATATATAACTCGAAGCTCCTCGTACGATAAATTTTACGAGGATCCTATAGTACGTACTTGTTCACCCTTTAAATAGAATAATCCCATACGTGCGTTCAGAGAAAATTATTGCAATGGTTGGTGTAATGCATGGTCTAAATTCGTTTATGTGTTCAGAAGAAATTTTCCAGAACAATCTTTATGAGTGAACAAACTATAGTATTCATCCATATTCAAACGACGACTCATCGTGTTAACTTTAAAATAAAAATTATTAAAGAAATGTCACTAGCGGTATCAATGAATAAAACATAATTCAATTTTTACAATTTGTGTTTCTGTATAAGTACTCCAATAACGTTGTAACTTTAAGAATTTTAGAAATATAGATAATATTATTAACTTTGAAAAAATGTATTACACAGGTCACCTTGGAACAATGTATATTATTAACCTTAAAAAATGTATAACATTTTCAATATTGACAAAATGGTTAACATTTTTAATCTTAAGAAAATGGGACTAGCATAAATGAATGCATCGTATAAGGATATGAGAGCTAAATTTGTAGTTTTATTTTTATCTCCTTATACATTCTATAGGTCGTTTCTTATTAGAAACTAAAATAATAATTAATATCTGTATTGACGTTCCATAACGCTGTTCTTCCTAACTATTTTCAGTTTAATTATATTTTGGCGATGATGCTCGTCAGAGAAATTCAAGTTGCTCTTAGCATATTTCCTTTTCCTATTTTTAATGAAAATAATGAAAGCAACCGCCAACAACGACGTCAGCTTGTTAGCGAGTTTTGTTCATTGACAATAACAGTTGTTTCTCGTGATTTGTCTTTCAGCGTGTTGTTGTCGCAAAATATTTTGGCAACGTGACCTATAAACTTTCAACGGGATGTACACGCCCATATCTTGAATGTTCATTGCGGATCGGCCTTGCAAGCTCGAACTGCGTCAGAATGAACGGCGCATCGTAGGATATTTTAAGAGGAACATCTTTTGGAATGATAGGAATCGGTCTTCTGAAATTTTCAGGAAAATATAATTAACGTCGAGGTTAATTCTAATCAGATTTCTAACCCGAAACGTTAAACGAATAAATAACTTGTCTATTGAACGTTTCGCGATATTTGCGATTCGATTGATTTTTGTTTTTTTGTACATCTTTTTTTTCTCAAATTTTTTCGAGCAATAGGAATTGATTCTTTGAAATTTTATGTAAAATATGATACATTTATTAAAATTAGGTGCATTTCTGCGTTGATTAATTCTGATCGGAAGTGGATTAATCATCTTTCGATTTGACCCTTTGTTATAAAAATTTTCATAATTATGAAAGTGGTCTAAGTCAATATTACAAAAAAAAAACGAGTTTGTCAGTTATTTCACACCACATTACTTTAAACTAAATTAATTCAATGCAATTTTTACAATATCGTCTATCATGAACCATTAGACAGTGATTGTTGTTTCGACATTATATGGAATTCATTTAGAAAATTGAGTTTATTATACCAAAAATATACGGAAATATTAAATTACTTCCATTATGCACCACAACTAATCCATCCAGTTCTTCAAGAACATTTTAAGAACCTCAAAACTCATGGTATAAGCCTAAAATGATAAAAATGCATTATTTTTTACAAATAATTAATGAATGTTCATGAATTATTTTACTGAAATTATTTTTTCTGATGAAACTCGTAATTTTTGATTGGTTTAAGTCATCTATAGGCGATTCTGTTAATTTTGGAAATGGCCTAAGACAATTCAAACTTTAAAAACAACATTTCTGTACGAGAATCACACAAAATTTCATGTTCATAATAAATTTTCATTAATCAGGATTAATATAATTCTATATTAAAATGTTCTATGATATAAAAATATTTGTAATCCGTTCGAATGTAATCTATTAAACATCTCGAAACAAGAAATGTGTGACTTAGACCAGTTTCATAATTATGGGCACATATAATCCTGTTATATACAGGGTGTCCCAAAAGTGTTGAAGGAGCCGGAAATGGGAGGTAGGTGGGGTCATTCTGAACAACTTTTTCATTTGCAAAAATGTCGTATGTGGCTTCATTGTTAAATTATTAAGGAAAAACACCGACCAATCAGAGCGCGAGAATTGCGCGCGCTCAGTGGCGTCATACAGGTACGAGTAACAGGGACCGTCGCCGTAAACGAACGTATGAGCATCGCGATAGTACGACACCCCTGATTGCGCGCGATTCTCGCACTCTGATTGGTTGGTGTTTTTCCTTAATAATTTAAAAATGAAGTCCCGTACGACATGTTTGCAAAGGAAAAAGTTGTTCAGAATAACCCCAGCTACCTCCCATTTCCGGATGTTTCGTTCGTTTTGGGACACCCTGTATAAAGTAATAATGTTAGGTATCATATAGTGTTATATATGAAAATAATTCTGTTATGTATGAAATATAATATACTATTGTATTTTGTAGAACCGTAAATAATTTGCATATTTTATTACGATTCAAATTATCAAAAGCATTCTTTATTTTCTTTAAATACAATTTTCTGTTTCTTATTTGCGTAAAGTTACAAATTTTCGTTATAAAATGGATTTCTAAACTTCTAAATTGCTAAATTTCGGTGTTTCTAAAATCACACCCAAGAGTTTACTTCATTAACCTTGCTTGAGACATAAATTCACGTACAAGTTGTTTAAAGCTTCAATTATAGTAACATAACATTTTTGTTTATTGCCAAATAAGATTTCTATCGTTTCACTGTGTTCTACTACGCGTTTAAACGTGAAAATAATCGTGGTTCAGTTTATCTTTACACTGTTTTATGCTGTTTACATGATACGAAATTCTCAAAGACGAAAATTAAACTTTGAATTTTAAGAAACATAATAATTTATGACATCTTCGATTATGGATTTATTTTTATTTATGATATAAATTCATTTATATTAAAAACCTATTCTTCAAAATTCTGCATTTATTTCGCGAATAGCGATGAAACCTATCGGCAATGAAGTTATGTATTTATGCCTAAACGGGAAATAGAAATATTTTATTATATTTTATACTTCATTTTTCATTGATCAAAATCTCTACATTAACTTTCGTAGAATAAAGTGGATTGTAACTTAAGTATTACATATACAACTTAAGTATTAAGTATTATACTTTTTGAAAATTGTACTAATCAGTTTACTTTGAAATACCTAATACCGCTAGTCTAGCAGTATTGAAATGTTAATATATTAAAAAGAAAGTACTATACGCATTAGAGTCTAAAGACTATAATAATAATAATAATAATAATAATAATAATAATAATAATAATAATAATAATAATAATAATAATACTATACGTATTAAAGTTTTGTATTTTGTTAAGCAGAAAATTAATGTAGTTATCATAATGATTGAAAATATCGAATACATTTTATATTTGTTTTTTATTACAATTTTTCGTGACTTTTCAAAATACTACAAATTACTAATGCTATTTATATTATTTCTCTATGAAGAAATTATTGTTATAGAAAATATTTATTTATTACCATTTTCTTATTAATATCACTTACGAGCGTTCAGAAATGATAATATTTTTCTCAATTAAACAGAGTTGCTCAACAAAGACATAATAACATATTCAGGTAGTACTAATTTTCCATTTCTACAAATAAATACAATATCGGTTTGAAAATTAAAATCTTACGAAACTGTTAACAATTATAAATAGTATATAATTGTTTATATACTAACTTTCAACATAATTCCAGATTATATTATAGGACATTTCGTAGTTTTCATATCAATATCAAATTATATTGAGGAAATATTCTTACAATCAATCTTCGATTTATATTCAAATAAGACAATATTAATTCAAAAGTTATGAATCGTGAGAAGCATCTGGCAACTATTCAAAATATTCGCAATGTATCTTTGCATTATTATGTAAAAAGGGATTTCAATATTTGAACTCTATATGTACACCAAAATAAGAATGTACACTTACTACAATTCAAAAAATGTGACGCAAACTTTTATAATTCAACTCACTCAAAATATATTTTCATTTGAATATTCATAAATTTATTTAGAAATTATTCTACTTCCACATTTTAAAGGAGAAGAAATTGAGTAACACTATAGATATTAAAATAATATCTTGTTTCTTCCTAATAATGATATGCAGCTAATATTCAATATTCTCTTTAGATTGCATAATAATTATATAATAATTCGTTTATGAAACTTTTATGGAATAGTATATGTATAACGAATTTTATAAAGGTTTATGATTCATAATTTCAGATTATAAGTTTTTATAAGAAATTATAAAATCCTTAAGTCTAAATACTTATTAATTTTGCATAAAGAAATTTAAGAAGTTTTCAGTGACAACAGGTTGGATTTTCCTTTTTTCTCTTAATAGAAAACCCGTTGAAAGAATCAATTACGATAAACAATATTAGTATTAGTATTTTAACATGCTAATCATTAATTTATCTAACATTAAAGTGCATGTACACATAACTCACTGATGTGCAATATCAAGTCACGTGAAGTAAACTAGGATAAGCCCAAGAGTAAACAATGTCTGACTTTCTTTACCTATTTCATACATTTCAAGTCCAAAAAATTGACATTTCAAGAACTGCCAAGTGATTCAACATCTGCCAAGTCCATAAACTTTTCATTAATCAAACTATGCAGGCCGGAAGTTACACAACATTCGTGTAGGAGTAATATTTGTGTTTTATATACAAGCATATAAAGTTTGCATATATGCATACCTCAATGATTAACTATCATATCCCAGCATGTACAGGGTGCGCCAACTGTAGGTACTATATGTTGAACGCTAAAATAATTGCTATTTGACACGCGTCGCTGTCAGCGGTACTCAATGCCTACTGCTTTGGTATGACGGAAGAATTGAACGGCGCGTTATAACATTGAGAACCGCTGGCAGCGACGCGTGTTTTGCCGAACTATTTTTCTTATAAAATGAAAACAAAACTGATTTTGCAACTTTGCTTGATACTTTCTGCAGCAGAAATGTCTGCTCTATCTCGTACGATGGTTAGATTTTTGCATAGACCCATAGTTTTTTAAATAAACCTAAAAATATTAGCAAAAATTGCTGCATTTTTGGGGTCTTTTTTACTTTGATTATTGTTTAAACATATTTAAATGTATACAATATAATAACAATTTATATCGTTTTATTCGGGAAAATTCACAGATTTCTCTCGTGTAAAAAGCCACTGAATAGCTGCTATGGAAAAACCACACAAAATTGCCAAAGTTGAAAGTTTGTAATTTTTTTCAACATTAATTTTCTAAAAAACTGTACGTACCAGAGAAAAACGGATTTCAGATTCGTATTTAGCTCGCAAAAATCTATAAGAATTTCATAGTCGCGGTCAAGAAAAATGTTGGCTGTTGTACAGTGTAATCTAACAATCCAAACGTCTAATAGTTTAGTAATTTAACCTCTTAGGCACGGCTGAATTTTGCGCGGGGCTCTGTACGGCAGAGTTCAACGCGAATTACGCGTAAATGATACGGCACTGCAATGTGTGACGGATAATGCTGTTCTTTACACGAGTACATTGGAATGAAGTGTTTGATCATTAAATTATAATTTTCCTTAAAGATATGATATACGCATTTTAACTTTAACAATTTATTCTAATTATTAATAATACAATTCAGATGATAATCGCGAAAGCCACTATAGTGGCGCGTCGTACAGAGAGATGACATCCGCGACAGCCACTATATTGGCGCGTAGTGCCTAAAAGGTTAAAAGTCTATCAGTATAACAGTTTAATAGTGTAATAATAGACAATCGATTTATAATAGTCCCATAGTTAAACAGTCAACTGCTCCCAAGCTGTTATACTTACTTCTTCGTTTTAAGCTTATGGTAGCTCCGCAAGAAGTTGATTACGTGTATTAGAGAATGTAAGTTACCAAATACTTTCGTTCTGACAGCGAATAATATTACTGAAAATGATGGGAATGATAAATATTATAAGCTTACGAACATAAGCTACATAAGAACACTCTGCCTTCAATTTGTTGAAAATCTCAAAGGTGTCAAAAGTTCCAAATATCGTATTTGGAAATTTACAGTCGTAAAATTACAAAGGTAGTATTGGCCATATAAGCCAATATCTCTGGCTGCGATGACTAGTCAGCGTCACATTCATATCGGCGGTACTTCCAATAGTCATTCACGAATCTACTAACAGCGTATAAAGAGGTTCATAATATTTGAAAATATTGTAAAAAAATGTAAAAATAATGATATTTTTAACAAACCATGCCCGATTGCTTCTCTTCATAGGATGAGATTTAAAATTATGTAACGAATAATCCTCGCTAAAAACGAAAAATTCCAAGAACACGTATCCTCTATTTTTGTCCATAGTTTACACACACAAAGTTGCAACAAAATAGATTAACATTTAGTAACAAAAATTAAACAAAAACCATAAATTTTCAATATATTTTTTAAACAAATGAGGTTTATTAAAATTTTCTTTTGTAGAATAATTTCCTATTTGAAGACTCACAATTTTGAAAAAGAGCTTTCCATTATCTCCTTTAGTTCCAGAGATATTCCCAAAAATATACTTTCAGCCCTTAACTTTGAGGGCTGTTATCACCCCTTCAATGTGAACGATGGCCGATAAAAAAAAATACGTGTCAAGTATTTTTTTGAGAACTATCTTTCGCATAAGTTACATCAAAATCGGAGTGTTCGTGTTGGATATATTCCCTTGTTAGAGCTTCCGTTTGCTATCAAATTTTATGTTGCTGGAAGAAATATATTATGTATCGTATTTTAGCCTCTTTTCCCATGAATTTGACCATTTTATCTCTCAAACTCGTCTAAATCACGACCATTCCTGTTTTTTCGTCAAACAATCCCATTTACTGTCTGATGCTTAACCTTGGTTCTGCGTCTAACAGTTCCGTCTTCAAAATTCAAAATAGAGCTGAACGAAGAGCGAAATAGCATTTCTTTCTGGCTGTCTGGAACGATTCCGTTTTTTGATCCACTTTGAAAAATGCGAGTTAGCACGTGTTCACTTTTCTCCGATGTTATTCGTTAAAATACGCGTCATCTGGCACGAAAATAACGTCAAAGAAATAAATGGAAGAAAGATTGCGTTACGCAATGAGATTTACAAAATTCCTGTAGCTGTTGCGTCAAACAAAGAATGCGTACTAAACTAATCATCCTCGCAAATTTTAAACGGATATTTCTTAAAACTGGCTAGATATCTGCTATATGTATACTACATACATACTTAAAATATCGGAATCTGGGGATGCATGGAACTCGAGACATGAGCAATATCAGAATATAGAGCTGTAAGGTCATAAGGAACTAGAGATATAGAAATATAGGAGTATAGTGATATAGAATCAAAGAATCTGAAGATGTGGAATATAAGCGTCAAGGTATACCAGAATATACAGGTATATTGGGTCTAGAGCTGTAGGAATGTAGAGATAGTGGATGTACAGGTATACACTGCCGCTCAAAAATATGTGGACACTTTCTTTACTCTTGCAACTACCTAAAAAAGTTACGACGTCTCTGGCAAATACGATTACCTTGTACGTAAGTATGTATCTCGGTTCGTGCATGGTTGGTGAACATATTTTAATAATAATTCATTAAATATTTCGTCGACAATGATAAAATTATACCTTCTTTTCATCTACATATTCACCACGTGCTTTTATGAACCTGTTACAAGACGTAGCATTCTGGATATTCACTGTTTTGTTATTTCAGTATCAATAAGATTCCGCTAAAATTCCAAGATCGTCCAGAAATGTTCCAGAAATGATCCCATAATTTTTCTATGGGATTCAAATCAGATGATGTCATTATTTTCAATTCAGAGTTCCCTCGTAATTGCTGCAAACAATGTCTACAAATTGCGGAGATGCTCTTCGAATCGTGCATGAATGTGAAGTTACTTGTTTAATCAGTGATATCCTTTGTTAATAGAAATATACATTATGTATAAAAAATTCCACGAACATGGTAGATGTCCACATACTTTTGAGCGGCAGTGTACGTCGAGAGGCACAAGATCTGTTACAAACGCAGAGAGGCAGACGGTCACAGACGGTATATTTTTATTAACAAACAATATCACTATTATATATCACAAAGTCCAGGAACATGGTAAGTGTCCACATACTTTTGAGCGGCAGTGTACGTACAGATAGAAATCTTGAATTTTAAGAATTTGGGAATCTTGGAATCTAACGATTTAAGAATTGTCGAATTTGAGAGTCTTGGAATATAGAAATTTTGAGATTATAGAGTCCAAGTATCGTAGAATCTAGAGATCTAATAATGTAGGAATCAGAGATATAAGGATATAGAAATTTGATAATCTAAGGCTGTAGTGATCTAGGGATCTAGCGATCTAGTGATTTGGGGAATAGAGATCTAAGGACCTAGTGATCTAGAAATTCAGTAATCTGGAGATTAGAAGTCCAAGAATATAGAAATGCGGTAATCTAAGGTTCTCGGGATCTAGGGATCTATGGAATAGAGATCTAACAATATAGTCTCAATAGGATTACAAATAATTAGTGGATTAGAAATTAAAGACCTAACAATCTGAAAATCTATGAACATGGAGATCTTAAGATGTAGAAATCTGGAAATGTATAAATCTAGGCACACAGGGATTAATGAATATAGGAATATGTGGGAATATAGAACATATAGCGATATAAAGATTGAAAGATTTAGTAATAATATTTATATTTCAATACAGCACACACGTATAGGTACGTGTTGCGCTTTTATAACGTGCCAGGTATTTTCGATCTGGCGATACAATCCTGAAGGAAGCATACGTGAAAAAATAAACCGAAAGCATTGAATAAAATTCGTTCATATGCGATTTCAAATTAACTATTGTTATACTTAACAAATAAACTAAAATACACTATTCTTATACTTAACAAATTTTTATTAGATAAATATTACAGAAATTATTGTTCTAAAACAAGTTATTATTCTTCGAGATATCGTGGATGCACTATTACATTGCGCCATAGATTTAGTCGAAAATATGAGTTCATACATGATATTATAAAAAACACGGACAGAAATAGTACATTTTGAATATACATTACACTTATTAATTTATAACATACATTCATTGATACATTCGCGAGCAGATTGTTCAAATTGTCATTTTGCTTGCCGTACTCGAATTTCCTTGCGAATATTTTGCAAAATTTTCAGGTCCGATTCTTAAAGGAACACGAATCCACGAAAAAAATATTATTCTTCATTTCTGACTTTTTTTTGCATCGAATAACACTCTGTTCGATTATATCCCCGAATCAGTAATTCCAGGTATTCTGAAGAATTTTGGAATTTAATTTTCTCAAAAACGTAGCTGAAAATGAAAGAATATATGTTTCCGATTTATTGTGCATATGAAACTACCACCATGCCATTTGTATTTGTTACTGCTATTATACTGTAATATTAATTACTCTTCCAACACCCTCTATACACTTCTCGTACGCATATATTAATTTTGCGAGAACGTATATTTACTTTTTCAGAAACAGGCGGTTATGTAAATGTTAATCGATCCTTAACACTAAAAGTACCAAACCGGTCGGTTGACCGGTTCTCAATTTTTTATATTCTAAATTACAATATTTATTAAGATAATATTCTCGAAATCTTATTTTTGTTTGAAATTATGTGTGCACTATACGCTGATATGATTAGCGTTAAACTAAAAGCGTTCTTCTCTTTCTGGCCATCCTGTATACTCGTAAATCCGAATAAAATGCGATCTCTTCTTACCGTAACAAATTGTCGCCGGTAACTCATTAATTCGACACGAACACAAAGTTTAAGTGTTCGAATGCTTCTCAACACCTGGCACGGCTATTTGGCAGTCGTCGCCAAGCATCTTGCTTTCCTTCTGTCGATTACATGGATAATTAAAGCCCTATTTGCTCGTTCATTGCCACGGTGAAAGTGACCGTATCTAACGCAACGCACTTTAATTTTAATAGCTACTATTAAAAATTTTCAATTTACTGTTCCCATGCATTAGTAAGATATCGATGTTAATTAGTTTATTTATACATTCTGTAACGAAACGCAGTGACGCGAGCTAGAAAGTATGATTAATTCTATAATATTAATACCTTCTCTTTTTATTAATTTCTATATAAGTTCTTATTATTATTATTATTAATTGCACGTCCCTAATATATTTATTGTCATTGTCATTAATTGTTTACAAATACAAGAATATTGTAACATACAATTATTCTAACATAGAACTTAACAATTATAAATCAGAGTAAATTTGCATAATAATCTGAATTAGTGAGTCAAAGCGTTTCACTATCAAATTATAACAGAAATAATTAAAATTTGAATCGGCGGGCACTGTAAAAATACAAATAAATGTAATATATACACATTAGAATGACTCGAAGAAAAATTTTCTTTTTCGCTCTCACCATCTACAGATTTAATATATAATGTACAAAAAAATCACATAGAAGTTTGAACAACAAAATTTTTATTTGAGAGGTATAATTACATATAATACATAATTTCTTTGATGGAGGAATTTAACCCCTTGCCTTATAATATCGTCTTCCACACGTGACGCACGTAACTGTTACAATGTAACAAATTTGGCTTATATTTTCATCGCGATTCAATTTCCAGCTTAATTTTAATTGCAACCCGTCCACCAACGACTGCCATACACAAAATATCCCACATTTAAGTAATCTTTGTCTGTCTCAACATTACAACGATAATTAAGTCGCCCTGTCTGACACACTTGCCGATAAAATTATATGTTAAGGGGTTAATACCTTTTTTACCGAAAACGCGGATAACTCGCGATATTTATTAGAAATAGTTCAGCAGCACCGGAAAAAATATTCATTATGTAATAAAAATAATTGTTTGGCAGAAAAAACTTTGGGACGTAAATTAAATAGATAAAAGTGTACTTAATTTAATTCGATAGATAAGTATAATTGGTTAATATAAAGAATAACTATTAATAAATAAATATTTTGAAATTAATTAAAAAATAGTACATTTTTAAATTGCTCTGAGCCACTTCTTAAATTTACGTTTTTTGCTTAACCTTTACAAAGATTTTTTTAACACCACATGCAAGCCTTTTAGGGTGTAAAAGCAAAGAAAAAGATTTTTGTTTGGACCATCATAATATAAACGTGTATGTAGTAATTAATATAAATAAACATTATTTTGTATTATAATTGTTGAGTTTATATTTGTTTTATAAATTTTTGAGCATGTGAGACCTTTATTTTGACGTCGCTCTTCGTTCTGATAAAAAGCATGATTTACAAAATTGAAATAGCTTACAAGACTTACATAGCGTGTAAAGATCTGGATGCTTTCCCCGTGTCAAGTTTGTTTTGAATTTCCTCCGCGAGTTATTTTTCACGTTGCTGCATTCTGCTGGCGTAGTGCACTTATTCTGTTGACCTTCCAGCAGGATGGAGTTTATCAATTTATTTTTGAAATTGAGGATTCACAGAGGGTTTTTCGTCGAGCTTAATCGAACTGCAGCGAGATCGAATCATACAAGGGAATTTTGTGTAGTGAAAAGTCAAAATATTGTTAGTATTCATGTATAATCCATAACAGATTTCAAATTTCCTCTTTCCATAAAAGCAAGAACAGAAATAAAAACTGGTCGCATATAACACAATTTCAGATCGGTTCTGATAGGCTTCAGATTTATCTTACCCGAAGTATTGCCGAATTTGTAATGAATTTTTAAATTATCTTTAGGAAATTACCAACTTCTTTTCGTATTTAAAAGTCCGGTTATTTGGGAAGTTACAAATTCTCCGATTTTCATGTTGAAAAATTAAAAAGGTTTTTCATTTTTATATTTGCAAATTTCAAGTTTTTAGTTTACATATTTAAAAGTTAACATTGTTTTTTAGTATTATTGTTTTCGAAGTTATTGATTTTGGAAGTTTGAGATTTTACAATTTCGAAAATTTCTAAATTTACAAATTTCAAATACTCAAATTTATAAATTATCAAAATTGAAAATTTCAGGAATGATGAATAGAACGTCCTCTTCTGATTTCCAATTCTAAGAATTTGACCTTCCTGCATTCCCATCTGTGGCTGTATAGCATTTGTCTATATTAGTATGCATTATACTAATAGTAATTGTACTAATTAAAATAATTGTAGTAATTAAAGTGATTCCGGTATAATATCTGCTTATTAGATATTACGTAAAACAGAACAAAGCCCAATTGACAAGATCTAAAAATAATCAATAATTATAATCAAAATCCATTTTGGATAAATTGTTGAGAGATTAAAGAGAAAGAAAATGGTCTATATAGAAACGAATATTCAAACTATCTATTAAACGAGAGTGTTGAAACTTTCTCGCCTATTATAAGATTTCGCATAATAAATGAAGTTTTTAATTTAATCGAGCATTAATTATAAATCAATCTTTAATTCATACTTATATTTGCTCCAACTGAAAATGAAATTCTAATTGTAAAATCAATGATCTTTCAATTGAATAATAAGATGCAATATTTAATATAAAATTATCAAGTTGAGGATGATAAGTTAAATCTTATTGAGAAAATTTTCATTTAATGATTAATCTTCAACTGATAATCAAAGCTTCTTCTATATGGAAATAAAAGTGCAATTCTGGTTAGAAACTGGAATTTCTTTATTCTTATCGTTCAGTTATATAATAAAATTTAATTATTAATTTAGTTGTCAATCAAAAAATAAAATTTTTTTTAATTTCGCATAAGTCAACATTACTTTATTCTTCAATTTTGATTTTTCCAAATCGATATTTAGAATTTTTCCGTTTAATTATTAGGTTAATAATCCACCATTTTAAATATACCATTTAAACATACCGTTTTAAATATTAGAAAATTATCTGATGTTCGTAAACTTTCAAAAAAGCATTATGGCAACGTCTAGACAATATTAATAGGATTTAATTTATTATGAAAATGTAATTGAGAATATAACTGCATTTGATTCATAATTTTGAAGATGAACAACTGTGTGAAAAACAGTCGATTGATTCAACTGTGTTATAATTCTAAACTTCCACGTACACTTCTTTCCAATATTAAAAACTATATATATATTTTTCTGTACACTTCATTTTGTCATAGTTAGTTAAATTATTTTCACATGTTTCATCCCAAATAAACGATTATAGATTTATCTTCAGTAATTAACTCTCATTATTAATCAGTTTCTGAATTTATATCCGTAATTACAAGTTAACAATAAAATTAATTATGTGTATTTAAGTATACTACAATAAATCTAGCCATGTACATATAATGATCGTTATGAAAACGCGTATAATCTTGCAAAATGTGATATCATGAATCTTTCAAAAATTATAAAAATAAGTTTCACTCGTGACAAACTCGATGTAGGATATTAAGTAATTAATATAATTGGATATTAAGACCAATTATACTCTGTACAGTTAAGGATCTCTAAAAGCAAAACAAGTATTTATATTTCAACTTTCTTTTCTCCCGTTAACATCGTAGCAATAAATAGTTCGTAATGCAAGTGATTAGTATTATGCTTTGTTAAAAGTGTCTCTAAATTTTCAGTTTGAACATTCGATTATTAAAATTCATAAATATCTACAACTAAATTAGCATGAAAACGATCAATTTTGAAAGTATATCTCTTAGATACTCGATCGTCAGGTTTAAGTATCTTACTCCGCGGCAATGGAGATGCTAAAAGGAAAGTGCCCTTAAATCCGTGTACTTGAATAGAGGAATAACACCGAACGATCAGGCAAATAAACGGTACAAGTACGCGTTTTCATCTTCAAACGCGAGACGAAGGATCGGAGATTCGAAGGAGCAACTGCAGATAAAAGAATTATAACCGAGAAAATCGCCTTTCGAATTCGCGAAGGGGTAGCGTTGTAATCCTCTCAGACCAGCACTCATCGCGAAAGAGAATGAAAGAGTTTAAGAGGCGGCAGTGTTTTCAACAAACGGCGAAGAATCTCTGGGAACAGCACTTTGCGCTGCAGAAGTTCGAGCAAGTGAAAAAAAATTGTTTTCTCGCTCGAGTGGCGGATAATGATTCGTATTTTTAACGCGAACACCGTGGAAAACGTGGCTCTGTACGTTCAACGTTCTGCTAAGCAGCTGGCTCGCTTTATTTTTTCATCGCCACCAACGTCAATATTATTATTGGCTCGAAGAAACTCGCTGATCCGCGTGCAGATTTCGCGAGACTCGAAACTGGGTCGAAATATTCTACCACTGGTCAATCGGTTAAACCATCGTGCTTTCTTGTGTTTCGCTAATAAAGTTCGTGAAAGATTGCACGTGTAGACTGCCGTATAACACGGGTTCTTGCAACGCGATTCCTACAACGTGCCAAAGACATGGCGACTTCTGTTTTCATATTCTGGCTGTTACCTCTAACGCGACGCATGATTTTGCACATTTTCAGTCATCTGGTACAAAAATGCAGAACTATTGCCATATAGGAGCAACTTAGCTTAAGAGACAGCATATTCTTTTCACTATATGATTCTATTTCTTGGCTCTGAAGGATGTCTGAACGCTGCGAGGAATGAACTAAAAGGCTTTTCTAAAGGATATAGAAAATCTTATGCTCACTTCATACAAAAAGGCAATGAGCTAGGTTCCCATCGTGTTTATGAAATTGTTCCATAGGACTAAGCAGTCAAGAGGCCCATTGGTATCCTAGTCCACATTATACCAGTAATTGGCCCCAGTAAATTTACCAGTAGGAACACGAATTTAATAAGGATGGGTCATTCCACGCCGAATCGATTACTTTTTGACCTCACCATCTGCGATTTTGTTTTAATCAAAATATTTTATAGTCTATATGAAATTAGGGGAGATTTAAGTCAGTATTTTCTGATTTCGAATTTGTTAAGAAATTACAAGTCTTCAAAATTTGCAGTTTTTGCCTATTTTTGTGAAAATAGACATCACTTACGAATTTTTTTCTCAGAAACTACTCGTCCGATTGGGCTGAATTTTCTTTGTTTTATTCATAAAGGATGGACTACTATAAAATTGAAGATTGTATATGATTCAGATGTGTGAGTACTGTTCAAGTGGTTCATTCCATATCTAATTGTTCTATTCTTTATAATGCCCGCAGCTCCTGCTCCATTTTTATTGTCTTTGGACACGTCGATATAGACATGAGTGAAGTTGGTATAGTTATTGCAACAGAAGGAGAATAATCCTTTCCATTCATTTGCGTTTAAATCGTCCTGTTTGTGTCCTGTTAATCCTAGGTCGATGTTAGGTATGTTCCGTATCCAGGGAGGTACTTTGTAAAGCCTATTATTTTTCCATAACGGGTAAGTTTTATTGTAGTTCATCGAGGTATAATTTGATTCGACAGTGGAGGGGAATGTTGTCTGATTTGTAGGTGGTGATGTGTCAATAACTTGGGAAGCAGTCCTCGTATACATGATTGGGTTTGTAGATGTGGCAGCTCTTAACCCTTTGAGCGCTATGAACCCATATGTGCGTTTTCGCACAACCATTCGATTTTGGCTACGAACCCAATGTTTTCGATAAACCATTCGGTTTAGGTTATGAACGCATATGTGGGTGCTTACAAAACCATTCAATCTGGGAAAAGGAATCTATTAACAGATATATGTGACTGGTGCTTGTAAGCCTATATAGATATTGTGGGGAGCGAGATAAGGATATGCGAGCGAGGTGTGGATGTAGAGTGTTTGGACCGAGAGAAGTGTGAATAAGGAGTGTTTGGGTCGGGTGACAGTCCATCGCAATGAAAATGCGTGTGGTATGAATTGGTCAGCTGGTGTGTCTGTGTATAAGTTGATTTGGTAGAAGAAGAGTATTGTAAGGATGAAAGGAAAATCAGTTGAGCGTCAGAGTTAATAGAGAGAAGTTAAGCGTAGAGTTAAAAGAAAGAAGTCGTGCGAGCGTGTGTTGTATTTTGTTTTTATATATTAAATATTCCTTTCTTGTTTAAAACGAGTCCTTGAGTCACTAAGATCCCTACAATATAAAAAAGACAATAAGCGTTTAAATGTGCTTTTGTGCAGTCGGGGCAAGTATGCTCAACTTGCACTCTTTCGTAAAAAGCACGCAGCTTATGGTAACCTTTTTCGTACGGAGTGGGCAGTCCACGGTGCACGCTTAACGTCGGGCAACTCAGCGCTCAAAGGGTTAAGGCATATTTTGGGCTTAGTAGTTTTCTTCTGTGTTTTAACGACGTCTCGTTGGCTTCAATCAAAATGCTTCAAATGGAGCTGGTATGAAATGCGCCTGTTATTAATCTTAATTCGGTATTATGAACTACTTCCAGTTTTTTAAGAGCTTCTGTTTTAGCTGAGTTGTATATTATTCTTGCATAGTCAAGTTTGGACCTGATAATTGCTTTATAGGGTTGTGAACGAACGGTTTTTTCTGCTCCCCAATTATTTCGTGCCAGAGCTTTTATTATTTTTATTCTTCCTTTACCGCTGTTGATAAGCTTGCTTATGTGTGTATTAAAGGTGAGTTTGAAATCGAAAGTTACGCCGAGAAGTTTCTGCCAATCTTTAGCATCGTAGCAGTGATTTCCTGGCATTTAGAGAACATAATACATTCTGTTTTTGTAGTTGAAAATTTGAAGCGGTTTGTCGATGAATTTCCCCTTGCAAAGCATGGTAATATCGTCAGCAAATATTCTAGTGATGACAGGGGACCTGGTGATGAAACAAGCGTTGTTGATAGCTATTAGGAATAGCGTAACACTGTTGAGGGATCCTTGTAGGACTCCATTTTCTATTTTATTTTTCTGTGAAAGACTGTTATCAAAGCGAACTTGGATACTTCTATTCTGTATAAAATTCTTAACGAAATGCCACATGTTGCCACCGATTCCCATTTCATGGAGTCTTAGTAGGATTTGCTTTCTCCAGACCATGTCATAAGCATTTTCAATGTCTAGACTGACTATTAGGGCGTGCTGATTATTGACAAATGCTTCACGGATGTGGGTTCCTAGGCTGACAAGAATCCGAACTGATTGTGTGCAATTTTAAGAATTTTTCTTTCTTAAGAATTTTACACATATTACATATTAGTGCGATTGACCTATAGCTGCTAGGTTTAGTGGAGTCTTTTCGAGGATTCGGTATCGGAACAACAACGGCTCTCGTCCATTTCTTTGGAAATGTGTTATTTAGCCATATAATGTTATATAATTTAAGTAGTATCTCTATTCTAATCTCAGGCAGGTTTTTGATTAAGTCGTTAGGGATGTTATCAGAACCAGGACTGGAAAGTTTTAAGGTTTTAAGTACATTGTTAAGTTCATCTGCAGAGATACGGATATTAAAATACGGGTGAAGGGTGTCATTAGTTGCCTCGATTGTACTTTCCTCTAGTTCTGATTTATATTGCCTCAAATCTTCAGAGTAATTCAAGGAGCTGGAGTTTTTTGCGAATGTTGAAGCAAGCTTATTCGAAATGTCTTGTGGGTTGGATATAACGTCATCTGTGTCGTTTAACATAAATGGTGTATGAGGTGTTTTTCTATTGCCTCTTATTGCGTTTATTTTATTCCAAACTTCTTTCATACTTGTTTTATTTGTTAATGATGGCACGAATTTAGTCCAATTGTCCGTTTTGCTTTCTTTCATAGTTCTTCTGGCAATCGCTCTTAATTTCTTGTATTGGATTTTATTTTCTTCGGGACTGTGTTTCTTATAACGATTGAAGGCTTTTTTGGAGTTTCGGAGGGCTTCAGTGCACTTGTCATTCCACCAAGGCGTGGTTTTGTGTCCTTTTGGTGGGGCGTTTGTCCCAATGGTTTCGATGGCTACATTGATAATAATTGCTGAGAACATTTCCACCGCAGTGTCAATTTCATTCATTACGTTTGAGATATTGGATTGTTGGATATGGAAAGACAGTTGTTCTTTATACAATTCCCAATTTGCCTTCTTGAGCCTCCATATTGGAATAATGGTTGTGTGCTATGTTTTTCTAAAGTGTTATTAAGCCGTAAACTGATTGCGAAGTGGTCGCTGTCATGTGTGTCGTCTATCACAGTCCACTCTATATTGTGAGCAAAGCTAGTGTTGCAAATCGTTAGGTCGATGTTGCTAAAAGTGCCTTTGCGGCATTAAAAAATGTATAATGTCCGGTGTTAAGTAAAGTGAGGTGAATGTTCTCCAGTATCGAACCAATTTTGCGTTCACGAAGATCGTTTCAAGCGGCCCCTTATAGTGTGTTGTAGCTGTTGAAATTGCCGAGTAATATAAAAGGTTTTGGCAGCTGTATTATCAGTTCGTTGATTCCCCTTACTTCGAAATCATAATTCCTTGGAAGATAAATATTACATACATAAAGTTTGGCTGGATACGATATTTGGACAGCAATTGCTTGCATGCTGGTTTGTAATTGAACTTTAGTGGAGGGTATTTCATTTTTGATGAAAATAGCGACTCCACCACTAGCATGGTTATAGGAGTTGCGAATTTTAGCAAAGCCTTTATAGTTTTTGACTTGACCAATTCTATTGTCTTTAAAATTTGTTTCTTGTGTACATAGTGCTATGGGCTCGTATTTTTAATTAGTAATTGAATTCTTTCTAATCGTGGGTAAAATCCATTGGTGTTCCACTAAAGTATTTTGTTCATGATTGGTTATTTATGAAGTGTCGGATTCGTAATCGGTTGGCCAATTTGTCGAGTTATGGGAGTTTTCCTGTTTCTTTCTGCACAGTCTATGTATTCGATTTCTGATACTACGATCTTTAAAGAGCGGGTGTATTATTTTTAACATTTCGACGAGGGCAGGAATATTTTCTGTGTAATCTAAGGCTATTGCTGTTGGATTCTGTGATCCAAATACATGTTCATGGAAGCTCTTTAACTGTTGGAAGTTAAGAATATGGTTTTTTTGAGAATCTTCTATTTCTGTTTTAGCAGGGTCAAGCATTTCGTCTATTGATTTAAGTGTGAATATGGGTGGCGTCGGGTATTTTAGTCTTTTTTTTCTGTTACATAATTTTTGTTTCAGTAGTGTGGAGTGGTTCCGGTGTTTTGAAAATTTCATCGGTTAGCGTAAACTCGTTAGGAGGTTCGGATGATATATTTGATAATTGTGAAGGGTTGGGTTGCGTGATATTGTAATAATAATCACAGTGTTAGCTTTCTTGTTTTTATTGAGCGCGTACGTTAGCGAGGACTGCTGATATTACAAGTCTTGTTGTATCTTACTTCTTACTAATTACTTTGCGCTCAATTGCGATCTTTTAAGATCTTGCCGGAGACTTTGGCCAACCCCCAACAAGGTGGGGTTAACCAATTATCGGAACCTAAATCCCGCCAAATCGTAGAACCTCCCTTTTGTGCCTGAAGCACGCTTCCTTGAAGCGGGGTTTATTATTAATCCGGCCCATCGAGATGGGCACGAATCTGCTTCCTCGCCTCTATGGGCATACGCAATAAACTACCTATCGTCCTCCCCGGCTAGCCACCGCATCCGATAGGGACAATGTAGATCAACGTCTGAGAAGACATTGCTTGACTCGGCACTTGCAAGGAATTTTATTATTGCCTCAATGATCTTTCCGCCGGATAAAGACTCCCCCAACGAAGTTCTCAGAGTCGTGTAGCCCTCGCTCCGTTAGCCTACCGACCGTAAAGAGCGGAGTTTCCAGGTCACACCACGTGGAGGTGGGGTTGGCTCTTAGCACAGCAGAGGCACCACTCCCTGCAGTACCTTTGTGACCCTTCCTTGAAGCGAGGGTACGATTCGATGGGAGTAGCATTTGCTGGTGAAGGTGGCAACGCAGCGGAATTTCCCAGGGCCCGCGGTCAGCTACGCGACCATCGGCTGGTCGCTTGACCTCGCGATGAAGACCCTTAGGGAAACTCAGGGTTTATGACACTAAGCGTTTTACTGTCGAGACCATTAGCAAAATTCTAAGTACGGACATGCATTCTCTAAAGATCCTAAAACGGTTTCCTCAAAAACAGCTCCGCTGTCGTCCATGTCATAAACCGTGCTGGTCGTTTGCACGTTCGATGCTCTTTACAAATTTACAGATTTACGACCAGCCGCTACAATAGCCTTTTTGTTGTCGTTATTCTTTCTGGTATCCCTATTTGTTCGGTTTCCATGGTTTTTTGTTCACACGCTGGGGATTCGTTATCTTGAATCAGAGTTTGTGTAGCTTGTATAGATTCTATCGACTTTATTTCCATACTATTTAATTCGCTTGGTGACGGTTTGACAGTGTGCTCATCTGTAAGAGACGTCGCGGTTTGAATTTTTGGTGTGGTTTACTCCAGTTGTACCAATTGCATTTGTCTCAGTATTTACTGTGCATTATTTGGCTATATGACCTTCTTGATTACATAAGAAGCATTTTGAGCGTCGTTTGTTGTGAAGATGCGGTATATTGTGTCTTCAGAAAGGACTGTAAATGATTCAGGGATTTTTTTTGCGTCTTCGGGATCAACGTATACCTGTCTTCTAAAACTGAGTATGTGAGCGTATTCCGGTTCTATAATTCCAGCTTTTAGAACTGTTATTTTCGAACCCAGCCGTACTTTATTTAATTTGAGTATGTCCTCTATTGACCTTCTTGGAATTACTGGGAAGACTTTCGATAAAGTAATGCGTTGAGCAGGTGTAATCATCGGCCTGATGTCTATTTTATTGTTATTGATTTCTATCGTTTTATGGTTGCCGATCAGGTTGGATACTGTTTCCTTTTTGTTTAGGTACATACATATTCCACCATTTGAAATTTGCGAGATGTATTTTATTTCTTTAGGGCCTATTATGTTTGCTATTGCACGTACATAGTCTTTAATGGTGATGCCGCCAATAGCCTGGAGAATTATGGCCTGATCTCTCGTAGGAACGGTTTCTAAGTTAATTGCATTTACGTATGATTTTAATACTTGCGTGTTCGTTTTCTGTTGGGTTGGTAGTAAGCAAGCCCCTGCAGTCAGAAGCTTTGCCTGTTAATAGGTTACTTGTAGACTGCATGTTGTGTTCTTGCATCAGTGCAAAAACTAATACACTTTTCGCACGTGTAACTAGCCGCAAGCGGCACTACACTCTTAAATTTGGATATTATATACAGCAGACGTAAGCGATACTGTAAACACGTTTGTGTTTTTCGTGGTAATCGTACAATACGGTTATATCGATTCGCCATAAAACTGTTGAATAATCAGCAACAGAGTGTTTTCCTCAACAAACGCAAGGAATATTTATTATATACAATATAAGAGTAAAAATAGAAAAAAAACTTTGTATAATGTGTTCAGTCCTGATCGCGCTGCAAACTCAGAGACTGTTCTTATTAGCTGCTGGTACCGAACTGACTACGTGGGTCGTGTTGCAGAAGGCTATTTTATGCAAAGAAAGGGGAAGTCTACCTATGCACGCCCTAGAAGAGAGAATCTTGTTTTCTCTTAACGGTCAGCTACGACCTCGGCGCAGGGCTCGAGCTGACCGTTCTTTATGGCCCTGACTTATACCTAAATGTCGTTGATCGTACGTTTTCAACAGCTATGAAACATATTTAAAATTACTTCAAAATATCATACGGGATTTCTGCAAAAATCCAACAAAAATAAACGACTCTCAGTTGATATCTTGGAAGTTTGGGAATCGAAGAATTTGGAAAATAGTTAACTAGGTAATTTCTATATTTCGAAACTTGTTAATTTGGTCACTAAAAAATTGTAAGAATTTAAGAAGCTGGTAACTGATGAATTTAAAAACTTGATACTTTAGGAATCTGAGAATTTTATGAATTCGGGGAATTGATAATTGCGAAATATTGAGAATTTAGGCATTTGAAAGTTTGGAAACTGGTAAATGTAGGAATATTGATAATTTCGGAATTTGAGAACTTCGTAAATTGTATGTTTAAGAATTTGAAAATTTAGTAATTGTCAGTATTTCCGAAATAGGTAACTGGTAAATATATCTCGGAAACCAAATATAAAAGTCAGAAAATGATCGTTGACGCTTAACTCGTTTATCATAAAATAAATATGTATTATAATTATTGTTATACAGTAAAGAAATGTAGAAGACAACACTGATCTACTAAATGATGGATTTCGCAACTAAAGTCTAACATACTTTTATGGAAAATAATAAATTTTATATACAAGATAAATAAATAATAAATTTCATATAATAATAAATAAATGATAAATTTTAATGGAAATGTCTCTCTGAGCATTTCATTAATATTTCAAGAATAAGTGGTATAAAATGATTGATTCATGATTATATCAAACAATGATCAATTTCAGTATAATTAAAACTGTCGTAAAGTAGTATTTATATTACATCAATTTAAAATGCAACGTTTAACGAAGTAATCAATAGGGCAGTTAATAATTGTAACACTATACAACAAACTTCGACTTTTTCCTGGACTTGTAACCGCCACTACAGCATTTTTATAGACTTTTGCGAGCCGAATACGAATCCGAAATCCGTTTCTCTCTAGGTCGTACAGTTTAAAAAAAAAATAATATTAAAAAAATTACAAATTTTGAACTTCGCAGATTGTTAACGCTCGTGGTAGAAATAAATTTTTTCGAGCTTTGGTGAATATTGCACGTGGTGTGCCGACTAGGTTTATTTATCACAATCTCGAAGGACCACCCGATTAATCGGGACTATACAAATTATCTATCTTTCAACTATATGAATGACTATGTTCTTTATTCAACTGCAATTCTACTATGTGTATTACTATTCTATTTTCTATCTATTCGTGTGGCTACAATTTTTAACTGCTGGAGATTCTATCAAATCTATCCGATGTCACCTCGGTCGGGTAGACTTGACGGAGGTGCATCGTTCTAATTGGCGAAGTATAAATATACAAATTGTGGAAGGGCAACAAAGTTAACGCCCTACGTGGGCCCCTCCACTCGCAAATATTCTACGTTTTGCTGCTGGACCGTGGCAGGTAATAAGGATCAAGAAGCGCGCTGACCTTAACTAAACATGCTAGAAATAACGGGCTCGAAAGGTAAAATATTAATCTGTCGACCAAATGCGAACAATGACTAGAAAACTACATAGAAAACGCGCGGGTCTTTATGGTTTCCTGAGTTTATGGCTGCCACGGAACGGTCCGCGAACCCTTCGATGGGACGACGGTCTTAGGTTAATTACTATATTCAAATTCCAAATCTATTGTCAAATGTAAGGGCATGTTGACCTTAACACAGATGTTTTGTATTTTTTCCATAGTAGCTACCATAATGGCTTCTTGCACGACGAAAATCTGCGAACTACCCCGAATAAAACGATATAAATTGTTATTACACTGTAAACATTTAACCCGTTGCTGCGCACTTTTAATTTCAGGATCGTGCTTATTTTTTTTCCGAATTGTTAAAGCATGAAAAATCACGAAAAAAACAATCGATATGTTATCTAGAATGTTACATCTTCTTTTTCGATGTATAAATGTATTAGTACACTTCGTACTAATAATATTTCTTTTCTTATTAATTAAAATGTGCAGGACGGCTATAGCCGTTATTTGCGGCAATGTGTTAAATATGTTTAAATAATGATGAAAGTAAGACGCCAAAAACGCACCAACTTTTGGTAATATGTTTCAATTTATTTCAAAAACTATATACAAAACATGTCTATGCGAAAATCTAACCATCGTGTACGTGCAAAAGCAGACATTTTTTCTGCAGACAACATCGAGCGAAGTTGCAAAATCAGTTTCGTTCTCATTTTATAAGGAAAATAGTTTGGTAAAACACGCGTTACTGCCAGCGGTAGTCAATGTAATAGAACGCCGCACCGTTCAGTTATTCCGTTATGCCAAAGCACTAGGCATTAAATATAAACTATTTTTTTTAATTACGACGTAGAAAGAAACGGATTTCAGATTCGTATTCGGCTCGCAAGAATCTATAAGAATGTGTTTAACCCGCGTTACAAATATTAACAAAAACTCCGCGGAACCATTTACAAAAAACTTTGAATGTTCAAGTTGATATATTATATTAGGTTGGTGCATATGAAATGTCGGATTTTTAAGTGAATATATAAAACTGCATATCTTGTTTCAAAAGCCGTTTATTTAATTAAAATATGATCCATTTGCTTAAGTACACTTTTCGCAACGAGATTGTAATATATAAACGATTGTATTAAGGAAATTCTGATCTTGGGAGCCAATAAACTCTGATATTGAATTTTTCAGACTCTCTTCATTTTCGCTCCGTATAGGCCGTGAAAACAGTCCTAAATGTTTAAAACAATGAAAGTTAGTTGACGAGATATCTGATATATGACCTGGGTGTTGAAAAATTTCAAACTTCCACTCATTTAATTTCACGATCGTTTTGTGCGACGCATGCGGCCAAGCGTTGTCTCGGAGGTGCCGATTAATGAGTGATGGGCGTACAATTTTCAATTTTTTTTTGCACTTCTCAAACCAGCCACACATTTTGTTCGATTACATTTTTTTCCTCAAACGCATGGTTTATATTGCCGGTAGCTCTTGCAGCATTATTGCCAAATTTATACTCGTATAAAAAAATTACACGAATATCGGCTGAATTCGTGTCGATACAAAATACAAAACAAATAACAAAAGGAAACGCTTTTAAGAAAACCTTCTTTGTTGAAATGTGACTATGACAATGGACAGTACAGCTATGAAAGAGGTTGTGCCAAAAACGTAAGCATAAAGGAAACATGGTGACAAAGGTTCACATGTACAGAAAAGCCGACATTTCATATGCACCAACCTAATAGTTACTATTTTGTAGCACTTTTTCGTCAAATTGTTGATCTTAGGATTTAGTGGTTTGGAACACACAATTTAATATAATAAAATACATGTTATGGTTTGACTAACAGATACTAATAGAGTCAGCATTTCGTTATTTCAATAAACAACTAATTAGTTTTTATTAAAATGTGTTGATGCAACGTTTATATCATTTTTTTTATCACATTGTTCGTTTAAATTTAATACAATGTTGTAAGCACTACTTTATTGTAGCAAAGACCGAGATAAATTGAAGCAGGGGAAAATTTAGAAAATTCTTTGAAAATATTTGAAAACCTTGAGTCGTGGTGTTTTATGGATTTAGACATTTGAGAATTTAGCTACTTCGAATTACAGGCTTTAAATATATCAGGATTTGGAAATTTAGGAACTTGAAAACTGGGATATCTAGAAATTTCAAAATGTGAGAACGTAGGCAAAATTTTTAAATTTGAACACGTACAAAATCGGGAATAAAGAAATTGAATTACGGGAAAACTGATGAAAATTGAAGGTTGACGAATTGAGGATTTAAGAAATTAAATAATTGAGGAATTAGAACTTTAACATCCTGAAAGTTATATAATCCAAAAACTTGGCTGTTAATAATTTGGAAACATGGATCGTTAAAAATTTTAGAATTTGAAGATTTACAAATTCTAAAATTTAAGAATCGGATAATTTCATAATTTATCAATTTGGCTTAAATTAAAACAAATTGTACGAGACATGAAGTTCGTCGAACTGGCCTTGCGTTTATGTAATCATTCTCGCCACAGAGCAAGCTTCAAATCGATATGTCATAAGTGCTATGTTATGCTACTTTGATATCACGAATCGTGCGAGATATTAGATACACGTATCTAAATCGATCATCGTATTCTGTAACCAATAACCATCCATTCTATATAAAAATGTAAATAAATACTCAATGACTACATCAAGCCATTTTCATCAAATGTTAAGCCTCGCATCGACGTTCCATGATTGCCGTTTCGCGTTACATTTCTATTCGATATCAAACTTTGTGTGTTTCGAAATGTGACGTTTATTATGCAACAACTCAACGAAATTAATTTACCACCGAAGGAGGTGCAAATTTTACTGGAAATTATTTTCAAGAGAATATTCTACGTACGGTGTTTGCCAAGTATAGCGCGGCGCAGAACCCATTTCAAGTTAATTCATCGTGCTTTTACCCCACGGAAACTCGCCGTTGAACGAGCTAATCCGTGTTAGTATTCTGCGCGAAACGCAGACGCGACAGCTGTAAAGACGAGGCAGAAGTTTTCAGAGAAGTGTAGGGTCTTTGATCTTTGCTCTGTGAAAAGAGACGACGCTTGTAACAGCATTTTCTTCGAGCATCCAACGACTCGTTTATAAAAATACACCCGCGAGTAGCGACGCTATTTCGACCCGTCTGATCAATTCGCCGGGTGTATTTTCGGATTCCCCGCGACCTTGTGCAATGAGAATATCCTGCACTTCCCTGCTCGCGCGAATGTCACTCGCCTCGCGATTTTAAAAAGGATTTTCAGCCGGACTGGCTGGTGAAAGCAGTATGTTTAAAACAGCCATTTTTGGACTTCGTCGCGAACGAGAAATTGTTGCAGGATATTTAACACTTGCATACGGGTGACGCTTAAATTTCCATGCGAATCAATTATTTATGTTATTAAGAATTTGTTCAGTTACCCAATTAGAAATACTCGTATTAAGTGCTTGGAACTATGAACAATAAATAGAACAGTATATTGTGGACATATTTGGTAAGATTTATTAATCATGAAAGTACTACCTAATCAAATTTTCAATTGCCTCATTGTGGCCGTCGAGGTGTTAAGAGTACAGTAGGAGTTTACTGAACCTCAAGAATTTCCAGCGTTAAACAATATCATCTGAACACGTCAATGTTGTGGACAAGCGAAGGAGAACAGAAAATGAGAAAATTTATTAATGGGATATATTGAATTTTACTAACTAATATTAAAAGTCACAAAATTATAATTTATAATAACGATTTTATTTTAAAGGTAATTTGAACGTCTTTACTGATGTATGTAACGATAACGAATAAAACATTCTGGAAAAGGCACACAGGAAAATAAAAGATTACCGCCCGGTAACACCGGCGACTTTCGTTTTAATTTCTAAATATAACGTGATAGAATTTTTATTTCTAATGATCAGTGTTTCTCAACATAGAGATTTATTTTTGATTAATTTTTAATAATATTATTCCAACATTTATCAATTTCTTTTGCTTTGTTTCGTAACATTTGTTCTTAACCCCTTGCCATATTTTTACGAGTTTGACGCACTCGTACTTCAACCGCGATAAATCTTACTCGAATTTTTAATACGCTTCAATTTGGAGTTCAAGTCTAGTTAGAATTTGTATAGTCAAATATTGCTGAATACAAAATTGACAATTGTCTTATTTATTGCTAATATCGACTTTTGTTCATAAAATATTCATGCAAATCGAAAAAAGTTCGAATGATAAAATTATGTTTGTAATAAGGAAGGTTTCTGTTCATTTTACATTTTTTCTTTCAAATTTTGATGGTTCCACATTGTTCCGTCGCACGTGGAACACAAAATGCGAGGATTTTGAAAGGGTGTTTATGACGGTTCTTTTACGAAAGGCTATTTTTGAGATAGAAATTTGTTTATTTACCGGACATCTTCATTTACCTTTTTTCTATAATAGAATCTACATTTTAATCTTCGTTTTGTTTTCAATAGTTACGCTCATGTCATAAACTCGATTTTTCTCAAATGATAATTTAGCGTACCGTCAACCTAACAGGACTTGGCCTTTGAGGGCCTACCTGGCAGGAAAAACCTAGACGCGGTCTAACCTTGGGGGTCCTCTCCAACACCTTCGTATCGCTCCTACCCTCCACCAGGGCGCAAAAGAGGGTGGATACTATCGAAAAGTGGCATGCTGATTGGAAAATTAACGCTATGAACGAAAACCAATCAGCATGCTTCAAAACACTTCCGACTTTTCGCGGAAGTGCGAGCGACAACGAGTCGACACGTTACTAAAAAACGTCAAACTCTTCGGACGTCGATTAAGATAACTCAAGATGGTCAAACGCTTCGGACGTCTTGAGAAAAAGATTCGTACACAACGTTAATCGTATCGAACGTAAAAATCTAATAACGAGAAGGTCAATTGTTTCGGACACTGCTATCGTCTTCGTGATTCTAACATCTTCAATCGTATCGAACATCATTAACTTAACCAGTTAACTGTAGCGCTCCGTTTTGTAAGTATACTCGTCAATCACAGAATAAGTGTCGGTGTTAAAATATTGAGCCAAAAAGACAGGTCTATTTTATAAAATAGACAATTTTGTTAATAATATTGACTTATTTGGTGAACTAGTTAACTATGACTTAGGAGTATACTCGTCGTGACAGAAAATCCTGCCACTTTCCCATGACGAGTATACTCGTCAAACACACTTAACTGGTTAAATGGGTCCACAATTGGGCAATCGGGAAATAGTTATCTCATCGTTAATTCGACGAAATAACAACAATCGTCACGTACGCGACGACGATATTTCACACATAGCATTTATTTGAGCTTTTAATATTTTGTAGAAAGTAAAAGATAATTTTTAAGAGTAAATAGTTTGCTTTAATATAGGACTTTATTTACAGTGTATAATTAAAATCTTTTGCTTCAATTACAATAAAAATTCTGTTATTCATGTTTTTAATTGGGGATTGTAAGGTTGACACGTCGACACTATCTCAAACTTGTTTTATGCTACTTTTAAGCTTCAGGACTGTAACATACTGCTCTGCATTCACGTGCAACACACAAACTAGACCTTTCTAAAGATTTTCAATTACGTTTAGATCAGAAGGAAAGGCAGGTGACTGCATTAAATGGATATTTTTACTTGAAACCATTGTTTTGTGAATTTTGAACAGTGGACCGCGACATTATTTTGTTGAAATATTCACTTCACAAAACCTGTTTATGTTCTAAATTGAACTAAAACATTGTTCAATATTTCTACATACTTTTTTAAATTAATTTTCATTGATATCCAGAATTTAAAACCGTTTACTTCGTCTAGAATAAACCATTTTTTGTGTATAGAAGAATTATTTACTCGAGTGTCGATATCTTACATATTCCCTTGGGATATTTCGTTTTATACTAATTGTCTAATTGAATAAAATTATTAATCATGTAGTGTTCTTTGATCTTTTTCTTCTTTAATAATCTCCCTTTAATAATCTCTCCTCTTCGTTCATATTCTACACAATATTGTCACGATTGAATGAGAGAAAGGAAAGAACTTGGACTATAATTTCGCACGAATCTGCAATGCGACGTCAAATTTTATAATAATGGTGGAAATAAATGCAAAAGTCAGAGATACTAATAAAGCAAAACATGTGAAATCGAGATAGAAAGTCACCTTGTTATCTAAATCAGTAATAATTAGGAAATTTATTGATAATACGATAGAATATGTAAAACTTATGGTGGAAGTAAGCGAAATCTATCCATCAGAGCCGTTTTTCGGATCTCTTTTTCGTTGGTGACCATTGTTTGTATCATTTTATCCAAAATGATAATTAAAATGATATATTATTGGTCCCTACTTTATATTATTATTATTATTATGTTATTGGTCACTACTTTCAAACAACTCAGTTATATGTATTTTATGTATTATTTTAATTATTTTTTATTTATTTTTTATTTATTATTGTTATTGGTCTCTTATTAATCTTTTGCGTTATAATAACGGGCTACATCTGTGAGACGGTCGCAATCCAATTGTGAAAAATGTTTTCTTATATTTTTCTAACGCTTGAGTTATTAAATTAAGTCTAATTATAAGACGCATATGCAAAGATTGTTCAAAATATCGAATTCAAAATGCGCATGGCATTTTAACTTTTTTCGTTCGTTTTAAGATTATATCAGTGAATAGTTAATTATGCCTGACAAAGTGCAAGGAGGTAAGGTAATCATATTACAAGCAAGAGATTTTCATAAGATCAATTCCTAAATGTGTATGTATTTCTTAAGTTATCGATGACATAAAGAAGATGTATAAACCTGTATGATAATTTGTTAATGTAATAACAGGAACACGTTAATTTTTATAATTTTTGTACATATATTTAATGTCACGATTTAGTGTAAAAGTCCAAAGTGTATCATTAAGCGTAAAAACTGACTTACGTTCAGTGACCGTTCTTTATACAAAAATCTGTATTTGTTGGTGACGAATGACTATTTTTAAACGCTCTTACGTGTGCAATAATGGGATCATTCACCTTACGGAAATTTCGCTAACTATATCTTTCGAGGAATAACAAATTTTGTTAGGATTTGTCTGTAACGTGAGAAGAAAATGGCGAAAAATGAAGACAAGTATGAAAGCATCGTCGAAATTATTTGTAGATTGCACTTAATCTTTCTCTTCTTCCGATACTGATTCATTTACATAATTTTGAAAATTCTGTTAATCAATGAATTGGAGCTTAAGATAGAGCAAGTCTCAAACACTATTATATCGGTGTTACATAAGTCATGGAAGGTTTTTGATTCTATCCGTGTAGCACCTATGAAATGAAACAGACACTTGAACATTATACAGAGCATATTGACGGAAATAAGTACAAGAGTATTCCAACTTTAAATTCTAATAGTATTCGATTCCATCAGTTACCAAGAATATTAAACTGAAATACACCGTAATATTAACATTTTGATTAAAACGAAACCGTCTTCCAGCACTTCAACAATTTAAAATGTTCTGGTTATGAGTTGATTGACTCTCTAAGATCATCTTTCTTACATCTTGAAATGGACTAATTTAGGATTACAAACCATTATAGCATATCTATAGAGACGTAAAATTGATGAACGTTTTGTTGGTTGTGATTCACCTGTAGAAATGATCTCATAATAGGTGTATTTCGGATTTCCTAAATTCCAGCATCTATTGATTTACTAGTGAAGTTTTGAAGACTTATGTTGTATATGAATTAAAATCTCGTGAAGATTAAAATTAAATGTAAGTTACTTGTAAATTCTATCTGTGACTCCTCTTAAATATTTCCTCTCATTTGAAACATCTTTCTTAATACGTTCTGCATGTACTTTAGTAACATTTTTGGTTTCCTAAAAGATACTTTTAAACTAAACTGTAAACATAACTCGTTCACAAATACAAGGAGATCTTGGGTTGACCTAAAGGTCATAATATAGTACGTGGTTAAAATTGTTTTGTTACATGCTTTCATACGATGTAAAAGAATATATAGCATTCCGTTAAAAACACTGAAGATCGTTTTTATTCCTTAAGAAATAATGTAGGTATAAAAAAGTGATATATGTTCTAGTGTTTCCAGTGAAGTGTATTAAAATTTTGTTCTCTCTCATTTTTCTTTTTTAAATTCCTTACCGTTTACGCAAAAAAAAACGCAATTAGGAGAACATAAAAATTTTTAAATATGCGGATTAGGGAATTTAAAATTAAAAATTTTAAAAGATTAAAAGATTATGTTTTCCAGTTTCAGGGCATCCGATATGTAGGTAATTGAATAAATGAGAATCTGGAAATTTTTTAATTTAAAATTAGTGAATATTGAAAATTTTAGTAATTTTTTATTTTAGAGATTTAGGAACTTGTGGAATTAAAGATTTGATAATTTAGTAATTTCATAGATCAAATATTTAGAAATCTGTCCATTTAAAACTTGAGTAGTTGAGGAATTTGGGAATTTGAGAATTTAAAGCTTTCAGTATTGACGATTTGGTTTGGAATTTTGATAATGAAAAAATTGTTAACATGGAAACGTGAGATCTGGAAATTTTTAAATTTAGAATTTTCGAAAATTTAGTAATTTGTAATTTTGCATATTCGAGTACTTGGTACAAACTTACTAATTTAGTAACATGATAACTAATTTCATACCTTTTTCTAATTACATAGCGTTTACATAAAAACATTGGAAAGTAATTTTATAAATTCGTTATATATCTCAACGACGTGGCATACAGCTAAATTGAGGGATAACATTAAATACGCATCAATTATGAAGTATGTTAAAATGAGCACATTGCCGACTTTCATGACACCTTTTGATATCACCAGCAAATATGAAGAACCTGGAAAAAAAAGGCATGTTACATCATTAATAAATAAAATAAAAGGTATAGGTCTGAAATGAGTACCGTGGAAATGTCAAATGTTTCTTTAATTTTACTGAAGTAAGAACTTTTATTAAGTTGCTGCGTCACTTTCAAATGCCCATAACCGATCAAAATTCTTCTTATATCTCCACATCGCAAACAATGAGTCCGCACGATGTGATTGATTCATCGTTCATTACGATTCCCGACGTCCCTGGTGCATTTTGTCCACCTGAAAGGAATAAAACTTCCCCATTGATCGTTGCGTGGTCGCTCGCTGACAATGGGTCGTTCTTTCTTCGATCGCTTATTCATGACCGGAAGTTTGCCTCTATTACCGTGAACCACGACGAAGTGCCCGCCGGTATCGTCGCACGCTACCATGAATTCGGTCGACAAAGAGGGACAAAATAAAAAATTTCACGTACGTCGTTTGTGTGCAGCCACGCGAGAATACGGTTTCGTGTGACTCTTTGACGGATTTCAAGCTTTCTGAGCTAGCAACGATTTTTTCTCACCTTGTAAGTTGGATTCCCTTTCAAACTTCATAATATGTAGACAGCGACAGCGAAGCTAGTTGCAATTAAAATTTTTAGGAACATAATTTAATTGTGAACGAATTTAATTAGTAAGGATAATTATTAATTTGAATGCATTTCTGAATTTTATTTTTTTATAAGCTAAATTATAATTTTTGTTATAACTTATAATATTTTCAGTATTTGCAAAGCCATAAATGTTTGTGGTTTTCACACTACTTTTACATTAAGAATGTATATTGAATGTCTTTTACATTTTACATTAAGAATTACAATATCTACATACTAGGTATATTTCACAAAGATTAACCATAACAAATTCAGTTACGCTGGAAATTGAAACTAGGCAGTTGAACAGTTAAATAAAATCTTTATTAAAAACCTTCAGTAATTAAATTTAATGAAGATTAATTTTAAATAAACAATATAAAGGTAATTAATTTGATACAAGTGAATAAGTAATATTAGAATGGAAAATTTTTAACACAAAACTAATGTAAGTTAATTTTGTGTCTATTTAGATTGACATTTATTCCATTTTATACAGGGGTAATGTATATATAGTTTTCTTAGTGCTATGTTAGCTAGAAAAATAAATAACCGTCTACAAATTAGTTGGAAGCAGAGTAAATAAAAATGATATTTAGTAGAATAATTATGTACCTTCATCTTTGCGAGCAAACGACTTTGTTGTCGTAAAGTATCGATGACTTTATTATTTTATAGTGCGCTGCATTAAGAGGATATAATATTCTTTAATATCATTTCACTTTAAAACCACTTTTACTTCGTCACACGTTATTCACATTTCTTGGAAATATTAATTTCTGACACCATATCGCAAATTGTGTAATAGTAAACTAGATAATTGCTTAATAGATAATAATAATTTTCACTAATAGTGAAAATGAAATAGTAATATAGTAAAATAATAAATTCATCAAATGCTGAAATGATAAGAACAGTAGAATAGTATAATAGCAAAATAGTAAACTAGTAAAATGGTGACAATTGTAAAAATTAAAAATTATGAAATGATAAAATAGTACAGTTGGTAGATTTGCAAAATAAAATAAATAACATAAAATTTGCGAAGTGAAATTGTAAAACAGTAAAAAAAGCCGAATAGTAGAGTAGTGAAATGGTAAAATAGTAAAATAATAAAATGATAAAATGATAAAATATTGAAATAATTAAATTATGAAATGGTGAAATGACAAAATAGTAGAATGGTAGAGTAGTAAAACAGTAAAATTGTAAGATTATAAAAAGTCTATAGTTGTAAAATGGTAAAATAGTAAAGTTGGTAGAATCGTATATTAATAAAATATAAAACTTATAAAAATTGCCAAATTTTCAAAAATTACAAAATTTATTAAATGGTAAAATGGTTGGAATAAGTAACATTATAAAATAGTAAAATGAAAAAATAATCAAATATTATATCAAATTATGAAATGATAAGGGAATAAAAATGATAGAATAATGAAATAGAAAAATAGTTAAACATTAAAATAACTTAATACTCTTATAAAAATGACATATTTGCTGTTAAAAATATTTGCAAACAAACAATTCCTTTAATCAACTCATCATTGTTACATCTTCACATTCTATTCGAATCAATATGGAACTCGTTATGTATCAAGTTTGAAAAGCCTTGCTCCGCATTCTGATCTATCTCTGAACACGGTTCACATGTGGATCTCTCCTTGCGGACAAAATTAATAGACCCTGAGAACATACGTTGGTCTAATGTCGTCGACAAATCAAATGATAGATACTATTGACACGATCATTCAATCGTTCGTCAGGCATCGATACCGGTTGTTGTTTAGAAATCATCGTGCTTCCTAATTGTAGTGTTCGTTGCAAAAGCAAAACCAAGATAATATATCATCTAACTGTTAGGTAAGTCGAATGACGTGCATCGATTTGTGACATCCTTTCGAATTAATTGCTCTCAGTGATTTTTTCTTCAACAGGATTTAGTCTTGAAAAACATCGATAATTATTGAAATTCCCCTAACTGAAAAATTAAAAATATATTTAAAATATTTAAAATATTTAAATATTTAAACTAACTTGTTTAAGATATATACAAAAATTGAGACAACATTTACTCAATGCTATAGGGAAACTAATAAATCTTTGTATTTAAAGTTTTTAGTAATGTTAATAACAAGAAGTATCTGAAAGCTTGGTCTAATTAACAAATGGTACAAAAGCAACGATTTTCTTATGATACAGATGATTTAGAATAGCAGTATTTCAATTTATTTCACTTATAAACATTAAGGAAACTAGAAGATAAAATCATTCTCTCTTGTGATATAATATAACAAGGTACAGAAATCACTGCATAGCACCAATCAGTTTCGGTAAATATTCTAAGTTTTAAAATTTTCTTATAGTACTCTTAGATGTTACTTTCAAAGCTATCAGCACATTCAAAATATACTCATATTCCACGTAAAAAATACTTTATTTAATACCGCCTTCTTTGCCTTTAGCTATTATTTGTGAAACAGAAGCATTGGTAAATTACCAAATGTGTTTGAATTGAATCCTAAAACTTGATGTTACATTTTGTATCCTAGAAATGTTTGCAAAATGGACTCAACGCTATAGAATCAATTTGCAAACGAGTAGTTTAAATCATTTACTTCGAAGTTTTAACGTACTTTAACAGTGATCGCAACAATGTTATCTTTATTAAGGAACTGTTGCAAGTTGACGTTTTATTCGTACGAAGCTGATGTCGAAAATGTTACAATTAAAGTTGGTTCACAAATGTCCTTGATTAGCAGGTCATTCGTCTCTATAATTTACAGTGCAACAAATTATACATCGTTAGTAGGTTTGTAGATGCTTCGGTATTTGAAATTACTAACTGTATTTCAAGAAATGCGCAGCAATTCCTGCAATATCTTGAATTATTATCACTAATACAGTTATAATGTTCGAGATTCGGTTAGTGGGTTAAATGCATGAATAATGTAAAATGAATCGAGGATAATTTGAGATTTAATGTTCTAATCGGAGATAAATGTCTAACTTTTCTATAAGATAAATGTTTAGCTTCTTCCATTTCTATTAGATTTCATTTAAAATTTTTTGGACTTTTTTATTTGTACGTGAACGAGTTACATTCAGGCCTTGAAAATTTGATCTATATACCACATTATTGTTATACAATGAAGTACAAACTATTGGGTTGTTCGGAAACTGATTTCGTTTTTTCCTATCAGTCCTGCTTGTGAGAAATTCTTAGAATTTGGAAATCTAGGAATTTGAAACTTTCAGATTTTGGAAATCTGAGAATTTGAAAATTTGGGAATTCGGAACTTTCAGATTTTGGAAATCTGTGAATTTGAAAATTTGGGAATTTGAAAATTTGATAATTCAGAATTTTTAGAATTTTGAAATCCGAGAATTTGGAAATCTGCGAATTCGGATTTTTCAGAATTTGGAAAACTGAGAATTCGGATTTTTCAGAATTTATAAATCTGAGAATTGGAGAAAAATCTGTCTTGCTTGTGAAAAAGTTCGAATAGTTTATGGTTGTTACCGTATCGGATGTGGAAAGTGAACAGCAGCGTTTTTGGAATACTTCACTTTTTTAAAAATCCTGTTCAAGCAAGAAAAGAAGTATCCCCCGAAAATCGTCTCTCATTTTCATAAAAAAAAAGAAACGAAATTACTTTCCGAACGACCGAATATTTTATACAATACTTTCATTTAATTATATTCTTCGTATTTACCAAAATAAAAATTCATTTCAAAATATGTATACTCTTACTTTCTATATCTCAAATTTCTATATTTTCTTATTTTACATTTCTGAAGTTCGTATATCCTCTTATTTGTACATTTCCCCAATTTTTATATTTCCCAGATTTATGCACTTTCAGAGTGCTGCCCATTTTGCTCATTCAATAATATTAAATATGTTAGAGAATAATTTGTTGAAAAACAAAATCTATATCTGGCCCATTTCTCAGAACAGACTATGTTTTGCGATGCATGCAGCATACAAATGGACAAAAATGAGCCACATGAAATATTTGCATTGAACGAGAATTTTGTTTGAAGCCTGTAAACAAATCGTTGAGAGTGGAGGATCTGAGTGATATCATCTGAGAGACTCGAGAAGTGACCTCATCGCACCTACATACTCACTGTTAGGTAGAAATACCGTGGAAATCTGAAGATCTTTTGCAAACGCGTCTCTTCACTGATGGCACATTTTCTGTTGCTGTTGAACTGCGACATTCTTTCGAGCAATTATCTCGCAAACTTGTTTTCTTACATCATTTTTCATGGATATGTTCTCCCGATTAGTATCTATTTGATCTCGATGGAATTTATTGATTAAGTAATCTACTTATTATGTCAAATAAGGAGATAACAATTATTGTAATATTTGTTATGAACCCGCGCCTCGAGCGTGGTAAGAGAAGTGATATATGGAAACTGCAATTTGTTCAGATTCTTAATGCGTTTGCTGGTGTACTTGATAGAAATAAAAATGATGTTGACTAAATTTAAGATTTTAGTTCGATCTCTATGAATAATCGTAATCTTATCTTATCTGGTTTAATTAATTATTTGGCTTCGGTTTTATTAAGTATGGCATTCGAGATTAAATACAGTTACATGTTTTGTCGAGGTCTGGCGCTTATTAACTATTTTATTATTTTACTGTTCCGTTACTCTTTATATTATTACTGTATCATTATAAGATTTTACAGTTTTGTTATTTCAGTACTCTGTCAGTTACTATAACATTATACTACTCTTTTCCTATTTCGCTATTTTGCTATTTCACTCGCTATACATGCATAGCTACACTACTGCCAGACTACATTGTACTATATTATTATAATATACTATACTATTTTATACATTGTTATTATACTATGCTATTATAATAGAAGTTAATAATAGGATATTTAAAAATTTAGAAATTTGAAAATGTTTTAATGTGCAGATTTAAAAGTTTTGTAACTAAAGAACTAGGAAATTGAGGGATGCGAAAATGTGTGAATTTGAAGTTTTTGAAATTTATTGAAAGTTTTATTATTTTGGAAGCTTGCAGATGTAAAAATTCATGGAATTTAATTGTTATAAGTTGAGAATACAAAGATTGATGAAATCGATAACTGAGATGTTTAGGAATTTATAACGTTGAAAATTTGGAAATTCAAGAATTTCGGGATGTAAAGAGTTGGAATTTGAAAAATTGGAAACGTAGATAGTCTGATAATTAATTTGAAATTTTGCAATTGCGAAGATTTGAAAGTTCAAAGAATGATAAGTTATTAATTTAATAATAGGGTGAGTTGAGAATTTCAAAAGTGTACAGATTTTGAAATTTAGTAATTTCTAAATTTGATGCTTTAAAACTTAAATATTAGATATATGAAAATTGGAAGGTTTGAGAATTTGAGAATTTTCAAGTCTGGCGATTAGAAAATACTGAAGTTTGAAAATAAAAAATTGTTAAATGTTGCATCGCAGTGTACAATCAATGGTCCGTTGAGAACTTAAAAATTTTCCATTTTAATTTTGGGACACGCGGAAATGGATTTTTCACTCCGTACTTAATTTATACTGCCAGACATGAATGACCCTCACGGTATACGACGCGTTAGAGTTAATCATTTGCGGCAGAACCTATTTCCAGCGAATGTTCGGTTAATAGGCGAATAAATGAATGATTGCTACGAGCATGAGAATTTCGTAATCGTCGGATCGGCGTTGTTTTTGTTTGAAGTGAAAGCTCGTTATGTAGCATTAGTAGTAGTTGGTTCGCGTCAGAGCCCATTAAGATAACTTAGGCTTCTTATTCTGTTGTGCTTCCTGTCGTAAACAATGCTGCTCGCTTGTTATCATTTGTCGTGAATTAAAATCCTATTATCTTTACATACATACTGTAATATATATCCGTGTAATAATTATTTTGGAACTTGTCCTAATTCCAAGTTAATCTTGCACTATTATAAACAACCTCACTTTCCTACTTGTTTTAATTCTTATAGCCTTTTTATTGTTTCTACTAATTGATTAGGGTGAAACTCCCTCTTTTATTGCACTTTAATTATATATCATTTTTCTACTTTTATGTGTTGTATATGTATATGTGTATGTGACTTTGATGAATGTATTTATCGATATATTTGCAGGTCCAGTAGGATAAGTTTATAAAAAGTAACAAATTAGTGAATAGATTAGTCTTTTTCGCAAATTCACACATTCGTGAGAATTCGTAAATGTTCAGACTCATAAAGAACGAGTACAATCTTTTCGGACACTCTAACTGTATATAATTACGAAACTAAATATACATATTAGTCTAAGATATAAGTTTAATAGTTAGGAGCAACGCAACTGATTTTATCTCATTTATCTGATTTATCTCTCATCTTGTGTAAACACATCATTATTATTACTTTTTCAAACAGGCAGATACATAAAGATTAAGTTTATCAATTTCATCTTCATTTTCTACACTTTCGTTAACTACTATTAAATAGTATGCATTTACTTTCTAACGTTGCAATGATTAATACATTTCAATTAGGAGATTTGTGATCTTCATGTAACTATAGAATTATCGACTGCTTTGTTTTCAGGATATTATACATTGAATTTTAGCTGCAATATTTGTTTTTATTTGAGTATTTCTCATATCCAGGGAGACATTTACCTTAACCTTTAAGCGGCTACACCAATGTTAATATTTATCGTTTAGCTTTTATCAAAACGAAGAAACTTTATTTTTCATTTTGTTTGTGGTTTCGTTATTAAATAAAAATGTGCACCATCTGAATGAGTTTAATTCCCTTTTATATTTGTTATTATTACTATTATTATTATTTATGTTTTATTTACCACAAAACATAATTCTGACGATTGACATTAGGACACTTATTTTTAAACTTGTCAGTGTTCTGTTATTAGCGCAATATACAAATGAAATTACTAACCGAACAAACGCACAAATTGGTGGACGAGGACTGTTAACGAGGATTAACGTAACTCGAAATACACTGTTCTGAATATCCGATGCTTTTGACTCATTTTTTTAAAAAAGCTTAAAAAAGCTTTAGAAATCAGGAAAAAGTTTAAAAGCTTGCCAGAAACATTCATGATTTCTTTACAGGAATTAATTCTTGATCATCAGTTAACGTTAAAATTTGAATGTGTATATGAATATGTTAGTCGTTAACAATACAAAAAATTAAATGCTTTGAAATTGTGGTAAAAAATGTAAAACCAAACTAAGAGCGGTATCAATTAGGATATATGTACTTATGGAATTTAAGAAGAAAATTAAGAAACCTTCATTTTTATTATTACAATTTGAAGTCAAATATTATTTCTTATTATTGCTAACAAATGATTATTTCTTCATATTTATGTAAGGTCGACGAATAAATAATTGTCTTGTATGCTTTTTAAATTTTTTTTGCAAGATATTTTTCTCCGTACACTGTTAAGCACGCTGCTTACACGCGGCGAATGCATTGGACTCATTTTTTTCATTATCAGTATAATGTGGAAATGGTGAAAATATAACTTATAATACCATGTAATATTAACAACGATCACGTAGCCATTATGGAACATGTTCCACATTAAATGCACTCAACGAGTTCTATATCATGCGTATATAGGGTGATTAAGTCTTTTACTATCAAACGTTACCAACATACACCATAAAAACATTGCAATTTTGCGATTTCAAGTAATGAATGTCTGAAATCCATAAGTTTGTTGATTTAAAGAGTTAGAAGTATGGAAATTCGAAATTTAGAAATTTTAAAACATAGATAATTCCAATTTTCAAGTTGTTAAAGTGTAAAATTTGAAAATTCGGAAATGTGGAGATTTAGAAATTTATTAATATGAAATTTTGAAATTTTCAAACGTTGGCATATACCATAGAAGTTTAGAAATTTAATAATTTTGTCATTTGAAAGTTTAGAAAACTGAATTACCAATCACACATGTTAGTTTAAATTACAAATAAATTTATGCAATATACAGGGTGTCTTAATTTTATACGTAAAACTTTATCAGCATGTTTTATTAACAAAAATAATAAAAAATATTATATAAACTTAGGTTCTTAAATATTTCATTGAAAGAATATGAAGAATATACATATATCAGGATTTCTCCTCCTTAAAATTACAGACGAATAATTGTCGACTTTTATATTTTGTCAAATAACTTTTTATAATGCATTCAAGAGCCTATGTTCATGTAAACATTTTTTCTTATTTCTACTTGTAGAATACGCTAGTAAAATTATACTAACAGAACTGAAACACCCTGTATGTGATATGAAACAACACAGTAGTCTATTTTCATTTCATATTTTTCTTATAACTTTTTAACACTAAAACTATGACATGGGTGAAATGACCAGTTCACAAGTTTTTTTATTTTATATTACGAAGTTTGTTAAGATATTTTCCTAGAAATCTGTATTATCTTACATTGAAATAAGGAATTCATGTATATATTCAATTATATTTAATCGTATATTTGTTCACTCTTCTGCTTTATTTTTCAATTTAAAATATATGTGTATAATATGCTGGTATATTTGATGTTAACGAAATGTTTGAAACCCTATGTTTCTTTTTAAGATAGTATTATTTTTTCATTTTTATAAATAGATTTCGTTGATTAGTTTGGCGGTAAAAAATTGAGATGTACTTGAACAGGAAAATAATAATTAGCCTAAGAAAATAAATATAACAGTAAATTCCTACTAAACTCTCAAAAACGATAATGTAATAATAAATTAGGGTAGAGTGATATTATATAATTTACCTTCGCTAAAAGATTTAACCATTTAACTTGCCTTTTAGAAATTTTTGACAATTCTTTCTATTCAGACACACTTACAACTTAAGTTCATATGTTAATACGATAGTTTCTTGTTTATAAATAATATTAGTAGAAATATTTTACATGGTTATTGATTTTTGTTAATTAGGGGTTGGGATATTGCGATATTTCATATTAGATACAATTGCTTTACTTCCAAAATCCATGATTTCTAAGTAACGATTTTTAGTCTTTTTTTTGTTTCCTGTAAAATGAGATCAATGCGATAACGAGGTAATTAATGTGATGACGAGATAAAATGTTCGATGTGTTGGTTGTTTACTTCCATCTCCACCTGTATCATTCAAAGTTGTTTGTAACGAGCATAAAAAGTTGCAGCTTCATAGCAATTGTAGTTCGTTACTAATGCCAATTAACGTGGGACGAGTTAAATTGCTCTCGTAGTTCATTTTTCACTATAACCTCCAGTTATGGAAGTAATTCATAGCAGGATAATAACAATGGACAAATGTATTTCCGATTATAATTAATTGAAAGAGTGAAGCACAGGAGAGGAGTTATCACCTAAAGTATTTATCTTCTTTTTTATTATTATTTAACAAGACTTCTGATGTTAACATTTGTCTTGTCTCTCAATATTAATACGATATATTAAGAAAACAACAAATTTGAGACTTTCTAAAATTCACAATTGAAATGCATATATAAATTTGGAAATCTGATAGGATGAAACTTTGGACGTCTAAAAAATTGAAAACTTGAGTTTCTTTATTTGGATACTTTTACAGTTGAGTATGTAGAAATGTGTATTTTGATAAATTAAACAACTTCCAAATTCTTAAGATGAAAAATCCTAAAGTTTGTAAATTTCAAAGTTTGAGAGCATAAAGTTTCACAATTGAGAATTTGTAAAACATTTGAGAATTTGTAAAACAAGATGAATTTGAATGTTTAAAGTTTGACAGTTTATAGAATTTACAATTTTTCAATTTCTAAAATTTTAAAATTTGGCAGTTTAAAATCTTAAATATACATAAACTTCTAATTTAAACATGTGGTAATTAAAGGTTGGCGCATTTATGTATTTCATTGTTTATAAATTTCTAAATGTTAGAATTTCTAGGTCTCATAATTTGTAAATTTCGCAGTTTATAAATGTGATCAAACTGAAAAATAACAAGTTTAAATGTTTATTAATATCTCCTTTAACGCTACAAAATTCTTTAAATTGTAAAATTGAGGTTAATAAATTTGAATATTACAGTGCTTATAAATCTGAAAATTTGAGAATTTTTATATATTCTCATATATTTTACAATATAAATATTCTTAACTTTGAAACTTAAGCATTTGTTGATGTTCGTAAATTTAAGAATTTTTAAGTTTCTCATGTTGTCCGTATCACATTTTTAAATCTTGAAATATCTAAATTTGAAAATTCCTTATTGCGAAAATCTGTAAATTTACAATTTTAAATGTTAATAAATTCCCAAATTTAAATATTAATCAACTTCTATATTTGAAAACTTTTCGTAAATAACTTAATTTAAAAATCTCTGAATGTATATAACATAGAAATTAACCATTGAATACTTCAAAGTTCAAGTTTGAATATTTCAAAGTTCAACTCAGAGCGTTTTTAGGTTTCCTACTCTAAAAATTTACAAATTTTAATTTACAAATCTCGGCTCTTCAAAAATTTTTAAATCTCAATGTTTACAAATTTCTCGATATAAAAATTGAATCTAAAATTTCGATTTTTTAACATAGAATGAGAATTTCACTCTTTCAGAGTGAATTTCGATTTAAATAACCGTTCTTGCACGACCCGATCTTTTACGATCGTATAAATTTGTATAAAAATGAAAATTTCCGAATTAATGAGTTTTGCTGGTTAAATTCATTTTTTTTATCAATCTTACCAATCCAGACATTTGAATTTGACTTTCATATAACCACCTTAACGGGCTAATTGCCACAAATGCGGCAACGATTAAAATTTTTTCGAGCGGAAACAACAAAAACCAGTCTCTCTGTTTATGGAATCATCATGTACGTTCAGTGAAAGTTGTTTGAACAAAATCGTAGTTGGTTTGTATACATTGCTAGCCAGTCTGTCGCACAATACCACTCCACTTACTCTTTCTGGCGTCCTCTCATCGAGCTTCCAGCATAAAAGTCAGTTGTTTAGTAGCGCTCCAGCTCCAGAGGCCTCGTCTTGTTCGCGTACCACTCCTTCAGTCTGCTCTGCAATTCCTTAATCTTCAGTTTCGTTTTTTTCCGTCGATATATATCGATCGATACCCGTGTTTCCTCGTTTCAAACTTCAACAACTCGTAGTGAGTACATCATCGTTCCAATTATTCTTCGAATTCGCGAATAAAATTGAGGCAAATGAATGATGGATATGTTATTGTATGAGTTGAAAGTGATATTTAAATTTTTCGTGGTGACGTAAAACGATAGCATTTTGATTTGTATATCGTTTTACATTACTGTGTGCAGGTGAACGATAGTTGATTCAATTGAGACTTGTATGATAGTTTTTGAAAATATAATCGGTTCCCAGAAAATCACCTGTTTTTATTTTGTTATGAAATACAAGATTATTTGATTACAAATAACTTGTTTGTTTGTCCAAACTGTATTTGGAAACTGTAGCAAGTAAATGAAAATACTTTTGAAGCGAGTGCAAAATAAGTGCTAAGGTATCAATTAATTTTCATTTGTTTTCCTCTACTATGAATCTTTCTCTCTGTTTGTTATGAACTAAATTGTTCACAATTATAATTAAATTAAGTTAAATAGTTGTTTGTATATTTTAGTATTTTGTCACTTGGAAAACGTGTTGCATGTTACCTCTATTCAAATTTTTAATTAAAATGTTAAATATTAACTGAGTGATCATGTATATTCAATTTGCTGTTGATTTAAATTGAGAAGGTTATTATAACTTCATCTGTTTGTTCACTTCCAACTTTATACTGTAATTAAAAGTTATAATATTTATAGCTGCAATGACAATTTTCAAAAAAGTTATTTTCGACGTTCAGCAATAAAGTGACACATATTCCTTGATTTGATTAGTGTTGTATAGTATTATTTGCCATAAAAAGAGGTTTTCAATATGTTAAGTGAAACAATTTATATTTTAATCAAACGAAAATTTCAAACACGAAAATAATTCTTATTTTAAATACAGTCCAGAAATTAATTGCACAATTATTTATTGAATGTCATAGTAATCTTTTTATTGTAAAATGAGCTTATTACTTTTATTTTTTTGTTCAGTTAGACTCATTTTTCATGTTATCATGTTTATCACATTACCGACGATTAATTGACTCTACCACGAATTAGCAACACATCTATGAATTTGATAATGGGAAATATTTTGCTACCGCAATTCGCATATTACATTATGATGTATCTGAAATTACGGGGATTGGTGAAACAATATTTACCTGAGCAGTGGTAACAAATAGTTATTTACACCGACGAGAAAATGATATTATTTCTTACCCATACATTTCTATAATCTGTGCAATTAATAGTAAACATTGTGATAGGAAGTTTTTTAATGCCATTCTTTTTATCATTTTAATAACATTTTGACATTTCCGTAACATTAATTAAAGAGTCAATAGAATATATTCGAATATCAGGATGTTTGCATGTCACCAATTTTTTTTTCATTTTTAAGACAATTTGTTGAATGACACTTACAATATTCGTGGTTCAAATGTTCTGCTCCATTATCTATTGCTTTCTGTTATTATATAAACAAAATTAACAAGTGGAGTTATCAATAAATTGTTACATTTTCTCCAACATTACAAAACTGGCAGATTATCGTTATCTGTAGGTGCTCAGTGGGATATTTTTCAACACAATATTAATATCTATTGCTCAGAATATTTTTCTAAGTATTAAAAAGTAATTTCAACACTATTTAAAGCAATTAACATTGATAATTGAGAGAACAAGGTTCTAAACACTTTAAATTGCATTAACAGTTTCTGAAATGTTACTGTAATGTTAATACAGTAGACTCTCGTTACGTTGCCAGCAGATACGGACTTTCACACATTAGCTTCACCTATTATAGTGTTTCATTATTAACACACCTTTATCACAGTATTGTATGAAAATTCAAATATACTTTCCTTTTTCAATTTAATAAATTTTCGCATTTCAAATTTTCTAATGTCCAAATATTCAGATTATACAATTTATAAGTCTACAAACTCACAAATTCTGTAAACTTTTAAATATTCGAATTCTCAGGCAAAGAAATTGAAAAATTTTTAAATTTATCCATTTGCAATTCAAATGTCTTGAATAAACAGATAGTTTAGTTTTTCATTGTATTCATACCATATTGTTATTTTCTGAGATAAGTTATTTATTGTATGAGCTGCAACAGCAACACATACTAATTACGGGTATTAAGGAATATTTTGTATTTATTATGCAAATGAAGTGTGTTTGAAATATCACTTTTCTGCCAATCAGAAACGTTGAAAAATTTGACGGAATAATTTATACATGTTTTAATATTATTTTTACACACTACAATAGCTCAATAAACAAAGTAAAAAAATTCATGTAGAAAATACATAAATAGTCATGTAGAAAAATTTTTATTTTTGCTATTGAATTCTTGTCTTTCAAACATTTTAGTATAATAATACCTTAATAAATTAATAAATAATTAATAAATATTAATAAATCAACAGAAAACAACAATTAAGTTACAAAGTAAAAAGGTTCAACATATCGGTACCTAACATGCGAAATGATATTATATATATGTGATTCTTATATGCGATTTTAAAGAGATCTATAAAAACAGGCTAAATTTTTAATTTCCCACATTTCTTCGCCAAATGTTTAATTGTTCATACAAACGCTTTTCCATCTAGATACTGATTATTTAGTACAAAAATACTTTTGATTCCAAATAGTGATCATTTGATTAGTTTAAATTTTAAATTGTGCAAACAGTAACTATGGATTTCAAAATAATAAAAATATACATTTTTTAAATTCAATCAATTAGTAAATTTATCATTTTATTATAATTTATTTTAGCTTTGTAGCAAGCATACTTTACCCCGCTTTTACTGAGTATAGTCTTCGTCGCTTGGAAATAATTCGGTACACAAGTACAGAATTTCATAATTAAATAAAGCACTTAAGGGAACTCTATCGGTACGTATCTGATTAAAAGATGTTTCTGTAAGTACGTATCTGATATACTTGGTACATCGTTTGAAATGGTGTATTATATTTCAGTTCGTGTATACACAAATGATATAATATATTAATTAATATTATGTATAATAAAACAAACAATGCAGTAAATAAATAACTAAACTTGTATTATATTAATATTATTAACGTATTCATTATACTACTAATGATTCATGAACGATTTATCGATTAATTTAAATTTAAATTAATTTAACGGAGGACGTGTTAAACCCTTCTATTAATTAATTCTTACATTCATAGTCACTCGATGACCATTTTAAAGCACAATGAAGTTTCATTGAATATTTAGTTTATATTGAGAAATTCTTCCAATTATTGTTCAGTCATGAACTACTTATTCTGGAACTATTACTCAGTCTTTAAATTCTACAAGATCATGAACTACACAAATGAATGCAACGGATATGCAGTATCTCATAACTCCATCCTCAAAACAGAATAAAAATATTAGTATCCCGCTTCTCAGATATTTCCATCTCACAAAATTTAACCAAGTAATTTAAGGAATACAGTAATAACAATTAATTTATAAATTTGGTAATTTTTAATCCAAGAACCTGGAAAATTGCGTTCCAAATATTAGTAAGACATGCCAGAGTATAATGCAAACATACTTTAAAATAGAAAATAAACAATAATAATATTAATAATTATTTAATAAATTTACAAGAATAATAATTCTATGTTTTCATAAGAATCAAGACAAATTTCAAGAAAAGCGTATTAACAAATTTTGTAATTCATATTAAAAAACATGAATCGGTCATTTTACCGGTTTGGTACTATTATTGTTAAAATCAATTTGCTGTTTCTTTTACCGATAGAAATCCTCTAATCTTTCAGTCGTTCGTGTAAAACGACCCTTAATATCTCATGGCTTACCGAGCACGGGCATTTCCACCGTTTTAACCAACGAGCTATATCCACCTATCACTAGGTGCAACCTGATTGCCGTTCGGTTCAAATATTGCAGGAACCTCTTCGATTCTTCATTTCCGTTTATCATTCTCAGGCATTTCATTGAAACCTTCATTTTTTGGCCGAACCGTTCTTGCTCGTTACGCGAGGAATAATGCAACGTCGTTCAATCAGTCGCGATAATTGGTCGACGCGTTTGCATTTAGCGGGCGTGCGGTCGTTAAAGAAAACTGCAGTTAATTAACGACGGCCCAATATTTAGTCGACACACTGTAGCTCGTTTCGTGTGCTCGCATTATTGTAGCGATCGGCCAGGACCGTAATACAGGCAGCCCAAACGGCCACATCAATTAATTGTACAAATGCCTCGATCGATCAAATACACAATCTCCATTTCTCTCTATCTTTCGTCCGGGGTATCGCTGATTTAATTTCCGTCCGGGATATTATCACGAGGATTGTTTGGTGGATCGTAGAAATATTTTCCTCGTAGTTGCACGTGTATATTAAAGGTGACGAACAAAGTTCATTTCTGAAAATAGAACGAGTGCAATAGATTCCGTTAAACCTTGTGTGTTAGCAAAGATAATGTAATTAATTAATATGACGATGGCGAGATGTATTTTTACCCATAATTACCACGACGCACAGAAAAATATATGGGACATCTCGTTTACGACGGCGATTTTCTACAAATCCGGCACGTTTGTGGAAAATTATAAAAATAATAATTTTGTAAAAATATAGCACATTTGTGAACAAAATGAGGAATTCACGGCGAACGTTTGTTAAGCTTTTCAAGAAAAAAATGTTCTTACTGAATGTGAACAATTTTTACATATTAGTAATTAATGATAGAAGTCTTAATAAGATTTATGTGGAATTTTATTATTATTTTATTAAAGACACTATTCTATGAAGTAAGTTTTTTAAAAAAATGTGTTTATTATTTTTAATTAAAATGTGTATCAAGGTGTATGTATGTAATAACGAACACGAAAACATTAATTTCTACTTAACGAATATAAAATTTGAGGGATTGATAAAACGTAATAATTTAATAATTTGGAAGCTTGAAAATTTGAAAATTTGGAAATCTTCAAACATTTAATTATTTAAAAATTTGAAGGTAAACATTTAGGGATTTTGAAATCTGCAAACTTAAGAATTTGATAAGTTGAAAGTTCAATATTCTGTACTAAATAATATTCTATAATATTCTATAATAAATAATATTCTATACCACATTGATATTTCTATGTGCCTATCAATAAGTTTTATCGTTGTCACTCTATTTTATTTAGAATGGACAAAATATAGATTTAATATCGACGGAGTTAAATCTGATCTTGTTATGGTATTCGAGAATGTCAAGGATTGCCTAAAATAGGCGATAAACTGAATAACTTTGAGTTGAGCACACAAGAGAACAAATTGTGTGATGTGAACAGTGCGTGTTATGTTGTATCTCGCGGTCACTTCGTCATATTTCTTGTAACACGTAACAGTTGAAATAAAATGAAACCCGTCGTAACCATGCGTGACAACAGTCGCCTATTTGTCATACCAGCAGGAAACGTGTTAAACATCTTTGTTTCCATAAATGTGCAGAAAAATCGTTTTTATGTAAACCGGTTATGTATACATGGCCACTTGGCATATTAACTGAATCCTTGTCAAAATTTTCCGTGTAATCGACCATTTTAGTGACACCTCGCTACTTTGAAACGGCGCACAAGGAAATTGTTACCACACACATCTTTTTAGTGCTTAATTATCACTACCTGTTATATCGCAACTCGTTGTATGGTTGTTGTATAACTACGCGTTTGATTTAACGTGTGTTGTGTTGCCGCACGTAGGATAGCCACGCGTTGAATCGCCGGGTGTAATACATATTTTAGTACATTAAATTAACATTCGTTATATCGTCACGCGTTGTACTTCGATGCAGTATATCACCACGCATGTATTAGGTCATAGCACAAAAGTTGTTAAATATCTACACTTCCACATTTCCAAATTCCTAAATTCCTAAATGTTTCAATTCTGAGATCTTCCGTTTATTAAATATCCATATTGATATGTTTCTGAAATTATCAAATTTCTGAATTTCTAAACCTGAAAATGTACAAAATTTTTATTTTCTCGACACTTGTAAAATCTTGTAGTACGAGGTTCTATGAGGATCCGTGAAAGGAAGCTACGTACGTTGAAATGATTGAGTAATGAAATGAATTTCTTTGGATAGAAATTAACGATTCATTAAGGCTATTTCTCGCCACAACATGCTACTTTGTTCGCAACCACGTCGCTTGTCGTAGGTCAGCGATCCTCGATACGATCTTCCGGTGTTCATACGTGACTTATAAATATAGCTGGCGCGTTTTATCGCCGATCGAGCCGTACGGATCATTCCGTGCGTATCGAGGCGCACCGTAGAACGCGGAAAACATGTTCCTCGCTACTTCGTTAATATCTCAGGCGTTCCAAAACAACTAAATATCATTTCTCCGCGTTTTTATTCGAGTAACTAGTTAACTGCAGAATTTAATTTTCAGAATCCCTCACGGGAGATGTTGCGGCGCATTCATAGAATCATAAAGCCATTGGGCTTAGTTTTAACTTTAGAAAATTCATGAATGATCAACAACTGCCTTTTGCAGCTCTTTACAACGTGCAATTTATATTCTTGATCCTTTTTTAATATGACATGACTTTCGGGAGTCAACCTGGTTTATTGTTTTGAGTGTAGAACCGTTAGGTGACAAACGACTTCGTACTTTTTACCTTAGGTCACTCAGGTAAAAAGTGACCTCGCGATGAGCATTTGGTAAGGGCGATTCTTGCCCACTTCCTTTAAATTTTCCAGAAGCAATGACAATAGTTTAATTTTAATTTAGTCGTTTGTCCACTCTCAGCAGCATGCCAATCGCCACTACATACTTTATTCTGGAGAGAACATTATTTTTTCTCTTCAGTAGATTTTCAATAACTCTGAAAGAGTACACATCAATTTATATTTATCATTTAAAGTCCGTTGTTAGTTTGGAAGGTGTTATTATTTTTCTTAAGTACTAATGCAAGTCTTGTTAGTTTTTAATAAAACACAAACATTTTACCCTCGACAATTGTTTGGTTATTTTTGTGTTTCGAGTGGATTCACTGATTTCGCAACCTAACCACTTCGTGGTTCATTATGTTGAATCCCGAAGAACACGCAACTTAACTGAGACATAACTAAAATGAAGCATCGACGCGCACACGCAGCAAACGCGCAGTAAATGCTCATGTCATAAATCTGGAAAAAGATAATGCAATGCAAAGGATTGTTTAAATCTATGAAGAACTAAAAATTTGTTAGCGTCAAACACACCGAAATAAAATTTTGAACCTACGTGTATATATGTTGACATTATCCGATTAAACATTTAATATAATCGTTCTTCTCTTTTGCTATAATGTAAATTCTTAAAATTCAAAATTTGAACTCCCCCAAATTCAAGAATTTGAAAATTAGAAAACTTCAAATTGTGTAAACTCCAATATTTAAGAATTTTATTAATTTGACAATTTTGAAATTCCAAAATCCCTTCATTTATCAATTTCAAAATAAATTTATAATTTGATAAATTGATAAATTTAAAGTACTAATACATTTAAAATTTAAGAATTTCTCTTTTTGGAATTTCAAATTTTATTTATTTACTTCAAAATTCATCAATCTGAAAGCTTACGAATTCTTCAATTTACACGTTAGTAACTCTCAAAGTTTGCAAGTTTCATGATTTGAACATTTGTAAATTTCGAAATTTCCAGTTGTTTAAACTTCTGAATATGAAAATTATCAAATTTTGATACTTAAATCGTTGGTGATTTTGAGAATTTAGAGACCTGAAATTTAAAATATCATAGTTTGAAGATCTAGATATTCCTAAAATGAATCTATAAATTTCCACGTTTGAGAATTTCCTCATACCTGAACTCTATATGTTTATAAATTTATACAATTTCAAATCTGTAATTGAAAAATTTGTTTTTAAGGATTTCGGAGTTTATAAATTTCGAGATTTCATTGTTCATATATTGGGAAATGTGCGAATTTCTGAATCTTTTTAGTTTTATATGCCGAAATTTAAAAAGTAATAAATGTTAACGCTTCTGAGATTGGCAAATTTATTAGTTCCTACGTTTCATAATCGTTGTGATTGAAAATTTAAACACACCCACGTTTTCCTAACTTTGAAAATCTGCCTTGAATATTGAATTGGCAACCATATTCAGTGAACATAGGTCAACCTTGTGATACAGAAAATGGTTTTCTCTTTCTCCTCAGAAGGAAATCAGTTCACACGATACTTTTCTACTAATCCAGTTGTCTTCAGATTAAAAGGCCAACACAATGACCCAGATCACGGAACTCAGAATCGATACACTTTCACGTTTACGAGACCTTTGCGTTTGTTGAAGAGGTCGAGCAGTTGGCGTTTCGCCAATCAGGATCCGTTTAAACCTTTTAGAATTATTGTTGAAAACTGGTACCAATTGCGATGGGAGTTTCTCATAAAATCGTGCGCGTTGAAGAAACCTTGCGATGCTTCTCGATACACGTTGTGTAATGCTTTCGACGAAAATAGTTGTCGATGTCGCGTTCGATAAATCTCCCTTAGTAATTTATGTAACCAACCGTGTAACCGTTTGTTGTTCAGAGGAAATCGAGACGAATTCAACTATTTCCTTCGCGATCGTTCGTTTATAACTTTGTTATACAATTATTACCACTGACGGTGGTTTGTTAATTATAAAAGAAGGAATTGATCATTCGATATTAAACACTGTTTTATAATTGTTGTGGCCATTAACGTTGAATTTCTTTTGTTTATTTTGTTATTGTTGTATTGGTCTTTTCATTAAATTATTTTGCAAATTCTATTATCTTTCTATGAAGAATGAGCTGAGGAAACATAACTGTTATTATTTTTTAACATTTGTGTATTAATAGTGGTTGATACTCTTTTTCCTTAAATTTTTATATTTGCATTATGTTTTATTATCTAATAGTTTCCATCATAATTTTTTATAGTTATTGTATTTGTTATATTACTTTATATTATTTATATTATTTTCTAATGTTCCTATGATTACGTCCTAATTTTTATGAAATATTCATTTAACATCGTTTACTGAAAACTGCTACATTTCGTATTAAAAAATTAAAATATTTTGTATCTAAGAATTTATCTCGTTCTATTTAACGTTAAATTTTCTGTCAATTAAATAAATTAATAACAAAATGGACAAGATGTACATGGTAAAAAAGAATTCATTACGTTGAATGAATAAATTAAAATTTGAACTTTCAATAAATACTGTTATGTATTTAATAATATATTAATACAGTTATATACTACAATGTTTACAACCGTTGAAAGACGAAATAACCTTGAAGAAGAAGACTTAAAAATTGCCATTACGAAATTTATCGAATGTTATATGATAAATTTCTATCTTTGCATTTGGAAATAAGTAAAAGTGTATAGTGTAAAATTGAAAATTTGTGTAAGTTGTTATCTCTTTTAGTGAAACCAGCTTTACCAGTTATCCACATTTTTCAGTATACCGGAAGCGCTGTATCTTATCTGCATGTAAATTTCGTGTCAACTTCATTTCAATGCAAACGGAATGTTGGGTAGAAGAAAAGTGGATCAGAAACGTAAAATAGTGCTTTCACGTGTTACGTATTCTAATTAAATGCCTTTCTTTCACATAAAATGGTTGTGTTACGAAAAATGGTGTCCGCTTTACAAGTGATAGGTACCTGCATCCATGACGACTCAACTTACAACTCCAAATTTTTCACACTAATTTGTAGAATTCTAAATTACAATATTTTTAATTTGTGAATGTAAAAATTTCCAAATTACAAAATCTTAAATTTGTGAATTTTCAAATTTTCTATTTAGTATATTCTTGAACTTCTAAATTTGAAAATCTCTAAATTAATTAATTTCTAAGCTTTTAATTCACTAATTTCCAAATTATCATGTAGGTGACCTTATGCTTTTTCACATTTAGCTATTAATAGATTTCTAAGTTTCTATACTATCCAATTTCAAAATTACTTAATTTTCCATTCATCAAATTTTTAATTTAGTAAATCTTTCTTATTTCCAACTTTCAAAACTTCAAAACTTTTTAATTCTTACATTTTAAAATTGGAGAGTTCAACAATCTGCAAATCTTATACTTCTTTATCTTCAAATTGTTAACATTCAAAGTTTCGAAATTATTAAATTACCAAGTTTCTACGTTAAAGATTATATTAAATTACTAAGTTTCTTAATTTCTCTAAGTTTCATCGTTCAGAAATGAAAACTCCTAAATTATCAAACATTCATACTTCCAAATTTCTAAGTTTCTAATTTTATAACTTGCAGAACCTGAAATTTCTGATGAATGAAACTTGTAGCTACTTACTCTAAATCATTTTCACTTGATTTTTCCATCACTGCTTTAGAAAGTAATGTTAGTGTTCCGAACATACGACGGAACACAATACGCGAGAATTTCGTAGGTAGTTTATGATGGGTCCGGGACGAACGGTTATTTTTGAAGGACAAAATTTAACATTGCAGGCAATGTAGTTTTACCTTTTTTAGCAAAACATTTAGAATTTCTAATTTTCGGTTTCATTTTCAATAACTACTTCCATCATAAACAGCGTCTTTCACGAAGGGTACCGTGAACGGTTCTCGGTCCATACAGTTAGAGAGACGGCGATAGATTAGAATGCGATTTTAATGCTTTAAAAGAAACTGAAATTTTTGAATAAAAAAGGATCCATCAATTGTTGTATCATTCATCGAAACGTGATAAATATAATATAACATATAAGTTTATATGTAATATATGTGATGTAATCTATTACATAGATTTTTATGTGTAAATACATTTATAGAATAAACTCGATAAGTTTCACATGTGTACACCTTTAAAGGCATTATACACGTGTTTCGTCCGCTATTTTCATTTTGCCGAACAAACATTTGTTTTGTCTACATGATGGACAATTATTTCTATAGATTTGACTCATTAATTAAAAAAGAATTTAATTTTTGTACATTATTTCTGTATTGTGTCGATTTTGTAATGTGGTGTATAATGATATTACAAATGCTACAAGGAACGTACGGGGCATTTGAAACTCTTCAGGCCCTCTGCGTACAAATAAAAGTCGGAACCCTTTTTATGCAAATAAGCATAAGAGTGATATTTATTTCCAAACCATAATCTTTTATGTGGTATGAATTTATATCACTTTAGCCTGAAATTGAAAAAAATTTTAAGTGGATATTAATATATATGTATATATGACAAAATGTACTAAACTATATGTATTCAATTATATAGAAATCGAACATTTTTATTTTCCTGCTAATCTATGTCGTTAATAGCAGAATCGACGTTTAATTTTTCCCGAATTATTATTATCATTACTAACAATACCAAATGTTGCACCATGACCAATGGCATTAATACGTGTCCCGTAAATTTTGTTAAAGCCTTTTCAAAATTTAAAATATTAAGATATGCGGGGTACCAACAAATATTATTTCTTAAGGATTATTTATAATATCCTCAAAACAGTGAGTTTTGGTAATAAAATAATGATAAACAGTTTTATGTGAAGTCATTTCTTGTTACTATCTTTTCGAATTCATATTTCAGAAAATACATATAAAAGTTCAACCAAATTTTGATAAATAATAATCTAAGCTCGTATGTTTAAATGTTAGTGTTACAAACGCTGTTGCTGATTTCAGTAAGGAAATTAAAGTTCTACAGGGTAGCTGGAATGATCTGTTACTAAGTAAGTTCATACTGATGCATCTGTCGATCCGCTCACGCAATCCATCTGAAAGTTGCCATATTTATAGTTCATTCAATTGTTTATATGCGTGCAGAAGCATTTTCGTATACTACATCTCAAAGTAAGGTTATAGTGATGGATTTGAAGCGTAATTCCGTAATTGCTTTATATTTAGCTGGAACATCAGTTCCAATTATCGGTCGTGAGCTCCAGCATTTGAATGTAATCTATTTAATGATTGAATGTAATATATTTGGGCTATTTTGGAGGCCAAAGTAAATGTAATGAAACATCGAAGTTTGGACGCTCAAAAATCAGCACTTATCCGTGAATGGAAGAAGATTCCACAATCTCACGTACGGGCAGCGTGCGATTCATTCTTTCATCGTTTGAATGAAATTATTCGTGCAAAGGGAGGTTATATCGAGCAATGAGCATTAAATCATTTTCTTGAATGTTTCTCGACTATTTTTTTCCCTTGGATAAAACATAATATTAAAAAGTGTATCTGCTGCAGTGGTGCGAAGTTGTAACAGTTCATTCCAGCCACCCTGTATATCTTTGTATGTTCCTTTTTGTAATACGTATACAGTATGTATAATAAGAAGGTCATTAACTCTTTGCTTAATTAAAATAAGTCGCGGGTTCGTTTAACCGTCTCGAAAATATGCGATGATAGAATCACGGCGCATCATGCATCGTTAATTCTTCTCCTCGATGAAACCTTGAACGTATGCAACGATCTTTGAGTTTCGTTTGCAAATGTAACGGTCTTTAAGGTCCATGTACCATGACGGCTTAACAACGGTTCTTCTGTTGCTGAACGAGGAATTTCTAATCTAGCAATAGTTTAACCCAATTATACCCATAGCAGAAGCGTTGAGATCTTCCACAATTAACTAATTGTGTCAAAACACAATTATGTTTCAAAGCAACCCGACGTGCAACTAAAAGCAAGGCCACAACGCTATTATTGATAGCTCTAATTGCAACGAAATGGATGAATATAAGATAATAGACTAAAACTGTGTCTTAACAATTAACTGCTTAGTTTGCAGAATCGTTTTCTTAGAACAGTTGGTGCAATAGAATATAACATGATTCTTATGCGCCAGTGTGATTATTATGCTGAGAAATGAATCTGGATTGAATTCATTACATAGATGTTACATATTTTTAAGTATGTATAAGAAATATTGCATATAACAAATTGTTTATTACATAAAAAGAATTAACTTTGTATTACCTTTTTTTAATACATATGTTACTATTTTATTATATACACATATTTTTGGAGAGTGCTCCGGCTTATTAATATTCTGAATCCATTAATCTATAAACCCGACTCTCAATCAGTTGAAGAGCAGAATTATCAAAAAATTACATATCAAAAACGCAGAAGAAAAATAATTCTTATTGACATTATTCAAGCAGTATCGACGGCTATATCCTCTTAAAAATAAACATTATTTAAAATTATAATATATCGAAAATAAAATTGTATTTATTCTCTTGAAAACACAAAATTCAATAGCTGATACCGATCCCAACAATTTAATTCAAAAATATAAATACCATAAATTTAATTGAAAGTATAATACCATATTTCAATGAAAAATTATAATACCACATTACATGGTAGACTTATGTGAAAATACTTAACAAAATTCATTTGTCTCAATAAGCGTTGCCGTAATGATAATACCATGTTAGAAATAAATAATTATGCGAAGTGTAAGACAACTGGTCGAAGAAACCAGAAATGAAGTAAGAAGTATAAGAAGTCTGATACGATTCTATGAAATAAAAATTCCGCAAGGCAGTACTTATGTTATACTAGTTTGAATGTAAAATAATACAATGATTGCCATGATCGGTTATTGCAAACAATAATCGATTGTTAAACATATAGAACTAAATACGATATGGTGATAGGACCTGCAATTGGTAGTTACGATGTACTAATTTCAAGCTCAGAATTTCGCAAAAATAATTACGTAAAGCTTCCACTAATATTTTTTAGTATAAAATGTCTGATATCGCAATTATTTTCTGCTGTAGCAAACAATGATCAATTACAAAACATACATATAGCATCATACACGATTTTATGACATATATGTATCACAAAATAGCACTTATGAAATATCAATTTAAAACTTGCAGTTTAAGGAAAGTAACTAAAAACATCTTCTATTTACTATTATTAATATAAAATTAATACATGCCAATTATGATAAACAATAATTACTTCTGAAATATCCGACGATTGGTATTATTTAATAACATAAAAGTAATGTAAAACGACACTTATGGCATATGAATTTAAAGCTTCCTGTTTTCTCTCAGCTGTAAAGTATATACTTTACTAATATTGTTAATGTAAATTAAAAATGAAGTGTATATTGTTGAACTATTTCAACCTATAAGTTGTTTAAATTGCCATTTATTTTAATACGAAATCAGCTACTTTGTATTGAATATTGATGAACTGTTTATACTATCATTTTCATGAAGTTTTGAGCTTTAATTCAGCGTGTTACAAGTGCTCCGTAGCAAAATATTTTTATGTTATCGAGTCGTTAACTTATTAGAAGATTCATGAAGACGTTTTGATAAAAATTTAAACTTAAATTAACGTACCATGACTGATATCTTGCTGTATATTCGGTAACTTAATCGTTTATAATTTAATAACTTTTCATCTCACCAACTTAATAAGATTTGATATCAGAACAATATACTGGGAGATCCTTTTATGTACTTGTTACAAATTTATGATATTTCATTTAAAAGTCTATAGAGTAAAACAATTCCAGAAAAATAGTGTTTTCCACAATCACACCATAAATTTACCGACAAAAATAATTTATAATTAGCAACGAGTTATATTAGTGTAACTAACATCTTAATACCTAAATTATTACGTTATTTTTTGTTATTTATAAATCATATACAAGTTTTGTATAAGCATGGAGTCATGAATAGATAAAATATAGAATATTCAAGGGCGAAGGTAACATAAATCTCTTAGCAATAAAAATATGTCCTTTCTAGACTAAAGTACTACATTTTTAGATTTGGAATTCTTCTATCATTTCGAAAAGAAAAATCTCTATAAAAGTATAATGCATTCGTTCAAGATAAATGAAACTAACAGATGTACATGATTTGTTATACAAAATGAACAAATCGCAAAAGATGATATGTTTTAGATTAGCGTGACAGCGTGTGAACTGTCACAATAACGTGACAAAAGTAACGAACTCGTTCTTAATCTCGTAATTAGTTTCAAACACGAACAGTTACTCCGTTATGGGAAAGGAACAGCGAAAGAGTAAAGTGTCCGATTGCTACGATCCGAAATTCGAGTCGGGCGACGTAATACGTGGAGAAACTGTAACGATCAGATAGTACAAGCGATTCTCTAGGATCGACAGAATAACGGAATAAAATGATATATGCACGTATGCTTATTAACGTCGCCGTTAGACGCGTTTGAAAATAACAGTAATTGAGGTTAGTAACAATTTCAAAGCCTTTATTAACGTGAGATTCGTAGAAAATGCTACAACTAGCATTTCTTGATATTCAGTTGGTTCATTTATGTACTTCATGTTATGGGAATTTCGACTTCTTAAAGGTACTGTGCAATTTTGGGAACCCACGATCTTCAAATTTCAAAATGACGAAGCTTTAAGTAATTACTTAAGAACTATTGTATTCCGAGATTTCAGATTTCTTGTATTTTTAATTTTTAAATTTGATGTATTGGAATTTGGAAAAAATCTTAAATTATTAGAAGATTGGGATGTTAATATGATAGACGGTTGATACTTTTACATGTTCAATCTTTAAAATTTTAGACATTTGGAATGTTAAAATAATAAAATCATATGATTTCTTATCTTTAGGACTTCAAATGTTTGTTTAGGATTGAGCATTTAAAAACTAGGATTTTGGAACTATAAAATATTAACTATAAAATATTGAGATCCTGAAGTGTTGGAACTTTAATGCATCGGAATTTTTTATTTTGCGACTGTTGAGTATTAGTATTTCGAAATTTTTAATGTTAAACTTCAAGAGTTTGGTATCTTTTCTACTTTGGAAGTTTCGGATTTCGGAATTTCGTAGTTATGAAATTTTTGAATTTTAGAACTTATGAATTTTTACGTTTGGATCTTTCAAGCTTTAAAGCACTTTGGAATTGTAGAACTATACAATTTTGAAGCTGTGTAATTGTTCAACTTTGTAACTTCGAAGTTGTATATTGAACGTTGGAACTCTGAAACCCTCGAATTTGATATTTCAGAACTCTGTGATTTTTATGTTTTTAGGCTTTGGTACTTTAAGACTACGGAATTTTCTAACTTAAAAATTTTTTATCTTTAAGATTTCGCAGTTTCGAAGTTTTGCAACTCTGGTACATCAAAATTCTGTAACTAATTTCAGAACTTCGCAATTTCAAAATTTTAAGATTTTAATACTTCGGACATTTGAAACGTTGAAACTTACAAAATTTGCTGATTTCGGCACTTCTAAAGTTTGCGAGTATAGTACTTTGGTATTATAAAATTTCAAAATTTGGAGACTTTGAGAAATAATGTATTACAGTGGATTGCAGAAAATAAAAATTGGAAATCAGATCTCGATCCATAAAAGTTTGGGGATCTCTTCCCTAGAGAAACTAGCGATTTAGGGGAAGAATGATTTCACTTATTATTATACTGAAGAGTTACTCGCATGTTTCTAAGCTTACATGAGATGTTTTTGTAATTGACAAGAAGTATTACTTTCCCAAGCAAATGAAACGTTTGCATGTGAGTAATTAAGTCGATTAGGTACAATATGGTATACATTGATATACCAATTTCATATAAGCAGTACTTGTAAACAGCGCATGACCTTCGATTCAAAATGAATTTTTGAAATCCTTTATAAAATTTAAATTTCTTTTTTTATCGAATCGTTTGTCCTGGGTTAAATATGATCAAATAGACAGGAAAAGATAAATATGTGTAGAATGAACTATTTAAAAAGTGCTTCTAATAAGAGCCTCTTATATTTTCTTGTAGTATAACTTGTTAGTTATATTTTGTGATACAAAATGTTTTATGATATCTCCGACTTAAGAAATGTTAGTGGAAGTAAAAATGATATCGCGCATCTTACATCAAACGTGTAACGTTGTAAATGAATATGAGCGTTTAAAAAGTTATTCAGACAAAATTACAAAAAATGTTTACTCTTTTTGAATTACGGAAATTAATGCCCTCATTCATACAGAGTAAGCAAATGAACATTACTTCATCCCTTTATAACGCTATCACCTTTTAGAATTTTTTAGAAATCTTTTATTAGGGCACTGTTTACAGCAGATTAAAAATGCAAGAAATAAATTTAGAGATCCACTTTTGATACTTCATAATACCTACAATATAGGATACACTGGTGTCTGTTATTAGAAACCTGCCACTTATTAAACGACCTTTACTATTTTTATTATATTTTATGCACCGCGATCTATATCCTGTAAACGGAAGTGCGTATCGCTGGTATCTGCCTCACAATTTCATGTAAACATTATGTATACTTGCCTTCTTCAGAATACGTGATATTTATAGTAACCATGCTCTCGTCATATGGGCATTTTTTTCTAATCAATTAAACAGATTCTCCTGTCACAATATTGCAGATTAACTTGCAGATAGGATTATATGTGGGCGGTGAATAATCTGACAATCATCGTCTATGGTTGTTCCCAAGGATACATTGATCCTCAATAACGCATAGTACATAATAATATTTAGAAGGTCTCCACGGGATAGCGTGTAGAAATCGATTCCAATCTTGGCTGTGTTTACTTGAAAGCGCAACGATTGCTGCACCTAGTTGATTAGTTCTGGAATCCTCGAGAGAACAAGTTTCGTAACTTCTTGTCCGACCATAGGAGACCTTTACCACAACTCGCGGTGTCCCCTCTTCATCAAAACTGGTCGGTAAATTTTGTTAATTGAGTGTTATGTTAGTGGACACGTGCTTGGTGTTGGTTCGATGAAAGTGCTCTTCGTACAGAGACTCGTTATTGCTGTTCAAACAACTTGTTTCTTATTTAACGCTGTAATAATTGCAATTAACGATAAGAAGTTGCACACGTCACGAACTTAATCGTATTACAATTTTCACGAAACAAATATATTTATTTCCGATAATAGCCGAATAATTCTCTTGCATTGTGTAATTTAATATTATTGTTATTATTATTGTAACATTAGGAGGAGCGGTTGTATTATTCAAATTGTAAATGTATTACGCAATTTGATTGTTATTACAACAATTGCAATTATATTTATAATTTATATTCGTTTGTAGTATAATGTTATACGTTGTAAATATCAGTTTGTAGCATAATATTATAATGCTGTAAATTCCAATTACAACAATTGTAAAACAAATTACATTTTTTTTATGTAAAAGGGCAAATACGCTATTCGGGAGAAAATTTCAATTACATATATTAAAACAGTATATAATATAAATGTATAAGTTATGAAGTTTTTAAAGTAACAGTAACTTTTGTGTAATTGTATAAACAGTAATTGGACTTTTATTTAGGAATAGTTTTAATACTGAGTTGTTTATTTGTGCAGACGATTCTAATAATAATTTGATCACCTATTGTGCGTATACATCTGCATAGGTTTAAAGTCCCTGAAATTCTCTTTCAAATTATGTGCATATATATTTCGTATTTCCATATCTTTATTTAAAAAAAAGGTACGTTCACATAAAGTCGTCGTTAGTCAATTGTCTACGACTCTAACTTTTGATTCTAAATATTGAGATAGTATTTTTCCGGTACCTGGAAGTTTATCGTCCAAAAATTTGTGTGCTTAATTCAAACCGTTCTTGTATGCATTTTGTACATTTTGTATCCACCAGTTGGTGTGAAAAGCGAAAGGTTATAATCGTGAATACAGGATGGAAATCATGAAAATGCGGGTAATTGAAGCTAAAAATAAGAGAAACGCGAAGTAGAAGAAATAATAAACGTAACGAATGATATAGTTTCACTTAAACTTAACGTTCTCGCTGCGACACTGAAAAGGAGCACACTTTGTACGCGAGCAACAGTCGGTGAAAACGGTGCCGTCAATTAACGCAGCAGGTCATTTGCGGCTCTTCTCCGGTGCAGCTTCGTTAATTAATCAGTCGAAAATGTATCAAAAGCGTTCCCTGGAAACCGAGTGCACCTTCTTTTCGAATTCCTTTATGCACAATACCGCGAATCCCCGCTGCGTCTAGCTGAAACACCGGCTTTGTGGCGATGTTAGGCGGCTTTTGAGGAAACACGAGGGCCTAATTGCGCGCACAGCCCATTAGAGCTTCGCCAACCGGCAAAAGCGCTTCTTCTTCGAAAATTTAATTATTGATGGTTAATTCGGCCCAATTTCGAAACACCACGCTCGTTCAGGAAAAAATAGTTTGCCGACGGAGAATAGAAGTGTCGAAATTGATAATGAGGCTGAAACGTGTTTATCGATGCTGTCTTGTTAGTGATTCGGCAAAGGAGTAGATGAGGGTGGGAATGTTCTCTGACCGAGAATTTTCAAAATGTTAAGTACACGCAAGACTTATTATGGCAAAGGAAATAACATGATATGCTAAAATATTTTGAGCATTCGTTCATCATGGCCGACACTTTGGTATTAGTATTCTTGTTTTCTATATGTATGACGTTGATCCTGTGTTCTTATTTTTATTTCTTCTGTAATACCAAACATTTTATTTTCGTCATTAATATTTTTGTAATATTAAATATTATGTATTCATAACTATTTTTTTATAATATCGAATATTTCGTTTTCATTATTACATTTTTATGATACGTGGTAAATTTTTCCAAAATTACAGTTCTGATTAATGAAGCAGAATTTTTTCATCTTCATAATAAAATTTTATCGTCTGTGAAACTTTACGTGTTCTGTGGGTTAAATATTTTAATTGCGATACCTGTTAATTTTTTATTAACTGGTTATACTATTTGTGCATATTACAGTAAGTGGTACTAATTATTATACTGTAATAATCATTGACATATTCAATTTTAGTATCACTCATTACTTGTTGAATATTATTATTATAAATAAGTACTCATCTTTTAACGTGATAGGTTTATAACTTCAAATCTTTGATTCACTTTCATCAATTAGAGAAATTAACAGTGATATAATGGATTCATTGTTGGTAAATGTAGTTTTAATTACCCTAGAAAAGTGTCAATGATTAGCTGTATTTTACTTTTACAGTATGATTAATAATTAAATATATTTAATTAAATAACTGTTTTATATATTATATGTTATATACAATTATACAAAACAGTCATTTAATTATGTATTATATTCTTAAAGCAATAAAGAATAAAACCGTAGTGTCGTTGATCCTTAGCACCTATGACAATTAAAAGTGTATTGTATTTGTCATTTAACAAATGACAAAGACATCATCAATTGCATTATTTATAATTTTGGCAATTCAAGAAATTTACTCAAAGGTCTCAATTTATAAACATATCATATGAAAAAAAAATATGTACAAGGCTATGTATTTCTAAATTAAGCCGTAATTCTATAATTGAGCAGTTAATTCTCGTTGCTACTTATACTAAAGTACTACACATATTTACTGACTTGAACTAAAATAGCAAACTACAAGTCGAGTTGAATTTAATTAGTGCAAATAACAAATAACACAATTTGCGAACGAGTGTTATCAATAATTTTAAACATTTTCCACAAACTTTACGACAATAAATAAATACAATGTTTGTAATACTAAATGATTGTCGCGATCAGGTTTGGAGATCGGGTGTCCGAGTTTAACCATTTGATAAACAGTTGGGCGTTCAATTTTTCTATTGTACAGTTTTCTGGACGAGCGTCAAAAAGTTCGCTTTGTTTTCGTTATTATTAGAAACAGTAACGGTAGCATCCAAATGCTGTATGAAACGAGGCAGTTTTTCTGACTCGAGACTCGTGAAAGAACGATTATACGGTGTTTTTCTTTCTTTTATTTTTCTTTCGAGAGATTTCACGAAGACTCTCAACATGCGTGTTACACACCATGAAATTATCACAGCTATGATACGTCTAGACGGAAAACGATTCTCCTTTTTTTCGTGGCCGTGAAAGTAAGCCGAACGGTTTTCATTCGGCCAGGCAGAAATAAACCCATCAGGAAGCCGTACAAATTAATTAGCAGCTAGATTTCTCACGAGCAGCGAGAGCGTATGCACGCTATTTAGAACACTGAAAGTTTCATTCTAAGGCAACGATCAGACGACGTCGTAGCTGATAAAGAATTTAACACCTTCACTGTCATCGGAAGCAATGATACTGAAAGTTTAATTTTAAATAAATAACAGATCATTCGTGGGAAAATAAAATTGTAATTGTTAGTAACATAATAATAGAAATGCGAAATAGTAACCTCGGGTATTATGAAATTATACGTCAGTGATTTGTGTCTTATTTTTGCATACCTTTTTGGGCATATATAAACTTCTATGTTTGGTTGTGTTAATAAATATTCTTCTGTTATGCAAGAATTTCATACGATACATCACGGTTTGTTTTCAGTTTTGGCGTAATTAAAAAGTTGTAAATGTTGGGACGTAATAAAAGTGGAATATAAATTGTAAATGGTCTTGAAATTTTCGTTTTTCAAAATAGTAAATGAAAGCTTTAGTAATTTATCATTGTTATTTATTATATATAATTATTCATTAATTATAGATATAATGTTTGAAGTACTAAAAATAGAAACACTATGTAGACTTGTATTTAAATTTGGTTTCACATAATCAAATGAACAAATTTTTCGCATTGTGCCCCTAGCAATACCAAACAGTGATATGTACTTCTGGTATGTTACAATAGATATATAATACATTATTGTAAAATTTGATTAGTTATTTGTACAAAAGTGTGTTTGTTAAACCTTTGAATGATTGACATTTACATTTACACGATTTCCAAAATTAATTAGTGATGTTACAGTAACGGGAAATGATAAATAATTTTCATTGATCAAGTCAAAAATGAAAATGTTTATTTATTTATTTTCCATATATTGTGCATTTTAAAATAATTATGACGAATTTATAAAATGTAAAATAATATATCCATTACGTCATAATTACATATAACGGTAATAATTGTATACTATGACAAAAATCTGTAAAAATTTGTTCGCGATATTGCAGTATAAATTAAGGTTACATAATTTAATAGAAAATGTCATCGTTTTTATTTTTTGAACATTTTTTTATGTGACAAAATAATATATGCGAAATGTAATATTATTTGAAATCAGATAGCAAACGTGTCAAAACTTAGTATATTTAATAACTAATATTACATTATTCATAGCTGTTTGTGCCGCAATAATTAATGAGGTAACTGATTTTCTTTGCTGCATTGTTTTTATATTATCTGATGACGGAGTAATAGGTAATATTTGCATTGAAAGAAGAAATGGTGTCTTTAATGGAATATTAACTTTCTGTTACATCATGTTCATGAAAACAATATAGTATATCCATCATCGTCAGAGTTGCATAATTCTAAAGTTATTATCTATGAAGACGTTTAAAAAATAGTTTAAAAATCATTGGACTCATTACTCAATAACTCTTTGTTGCATGATTTTTCGAACTTAGAAAAAACAAAATACTTTTAAACTTTTACACGTAGCACTAATAGGATTACAATAATAAATAGGTAATCTCTATTAATAAAATTTTTTCATGAAAAAATAGTATCATGTTACAAAAGTGCTACACTTTGAAAAGGCACTGCAAAATGTCATAGTTACGAAAACAAAAAATGTCTCCAATAATTTCTTTAATTAAGAAACCTGTAATCTGTTTATGGTTAAGTAAATACAAGAGTTTCTTGATATATTATCAGTAAAACTACCAAAGCGGTCAAATGACTGTTTTACGAGTTGTTTATTTTAAATTAGAAAATTTATTAAGATGATTTCTTTGAAATCTGTGTTGACCTTCATAAAATTAAAGAATTAATGGCTGTACCATTTTATGTTTTATCATTTGTTTATTTATCTTTCAAAATCATTATTAATTTTAAAGTAAGTGTGGATTATACGCTGATATGTATAGAGTTATTTTACGTAACATATCTGCAACAGTATTGAACGAAGGATTAAAAATAGTGAAGAAATTTTACTAACATGTAATCAAAAAGTTATGTAGAAGGAGCTGAAAACTTGAGACGTCAATTTTATTATAACATCTCTATATATCAGTCTCGACGTGCCTTCCGTTCTCTTTTCCGATCTATCGAAAACAAAAGCGAGTCGCAAGGTTCGATAGATACATTGGAGGCAAATTATTATATTCGAACTGTCCGAACTCTTCGAATTTTTATAGTAGTATTTAAAAACATGAAAAACTTTCATCGCAAATTCGCAATGCGCGCGAAACAGACGAACTTTCAAAAACGACATCTGGCCTCGATCAACGCATCATTAAAACCAATCGAATTTTTTTATCGCGTATGCATTCTTAGGGCATGGAGTGGAACAAAAGACCCGCATAAGACACAGAAGCAGTAGCATTGAGATATTAAGTTCCCGTATTCTTGAGCGGAGTGGTATAATCGTTATTAATGCGGGCCTAGGTCACGGGCGATGGATCGTCTTTGGAGGTAGCTAGTTAGTTCGCGAGAAGGCCAGTGGCCGCGCTCGCGCTCACTATAAATAATCATGGCGCGGGGATGTCCAAGTATAGACCGTTGGGAATGTGCCAGCCTGCGAGGAGGCTTCGGCTATTTTTGAGGCTTTCGCCGCTACAAGCGCTACAAACGCGTGATAGACGCTCTCTAATCAAAACTGCACAACCGAAGAACGACAGAGATGTCCGCTCTGTCTTTTCTGACCGCGAACATCATCGGGCCTGCGCAATGCTCTATCTCTAACCTAACTCCCACCTGACGCACAAATATGCCCCACTCTTTCCGCTTATGCCGATTGCCGGTCTTTCCGCGACCTTGGACAGAATTGATTTATCGAGTTAATTATCTCGAGCACAACTGACGGAAGTTCTATGTACGCTTTGTTCGTTTCACGAAATTGTTTTCTATTATATGAAACATGTTTTAGCCAAGATTGACTAGCGTCACGTCGAGTTCTAACTGTAATACTGTAGTCAAATCTTTATTAATCAACCCGATATACATACTCGTAAATAGTATACAAAATAATAACGTTATTGGTCGTTCGAATGGATAGTGTATTTCGTGTTATACTCAGATATGGGATTGGTATCGATACTATTGGCGATATTTAATTAATTCCGAGTCAAAATAGTTAGTTGAGAATATCCAGATATAATGCAATTTTTGGTACTTTGTAACTTTATCGATATTGATTCTTTGATCGATATAAAATCAATGCTTGGAGATATGAAAAAGTATTTCGTGATTCGTAGCTCCACAACCAATAATAAATGATTTGTATCCTCGCTATCAGTCTGTTCGTATTATTACAAATTTAACTACAGGCATTTTTCAAATCATTGACTTAAAGATATAGTCTCGAAAAGTGTCGAATTTTTTAATTCAGAAATGTGAAAACTGTGGAAAATTAACAAATTAATAAAATAACTGGAAATGAATAAATTTAGAATATTTAGAGATGTAAAAAATTTGGAAATTTAGGAACATGAGTATTTTAACTCATAACAAGTTTGAGAAATTTTCCAACTTCTATAGTCTGAAAATTTAGGTAATTTTAAGGTGCCAAGTACTTTAAAATTTTTTAAATCTTAAAATTCGGAAAGGTATAATTAGTTAAATCCAAAAATTTAGAAATTTGTAAGTTTTTAATTTTAGAAATTTAGTAATTTGAAAATTAGGAATTTTAAGAATAGTAAGGACATGGAAATTGACATGTTAAAAATATTTAGGTGATTTGAAAATAAACTGTTTGAAATTCGAAAGTATAAGGATTTGGTGATCTGGAAATTTTAAAATATCAAATTTCCACTAAATTTTATGAATTTGCAAATTTGGATATTTTCAAGTTTAAATAATTTGAATAATTTCAAAAATTGGAAATTCGAAGAGTTTGTGATTTTGAAAATTTGAAAAATTCATAATTGCAAAATTTAGGAATTGGGCGATATGCGAATTCCGCACTTTGACACTTCAGTACTATGAAATTTGAAGATTTTAGTTTTTGAAAATTTTTTAATTCGCAGATTTCCAAATTAAGAAATATAGGGTTCGGGAAATTGAGAAATTCTAATGTTTGAATATTTGAAAATCTTTAACTTAGATTTAACAAAAATTTTAAATGTACAAAACAAAACGAGTCAATTATTTGAAGATTTTTTAAATTTAGTAACATTAGAATCTAAAAAACTTGAAATTTGAAAATATAACCTTTACAAATTTAAATATTTAGATGTTTAGATAGTTAAGGAAATATAGGAATTTTTAGAGTTGGGAAGTTTGAAAAATATGGAAATTTTAATACCTGTGGATTTGGAAAATATGTTTGAAAATTTAAATCTTTTTAATACTGTTTTACTACTGTTAAATCAGATTTAAAATCAAAATTCATAAATTGATACTGTTATTGACATGACAGTTGTCCTAACATAAGTAGAGCTAAATTGTAATTACGGATTATATTATTAGATTATGACAGAACTGTGCGTTATTCAGTACTTTCTAAAGTAACCGTAGAGGTTTAGTGGATACAGAAAAGACGCAGGATTTAACTTTCCATACATGGAAGTATTTTGAAATAACCGCCATAGGTACTACATCAACGTCAATACTTGCGCGACGCTAGGTGCGCAGAAACTTTCTCCATGGGCGCGTATACTTCATTCAATCTAACATCGCACAAGGTTGATGTCAAACTATCCTAATGATATTTGAATGAAAACTTGCTCTTTGCTACAAATCGAAACTATACTAAATAAATAACTGAATATTATAAAACCTGTTCTGTATTAGATAGATGTTACTAAATCCAGTAAAAAATTGATGATGGCTTGGTTCTTTCAACCACCCATTTGATTCATTATTTGTTCGAACATGGTATAAGCGTCAAAGGGCGCTGCCGCAATCAGCCGCAATCGGTGAACTGGTCAGTAAAGTGTGTGTCTGTCGTGAGAAGTGGGTGAGGTATTTGATTACGAGCGGTTCACCTGAATTTCCCATTCAGGAATTGTTATCAGTTTGTCGCATTAAAATAGACAGTTTGTCACGAGTAAGTTTCCAGTAAAACGTTAATATTTCATAATTAATCGCGATTTTCTGTTCAGCGTGGGTTGCCGATTTGGCAGATGAGTTGTCAATGAAAATCGATCAGGAATTATGTGGGGCAAAGGGCATCAGCCGCATTGGACAGTTGCCGAATTTAAATACAACTTGTCGATTTGCTGAACATTCGATTAGGAACACTGTCTACATTTACTCTAAACCTTAGTGATGAACGTGATGCGTGACGAAATGCCACACCATTGATTTTGCGCTTGAAAAGAGACGATTCACTATTTTCATTGTAGTTTATGGTCGTCATTACGTATCACTCATTTCATTTGTTTTGGCTGTTCAAACGAATATCTCATGTATTCGTTTGTCTGAATATAAGGAGAGTGACATTGGTCCTTTATAAATTATCAGCGAAAATCAGAACGGTTTTTTTATCGTATAGGATATACAGTGCATTTTTTATTTAAGTTTGTTAGAAAATTAACATATTCTAATTTCGGTAGAGAAAATTGATCAGTACCTTAGTTCAAATATTTGTTAATTTAACTAACTTTTTACTAACAAAATGTCACGGAGATACTCTGTAGTTGACCAAGAACCATGGGAACCTTTCCAGACTTCTGCATCAACCAAAACAACCACCATGACCACTGCAGCTAAGTTATATGGCAAGGATCTGAGTGAATATGATGATGTTGATGTGGATGAATTATTGGCACAACTGACCCCAGAGGAAATTAATATGTTAGCCAAGGAAGTGGATCCTGACGTAAGAAACTTGCTATTAATGTATTTTGTTGATATAAACTAGTAGTACTTAGCACATATGTATTTTGTAATGTTCTTCTAGGACAGCTTTATGCCACCATCACAACGTTGTAGTTACGAATGTGACAAGAGTCCAACAGGACCGCTAAATCGTAAGAAACTAATTGAACACATAAACAAACAGGCTTTAGAGACTCCAGACAGACCAGAATTGAAGCCCTATGTTCCTGGTGTTATTAGAGGCAAGAAGGTATGTATTATAAATGTAAATTTCATTTATTCCACAAATAAAATACACAGCATACGTATACATTACTATTATTCCATTTCAGTGGGTTCCACCACCTCAAGAAACTGTAAAAGAAAAAGAAGCAGAAGAACAAATTGCTATTGATCTTGGAGAAGAATATGAGCAAGCACTATCGAATGCTACTCAAGAAGAAATCATTGATCTTGCTGGTAATTATCATTTATGAAAGATTCATGTAACTCTCGTTCTCGATATAATGTTTAATACTGTATTCATTTCTATAGCTATTCTTGGATTCCATTCCATGATGAATCAAGATCAGTATCATGCCTCTCTCTTAAATTCTGGTCAGCCTGTTGGTTTGGGTTGGGATGGAATTACCAAAGCTAGTCAACCAAAACCTTATCCAATGGAACCACCTAACGATACAGATATTGATGCTACTATTAAACAAGTTCGAGAGGATGATGTCTCATTGACTGACTTAAATTGGAATAACATTAAAGTAGGTATATGAAACGTCTATCAATATCTTTACCAATATTGATTTCACATTATGTGTAACATCAAGAAATATTTAATGTTACTTTGTTATACTTTAAGAACATATCCGACGAAAAATTCATTCAGCTATTTGAAGGACTGGAGATGAATACACATCTCGAATCACTAAGTTTAACGAACGTGGGACTCACCGATAAGACTGCACAAAGGTTGGCAGAAGCCTTAGAGAAGAATTCTACGCTCAGAGTACTCAAGTGAGTATAATGTTTGATAAGTTTTATCTCAGTAAATATTGCTACATGCTAAAATTTCAATGTTTAGTGTGGAAACAAACTTTATAAGCCCATCTGTGATAGTGAGGCTCATTAGAGCACTACTTAAAACGAAATCAATAGAAGAATTTCGATGTTCGAATCAGGTAAAACATTGTTAAAATTCCTTTATTTAGTATTCGCGCGTTTTTATATTTACTAATGCGTTATGTGTTTCTGTTCGTACGTAGAGGTCACAGGTATTGGGAAATAAAATTGAAATGGAAATCACACAATTGGTAGAAGAAAACCCAACGTTGCTACGACTTGGTCTTCATTTGGAATTTAACGATGCTAGACATCGTGTGGCTGCACATCTGCAACGCAACATTGATAGGAGTAAGTAAAGACGTTATACTAGTAACATGTCTTTGGACGCGTCTGATAGCCACGTCCATATTTTTGATAAATGGAAAGTTTACCTCTTCCACACAGATACGTATACATAATACAATTACACAGTAGTACTTCAGATAAATCGATACTTTCCGTTTAATTGACGTTTACTAGCCACGCCCAATCTCTGATACGACTTTAGTTTCATTACAGATGTTCGTATTTTTGATATTAGTAGATTAATATTTTTTTGCAGGTGTATTTTTATTTCCAGATCCTGTAGTGACTTAGACACACGTCACATATATTTTTATAATGAAAAAATTTTTACAGATTCCTCATAACATTTATTCAGAGTTATGTATCGCGTTTGAATCAAATTCTATTGGTACATTCTAAACGGATACATTTGTACTGTAGAGATATTTAAACTGTTCATTTCTCGTTTAGATGGGAGCAATTGTATGGGGGACCATGGAGATCATATGACGAAATGCTTCTAACTCTTCCGAATCTGCTTCGTAGTCTCACATAGCGCTTTGTTAGCACATCATTCATCCATTTATCCCTCTAAATTCATTTATTATTTTTCTAGCTAGTGGCATAGAGGTAATTATGAAACCCTAGAGTGCACCCCATTTGTCATCATCATTTTCCTTGTATTATATTTTAACAGTTGCAATCTGACTAATTCCCTTTTGTTACGATTTAAATTTCATTCAATTTTATCTAATTGAAGATGTTCTACCTAGAAAGTCTATCGGCTAGTGTAAACGATCGATCTGTTTTTAATTTTCGGCTAAATACAGATCCACAGGTACCTAAATATTTAATTCGGTATGAGTCATTTTCTTAGTGGCATTATTGTTTTTGGCTTATTTAACATTGATAGTTGCCAAAAGAACAGATATAATGTATGAGTCTTGCTTACAAGTACTTTCAAAATCGCAATCGATGATAGTACTTGCGATTGCTTTTGTTTCACTAAAGTATTTTAGAGCGACACTTATACAAATACACTTTTATTCCAAATTTACAATTGTTCAATATATAATTTATTCTAGGTCAAACGTCTTACAGCATGTTCACGCTTATCGCATTCTTTCATTCGTTCCAATACAAGCTTTTTATCTTTTCGTTTTATCATTTTCATATTCATAATTTTGTGTACGTGAAACACCCGCATTGGACCGAAAATTAAATCCCTTTTAGAGTAGTTAGTATTTAGAAGATATTAACGTATTATTTTTTTACTAGTCTGTCGTGTGGCACGCGCTAAGATAGAGAGTGGTATACCTGCAAAAACGTTCGCTATCCCCGTAGGTGGCTTAAGAGATACAGCGTAGCGCATATTAGCGCAGTGAGTAGATTTATTGTTAAAATTGTCCCCATCGTACTTGAAAATTTGTCAGATTTATTTGGTCCATGCATAGTTTTTGTCATAGTCTTCAGTGTTAATGAATGTTCAAGTAAAATAAGTTCTTTCGAATGTGGATTAATTTTGGTAATATGTAGCTATTAGAAGGTCTTCTTAAATATATGAAGTTCGTAATATATCGAATCTAATAGAGAACATTGAAATAGTTATTTTTTAAACAGTGTTCATTGTGTAAAACGCTTATAGTTTTGAACATATAATCTGTGAAATTTGTATTTATGCCATTTTCTTTAAAACATTATTATTATCTTTTAATATTTTACGTTAGGTTTGCTACACTATAAACTTCATATTTTTAAGAGGGACTTCCCAAAAGCTAGAAATTACCATGGGTTTTTTACTGTTCTTTTTTTATTTGTATTTTCTTCCATTTCTATCCATTTATGAGTACATAACGGTCCAGAAATTATTTTAGTTCGTAAATGAATGTAAATCCTTTGTTGATCCTACATATTATGGAGTTGAAATGTTATTATTACTACAGGTAATACAGTAATAGTTCTTCAGTAATCATCACATTTTTATACAGCTCATTAAGTATTAATCTCCCGTAAATTATTTGTTGTTTTTTAGACCCAATTACTATTACTAGTATTACATTATTAGTATTACTCCTATAAAATTAGTACTAATAGCATTACAGTCATTTATGTTCATTATCACTAACATCATGCATCTTTTGCACAATTTTATTTTATGTTGCTCTCATTTCGCTCTCACATTTTCCAACGCTAACAAACAGTATTAAAAGAAATTATAATTACAAAAGAACAAAGGACAATCATGCACACTAACAAACTTTAATACACTCATGTTAATTAGATTTACACAAATATGAAATGCGATATTTATTGTTGACACTAATATTTATTTTTTTAAATATTAGCAACTTCGAATGGAATGTTTAGTTAATGAATATTGAAAAATATTCATTATATTTATAAAGCAAAACGATGAAAAAAAAGAATGAGTACATATGCCTCAGATTGTACTTCTAGGAGGAGTTTCTGTGTCAACCATCGTTTTTCAATGTAAAAATAAGGCAAACTATTTCTCCATTCATTGTTACGTAGATGCTCGTCACATATGTTTGTCAATTATGGTGATAAGCTTAGAAAGGATAATAACGTTTTACGTTTATCTTTATATAGTCAAAGAGATTTCTAAACGATCACTCCATAATGGTTCTTTAATGGGAAAGTGAAAGTTCGTTTCGATTTCTCTGACATTGTGGAATATTCTTTATTCTTCGGTTTTATCAGCCACCGAACAGATACTCAACGAGTCAGAGCTGCAACGTATACTTACGACACCTCTATTCTTTCCCAACAGTACGGAAAGACCTAACGCTGCGGCTACAGTTCCGATTCTTTAACATGAACCACAGGAAACGTGCCTTGATTCAATGAAAGGTAGCTACCCTTCACATGGTGGTAGAACAGCCGAATGAACATAATTCTGGTTTTCTTGCGACGATCTTTAACCTCTTCAGGGACAATAACACATGGGTATACTTCTGATTCAAATATGCTTAAGAAAGTTGTGATTCATAAATATAGAATTTAATCTAAGCTGTACATTTGATGAAATCAATGGCTCTTGTAATTTTACATTTTCTTTAAAAATTCTATCAAGGTTTAGATTTGTGATCCCATTATGCGTATCTTTATTTAATTCTAATTTGAAATTGTATTGTAACTGTATATATTATTTTTGACCCTGTTTTTCTCTTCGTTTAAGGTTTCGTTTTTCTATATTTGAAACACGTTATATTTTATAATATTTTTATGTACTTTATATTTAAGAAATTTAAAATACTCAATAAGTAAATGTTAAATTTTTACTCATTATCGTGTAGTCCTGAAGAGGGATAGCAGGGTTCAAGAAGTTTATTACAGATTTAAAATTGATAAATTTATACTTTTTTACAATTTTTTAATCAGTGCTTTGCTACAAATTTAACGCGTTCGACAGCGCTCCATTGTAAATTTGTCCATTATGGGCAATGATTTTTTTTTAATAAAAGGATATAATTTCAGACCATACACATTGTTCGTATATTTTATTATTTTTTTATTGTAGATTTTCATTCGTTTTAAAATGTGTAAAATCAAAAATTATAGTTCGATATGGAAAATGAAACACGTTGCAAATATGATGTTGGTATCGAACGTGTTAAATCTCCAAACCAATTTTATATTTTAAATATTCAAAAAGAGATTATGGTGGTATTATATTAACATTTTTTTTTAAATTTGTATACATCAAATAAAGTGGTGTATGAAAAGTTGCATATCATATTCAAAAATATCGGGTAAAAGGAATACTTGTCGAAAATTTTTTGAAAAGTAACTTTTATACAATTTACGTGTATTCGCAAAGACAATAAATATTTCGTTAAAATCGCAACTTTAATTTATTACACCAGAAGGACGTGTCATAATGCAGGCATTTCTTTTCTATAGTGGAATATATTTAGCTTTGACACTTTCATGACTATAAAACCAGATATGGAATTGCACACTTGTGTGAACTGAGAATCTACATATGTGCCTGGTGGAAGTATTCATTGTCAGCATACACATATGTAATAATTTGTAGTTATTTGGTATTTTTAATAGTTCAAAGCACTGTTATTGAATTTTGTTTAGTATGCTTAACATATATCCATGCCTTTCGTTCATATCCATTAAATATCTTATTCAACATATATATGTTCTACGATGAATTAAATTTTTATATATTATTTGAATCATGATCATTCGTGTAACGAATTTTACATCTGTGCTAGATGGAGTCACTTAACTATTTATATTATCAGATGTTTAGTGTTGCAAAGTTTTCATATACCTTTTGTGTACAATTTCATATAAAAAAGAAATTACAATTAAACATCGTGCATAGTGAAAGTTATAATATTTTATAAAAAGCAATGTGGTTGAAATTAATAAGAATCATATGTTATTTATTTTATATTCAGAAGGGTAAATCACTGTAAATGTTTATTTTATTTTAATTATTTATTTTTAGATCTTAATTTCTATTTAAAATCTTAATTTCATTTCAAGCTTACTGGAGGAAAAAACTAAGTAGTGTTCTTTATTTATAAATTCTTTTGCTGAAAGGATTATAAAATTCCATTATTCGTTAATGAAATAACAGATAATGCAATATTGAAATACCTTAATGCGCGATTCCAGCGCAATTATATTGGAAGGGTTAATTAAAATTGCGCTGATCAAAAATTTTACAGACTGAGGAAGAGCTATCAAACGAGCATATTTGATCGAGAGAAATTCATTGTATAACGAAATAATTTTTATTATCGTGTTTGTACAACCGTTCCTGAAGAGGTTTAACATTGCTACTTTTGAAGCTTCACTAATCTTGCTTATGGATAGAATGCAATCCGTTTTCGTGTGTCCGCAAACAACTTTGTAAATTATTACGTGATCTTACAGTGCTTTAAAATGTTTGGCTCGTGGATACTGAAATGGTAAACGGTGAAACTTATTGAACAGTTCTTTATTGGGTGGACCTGGACTTAATTTGTATTCATATGAGAAAGTTACAAAATCGTAATGTCAAAATTAAGAAAATTGGTGAATTGAGATTTGGAAATTTAGGGTTTCGGAAATTTGAGTTTTTGGGAATTTGAGAATTTGGGAATCTGAAAATTGAAAGTTTGTAAATTTGGGAACAAGGAAATTTGGCAATTTGAGAATTTGGAGATTTGTAACATTTAAGTATTCGATAATTTATTAATTTACAAATGTAAAATTTACCAAACATCAATATTTCGAAATTAAACATTTTCGAGATTCAACTGTTAGAAACTGGCGAAGTTAAGTATTTGGGCATTTATGATTTGGGAATTGCAAGAATTTGCAAATATGGAAGTATAGAAGTTTGGGAATGTACATTTGAATTTGGGAGTTTTTTCAATTAAAAAAAATGTGAATTTGAACACGCGTAAGTTTGAAGTTTATGAAGTCGAAAATGTGCAAGTTTGGGAATTTGTAAATTGGAAAATATAAAGGTTCATAAGTTTATGACTTTGAAAATTTGTATTGACAAAAAATTGTGAAGCGTTGAGTTTCAAGTTCTGATTATTTGAAATGTTCATATATAACCACTTTTAAATATTAGATGTTTAAAATTGCAAATTTTTCAAATATCCTAATTTTTACATTTTCATATTATTAGGTTTAAAAATTTAGAACAGGAATGAAGAAATTAAAAAGACTGAAATTCTGAAGGCTTTTAAATTTTCAAACATGCAATTTTAGGAATTTACATCTTGCGAACTTTCCTCTAAAGATTTCTCCTTAACAAGGAGCTATCTAATATAAGTCATAAAATTATTCCACCGTTTCACCGTTTAGTGTTCCATTTAAAGCGGTTCATGCAGTTCGTAATGAAAGTTGAAGACAGAGTTTTGCGCTTGATCTGACACGTCGTTAACCGTGAATGGTGTTTGTAGACGAGCTTTAACTCTGGCCGACGGCCGTCGTTGCAGGCTTTAGGTACATCCTATCAAACCCGATGAAGTCGTGACGCGTTAATTTCCACGCAAGCCTCCAGAAGCTCAGTTCTCTTTGCGTGACGTCCTCTCGACGTTAAATGTCGAGCAGCGAGCGATTTAACGCGTGCAGACGTGAATCGACCAAGGGGTCGAGTATACAGGGTGTCTCTGAATCAACGTTTTCAAATCGGGTATTGGAGATATTAATTACAAACTTTTGACATGATACATTTTCTTCGTATACAGATGTAACACAACCATCTCTGATGTTGTAGTCACTATTGTCAAGCGACGAGTAAGCGATGACACAATACGGAGCCCGACCTAAATACGTATAAGGTGTCCCACTAAGAATTTTTTTACTTATTATATTAATTTATTTTATTATTATATATTAACTAATATCACATTTTACGATTCTGGGAAGCGCGGAAGAATATTTTCAATGTTTCGAAACAATTATCACCGTGCTTTAAAAGGGATTCGCCCCGGACTCTAGAATAGAACCTAACATAATCATACTGTCGTTTAATACTTGAAAACGAACTAAAATGTTATCTTTTATTCGTACACGTAATAAATTCGCAAATTCATCTCCACGAACAGAAAACTCGAGTCTGTGTTATAGCTCCACACTTTTAAGTAAAATTCTTCGTACCAGTAACAATATTGTTTGCGAATATTTCGGCAGCTTGTCTAAACCAAAAATTAAAACCATATTCATATCCTGCTCGTAGAAACAAGTAGAACTATGAGGTTGTAGCAGAACACTGCACATACTTACTTAGGTCGAGAGCATCACTATGTACGACAGTAGTTGCTGTAGCTGATATGGTTGTGTTAGTTCTGCATGGGAAAAATTCTATATATTATGCCGAAAGTTCTTAATTAATATCTCCAAAACTATTAGGCTGCTGTGGATGCCCGTTAATATTTGCGGTTACTTCATTTTCACGCATCCAAAGCACATGTCGATCGGCTACCTGGGTGCTGTGGTACTATACTCCCGATTTTATTCAACTATGAAATTTTTTGACATCATAACGAATATTATACAATTAAAAAAGAATGTTTTCAAACTTCTACAACCCAATTTGCTTTGTGATGACACTGTTAGAAGCTTTTTATATAAGCAGCCTTTTTATGTACGGATTACTTCTTCCTGAATATCACATTCACCCACAAGCTTTGAACGAAATTACAGTACAAAGGAAAGTTAAAAAAAATACGTAGATTTCAGGTGAGAAAGTTTTATAATTCGAGGTTTAAATTGAAATAAACTTCTGAACTGTAACTTTGACTATGTTTTCAAAATGGATAGGAATACGTTTTAGATGCAAAATAATTATTACGGTATTATCATAAATTGTTTGCTTATTTCTAATGAAAAAAAAATTTGTTACAATTTTGGTATATTATATAACAAATTGACGAAGTCACTAAAAATATTTTATAATAGCCCAATCCTTCATGAATAAAACAAAAAAAAAATTTGCTCAATCGGATGTGAAGTTTCTGAGAAAAAAATTTGTATGTGAAGTCTATTTTCGTAAAAATATTTGGGCAAAAACTGAAAAAGGCAAAATGATGACTGACCGCCCCCTTAATTTCATATGGACTATAACATATTTTGATCAAAACAAAATCGCAGATGGTGAGGTCAAAGAGTGATTGATTTGGCGTGGAATGATCCAGTAATAAACATTTTTTGCTAAAATAATTTATTAACGTAAAAGTGATATAATATTTCAAATTTGCAATATTTTCAAAAGGTGTAACAATAAATTGTAATTAAAAAACACGAGAGTTGTCTTGTGTAATTACTTTCGTTATGAGATTTACATAGCAAGTTGATTTGTTTAATGAAATACAAGATTTACATAGTATCGTTCGCAGAAAAATATAACGAAGGGTAGATGAAACATAACTTTATTAACAGCAAATCTATTGTAATTAGATTACTTCTTACCTGAAATCATTTAATATTTTATTCCCAATATTTTCCACATTAAAAGATGAGACACTCTGTATATTCCAAGCTGCCTGAAGATGTAGGATAGTTAAATTCAGGAACTAACTGTAATTATACCGTAGCCCTGAAGAGCATAATTCTACGTGTAAGCACCAGTCGAAAATAGAATTCATTCTTTTTAATACAGATTATAGTTGAAAACATGCTTACTAAATGCAGATTGGGAATACAGCCTACGTTACAAGACTGTTTTTAAGGGAACATGTTTTGCACATTGATTCTTCAGACAATTGTTATAATTAACATAAATATGAGGATGCAAATGCTAACAATGAGGGGAATTTCATGTTGATGATGGTTATTTTGAATATGTATAATTTCAAAATTGGTAATATAATATCCACTTAGTCTCAGTTTATATTGTTCAAATTATAAATATATTGAATGATTGGATGTGCAATAGAAAAGTGTGTATATATTATATTGAAACGGCCTCTATTCTTTTACAAACTACATTTGAATATTACGTGCTAAGATTCACACGTAGTCATGTTAATATGCATTAACCCCTTGCACTATATTTCATTCCGCAAATGCGTCAGACATACCGAAGTATTCGGTGCTACAACTTTAAGACGACCGAAGAAAGTTCGAATGTGAAAACTATTTTGCATTCAGCGATCCTCAACTGTGCAAATGAAAATTAGACTGAAGTTGAACATTCAACCGTGTTAAAAATATAAATGAAGTTTACCGTATTCGAACTTCAAGTGCGTCACGAATGTAACTCGTTATTATACTGCAAGGGGTTAACATAATTAAACACACTATAAATCGGGAAACGAATTAATGTATTAAATGTGTAACTTCTGAAAACAGTCTTTTGTTACAAACATATGAATTACTTAAATATTAAATTCATAAAATGTTCCGTAGATCCTTTATCAAAGCATGTTAAAGATTAACAGTTATCAAAGATAAAATCAGCTTCTCCGATCAATAAAAGTGAAATGAACTTAACATTATAATAATCTTGTAATTTGTTGAACGATCTGTTTTACCGCACGTAATTATCTCTACACCGTTATGCTATGATTACGGCCAGGTTTTCTGTGCAACCATCTACCCGATAAAAGTTGATTGTTCATTTTAAATTAAAATAGCTGAAATTTTCCTAGAAGGCTACTTGATGTTACAACTTTTAGCCACCAGCGCAGTTGAACCTTACCCAAACGTTTGGGGTAGGTTGGAACCGCTGGGTTGAATCAACCGCGAACTGTTCCCAATAAAGTTTTTCCCTCGCATGAAGCTGCAACTCAATTAGCTGGTCGTTCGGTGGAAAGTTCGCAGCCAGATCGCCGCTTTACAGTTCAGATTAGCCGTTTACGTAGGAATATGATGGTAATTTCTTCTCGTCACGCGAATAATTTTCTAAGTTTACGTTGGACATTGTTTTCGTTTAACAATGTGCAACGAGTTTGTCTCCCTTTTTAATTGCCACCAACTCATTACGCTCAAATCACGTTATTATTATTTCCATGAATTATTTTGTAGAAAAATTAATTGCCAAACAGTTTATCTAAGAATCAGTATTAAAATCAAATTAAAACGAAATATCCAAAATACTAATCATAGTACAACCAAAAAGAGCATCGTACTAAAATAATATGTCCAAAACGAACAATATAATTTGTTTATACTCAATTTCGTTACTAAAGATTTTCAAAATATGTATAAATGAATTTTTTCAAACAAGGATAAAGACAACTTTATCAATGCTTTCGCTAATTTAATAACTAATAGAGATTCTAAATTAGTAAGTGTAATTATTAATGACATTAAAATATATTGTTGGTCAGTATTATTTATAGTAGTTTTATTTGTGTGTACAGTTCGTCTTATTGTTGAAGTATTAATTTTCTAAATTACCTTAATTCGTTATGGTATACATTGATAACATGTAGAATAATAACTGATAATAAATTTTGGTATTGTTAATTTGTAAATTCTTTAATTATTAAATTAACCAAAATAATGAAGCAATGAACAATCCCTGCTATGAACAGATCTTTTAGATAATAAAAAAAAATTTGACTTTATATTTTCGACTTATTTTGTCACATAGTGTCATGCTCTTTCTAGTCGTGTTATGATTAATGGAACGCCCTACATATACAAGGGGGGGTATTTAAAACAAGTCATCTCAGTAATTCACTTGTTTCTGAAGTTAGAGAAAAATACATTAAATCAAATTCATTTTCTATTGAGAGATTCGTAATTTGATATTTCTAGTTCTTCATAGGTGGAGGGGTTAAGAAGATTTCCAGGTCAGCTCTGTTTTTTCAAATGGAATAGTGTAGTTTATTGTTTCAATTTAATAGTGTGAATACAATTACTATGACGACTATTTAAGGTCACTCCAGATTAATTTAAATAAAAAATCAATTATCTTGAAGCATTCTTAGAACTCTTCGGCGATGTATGTGTAATATGTTATATACGTATTCATTGAAAGTGCAAACGTTAAAAATGATACTAATGTCATTGTCTCAAGACTGCTTTAAGACAATTTATTTTTTGTTACAATCGACGTAGAATGATCTTGAATGACGTTCATAACAGGTTATTCTATTTGTTTCAAAATTTCCATGAGATTATACACAAGAAATCATACAATTCCATTCCAAAAAACACACTTGACTCTCATATCTCTTGTGTCTTTACCCATAAAAAATACGAGTTGTATCGGATTGAGTCCCACAATAACAAATAAATTTGGTTGGATGCAATTTCTTATCTTCGTGTATCTTCAAAAGCACGAAAGTTATTTAGAACTGTCTTATATGCTTCGTTTTGTATATACATATGTAGTAAAAGTAAATGTGTATAACAAAATATACATATACAAGTTCTTTACGTTACAATTCTTAATATTTTTTTACTCAAAAATTTTTTGGAGATAATGACAACATAGGAAACAAAGACCCTACCTCTTGTTCATTCTTGGTTGATTAGTTTTCCAAATTTACCAATTTCCGAATTTGGAAATTTTTAAGTTATACACTTGCATATTTAGAATTTTGAGAATCTGTAAATTTGAAGATTCAGAAATTGATAATTTTGCCAATCAAAAAGTCCATGAATTTTTAACATTTCGAAGTATACTAAATTTGTATGGTTAGACATTTGGAAATTTTGAAATTAAAAAATTTGAGGTATTGGAGAAAAATAGAAAATTTTAAAATATAAAATCTAAATATTTGAGAATTTAGAATTTAAAATTGTAGGGATTTAAGGATTTAAAATTTGTAAATATGAGAATTTGACAAATATAAATATTAAGAATTTGAAAAATATATTTTGGAAATTTTCAAATTTAGAAGTGTGAATCTTGAAAATGTAGAAATTAAAAAATTGTAGACAAATTGAAGACAAGTGGTAGCAAAGTCCTCCCATGCTTCGTTTTAACTACGTCAATTCTACATTGTGCCTGTATATAAAATTGTTTTGCAATATCTGGCATTATTGAAGCTTTTATCGCGGTTTTCGAGGGTTGTGCCAGAAAGCATTTTCATAGAATTTATCATGTCGTTCCGTGTGTTAACAAGTGGTGGCATCGTTTATTGATGTAAATCGGAATCCGAGTGACCTGTTATCTGGTTAAATATAATATGACTCGATAAGGTTAAATGAAATCGGGTAAAAATTGTATTTGGATCGGCCCCATTACCATCAAATGGTTATCGCGATGGTTCGAATTTAACGTTTTAAATGTCGAACGCAGCGATTTCGAGGGTGTTCGATATTCGCATCGAGGAAATTTGCAGCCAAGTGCTTGTGGCGTTTCATAACGCGTTATTACTAGGCTGAAAGATTGCTGTGACCAGCGAGTTTTAACGTAAACTCTTTCCCTTTTTCTCAATTTTATTGTGTGAAATGTGACGTGCATCCTCGTGTCTACTAAATCATCTAACAAAACTTTATTTGTAAATTGCAATGAAAATAACAGAGTTGTTGACTGTTGATTAACACGTGTGCCATATTGTCTTGGAATTGTAATTGTTGTTAAAAAACATGTTTTTGGTTGACGAAATGATATTTCTAATTTTTAAATAAGAAATGTGACAATTTATCTGTGGAGGTTTTTTTGAGTTTGATTTTTTATTTTGTTTCAACATTTTGAAAGAACGGTGGTTTGTATATAATAAGAACTCGAAAGAAGGTCAGTAATCTGACAGTTGAACTGTGGATAATTGTAAGACGAATTGAGTAAACAGTATTAGAGGAAATGATTAACAGAAAGGTTCGTTTATTTGTAATTGGTACATGATACATTGAATTGTTTGAAATTATTTTATTGATGTCAGTGTTTTTTGTGGTACAACTTTACAAATATTTTCTTGTCAATGTTTCCCTTAATTCCAGAGAGTCCCGGAGTACCACTTTTAATACTAAAATCAAAATTAAAAAAAATTTCAGCATATTGTATCAAAATATTTAAATATTGTTTCTTTAGCTATAGAAATAGTATTTGATATTACTATAACAGTTAATAATTGACTCATAAATATTTACTTCATGTATCAAAATAAGAAATACAAATTAAATATAATGTTACAAATAAGAAACGAATCTGAAATGCTGATGTTTTGTAATATGTATTATAATTTCATTTTGAATATCACAGGGAATTATTAGTTAATATTATTTTGTAATTAATGACCACGTTTCGTTAGAGCAAAGAACGATACTTTATAGAGAAACGAAGTATTCTTACACGCAAACAATTCATTACCAGCGAAGTTAATAACAGTTATAAGAATAAAACGAAAAATCATAAGGCAGGAGGATAAATTAGGTTTCTTTTAGCCATATCTAACAGTCATTTATCTAATAGCCATTTCTAACATGGCATACTGTAATATGGTTCATTATAAATGCTAGATGAAGCATTAATTTTTTAAATCCCTTACATGAATCCTCATTTTTAATTATAACTATAATTAAGTGAATTCATGTCTTCATTATTCAGATACATTTTATACATTATTATATGTAAATTACATATAATAAAATAATTATGATTTAATTTTTTACAGACGTAATTATAAATTGTTCATTCTGAAACTATTAAATTATTTATTACTTCAAAAGTGATTAAAATAAATATTATTAGAATTATATACGTCTCTGATTCCACAAATGAAAATTTTATTAAAGCTATTTAAGTTATTAGATAAAAAGTGTTAATTAAACATTATTGAATTTAATGGAACTCACTGGAATAGTAAATTTTCTTCTTCTTTATATAAAAATTAAAATTTCTACAATTAATATGTCCGAACAAAAGAAAAACAAAGAATATATGAATCTAAATAAACATTAAAGAAATCATTTTAAAATATCAATTCAACTTGATTCATTTATATTTCACGTAGTTCAATGTATCAGTCTCGTAAAAACGTTGTGTTTATACGATTTAATAACAAACAAAATAATAAAACTCTTCAGTTCAACTTGATGATATGTTGTTCCACAGACAGTACGTTGCAAAGAGAAGAATCGTTGTTTTCCATGAGGAACTGTACGGTATGTTTTGTTTAAAAGCTGTTTCATTCGAGAACGCGGTGGTTGCATCAGGACGAAACAGTGGCGATCGAAAGACAATTCGATCTCGATCGAACGGAAGACAATTAAAAAGCAACAAGCCAAACGCTACTGCCTGATTATATTTTATGTCGTCGTTTGGCCATTCCTGTTGTCCACTATGGAAATTGCAATTTTCTCAGCCGGATGACAATTCGAACGGGGCCATGGTTATTCTCGAACTTTCTCTCATTTTAATCGGGCGACTTCTGCCAGCCAGAAATCATGATAATTGACTCGAAAGCCTTGTTTTTCATTGCTGCTAGACTAATGATTATATATCGTGCGGTACGACCTTTTAACCTAAAACTGGTGAAGGCAACTCGATACAGTTTTCGTAATTGGGATTTTTTATTTTTATGGTTTAAAATTTTTCAGATTTTATGACTTTGAGACGTAGGAATTTTTGGGATTTTGGAATTTGAAAATCGCGATATTTCTTAACTCTGGGACTTTGTAACTTTGTGATTTTGGAACAGGGAAATCTTTGAGTTTTTGGTACTTGGAAATGGAATTCTAGGGCTTTTCAGAAATTGTAATTTTTTTATTCTGAAACTGAAATTTTAGAATTTTTCGGATGTTAAATTCTTGGAATTTTGGGAATTTAAAACTTTGAAACAGAATTTCAGGTTTGGAGCTATGAATCTTTTTAACTTTCGGATTTTTTTAGTGTAGTGATTTCAAAACTTTGGAATCTTGAAATTTTTATGAGACACTGAGATATTTTTTGATCTTGGGACGTCGTAATTGTAGAATTTTTTAATTGTCGAGACGTTGAGGCGTTAGATATTTAGAATTTTAAGACAGGGTTTTACAATATTCCGTTTTTGAAATTTCTTAATTTTGTGTTTTTTGAACTGTGTAGAATACTTAAACCTTGGCGTATTAGAATTATAGAACTTCGAAATTTTTAAACTTTGGAATTATAAAATTTTATCATTTTTTTGAACTTTAAAAGTTTGAAATGTTGGAGTCTTAGAATCTCTGAAATAGAGGGTATTGAAATTAAAAATCTGTTTAACTTTGGTGCGTCGAAATTAAAAAATGTTGACATTTGCAGATTTTCTAATTTTGAAGCTTTGGGATTTTTAATTTTGAGTACTTTCGAATTCTGAACCTTATGATTCTGTAATTTTGGGTTTTTTTAGTTTTAGAATTTTTGAACTTAAAAATGTGCTATTCCAAAGTCTTCGTTCAGTGGATTTTTAAACCCTGAACTTAAAATTTTAGAATTTTTAGTTTGGGCCGTTGTTTTTTTTAGTTTCGAAACTTATATATTCTTCAAATATGTTAACATTTAACTGAAAAATGTTCAAACTTTAGCATTTGTTCAAATTTAGAAACTTTGCATAAAGCAAACGTATAAAGTTTGCCCGAATTTTTATCGCGGATTTAGATAAATTTGAATTCTGTGACTGAAGTCAGCTGCCGGGGAAACTGTGTCCGTGGTTTAGGAAGAAAATGAAGTACGAGTGTTTTAATTCTACGGTATGAAAAGGGGTAGTTGAAATGCGAGCTGGATTTAGGAGTGGATTAATCTTCGACTGAATGAATGTTGAAAATCGTTGAAGTGGCAAGCTCTATTCATTCGATCTATAAAGTCGTGACAGTAATATCAATACTATCAATTGTTTTGAAAAACTTTAATAAAAATTGGATTCTGATATTATTCTCTCTTGCAATTTACATGTGGCAATAGGAAAAATAAATGTAATTTTTTGCTTTATATATATAACTTGGAATTCACAAAAAGTGTTTATTGTTAATTAATGTAGACAGGAAAACGGTGGCAAAGTCAATACTGAATGAAATGTTAAAAATGTCGGGAACTTTTAATTTAATAACGAATGTAATTAGGCAGTGCATTAATGTTCTCAGAATTTCATCACACTCATGCATTCTTCTCTTTGGTATGTACACGGTAAAATAGAAAATTATGGAAAACAGGGGTTGAAACAGTTAAATATTTTTACGTCAGCGGTGTGAAATATGTGTTTTTTTGCTATGGAATTTATGTAACGTAATTGGTAACTGCACACTTTTTAGCACTATATTACACACATAATTCAACGCGAAAATAATCAGACTTGATAAAATGTTCGAAATTGAATTTTCATTTTAAATTATTAGAATTACAGAAATTATTCAAATATTTTTGGTGAAATGTATGTTGATTCCCGTCAGAAATCCCTCTATTCGTATATAAAGATCGGGAGTGATTTACTTAATTTATTAATTTTTGTTGAAATATTGCATTTAAATATTCGACATTAATTTTTATTTTATTCTTAATATTTCTTACGTATGAAGATTACATTTTATACTCGGTATATATTATTGTTGAAACTTTTATTCATTTTTTCGAATTAACCGTAATATTAATACATTGAAAATTGGGATTTTGCATTGTTTAAGTCACTAATATTTTTACTGGCGAGAAGATATACATTTCTTGTTTTAATAGTAATCAATGTATGTGGTTATGTACGTGTTGAATGTTTACATGAACGAAATATAGAAGGTAAAACAAACATTTACATAAAACAGTGACCATAAAACAATTAAATAATTCTTTACTTGTAATTTTCACTTGATTATATTTTCAGTATAACATTCAGATAATTAGTTAAATGTTTTGTAGAGATTATGTGTAATGTACCCGAAAAAAATTGTCGCCAGAATATATTTTTCATATTAAAATTCCATAGAAAAAGAACAATATTATAACTTATCTTTTCACACGAAATCGTTACATGTCGACGATATGATTCTATCCTATCGTGACGTTTATTAATACAGCATTTATGATAGTGTTAATTACTTCCAAACATCATTATGATGATATCAATTATTTCTAATCGTGTACTATATGAATTAATTCCAATCATTAATGATGATATGAATTAGATCCATCCGTGATGACGATATTAGTTAATTCTAATCATTTATGCTGGTATTATTTATTATTAATTATCTATGATAATATTAATTAATTGTAAGCACTTGTAACGATGTTCATTGGATTTCAACCCCTGCAAAAAGAGTGTGTGTGCAGTGTGTCGATTTCTTATTGCATACTTTTGATCGGCATGCAGCAAGATTTTTCGTTGATTTCGCTGAACACATATGACAATGTTTCGGGTGTCTGTTGCAGTACGGCAGTCCCGGCTCGGGGTGGCGACATCTTAACGCGAAGTGGCGTTCGCCTAGGTATTATTTGTACATATATTATATATTTATTTACCATATGTTATATACATACGTACATATACATAAACATACATATATATATATACATATAAGAATATTAAAGAAGCACCACTGAATTTTTCTTCACGCATCGCTCGCGACGTTCTCGTTGTGATGATTTTACTATTTGAATTAATCGAATCTACGATCGACAAGCGGACGTTCTCAAGGAACCTCTTTCTCGTCCATTTTATGTATAATTGTATAACTCTGTCAAACTATGTGTCAGAATAAATCATTGTCGCTCTCCGGCGTTAATGTTTCAATTTCAACGTGCAACACGCGTTTGCACGCATTTTCGTTTTTTTATGGGATTCGAACCAGCACGTCTATGCTGTATATATTGTTCGTATTGCATGAGTTATCTGTATTTTAGTGCAAAATAATAAATATTCTGCCCGTATAAGTATTGTCTCTTCGTTGTTCATCCTGTGCAATAGACATGACCAAGTCAGGTTTCGAAATTTGGGATTTGAAAATTTGGAAACTCGGAAATATCAGAAATCGGGAGACGTAAATTGGTGACTGTAAAAATTTCGAGATATTGAAATAGAAATTTAATAATTCACGGATTAAGAAGTTCGAGGTATGAGAAATGAGGTTTTCGGAAAAAGGTGATTTGAGAATTTGGGCTTCTGGGGATTTGAAAATTTGAATACTCGATGATTTGGATATTTCCGCGTTTTGAAATTAAAAAATTTGTAATTTTGGAGTTGAATATTTTTAGATTTTAATAGTTCGAAAGTTTGGAAATTTGAAAACTTCATGACTTGAAAAATTTTTAAATCCAAACTCATAAATCGGGGATTTTTTAAGTTTATAGATTTTGAAATTAGGAAACTTCGAAATTTTAGCAATTAGGAATTTGGGAAATTTGAGAAGATAGAAATTGAAATTTTACAGGTTGAAAAATTTGGGAATTTCGAAATTTCGAAATTCCTAGAATATATAAATTTACAGCTGATGAATTTGGGGGTTTTATAATTTACGAAAACTGGGAATTTGAGATACCCGGAAATGTAGAAATTTAGACGTTTGAGAATTTGGGGATTTAGTTATTTGTTATTTTCAAATATTGCCAATTTTATAAAAATGTACAAAAATGAATAATTCGGACGTTTCGAAGTTTATGTATTTAAAGATTTAGTAATCAAGTTTTTGGAACTTTAGTATTTTGATTATTTGAAAATATGAAAATTTGGAATTGTAAATGTTCCATTATTTGGAAATTTATAAATTTGCGAATTTAAGCAACGTGTTCTGCAATATCTTTTTTCGCATAGTAACAATGAATCGCCTCGTATATCTAGTAAATTCGTTCAACATCTAGAAAGAAAACAGTGAAAATAAGTATCTATATATGACCACAGCTTGCTTGTAGTTAAATGAAGTAAAATAAAAATGAAGATATCCTATTATGCTTGACGATCCACCATTTGGTCATGCCTGTTGTACAGTGTCCTTAGTAATAATTTCTTTAGTACCGCGATTAGAAGTTTGACCCATTAACCATTATAATGCTGGGTCAACGATGAATGTAAGATAGTAAGCTTATTTCTAATACGCCCAAAATATTTGTTGTAAAAGGTAAAGTTCAATAAAATGATTTGCTATTATCCACGTTGAAGAAGTTAACCCTTTTGCACTCCGACTTTAGTTTAACTTTCTAGAAGATTCTTACAATCCATAATTACCACGGTGATTACGAACTGTAGGTTGGTAGCGTACATCGCGAGCAAGCTTTTTATCGGCGTGCGTGGCCCCAAGTTAACCGGTCGATGTCGAGATTACAACGAGGAAATTAAGCGCATGCAACTTGTATCGCGACAGGGCCACGTGTTACGCCATATAATAGTGCGTTTAAACCTATCCACCGTGACTTTTTTAAAGCTTTCCGCTGATATAAGTTTCACACGCGCGGCGCTTGCTAATCAGCTCCTTGCTACATTACAAAATAGCGAGTGCAATTTACTGCGGTTTCAGTACAATGACTCGAATTTCGATGACTGTATTTGAGGCGAATGTCCCAGTGGTCAAACGATTAAGAAAGCAGTTAGGATAATTGCAGCTCCTTTTATGTTTAAACAATGTAAAATCGGAAGTAAATACGATTACACTGAACAACAGCCAAAAATTATATGAACTGCCACTATGAAATTCTTATAGATTTTTGCGAGCTGAATACGAATCTGAAATCCGTTTTTCTCTGGTACGTACAGTTTCTTAGAAAATTAATGTTAACAAAAATTGCAAATTTTCAACTTTGGGAATTTTTTGTGTTTTTACTATGGCAGCTACTCGATGGCTTTTTGCACGAGAGAATTCCGTGAACTTTACAGAATAAAACTATATAAATTGTTATTACATTGTAAACATTTCAATATGTTTAAATAACGATCAAAGTAAAAAAGACCCCAAAAATGCCCCAAGTTTTGCTTATATTTTTAAATTTATTTAAAAAACTATGGGTCTAGGTGAAAATCTAACCATCGCACGCGATAGAGCAGACACTTTTAGTCCAGAAAGCATCGAGCGAAGTTAAAAAATCGCATTCGTTTACATTTTATAAGGAAAATAGTTCGGCAAAACACGCGTTGCTGCCAGTGGTACTCAATGTTGGCGGCGCGGCGCGCAGTTATTCCGCTACGCCAAGACAGAAGGTAGGGAGACCACCGCGCAGCGCTAACATTGAGTAGCACTGACAGCGACGCGTGTTTGGCCGAACTATTTTCCTTATAAAATGTAAACGAATGTGATTTTTTAACTTCACTCGATGCTTTCTGCAGTAAAAATGTCCGCTCTATCGCGTGCGATGGTTAGATTTTCACCTAGACTCAGTTTTTTAAAAAAATTTAAAAATATCAGCAAAAATTGGGGCATTTTTGGGGTCTTTTTTACTTAGATTGTTGTTTAAACATATTTAAATGTTTACAATGTAATAACAATTTATATAGTTTTATTCGGGAAAGTTCACAGAATTCTGCCGTGCAAAAAGCCATTGAATAGCTGCTACAGTAAAAGCACAAAAAATTCCGAAAGTTGAAAATTTGCAATTTTCTTTAACATCAATTTTCCAAAAAACTGTACGTACCAGAGAGAAACGGACTTCAGATTCGTATTCAGCTCGCAAAAATCTATAAGAATTTCACAGTGGCAGTTCATATAAAACGAAAAAGTCAAAATTTGGTGTACAGTGTTATCGGACGGGATAAATCTTGTATCGTTAGATAAAATAATATACAGGGTGTCTCAAAAGTGTTTAAGGAGCCGGAAATGGGAGGTAGCTGGGGTCATTCTGAACAACTTTTTCATTTGCAAAAATGTCGCACGAGGTTGCATATTTAAATTATTGACCCTTTCGCTACGGGTGCCGTCTATATCCGGTATCCACTTGACGACCTGTGAGTACGGGCGCCGTCAATAGCTGGCATTCGCGTGATGACCTGTGTGGACGGGAAAAGAACTTATTATCGGTAGGGTATTTCTTGATTTTATGGACCCATATTCAATTAATCCTAGTAAAAGGATTTAACATTACATTTACGGAACCCGTAAAAATGACGAATCTTAGATTTCTTATTTTTAATTACGAAAATGATTAAGAACCTTATGTCAAGGTGCATATTAAGCTTCGTCGAGATGAAGAATCGTTCTATAAGCTGATATATGTATTATCCTTTATTTCCTCATTTTTATAGTTCATCTTCGATTTAGACGTAAGTGGTCATTAAACGTCCGTAAATTTAGTGTTAAAACACGTTTCTTTTGTTTTCTCTAATCCATAGCGTACATATAAGAGAATTTCAAGGTGCCGTTGAAAAACGTAATAGAGAACACCGAAAACTACCGACGTGCATTGTGCACACTTTTCGGCGAGGTGCCCCGTTCAGTGGCGTCACTCCGGCGGAGCGGACTCCCGTAGCGAAAGGGTTAACGAAAAACAACGACCAATCAGAGCGCGAGAATCGCGCGCGCTCGGAGGCAGAAGTGTAGGCCCGAGTTATAATTGGCCGTGGTCGCGATCGAATCGCGTGGCGCGCGATTCTCGCGTTCTGATTGGTCGGTGTTTTTCGTTAATAATTTAAAAATAAAGCCCCATACGACATTTTTGCAAATGAAAAAGTTGTTCAGAATGACCCCACCTACCTTCCATTTCCGGCTCCTTCAACACTTTTGGGACACCCTGTATACAATAATAATGTCGTTAGATAAAATAACAAAATGTACGTTTGTAAAAGAAAGATGTTTTAAATTAATTAAAGTCTAAGAGCGTTCATACGATTAAACAATAGTCGTAGCACTAGCCATTAATTATTAATGTACCAAATATTAAAAATGCATTTATTTCATTATTTGCATCGCTTAATAAAAGAGATCATATTTTCTCGAATAAAAATATTTTATTTATGATAAATTCATTTAATCAATTACATTGGAATTAATTTTGGCGTATGAAACTCTTCGCTGGTAGCTTGTAACGAAGTGCCCGTTTTAAAGAACTTTACTGCTGTGTAAACGTCTTTTCCAAGGTAATTTTGTTCTTTTTCTTTTCCCTCGTTCTCATTCTGAAGAATTTACGTCACTTTATATCGTACGAAGGACGATATAAAGTAGATTATACAATATTAGGTTATGAAGGCGCATCTTAGATTCCTTACGCTAAATTACAAAAATTGTTAACTCTTATCTTATTCATTCAATATTTCACTTTATTTTTTAATCTAGAAGCAACTGCTTATCGATCGTCCGTAAATCTAGTGTTAATGATCGATTAGTGTGATATTATCACGTTCCGGAAAAACCTGATACGTAATTTCAGTATTTAAACAATATCAATAAGAAATAAGATTGTTTTAAACACTCTGTTATTTAGTAAATCTAAAACAACTTTACTACTTAACAATTTACGTAACGTGTAATTTTATGTCATTAATTAATTAATGGTAACTAGCAACTAATTCATTATTTTTAATTATTATTGATTAGTTTCTTAATTAAAAGAACAATTAATATTCATTAATTGATTAATACTAATCAACAATAACTTTGACAAAGGTATTCCTTTCCCTGTTTCAGTCAGCATGAAACGAGATGAAAACCGTTGAATTTTGTGGAATTGTATCATAAGTATTGAATTAGAAAAACTTATAACTATATCTACGTAAAGCTATTGCCGTTTAATTAATTTAAATGTTCGATATAAGTAGAAATGTTATTAACAAAATTCCCACTCGATTGCTAATTATCGGTATTCGTTTGATCACTAGGACATTTACCTTAGTTTACAAATTTTTATAACTGTTTGAAACGTTGTGAACATTATGATGATTCGAAGTGTACATGAATAGAAATTGATTTTTCTTCTATTCAAAATAAGAAAAATGTCAAGATATTAAAGGTTCCTTATGGATTCTATTATAGTTTTCAAATAAACTAATAAGAAGACATTATGGTAGCTGTGACATCGATATCGATGAAACTTTTTGAAATAAATGTAGAGTAAAAGTAAGCCGATCTGTATTTGGTCGTTTTGTTAATACTCACTATGCAGGAAGATATTTAATATTTACTTCTTTGATGTGCAGAAATGCTAAAGTAATTAATTATATAGCGATAATAATGGCAGCGAAGATGGTAGAGTGGTAAATTTTGGAATTATTTTGTCGTAAGTTCTAATCCTTCATGATTAAAATACATTCTTCTTCCAGTTCTATATATTTTTTATTTTTTATTTACTTTTGGATGAAAGATTTATGTTTTTTTACTTTTGATTTTTTTTTGTTCCTATTCATATTTTTTTATCTCTATTTTTTCATAGACCTACATTAACATTTATTTTTTAAAGTTTTATAAAAAAGCCATGTAGTAAGAAATCATTGGTATTTAAATTGAAGTCAGGTATCATTAAATTTTAAACAAATTTTTTGGAAGTGACATTATTGATAAGTATTCATTTTGAATTGTCCTGATTATTGAAATTAACTTTTTATACGAGTGAATATTTATCGAATTATTGGGCATTACTCCAATTAATATTAGTAACAATTTACAACTGGTGAATGTAAACAAAAAAACGTTGTCAATGATGGTTATCCCTAATCAGAATAAAATTCTGACCATGTATATTGATTACTGGTAACCAAAATACAATTTCGATCATTTATATTGATGGATAATAATCAAAGTTGAACAAGTAACTAAATAGGTACTTATGTTCAAAAATAATTTCTTTAATAATGATTACTCGTGTTCGAAAAAAAATTGTAACGATTCGCAATTATAATTTGTAATCAAAATAATTCTATTAAATGTTGCACGATAAATCTTACAATTTGTTTTATAATAGTTATAACGTCTGGTTTTATTTAATACATTGGTAATTGTTTTATATAATATAAAATTAAATTTGTATTTTTTCTATTTAAAATTACATAATGGTATACGTTATTGAAGAACACTGTTTTTTATTTTTATAATTACAATCGGTTCAATAAATTTCTAACAATAAAATGATAACACAATTATTTATTTTGTGATCGTAAATTAAATTTTTCTATTCCATTATTTCCCTTTTATTTTTTATAATTGACACAGATATTTTCAACAAAATGAACGTCTATTGAACGCGAGTGTATTACAAGAGCAGTTTATGTACCTCAAATGATTTAATAAACGCTCTGGAATAATAATATGAAAACTTTTTGTATTGAATACTAACTTCGTTATGTACCAAGAACATTAATTCTGCTTTAAAAAGATTAATGCTGATAGCTATTACTGTTACACTATTATAGTAAATTAAAATAAGTAATAATAAGTAATGAAGTAATAGAACTTATAAAAATGTATATAAATATGCCTATATGATCCGAATGAAAAAAGAAACGAAATTGTAAAGTACAAGAAACGTTGTTATCTGTGAAACAGAATTTAAACTCTTATTATAGTAATTTCAAAACATATCACTTTACCACTTTCGTTATCAGAATTATTACAATACTTCTAAATAATTTTCTACTTATGGAAATTAAACAGTTAAATATTAAACACCTTCCCAAATAAAGGAGTACTAACAAAAACGACAGGATGTGCACTGGCTTATATTTTGCTCAAAATTCATCGAAGTAAGCTTTATTAAAATCGATAGTTCGAGTATGATTTACGTAGAGATGGGTTTCTTGAAGTCTTGAAACCATTTGAACCGCAAGAAAGTTTCGAGCTTCCAGAATTCAAAACTTTGCACTTTTTTCATAATTCGAAACACAGATAAAAAAACTTATAAAATCAGCGAACATATAACTGCAGAGCGAGTGTCTGTGATGTATGCGAGTTTGAAAAATTTTTTAAATAAGATATACCTCCTGCAAAACAAAATGACTGCTTCAAACTTCAATGGTTTCAAGAGTTTTGACGATTTTATAAAGCTTCGCATTCGAGCTTCAAGGATTTAAAAATTCGGTCCGAACTCATTTCTATTTCCAGCTACCGCTAAAGGAAATATGTAGATGTAACTATAATACGTATAGCGTCGTGCTAAAAATTAACGACGTGTAAATTGCTCATGTATGGCCGTAAATATATTGCAGAGTTGCAATAAAACGGGAAGGAATTGAAGATTTAAATGCTTCGAATAAATCGTGCAAGAATAATTGAAACTATTGAAAACTTTTCTGGAAAGCTAAAACGGTTCACAGCGTCTCGAACCCGTCACTATCTGTATTTGATTTACAGTTACAAATTCCTCGTTTATTTCCGTTCTCGTTAATATTTCTCGACCAAAACAATAGAGCACGAGCGTTTCAACATTTTATGTTTTTTGTCACTCACAAAACTACCTTTACTTCGTAAAAATCTGATGAAAACTGTGTTGCATGGCACTTCTGCTGTATGACAGTTTTTATCGTTCAATGTTTCAAATACATGGTATTTATGTTTTTCTTTTCTAGGTATTTTTTCAACGTTGAAAGTAATTTTTTTACGACTTGTCATATTTATATTTTCTTTCTGACGCTGAATTATCTTAACCCAGTAGTGAACTTTGCATTCTGTAAAATAAAAAAGTGAAGATATATGTTGTAGTATAATTTATGCAAAAGTTGTCCGATAATGTTAACATTGGTTTGGGTTAAGATAAAAAGAAAATAATATCGTTTTTTTCTAACTCATTTAATTCCTTTGCACCTGGAAGGTTTTATGCACGGGCATTGTGAATGCACGTTAATGTAGATGTTACTTTCATCGGTTAGTAGTAATTATAGTTGTGCTGTAGAATATTTATGAAATAGCATAATTCTTTAACAATTATTATAAGTATTTCTTTAATGTAAGTAATTCTTTAACAATTATTATAAGTATTTCTTTAATGTAAGTCATAATTAATGGATATGTGCATCGTTGATATAATCAACGACTAATCTACAGTGATTAATACGTTCCTTCTGGTGGTTTATAAAGTAAATGACACATTTATTAAATTTATAGTTTAAAACCAATTGTACAAAGAATATTTGTAATTCATACATTCGGAAGAAGAAATTACATTTATGTCAGATCAAATCATATATAATCATATACTTCTTTTTCTTCATTAATAATTATAAATTAGTAATTAATTTATTCATTATTTAATAATGCAAGGAAACATACATCATATAAAAAGTTTTTATTATCAATTTCTTTATTTCAAGTTTTTAAACAATATTAATTTTCGGATAAAAAGCAAAAAAGTAAGAAGCGCCGAGAGATTCTAAATGATAATTAAGCCATGTATCTTTTATTAATTTTATAGGCTCATACTGAACGACTAGAATGTATGATAGTGGGAATTGTCACTAGGATCTTCTGAGTATATTCATATAGTAAATATTGCAACATATTTGACGGAATAGAAAGTATGTATTGCAAGTTTGTTCTTCTTACAATTGTTCTGTCATAAGAATAGAATGTGTGTAAGTGATTTACCTATTTCTTGTTACGCGGTTTTGACGCACAAGCAATGTTTAATTGATATATCTAATAGAACTCTTTGATGATTCTATATATAAGAAAAATACAAATTTACAGGCTTAGAAACTTTTAAATTTCGCAAGATCCAAATCTATTAATTACATAAAAATCGTGATCACATTAAAATTTGTCATTCTTCTTTTTCGCCGTTTGCAGTAAGAGATGAATTAAATAATATCTTCTCTTATTGAAGAACATTTATATTTTGTATAAACATTTTAGTTTATTTATAAGCCACGCCAGATGGACCGTGTTAAACACAACTAATATTGATCGAACGCTAAGCGAACGATCGGATGACAGCGGTATTAAATTAAAGCACCTAAAGATATTTTCTATCTCATATTACAGAGACAAATACGAGTAAATTAAACTTTGGTGTGGTTATATATTAACCAATGAAACCTTAGTAGCTATGGTGATACTTTTAAACATGAACAAATGTAACAAAATGATAAAATATTCAAATTATTTTATTAACGCGTTAAATGTATTTGTTCGTTCAAAAATCTTACAAAGTGAAATCTTTATTTTTTTCGTTTAAAAAATTTACGTCTTTAGTTACTATCCACAACAAAAAAAGGAACGTGGTAAATGTATTTGTGTCTAACAAATTTCAGCAGGGAATATATTATAATCAAACGATGTAATGCGAAAAGTAATATTAATTAACCTGCAAGACTCTCGATAGTACTTAACTTAAATTTGTTATATCATACATAGGATGATACTTTAAAAAAAATCAATGATTCAGTTAAAAAAATCACAATTCACTTCAACACTAATGATATTTAATATGGAATGAATTTTGATTTAAATTCTGACGAATTACGCATTTTTCATTTTAAGAAATTAATTAGAACGGATTAATGTTAAATTTGCGGTACCTCAAGGATCGTATATTGGTTCTTTACTATTTAATATACGTATAAATGGCAGCTTTCGAGTCCTGGCTTTTTTTACTATATCGAAATGATTTAACAGGCTCTCTTAAAATAAAAAATTTAACCAGTCTGGTATTGACACAAGAAAATCTTTACTAACTAGAACTATAGTGTAGAACTATAGCACTGATACAGAAAGATCTTTACCGATTAGGGCAAAGATATACAATTAGTTGTATATCTTTTAAGGATTCTAAATGGCGTATTGTTAATTTATTTGCACATCCCTCAATTATTTATTATGTTATATGTGGTCTACAGCTAAATGACACTCCAAACCATTCGTGATTTAGGTATTTATTTCTCTAGCAATCTCTCTTTTTCTTTTCATATTTGTTATAATAACAGGTAAAGTATACACACATTTGGACTGATTATAAACGTGTCTAAATTTATTACACTATGTAAGTTCTCTATGTATTCTTTACTGTCTTTTAGTTTATCAGCAGTTGGATATTGGTTCGTGTAATATGAACGGCCATGTATTAGGTCTACCGGAAAGTTCTCTCCGTTTATCAAGAGAAAGAAAATGATGCAGTTTTTAATACTGGTAACGCTCATGGTAGAAATAAATTCTTTCGAGCTTTGGTGAATATTGCACGTGGTGTGCCGACTGGGTTTTATTATCACAATCTCGAAGGACCACTCGATTATTCGGGACTATACAATTATTTATGTTCAATACGATACGAGTTACTATGGTCGAGATTCTAACTATTCCTATATGTGTATTACTGTTCTATTTTTCTATCTATTCGTGTGGCTACAATTTTTAACTGACTATAATTTCTAACTGCTAGAGATTCTATCAAATCTATCCGATGTCACCTCGGTCGGGTAGACTTGACGGGGGTGCATCGTTCTAATTGGTTAATACAAATATACAAATTGTGGAAGGGCAACAAAGTTAACGCCCTACGTGGGCCCCTCCACTCGCAAATATTCTACGTTTTGCTCCTGGACCGTGGCAGGTAATAAAGATCAAGAAGCGCGCTGACCTTAACTAAACATGCTAGAAATAACGGGCTCGAAAGGTAAAATATTAATCTGTCGACCAAATGCGAACAATGACTAGAAAACTACATAGAAAACGCGCGGGTCTTTATGGTTTCCTGAGTTTATGGCTGCCACGGAACGGTCCGCGAACCCTTCGATAGGACGACGGTCTTAGGTTAATTACTATATTCAAATTCCAAATCTATTGTCAAATGTAAGGGCATGTTCGTCTTAACAAATACATTCAACAATCTATCAATCCCAGGTTCCGTATATGGTCCAAAATAATTCATGGATCCGAGTTATTTAATATTATCAAAAAAGGACCTAATGTTATCCAAGAAGGATCATATTATGGTCTTCACAATATCAGCATCGACCAAAGTTGACCACCTAGAGCGTGTCGTATCACTAAGGTCTAAATCGCCTACTTAAAATTTTTCGAACCATCTCACACACGTTCTGCCCGGAACACCATCTCCACCAACAACTTTTATCAAATTTCGACACGTTTTGCTACCATTTCTATCCTGTTAGAATTCATACAACATGCGGCGCCGTAAATGAACTTTGTCAGAACACATGTTTTCATGATCGGGTCTAGCTTAACAATGACACGAGAAATCTTTGCCATAGTTACTTTCGAAGGGCACATGTTTGTAAACGCAGTTATAAAGAAATTAGCCATATCTGGCTCAAAAAGAGAATGTCTATACACGTTCAAACATGAAACGAAATTGTCGGACAGAACTTTCCGGTAGACCTAATAATAATAAATATAATAGGTCAGAAAGAATCAAACAAAATCTTTGCGTTCAGATTCAAATTGTGTTCAAATTCAGCTTATCACATGGGTTCTCGTATGTCTATAACTATGTGAATACTAAATAATATGATCAACGCTAAATTTAATAACATTAGAAAAAAGCGAATGATGTATGGCATAATATTTATTTACAAAGTACTCAACAATTTTATCGATTGTCGGAAAATTCCATCATTAATTAACTTGTAACTTCTGGAAATTTTAGATATCACCTATTTTTGTGTGGGTACTCATCGAATTATACAATATTATACGTAACTATACAACAATGTACAGTAAGTATAACGCTAATCTAATACTGTGTCTTATGTAATACTTTCTATGACTCTTAACACATTGATGGCCGGTAATTTTACACAAAACTCTGTTGTCACCGGCTATTATTTGGTAATTGAATGTGGAGGTAAAACAATCGAAATGAATATCAATAATCATTATTTATATGTACTGAATTAAGATGTAACTTGGGACATGTGTTTTGTATAACTTTTAATTTTGGTTTAGTATGGTAAACTGTATAGCAATCACCTATGTGTAATGGTACACAACAGATTTTGTAAATACATACAGTGTTCAGGCTATTACTACTCAGCATTTCTTTCAAAAACAGTGACTGTTAGAAAAAAATGAAAGAGGAAAAAGTTGTACTGTTTTTATGCGCTACAAAATGACCTCCTATTTTTTAAATGGAATGCCATATTTTTTATATCAGATGAAAGCGCGTGGCGAGACGAATTCATCCATATGCTACACAATGACCTTCAATGCCATGCAAGGTCAGAAATGGAAGAAACAATTGGAATATTGAGTACCAATGTGTTTACAAGAATTATTTATTGATACGAATCAGATGATGTTATCAATCACTGTCAGTGTGTTTACTTTTAATTTCCACATTAACAAGTCAATTTCAGTATTACCTCAGTATTATTTATTTCTATTGCACTGATAATAAATGCGTACCATATCCGTCTTATCGTCTAACGAATAACGATACAAGCTTATGGTAGCTCTGCAAGAAGTTGATTACGTGTATTAGAGAATGTAAGTTACCAAATGCTTTCCTTCTGACAGCGAATACTGTTACTGAAAATGATGGGAATGATAAATATTATAAGCTTGAAACGAAGAACACTCTGCCTTCAATTTCTCAAATATCTCAAAGGTGTCAAAAGTTCCAAATATTGTATTTGGAGATTTTACAGTCGTAAAATTACAAAGGTAGTATTGGCTATATAAGTCAATATCTCTGGCTGCGATGACTACTCCGCGTCACATTCATATCTGCGATACTTCCAATAGTCATTCACGAATCAGCTAACAGCATATAAAGAGGTTCATAATATTTGAAAATATTGTAAAAGATTGTAAAAATAATGATATTTTTAACAAACCATGCCCGATTGCCCCTCTTGGTAGGATGAAATTTAAAATTATGTAACTAATAATCCTCGCTAAAAACGAAAAATTCCAAAAACACGTATCCTCTATTTTTGTCCATAGTTTGCACACACAAAGTTGCAACAAGATAGATTAACATTTAGTAAAAAAAATTAAACAAAAACAATAAATTTTCAATATATTTTTTAAACAAACGAGGTTTATTAAAATTTTCTTTTGCAGAATAATTTCCTATTTGAAGACTCACAATTAAAAAAAAAAAGCTTTCCATTATCTCCTTTAGTTCCAGAGATATTCCCAAAAATATACTTTCAGCCCTTAACTTTGAGGGCTGTTATCACCCCTTCAATGTGAATGATGGCCGATAAAAAAAAATACGTGTCAAATATTTTTTTGAGAACTATCATTCACATAAGTTTCATCAAAATCGGAGTGTTCGTGTTGGATATGTTCTCTTGTAAGTAAAGTCTGTCAAAGTGCTCTCTGAAGCCGCTAAATTTAAAAGACCGTTGTAGTAACTTGCTTCTCTGGTCATTAAAACACGAAGCTACTGGCCGCATTAGGTTTTTTTCTGACGAGAACAGTTTCACTGTGGATACGAAAGTGAACCGGAGGAACGACAGTTGGCTTGCCCACGATCCCGAGGATATCCCTCGAGGATTTTGTTATGGGCAAAACTAAATTTCCAGCATGTGTCCACGTTTTGAGCGCCGTCTCAACTCAGGGCGACATAATGCCGCCGTACTTTTTCAAGAAATGCAAAACTGTCACGAAGGAGGTTTATTCGGAGGTCTTTAAGACAATAGTAAAGCCGTGGATGGAGGCTGTGGCTTCTGGAAGGCCGTACCGATTTCAACAAGATGGCGCACTCACACGAGTCATCTTGTTCAAAATTCGCTCTTCGATAGTGTCGATATGTTTTGGTCGAAGGATTTATGGCTTTCTAACAGTTCCGCTCTAAACCCTTTGGACTAGTATGTGTGGGGCGTAATTGAGAGAAACATTAACACTATTTCTACCACGATTTTGAATACACTCTTTTTGAATACAAATCATTGCCGATACAGGTTGAGATTTCAAATTATCAGTTAAACGTAGATAATTTGGAGAATATATTTATTGATACATTGATGTGTATTTATTGGAGATTATTTAATTAGGCTGTGGATTCTAGCTCAATTCATCGATCTACCAAATATTAGGGTCACATAAGTTTCTTCCTTTTTGTAATATGACACAAAATGGGATAGAGGGATAGAGAAGGGTGATACAGCTGAACAATTAATGCAACGAATCAACTTTGAACTATAAGTATTGAGTATGAATATCTATCAAAAAAGGAAACAACTTATGGGACACCCTAATATACAATCGTACAGCAATGTACACTAAAATGCAACAAGGGAAATTAGCGAATATTAGCTATTAATAAAAAAAATTAATTGTGGCGAAACGATTCAACATAGAGAATAATTTTATGTTAAAATTTGAAAGGTCTCTTTTGACATCTCTTGGTAGAAATAGTGTTAACAAGTGTAGGCACCCCAATGTCAACTCCTTGCGAGCTGCTATAGAGATAGAATTCACGGCCATAAAACGCGACCAATAGAGGTCAGCGTGTTCGCGCTTTAACCCTTTGCGGTCCTATGTCGAGTGTGGCTCGACATGGCGTTTCTCTTGGATCGTAGAAAAAATTCGGATAAATAGATTGATTCAAGACGTTTTCATTTCTTTGCCACTTGTAACATATTCGAAATATATTTTTTACACAATCAGCATTATTGGAATACATTTTATTGCAAACCCACTTCTTCATCTATTTTTTAAGTTAATTAAGGAGGTGTAGGTAAAAGAAATTAAGGACCGCAAAGGGTTAAGGCAAGAATCGAACAAGTGATAGAGGCGCAGAGTTGCTATATGAAGTAAAAATTCTCAGCAAGGACCCTTTAAATAAGATATAACAGCATTTTATGCAATTTTTGTATACTGGCTTAAATAAACAAATTTCTGTATAAAACTTCATCTGTCCGGATTCTAACCTGTGTCAAAATGTTGATGTAACGAGAGGCGACACTCTGGTTGCCATCTTTGATGTTTATCAAGACTTGTCCCTTTAAATTCGTTATGCAAACTCTTAAATTTAAATCGTACGAAGTTTGACAAAGGTTAACAAATTTCAGTTTTAATAAATTTTGAGTTTAACAAACTTTAACATGAAATATACACTATGGCATAACAAGCTGTGTTAAAACACTAAAAATAAAATACTAAACACTAAAAAAGAAGTGCCTGAACACTAAAGAGAACGTAAAATAAGCGAAAAACGATATAATTTACCAATACAAAACAGTAAAATTGGTTTACATTTTGGAAATATTCCCAAGACTATTTTCCCCGTACAATAAATAAATAAATAACAATAGTAATAATAAGCAGTTGTTTACTGGTTAGATGTGGTTCTAATTATGGCAGCATAATGATTCCCAAAGAAAAACAAGTTTTTTTTTATATTAATATTAATGTTACTGTTGAACACGGTCGTAGCAGAAGTTAAAACGTTGTTCGTATCAGCCGTCAAAATGTTAACTTTGGTAAAATATCGAAACGATTTGTAAATCCACAATGATTAAGTTATTTGAACAATAAAGTCAAAAGCTTGGAGTAGAACAGTAATGGGCTTGGCCAAGTGTGTTTGTCCACTAAATCCTATCTCCCTCTTTGTCTCTCTCTGTTCTTTCCTTTGCAAATGAACCCATTTGTATTCAGTCGTACGGCTAATTCGTCCCTCCTCGATATCACTGCACGAGTTCTCATTAAATTTTAGAATGCGAAACGACCCACGGATCTCGCGAGAGAATTATTTTCAATATGAGAACAAACACGATATCACGCGTGTTTTGCATGGGGAAAATAATTGGAAGGCGTATTTACGGGATTTCTTGTTGATCGCAGAAGTTTGTGATTTGATATCGGGCATCGGAAGTTGTTGGATTATCTGACAGTCAATTATGAAGATAAATTAAAACCTTGGAATAATATGGTTTGGTATAATTACACTGCACAACAGCCAAATGATTTTATATCTGCTATTATGGAATTCTCATAGATTTTTGCGAGACGAATGCGAATCTGAAATCCGTTGTTCTTTAGGACGTACAGTTTTCGAGAAAATTAATGTTCAAACAATTTCAAATTTTCAACTTTGGTAATTTTTTGTGCTTTTACCATTGCAGCTATTTAGTGCGTTTTTACATGAGAAAAATCTGTGAACTTTTTCCAATGAAAAGATGTAAATTGTTGGTACATTGTAAGCATTTAAATATGTTTAAACAATGATCAAAGTAAGGAAGATTCCAAAAACGTACCGACTTTTGCTGATATTTTTAAATTTATTTAAAAAACTGTGGGCCTAGGCGAAAATCTAACCATTAACCAGAAAACATCAAGCGAATTTACAAAATCACTTTTGTTTTCATTTTATGAAAACATATAATATACTACTTTATACATATAATATATAGTAGTTGACAATTTAAAGTTGAGTATTTCATAATTTTGAAAGAAAAGTAATTATGCATAAAAACCGGACAGTGAAAACTCAAGATCATAATAAACATAGAATTAGAAATATCACAATAAAATTAGAAATAATAAAAAAAAAACAAAATTATGCAATTTCTTGTACGAAATTAAGAACATTAATTATTAGTAATATTTTAAAAATTCTAACGAATAATGGCGTTTTGCATAGTAAATTGGTACGTTCTATAATAGTTATTGCTTCTTGTTAAAACAAGAAGAATATAGCAATTCTGATCAATAATTTTAAATACACGAAATTGCTTGTTTAAAACCGAAGATAAATGAAGAACTGTATCTGTAAATACTGAACACAACAGTCACATGTTTGGAAATGACAAGGCAAATGATGCCGTTTATTATTCAAATTCGAAAGGAAACAACTGTACGGTTTTACATCACCGTACAGAACATGCTAATATACCTGCGAGACTACAAACCCTCGGGGTAAAGATAGAAAATTCAATACATCATTAAAATTCGAACCGATCATAAATAGTCCCAAACCTCGAACGCACCCCAAGTCCGCGGCCCGTTGCAAGCCCCCATAAAAACTCTGGAAAGTCCAAAAAGTCCTGTTCCTATCGACATCTCTACTGCCAACTCTTTTCCACCACCTCGTTCCTCCAACTTTTCCATCTTCCAAATATCCCAGTCCAATGATTAATCAATATTTCCCACTTTTCACCAAGTCTACCTACATTCCCACCAATTCACCATCGACTCCTACCCCAAAATCATTTACGTTTTTTGCAACACCGAGCAAGCAACGAGAGATCAATCTCAACCATCACCAACTAAACATTAAGCACACTAGAGAACAATTTAAACCATCACCTAGTACACACTAAGAACAATTTTGAGCACCACCAAGTACACACCACGTACAAGTTTCACCACCACATATAAACACTTAGAATCATTCGAACCACCACCAAATACACTCGAACACTTTGACATTATTGTTAAACCACTAAGTATTGTTAAATAAATTAAGTGTTATATTTAAATATACAGGGTGTCCCAAAAGTGTTGAAGGACCCGGAAATGGGAGGTAGGTGGGGTGATTCTGAACAACTTTTTCATTTGCAAAATTGTCGTATGGGGCTTCATTTTTAAATTATTAACGAAAAACACCGACCAATCAGAGCGCGAGAATCGCGCGCGTTCGGAGGCAGAAGTGTAGGCCCGAGTTATAATTGGCCACGGTCGCGATCGAACCGCGTGGCGCGCGATTCTCGCGTTCTGATTGATCGGTGTTTTTCGTTAATAATTTAAAAATGAAGCCCCATACGACATTTTTGCAAATGAAAAAGTTGTTCAGAATCACCCCACCTACCTCCAATTTCCGGCTAATTCAACACTTTTGGGACACCCTGTACATTCACCATCATACCACCACCACCACATCATCTACGAAAAGCGTCCTCACGTCATTAATTTGGCGTCGACCACAACGGTCCCAGTTCTTGAGGATTGCACTATCGAAGAATCGAGTTCCGAGACCGTACAACAACTTTAACGACATTTCCGAAAAATAACAAAATCATTTCCATATATTAATTACTACCTTTCCCTTGAAATAATAGATTAATGCATTATTTAAAACTATCATTATTTTATATTAGTCGATATTCCTATATTTTTAAGCAACAATGTCGCAAACCTTCATTTTGTCAATAAAATTAATATTGTTGCAAAATACTGATTCAAGGCGTTATTTTTTATTTTAATTTTTAATAGAATTTGCCCATGTTGTATCCTGTACTTTATCCTATTGCAAATAGGAAAGCCAAATGAACGGGGATGGAAATTCACAAGGTTTGTTCGTGATTGATGCACAGGGCGCAATTTTATTCCGTAAAATTGCCAGGATAAAGCGTGGGATCGGTAAAAATAGGGGTAAGGGGTCAGCGATAGAAATTCGAACCAATTTATTCAGCAATTGAAGGTTCAATTACTTTTCCTAGCGAGCGGCTCAATTTTTTCTTCGTTCTTCGTCGTGCTTCTCTTTTTATCTTCCATACCCTATGTTTTTGTCCTCCGCCAGGCATCACCAACTATTTCATCTCATCTATTTTGGATTTTATGCTATCATCGATACGATCGCTTTTTTGCTCTGGATATTAAAGTCGATTTCTCTCTATCAAGCCGCCCCATTCATCGTTGGAAATTTCATGGTTTCGGGAAATTCAACGCGCCTCTCGCATTTCTTTCCTCGTTTCCGATTATTTGTGCAATTTTCTTCGTGCGATAACTCGATAAATAGTTATTATTGATCGTTTCCTACGTTATTTGCCACGGGATGAGTTTAAGAATTCGGAAAGTTCAACATTCTGAAATTTCCGAGGCTTAGGAGTTTCGGAGTTTCGGAATTCGAAAGTTGAAACTTTTGGTGTTTGAGAAACTGAGGAATTTGAAAATTTAAAACATTGAATGTCGCGGAAATTTGTAAATATTAAGATTTTTGAATTTAGAAAATTGTACATTTCCAGGTTTTTAAGCCTGATAATTGAGCAATTTGGATTTTTAGAAATTCGGAAATGCGAGAAATTTGATGTTAGAAAATTTGAATATTTTAAGTTTCAGAAATTTGGGAATTTATAAATAAAGGAATGAGTAGACTTAGAAATTTGAAAATTTTTGGATTTCGATAATATTGAAATTACAGAGATTGCAGATCTGAAACTTTAAGAAACTATAAATTGTAAAATTTAATCAGTTGAAAATCCTACATTTTTAGAATGGGATGAAGGTTTCTAATTTCAAAATTGGTAAATTTGACAAATTTGACATTTTGGATGTTTAGAAATGTGTGCTTTCAGGAATTTCACAGTCACGAACTTCAAAAGTTTAGAAATTTGACAATCTGGATATTTGAAAATTGGAAAATTTGGATATTTACTAATTTGATACTTTAGGAACTTGGAGATCGATCTGGAGATTTGAAATTTTGGGATTTGGAAATTCGTAAAGTTGATATTTTGCGGATTTAGAATCTTGGACTAGTTTCACTTTAGAAATTTGTGACTTTCGAGATTTAAAATTCAGGATCTTCTAGATATTGGGGACAGAAGAATTTGATTTTTTGAGATATTAAAAATTGATAATTTGTAAATTTGTGAAGGTTGACAACTTGTAGACTTGGAAAGTTGAAACTTCAGAAACTTGATAGTTTGGAAATATAGAAATTTAAGAATTTAAAAAATTTTAAATTTGGAGGTTTGTAAACTTGAGAATTATTTAAAAATTGTAGTAAAATAAAATGTGGATCAATAATTTAACACACATAAAACATTTTGAAATAAAATGACAGGAAGAATAGGGCAATATTTTGTAGTCTTTTAAAAAAAATTGAATTGAAATATGCTGCAAAGGCTGTTATTGATGCCAGAAGTTATGCAAAAAGGCACAAATTTATCAAATTTATCCACTTTTATTAATTACACGTGCACATTTACTTTTGTGCCAGCAGAATTTCTGTACTTTTTTTCTTTCATTACATATACAAAATGAGTCTCGCAATTTCATCATCTTCAATTATTTTATAAAAATGTAATAAACTGTGTTTTGTTATCTTTTGAAGTACAGAAACATGTTTTGAAATTAAACAAATTTTTTTTTAATAGAACTGTACGACATTCACGTATGCTGTTGAGGTTGTTATCCTAAGTAATTTTTTCTCATGCCTTAATCAATGTTCGCGGTTTATTACAAAGTTATTAAACAAAATATTTGAGAAAATCTAAACTACTCTAAAGCAATCTACCATGCTTTATAATCACAATATTCATTCTCTAACGTTCAAGTTAGGCCAGGTTAGAATGGCATCCCTTGGTTACACGACTTTAACCCCTTAACTTATGCTTTTATCGGAGAGTGCGTCAGACAGAGCGATTTAATTATCGTTGTACCGCTAAGACAGACAAAGAATGTTAAAATATTAGGAATATTTTGAGCAACACGATAATTGATGCAGGAAGTGTAATTAAGATTGAGCTCGAAATACAATCGCGGTGAAAATATCAGACAAGTTTGTCGCGTTTCAACAATTACGCGCGTCACGTGTGGGAGACGATATTATAAGGCAAGGGGTTAAATTCAAAATGATTGAAATCTGTTCGGGTTAATTTATAAATTCATCCGTAATATATGTAGGTGCCGCAATGTGTGGCCACAAGTATTAAATTGGTGTAAAAATTGTCAAGGTTTTCGTTGTCAGATTATGTGTAAATCTTCATTTTTACAAATTTTTTATTGTTAATATCTGTTTAATGAACACTCAGCGACGATTAAGTTCAGGGAAAAGTTAATCAAAAACATATCCTTAATAATGTATGTCAAAGCGACGGTCAATATGGCTGGTCCTCTCTTTGACAATACTCAACTTATTTTTTGACATTATGAACAAAAAGTAGATATTAGTTTGCGACATGAAAATATCAATTGTAGCATACATTTAATGTGTCTGTTGCAAATTATTATGAATGAAAACTAGGTGTTAGTTTGCAGTATCGTTATTTTGTAGAAATTATAACTATAAAAAGTAATCACAATCGATACAAATTAATAACAATTAATCGAGTAATCCGTTCACGTAGTTTAAATGATTAAGTGTTCGTTTCAGAAAAGATTTGGGAATGTACCGAGACAATTTTCGTAACTTGTTTCTGTGTGTTTTAAGGAGGGGCCTCTATGTAGAACGCCGAAATTAAGCCGATTTTGCAATTATTTTTTTTGTAGAGTAAGGAGTGAATAAATATTTTGATGGTTTTGAGAACTATTTAAGTAATACTTCTACTTCATTTTGGAATTTCTTTGTGAAAATAAAATACAAAATGGCGGAGGTACAGCCTGTTGTGCTAGAGGCATCATGAACCGACTTCTAAAACGGTGTACACTCTAGTGTCGGTTCTTATTATCCGAAACAGCCAAAACGAAGAAATTTTATTAGTACTTAGATGTAGTAAATGCATGAACCTTAGACATCGAAAAAATATTAAAAATTGGAAGAATGACAGAGCTCGGAACAAAAAGTTGAATATTTTATAGAAAAATTGTAGTGTTTTTTGCAATAAAAAAAATGTTTATTTCCATGATTTTAACTTACTTTTAGGTTCATCCAGGAGACATAACTATCATTAACATGTGTACAAAATTTCAGACCGATTGGTCGAGTAACTTTCGAGTAATCGTGTACACCGATTTTCAACTTCGCGACGAAACGAGGTTCGAGAAAATCGCGTTTAAAGTTTCGGAAAGAGAAGAATATGTGATTTTGCGACATAACGGCTTGTCTGCTATTATTTTAACGATTTTCGTATCTACCATTACTTTGAAAATTCTGTGTAAATACTTCTTCCGGAACAACCGACTAAACCTTATTACAGGTATAGAAGCACTTCAAACAGGGATAATAAATAAACAAACTTTTGATCATTACTGCCGCGCGCGTCTCGGATCGGCGCGAAGGTGGGTCACATACAGGGTGGCTGGAATGATTTGTTACTATGTTCATACTGCTGCGTCTGTCGATCCGCTTACGCAAACCATCTGAATGTTGCCATATTGATAGTTCATACAATTGTTTATAGGCGTGCAGAAGCATTTTCGTATACTACATCTGAAAGTAAGGCGATAGTGATGGATTTGAAGCGTAATTCTGTAAGTGCTTTATATTTAGCTGGAACATCAGTTCCAATTATCATTCCTGAGCTCCAGCATGTGAATTTCATCTATTTAATGATTAAATGTAATGTATTTGGGCTATTTTGGGGGCCAAGCTTAATGTAATAAAACATCGAAGTTTGGACGCTCTCAAATCAGAACTTGTCCCGGAATGGAAGAAGTTTCCACAATATCACATACGGACAGCGTGCGATTCATTCTTTCACAGTTTGAATGAAATTATTCGTGCAAAGGGAGGTCATATCGAACAATGAGCATTAGATCAATTTCTTAAATGTTTCTCTACTATTTTTTTCCCTTGGATAAAACATAATATTAAAAAGTGTATCTGCTGCAGTGGTGCGAAGTTGTAATAGTTCATTCCAGCCACCCTGTATATAGGTTCTTACAACAATAGCTTTGCACTGTACTCCAAATACCAATGCGTTTCGTATTCTATAAGGTTTAAAGTAACTTAAAAAAAAAAAAAAATGACTTTGGACTCCATCTACATCAGGGGTGGCCAAACCATGGCGCATTGAAGGGTTTTTCGTGGCGCACTAAAGAAATTTTTTTTTCTAGAAAAGAGCAATTAAGACATTGTAGATACGTGTTAAAGTTTTCTTATTATAATTTATATCTGTTGTGTGATTAAGTAACTCTTTCTTCATCCTAAGCAGAGTATATTCCATCAATATCTCACTGTACCTGAACCCTTGTAAAAGGCGTTAAAGTTTTTTGGCGCATCTGGATTCGCTTTCTATCAAATTGGCGCATAACATGCGAAAGGTTCGCCACCCCTGATCTATGTACATAGAGGTCCCCCCTTAATTGTAAATTGTATTTTATTTAAACGGCAGATCTGAGTTATGAACAGGATAAACGTGCTGATCACGTCGCTATTGTTGTACATCGCTGTCTGACGTTTCTTTCTTGTATTATGAAACTCGCCTGACTTGTTGGAACTTCCTACACCGACTTGAAACGATGTCTTTCAGTCTCGTGTTCGATGTCGGAAGCAGCTAGACAGAGGTGGAATTAGATATATCTTAATACCGGTATAACTGGTATCAATATCGTTGTTTTCAGAAACTCTGAACACCCGACACGAGAATCTCCGTAAGCTCGATAGTCAACTAATTACGTGCTGCCTTTTATTCTGTTTATGATTAGTTATTAGCCCTAAACGAATAGTACTAACTTGCTTGTGCAATATGATTCGATATCAAAATTTTCTTTTTATCGGATTTCTATCAAACGTTTTCTTTTGTTCTTCTTTAACAATTAATTTTTAATTTTTTGTTCGACTTGTAACTATTAATCGACGTATCCGTTTATTGTACTATTGATTCATACTTTAGTCATTATTTTGTTTAATAAGGTACGGAAGATTTTTAATTTAGATATTAATTGTTCATACTGTAAATTCACCAATCGTAATTATTTAATATATGTATTTTAGAGTACCAAAAGTTATTTTTCTGACTTCAATTAGTTTCAGACGTTAGATGAAAGGTTAACTATAATACGATTCATTTTAAATTTAGGTATGTAAATATCGTAAATATTTAGAAAATACTTACATACAATTATATAATTCTTTACACGCTTGAAATATCGAATTAATATTTTAAAATATGTGTCCAAAAGAGGTTGGATTATCCATATAATCAGAAAAGTTTAGATTTATCGTCACATAACACATCGATAAATTCATGAATATATCAAGATTTATGGAGTTTAGTATTCGAGTATTTACTAATGGATGTCACTGATCTGTAGACTGATTGATTCATTGTTTGTTTGAACGAATAACCAACTGTTTTGCAGAATATCAACAGAACGTTTCCGTAGTTATGTTCATGTAATATGAAACGTCGGATTGGTATGCCATTAGGTCTTTCTTGCAATACTACATATTACATTGCCACATCGAAATCAGTTATTATTTCCTGTAACTGGCAATCAGATATTCTCCATGAAAACCATTAACGAAACTATAATATGGCTATTTTCATCAAACCTTAGACTTGATATGCGACAAATGCTATCAGCTTGTATTCTGTCAAATTATCGAGCCGGGGTTATTAAAGGTATGATGTAATTTCAAAACACAAAAGTACCCCAAAATAGTACCTGTGATATGTCGACTTGAGACTAAAGTTCGTTGTCCTTGATACAAACTTAATTACCAATAAATCGTCGAATCATTTATTCTGTACAGCACACGGGAAAATAGTTATTTAACAGTCAATTTTGTTAGAAATATTAGGTGAATGTTTGTATTGCCAGTTTCAATTGATGTATAATTATTCGCCGTATGTGAAGGCGTATTTTTTGTTAGTGAAAATTGACGTTTCTGTTTACTTTTCTTCACAAAAATATTTGTCAATGTTGAGTTAACAAAAATACGTATTGAAAATCATATTCATATTCATCGTACCATGGTTTACAATTAGAAGAAACGATGAAAAGCAGCTCAGTCATTTTGCGATCTTAATGAACATTTTGGCGATGGAACATTTGGTGAAAGCTTTGTAAAGTGTCAAGTGCCTAGTCGTCGAAATGCAATGGTCGACCTCTTCCTGGATCATTCACCAATCTGGTATTATCTGATTTGAAGCAGGCAAACCACTTCCGACATTGTTTTTCACCTGTTCCTTTATCAAACATTTCGATGAGATCGCTAAATGATAGTGCCACTTTCCACCCTTTCTTCTAATTGTAAAGCATAATATGTCAAATATGAATTTGGTCTCGGAGTTAGGGATGATAGGAGTGATTGTGGCGAAGGATATGGTGTGAGACGAAATACTCTGGCGATGCGTTTTATTAAATAAATAACGGTATTGCGGGGGAGAACTCATGACAAATCTAAGGGACTAACTATTATATCTACTAACGGACTGCGGGAGGAAGACTATTCTACAGCCGGCAATCCTCAACTTAGCTGGTGAAGAGGTTGTCCTAAAACATAAGACGAACGCCATCGCTCCGCCTATCCCTACCTAGAACCGTCGAAACTTGACACCGATTGACGATCGCAGACTACCAATTGTTTACAATTTTCGGGTCAACTAGTACTGTCGAGAGTATAAGAGTAAACGAACCTGGCCGCGACGGGGCAAAGAGGGTAGCACGCTAGGACCACCCAATCCCCACTTTTCGACTCACGCGTAGCTCCCACCGTTCATCCGTAATGACGTACTTTTGCATAGGTGTAGAAATACTATATATTTCTACTATGATAAATTAAAATGAAAGATAACTTAATTGTTAAATAACCACCTACTTATATTTTGTGAAATTCCTTATGTTTGAGAATCTATTTTATTCCAAGCTAATTCGATAATTATGTATCTGGGGATTAGGTAATGCGGCGATCACATTCTTTATCCCAAGGGCCTGCCGATCAGTCGCGATTGAAGACTGTTTAGTTTTACGGATGTAAATGAAATGTTTGAGAAATCGAATGTACCTGCAACGAAAATTTCTTTATGAATGATGTCGTGAACCCGGAGGATGGCAATTGTACGGAATTAAAAATAACGTCTTAAAATAATCACTCTCTTTATTAGATTTTGAAACTGATGTTTACGAGGATGAGTGGTCGTTAATGTAGAATTTATCCTGAGAAAAGAAAGAGATAAAAGTAACGCTCTTTTTTCCGTTAGCTAAAAACTCGAGGACATTACGACAATGGAGTGCCGTTCGACGCATCGCTCGTCGTGTATCTTTTGTTCTACATAAATCTGTCCCACTCTCCGCGTCATGCGACCAATTAGTGTATGTGTCCTCCTCGGCGAATAGCGCGTTAATGCCGAAAATGCGTGTGGGATTAGGCGGCAACGAAACAATCTGACCACTGAGGTACGTTTTTCGTCCCTCTCGACCCGCGCAGGTTTGGCTCATATACTCTCGTGCTCTCGACAGTATGGGTGACCGCGCGACCAATAAATTCCGCCGCCGAAAATACGTGAGACTCAGTGGGACCATCTTTTTTTTTCGGCAAATTACTTGCATCGTGTCGGAACGCCTGGGAAAACCTCATCACCGGCTAAGTTCAAGGTTGCCGGCTGCACATATACTGTTAGAGGTTAGACTATTCTAACTGAACTCAATATTTTGACTCTATATTCGTTTTTTTTCCTTTCTTATAACTTTAACTAGTTCCTCTGTCGACGCCCTGACTTTCGATAGGTGTAGAATTTGTTGTTAACTGTAACACGGTCACTGGAACACAATGGTCATGCGATTGTACTAACTGTGACGGCACATAGCTGGCAGCGTTTTATGGTAGCGTAGCCTATTCGGCTAAACACATACTAAAAAGTATAAAATAATTTTACTAGTTTACAGACATTAGGGTAGACCTAATTGTCTATACCAAAGCATCTGTAAGTGGTCGACACACGTGTCGCTACAATGAAAAAGAATTTGGATATACATATTTATTAATTAACCTCTTAGGCACTATGCGTCACTATAGTGACTTTCGCGATTGTCATCTCAATTGTATTATTAATTATTAGAATAAATTGTTAAAGTTAAAATGCGTGTATCATATCTTTAAGAAAAATTATAATTTAATCAATAAACACTTCATTCCAATCCACTCGTGTAAAGAACAGCATTATCCGTCACACATTGCAGTGCCGTATCATTTACGCTTAATTCGCGTTGAACTCTGCCGTACAGAGAAACAGCCCCGCGCAAAATTCAGCCGTGCCTAAGAGGTTAAACATCGAATAATATTTTTGTAAAGAAAACTAAACGAAACGCCAATTTTCACTAACAGAAAATGCGTTTACATAAATGGTAGATAATTATGAATCAATCCAATAAGTGTTATTTCAATATAGTTTCGCGTTATCAAACTGTTTTTAAAGGTTTATTGGATTTTGAAAGTTCTGAAATGGATTATTATAACAACGTATTATTAAAACGTCTACATAACATACTTTCCAATTTGCAGCTGCAAATTGACATAACATAAATGTTAGTGTAAGGTTCTTTAAACTGTGCAATTTTGTCAGACTTTGTATGCTTCAAAATGGTTTTTTGTAATAAGTATTATTTATTATATGTATTTGATAACCAGTTGTTCTGTATTACAAATATTGATATACATTTGACGTATTAGTTTTTACTCAATTATAAGCTTTTAAATGATACAATTGTAATTGTGGAGTACTTTTATGTAATCGAATCGTTGTGAAACGTTCGATGTACGAAAATCATTCGCTTAATATACAGGGTGTCCCAAAAGTGTTGAAGGAGTCAGAAATGGGAGGTAGATGGGGTCATTCTGAACAACTTTTTTATTTGCAAAAATGTCGTATGGGGCTTCATTTTTAAATTATTAACGAAAAACACCGACCAATCAGAGCGCGAGAACTGCGCGCGCTCGGAGGCAGAAGTGTAGGCCCGAGTTATAATTGGCGGTAGCGAATCGCGTGGCGCGCGATCCTCGCGCTCTGATTGGTCGGTGTTTTTCGTTAATAATTTAAAAATGAAGCCTCATACGACATTTTTGTAAATGAAAAAGTTGTTGAGAATGACCCCACCTACCTCCCATTTCCGGCTCCTTCGACGCTTTTGGGACATCCTGTATTACGATATAATGTACAGCACGATGGGTCTTCAATAATTAATCAGTTTATATGAGAAATATTAACCCCTTGCCATACTTCAACTAATCTATTATAACTCGCGATGCGTTTATGGCTCACATACGCTAAATCTCGCTCGAATTTTTAGTACGATTCATTTTGAGGCTTAAGGTCGATTGTTATTTGTATAGTCAAAGATTGCTGAATGCAAAATTGTTGTAGCATTTCAGATTTCTTTGTTTGTTTTAATATTGTAGCAATGGATTATTTATGTTGACTGATGCATCCAAAAAATAAATTAGTATACCAAGGGTTCAATGAACCGATTATGTATTCATTTTCATGAAATTTATGTTCACTGGAACTTCAAATTGATGGAACACGACTGCTATTCTGAAACACTTTTATGTCATAAATTCCTGTCAAGCTTTTTATGTTTTACAGTTAAACATTGCTCACCATACCTGGCAACCGGCCATTTTATGTTCATAAAATGAAAGTTAGAGTTTTAAAATAATATATATACCAGAGATGTTATTTTACGGTACTTTTATGTCATCAAATCGTACCTGACTTTAGATTTTCGGAATCGGTTATAATGCAATTTAATATTTGATACTATTTTTACGTTATCCGATTATATCAACCCAGTATTTCGAAGTCAGCCTTTCAAAATGATACAATTAAAGTTATGCTTCTGAAGTACTTTGTGATAAAAATTGTGTACGTTTTTATAATACCTACATTTTTTAGGACATCTCTACCCCTTGTCGTACTTTGATTAATTTAACTCGCGGAATACTCACAGTTCACATTTAATAAATTTTACTGAAATATTTAATATTCTTCAATTTGAAGTTCAAGTCCAATTATAATGTGCATAGCCAGGAATCATTAAGTATGACATTTTATATTCAACTTAATATTAGAGTTATGAATATTTAGTTTTGCCTGATGCACTTGACAAATCAATCGTATGTCAAAAGGTTAAAACTATTGTAATTTTTAATTGAATTAGATTAGTATGGACTGTATTTAGAAAAGTTAATTGAACCTCACTTTAATTGTATTTTGGTACGTTTACACAGATCTGAGACATTATAACATTTTTTATACTGATAAATGTCGTGGCCAAACGATTAAGAAAATAGTTCAGATAATTGCAATTTCTTATATATTTAGTCAATGTAAACTTGTAGATAAACCGGTTTACCTGAAAGGGGAAAACTTACACTTTCAGGCAAAATAAGAATTTACTTTTATGACAGAAAAAATTTTAAATTAATTAAAATCTGAAAATGTTCACATGGCATAGTAATTAAACAAGATCCCTTCTATGCCCTCATTATTACTGCTTTATGAATTAATTCTAAATTAATTATTACTGTCCCAAATATTAAATATACATTCATTTATTTGCATCGCTTAATAAAGAATATCAAGTTGATAATATTTTGAGGAATGAAAATACAATTCAAATATTGAATTAATTAGAGCGAGTTCACTATGATGAACGAATCTTGTCGCCGGAAACTTTTCACTGGCAGTTTGTAACGAAGTGCCTGTTTTAGAAGTTTTTGCTGCTGCACAGCCATCGTTCTGGGTACAATCTTTTTTTAACTTCGGCATTCTGAAGAATTTATGGGACTTTATAGTACAGGTATACCTGTATAAGGAGAAGGATTAAAAATACATTATAAAATTCTCAGGTATGTCGATATTATGACGAGTATAAGACCAAGCAGAATTTTATTTTTACATAGTTATTATTAACATAAATAGTTGGAATGCAAAATATACTTACTTTAACGTAATAGATATTAACAAGTTAATGAATGATTCGTTTAATAATGCGGTCTCACATGAAATCGTGACTACATCGCGTTTAATGACTGGTCAGTATCACATTATCATGAATTTGTAGACAACGATACTTAATTACAATATTTAAACAAAATTAATACTTATTAAGATTAATCCGAATTCTATATTCTATATTCATACATTTAAAACAATTTTACTATTTAAAAAAAGTTTTGAACACTAATTTATGTAGGATCGAATAAATCGAGGTCGACGGATTTGGTTGAAATAACGATAACAATAAAAAAACTTTAATGAATTAACAATTAAAAATACAGAAAAAGGTTACAAGACGACAACGTGCTACTTCGAGCGTTACAACATGACTGACTACCCACGCCACGACGTTTTCCTCGTTCCTTCGAATTCCCGCGTGAAAAACAAAAGACGAACTTTCCCTTGTCTTCGCGCGCACTAAGTTCACGCCAAAACCCTCGTGGCGCCCAATCACCGCGTCACCGGATATCCGAGTAGCCCGATCGCGCCCGATCGCGCCCGATCGCACCCGATCGCACCCGATCGCACCCGACGACTCCCGAACAACCGATCCCTCATTTATTACAATTTTAAAGAGAATATTGCTTGTTTAAGGTATCAAACGAGTTTAAAAACGTTGAATTGTTGTGTATTGTACAACAATATTTTTGCGTGATAGAGAATGGAATTATAGAAACATAACCACGTCTCCGTAAAGCTAATAGATTTTGATTAGTTTAAATGTTCAATATAAGTAGAAATGTTATTATTAACAAAATTGCCACTTAATTGTTAATTACCAAGACTTATTTCAATATGAGGACCTTTATCTTATGTCACACAAACCCCGATACTAAACTTTCAGCATGATATAAACACATTGTTGATCGGTCACGAGTTAACTTGTATTTTCATGCCCAAACGTTGTTGACCAATCACGAATTAATTCGTGTTTACACTTGCATTTTCTATTTCAATTTATGAAACCCAGTGCATAATAACATATTTCAAAAACTTTGTTCATTCTGTTTAGTCGTGCCCACTTTATTACACAGAAACTGTTCTTCTTGGTATTTAGTTTAAAACTGTAATAAAATGAAAATTAGGACGCATAGAGTATGCTCTTCAGAAGGAAAGCGCACCTAAACGGTGTACATAATACATATACATGTTTGCAAAATATGTTGTGTACCATTATAGGTATGCGATTGCTATACACTTCGCCATACTAAAAATATATATTAAAAATTATAAAAAATGTATGACCTAAAATTCCATTTTAATTCATTATGTGTAAATAAAGTTTATTGAAGTTTATTTACATTGTTTTACCTCCACATTCAATTACAAAGTAATAGCCCGGGACATGAGATAATTTCTGCGTAATAGTACTTAAGGGGTAAAATCACTCTAGGATTTTCAAAAAATCGATTTTTTTTTGGGCTTAAACGATACTTTAAGGTCATAGAAATAGAATGCCATTTGATTTATAGTGGAAAACAAATTTTAAAAGAGTTAATTATCAATTTTGCCGCAGCTTCTCAGAGGTGCGTTTCATCGCTTTTGTATTACTTTCACCACTTAAAATAATAATTTTTCCTGTTACCTACAAAACATACGTTATTAGAATTCTTGGAGAGGTAACTAGAATATGATAACATTATAGCAAACGTGTTATGATAGAAAGGAATCGCAGATAAGAGGCAAATAAGAACTGCAAGGATTCAATACTTCATAAAACTTTAATCGCGTTTTTCTCAATACTACTTTTCTCATACTGGGAGGAAGGATTTCTCGGTGACTATTGCATGCATCGAATTGAAATTTTTACAGTAGCTGCACAACAATATTCTCTTTAGAAGTACGTAGCCGTTTTTTGATTGAATAAAAACTTTTTTTTTTATAAACAATTCAATGCTCGTTTTGAGTACAAAAAGTTGATTCATTTGAAAGTCGAGATTCATTTCTTAAAAACTGCATAACTTCTACAAAAATTGATTAATCAAAAAACCCCTACGTACTTGCAAAGTCAATTATATATATATTATAAATCTTTTTGAGTTTTTAATCTAGGACTCGCGCATGTCGAGAAATCCTTCCTCCCGTGGCGGTGTTTCTACAAAAGTTGTTTCCTCCGATGGGTTCTGTCGCCTCCATTTTGCACAAAAATGCCAATTAAAAAAATTATTTTTTGTAGTTCAATATGTGTTAAATAAACCCTCTCAAAAGAAATTCCTTTCCGCTTGTCGTACTTCCAAAATAAATTGTCAAATTTAGGTCTTTTTTTCTGGCTCTAGAGTGGTTTTACCCCTCAACCTTTTGAACTCGAAGTTCTTTTTAATTCACATTACCAGCAGCTCCAAGTTTAGTTTAGTTCAATATTGTGTATGATATCATGACTACAAGGGTCTGTGTTTTTATTGTTACGTTCACTATAAACTTCAAATTCTAATTCATTGTCTCCTATGCGGAGCCCTCGAGTTTAAAGATAAATTTAAAATGGCTCTGCTACGGAGCCCTCGAGTGCAAAGGGTTAATAACAATTTCGTTATACTATTTTGTTAATTGCCAGAGTTTTTAATGCTGTAAAGTCGCAATAGTTCTAGAAATACCCAGAATCTCATAACGAAGTCAATATTCTTGAATAGACATTAATTTGAATACGGTCGAGACGATGATCAGTCAAATTATCTCGAGAAAGAAATTGACGAACGAAACAATGCAACAAACGGAGTGCCGTTGTCGACAAAACGAACGATCTGAAAATCTGTACAATAACGGTTCTCTGTGCCATAATGGGAATTGAAAGAGAAAAGAAAGTTCGATGGCACGAAGTCGAACATTTCACACTCGATTGACACGTCGCTAGGATTTATCCTCTTCAGCGGGAAGCTTCGAACAGTTTGCTCGTTCATTTTCTCTTCGTCTGTTTTCAACGTTCGTTTTGGCTCGATACAACAACCTTTTAAGAATATTCCGTCTTCCTTTTTCCGCAAGTAGCCAGCCAGCCGACTCGTCGGAATTTAATGTCCCGTGAAACGAGCCTTCCTTCTTGTCTTCCTCGTTTCGAAACCATACTCGCGAATCTCTCACCCTTTATCATTAACCCCGTACAGTTCTGCTTGGGTAAACCGATACCGGGATTTCGGTGACAAATGCAGGAGTAATAGAATGTTCTTTTGTCGGCAAACTATGACTTTTTTCGCGAGAAATCTCGTTAGGCGTCGCATAAACAATTAGTCGCATTTAAGTTTCTTTTGAGATAAGAAATCCTCGGTCCAAGGATTGTTTATTTAGTTCTTTGTGGAATGAAGTTTTTTTTTATACACAATCTAATAAAAATAAATCAGGTATATCGCGTCACGTATTACTACAAGTAATAATTACAACTGTAACTTGAAGATTAAGATGGCTCAACAAACTTTTTTTATCGCCCTCGCCCTTCAAAATGTTATAGTATATGATATAAAAGCATTCTCTCAAAGTTTAAGCCCAAAAGTTTTATTTAAGAAATCGCTCAAAGAAATTGAAAGATTCACAAAATAATATTAACAAAAAAATTGTTTTACTGTTTCCTTTATTTATTAATGTGGCGTGAGAACCACTGTCCTCGTTTCGTTTCCCGCGTTGCTATTTTGCTTCTGTTATCGTAGAAAAACGATGTTTCAACTTTCTTTGGGTGCTTTTTAAAGGTGAAAATCTGTTCTATTGCGTGGTATAGTTCGATTTTCCACTACACCCTTACTTTCTGAGATAAATTGTAAAATGTACATAAAAATTGGTGCAAAATCGGTGTCTCTCCGCGTACATAGATTGTTTAAACATGATTAAATATTCAGAATGCATAAAAGGCAGATACCGTTGTATTCAGAAAGGTATACAGAATCTTTTGATGCAAATGGAATTTCAGAATCTTTTATAGTTACCTTACAAAATTGGTTTGAATTTCAAAAATGTGCTTTTTTTTCAAAATCAAATTTCTCAAAAACTGTACGTACTGGCGAAAAACAGATTACAGATTCGTAATCAGCGCAAGAAACACTATAATAAGCACTGATCGGATTTTAGAACGTCGGAAAAAAGTTAAAATTTGTTGGACAGTGTTATCAATAATTATTCTTTATATTAAACAATTGTATGTATTTTATCGAATTTATCATTTAACTTTGAAGTACTTGTAACAAATATTACAACTGATCCTCGTTTCTAGTTAGACATTTATTAAATTCTTCCATAAAAGCTAATTCAAACCGTCCATAATTATAATTCTTATAATATTTATCATTCTCATCATTTACAGTAACATTATTCGCTGTCAGAAGGGCAGCATTTGGTAACTTACATTTTCTAATACAATCAACTTCTTTCAGAGCTACCATAAGCTTAAAACGAAGAGCACTCTACCTTCAATTTCTTAAAAATCTCAAAGGATTTAAAAGTTCCAAATATTATATTTGAAGGATTTACGGTCATAAAATCACAAAGGTATAGTGTTGGCCATAAAAGCCAATACTTCTGGCTGCGATTACTACAACCGCGTCACATTTATATCTGCGGTGCTTCCAATAGTCATTCAGGAATCAACCTACAGCACATAAAGAGGTTCATAATGTTTTAAAATATTGTAAAAGATTGTAATTATAATAATATTTTTAACAAACCATGCCTGGTTGTCTCTCTTCACAGGAGGCGATTTCAAATTATACATATAATTAATATACCTCGCTAAAAACAAAAAATTTAAAAAACACGTATCCTCCTTATATACACAAAGTTACAAGAAAATAGATTAACATTTAGTAAAAAAAAATTAAACAAAAACTATAAATTTTCAATATATTTTTTAAACAAACGAGGTTTATTAAAATTTTCTTTTGCAGAATAATTCTATATTTAAAGACTCGCAATTTTCAAAAAAGAGTTTTCCATTATCTCCTTTAGTTCTAGGGATATTCCAAAAAATATACTTTCAGCCCTTAACTTTGAGGGTTGTTATCACCCCTTCAATGTGAACGATGGCCGATATAAAAAAATATGTGTCAAATATTTTCTTGACGACTATCTTCCACATAAGTTTCAATAAAATCGGAGTGTTCAGGTTGGATATGTTCCCTTGTACGTGTATATACCAGTTCTTTGGACATTATTGCTGCTGCGGTAGAACGGTTTAAAACATAAATTTACAAAATGATATTCAAGGGCCATTTTAACAGTCCTCGTAAAGAAAGGGTTCGTTACCCGATAAGTATACTATTTTACTATTCTATTGTTTTTTAATTTCACCTTACTATAATTTCGGTTATTCCTATTTATCTTCCGTGAAATCCAACCCTTTTATCGAAACCGCAACTGTCATTGCAATATAATTTTTGGACAGATGAACTCGCCCATCGATTTAACGTCTATTCGATATGGCCGATCGATAGCCGAAATCCTTTTTTGACTAGATTCAACCTGCCATTCCGATCGTGGAACTTTCGTGGCCGCGTTTCATTTATCTCCCGCTGGCAGACACAGCCGCAGCTATTCTGCAAAAAAATTATGGCGAACCAATAAATCTGATTTCCAACGAAAGTTTTCCATACGGTGCTCGTTCGCGATTTCTCATGATTTGTGGAGAACAAAAAACACTCCTCATCGATATACTGACGATCTCGATCAATCGCGTTTTCTTTTTTTTTTTGGAAAAGTTGAAAAAACTATTTTGTATATTAATTGAGAAACGGTAACATTAAAAATCGGTAGAGTTTCGTAATTTTCGAGGCGATCGTATAAAATGATCATCTGAGAGATATTTAGCAAAAATATGTCACTATGCTAGACATAAGATACGTATAGTTTATTTTCGTAAACTAATTTAGAAATTTGAATAACACATTTCTTGTGCAGTAGTATATATACAGGGTGTCTCGTAATGAGTGTTAGACCCGTGAAGGGGTTGTAGAGGAGGCGATTCTAAGTAACTTTATCCTTTGCAAAAATGGGGTCTAGGCTCTCGTTTTCGAGTTATCAAGGAAAAACACCGACCAATCAGAGCGCGCGAATAGCGCCTGCTCAGCCGCGAGAGCGAAGCCTTGAACATGCGGCCGATCAGCGACGCGAACAAACAAGTCAGTATCGTGCTATGTTATGTCAAAGTTAAATCACACATAAAATTGTCTTCCCCTTGTTCAGTAAAAATTAATAACTGAACATTATTATTCCCACATTTCCAATTCCCCAAATCTCCATATTCCCAAATTCCTAATTTCCCTAATCTTCAAATTCCCAAATTCCCAGCCCCCCAAATTTTCAATTCCCCTAATTCCCAATTCCCCAAACTCCCAATTCCCCAAATTCTCAATTATCCGAATTCTCAATTCCCCAAATCACCAAATTTCCAATTCCCCGAATTCTCAATTCTCCAAATCTCCAAATTCCCAAATTTCCAATTCCCCGAATTCTCAATTCTCCAAATCTCCAAATTCCCAAATTCCCAATTCCCCGAATTCTCAATTCCCCAAATCTCCAAATTCCCCAATTCCCAATTCCCCAAATCTTCAAATTCCCAATCCCCCAAATTTCCAATTCCGCAAACTCCCAATTCCCCGAATTCGCAATTCCCTAAATCTCCAAATTCCCAAATTCCCAATTCTGCAAACTCCCATTTCCCCAAATTCCCAATTAAAATGTTAAAAAAAGTTACTTAGAATCACCTACCCTACAACTTTTGTACGGGTCTTACACTTATTACGAGACACCCTGTAAAATGCAATGTATTTAACACCGATTAATTAATAAAATTTGAGAAAGTTGGCACTCATGCCTTAACCTTAATTCGCTATTGAAACATATATAAATGTTCTTACATCTCGGTGTAGCGCTCCCATTTTTAGTCAAATTTATTTGCCCAAGAAGTTAAAGCACTTAACCTCACTCTTTTTCTCAAACCATCCAACCAGAACTTCCAGCGACGTTGAAAGCAGCCCTACTCGCCCCTCGGCGCCGCCGGTAATTACTCGAACTTTACGAATCGCGTCGTTTCAGAATGAAAGAGAATACTACACACGGTATATTATCCCTTCGAAAGATATTCCCGACGTGAAATGTCGGCCGACATTTTCTCCGCTCTCGCTTTTTTTCCGCCAACGTTCCACGCTTTGACCGTGTGCCACGCTTTGATCTTTCATCCTCTCTTCAGGATCCATTTATATCGCACTGATCCACGATCGAGGGTGAACGGTGATGCGTCGAGACGACTCTGTCTCGAATGTAAATCATTCATTACTACACGATTTAGCGAGTATCTTTGCGATCTTGATACATGGTTAATTTTAGATTGGCCGATGCGCAATCTGTTTCTGTATAAGTATATACGTAATATTCTGCTGAATACTTCAAAACCCCGAGCATGTTTCCGAATTGTTTCAGTTCTTAGTTACGATTTCCTACGTTTTGGAATAATTAATATGCGCGTACGGACCAGAACATGTGTGAAATTTGGTAACTTAGGCATTACAAAATTTTAGATTTAAAAAATTTTAAATATTTGAGAATTTGAGAATTTTAACAGTCGGGTTTTGGAAATTTGTGGGTTTTGAAATATTTAAAAATCTAGGAATTTGAGGATTTGGGAATAAGTGAAACTTAATAGTGGGAGGGTTTAAAATTTTGAGAAATTTAAGTACTTGAAAATTTGGAGAAATAACAATTTTCTATTCTAGAAATTGAATGGTCCCGATATTTAGTATTGTGAAAATGTAGAAAATTTATTAATTGTTTTGTGAATGCTGTAAAAACTCGTTTTGAAAAATAAATTATATGTAAAATATTTGAAATACGTCAAAAGTAGCAAAAAAGAAGAATGGAACGAAATGAAACCGAATTAAAAGGAGTTACAGAAACAGAATTAAAAAAGACTACGATACAACTTATTGAAAAGAAAAAGAATTACCAAGGAAACTGAATAATTGAATCTTTTCTTAAGAAGTAACGTTGCATTTATTGTAGTTAGTATTTCATCGTAAATTTAACAGATATGTTTTCTTTTGTACATATTTTTTATTTAAAATAATTATTATTGAATTGTTTAATATACGTATATGAATACAGTTTAATTTTATTTTTTTTTTCAAATATATTTTTTTAATTCATTTTCCCCAAATGCACGAGGAAGTATTAATGTTTTATCATGTGTTTAATGAAATAGAACGCTTGAACAAACAAATTAATTTATTCACGCGTCATTTTATATGTATACTCTATTGACAATATGTGTTACACTTTTCAGCATCATTTTTACGTTTGACCACACTTAATTGCGGACAAAATTATTTCCTAATTCAATAAAACGGCCAAACTGTTTTACAGTTTCATAATAAATTCACCGTTTCACTATTTCGTAATAAATAATTAGTATCCGAAATCAATTGCAATGCACATGAGGTTAACCTGTCTATTAACCAGCGTATAATTTATACAGAATTTTAATTTAATAATGAAAGTAAAATATAAACAAATAACAAGACATAAAGTAACATAACTTTTATTTTTTATTTAGATGAAACCGGACTGATTCCAAGAAAATTGTTTTAATTGTTTATATTGCGTTTTTTTCTTATTTGAATACATAGAATATGCTAGCAAAAACATTTATCAGTTAAATTCCAAGACATCCCATGCATATAATGTCAAAAAAATGGGAACGTAACAAGATTTCCAAATATTCCATCACCATAGTTGCGATGGTTTGTACTCTACACCCAGATATTTCAATTCTACCCTAAATCTGCTATTTCAACATTAATTCATAACCACCATTAAGAAATGTTAACATTAATTAAGAAATGTTAATGTTTAATTTAAAAATATTTTTTAATGTATAATTAAAGAATTGTTTAATGTTCTATATTTTAAAGGTACAAGTATTACTTTTAGTTTGTCATCACATTAATAATAGGCCTTAATTGGGAAATAGAGGAAAATAACGGAAATGTAACGACCTACCACAATTTTGAACAACAGCTGAAATTTTTAAAAATTAGATAGTCATCCGACCGATCGATCAGCGTATTCAGTGATTGCAATATCGCGATCTATGCATGTGTGCTCATATAGGGCCGTCGATGGGCGACTTTTTTCCACAGATCGTCTACATCGCACGGGAAGAGCTCCTCGCAACTATACCACCGGCTGGACCATGAAACGATGATCACCTGTGTCCGCGACCTCGACAATGATGACGACCTTGACCTCGACAGCGACCACGATGAATATCCTGCTGCAATTGTTTTCATTTAATCATCGACAGTAAGATCAAAAAAGTGTGCATACAACAATACGTTCATCCGAGGGAAAATAGTTTGGTTTAGCCTTCAACTTCCGTGAAATTTTTGATCCTTCACTTGAATTGAGTTTTCGTTCCGAAAGTTATTTATGTTGTTCTTTTTGACACGCCTGTTTTTATCGCTGACGCTAAAATATGTTGTACTTTCTTAAATTTTTGGATAATTTAAATACCAATGAAGGAAGCGTGAAATAGAAATAGGTTGCATATTAGAAGTATACAGTATGTATTATGTGCGTTCTGAGTCATATAGATCTTAGGAAAATGGCAAGGTTAAAGTAATTACAGCTGTTGGTATTATTGAAAGTTTTTAAATCGGGGAATATTTTAGGAATTTTGGTATTCTGATGAATACTTTGGAATTTTTATTTTAGTCATACGTCATTTTACACTGATGGGCAATTTTTTGCACAAAGACGTGCAGGTGACATAAATTTGTTCGGAGCAACTGTTAATTTTGTAATTTGAGAATTTGAATATTTTTTAATTTGACAGTTTGAAAAATTGACATTTTTATATATTAGAATTTCTGGACTTTGTAATAATTAAATTTATAATTTCTTAGATTCGCGCGTTATGAAATTCTTAAATTTTAAAACTATCAAACTTTTTAGTTTACAAACTTTAAAATTTAGAATTTTGAGAATTACAGAATTTAATATTTCCATGGCCCTCGATTTCTAAAATTTCAAATATCCAAATTTTGAATTTTCTGACTAAAATTTTCAAATTTACGAATTACAAACTTTCAAAATTTTAAAAGTTAGAAATTTAAATAATACAAAGCCTAGTTTCTTTACAATCTCTGTAGTCCCACGAGTTTATATTACCACATTTTTATTTTCTGAACTTCAGAAGTTCAAATGTCAAATTTACTCAACACTCAATTTTTTCCATGTTACAAGAATTTAATCCTTCGTTTATGATCTTTGACCGTTGGAAAAAACATTGCATTCACGAACTCTTACAAGCAATAGTAACATGCATAAAACAATAAATATCTTCTATTAGAAGAATTAATTTTAGAACAATATAAGGAAAAACTGCAATTAAGGAAAGTAAGATACATTTTTAATAGCTTCCTTAATTATAAAACTTGCTATTTGTTAACCGAAATAATCTTAAGGCAAAAATTTCGGAAAAAATAAAGATATTTAAAAACCAAGAATAATGTTTTCTTTGAATGAAAATTTATGGAACAATTTTTAAATCAACACATTTTTAATTGAAAATAGATTTCTGTCGAAATGAAATTTCATCTATCGTTTTTGAATTATTACTTCGATTCTGAATTATTCATTATGTTAATTATTCGAATAAGTTTCCATTTAATGCGAATTAAAAATTCAGTTTCTTATAGGTGAAAATTTATTCGAATAAGTTTCTATTTGAAATAACAATTTATTCGATTATTGTCTTTTTTCGAAATCAAAATTTATTCAGATAAATTTCTTCCGAAAATGGATAATTCATTATTCATAGACGCAATTTTATTCGAAATTTGCGCAATAAGATTATTTGAAATAACGCCGACGTCTGATCTGTCGGGAGCGAAGGGTTAATTACCAAAATTTTTCACTTAATAATAAAATCGAAGTACCATAAAAAAGGAGGAAAATGACCGGTATCTTTTTTGTCGATGATCGAACGCTATCGATTACTTTCCCGCGCGTTTTCGCGACAGTGGTTCCGCGGTTTCGGTTTCCAAAGCAGCCTAGCCATTCCGCTGTCGCTTCCGGTTTCTCTTCCCAGCGCATTCAGACATTCCGGAAGTGTCTCGTTTTCCCACCCGGATGCCGCGGAACCCGCTGAATCGCACCTGACCACTTCCGGCCGTGCGACCAGCGTTACCCTTCGCAGGTCAGTGCTCTTGAAAGTCGTTGCCGGACTTCGATCGTCTCGTTTTACCATTTTTATCCGTATAAACGACACTTTCGTCAAATTTCTCTGTGAATTCCGGTAGTTGAAGGCACAAATCAAGCAGAAAGCCAGTCGGTCTTTTCCTGTTTTATTTCAAACGAACGATTGACGGACAAAGTTATTGCACTCCTTTTCGAAATTTTTGACGTTTGTTGAATAAAAGAAAGGGTTATTTTATTTAACGCGTTGATACCTTACGAAATTGTGAGAACATATGTCATTTATGAGGGCAATAGGTTGTCCACGGATAGACCAATCTTGCAATTAATGTAATTATAGCAAAATGTAAGAATAATTTTGCAAACGTACAGCAGATAACTCTATGAAATAAAGGCGAAAGTAGAATCAAAAACGAGAAATTGTAAATGTGTAAACTTATGGATTTAGAATCTTGCAGATTGTGGAGAATTGTTAATTTAGAGAACTGGAGAATTAGTGATTTAGAATTGTTTAAATTTGAAAATTTGCAAGTTAAAAATTCTTAATATCATTATTCAAAAATTACAGAATTTAACAATTAAATAGTTGAAAGCCTGAAAATTTGAACATTGTAATTTGAAAATGTAGAAATTTATATATTTAAAAAAATTGTAATTGTAATCGTTTAATATTAAAATTTGCAAATATTTTCATTTTGGATACCCAAATTTAAACAGTTGAAAGTTCAACAATTTCTGTATCTTTAACAATAAACAATTTTAAATTTCCGGTTTTGCACAGCTGGAAATTTAAAAACTTGCAAATTAAACAATTTAGGAATTTGGAGATTTACAAATTTAAGTGTTCAGAGATTTGGAATCTTGAAAATTTTAAGATTTGGTAATACAAAAATTTGGTAGTGTACAAAGTTGAAACTTTGTTAACTTAGGAATTTAAAAATTTGAATCATAACGTTTGCAAAATTATTACTTTTTGAATTTGCGTTAATTGGTCTAAATTTGGATCACATAAATGTTGGAAGATCCTATTATTACAATTCTGCTGAATTATTTTCTGTTCTTTGTTCATTTTTAAATTCGTAAACAGTAACAGTAAGGTTACCCAATACGGGAATTTTCAATAATTAAAGGTACCGATTTAAGACTGCGATTGCCATAATGAAAATGTTTATTTATGACAATTCACAGTAAAATAATAATTATGAACTATTTCAATATAAACGCAGATCTTCAAGGTTCGATAGATTTGTCGCTAGAATACAATTTTTTAAGAATTTCATACAGAGTTTCGAAATATTCTAAATTAAAATCGTGGCAAAAAATGTATGAAATAATTTATTTAACTCTTCGTTCCATGGTTTTCTGAATTTTTTAAAAACATACATTTTCGAACTTTTAAAGGCGAAAATCATAAAAAGTAACAAAAAACACTATTTATATTAGATATTAGGTTGTAAACAAAAATTGTATAACGTTACAAGTTGGTAACATTATATAATGTAAAATGAAAATTGTAATTATCGAAGACAAAATATGCCTTCTATAATTGCAATTATAGTAAAATATACAATTCATTTATTTTTCATAAATCACAAGATTTGCATAAGCGTGTCATTCATTCAGCATATTCGCAACGTAATGTAACGAAAAGTTAAATATTTTATGCTGCAAATCGAATGATGTAGTAAACGTAAAGCGTAACGTTACGTTAAAAAGAAATCACAATTTTCGACCAAATTATTGCAATACGCGAATCAATTGTCAATTGAAACTTTATGTTTCGAGCTTCGACCGAATAAGCGACAATCGACGCGTTAATTTCGCTTTTAAACAATTTGTATAAATTCATATTTTTCATCTCGCAAAACGCTTTACTTGTTCGATGAGATTAAGTTTACAATCGTTGGTGATTGTGCCAGCGAACTCGTTAACCATTTACACAGCAAAATACTCGACACTAAACATTCTTTAGCGAATAATGACAAGAATTATTCTCTATCAAGAAGAAAAACAGAAGTAGGACCTGAGATCAGCGAAATCAGGACATTTACAGACACCTATATCACGCGAGCGAATTTCTCGAGCATTTACAGACACCAATAGCCATGAAAGGGTTAAACGAATCTTCCGACGATGATAGTTGGCCCAGAGGTCGTCAGGACTTTTCCTGACACATTATTTTCGCCGAGAATCGCTGTGGGCGGTCGCACGAAAAACGTTTCACCAGGATTTTCTACCCCAGTGGTCGTATAGATTATTTCCCGCAGTCGAGAGAACGTTTCGAGAATGAGTGGTAGGGGATGCGATATACGGGTCATTTCTGTCACCCTTCGAACGCGTGTAGACGTCTTTGGTACAGCCAAAGAGGTTTGCGGCTACGCGGTATCTAAGAAATTTGCTGGTAATATTAATATATTGCGACATTTGTATTAATGGTAGATTATACACACTCGAAGAGAAAATTTTATTCGATTGCAGAATCGGAGCTCTTGGCTCGATGTTACGAGAAACGTGGAATTTTATACTTTCTGGGGAATATTTTGCGACCTCTTTAACCTCTTAGGCACGGCTGAATTTTGCGCGGGGCTGTTTCTCTGTACGACAGAGTTCAACGCGAATTACGCGTAAATGATATGGCACTGCAATGTGTGACGGATAATGCTGTTCTTTACACGAGTATGTACATTGAAATGAAGTGTTTGATGATTAAATTATAATTTTTCTTAAAGATATGATACACGCATTTTAACTTTAACAATTTATTCTAATAATTAATAATAGAATTCAGATGACATCCGCGAAAGCCATTATAGTGGCGCGTCGTACAGCGAGATGACATCACGAAAGCCACTATAGTGGCGCGTAGTGCCTAAGAGGTTAATAAGATAAATTTCCTTTCTGATGTTCGTTAGTAATTTAATACTGGAACAATCGGATTTGTGGAAATGATGAATTTCACATTTTTCTGAATTATTTGTAATTCACTTATAACTTATCGCTATGATTTTGTTTTTATAAATCATTGTTATAGTTCGCCAAGAACATGTATCAACTATTAACGGTATAAATTACTATTTTTAAAGTTTAGTTTGTAATATTCGTCATATAGATTTAGATACTTACGCAAATTTTATTATTGAAACAATCAAACTCTTAGAAATAAAGGATTTTAAATTTTGCTTTAAATTGCAGAACTTGATGCAGATTTTGATATTTTTTTTTAAAGGTTTTATTTTCTATGACCATAAAGAATTTGTATAGTCTGTGTCGATTATTTTGTGACGTTATTAATAATTATTATTTATATAGATTTGGATTGTTATATTTATCAATATTTCAATACCAATAGTACCAAATTTGTAAAAATGGTGAATTTTTTTTTCAAATTAAGCAATGCATCGATACGCTCTTGTCGGGAAAGAAAACTTTCATAATTCATAATTTATGAACCAATCAGCATGACGGATTTTGTTTTTTTTTTTAGATTTTTGATTATACGATGTACTGCGGTGTTTTTGTCGGAATGAAGATTGACATGTTTCAACGTGAAAAATAACTGCAAATATAGATTAATTTGTTTTTAATCTCAATTTATTCGTTGCTGTTTCCAAACACTAAATTATTTACTTTATTTTATAAAAAAAAATGTAATTAGCGCTTAATTGAATTTGATTTTCAGTGTAAAAGCTGGTATGCAATTAGTTGTTGCAGTGTTACTTTCTAAAGGTTTATGTTATTTACATCTGTTTTCATTTGTATTAAATCATAACACAATTTAATTGACTTTAATAATCCCTTGTAGTATTTTACAATAAAAAATATTACTGCGGTGGAATTTCGTTCGTTATCGCATTAACAGCATTCTTTTATGTTAGTCTCCGATGGTTGAAATCATATTTAGTATTGAAAGAATTATTCAATTCGTTCGATGAACATTGTTCAAATTATTATGAGAAATCATTGCTGAAGATAAATCGACGTCAAATTACCCCCCCCCCCCCCCCGTTGCATGCTATTACAAATGTGAAACGTAAATTAATATACGAAGTTACGAAATTCTTGTATTTTTCACGTATCAATGAATTTCGTGATTAACGAAATCGTTGAAAATATTTGTCATATTTGTAATTATAATTTCTTTTTTCGTGTCCTCTTAAAACACTACTTTCCAATACGATATTTGCCATATTATAATCGCATTATTGAATATTTCTTCGAATAAATTTTATTACAGAAAATATTTATTTATTACTATTTTTTCTTGTTATAATTTTTTTGTGAGAATTTAAAAAGGTGTGTTTTTTCAAAAGTGAATGGAATCCTGCTACAAGGCGTTAAATATAATTCATTTTACTTATTAAAAGTATTAATCCTTTTGTATAATTTAGTGGAAAAAATATTTCAAATGAATTCAATTTCAATTTTTTATGAGACGCCTAATATGTTAGTATACACAAATTGATTTATTTCTAGAAAACCAAATACTGCAACGTTAAAAATGTTTTCACGTCATTAATGTATATTTTGTTTAAACTTGGGAAATAATAAAGAAAACTAAATATGTGGCTATTCTTTAAATTATTACATAGTGTGTTATCTTAAATACTGTGATTATTGTTTTATGTCTATTTAAATACTTCTTTTAACTTTTTTAAATATTGTATTATTTATTTCGGATGTCATAATTTAATTATGCGAATAAATTGTGATTGAAGGTCGATAACATTTTTTACGTGATTTGTTTAATTTTTGGAAAATAATACATAGACAATATTACAACGTAAAATAGCAATAAGGAAGTAAATTCGATTATAACAGAATTTATATTGAAGAAATAATAACGAATAAATATTTTTCATAAAAAATATAAGTTCAAAAATATACGACGTAATATTGTCAATAGCAAACTTTCGACAAGCCACAAGAGAAGGTAACAATTGCAAGAGATAAGAAATGTTATCAGTAATATTTGATAGTAATGAAATTTGTACTCGTTAAAATATGACAAAATACCAAAATTTCTTAGTAAATTATTTCATAATATATATTTAGAAAATAATATATTACAATATAATGTCAATCATTTATACTCGCAGACTGAGATACAAGTAGGTATTTTTTATTTTAAACACCGTGATTAATATCACGTAATTTAATTATGTATTATCGAGAATACGATCAAATTAAAATAGTACACAAATTTTCATCCTAAATATATCATATTTAAGACCTCTGGAGTGTTCAAAATAATCAAGCTAGACATTCATAAATTAATCTTTTAAGATGAGTAAATTTAACTATTATCAGAATTCAGTACGTGAATAAACTATTTATTCTTTTTAAAACGTCGCAATTTGTCTTCCAGGTAAGACTTTATGAAATTTCCAAACCATATCCCGTATCAAGGCAATCAATGGAATTTTCTTTTCCAAATACTGGTGGAATGATCGGTAGATGACATTTTTAATTTAAAAAATGACTTTCGTATAAATTTCTGTCAAATCTGTTATTATACGAAATATTTTATAACTTTTTTCACGTTCGTGATTAATTCATTTGTTACCATAAGTGTTATTTGTAGATTAAAGTACAGTAAACGTTCATTATATTGCCATCGACAGAACAATAAGAACAATTTCTTAAAGTTGGTTATACAAGGCGTTGCGGTTTTTTATTGCTAAATTTTACTAATATATTTCGTATGTTAAAAAAAAGATATTATAAAGATAAGAAAAAGATATTATATTAACGTAGGATCTTAAATGCTTTATTATAAAGTTATAACAAAAGTACTAAATAATTTCGCCTTGCTTTGTTTTCCGATGCCATCTAGTATGTTCCAGTTTTGCCCGTTAACTTTTAACGGTCTGTTTTGCATATAAAAACGATAAAAGTTATAAAAATATAAGCTCCTAAATGTTTTATCGAATGATTACGAGAAACATATGATTTTCTCCTTCGATACTACATACGAACAAGTGTAGACTCCGATATGCTTTTTAATAATTTTTTTATTATAGTATTCAGGATCGTATATTCATATAAGCATTTTTACTTATTTTTATTTGTAGAATATACTAGTATAGCATATTACACAGACAAAACTGTAACACCCTGTGCAAGGAGATCGAGCAACAAAGCAGTCCGTTGTAGTTTCGTATTTTTGTCTAATTTTTTAACAAAGCGTTTACACCATTTATCGATATAACATTTTCTTTTATTTTTACGAATGTAATATATTAATAAAGTTTGTCTATAAAAAACTGGAACACTATATATTGTGTCATGCAGAAACTTTTCTTCTTTCATATCATTATAAAAGTCCCTGAAAAATTATCAATATAATGAAAGTCTTCTCGACGCAATAACGAAAAAGAATTAAAATAAAATTGTAATAACAGCAGTATTGATTTTTAATACGTAAAGTGTTTCTATAAAAGTAATATATATTTTGTATAAATGTTGGCTGTAGTGCAATTAAATTGAAAATGGGACTATAATTAAATAATAATTCAGTCTTTAACCAATTAATTAAACGTGATCATTAGATTTGCATAAAAATAATATATGGATTACAGACACATGTATCTAAAGAAAATGTTTCAAACATATATTTGCGTAAATTGCATTCTGATGATCCCATTATGAATAATTAACCTCTTTACATTTATCAGTATAACTGATTAATTGCAATTAAATATGATAATTCTGTCTCACTACAATCGTAAAAGATATTTATACGTTGTATCATTTTGAATTCAACACACAGCACTATTAGAATTTAAAATTGGATACTGATTAAATACCTCGAAGATTATGTTTCCTTACATTTTCATCTCTCCTCGTTCCACCACGATATTCGCTAAGGTACTAACAAGACGTTGTCCTAATTAATAATTAGCAACGAAACCAGTTTGTACATATTGTCTTCGCTGTCGTTTGCGATAGTGCGTCGTGAATTGTACATGTAGTAGAGAACGAATGATCGTGTGATTGTTAAAATATTGCAGATGCATTTCTGCAAAATTCCTCGAGATAATCGAGTGACGTTTAAATGGAATATGTAGAGAGCGAATGCTAAACGTATATAATAATTAAAACTGAGAAAAAGCAAAAGAATAAATAGCAATATGAACAAGCAACTCGTGTCTGTAGCGTTTTTTGTTTTACGGATAACTATAGATGAAATATAATATGAAAAAAACGCAGGCTAATTAGTAAAACGGCAATGTAATCATTTTGTCCTGTACGCGGCCATTTTGAATGTATATCATTCTTGCGATATGTACTCCGACATACACATACGACAGGTATATTGTATCGATACACGATACATAAATGCACACGCACGAACAAAGTCTTGCTACTAGCCTTAACTTGTAACACAAAGTATGAATAAACTGTTGAAAAGGTAATAAACTATGTAATTTTATTTTATGACCATTCGTTGCATTCCCACACTTTCACTACGCGTTATATTACCACGCGCCGTATTTACATATGTTTTCAAGTAATTTTCTGATGTATCGATATAATTATTATTATTTGTACTGTAGGAAATAAATATTATGAAGCTTTTTCCGTGAACCGAGAAGCATGTCCAGTTTATAGCCGAACCATCCCGGAAATTATGTTTCGAAAAATATTTCAAACGTTTTTGTAATATCCTGCTGATACGAATTCAAAGCATCAAATTTTGGTTAGTCAATGAATATAATTAAAAAGCAAACTGTATTTGCAGACGATTTGTTGTTTATAAAATAAATATATTTACTAATAATTTCCGGATCTGTATTCTTGTTTGCTTCAGCGAATGAAAGCCTTGTTGATTTATCTTCGTTTCACAGTCATGGCGCTGATATTATTTCCGCCCTAATAATGTATGGAGCTGCTATAACAGTTTTCTGGTTCTTTTTGCAAAATTTTATTTCCAATTACCTCGCTATTGAATGATATTGTCGAGTTAGAATGTAATCGCTCGATTTTTTGTTTACCTCGAGAAGACGTTTTTGTATTGCGATCTGATCGCTTCTTCTCATGATTACGCCTTCTACTAATATAATCAGCAATAGCATACTTTGACCTCGCTACATTTGTTTCGCTGTATAATCGACCGTCCATGCGAAAAGCATCGGCTTATTCTCCCTACCAAAACTCTTTTTCATGAAGCATTTAACTTTCTGACAAATAGAAAAAAAAAACAAATAAAAGTGACATAATGAATTTGTTTACTTATAAAGATCGATTGTCACGAACATAAAGAATACGACGTGGATTATTACCAATTTCACTAAAAAAAGAATGAAGTCATTGAACATTGCTTACCGATCTTGATACCAAAGGAAAATCTGATTATCTTGACTTTATTTTACGATATTGTATATGGCAACTTAAAATTAATGGGTAAGGTTTAGAACAATCGAACACAATTAAGTAGCAAACTGAAGTTTACTCGACATTATATTCAATATTATGTGGCTTCTATATTATACATGGTCTGTCCGGAAAGTAATACAATTAACACTAGATTGACGGACGTTTAATGACCACCTGTTTCTGAATTGAAAATGAATTATAAAAATAAGTAAATAATGGATACTGCATACATCGGTTTATAGAAAGATTCTTTATGTCGATGGAGGTTAACATACATTTTGACATAAACTTTTTAATAACTTTCGTAATCGAAAACAAAAAATGTAAGAGCAGTCATTTTGACTGGTTCCGTCAATCTAGTGTTAAGTACGTAAATAAAAATTTATTTGTATTATTGGCACAATCCCTTAAAATTCCTCAAAGTACTCCCCTTGAGCATCAACACACTTTTTCCAGCGACTTTTCTATCCTTGGTACGCATTCTGGAAAGCGTCAATGGAGACCTCGTTAATGCTTTCGTCACGGCGGATTGGAATCGCTTCTATAGTTCCAAAATGGATTCCTTCGTGATCAGTTTTAATTCTCAGGAACAGGAAGAAATCTGCTGGAGCCATGTTAGAACTGTAAGGGGGCTGTGATAACGTTACCAAGTTGTGGTTGGTTAAGATTTCTTGGACAAGCAGAGCGGTATGGCAGGGGGCGTTGTCGTGGTGCAACTGCCACGTAGCGACGATCTCTTTCCGGGTACGGACCACCCTTTTCCTCAACATGTCAAGCACTTGTATGTAATATGTGGAATTGACTGTCTCCCCTTGAGTTACAAATTCTCTGTGGCGCAAGCTCTTTGCGTCAAAAAAAAACCAATGAGCATGGTTTTTCGTCAACACTGGTACTTGTCGGTGGACATCTTCCACGTTTTCCCAACCATTTTTGAATAAATTCAACCACCTGGAAACTTGAGAAGAGAGAGCGAAGTCCCCGTATGTTTATTTAACCATTTGGTAGGTGTCGACGAGGCTTAAGTTAGCACAGAATTTAATCACATAACATTGCGCGACCATTGCGCGTCGTGACACGGGCATTGACAATAGGTTAACGTTTATAAAGATTCTGACGCCCGCGAAGTGCGGATCAGGTCGAGGTTGTAAACAAATGGAGTTAAGAGTCCCTCCCATCTATACCAACAAGTCCGAACACGCTCGGACAAGGGAAACTGGCGGAAATAAAAAAATTACATTACTTTCCGGACAGACCTTGTATGTCGCACTTAGAGTGGCGTTTGAGACTTTCATTCGAAACTGCAAACAAGTTTGTAAGTATGGTTTTCTGGAGTTAAATGTTGACCATCGTCGCGATGGAATTAAGTTAAACAATGTTACTACAAGGGAATACGCAAGGTTGGTATACACTCAATTCTTATTTTACATGATTTTTATTTAACACGAATTAAAAAAAGCATTAGTTCTTTTTTTACACGACTTATTTTGATTTAACAGGGTCAACAGAAATTCTAAGAAAAAAATTTTGTCGATCCTAATGAAGAACGAACTAGAAAGTTTCAACATGTACTGAGGCAATTAATGTCCTTTTGTAGAGAATTACACAATGGCCTAACCAAAACACAAACACAATGATTAATTACTAAATCCGTTTTTAAATCCACTGAAACATCGGCATCACAGGAAGCTGCTTCTAATTTTGTGTGAGAGATTACAGAAAAAGCGTTTCATCGATGCAGCACGAAGACGATAATCAAGACATTTTTAGTGGCCAGTAATACTATAGTTTTAGACACATTTATGCGTTTATTGCTGGAAAGTGGCAACGAATAAAATCGTTTTATGTGTAACTCATATTATTTTGTCTAATTTTTACCTTCATGAATTAGTGACGTGGGTTTTTCTTTTTCAAATGATTTTACTTTGTATGATACATATGCAATCTTTATGAAATAAAAATGTTCAAAATTCTAACGCGAAATTTCATGGTTCGTCATATTTTTGCTGATTTCTCAGAACTGGTACCGATCTTCTATTTTTCCATAGATACAATACATTTTTTATACGATATTTTTAACACGTATTCTTCGATAATATTATTAACACTAGAACTACCACGCCAGTTAAAATGACTGGTTTTACAATTTCATTTAAAAAATTTTGCTTTATGTAACATCTCTTGACGCAATAATGTGATAACTTTTACAACGACAAGTAAATATGTAATGATATATATAATATGTCGTATGTCTAACAATAAGTATATAACAATGAATTTTATATTAGATGTACCGGAAAATTCTGTCCGTTCCGGTTACAATACTAGCAAATGAACTAAAACAAAGATGATTCATGGTAGTATTAAGTAAGATGAGATCATGGCTGTAGATAAAGTTCATTTACGGTACTGTATTTTATATGAATTCCAACAAGGAATAAATGCTACTGAAAGTGTTTGCTGAAGGTACTGTTTCCGATAGAACATGGAGAAGATGATTCGAAAAATTTCATGTAGGTGATTTCCGCCTATAAATTTCTACTGGTAAAGTTCTTTATATCCACCAGATTCGTCTTGAAATTCTATAACAGATAGGCGTAAAAAAATATGTTTATTTGCAAAAAATTTAAGGTAACCTTAAAAAAGCATACAAAAATGGAGTTGAGAAAAATAATTCTTCATAATCACGGTAAAGCGCTCTTGAATCCATGAGCTGATAATAACCCATAAGCTGATAAAAACATTGTCGATCGGACTGCTAATAACTGAGTAATTACCACTGGTCACGATTCGTGATTCATCCGAGAACCAATACATTTTGAGCTGTTGAATTCAAACGAAAAGCTTATTTTGGAAATGTACTGTCAGCAACTGGATAATTTAAAAACACCGCTCCAAGAGAAGAGGCCGGCGATGATTAATAGAAAGGACATCATACTGTTTCACGATAATGAAAGGCCACATGCCGCTTTTAGGACGCGTCATTAATTCGCAGAAATAGGCTCAGCCTAAAGCACAAAAAATTCCCAAAGTTGAAAATTCGCAATTTGTTTTAACATTAATTTTTTACAAAACTGTACGTTCCAGAGAAAAACGGATTGCAGATTCGTATTCAGCTTGCAAACATCTATAAGAATTTCATAGTGGTGGTCAAGAAAAGTCGAAAAAGTCAACATTTGTTGTACAGTGTTATCTCTTATTGTTGTCCTTTTTTTCTAAAGGTAAAAAATTAAAAAACGAAGGAGATATCAGGCAAACGGTGGTTCACTTGTTTGCCTCTAGTGATAAGATGTTTTTAAAATATGAGATATACAAATTGTCATGACGCTGGCAAGAAGTCATAAATAATGGTGGCAATTATATTATTCAGTAAAGATTATTCAAGGTATCAAAAATGTATTACTTTGTTTCATTCTAAAAGCAGACAGAACTTTCCGGTAGACTTACTATTTGCTCCATTTATTGAGAATCCAAATAATTTTTGATAGACTACATATATCAATATCATTTTTCCTGGTGCATCTCAAAATAGGGAAGTATTTTATAATCTGTTTGCCGCCGTTGAAATCGCCATTACATATTTAGATATATCGATGATTTGTTACGTAATTTTATCGCGCGCAATGTCTTATCTGGAGTTGCAACATAAACATAAACGCGATGTAACGTAACATAAGTCGTCGATGTCGTTTGACGTGGTCATTTTGTATACCATAGTCGTTGAAATAGGACCTAACTCTTTTTTATATAACGATAATTTACATAATTATTGCGAGAGGCCAGTCGTCAATGTATGATAAAAGAGTCATTCAGTTCTATTCTATTGTATTTAATTTCATGCAGTCATTTAAAATTCTCTTTGTTTAATTTCCTATATTTATTTGACATTGTACGAACTACCACTGTGTAGTATTTATATGAATAAATTTTTCGATAAAGAATAAATATTCCAACCGTATCGGCACCAAAAAATTGAGCTAAAAGAAAACAAAATTCAACTGAATGACGATAATGAGATGATAGACAACTTTGTCCCTCTTTAGAGAATGTTCAGGAATCCTCAAAGAAAGCAGACGGTTGTGTACTTTCAACTTCTGAAGATGGAAATGAAAGTATAGAAGAACATCAAAATGAAATTGTCGCAGAGGGAATCAGTCGTGAAAAGGTAAAAGAATGGTTTAATGATATTATAGTTATTATAGTTGTTATGATATAGTACAGTCAACCTTCCTATAACATGTTAGTCTTCTAACACGGTTTCCGTTCAACAATATTCAGTCTACTTAATTAGTTTTTAAAGATTCTCTACAGCATGGATTTATCTATTTGTTACAGTTTTATAGTTGAAAGTAATGGTAAATTTCCTTCCTTATGTAAAAAGTGCATCTCCATTTTCCAATTTCAGTTATCAGAGATCTGTACAAGGTTGCGATGTGGCTGTTTGTATTTCTTCAGATGTACTTTTTGATGTATTTGTCACAATCGTGACAAGAGAAGAACTTTAGATGAGAAACTATTGATGGAATTAGTCAACGCACTTCACATGTATTGATAGACGGAAATATGAAAAACGAATCAATGTCAAATCTCCGCATATATGATCTGAAAAAGGTTTTAGCGCAGTTAGAAAAAAAGCTGCATATGAAGACCATCCTGCATATTCGCCAAGTGAGAAAGATGTTGTATTGTTGTTTTTCGGGATTCAACTTAATGAATCACGAAGTGCATAGTTAGGTTGTGGAATCAGTGAATCCCCTCGAAAGACAAAAATAACAAAACAACTGACGAGGGAAAAAATGTTTATGCTTTAAGACTTGATATAGCACTTAAGAACAAAGAATAACACCTCGCAAACTGACAACGGACTTTAAAAGATAAATATAACATTGATGTGTACTCTTTAAGAGCTATTGAAAATCTACTCCTGAGAAAAAACAATGTTCTCTCCAGAAAAAGAGTACGTAGTGGGGTTTGGCGTGCTGCTGGAGGTGGACACACGACTAAGTTAAAATTAAAGTATTTTACTGCCCTTCCCAAATGCTCATCGCGAGATCACTCTTTACCTGAGTGACCTAAAGTAAAAAGTACGACGTCGTTTGTCACATAACGGTTCGACACTCATAAAATAATAAACCGCGCTGGTTCTCAAAAGTCATGCTAAATTAAAAAAAGTTTAAGAATAAACGTACGATTGTACGTTGTAAAGAGCAGAAAAGGCTGTTGTTTATTATTCACGAATCTTCTAAAGTTAAAAATTATTCCAATGGGTTTATGATTCTATGAATGCGTCGCAACAGAAGACACCTGCCTATTACAAGATAAAAAGTTAGTTGACTCATATCTGACAGCGTAGATGAATGTTTAAAGCGTTTGATACATATTAAATCATGTAATATGTAATTTTAGACAAGTTTTTCTTATTTTTATTGGAAAACATTTTTTTAGTTCTGTCTGCTTTTAGTTTCACTTGTTTCATCATTTCCTTATATGAATTCTTCAATTCAATAAAAACAATTTTATAACGTACTAAATATAATATCTTGCATTTCGTATTTATAAAATTTTATTTCATAACCGTATGCATCATAACTTGGTACTCTTAGAATACAATTTTTGTATAATGCAAAACGACTCATACTAATCCATATTTTACTCACTTATGAGTTTCATTTAACACTAGATTTACGAGCGATGAATGACCATTTATACTTGAATCGAAATTAAGGTATAAAGATAAGTGAATAATGGACAACGCGTGAACCAATTCATGCAATGATTCTTTATTTTGATGAAGGATAAGATCAATTTTGACGAAAGCTTCTTACCAATTTTTCTCATTTAAAATAAGAAACCTAAGATCCTTCATTTTTACGGGTCCCGTAAACCTAGTCTTAACGCTGTTTTTATATAACGCGACAGGAATGATCTGATTTGTAGTAATTCTGAGTTTCTTATAGCGAGGTTTCCACATAACGCTGTAAGAATTAATTGTGTTATTGGAGGGTTGACTATAGTTATAATTCCATAACATAGAATTTCTTTTGTGAGATAGTAATAGATCAATAAATATAAAAGTATTATATTATTACGAACTTTTTACAGATTCATTTTGAATAGTTTTGGTAGAAATATCTTCGTCTGAACTATTAGCAGTTCCAGTGTTAATAAATTTTCGTGTCACCTGTAAGTCTCCAATTAAAATCATTCCTGTAATAGCGTTACTCGCGAAAAAACAATGAGAAGCTGGCGCCACTTACTGACAGATATGAAAGCTCGACAACTTTGTTGAATTCGACTGAATGGATGTATAGATTGTCGGTGAATGCAGTCGTTTACAGGCACGCATTCGTCCACGGACATGGAGAGTGTTCCATTCATAAGGAAAGCAGGAAACGAGGCCAGCCACGGCGGAGGTGGACGTCTTGTTGCGTGACGGAGCGTCTAATCCGCATACCGATTTCCGGCCAGCTTGTTCCGGCCACCGCATCCATACTCCGCTTGAACGTATCCGATTTAACGATCGCCGATTATTCAATGGAAATTGATTCTGGAATTGCTGCCCGAATCAGACGTCTCCTGAGTTCGCCAGTCTCGACTTTGACTTCGATTCACCGGTGTATTGCGGAATGTACAGGTGGTTCTGGCTTCGAGTATCTTCGGAATTTGCATGTAAAAGCAAGTTTACAAGATCTTCCAGCGCAACAGCTTTCAAGTAAAGACTTTACGAGATGGTTGGTGCGAACCGAGTTTATAACGAGAATGAAACTTTCGCTGTTTTTGAGAGTTACGACGATCGTATTTAACTAGTTAGATGGTTTTTACGAAAACAGTCGGTATGAAGAAACGGTAACTCTTGAAATGAAACAGCTACTTGGTTAACAGCTTGCAAGTACACAAGCACAGCGGAGAATGAATTCGGGTTCACGCGTGGAAAATCGGGGAAAATGTTTTGTAGGTCGAGGCCCGTGAATATTTGTTGAGCAAATAACAATGAATTTTTAAATTTTTGAACTTCGGAGATTCAAAGTTTAGAATCTTTTAAGTTAGAAAATTTTTAAGTTTGGAAATTTGAAAATGTGGGAATTTTAGTTTTTTAGGATTTGGAGATTTTTGAATATAGGAATTAATAAATTTGTAAAATAAAGAATGTGCAAATTTAACAATTCAAGGATGTAAATATTTAAGTACTTAGTGGTTCGAAGATTTTGGAGTTTATGAATTAGAAAACTGGCAACTTGTAAATGTGAGGGTTTTGAACTTTTTAAACTTGGGAGTTTGGGAATTTGGAAAGTTAAGAATTTGAAATATTTAAGATATGTACATTTAGACATTTTGAGACTCAGGAACTTAGGGGATAGAAGTTTAGAAATTTAAAAATTCAGGAAATTACAAAATCTAAAACTTATGATATTGGAAAATTTGAAAAGTTGGAAATTTAGGCGTATGAAACGTTACTAATTTGGGAATTTAAGAATCAAAAAATTTGGTAGTATAAGAACTTATAAATTTTGAAATTTGGGGATTCAGAAATTGTAGAATTTTGAAATTGTAAAACTTAGTAATCTAACAATAAGTACATATTACAAGATTTTATATATTCAGAATTTGAAAATTTCAACTTTTAAACTTTTCATATTTTCAAATTTCCAAATTTAGATACTTACAATTAGAAAGGTTGAAATATTTCAGTTAATTAATCGATCTTTCAAAATCGATACCAATTAGTCAAATACTCATACCTCTACTTACATCAGTTCTTATTTCATCCAAAGGAAACTTACGTTATAAATAAAATAATTACTCAGGAAAACATTTTTAATGCAGTCGTTGCTCTAAATGAAACATATTAAAAATACTCTCTTTGTATTTTTGTAATAAAATCTTTTTTCAACATGATTGTAATAAAACATTGATCAAAATGATATTTATGTGTCAAGAAGTAAGCACATTGTAAATCTGATTTTCAAATGTCATATATACATTAATTAATTAATATTTTTTTAAATAATATTAAGTACACTTCTTTTTCTACTTTATTTTTGTGCTTTATTTTCTCTTTGTGTGTACATTACAAATTTGTGCGTTTTAGCAATTTTTGATATTAACTTATTCCACACAGAACATGAATTATTTATTTTAATTTTTGAACGAAATTTCAAAATAATATTGTGATTATGTTAAATAAATTATTTATTGTTATTGTTAAGTGAAAGTAATTAATTATTATTACTATTATAATTGAATATTACTCATTTGACCAGAATTCAAATTTTAGTAACCAGTGTTAGGTATATTTTTCTCTTTTAATTTTAGATTATATTTTTTAAGAAGAACATGAGTGTATGAGATTTAACAGTAAGTACCTTTATTTTATGTATTCAAATGCCCACTATTGCAGTATTTATTATACATTTAGTAGCTTCTTAAGTACTGATTACAAATCTCTAAATTATTTCTTTTCATTATATTCAATTTTTAAGAAACTCAATTTCAAAAATCAAAATCTGGTTCTTAATTTGGAGAATTTTTTCTACTTTCATTATAAAAGTTATACAAATTCCATTTGCAAAAAATTACTCAAAATTTTTTGTTTAAAACCTGATTATTCCAAGTGAAAGAGCAGGTCTTTTTGAGATAACAGCGAGAAAATGATACGAGAGAGTATTGTTTTGAATTGCCTAACTAATTTCTTTTCCCAATATAGAACTATGTCAGTTCTGTACCTTTTTTGACAGTAATATCAAGAAAATCTATGTTATAGCGTAATATAATTAAATTTGTGCTTTAGTTTCTCAAATAAATATAAAAATATGCAACGAGTTGGGCGCAATGCGTGTCGTACAGAATTTGGACATTTAAGTAGATGTACATAAATTTTAAACATACGAGGTCTGTTCAAAAAGTAACCGAACTTTATTTTTCTAATTTTTTTTATGTGATATATAACTTATTGGTCTTTGTCCCCTTTAAAATACTCCCCTCCTCTATCCACACACTTATTACAGCGGTGTTTCCACTTTACCACGCAGTCCTGGTAGGCTTCTATAGGAACACTCTTCAATGCCAATGACGAATTGTGTTTAATGTCTTCAACTGAGTCAAAACGCCGTCCTATCAGCACTGATTTTAATTTTGAGAATAAGAAGAAATCGCAGGGAGCAACGTCTAGGGAGTAGGGAGGCTGGGGGAGGACAGTCATCTGATTTTTTGCACAAAACTGGCGAATTAACGAGGCTAAGTGTGCAGGCGCATTGTCATGGTGAAGAAACCATGAGTTGTCTCGCCAGAACTGTGGTCTCTTTTTGCGAATTTTTTCACGCAACCTTTTCAAAACACCTTAGTAGTACTGGCGATTGATTGGCACAAGATCACTGATTTTCTCAATGCAAGTGTTATCGGTTGCGGTCAAAGGCCTTCCTGGTTGAGGGTCATCTTCAATTGATTGACGACCATTTTTGAATCTGATAAACCATTCATAATACTGTGTACGAGAAAAAGCATCACCTCCATAAGCTTGCTTCAAAAGTCTAAACGTTTCCGTGAATGTTTTCCTCAGTTTCATACAAAATTTCACGTTGCGCCGTTGCTCTCGTGAATCACACATTGCGAAAATCGCCGCGCACACTGAAACACCTTGCACTCAAATTACAATAACTCGAGAACTAAACGCGATATAAAGGATCTGTAAAATGCATGTGACGCAGAAGGTTATGGCAAATGAAATGATGTAAACCACTCGTCGCTATGACGATCCATTACCGCGTAATTACAAAAGTTCGGTTATTCTTTGAACAGACCTCCTACACGACATTTAATTCATTGAAGGCTACAACATTTTGTTCCACTAATAGAACTTGAATAACTTTTATCTTTCAGGTACAACAGGTTTAAAAGTTCTAGGATTTATACAGAGTTAATGTTTTTTAAATTAAGGGTGGTGCAGAGAAAGTTTATGGAACAATAATTAGCATTTGAAAAACTATAAAACCCACTTATTCAATATTGAGATATGTCAATCTGTTTAAAAGTGTAATTGTGAGTGTTCTAACGTCTTGTATAACAATATTACAATTAACATCTTTGTGAAACATTTACTAATTGAATGCATAAAATATCGTGATACGTATGATGCGCCATTACAAAATTCATCTGGGTTTGTATAAGATCTTGAATAATATTAACATTGCGAATATTATCCTAATGTTTTTGAAACATATAAATATGGCTGTTACAACGTTGCTAAATGTACTTATTTATTTATGTTGGTATGAAAATCTATATAGTCTGCGTTTTTACTACGATGGTAGCAATGATAATGTTTTTCTTTTGTTTTTGTATTGCAATTCAGTTTAGTTCTGTTCAGTACTCCGATCGGTGCATGATGCACGTGCGCGTGTTTCGCCTTTCCTAGTCATAGTTATATTTCTATGTATATTCTTATATTATTCATTAATCCTTTTTTATATTAATAAACAATGCTTTCATACTAAATATTGCGTAATTCTGTCAATTTAATTGCTTATTTAATTTGATTTGAATATACCTAACAAATGGCATCGTGTTTGCTAATAACCGAATAGGTAGACCTTAAAAATTCAATAATAAAGAAATTATAATTAAATAAGAATGCACACTCAACGTAATAAAATTTAGCGTTTAACAAATGACTTTTTATTGCTCGTTGCTTATGTGACTCCAAATCTACTTTCAGAATTGGGCTACGTTTCGAGTCGCATCGTTTCACTTCGTTTTATAATGAAACTCACTCTGCGGAAGATTCGCAATTAGAAGTTGAAGTCAGTTGAACCAACGAGTTTCTAACTTCATAAAAATAAGAATGATCCAATTGCACCTAAATCAGGTTGTTCAAATTATATGACCCGAGGGCGTTCTTCGGATCATCAATTGCATTGATTATCGTCGCGTGTATCACCTTTGGGAGTGATTGTAGCGAATTAGGTAATTTCGTTAACGATCCTCCATACTGTGACATTCGCTGCTTCTAGTTACCGGTCCTCTTAATTACGGTTGCGACCCGCGAGATATTTTGTTTACGAACTTCTTAGTCGGAGACGTTTATTAATCGACCGCAACAACCGTGGCGTGATAATCGATGACTGGGTCACGAGTATCTCGATATTTTTCGCACTTGCTCCGTGAAAATTTCACACCGTTGCGAACTTCTTAACGAGACGAACGTAAAGTAATTGTAGCATTGGCCTCCTGGGAAATTCTTCGACGAAACGCGGAAATCTAACGTCTGTCCGGGGATTGTCTAGAGGTATCCAGCGCTATACTGTCCCCGATGTAGGCAGAACTTACGCGTGAATTAATTACTTTAGAGAACAATAGAAATCTGATTATTCATATGTATTTTACGTACGTTAGACGACATTAAGGCTGAGATGTACACTGCCGCTCAAAAATATGTGGACACTTTCTGAACTCTAACAATTACCTAAAAACGTTACGATGTCTTTGACAAATTCGATTACCTCGTATGTATTTCAGTTTGTGCATGGTTGGTGAACATATTTCAATAATAATTCATTAAATATCTTACCAACAATGATAAAATGTAATTATACCTTCTTTTCATCTACGTATCCGCTGTGTGCATTTATGATCGCGTTACGAGTCGTGGCACCCTAGCTATTAACTGTTTCATTACTTCAGTATTGAGAAGGTTCCACTCAGATTCCAAGATCTTCCAAAAACGTTCTTCGGATGTGGGATACTGTATGTGTGTTGCAGCATCAAAAATTATTTTAGCGACGATTAAACGACGCGTGCGATTAATGGAAATCCCAACAACTAAGGTCAGTGGACTGTATCAAATTGAACGAATATAACTCCGAACAATTAAAGTAACAATTATACTTTATTACAAAATCGACCGATCGAATGTATAAAAATTAGTATAATAACATAAATATATTTGATATACTAAATTATATTATATTTGATATACTAAAATGTATATGAAACTAGAATGCGAATGCGATAAGCGAATGAAACGCGAATGTCGAATGTCTCTCCGAAGTTTCTTTACGATCCAGGAAAGCTAGGGGCGGGCTTGTAAATTTGGGAAAAAAGTGAGGGAAAACTGTATCTACTATCCGATTGGTTAAACAAATTTGGATGGAAATGGAAAAGGCTGTTGAAATGACTTTCGACGATGACTCGTTTGCTGGTAGAAACATATGGTGAACACGCTCCATCGATTAGAACATGCGAGACACGGTTTCGATAATTTAAAAGTGGCGATTTCTATGTAAAAGACAGCGAACGATCTGGTAGGCCACATAAGTGCAAAGACCAGAAATTGCAAGAGTTATTGGATGATGACCTAATTCAAACTCAACAGTAGTTGGCAAAATCATTAAATGAAGTTCCTTGGTCTTTTATTTCTGTTATGTAGAACCTTCGATATTCTAAACTTTCTAAGATCTATAATAATGTCCACACCTTTGAAAATTACGTGTTTTCTCCACCAAAAAGAAAACGGAAAAAACATATGCAGACACCTGGTATACATTATACATCACAAATTCCACGAACACGGTAGGTGTCCACATACTTTTGCGCGGCAGCGTATATCCCAGAAATCTTGATAAATAGTAAATATCCGAATTAGGGTAAGTCAATTAAACGATACCGAATTGCTTCAAACACCGATCGAATTATCAGTCATTTCAGCGTAGGTACGTTTCAACGGCGTAGGTGTTTCATCTATTCCCATACTTTCCGCTTTTGGGTTTTAACCCTTCGCTACGAGTGCCGTCTATATCCGGCATCCACTTGACGACCTGTGTGTACGGGTGCCGTCAAAAGCCGGCATCCGCGTGATGACCTCTGTGGACGGGAAGAGAACTTATTATCGGTAGGGTATCCCTTGATTTTATGGACCCATATTGAATTAATCCTAGTAAAAGGATTTAAAACACGTTTCTTTTGTTTTTTCTAATCCTAGTATACATATAAGAGAATTTCAAGGTGCCGTTGAAAGACGTAATAGCGAACACCGAAAACTACCGACGTGCATTGTGCACACTTTTCGGCGCGGTAGCCCGTTCAGTGGTGTCACTCCGGCGGAGCGGACTGCCGTAGCGGAAGTGTTAATTTTTGTTTTGGCGTGAGCAAAGGTTTTATTTTATTGTTGAAAGAAACTTTCTGATATGCTACGCTTCACGCGCTGACTTAACGACGGGTGAATATTATAAAAAATGAACACTGATTTTGCAGAACAAAGACTTATTTAATAGAACTACAGTGTTAGCAAACTAATTGTGATTGTATAATTAATTGTATTTGGTGTTGAGTGTGTTTTATATTTTAAAGTTTGTTTGATTCTATTATAGTTGACTTGTGTGATTCTAACTAGATGATTTGTTCACTTGTTATTTGCTTCTGGTTAGATGATTGATTGAATTCTCGTTAGATGATTGTTTGATTCTTCTTGTTAGATGATTGATTGAATTCTCGTTAAATGATTGTTTGATTCTAACGATTTTGGCATGTTTTGCCTTATTTAAAACTTCTGTTCTCCCTTCCGTTGCGCCCTTCGCATGGTATATTTTTGGAAGGGGAACAGAGTTTCTGCATTGGGGAGGACGGCGGTTGTAGGAGAAATTTTGGGCTTTTCCAAAATTCACTGACGTCAGTGCCGGAGCCCTAGAAACCGTTAAGTGCCAGGTCCGGCTTAGACCTTAGGGTACTTGAGGTTTTATGACATGACCTGTGCCGCTGAAGCTAAACATTCTACAAATGCATATAGCAATAAATGTATTTACTAAAAACTAAAATTGTCACGTACTATCTTAATACGGGTATGCAGATGGCACAGATATTAATTGAAGTCTTTTCAAAAATGGCTATTTTCTTGTCATGTCGTATACCTACTCTTGGAATTTGTGTTTTGTATTTGTTGTGTTGTGCTCTACGTTTTTAGATTTTTGAAGGCGGCACGGTAGATAATACCCTTTAGATGGGGGTAAAGTCGCGAGTATTGGTTTCGCGAGTTAAATGAAATTCTAGGTTGTATAGAATTAGTTGCAGTTGGATTTATTTGTCTAAGTTCTGATAAATATGGTTAATCGGTTAAAATGACTTATATGTATTCGGTTAGATCTTACTCGGAAGATTGTTAGATTGTTTCGGTTTGAAGGTTATGTTGGGTTTTTGGTGGAAAGTGATTAATACTTGTACTACTAAATTGTATTTATTATAATAAGGCTCACTCCGCGCGTATGCCACGCGTGTCGCATCGCCATTAACATCGTTCAGTGTAATTAACCCCTTGGGTACGGATTTATTTGAGAAAATATTTGCATGTGGAACGGAAATAATTTTTGGTTGCTTGGAGTAGTATGTAAAGGCAGTACATTTTACGTAAGAATGTATTTATTTCTAAAATATTGGTGACATATGTAGTATTAAGATGTCTTCAACTAATTAGAATTGCAAAACAAAAATAAATTAATAACAACAAAATAAAACTAAATTAAATAAATTCAAGTTATAAAAAAAAACATAATTACTAATAATTATGCAGAGTGTGATATTTTTCAAAGCAAGTAGGTAAATGCAGTGCAACTTTGCATCGTTTGCACTGCCACGTAGTCTCTTTTCTAATATTATGCTTATAACAAACACGGCACCTTTTTCCAGGGTGTTGCTTGGACTTAATTGACGGAATGTTCTCGGGGAAGTGTGAAACCAAGTGAATGACGTATCTCAGATGTCAAATGTACCTAAAAGTTTAATTTTTGGTTTGACGTCTTAGACACGTCATCCGCTCTTAGGGGAAAAAAGTGAATGACGTGTCTCAGACGTCAAATGTACCCAAGGGGTTAAAAACCAAAGAAATATGTTCATGGATGCCAACGCATCTCGTGCCCAGTATTGGCAACCAAAGTAATGCATATATAAAATAAAATACTAAATACCTCACAGGTTACTTGTGTTCTCCTTTAGAGACGCAAAAATGTCCTGTAGGTAAACTCGTGTAGATGTCTATGATGGGGGTGTAGTCTATGATTCGCGGAAATATAGCCGGAGGTGGAAACATAGAAAATCACTTGATTGGTGTGAAATAATGGTGTGGGGTCTTGAGTGACCGTCTAAATGTGACGTCAGTAGCTTTTGGAAAAACCAGGATCTCGTGACGTAGAAGTTTTATAGTTTAGACCCTTGACCATTGTCAGGTAAACTAGAAATTTGGCTGTTAGGGTCGTCGCGATTACAAGGTGTCCGTATAATAAAATTTCCGTTGGTCAGAATTTACCTACAGTATGCTAAAATGGTCATCGGATTTTTTTCTATTGTACATAGTAACAATTGGTTTGGAATGTACCCAATATAAGGGACGCTACAGCATTGTTAAATTGTAATGTGTATCGGTAATGTATGTTCCGCCGTAACAATTTTGATTTAGGTTTGTCGGTTTACAAGTGATGTTTTCGTTACTTGTATGGGATATGATTTGTACTGTTTCTTGGGTATTGTTGGATAAGGTTTCTTTCGCTGAGACATTGATTATTATTGGATGATATTCGTTATATTTACAGTTTTTGGCGACGTGCCCTCCTTGTTCGCATATGAAACATTTGATTGCTTCTGTCGAATATTACACCCAGTATGTCGTCTCATCGTGCTCTATTTTGATAGAATTCGGAACTTTCTGTACGTCTTCCGGGCGTATATGAATCTGCCGACGGAAACTAAGTACAGCCGGCAACCCTCAACTTGGCCGGTGAGGACTACCGGTTGTTTACAGTTTTCGAGTCATCTAGTGTGCGTGACCGCGCGAACCAATAAATTCTGCCGCCGAAAATGCGTGAGACTCGATGCGACCATCTTTTTTTTCGGCCAATTACTGCCGTCGCGTCGGAAGGTCTGGGAAAATCTCCTCACCGGCCAAGTTGAGGGTTGCCGGTTATATGTGTGTGCAACCTTCTTCTGCGGTACCGGCTCTTAGGAAAGAGACAGCCGACTCTCTTTTGATGCCCATGTAGCTGGTCTAGACTTTTCTTTGTGGTTGCGTGCGTGGTCGTCGGGTATACATCTGATAGAATGATGCGTTGGAATTTATTGATGAACGGTCTTACATAGAGGTCTGTGTAGTTGACTCTAATATGATTATATTTACCTGTGATATTGTCTGCGATTTCCTTGCTCGCGAGAAATACACGAATTCTATCGTTACAACTTCTCGATACGAATCGAATGTTGTGCGAGTTAGTTAGTTTCCCCAAGGTCTGAACGCAAGCCTTTATCTGTATTCCACCTTTGGCTTCAATTACGATTGCTTGTTCTTTCTTTGGAAAACTATCATTTTGAACAACGTTGGTGTAGTTTCGCTGCTCCTGTGCAGTGTGGGTATTGTTGACAGAGGCCATTTCAGTGAAAAGATTGCACCGAGAGGCTTATGAAAAAATGTTCATAGGGGCTTACACGCTCTCGTGAATGAGCGACTATAGTTAATTTACTGCACTCATAGACAGGTAAGAAAATTCACTTAAACAATTAATCTGACTCGTAGTGGCACTCGCGTTTAAAATTTTATGCTCCGCTCTTAAAGCCCTTCATACAGGAAAATATTGAGACTCGCCTATACGCGAGTACATACGAAATATAACTTTCGAATAAAAGGTTAGTAAGATTTACTATGACTTTTCGAGTAAAAGTTACTTAATTATAATGACAATATTCTACTTGAATAAAGATATAAAAACTTAAAGAGTTTTAAATAGAAATATTTAATGAAGTATAGTGAACACTAATGACAATCGATCCGAATTAGAAATTTTGACTTATAAAATTTCTTTGCTTCATTCGAAGCTTCATTTAAAAAATCTTCAAATACATTTTCATTAAACTCTTAGGCACGGCTGAATTTTGCGCGGGGCTGTTTCCCTGTACGGCAGAGTTCAACGCGAATTACGCGTAAATGATATGGCACTGCAATGTGTGACGGATAATGCTGTTCTTTACACGAGTACATTGGAATGAAGTGTTTGATGAGTAAATTATAATTTTTCTTAAACAAAAATAACAGAAAAAATCATAGATACACGCATTTTAACTTTAACAAATTATTCTAATAATTAATAATACAATTCAGATGACATCCGCGAAAGCCGCTATAGCGGCGCGATGTGCTGTGAGATGACTTCCGCGAAAGCCAGTATAGTGGCGCGTCGTACTGAGAGATGACATCCGCGAAAGCCACTATAGTGGCGCGTAGAGCATAAGAGGTTAAAATATAAGATCATTTGTATTTTATGTATATTCCTCGTATTAAGAAACTTCAGAAACAATACCCACCGTCGTTGTTTTCCTATAAATTCTGCAGTACGATACATTCAAATAACCATGTATCCAATGTGAGATAAATTGTGTTATATTTGTATTTCGTTAGTAACAGGCAGTTTACACGAGTTCGCAATTGAAAATTCGTATCTTTCGTCGAAGAAATACACGTAAAAATGCAGACGCTTACGAATCACGTAAACGCGTCACGTTCCATAGAATGAATAAATATTGCTGGCGTATATTTTTCTTACGCTTTTTAATGTGCTTTACACTCACCTTGATATTCTTATAGTTATGGAAATGTACTCTGTGAAATGCAAATTCGGCAACGGCGCCTGAATAATCGCCTAATTCGATTTTTTACCACGTTAAGCTTGCACAAAACTTTCAGTTGCTTTGCGAAACTCAATTAAACGTCTCCCGTGGACTGCTCGAATTGTAAGAGGAAAAAGTGGGTAAATAACATTCTGGACCCGTGTAAATTTTCCGCATGTGATGTTTGAAACAAACGCGAGAGCTTATGAAAACCGTGTACAACCTGAATCAAACAAATGATTACGTTCAAGTCGGGTTTAATCTCGACTTTGCGAGCATATTCGCGATGAATACAAATGTTTTCGCGTAAATTGAAATTTATTTTCGCTACCAGTGACCACTGTATGCTTACTTGTTCAGAGCGTTCTGGATTTCCACGAGAAATGGTTTTGTTGAATTGATCGCCATAAATCGCTGGCAATAAATGATACGAACGACTGTTGAGTAAAATTTCATTCGTGCGGTTTCGTTGTTGTAAAAGCTTATGATACGCTTTCGAGCATAAAGTTATTAAAAATAAAAGCGTGTTGCGACACGATGGAACTTCCACGCGTTAAATCAATAGTGTCAAATATGAAAACCGGGGTGATTAAACTGTTAATCGGTATTATTGATTTTGCATGACTGATTTTATGAAATTTTGAAATCTATAGGGATTATTGCTAATTTAAGCGAGATTAAGTTGTTGCAAGTGATGAATGTAAATTAATAAATTTGAATACTTATAACGAATTTTACATTCGTCAAGCGTATGTACTTTATTCAGTTTGTTAAAGTAGAGAACTCTGAAGTTTTTAATTTCGGAATTTCAACATTCGGAATTTTAGAGATGAATCTTAGCAATGTGAAATTTATGCACTGTTAAGATTAGAAAGATAGAATTTATAATTTTTTAATTTATATATTTTCAGTTTTTAAATTTATAAATTCTGAACTTCCAGTTTCAAATTACAAATTTACCAACTTACAAACTTAAAAATTACAGATTTACAAAGTCACAAACACTCAAATTTATAAATTCAGAAATTGTAACATAATTTCAGTGAAACTCAGAAGTTGCAAGTCCAAAAATTTCAAATTTTTCAACTTAAATGCTTCCAATTTTTAATAATTAAATTAAAATATTTAGAAGTTCGGACATTTAGAAAGTTAGCGCTCGATAAATTTTTTCGGTTAAATATCTCAGTTGACCAATTTCATGTTTTCAAATAAAAAATGTAGATTAATATAAATCTGAAAATTAAAAAATTTAGAATTACAGGGATTCGGAATTTGAAATCTTTAGATAATTAAAATATGGAAATGTAATTATTTAAAACAATATAAAAGAGTATTTAAAAACGTAGTAAAACAAAAATTTTCGCTGTAGAAATTCATGAATTTAATACAATAAAGAATTACAAATTTAAAATGTATGGATATCTAAATTTACGAAGTTCAAGCTTCAAATCTTCGAATTTAGGTATTTACAAATTCAGAAATACAAAAATTTTAAAGGCGACAAATATAAAGACATAAAGTAGAACCTTTTAATTCAAAGTTTCAAAACATAGGAAAGTAGAAATTTAAAACTATAGAAGTTTATAAATTTGATTTATACAGTTTTAACAATTCAGAAATTTGAAAATATTGAACTACAGAACTCTCCAAATTGCGATATTTATACGGAGAGGAAATTATAATTTTATACATTTCTGTTGAAGTAAAATAATAAAAAGAAAACTCCCCATTAACAAACTCTCGAGGCGCAATAAAACGGTTGGGCTATCGAAAACGTTTTATTGCGGCTGACGTTTTTCGCCCAAGTCGCACATACAAGATGTAAGTGTACCTGTTAAGCTATGTACAATCATGAACAAAATTAAATGGACATTGCAGAAATGTACAAAATTTTTTGTTTTGTTACAATGTTTTAAATAAATTTTAAATTTAGAACGTGAAATGCTTTTGTGGACTTGAAAAAACATTTATTTAATGTATATAATTGTGCAATAAAGTTTTGATTTATAGGCATTGTTAGTTAAATTAAATTAACCTTTTGTTATTTATGATACCTGTCCACTTAATTTTGTCCACGACTGTATGTACATCTCATTGTCATATTCTTCCGTAGGTATAAGTATTTGCGACCGATTTCTCTTCGGCAGTTCGATGTAAGAATCAGCTTGGACAGGACAGTACGTTGTTCCTGGTTTACAAGGTTTGTCTGGAAAGTAATGCAATTTGTTTATTTACGCCAGTTTTCCTGGTCCGAGCGTGTTCTGACTTGTTGGGATAGGTGAAAGCGACTCTTAACTTCATTTGTTTACAACCTCGACCTGGTCCGCGCTTCGGGGGCGTCAGAATCTTTATAAACGTTAACCTATAGTCAATGTCTGTGTCACGACACGCAATGGAGGAAACGGTCGAACAACGTTATGTGATTAAATTCTGTGCGAAACTGACTAAAGCCTCGCCAACACCTACCAAATGGTTAAAAAAAAGCATTCCGGGACTCTGCTCACTCTTGTTCTCAAGTTTCCGGGTGGTTGAATTTGATAAAAAATTGCCGGGAGCACGTGGTAGATGTCCTCCGATCTGGACGCCGACAAGCACCAGTATTGACGAAAAACCGTGTTCATTGTCTTTTTTCACGAAAAGGGTTGGTCCACAAAGAATTTGTAACTCAAGGGTAGATATCAATTCCACATATAACATACAAGTGCTTGACAGGCTGAGGAAAAGGGTGGTTGTTCCGTCGCACGCGGAACAGAAAACGCGAGGATTTCTAAAGAGAGTTTATGACGGTTCTTCTACGAAAAGCTATTTTGGAGATACACATTTTTCGCTGTACCGTAATATTCATTTACCTTTTTTCGACAATAGAGTTTATATTTTAATTTTCGTTTCGTTCTCAATAGCTGCGCTCATGTCATAAACTCGACTTTCCCAAAGGGTCATCTAGCGATCCGTGACCATAATAGGACTTGGTCTTCGAGGGCCTACCTGGCGGGATGGTCCCAAACGCAGTCGGTCTTTGGGGGTCCTCTCGATCGTGGCGGTAGCGTTCCTACCCTCTTCCTAAAAAGCCGCGTCCAGGGCGCAAAAAAGGGTGGACACTACCGCCAAGAAGCATGTTGATTGGGAAATTAACATAACGAGCGAAAACTAATCAGCATGCTTCAACAGCTTCCGAATTTTCGCGGAAGTACGAGCGACATCGAGTCGTTAGAATTAATACGACCTCCAAACGCTTCAGAAGGTAAAAGAACTCAATCGAATACAGAGAGAAATCAATCGATCGCGGACATAACTCAATCGAAAAAATCAAACGAACCTTCAAAACGCTTCGGAAGGAAACGAATAGTCGAATCGACACTTCAAAACATTCGGAAGTAAAGATTCAATACAACGCGTAACATTTCGGAATTCTAACGCCATTGTAAATTCAAAATACAGTCCACTACATCTAAGTAAACGCAGTCTGACGGATTCGCCGTTGGACAAACGACAAATAGTTGTTTCAAAGTTAATTCCGCGAAGTAACAACAATCTCGTATTGTCAATAACATCACGCGGACGCACGAGATTTTTCAGTGGTCCGTACCCGGAAAGAGATCGCCGCTACGTGGCAGTTGCAACACGACAACGCTCCCTGCCATACCGCTCTGCGTGTCCAAGAATTCTTAGACAAGCACAGCTTGATAACGTTACCACGGCCCCCTTAGAGTCCTAACATGGCTCCAGCAGATTTCTTCCCGTTTCTCAGAATTAAAGCTGACCTCAAAGGAATCCATTTTGGAACCATAGAAGCGATTCAATCCGCTGTGACGAAGGCATTAAACGAGGTCTCCATCAACGCTTTCCAGGATGCGTACGAGGCATGGAAAAGTTACTGGCAAAAGTGTGTTGATGCCCAAGGGAAGTACTTTGAGGAACTTTAAAGGATTGTGTCAACAATACAAATACATTTTTATTTACGTACTTAATTGCATTACTTTCCGGACAGACCATGTATATTATTTTACATTTTACATTAAAGTTCTTTTCACTAAAAAGATTACTTTCAACAACCTTCTTCCAGCATATCCTCAACAATTCCAAATATACAAAAAGTTGTGAAGAATGTTACAAATTTTTAAAAAATGCATTCACCGGATATATTCTACGTGTAATCTGACTTCGTTCAATTCCATATTCTTGCAAATTTGCAATTTCCTATCCAATACATAGTAACAGTTCAGCCCATAAAAAACATACGGTAGAGACATTTACGCGGTCTAATGTAAATACATCGAACCATATATTTTCGATTTGATTGTATCGTTTCGTGAATCGAACGACTTCGATCCTCGACGGAGGATATCTGAAAATATTCGGGTCACGATAACCCGCGTATTCGATCAGCACATTTTACACATGAAACGGTGACGTAATTTCCGCAATACGAAGGACTTCCTACGCGACGCCTCTAATGGAGTCTTAATGGATCTCTTTGAACGACTACAACAACCGAAGTCTCTTTGTATAACACGATAAATACGTGCACCTATTGTCTCGAGAGATGCACTTCTTTTTTTATAGTCATTCCGTCGATTATCGAGTTTCAATTCTATCTACGAAATGTTTGTTCTGTTCAACTACCGTGGATATTGGCCGTTGCATCAAAATCCAGTGAAATCATTTTTACTTCGTATGAACGCACGGTTTTCATTTTCAGCATATTTTACATGAACAAGTATGTGGGGTGTGAGGTAGATTGAGGTTCGAATGAAGAGTGTTTATGACCGAGTAATTGGGATCGAGTGACCGAGAAGGATGTTTATAACCGAGTGACCGAATTAGGGAGATTATGGTGCGAATTAAAAGTGTTTATGGACGAGCGATAGAGATCGAGTGACTGAGAAGAGCGTTTGGAACCGCGTGAACGAACTGGAGACATTGGGGGATGCGAGGGCTGAATGTTGTAGTTGTAAGATAAAAGATGCGTGAATGTAGCGAGCGAGTGAGTCGTAGACGAGATTCGGGAGAGTGCAGAGCGAAAGAGTATAAACAGGGTATTGAGCGAGTAAAGAGAGTTTAAGAGTTTGTAAAGAGAGTCTTCCCACACATCGTATTAAATAAAGAGTTATTTAAAATCCTACAAGTATTTATATTCAGTTTTAAATTAATTCTTTTTTGCAGCATATATGCTATGCGACGTAAAATAGTATCTTATACTTTATCAAACATACATCGTAAGTTTCATAATGCATCGGGTTATGAATTATCTAGTAATATAGTATAATTATTTTATATTATTTTGTAATACAATTTTTTTGGTACGTTTTCAATATATTGTAATCTTCAATACTATGTAATTTTTTTCAGATAAATATGCTACATTTTAGTAAACGAACGTAAATCACAAGTTTCATAATGCATGTAGTTATCAATTATTTTGTAATACAATCTTTTTGCATTATATTGTTATACAATTTTTTGTACATTTTGTAATGTAATTTTTCTTGTACGTTTTCAGTATATCACAGGTCCTCAAAAAAATTATTTTTCTTCTTCCAATAAATTTAAAAAATGGAAACTATGCATTGATTATATTCTTATTGTGATTGTAAGAATTGAAATGTATCCCTCTATCCCAAAATTAAAGAAATCATGCCACAAAGGATTAAGTAAATTGTATAATTTTATTGTAATTTATTAAAGAGATATTAATAAATATGCACATAATTTGTAATATTTTCCAATTTAAAACCTAACAGTTTGGTTATTTTAAAATTCAATATTCCTTAACTTAGAAACTAAGTAACTTCGAATTTCCTAAACTATTTCAATATTAAAATTTATGAATTCAAAATTTCTAGCATAAAAATCTAAATTTTTAGTATAAAATAAATACATGATATTTATAAAACTTCTGGAAGTACAACGAGTGCGTCTTTAAATAATATAAAGTGATACATGATATATAATTTCATGATAAATTTAAAATTAGTGGAATTAATATTTTATTGAGGTGAACAATGAACAGGGAAGTTAAGCTAACGTAGTGATTGATAGATTTTCTTTCGGTGATTGATTAAAAGTTCAGTTTTATTCCTATTATTAATTCTGCTTGAATATTGACCAGCCATTGCTGGTGATAGCAGTCTGTCTGAGCAGTGATTAACCTAGACTACTGAATGTTCTTCACACCTCTCCTCCTATGAAACTTTTAATGCGCTTTAATTGATGTATGGGTGCGAGAGGTACATGATACGCACAGATTTTTTCATTTAGTGAAAATTATTTCATTTTTGGTATTCAGAATTCGAAATATGTGTCATGATTGTTACAAGAAATCGGTGAAGCGTATTTGTTTCAGGAAATAAATTGTGACATAGTAAAAGTTACAACAATGATTATAATATTAATTAAAAAACAGATGCACGATAGATACAATGATTGTTTGATAAAAACAATCAATAGATTGTAATATATTACTAGTGGACCTTTCTAATTAGATGCAATAAAAATAAGACACATAGGTGAATACATATGTACATACTAAAAAAATGCAGCTGTATTCACATCAATTGCGGCTTTTATTAATATCATTCAGTTGTAGTGTTTCATAATATTGGAATTACAAATTGTTTTCGTTTTTTTTACTAGGATACAGTATATTTCGAGCTTTACTAATGCTATAGAGAAGAAATGGTTAGCAACCAAAAATACCATAACAAGACTATCAACAAGTAAAAAGTTTTTTTTTTAAATTATCTAAGTAAAACTTGCGGCAGTATGAAGTATGCAGTAAAAAAAAGTAGAAATGGAATTAAACGATTTAATTTAATTTGCATTATATCTGAAAAAGGAATTCATGGAATTTGTGCAACAATACACTTTTATTATAATAAGTGAGAGAAAAAAATGTTTTTGTTGGTGAAAATTACTTCTTGTGTAATAATTACAATTAATTTTAACCGCTTTTATATCTAAAAAAAATAACTACGCATTATATTCTACGCTTGTAGCATGTGCTCAAAAAAATTCTTCGGCACTCAAACGGTTAAAGTTTCCAAAATTTGTAAATCTTAAATTTCAAAATATTAGTTTTCAAAATTCTCAACTCTCAACTTTGTAAATATTAATACTACCAGTACTTAAATTCTCAAAATTCCAATGTTTCAAAATTTATATCTTAAATTTTCAAATCTCTAAATTCGTAAATTTCCATATTTCCAAAAGCCCAAAGTTCCATACTCTAACTGATCAAATTCCTAAATTTTTTAATAAAATTTTTTAATTACTATATAATCAAATTTTTAATTTTTCAAATTTCCAAGTTTTCGAATTGCTATTTTTTAAATTAAAAATTTCAAAAATTCTATATCTGAATTTCACAGTTTCCAATTTTCCAAATCGCCAAATTTTCAAACTTTAAAATTGTTTAGTATTGCTAAGTTTCTAAATTTCTAAATATTTTCAGATATTTCTAAATTTCTTTAGTTTTTAATTTCTACATTCCTATTTATATGATTTCCTGAATTTCTACATTTCTAAATGATACTATACAACTAACTTTTAAGTAAATTTATAATATTATACACGCCATGTTTGAACATACAACGTTGATGTTTGATAGTGAAACAAATAATATACGGGAATAATAATAAAAAAATAATAATTTGAACAAAAGTCATAAAACTTTTCAACTAGAAAGATTTACAGTTGCTATTTGGTAATAGTAAAAATGTTTTCAAATGCAAAGGGTTAATTTTTATATTTCTAAATCTCTCAGTTCCTAAATTTATAATATTCCAAATTGCGACGGACGTCGGCTTGTCGCTCACCGACATACCGTGTTTCAAAGTAAAATGGACCTTTGTTTCCTTCATGTATGTATATCAACGTCTTCGTTATACGCATTGCTCCGAATCGAGAGGTCGTCCGCAGCACGCGAGAAATAAATCATTATGTATAATACAGGGTGAGCCAACTGTAGGTATCATATGATAAATGCTTATAAAATAATGAAAACGTAATTAAATAGACTTCAGTTCGCGATATTTATTTACTTTGGTTTATACCATTACAAAATATTCATTTTCTGAATACAATATCGGGAAAATGGTCTCCTTTGTGAACAGCGCAAAGAAATGCTCGTTTTTGGGCATTTTCCATAACTTTTTGCAACGTTTCGGACATTATTTCCGTCATTTCTTTGCGAATTGCGTTTTTCAGTTCCTGGAGAGACTATGGTGCATTAACATACACTTTGGACTTTAGTTACCCCTACAAAAAAAAAAATGGAGCCGTCAAATCGGGCGACCGCGGAGGCCATTCGTAATAGCGTAAATTAAGTGATTCGGGAACAATCTTTTTCTTCTCAACATTGGCCCGAACAACCTGAATGTTCTCGTTGCTGCTCTTTGGATGCTGTCTTGCACTCTTTGCACTGCCACGAACATTACCACTATCACGAAACTTATCAATAATTTTCGATACGGTTTTCCACGTAACGTTAACATTGCGTCCATACTTCCGCTTCATACCACGTAAAATTTTGATAAATGAGGGCCCTTCTCTAAAATATACTTCTATAATGTCAATCCGTTGTGCTAGCGTTATATTGTTCATGGTGAATAATAATGGTATAAAGTAACCTGCCGAATGGTCTAATGTGTTCTTCGAAATGTTTACAAATAGCAATTGTTTTGGCGTTCAACATATACAGTAAATTCTCGCACAGTGCAGCGGAGACCGGAATCGAAACTGTGCACTGTGAGCATACTGGAAGCGAAATTTGATACTCGGTGGCTGTGCCTTGCTCACCGTGGCTCGCCTTTACCAGCCGCCGAAAAAACAAACCGCCACTGAGACGGTAAGGCATTTAAATGTCCGACGATGTTTGAACGACGCACTGTCGCGATTTGGTATGTCTTTTCAAGCCAATCTGTGGTGGGATGCGACGCACTGTCGCGATTTGGTATGTCTTTTCAAGCCCATCTGAAGAGGGATACGACGCAAATCGAACGTAGAAAAGGATAGCGATACAAAAACAAAGAGCGACTGAGGTTCGAGACGTTCGGCAAACATGAAAGACTCCTGCGTGTTCTGTCTTTTAAATTCGAAAATCAAAATTTTTTATTTTTGGTTTTTCGTGAATGAAACTTTTACCATCGTGTTCGTCTCGCTTTTCTGATTAAAATGATACCAAACGCGATATTAACAAGCCATAAAAGTTTCGGACGTTAGAATCTAAAGAATTCGTATCTCTGCCGTAAATGTAACTTGTCCGAAACTTGTATGGCTTGTTACACAGGTAATAATGATCGTAATTATATCGTGTTTGGTCTTATTTTAATCGGAAAAACCTCACGAATATGTTAAAAAAGTTTGCAGTCAAAAAAATATAAATATTAACAAATTATATTGCTAAATTGGGAACTGGAGATCTGTCACACCGCATCAAAGGGACCGCGGTGAGTGTATCGTGTTACACTTGGACCACCTCGAGCGAGGCGAACATAAGCGCAGCAATGTCGCACGCATAGGCGCAGGAAGAGACGTTTTGCACTGTGCGAGAAAACCATGTGCTGCACTGTGCGAGAATTTACTGTAGTACCTACAGTCGGCGCACCCTGTAGAAGAATAGCAATTAAGAGGCAAAGGCCAATATCGATGGAAAATGGATACTCGTTTACGCGTTGTCTGGAAAACGATGAAAAAGAAAACAGGATGTCAAGAAGTCGGAAAACCGATTATCAGCATCAAGTAATTATCCGAGCAGCATAGTCGAGCAGTTAGTATCCGCTCCACCTTCTGCGCCCGCGTAATTATTCTAAGTTGAGCAACGGCAGAGGCAAAAAGCAGAAAATGACAAGGAAACTCCGGAATCGAATTAAAGGTGATGCGTCGTGGAAGTCGGTATCGACCGTGGAACATCGGCGCCTCGGAAGTTCTTCAAGGAAAGAGCTGGAGATCAAAGTTGTAACGTTTATGAAAACTTTATGCGCAGCTTGTCTTTGAACTTCTTATTTAACCATCCTACTAATTATTTAACGAGAAAATGTTCACCGCGAACAAAAAATAAAATCGAGTCATTGTATGAACAAGGGATTTACATGTAGACTGTCTCTATTTTTTATTTGGACGTTCGAACTTGTTTGCAGAGACATTACATATGTGTCGACATACAGTCGTGGACAAAATTAAGTGGACAGTATCATAAATAACAAAAGGTTAATTTAATTTAACTAACAATGCCTATAAATCAAAACTTTCGCATTCTAAATTTAAAATTTATTTAAAACATTGTAACAAAACAAAAAATTGTTTACATTTCTGCAATGTCCACTTAATTTTGTCCATGACTGTAGATGTGGAATGTATCACTTTTCTACTGTCATCTTAGGTTTTAAGATTATTTTTATTAAGTAAATATTAAATTTAATATACCACTTCTGTAGGTGGTTAACACTAAATGTACCGCAGTATGATCACTTGATTTGAAGTTGAAAGTAAAGGGTAGAGATAAATAAATAAATGTTTATTTCATTTTAGCAGTTTATTGTGAAAATAGGGCATGTCCATTGTTTGTTATTGCGAGATGTTTAAAGGATTGCATTTCAATAAATTTGAAAATGTACGAAGACTCTGCATAATAAAATAAAAAAACAAATTTTCTTATCAATTTAATATGAAATATAATACTTACATTAAATCTTTTTAGTACCAATTTTGTTCATTCATTCAAATAGATGATAAGATTATTCTTGATTTATTTATATTTGATACAACTACAGGTTTAATATTAGGCTTAGAAAAAGAATTTAAACAAATATTTGAAAATAATATATATTCTGTTATCGTTTTGGCTGTCGGGCACACACTTCATTGTTATTTTACGAAGTGACAGTCCCTTAATAATCAAGCATCCAAAATTTAATATACAATCCACTATTACGAAACAGTTTTATCCTACTCCTGTATCAGTCTCAAAATTCGCGATCATTTGGGCGCAAACAATTTGAATTCATACAAATTTGTTGCTGCCTGAAGTCACACCTAATTTTCGATTTTGTAAATATGTGGATAAGTCGGTAAAATTACATCGTGTCGAAAAACTCAATCCCCATATATTCAATAATATGCAAATAATATTGCTATGTAACTTTATGCACATAACAATTTTGAGTAATTTAAAATTTTTAGGATGTACTATTTCGTACATATATAATTTCTAAAATCTTTAACTTTTTAAATGTTTTTTTTTATCACATCTCTTAGGTATTAATTACGTTGAAGTATATCCACCAATTGTATTGCGAAGGCTTATTCAATAATTAACAATTTTTAATGTAAAGATATTTAAAGAAATAAATTCGGACCTGGAGAGATGTCCCCGTAGAGTCAAAGCGTTATCGTAAAGAATAATGAAATGTCTTTTTATATCAATAACCGGTTTATATTATTGATGACGGCCTGTTTAATTTATGTCATAAATTTTGGAACCAAGTTTAAAAATACAGTAGCAACTATGAGTATTTCATTGTTGTTTCATTACGTGTTATTTTTATTTACTCTTTTAATATCGACCAAAGGAATTGTAGCTATGCTGATAGTATCGGACCGACTTGATATAATTTAGTAAAGTTCAAGCGAAAAATGAGAAGATAGTAATAAAAATAATATTTACAAAATTCAAAACGGAACATATTATGAAATAATGGCAGAATAAACAAATGCCAATTGTGTATCAATATTTTTGGTAACTAATAATAATTATTTAAATTGGGAATTTTCTACAAATGTTGCTAACAACAAATATTTCATTCTTTGCTATTAAAGCGGTTACTACTTATATAATTGTAAGAATAATATTATTCATAAATATCCATGTTGGTATAAATATGCATGCCATTTTAACTTCCATTGTTTTATTTTAATTGAAAATTTTGTTTTAATTACGTAATGATAAATATGTGTATCATCAATATATTTGTTTACATAAATTACAGATGCAGTTATGATGACGAAAATGGCTTCTTTTTATCAACATTAACACGATAAAATAAGAAGTTCTATAAATTTTACTAATACCCTTATATCGTCGTTTTAAAGTTGTTGTATATTAAACGAACAATTTTGAATCAGAGTCTAACACGATATAATGATATAAAAGAATCCTAAAATTCCACTTACCTTATAATACTTTGACGCTTAAAATTGAATGACAATGATTATATTAATTTTTCATTAGTATTTTTATTTTCTTTCTGTCAATATTATTGAAGATAAACATTGTAAGACAGTAAATAATATTTATAAATAAAATTATTTCCCAATTTGAATTCGATGGGAATTTAAAATCCGGATTTAAAAAATTTAGCTCGTGAAAGCTATCATGGCTGGAATTTTACAAGAAGCAATTTTTTTTACTACCACTGAAAATAATAATCTTTATACCTCTCGTTCAAGACTTTGAGTAGTATCCTCAAATTATGAGGAGTCTTTTCACTTAACAACTTTAGTTAATAATTTTTATGACATGTAACCATTTTTGTTAAACGAAACTTCATATATTTAACCAAATTGTAATTTACAATGGAAAATGACTGCCAATAATGTAAATAAGAGATGAGTATAAAAATTCATACGTCTCCCAGAAATGGAAGACACGGTACTTAAAGTAGTAATATTGAATAGTCGTATAACATTTATTAGTTTTTTATAGTCAGAAATGGCTTCTAAAATTAAAAAGAGATTATTGCACCAAAGGTTTACCTTGGATATAAATATCATTCCCTTTGACAGTAGCTTTTAAGGGTTAATCGAAATATAAGTTAAACATACTTATTTCATTATCATAAAATTAGCAAAAGTATTCTGTTAAAAATGCATAACAAACATTAATTTCAGTAAATGCGTTTGTAATCTGTAACACAAAAATGACTGTTAAAACATTCAACTTGCGAAATAAGAAAGAAATTTAATTTTATGAGAGTAATTTTTATGACAGTTTCTCATATACATTTGCATTCTACATACATTTCATGTCTACTTTTATTTCATACTACTTTTGTGTGCTAAATACATTTTATATATATTTTTATTTCATACCACTTTTTCATCGCCATTATACAAGTAGTAAAAAATCTTACATTTTTCGATCATGTCTGTTTCATGCAATCAGTAAGAAATCTTATATTGTTTAGTTGTGTACAATTAGAGGTAGGTGTGACATAGTATGCATCGATATTCGCGCTATTTGTCAACAACAAAGAAGAGGAATCTGTTTAAAAAATGTATTTAAGAATCGAAGACATTGGAAATGCAGCAACAGTTTAATAAAGGCTCGCCACTGGAGTAATAACAGCAAATAACAAAGCAACGAAGGCATTCGTGCTCGTTCCAAATGCAGATCAGCAGGAAACGGTGGCGCGGCTTCATTTCCGGTTTCTACGAGCGATTCCGCGTGAACGCTAAAATCAACATCGGGCAACGTTCGCGTTGATCGGTGCCATTTTAAAGGGAAATGCGATCGGGCTGTAGGGAAAAGATCTATTCGCGAAAAGTCCTGTCATGAAATGGACTGTAAATTTCGGGTGAATATTGGTGGCTTTTTCCTTAACATTTGTTATTAGAAAAATTCATCATTTCTAGAATCGAGAACGAGAACAATTTCTCTACACTGGACATATTAACCCTTTAAAGTTTGCAGATAATTATTATTAAGTTTAGTACAACAATTATAGTGCAATTCAATAAAGTACAATATTTGGTTCAGCATAACAATTGCAATAGAATACAATAAAATACAATATTTCGTTTAGTACAACTAGAAACAAAGAGGCCGTTGCAGAATTACGTTGCTTAAGTATATTTTATTAGCTAAATTAAGTATACATGATAGATCATACTCATGGTAGCATAACGCGCGAGAACATACAGTGGACTGTGAGAATAGTTTTTATAAATTTCAATTATTCTACATTTAGTAATTCTACACACCTGTTCACTCTTACGAAATTAATTCTAATATATTCTAATTACTTCTAACTTAATCATCCATACAATAGCTAATTGATACAATGCTCTCTTAAGTTTTGGACATTTATGTAAGATACTTATTACTTATTTTAACAAAACTGGTATTATCTAACACTAAACTACCATAGCGATCAAATGACCGTTTTACAAATTTCTCATTTTAATTTACAAAATTTAAGAGGGTTCTCTTGAAATCTGTGTTGATTTTCATCAAGGTAAAGAATAGGCGTGTATATTAATTTATGTTGTATAGTTTTTTTTATCGATTATTTAACTTTGTTTATGTTTAGTGTTAACTAAATCTGTGGAGTTATACAGAGTGTTTCATAATCTTTCCAAGCGATCATGTCGCAAAATATTTATTATTCGAAAAAAATGTTGAAACGAAACATACTCGATCTGAAGGGGGACATTCAATGGTGTACGCTATTTTTTTCTGGGTGGAGGCGCCATTCAATGTCATTCAAGGTCTTTTCAATGGTCTATAAATGTTTGGTGCGGTGTTATTGGTGACTATTTAGCGGGTCCATATGTTTTTAACGGTACACTAAATAAAGAACGATACAATAATTTTCTTCGTAATAAGTTGCAAATCCTTTTAGAAGATTCCAGTGGCCCCAGAGTGCGGATGTGGTTCCAGCATGACGGTGCTCCAGCTCATTACGATCGCCGTGCTCGACAAACTTTAAATTAAATGTTTCCTAGACGGTGGAGAGGTAGAGGAAATCGAATATCTTTTCCACCAAAGTCGCTAGATTTAACGACTTCGAATTTTTACTTGTGGGGTTACATAAAAGATAAAGTTTATGTGTAACAGCCAACAACAGCCGAAAATATGAAGGCTCGAATAATAAATGCTTGCAGGTAAATTACTAGAGAAACTTTAGAACAAGTTGAACTGTCATTTAGGGATATAATCAGGTGCTGATTAAAAACTACGTGTCCATTTAAAAAAATAAAGGTCACTTTCAAATCTCGGAGGTGCCTCTGCCCAATGAAATAGTGTACACCATTGAATGTTCTCCTTCAGGTACAGCTTATTTCGTTTAAACATTTTTTTTAATAATAAATATTTTGCGACATAATAGCATGAAAATATTATAATCAGACACCCTGTACATACCAACGCATTTAAACAGATTATAATTGCAATTAATGATAGAAAAATAATAGATTTAGAAAAATTAATCAAAATGTTAGTTATTTTCCGATTAGTTATTATCCGGACGCGAACGTAGACTTTTGTCGCGACTAAGGAAATTTTTTGGGTTTGCCGTACAGTAAAGACCCTCACAGTGAAAAAGAGGCCGGAATCGAAATGTGCACTGTGAGGGACAGTGGAAGCGAAATTTGATACACGGCGATTGTTCTTTCCACGCCGTGGCCAAAAGAACAAATCGCCGCTAAGGCGGCGGAAGCATTGAAATGTCGAGTGAGGCTGGTTCGAGCAAGGCAAACATAGGCGCAGTAATGACGCACGCATAGGCGCAGGAAGAGACGTTTTGCTCTGTGAGGGACAACTAAGCATTGCACTGTGAGGACATTTACTGTAGCTGGTAGTCCACCATGACAAGCCCTATGCCGCGAAATATGAGTCAACGCAGGGCCTGTTGCCTGACGATTCTTGTGCGGATCGGACCGATCATAAACATGATCGTGATTGTCGTAAACCGTTTAACGTACTAATACAATATCTCTATCCATAACAAATGAAGGGCATGGACATTCTGTTAACTCCCGGCCTTTTTGTGAGGGTTCTCAGATGATCGCTGTTGCATCACTTCAAAGCGCGATACATCAATTTTAGATTTTTAATAACAACACAAGACCTCGAAGTCTCCTCATAAAAATCCCGGTTCGGAATATCTAATTTTGTAAGGCAATAGCTAGAGAAATACGAACCGAACCGTAACGACAATAAGTTTATAAAACCATTGACCATCTGTCTTTAGAAAAACTACTTTCGAGACCACAACCCAAGTTTATTACTTTGGGATCAACGTGTTCATCTTTGTGAGAAATCAAGCACAGCGGGGATCGTAATTGGTGTCGTAACATATTTGCAAATCGCGTCATCACGCACATCATCGAGTGAAACACTGCTATTGTTACGTGCGGGGTACGCGCGTATAAAGCCAGAAAATATTTGCCCTAACAAAATCAATTGTAAACGGGTCTTAATGTTTTGTGGATTCGGAGATACGCTAGTCCCATACGGGCCCTTTCATCAGATCGCAAATTCTGTGAAATAACGAGGAGGCAATAAAAGAAAATTGAAATACTCAAATAATTAAAACATATGAGTGATTATATTTTATAAAATAAATGATTCAATGGATAGCGTGAACGGTATAATATGATTTACAATGGTTAATTTTGAACAAACGAAAATATTGTTTATGTCGATATTTGAAATACGCAACTATATAAATTCGAGAGACAAGCAATTATTCAAATAACAAAATTAGAGTAATTTCAGTGAAGGGAATCCCACAGTTAATTGTTAACTACTGGAAATACTTGCCGGAAATATTCATTAAAATAAACTGGAAGAGTAAAGGAAAACTACTCACCCGAATATGTGTATTTATATGTATTGAAATAAATTTAACAATATCGTGTAGTCTGAATTACTTCGAATTATTGGAGTGCCCGGTTCCTGAAGGAAGAAACACACACACGGTTAACCAAACCACTAGTTCGAGCCTTTAGAACTTGAACTATTATGAAAGTGAAACTGAATGAAGATAACTGAAGCTACGTTAATAAAATAAAATATTGTAGGGTGTGAGGTAGATTGAGGTGCGAATGAAGAGTGTTTATGACCGAGTAATTGCGATCGAGTGATCGAGAAGGACGTTTGTAACCGAGTGACCGAATTAGGGAGATTGAGGTGCGAATGAAGAGTGTTTATGTGTGCGAGGGCTGAGAGTTTGGGTTATAGGATAAAAAGGTGCGTGAATGCAGCGCGCGAGGGAGTCGTAGATGAGAAGCGAGAGAGTTCAGAGCGTAAAGAGTTTGTAAAGAGTTTAAGAGTTTATTAAAGAGAATCTTCCCATACACATTGAATAAAGACTTACTTAAAATCCTACAATATAATATAATATAATATACAAAATAAAATAATAAATTGATTTGATATTAGAGTTTAATGATGCTTATACGTGAAGATAGAGTCTTTGCCCTAATTTGCAACTTTACAAAATTAAAGACAAACTCGTCTCTAAACCACTTCACGGACCCCTGACACGCACCTTGCGATTGTACGTCGAAGAGTGTCGCAACTTCGACATCTCGGAGAAGACCGGAGTGAGTCTAGTCCGAAATTGTTTATGTTGCGTTGCTGTGCGCCTAACGAATTAGGCTGCGAGGCCAATGCGTAAGAGACCGTGATTCGTTAATTAGGTGGTGGTGGGTGCATGTGCATTCCTCCCATGTCCAGTCTTATCCTCCTCTCACTTTCTATGTAGTTCTTTCCTTTACTCTCGAGCTATGGATTAATTATTAATGCTGATGTCTTATTAAATTAACTATTGTATAATTTCTACGTTCATAACCGGCGGAGTATAAAATGTTGATCTCTATGTATTACAATGTAGAATAGGGTTGCGTGATATTAAAATGATGATCACAGCGTTAGTTCTCTTGTTTCTTTATTGAGCGCGTACGTCAGTGGGGACTCTTGATCTTACAAGTCGTGTTGTGTGTTACTTCTTACTCCATATTTTTCGCTCAATTACGATCTTTTAAGATCTTGTCAGAGACTTTGGCCAACCCCCGACAAGGTGGGGTTAACCAATTATCGCAACCTAAATCCCGCCAAATCGTAGAACCTCCCTCTTGTGCCCGAAGCACGCTTCCTTGAAGCGGAGTTTATTATTAATCCGGCCCACCGAGATGGGCACGAATCTGCTTCCTCGCCTCTATGGGCATACGCAATAAACTACCTATCGTCCTCCCCGGCTAGCCACCGCTTCCGGTAGGGACAAGGTAGATCAACGGCTGAGAAGACATTGCTTGACTCGGCACTTGCAAGGAATTTTATTATTGCCTCAATGATCTTTCCGCCGGATAAAGACTCCCCCAGCAAAGTTCTCAGAGTCGTGTAGCCCTCGCCCCGTTAGCCTACCGCCCGTAAAGAGCGGAGTTTCCAGGTCACACCGCGTTCCCTGAAGCGGGGGTACGATTCGACGGGGGTAGCGTTTGCTGGTGAAGGTGGCAACGCAGCGGAATTTCCCAGGGCCCGCGGTCAGCTACGCGACCGGCCGATGGTCGCTTGACCTCGCGATGAAGACCCTTAGGGAAACTCAGGGTTTATGACACTAAGCGTTTTACTGTCGAGACCATTAGCAAAATTCTAAGTACGGACGTGCATTCTCTAAAAATCCTAAAACGGTTTCCTTAAACATAGCTCCGCTGTCGTCCGTGTCATAAACCGTGCTGGTCGTTTGCACGTTCGATGCTCTTTACAAATTTACAGATTTATGACCAGCCGCTACAACAAAATTTTGAATAAGAAGTTATCTATTTCTTTTCATATCTTTCGTAATTATTTAGATTAGTTACGCACGGTACCTTAAGTATTGTAGGACTAACTGGCGTATAAATACATGCACTATCGGTAAAATACAAATCAATGAACAATTTCTATTGTAATTTTATGTCGCACCGCGGGTCCGCGAGGAACATTCCAGAACGCTTGGCGTTATCGGACCACACGAGCGCGCTTTTCGTTTATGTTTGGCGGTTCGAAGAAGTAAAGTGATCTAAGATTTTGACCGTGAGACCACGCTGATTCCAAGGAAGGAATGTGTTATATTAACAATCTCAGTTTGGTCGCCAGAAGATAATCTATCTAATAAACATTTAAGACCGTTACTGCGTTCGATTAGGGTGTTCCCAGAATGCATTATACATTATCGATACGCATCCGGTCGGTGAAAAGTTACAAAGGAAATTTTGAAAAATATTCCTGTTCCGAACGTAACACTATCCTCGACTAGGCTGGTTCTACTAATTGGCTCTACTAAGCCAATCGAGCTTCACACTTCGGTGTCTCGAAAGACAACATTCTAGTGAGACATTGCGCTCCTGGCACACTATGCACAACGTAACCTGCTAGAGTAAGATACTGCACGTCTCGACAGTTCGACTACTTCGACTACTTCGGTGTTCGAATCTCGCAACAAACAAGTGCATTGAACAATCGCACACAACTGGCTGTATTGACATTTGGACTGCCACCCATATATTTGTCAGACTCAAATTTCTGTACGGATTTAAGAGCTACATTATTCAAAATTTGTTCACTTTTCTAACTAAAAATACTCGCATCAGTATTATTATCATTACGTTTATCATTCATTATTACTTGGAACCATAAAAAATAAATATAATATGTAGCGACTGGTCATAAATCTGTAAATTTATAAAGAGCATCGAACGTGCAAACGACCAGCACGGCTTACGACATGGACGACAGTGGAGCTGTTTTTGAGGAAACCGTTTTAGGATTTTTAGAGAATGCATGTCCGTACTTAGAAGTTTGCTAATGGTCTCGACAGTAAAACGCTTAGTGTCATAAATCCTGAGTTTCCCTAAGCGTCTTCATCGCGAAGTCAAATGATCATCGGCTGGTCGCGTAGCTGACTGAGGGCCCTGGGAAATTCCGCTGCGTTGCCACCTTCACCAGCAAACGCTACCCCCGTCGAATCGTACCCCCCGCTACAAGGAAGCGTGCTTCGGGCATAAAAGGGGGGTTGTACGGTTTGGCGGAACTTAGATTGTGGTAATTTGTTAACCCCCCCTTGTTGGGGGTTGGCCAAAGATTCCGGCAAGATTTTAAAAGATCGAAATCGAGCGCGAAATAGTTAGTAATAAGCGAGATACAAACAGCACTTGTAAATACGAGCAGTCCATCGCATTAACGCACGCGCTTAATAAAAATAAGAAAACTAACACTGTGATTATTATAATCTCACGCAACCCTATCCTTCAAATAAAATATTGCAAAAGTATTTGGTAGGATTTGTTAAAAAGGACAAGACTGCCTAATGCAATTCTTAATTACTACCGTGTGGCAGTCAATGTCTTCATTCGTACCGATGCAGGTTCATACAGGTACTTCAATGTCCGAATGTTACAGCGAACAATCGCGCACAAATCACGCGCATACTAATACCTTAAACCGGTTACACTCTCACCGTTCACGTGACAAACAAACATACATTTCAAGGGGTCTTTTATGCTGCAAGGCTTTTTCTCCTAAATCGTATCGTTCGTGCCAATAAATAATTATTATTCTTTGAACTCAATTTTGCCTAATTTATTTGTTGATTCACCCTCTTCCTCAATCATGTCTAAATAACGATTTGAAACACGAAATTTCTTCATGCTGGAAACATTTCGTTGATGCAGTTGCAGTCTTTTAAAAATAAAAATACTTTCGAATGTTAAGGATTATAGTGTAGATCAGGAGTGTCAAACTCAAAAGCTAACTTGGGCCAAATAAACAATGCTTAACTTTAGGTGGGCCGCAAAAAAAAATCAATGTTCATAGAAACAAATATACAATTTAAAATGATCCGTGTAGTCTATAAATAAAGTATATTATAATTTTATATGCTGGTTTCGTTTCTAATTCACATTTCTATTTTATTTTTACTTTGCGTCGGATATATTGACTGGGCCGCGAGTTTGACACCCCTGGTGTAGATAATTAATAACTTTATTGGTAATTTGAAAGTTCACATGGAATATGTTTACTCTTCGGTGATTCATTGTCGAAGATTCAATGTTCTTGAATTATAACGGAATATTTAAAATGTATAGTTATAATTTATTTTCATTATGTTATGCTTAGGTTTTGGAGTGTTATTTGAATCTTTTAAGAATTTCTTTGCATTTCTGTTGTAGACTGGCTCAATGGAGATATAACTTCTTCGAAATAGGCACCTTCACTCTTAATTTAAGTAATATGTAGTATAAAAAGATTTAATTACATGTACGTGTTTGCTATCGTGTGTGTTAGGAATTCCAAGCCCTATACTTGCATTGATCTCTTTTAAAAGAATGGTCTTGTTGATCGATTCCATTACACTTTCCTCTACAATATACGAGTTCATCATAAAAAATAACTGTAAAACAAATAATTGTACATAAATAACTTAGAAATAACAATTGAACTATGAATATGTACGAAGTCTTACTATGACTCATCAGTTTTGTGTCCTTCATATTTTATGGTTGTTTTCTTGAAAATTCTCTAACAAATTTTCTTTCACATTGAACAGGTAATGAAAGTAAAAAGTAAGCATAGAAGAAAACAGAATATTCGATTTCAAAAAGTAATATTAGGCATTTTGTTTAAAAACTTGAACTTGATCTTGAAGTTTCAATAAAAGAGCAAAGTAACAACAAAGTGCTATAAGTGACAACCATACAACTTTCTTTTAAAATATTATTTTGCAGTGAAAGATTTACGTATTTTCAATTTTGACTTACGAATCCACATTGTATTATTGCACTTTTAGGATAATGTAGCGTACTGTTTTTCTTCGCAATGAAGATGAAACAAGTACAAAATAGTTCGAATTTAGTGGACTGTATTTCAAGGTGATGTATGTGAATTTAGGAGGGATTATGATAGGTAATTTTCTCAAGGCTCGCTGATGTGTGTTAATATGTTTCAAGTTCCAACAATATATTCCAATTCTAACAATATTCTAGTTCCGACAATATTCAATTTCTAACAAATGTTCAATTTCTGACTATATGTTTCTGCGTCGACGTATATAAGGGATTTTTGGTTGGCGTTTACTAAATTCATCATGTTTGCTATTTGTTCCGTCGCACATGGAACACAATACGCGAGGATTTCCAAAGGGAGTTTATGACGGTTCTTCTACGAAAAGCTATTTTTGAGATACACACTGCTTGCTATACCGTAATATTCATTTACCTTTTTTCGACAATAGAGTTTATATTTTAATCGTCGTTTCGTTCTCAATAGCTACGCTCATGTCATAAACTCGACTTTTCCCAAATGGTAATTTAACGATTCGCAAACCTAACAGGACTTGGCCTTCGAGGGCCTACCTGGCGGGAAAGTCCCAAACGCGGTCGGCCTTTGGGGGTCCTCTCGATCGCGGAGGTGTCGCTCCCACCCTATTCCTAAAAAGGCGCGTCCAGGGCGCAAAATAGGGTGGACACAAGTAGCGAGGCATGTTGATTGGAAAATAACGTTCCGAATGAGAGCCAATCAGCATGCCTCAAAAAACTTCCAACTTTCGCGGAAGTTGAGACGAGAGCGACACACCAGAATCAACCAAAACTTCAAACGATACGGAAGTTTAGAATCAAATAGTACTTCAAGCGTTGCGGAAGTCAGAATTATACAAATCGTCAATCGTTTCGGACGAACAAGATCTTTATTAAAATCTATCGCCTTCATGACTCTTCGTGTCAACGTTCGGACACGGTTTTTCAACTACTGTCCATAAGATTAGTTTCTTTTGAACAGAACCGCGTCCGATTAAATCTGTACCACATGCGAGAATAAAACATTTTTATCGTGACGCAGTGCTGATATTCGTACGTCCGTCAGCACACTATTGGTGTTTCTAGATTTTCTTTTACCAAGTGGAGTGGTGGTATTCTAATAAGAGTGGGGACTTCGCTCGCGGTAACTCAGGTACCGTTGTACTCCGAGTGTCCCTTCGAGGGTGTCTAAACTTTGACCGTAGTAAGTAATAAAACCAAGGATCGCCTCGACTTCTACCCAACGTGTGTAAACTATAAACTTTAAGACTATGTTCGAATGTCATGTTCACAAAGAGCTAATAAAAATGTATTTACTAAGTATCGGGTCCTTGGACATTATTGCTGCTACGGTTGAAACGCTTAAAAATATAAATGTACAAAAGGCTATTGAATTTACAGAATTATAAAGAGGGTTCGCGACGCGACAGATAACGTGAGGTGATGTACGTAAATTTGACACAGGTTAACAGACAACAACAATATAGTTTAATAAAACAATAACAAAAACGATAACATATAACAATTAGGAGTCTGAACTATGAGGCGGACAGAAACTATGATTATACAAGCTCGATGTGTTTTCTACGAGAGTCAGTTGCTTTTTGCACCATCGAGAACACAGGCCAAATTTTAACATTTGATGGAACTATACTGAACCTGGTCATCCTGCCCCTTTTTTTCGTTCACGATGAGAGAAATCTGTTTCGGTACACAGGGCTAATCCGGGTAGTATGGGAATGGATGCATCCGGCGTTCAAAAAGCCCTTTTCGTTTGCCAACACTAAAGACTCAGTCAATAGAAGGAGTCATACACTTCTCCCCTGAAACAATCATACATCTTCTCACCGATAACAGTCATCTCCGTCCCAAAGAGCTAGTCTATCCGAAAACCCCCCACCAAAGAACAGTCTATATATAAGGATATGGTTCCCTCAATAAAGATATTAATTGGTTTTTCACTAAGAATGTCGCAGTTCTGTCAAATCTTACTTTTTTTCATAAATTAGGTCTACGGATAATTTGAGATAAGTCGAGTTTAGTGATTTGCGCAGAAGACTGTCCACCATGAGTGATGGGCAACGTAATACCCACTAAGAATCTTCCCCAGTAGACCCTCTCAAAGGAGGGTCCCTAGCGTTGCTGTCCGAATCCCTTCACCTGTTCAGTGTGTGGCGGTCCGTACTAGACAATCGCTTTGTCACATGCGTCACTCCACAAGAGACCATGTCCACATATTACTCACTCGATCATGTTTTCTGTTTGTTCCGTAAGGATATGTTGGCTAGCAACCTTTGAGCTTTTGTTAGTATATCGTCTCCTTCGTATCGACAGTTTTTCTCTGCGCCATCTTCCTGATCGAGCGTTCGTTATACTAATATAATTCCTCCTCCTTCTCCTCCACCCGACCTCCATCAACACCCCTTCTACCTTTCCTTTCCCTTATTAAAATAGCTTGTATATCTCTGGTCATCATGACCCTAGGACTGTACAAAACACTGTGCTGATTGGGTTTCATCAAATACTGGGGATTCATTTCCTATGAAGGAATAGGAAAAGTAAGGGGAGACGTATTGTGAATACAATATTTTGCGAAAGAAAAATATTTATTTACGTATGACGTACGTATAAAATGTATTTCTTTCTGTGAACCTTTCTTAAACAATGTATGATCCTTTCTCTTGTACCACCTTTTACCATGTCTTCGGCAGCCTCAGTATGCCATTTTTCCAAAATTCTCTTGCGTTACTGCTAAAATATTCTTCTGACGTTTTTCACTTCGGCTACAAATTTGAATTTTCTATTGTGAAGAAAATTCTTTAGGCGAGATACAAATAGTCGTCAGATGGGGCGATGTCTGGTGAGTATGGAGAATGTGGTAAAACATCGCAATCAAACTCTAAAAGTTTTGTTCGTACCGCAAAAGAAACGAGTGGCCTCGCGTTGACATTCGATACGGGAGACTGCTCACAGTCAGTTGATGGGGGACTCACACTTCGTAGCGATTAACTTACCCAAGCTTTGTTAAATGCTCATGAATCGTTGTTTGCGGAATGTTTAAAGCATCTGCTGTCTCACGAACACTAGACCTTGTGATTTCATTGATGTAGACTTTAATAAGGTCAGTATCGGTGGTGGTCGGACGTCCGCTGTGATCTTCATTCTTCAGATTAAAATTTCCGGCTCTAAATCTTCTAAACCAATTCATTGTTTGAATAGTTATAGACCGTGTTGGATTTTTGCAGAAATCCTGGATATTTTGAATGAATTTTAAATATGTTTCTTAGCTGCGAAAACGTACGTTCAACTACACTTAGGTATAAGTCAGAGCCATAAAAAAACGGTCAGCTCGAGCCCTGCGCCGAGGTCGTAGCTGTCCGTTAAGAGAAATGCAAGATTCTCTCCTCTAGAGGGTGCATAGCTGTACTTCCCCTTAGCTTATGCGTAAAATAGCCTTTTTAGCAGTACAACCTTAGCAGTCGGTTCGGTAACAACACATAGCACAGTCTCTGAATTTAGCGCGTTTCAGGACTGAACACTCTGTACGTTTTCTAATTTTATTGTATATACAGGGTGGGGCACTAACTATTAGCACCTCAGATATCTTCGAAACTATAAGTTTCACAGAAAAATTTGCTGAAATAAAATTGTACAGTACGAAAGGGGCCATTCGGCGGCGGTAATAGTTTTTTTGCAGGTGGAGGTACTTCGGACATTTGAAGGTCACCTCCATTTTTTTAAATGGATCGGTATATTTTTGCTTCCGTATCATGATAGAGGATCTTAAAACGAGTTCAACGACCTATTACATAAGGTCATTGAAGGTCATAGAAAGTAGAGAAAAGCGAATATTTACTGTGTAGCGGTTAGTCGTAAATCTGTAAAAAGACATCGGACGTGCAAACGGCTAGCACGGTTTATGACACGGATGACAGCGGAGCTGTTTTTGAGAAAACCGTTTCGGTAATTAGAATTTTTAGCAAAAGCATGTGCGCTCAAATAAGTCACTGAAAACTAAACCACTGTGTTAATTAATATCTTTTTGGGGACGTGAACGGGGAGTAGAAAATACAAAGTATGTTAAATGTGCGGAAAATACTTTTTATTAATGTGTCGCTAACAAGCGCTCGAGATCGAATGATTCCTAACAATAGAGTTTTAGCTTATAGAGAGAGAGTATCCCCCCCCCCCCCTCAAAAATAGCTCCGCTGTCATCCGTGTCATAAACCGTGCTAGCCGTTTGCACGTCCGATGTCTTTTTACAGATTTACGACTAACCGCTACACAGTAAATATTCGCTTTTCTCTACTTTCTATGACCTTCAATGACCTTATGTAATAGGTCGTTGAACTCGTTTTAAGATCCTCTATCATAATACGGAAGTAAAAATATACCGATCCATTTAAAAAAATGGAGGTGACCTTCAAATGTCCGATGTACCTCCACCTGCAAAAAAACTATTATCGCCGCCGAATGGCCCCTTTCGTACTGTACAATTCTATTTCAGAAAATTTTTCTGTGAAACTTATAGTTTAGAAGATATCTGAGGTGCTAATAGTTAGTGCCCCACCCTGTATAATAAATATTCGTTAGCGTTTGTTGGAGGCAAACAAACTCTGTGGTTGATTATTCAACAGACCGATTACCATAAACGTCACAAATCTCCTTTGCCGTGTTTTTAGGCGTCCTGCCATCTTTATAGCAATGTAGCATAACGTGTCAAAAATCCATGTTTTCGTCTTCCATTTTTCACCACGCAAAAAACGCTCGATAGACTTTCAAATATCGTCGGGAACTGTTCTCTTGCCTTGTCAGAAGAAAACTACTGACTACTTACACGATTGACGGTAAAGTGATCTGGTGGTTTGTTTAGTCAATTAGATCGAGGTAACGACCCGAGCGTCGAACGCGAAAAGATCTTTCCTGACGACCTAATATATTATTTTAACGGATGTGGCTATTTATACATACAGTATGTATACAAGTTAGCAACTTTAATTAGTTAAGTCACGTTAAGTAAGTCGTTTATTATGACATTGTAATAATCGTGTATTCATGTTGTATGTATAAATAGGCAATTGTGTATACATATTTTATGTATAAATAACTACATCCATATATTTTTAACGTTATGAACTCTTGCCACATCACGAGTAGATGAAACTTGGAAGTCGTACACACTCTTTAATAATCACTCACTCAACACACTTGTCAATCTCATTCACATAACACTGTTCTCAATTTATCTTCATTGTAAAGACAACCTTATATTTTTATGTAGACTTGGAGACGAACTCTTGACGAAAAATGACGTAAAAATGTATATCGATTCAAAGTTCGGTGTGGAAGCCAACCATCTTTGCAATAGTCAATAATACTACTCACACTTAATATGTCTTCAACGTAGAGTAAAAACACTTCTGCTTTTACCTTTCTGGCTCTCCACAATGTCATCATTCGTTACAACAAGTTTCAATAAGTATCACTAAAGATTTCCCATTCACTGTTGCAAATCGATATCTTCGACATCTTGTAAAGAAATTCGTTGAAATTGATTCGATTACAGGTGCAAGCACGATCTACCTCGATTTACCTCAGACTCAAAAGAATATCTCGCTATTCTGTGCAACTCCTCCGGCTGGATCGTTCCATTTATTCAATTATGCATTCTTTTATTTGGTGCCCGCGTAACCTTCAAAGGGTACACACCGAACATTCCCATTTTCCGTGTCGTTTTATCCCCGACCACGTACCTTACTGTGGAACTTTGTTTCAACTTTAAGCGTCGCGTTTCCAACTCGCCCGCATCCATTCTCGTTACAAAGTGTCGTGAAATGAGGAGCCTCGCTGTGCTATGTTTTAATCGCTCCTTTTTCTTGCAAAAACCATCCTCCATTATCGTACAGACCCCTTTAATTTGTTCGGCTTTTCGTGGCCAAACTTAAGATCGGATTTATTCTTTGTTTTAATTTCTTTCTCTTGCTGTTAATGGATACCGCGATTATAGGAATAACTTATTTTGATGACGAACAGCGTAGTTTCTTTATTATGTGTAATTAGTTGCATCCGTAACTCGCATATTTATTTTTGAAGACGAGGATATGCAAGTGTTGAGTAATTGTGCGCAATAATGAGTGGAAAGTTTTCTAAGATAACAATTTGAAGTTTTAAAATTTTTAAGTGAATAGGTGTCTAATTTTTTAAGTTTATGTGTTCTTACATTTGAAACATAAGAGTTGGAAAATTTGAAAGCTATGTAATTTTTTCAATTTGCTGTTAATAATAGTAAGCAGTTAAGCAGTTAATAATAGTAAGTAATTTTCATTCGTACATTACTATGATGTTAAATTTAATAAATATCTCTGAAATCAATTGCTAAGAATTAAATGTTGTAATTGTCGTATTCCTCAAGAAGTTGTAGTTCTATATATCAATTACTATTTTTTATTAATATCGCGTATGTAGACATTTTTTACCGATTCTAAGAATTTACGTAGATTGTTTATGTCATTTTAAAATGTACATACACATCGACGAATAGTATTGTTCTAGAATGTGGACTTAAAGAAATATGAAATTTACTGATTAGGACATTTTCGAATGCAGAAAATTGTAACTTTTGATAACTTTTAAATTTCGTGAAGTCTGAAACGAAATCGCTCCCTTCCTCTGTTGTTTTTCTCAAACCACTCCAATTTAACAACTTCCACCATTGGAGATTTCGAAATTTTATAATTTTATAATATAAAAATATATTGATACTGTGACTTGATACTGTTCACCGAATGTACGAACGAATGGGTTTCTACATATGTTAGTTGAAAAAGTTGCGTATTATTAGGTGATGATTACCACAGATGGGGCGGTTTTCTTAAATATTTCTAAGGACGGATGTTGTTATAATATTATTATTAGATTATCGGGCCTGCCCTGTTTCCGGAAATTCTAACTGCAGATGCACTTGGCTAGTTATCTCTGTTGGTTATTTATTTCTAACAATAAGTCTAACCCCGATCGATCTCTTACCGTACAAAGACTTACTGTTCTTCGAGAGCAGGGGTCATTGGTCATTTAGGCGTTCCCTTTCTAATTGTTAGGATGCTTTGTGTGAATAGGGTGGCGAGTGAGAAAGGATTTTTATCGGCAACCGTAACAATTATATACAAAATTTGCGATCTTTCTCCAGCAGAACAAACTGCAATATCTAGTTGATAATGGATGGTATCCTGAAAGATTCGTTAATGAACGGTCAAGAATTTTTCCGCCTTCGTAGAACAGTTTCAAATTCCTGAACATTCCGAAAGAATTTCCATACCGGGTCTCTTAATCGAATTTTCAAGTTGGCTGACGAACTACGCCTCGGTAGGAAACTATCGATTGGATACAGGATTTCTCTTCGATACTTTGGCGAACAATTGAATTCGTTTGAAAGTTTTCATCCTTTTCATTGACGTAACCAGATCTGCGGGTAATTTTAGACGTAACACGATATTTGAATATACACGGCGGTTTATTTTTCGTAGACCTTTCATGTGAGTATGTTTGACTTGTAACTTGTATGGTAAGTGTGGAAATTATATAATACTATGGTAAATTGAAATTTAAATTAAAAATAAACTTCAATAATTTGAGCAATTAGGAATAGAGTAATATAAAAATTTGGAAAGATAGGATTTCAGAAGTATGTTTATATTCGAAATATAGGGATTTCGGAATTTCGGATTTTAGAGGTCTAAGAATTTCGGGATTTTGGGGTCTGGCAATATTGGAATTTAGAGATCTCAGAATTTTAGAATCTTGTAATTTTGAAATTGAGGAATTTAGGAATCTTCAGCTTGTTAAGGCCAACATGCCCTTACATTTACAATAGACTTAGAATTTCTATATAGCAATTAGCAATAAGACCGTCGCCCCATCGAAGGGTTTGAGGACCGTTCCGTGGCAGCCATAAACTCAAGAAGTCATAAAGACCCGCGAGTGTCCCTGTAGTTTTTCTAGTTATTGTTCACATTAGGTCGCCAGATTGATATTTTTACCTTTCAAGCCGGTTATTTCTAGCATGTTTAGTTAAAGTCAGAGCTCTTCTTGATCCTTATTACCTGCCACGGTCCAAGAGCAAAACTTGGAATATTTGCGAGTGGAGGGTCCCGCGTAGGGCGTCAACTTTGCTTCCCTTCCACAAATTTCTACATTTTTACTTAGCCAATTAGAAAATTCACCCCGTCAAGTCTACTCGACCGAGGTGAAATCGAATAGAACGAGTAGAAACTCGTGTAATAACTTGTATAGCTTAGAACAGACATAGTACAGAAAGAATAGTTAGTAACACACATAGTTTAGAACAGTTAGTAATTCACCAAGTTCAGAAACAGTATAGAAGAACATAGTAACTCGACTAGTATAGCACTTCGTATAGATCACATAGACTCGAATAATAGTATAATTAGAAACATAGATATGTAGGAATACGGAAAAATTTCGGACCGAAACGGGACTCGAACCCGTGCCCCTCAGATTACGAGTCGTCGACGCTCTCAATTGAGCCACTGGCGTCCGCCTAATACACGTCCTTTCTGTTTGTGCACCAGGAAATATTGAAATAAATACTTCGAAAGTGCACTGTGTAAAATTCAGTTGAGTGATGTTTATTAGTTAATAAGTAAATTAATCGAAAGTAATAATTAACTTATACTAAAATATATATAAGTACGAGAGTACGCTCGATACTTTGAAAATACAGGAGTTCGCCCGGAGAAGTCTTATCGCAAGTAAGTACGATTTGAAAATTCTGTTATTTTACAAAAAGCGCTGGGTTTTATGAGTTCGTTGTCAGGGTTGTCGATGGGGGTGACTTCCCTGATTGGACAAGTAATGTTGTCTTGGTGGATAAGGAGGCGGTCTTAGTATTTTCTATTTCTTGGAAAAATCCACGCCCAACGTCCTGGTCACTCTTAGGTACGGTGGTGTCCGGGGTGATGTCACGAGGTTGTGTCCGGCAATTTCTAAATATCTTAACTTTGGGTCGAAACACTCCAGGACCCCTCCGTATGGTTGGCAGATGCCTTAAATTTATGGCACCAGTTATCGAGTTGAGTTTTTGTCGATGTTTTATGGTGCCCTGTAATAAATTAACGCTTAAAAATGTTCTGTGCCTGTGCTGCACGTTTCAGATTACAATAGAACGGTTTCTCTATACAGCGTAAAAGTCCAAACACTTTGCATATTCCTTTTGTTCTTATCGGGTATGGAGGTGCCGCCAATCCCACAGATATTTCGTATAGTCTCCAATCATTGGAGTGATCCTTCGAGTTTAGTTATTGTAATTTGTTGGCACAAGCGTGCAAAACGCCTACAAAGCTCGAAACTCCGTTTTGGGTAACCACGAGTATTTAACATAGCTCATGGAATGTAGGAATCTAACCTCCTTATGACCTCGCCATTTAGTAATCTTAGAATTTAAGGGTTTTGTCACTGAAAGGTTAATAAATTTAGATTGTAGGAATCGAGGTGTTTATAGATAAAGGAATATAGTGATTTGCGTTTATAAGAATCTAAATATGTAAGGGACTAGGAGTGTATTGATATAGAGATTTTAAAATCCAGGAATATGTGAATTTGAAAATATATGAATATAGGGATACAAGAGTACATCAGCATCAAAATACTGCATAATACTTAAACCAGCTGATACAATAATTGTTTGTCCCAAGGAATGTTAACATACATTTTGACAGAAGCTTCTTAATAATTTTCATAATTTCTGAATAAAAAATTTAAGATTCGTAATTTTTATGAGTTCAGTAAATTTACGGGGAAGAATTCAAAGAGAAAAAACATTTTATTTTATGCACAATATAATCACGGTATATGAGACACTCTGTAATTAAAATTGTTTAGAATGCGGGAGAGGCGAAATACCTGGCACTGTTACCAACCTTTAAAAATAATGAAACTGACACTGTCTTTATTCTTAACTTAATGATGGACGAATAATCTCTGCATTTATGTAACTGCATGAAGAATACCATTTAGTGGTCCAAAAAATGATGGTGTTGCAATTATATTTATGAACGTTTTTTACACCATTGAGATTGTAGAAGTCAGACGATACAGCATCATTTTATTATGTAACTTTTCGTTCACTTCAAAATATATGTATTCCATAGCTATTTTTGAATGTACTTTTACAATGCTACAAAATGTCATTAAAAATTAAGCAAACGAATATGGTTACAAGATAACAAAGGACAAAGTATTTGTCGAGCATATACACCCAACTCTTTTTTTACACGATTTTGAAATAACGCGGTTCATCAATAAGAATAAATACACTTTTTTACACGAATTTTTTGTACTAGCACGAATCCCTAAAAAATTTTTGTAGGGACTTTATAACTTTATAGACTTTATAACAACAAAAACACCGACAGAGGCCGTTAATAACGAACGAAATTCTTCATTTGAATCAAACCCGGCAGTTGCGCTAGACATATCTGATATATCTATTGATGATAGCATTTTTGGTCCAGTCCGTAATAAACGTGCGCGCTTGTTATCAAGTAGCGATGAATAGTTGCAAAATTGATTTTTATTCCTAATTTCAATTTGAATTTTTATATGTTTTGTATTTATGGATTGCATTTTCACTGTACACTAATTTTAATTTTTTTATAATAAAAATGAATTGTTTTTGTTTTATAAATACACATGTAATATGGAGTTCATTATTACTTCTTTTGCACGTTTTTTTGGGGGAAAATATTGAGAGTTTTTTCATCTTACACGATTTTTTAAAGTTGTGGAACATATCCCCAAATTTACTATACGTCGTATGTATTTTTTTACACGATTTTTTTTGCACGCTTTTCTAAGGAACGTATCTACCGCGTAAAAAAAGAGTTGCGTGTAATATGTTTAGTGACTGAAAATATACATACTCTATTACGTTGTGAGAAAGTAAATACTTTATTGCACTAGGTTACAGATTGTTACAGAAAGTTAAATCTTTATAATGACTAAGAACGCATGACATAAAGCACTCACGAATGCAGTTAAATTAATCGTTGTAATGCACAACGTAACAATAAGTAAGTTATCTGTTACTGTATAGAAACAAAATCTGTATTTCTGTAAATTACATAATTGTATTAATTACATTATTATAACTGTATATATGTTGCATAAAAATCATAGTTCGAGAGTATGAAAATGTCATCCTTTCGATTTGAATCGAATTTTTAAATAATCGGTGCTCAAATCCAAAGTTTTGTAAAGTTTCAAATTTATCGAAACTCGAAACTTTAGGAACTTGAACCGGTAATTTTATTTCACAAGAGGAATACGTTATCTTACGAACCAATGTCAACAAGATTTTTTAAGCTCGCATATGTACAGTCATGGACAAAATTAATTGGCCATTGCAGAAATGTAAAAAGATTTTTTGCTTTATTACAATGTTTTAAATAACTTTTAAATTTAGAACATGAATTGTTTTTGTAGACTTGAAAAAACATTTATTTAATATACAATTTATTTTCTTAATGTATATAATTGTGCACTAAAGTTTTGATTCATAGGCATTATTGGTTAAATTAAATTAACCTTTTGTTATTTATGATACCTGTCCACTTAATTTCGTCTACGATTGCACGATCACGAACAAGCGTCGATCTGTTTATACATATTGTCAAACACGCAAACTAATTGCAGATCGTTCGTCAAGCATTACGCAGCGAATATTCGGGCTACGCAACAATACACGAATAAAATATTTTCAAGGAACGCTACAAACAATTCTTTATTCATTGATTTTATACCTTGTCTTGTCTGGATTACGAGAATTTCGAATCACGAAGAAAGTGCAAAGTTTCGAATTCTTGAAACTCAGATCTTTCTTGAGTCTCAAGAGGTTCTGAGATTTTGACGTTTCGAGAAGCCTGAACCTACTTCAAATGGTGACAGTCTTGTGCTGAATATCGGAAGGTTGGTTTATTCACGTGCCAGGATCGTATTGATTAAATCAATAAAACCATTTTACCGCAGTATGTGACCCACTTTGAATAACGGTCATGGAAGACGACCTATTTACTTACAAATAAAAACATTTTAATCTAAAGCCAACAGCAAAATTTTATTTTGTTTAAATTTTCATTTGTAATGTATGTAATATTGTTTCGCTAAAGTATTGTTATTTTCTGCACGAAATAAAAGCGTTAAAATTAGAGTGGTTACTCGAATTATTGAGCAGCTAAACGAAAATTATGTTATCTGTTGACGTGAAAATAAAATTATCGTGTCAGGAATAGTATCAATTTGTTATACTTGAATAGCTTCAATTGATAACTGTTCATAAAAAACATGTAACAAAATTTCAGTTATTTAAGTAATTATATCAGATAACGGTGGTACCAAAAATGATACTAAATATACCTATTAGTAATAAAATAAATACTACTAATTATAAGAATAACAAGAAAAATATTATATAAGCAGCGGAAGTACAACAAATTCAAGGGTTGAAAAGTTTTTAAGTGCTATGGTTAAAAAATTTCAATGTTTAAAGTTCATATTATAACAATTTATAGCAAATACACTATGGAGTTCGAATTAAATAACTACTAATAACAACAATATATATATATATATATATTAATCAGGAAACTAAACTAAACGCATTGAGAACTTCTCTATCACAATCAATCACTTATTTTATTAAGGCATGTAAGAATAATAAAAATTTAGTCTTTGATAAGGACTTTGATTTAAGAACAATAAAAAAGTAAGTCTATTAGAGTTTATTGAAGAACATAAAAATAACAGAAGTCAGTTCTCACCATCAGATAAATTACAATACATTAAACTATTGTATTATTAATTAATTGAGCAAACTATTTGTTAGGTAACTATTAATTAGTATTACTAATCACTATTAATTACTATTATTAGTATATCGATTATAACTTTGTAATATTGTACTTATATTTTTATTTGTAAATTAATGTCAATGAACTGCAATTTCACATGCCATTGGTTTACTATTATTATTTGTATTATTTATTATCATTTGCTACTATTTTTAGTAATTACATAAATACAGTAGTTTTACGTGTTTGCAAAGATACTTGGGGCACAAAAAATGATTAATTACCTAATTAAAGATAAATGAAAAATAACTTTCGCTGAATTTAAATATAATAGTATTCTATTATACAGTGCCAATAAAAACGAATTGGGTAAGTAACCAGGTTTCATATTCTTGGTCATTCGAAATATAATATTTTTAAAACGAGAAGTCAGGAAATATCGTGTTACCGTGTTTTATTTTTGACAGTAAGAAATGGGTCTAATTAGAATTGAAGTATATCTCAGGTCGAAAAGAAATTTTCTTTTAAATGGGTTTGTATTAAAATAGCAACACCTGGTAACAGAACCGTACAATACCGCTGATATCAGATTGCGGTATAAATTAGCTAAAAGATCAGAAAAATCTGCAGGAAGTAGGACGAAACGAAGGCGTAGTGGATGTGGCGCAGTTGCCACACCCGAAAGCAACCGAATCAGTATACACGCGGTCTCAAAAGGATATAACAGTCATTATCCGTGGGTGGCGACAAAGCATGCGCTTCCGGCCAGCAGGAAACTTGTAATCCCATGTCCGGGAAAGTTGTCAGCTCCATGCGCTAATTATAAGTTCGTTAATTGGCAAGTGGGCCCTTTCCAGATATTCTACGTGTAAGCTCGAAACATCAGGAAAACGACGATGACGGATAGACAAAGATCACCTGGTGTACCTGGTCAATTTATCAAGATAACGCAACAAATACCGGTAGATTGGATGCTAACCCTTTGAGAGGATCATTTACACTATGTAATCATGGATCAAGGCGGAAGTAGATTCTGTAATATCGGATGTACGGAGTGAATAATTATAAACACGAACAGCCTTTCCTCGTTTAGAATATGTCAACGCTTGAAGTTGAGGACATTCAATAGAAACTTCTACGCTTTGAAATATTACGATCACAAAAAGTTACTACAGCTTTGTGGAAAACTGCTGCATTATTCAAAACTTGATAAAAATACCAAAAAATACTTTAAATACCTTTTGTTGCTTCACGAACACTATGTTTCCTTTGGTTGAGTCAATTTACTCGTAGATCGTGGAATAAAAATTTCGAGTGTCACCAAATGTTTTAGGAATCGTAAATAATGTTTAATCGTGAAGCATTTTATTATAGCAATATGTAGGGGAATTGGTGTTTCGGGGTGAAAAAACACTGGATTCAATTAAAAGGAATAAAAATATATTTTATTGTGGGGTATGAGATAAGGATGTGCGAGCGAGATGCGGATGTAGAGTGTTTGGAACGAGAGTATGAATAAAGAGTGTTTGGACCGAGTGACAGTTCTTCGCAATGGGAATGCGTGTGGTGCGAATGGATCAGCGGGTATATCTGTGTGAGTGGTTTTCGGGGAAGAAAAGCGTGCAAGGATGCAAGGAAAGTTAGTTGAGCGTGAGGATTAGTAGAGAGAAGTCGAGAGTGAGCACTGAGAGTTTAAAGAGAGAATTGTGTGAGAGATTAAAAAGAGAGAAATTGTGAGAACTACTACTGTATTTTGTTTTATATATATTAAATATCTTTTATTTTTAAAAAAGACTCCTTCTTGTCACCAAGATCCCTACATTATTATATTGTCTGTTGTTGCTGGTTTACTATTCTCTCTCTCTCTCAATCACGCTATTCACTGTTATTCGCTAAAAACTCTCACGCTCGCTAATTCGCTGTTCTCTCAATACTCGCTGATACTCGCTATTACGCTGCTCGCTGATGACTAACTCATTCACCACCGAAAACTATACATTCTTCCCCTCACACTCATCATGCATCCATTCCTAACATCCTCGCCATCACATCCACAATCCTTATCGTCTTCCGTTCTCACGATCCTTGCACGCTCGGTCCTGTCATATGCTTCCAAACACTTTTCTTTCGCACCTCAGCCTCTCGAACTCAGTCGCACGCAATCACACTGTTTACCGTCGCACAAATATTCCATCGCTCGCTTTTCCCAAACACACCTAATTATACGCAGCAAAAATATCCCCATCCTACAAATATAAACATCTAGGGATATAAGAATCTGTAGATATGGGAAATGAGAGGTAAATATATGGAAGTATGAGAATTCAAGTATGTGAATGTAGGGATATATGGATATACCGATACAAGAATATAGGGCTTCTGCGACGTAAAGACATAGGAATTTAGGTACTTAAAATATTTAGGGGTCTTGGGATTTAGATGTTTAAGATATTGGAATTTGGAGGCATACCGCTCAAGGGACCTAGAGGTACAAATATATGAATTTTTGATTACAGTGATCTAAGATTGTAGGAATTTAGGGATATAGAAATGTAAGGGACTCGGGATGTATGGATAAAGGAATCTAAGACTGTAAGATTGTAGAAATTTAGAAATACATATATCGAACTGTGGATATAAACATCTGGCGGTATAGTACTCTAACAAAAGTATCTGAGATATAAAGACGCAAAGATTTGAAGATTCGAAAATGTTATACATAGAGATAGAGGTTTAGGAACTTAAAGATACATGCCTCAATATGCATCAAATATATTTTGCGTTAATTATATAACTAAATATATGTATACCGGCTGTTCCAGAATTAAATGATCAAATTGCACCAGCATGTCCCATGAGAAAAAATAAGAAAAAATGGCATATAAACATTTCTGCATAATTGATTAATGAAATAATTATAAAAAAATAATGAAACCTAAAATCAATAGTGAGTTCCTTGCTAATATATCAGAATGTAATAATAACGATGTATAAAATCTGATTTTTCTAGTTATGTTTACTATTTGAAAGTCGAATACGAGAATACGGAGATCGAATTGTATAAATGTACCTTTGAGATAAATGAGCGAATTAGAGTCAGTTCCGGAACATCAGGACATAGTTCATTATCACACAAAATTCAAAGAGTGTTTTCGAACAAAAAATATACTATTTTAAGAGAAATGCGAACAGTGGTAAATTCAGATTTCCTAAGATGTCACCCTTGCATTCGTTACAGTGAACAGAATATTGAAATGGACACATCAATTTCGATTCAGGGTAATAAAGTATTGTAGGAATACGGAAAAAATTCGGACTTGAAACGGGAATCGAACCCGTGCCCCTCAGATTACGAGTCGTCGACGCTCCCAACTGAGCCACCGGCGTCCGCCTGATACAAGTCCTTTTCCGCATCCTTTTGTCCTTTCGGGTCTGGAGGCCCCGCCAATCCTACAGTATGATAACAAAGCTTTTGCATATCTGAATCACCTCTTTACCAACGGCTATAATTCCGCTTAGAAAATTTCGACAGAATACATCATCCGTAAAGATAAGGGACATGACAGTGAAGAGTGTAGATACAACGCTGCTTGGTTACGAAGAAAAGTAAGCTTTATCGGAGAACATTTCCGTGCGGTAGCTATTTCGGTGTTATAATAATTAGATGTAAGGAAATTGTACGGTTTTACAACGCACCGTATAGCACAGCCCACGATACATGTGAGCCTGTAAACCCTCAGGGTAAAAATAGCAAATCGAAGCATCGTTAAAATTCCAATCGATCATATCACGTCACTCAATATGTCTCTGGTCTGAAAAATAAATGACAATGCTATTGTCAAACCGATATAATTCATCGATAGTACCAAACTTCAGACGGTACGTGTCAAAATTTCATAACATTCTGAGAAGTAGTTTAGAAGTTACAGTCGTTTTAGTAACGCCGGTTTCAAAATTTTCAAGGCATTGGATAAAAAAGAGTTCCGGGTGTTGATTAAACACTGTTTCTTGATGGAAAAAGATACTGTTCAAGCCAAATAATGGCTTGATAAGTGTTATGGAATCTCTGCACCAGAGAAGTCCACGATTATAGACTGGAATATCGAATTTAAACGCGGTGGTACAAACACCAATGACGCTGAACGCTCTGGTCGCCCAAAATCGGTAGTTCTCTCAGAAAACGTAAAAAAGTCCATAAAATAGTTTTGGAATACCACTGTAAGAAAATTCTAAATTGACCTGCATTCGAACTCGAAATAGGACGCATACGGTCCCAGCGCGACGACCACCAAGGCGTTGGGACCCGAATATTGTGACGTCAGGGCAGTAAACAACTGAGGCCCTTGAGTTTTGGCGAGGGGCAGTAAAGCCTTCGCAGCCTCGAGGAAGGGCATTCTTTGGGGAATCATTGACAACGCGACATCGCCCACATTTTGTCGTTTAAAGAATATATAGTCATTTAGCGATATTGTACGAGTCGTTATTATACGCGTTTATTTTACCGTATTACGTATTAATCTTGCACCACAAAATGCAGTTGTGTGAGATAGCTGATGCCTTAAAGATATCAGAAGGTAGTGTATTCACAATTTTATACGAAAATTTAAGCATGCCTATGTTGTTATCAATGTGGGTGCCGCGTTTGCTCACATCAGACCAAAAGAAAAAAGTGCTGTTTCACCGAGACAATCGGTCAAACGATCGAGAAATTGAACGAATTACGTTTCGAATTGCTTTCTCATCCACTGTACCTTGCAGATCTGGCCCTCAGCGGCTACTGGCTTTTTGCAGATCTCAAAAAGATGATGCAGGGAAAGAAATTCGACTCGAACGAAGACGCGATTGCCGAAACTGAGGCCTATTTTGAGAGTAAAGATAAATCGTTTTACAAAAGCGGCATAGAAAAGTTAGAAGAGGGTTGGAATGAATGTGTCGCTCTTGGAGAAGAGTATGTTAATGAATACAGTGAAATTAATAAAAAAAAGGATTTATTTTTCTTAGTCAGACCGGAGACTTATTGAGTGATGTGTTAAATAGACCCAAACCTCGAGCACACCCCAAGTTCGCGGCCCGTTGTAGGCCCCTCATAAAACATAGAAAATCCGAAAAACACCGTTCCTCTCACCATCCCTACTGCCAACTCCTTTCCACCACCTCGTTCCTCCAACTTATCCACCTTCCAAAAATCCCATTTCAATGATCGATCAATATTTCTCTCTTTTTACCAAGTTCCTTCATACACTCCCACCAATCCACCATCAATTCCTACCACCAAAACGTTTACCTTTTTTTTTGCAACTCAGACAAACAAAGACAGAATAATTGTAACCAACATTTAATACACACAGAGAATAATTTTGAACGCCACCACGTACACACAGAACAAGTTTAACCGCCACCAAATACATTAGAACAATTTTATCCACCATCTTGTGCACACTAAGTACAATTTTCACCGCCATCTAATACACATTAAGATCAATTTTAAGCACCGCCAAGTACATAAAGAATGATTTTGAACACCACCAAGTACACTTAAGAATAATTTCAATCGCCATCAAATACATCAAGTATACAAATTCAAACACCACACGACACACTAGTACACTCTCAAACATAATAATACATCATCTTGTAACGACTGTTTTCAACGACATTACTGTTTGTTAAGGCCAACATGCCCTTACATTTGACAGTAGATTTGGAATTTGAATATTGTAATTAACCTAAGACCGTCGTCCCATCGAAGGGTTCGCGGACCATTCCGTGGCAGCCATAAACTCAGGAAGCCATAAAGACCCGCGCGTTTTCTATGTAGTTTTCTAGTCATTGTTCGCATTTCGTCGCCAGATTAATATTTTTACCTTTCGAGCCCGTTATTTCTAGCATGGTTAGTTCAAGTCAGCGCGCTTCTTGATCTTTATTACCTGCCACGGACCAGGATCAAAACTTGGAATATTTGCGTGTGGAGGGGCCCAAGTAGGGCGTAAACCTTGCGTCCCTTCCACAAACTTGTACATTTTGCATAGCCTATTAGAACGATTCACCCCCGTCTAGTCCACCCGACCGAGGTGAAATCGAAGAGTTCTAATAGAATTTCGTATAGTTGAAACCAGATAATTGTATAGTCCCGATCACATCGGGTGGTCCTTCGAGATTATTATAATAAACCTAGTCGGCACACCACGTGCAATATTCAACAAGGCTCGAAAGAATTTATTTAACCACGAGCGTTAACACTGTTTAACACTAGATTTACAGAACCCGTCAAAATGACGGATCTTAGATTTCTTATTTTCAATTACGAAAATTATTAAGGGGGGACCTCTATGTAGATGGTCTGAAAAAAGTCATTTTTTTTTTTATTTAAAAAGTTAGTTTAAATCCTATAGAATACGAAACGCATTGGTATTTGGAGTAAAGTGCAAAGCTATTGTTGTAAGAACCTATACATGTGACCCATCTTCTCGTCGCTTCGAGACGCGCACGGTAGTAATGATCAAAAGTTTGTTTATTTATTATCCCTGTTTGAAGTGCTTCTATACCTGTAATAAGGTTTAGTCGGATGTTCCGGAAGAAGTATTTACGTAGAATTTTCGAAGTAATGGTAGATACGAAAACCATTGAAATAATAGCAGACTAGCCGTTAAGTCGCAAAATCACATATTCTTCTCTTACCGAAACTTTAAACGCGATTTTCTCGAAACTCCTTTCGTCGCGAAATTGAAAATCGGTGTACACGATTACTCGAAAGTTACTCGACCAATCGGTCTGAAATTTTGTACACACGTTAATGATAGTTATGGCTCCTGGATGAACCTAAAAGTAAGTTAAAATCATGGCAATAAACATTTTTTTTATTGCAAACAAGACTACAATTTTTCTACAAAATGTTCAACTTTTTGTTCCGAAGTCTGCCATTCTTCCAATTTTTAATATTTTTTCGATGTCTTAGGTTCATCCATTTACTACATCTATGTATTAATAAAATTTTTTCGTTTTGGCTGTTTCGGATAATAAGAACCGACGCTAGAGTGTACACCGTTTTAGAAGTCGTTACATGATGCTTCTAGCACAACAGGCTGTAGCTCCGCCATTTTGTATTTTATTTCCACAAAGAAATTCCAAAATGAAGTAGAAGTATTACTTAAATAGTCCTCAAAACCATCAAAATATTTATTCACTTCTTACCCTTCAAAAAAATTATTGAAAATCGGCTTAATTTCGGCGTTCTACATAGAGGTCCCCCCTTAAGAAGCTTATGTCAAGCTGCATGTTAAGCTTCGTCGAGATAAAGAATCGTTCTATAAACTGATATAGGTATTATCCATCATTTCCTTATTTTTATAGTTCATCTTCAATTTAGACATAAGTGGTCATTAAACGTCCGTAAATCTAGTTTTAACACTATTTCTACCACGATTTTTAGTATACCTATTTCGACAAAAAGGTGTCTTTTGACGCTTTTTTATTGGGATTTCAAATTATCAGTTAAATGTAGACATAAATATATTTGCAGAATATACAGGGTGTCCCAAAAGTGTTGAAGGAGCCAGAAATGGGAGGTAGGTGGGGTCATTCTGAATAACTTTTTCATTTGCAAAAATGTCGTATGGGGCTTCATTTTTAAATTATTAACGAAAAACACCGACTAATCAGAACATGTAACACAATTAGCGACCACGGCTAATTATAACTCGGGCCTGCACTTGAAAAAGTTGTTCAGAATGACCCCACCTACCTCCCATTTCCGGCTCGTTCAACACTTTTGGGACACCCTGTATATATATTGATATATATTTATTGGAGATTCATTAGGATGTAAATTCTAGCTTACTTCATCAATCTACAAAATGTAGAATCAGTGCAGCGGTGTACACTAAAATGCAACATGGGAAATAAGCGAATATTAAAGTTATGCCACAACTCCAGTATTTTTTGTTACAACTGAAGTCGGGTTTCTCTAATCTGATTATAATTGATATGATGCCGTAAAATGATGTTGATATGTATATGCAAAATGGTTTAAAATTAGACACTGTCATAAAAACCTTAGGTGTCAAAAGACACCTCATGGTAGCAATAAGTATATCATATGTACATTTTTAGATCTTGGATGAGCTAGAGAAAAATGATATCGTAGAATTAATTTAACAATTATTGTATGAAAAGTAAAAAAATTAATTGTGGAGAAATGATTCAATGTGGAGGATAATTTTATGTTAAAATTTGAAAGGTGTCTTTTGACACCTCTTGGTAGAAATAGTGTTAATAAATAAGTGTTGAGTTTAAGTACTAGTTCACCACCATATCATCTACAAAAAGCGACCTCACGACATTAATATGCCGTCGAGCACACCGGTCCAGTTCTTGATAATTCCGTGAACGAAGAATCGAGTTCCGAGACCGTACAGAAATCTGCAAGCGGGCATAAAACAGTAGACGCCCTAAACAAAGTGCATCAACCCATACAGGTTGTGCCGTTATTTCGGGAGCAGTTAAGCTCTAACGATTCGATCGTGTTCAAGGAACATTGTTTCGCAATGTAGCCACGATGAGCTGAGCGCTACGGGAAACGTCACGATCGCAACTCCTGAGAATTCTGTAGCGCGTGCCAACTGTTTCCGGTGGGGAATTTCACGACTTCCAACAAGGCCGCATCGAATTCGTAAAATACGTGGATCGCCAAGAACATGCTGTGAGAGCAAATTACATGTCGCTCCATGGGAAATGAAACAAACGTCTTGCTACAAGATAATCCAAATCCGAGAGTTCTTTTGAGTACGTTCGATGGATTTTGATGGAAATCGTCGTAATTCATTGATTCCCTTACGATGACGTACAGTGGGCCAAATAAGTATTCATATAGTGCATTAATTATATAGTGAGCACAAAATTAGCGCAACAAGAACTTTTATCAAAATTTCACTCAACTTTAAGTAATCGTAACTCCCCGAAAAATGGTCATATCTTACAAATTCTTTTTTCATTTTAATGTTTGAAGTCTCTACTTTCAGCACAATTTAACAAATTTCACTTCCGCCTTTCCCCACCCTCGCCGCCCATTTAACGTGAGGACATGTTTTATTTTAAAAAGTTTGCATACTTTGATGCACCCTAAGGGGTGCAATAAATTTTTTTGGCGAATGTTCCAAAAATTGCTGCAAAGTACAAACTTTTTTGCACAAATCGAAAAAAAATTGAAGTCCCCACAATTTTTTTTGGCGGAGTTATGATCGTTGACAAGTTACCCATGCATTTTAGCCAGTTTATGCTTGTTACCGCCAACATTAGCGTTATTCGATGCATACCTCTAGGAAGTTGCTTGTTCGAGTTTCATACAGGTGAGATTTAGGACATGGAAGAAAACAGCCACTTTTGAAATGCTTTAGTTTATTATCCGTACCATCTGTGTGCCATCAGTACGATGGTACATGACATATTTTAACTTAACGAATCTATTCATACAGCAATCATTTTTAGAGTCCTTTTTGGCTTCAGCGGCACAGGCCATGCCATAAACCTCGAAGACCCAAACGTCGAAGGGTAACTTGGCCCTGAAAATTAACGGTTTCCAGGGTCGCGAGAAATACGTCACGGAATTTGGGTTTTTCCAAACCCAAACTTCCGCGAGTACCCGCCGTCCTCCCCCGTGTTGGAAACCCGTCTCCCTTCCAGGAAGGTACCACGCTAAGGGCGCAATGGAAGGGAGCAACGGATGTTTCAAATAGGGCAAAAATGCCAAAACTAGGTGAGAAGTGATAGTGCTTTAGAACAGAGAGCAGAGTAAACATAGAACCTTAGAATAGTAAAGATAGAGTAATAGTGCAGGAGTTACATAGTCAGAAAATAGATAGTAAAACACACACTTCTTATCATAGTAAAGAAATAGTTATTTTTGTTGCATCACCACGTGCAGTTATTAACGGTCCCAGTTCCGTCCAAAATGGGGTTGTTCTTCGAACTAGAAATTAGACGGCACCGACGTGCAATATTCAGGGTCTTGACCTCACACTTACATTGCTGGTTGTATTTTGTGCATCGTATGAACGTGTGTGTGTGTTTGTGTATGCCTCTGTATATCATTAAAGTTAAGGTTATTTGGCTCATTGATCAGTTAAATTAATCAGTGTAATTAATAATACAATATAACGAGGCTTTAACATTCGCTCAATATGTTTTTTATACAATATAGATACCACTATAATAATCTGATTATTTCAATCATGTAATTTAATGCAATGGAAATTTTGTTTTTCTGCAATAATAGATACCTTAATTATGTTCACAGATAAGTTACGTTATGCATAATAAAGATTAATTTAACTCTATTTGCGATTATGTTATGCTATGTGTTATTAATCATTACGAAGCTTAAACTTTCTATAATAATCTGTAACCTAATACAATAAAGTATTTACTTTCTGATAATGCAATAGAGTATGTATATTTTCATCATATATTGAACATAGTATATGATCAACAAATTCTTCGCCCTTTGTTATTTTGTAATCTCATTCGTTTGCTTAATTCTTAATGACATTTTGTAGCATTGTCAAAGTACATTTTGATATGATCGAAAAATTACAGACACCTACAATCTTAATAGCACAAGGAACGTGTAACGTGTTTCAAGTAAGATCGTATTATGAAGTGATACAAAACGAATTATTTATTATTTTTATTACAAATTAATACAAATAGTTAATACAAGTTAATAAAAAGATAAGTTTTTCAACTACAGATTGTATATAATTTATTGAAACCTACAGCTTCTCTATTTCACACATAATTGCCCAAAAAACGCGTTTAAAATTATAAATGTCCTTACAATGACAAGTGGTGCATGTACCCTAAATGAAATCTGTAAATGTAACAAAGAAATAGAAATAATATAACAAATGAAAAGGAATATGAAATTGAACAGCGGAATTGAATGGCTCTGAATCGGAAATGATTTGTTCAGTCACGGAAGTGACATCAAGGAACAACTGAAGACGACGACACCGAATAGCAGACTGCGGGCCATTACTTTTGTATTCGAGCGCGCATTAATATGCGGCCATTTTACACAGTCCTGACAAAAGACAATATAATGAGACGCGCAGCCGCAATGAGCCAGCACACTTGTTCGCGACAGCTGCTGGATGCTAATTGCCGACTGTCCCTGGAAATTATAATTAGTCCACACAATCAGCGCCAACACGGAACTCCTTGCTTGGTCATCTTCATGAACGAACATCGATGACTTCACCACACCTTTCATTTTTTTTCTGATCGTTTATTATAATTTCAAAATGTTTTCTTCCCCACTGTAATTTTATTCATTAATGAGGAAATTTTTATTTGTGTCTATTTCAAAATATTATAGCGGGCCGCATTAATTTTCGGCAACTTTGGTACTTGAGAATTTTTTGTCGTATGTCTTTATTGTTTGTGACATTAATAAATTCATTGCTTTTTAATTGATCAGAATATATATTTTAAATAATGGTAACATCATTTTTATTTATACAATTTATACACTTTTCTTGTTAATCAATATTAATTAAAACAGTATTTAATTTTAACGTTGCAAAAATATTCGGACATTCCATACGCACCGTAGTTTGAACGTTTCGTTAAACCGGATACTTTACTCAGCGACAATACTTGTAAACATAAAATGTAAGCACTATTTCGTAGAGTTAGTTTCACTTCAAACCTTGTTTGTATCGTCCACCTTAGTCGTGAAAATCCCACGTGAAAGCCGAAATACGTCGTTCGATATACAACTAGTTATTTATAATCGCGAAAAGGGAAAATCATATAGAGAAGTCTATACATTACTAAATTTAAGCAAGAGTACTATTACGAATATTATACGAAGATATAATAACGAGGATAGAATTGAATCTATTCAACAAAAGCGCCGCCCAAAGTTACTTGACGTTCACGACAAGCGTAACATTATTAGAAAAGTGAAAAAGGACCCTAGTGTAACTGTCCCGAGACTGTCGGCAGAATTGTTTGAAGAAACTGGAAAGAAAGTTCATTCCGACACAGTTCGCCCGATGCTGCATGAAAGTGGATACCGTAGCAGAATTCCTCGGAAAAAGCCATATATTAATGACATTAATCGAAAGAAAAGATTATTATTCGCCAAGGAATACATTTCTAAAGAGGAAACACGGTAGAGAGACGTAATTTTTGAAAAATGAAAGCAAGTATATTATTTTTAGATCTGATGGATACAAACTTATATGGTGTAAAGCTAATGAAAAGCTTCACAAAAAAATCTCAAACCAACTATTAACCCTTTGCGGTCCTTAATTTCTTTCATCTAGAGCTCTTTAATTAACTTACAAAATAGATGAACAAGTGGGTTTACGATAAAATGTTTTCTAATAATGCAGATTGCGTAACAAATATATTTCTAATTTGTTACAAAAAACAAAGAAATGGAAACGACTTGAATCAACCTATTTATCCGAATTATTTCTACGATCAAAGAGAAACGTCCTGTCGAGCCACACTCGACATAAGATCGCAAAGAGTTAAACACGGTGGAGGAAGTGTCATGGTTTTGGATTGTATTTCAGCTGTTGGTGTGGGCGAATGAGTGTTTATCGATAAGATTTTAGATAAAAACAAATATTTAGACAGTTTGAAACAAAACTTAACAAAAAGTGCTACTAATATCAACATTCACCGCAGTTTCAAATGTGTTCAAGATAATGATCCCAAACACAAATCACGTATAGTTCAAGAATATTTATTGTACAATTGCCCAAAAGTTTTGTAACCTCCTTCACAGTCACTGAATCTAAATCCGATTGAAAATATATGTATGGGATTACTTATATCGTCGAAATAGCATATCACCCTTGAATACAAAAGAAGAATTAGAATCACGATTAATCGAAGAATGGTCACGTATTCCGCTGGAACATTTAAATGAAATTATATCTATTATTATGCCAAAACGACTAAATCGTATAATTATACAAAAGGGCAATTCGACAAAATACTAACATCGGTAACTTTCTCTTAAAGTATAAGTATAGCGGGCGGCCGACAACTTGGCCGATGAGGACTGCCGATTGTTTACAGTTTTCGGGTCAACTGGTGTGTATAACCGCTGAAACTAATTTTCCGTCGCGGAAAATGCATGAGATTCGATACGACCATCTTTTTTTTCGGCCAATTACTGCCGTCGCCTCGGAACGTCTGGTCAAACCTCCTCACCGGCCAAGTAGTCGGCCGTACAGTGTATATAAATTATTAATGAAAGAATTGTAATTAGTATAGTGCCCGAATATTTTTGCGACGTCGAGATTGAACACTATTTCAATTAATATAGATTAGTAAGAAAAGTGTATAAATTATATAAATGAAAATGATGTTCCTATTATTTAAAATATACGTTCTGATTGAAAAGCAATGAATTTATTAATTCCACAAACAGTAAAGATATGTGGCAAAAAGTTTTCCACTACCACGGTGTCCGAATATTAATGTGGCCCTCTGTAAAACGAGGAAAATTGTGGAAAAATTCCGATTTTTTATGAAACTAAACTTCTTAATAGTTATTATCCATTGCTATTAAAATAAGCGTAATTTGAATTTTGATCAATTGCATAATGATTAACATCGTTACGAATTGAACTTATTGTTAACGCTCGTGGTAGAAATAAATTCTTTCGAGCTTTGGTGAATATTGCACGTGGTGTGCCGACTAGGTTTTATTTATCACAATCTCGAAGGACCACCCGATTGCTCGGGACTATACAAATGATCTATGTCCAACAATATACTAGATACTATGTTCGAGATTCTAAGACTATTACTATACTCGTTCCTTTACTATTCTATTTCAAATACTGTTTTTAACTAACTACAATTTCTAACTGCTAGAGATTCTATCAGATTTATCCGATGTCACCTCGGTCGGGTAGACTTGACGGGGGTGCATCGTTCTAATTGGCGAAGTACAAATGTACAAATTGTGGAAGGGCAACAAAGTTAACGCCCTACGTGGGCCCCTCCACTCGCAAATATTCTACGTTTTGCTCCTGGACCGTGGCAGGTAATAAGGGTCGGGAAGCGCGCTGACTTTGGCTAATCATACTAGAAGTAACGGGATCAAAAAAGGTAAAATATTAATCTGGCGACCAGATGCGAACAATGACTAGAAAAACTACATAGAAAACGCGCGGGTCTTTATGGCTTCCTGGGTTTATGGCTGCCACGGCACGGTCCGCGAACCCTTCGATGGGACGACGGTCTTAGGTTAATTACTATATTCAAATTCTAAACTCTATTCTAATGCTAAAGGCATTGTTAGCCATAAGAATTGTTATATTTAATAGTGGGCCTAAACACTTATGAATATTTTTAAAAAGGTCTTTCGTAATATTAATTGGTATAATGCAAAGTAAGGAACAGTTGAATTCTTTTAGAATTTTGACTTATACCACTTTCATGATCATCAGCTCCTATACAAATCTCTGTGAGGTTATGTTACAGGTTATTTTCGGAAATTTCATCGGTTTTCTTTTAAATAAAAGATCGTTATTCCTACTCGTCCTGAAACATCCTGTTTTAATTCTGCCATATTTCAGTATTAGTCTCGTTCAAAAAAACATGTTCTTTCTCGGTCAGCTTCTAAAGTCAGATGTTTTATGTTTGATGGAGTAAGCTTATCTCATTTCAAATGAGCTTGAATTTCTAGTCCCATTGCTAAGTTTCGTCGAATTCTTGAATGTACTTATTTATTCAAGCACTAAATACATTTATTCTGTCCAAAAGATAGTGATCAGGGAATCTCGAACGAAAGTTCGTTGTAAAGAGGAAGCCATGCTTTGTATGCTTAAAATTTCACGAGATTGTAGAGAGTGTATTTTCGTAGCAACGGGAACAGCAACGAGCAGTCAAGAAAAATAGACGAGAAAAATGGAGAAGGCAAATTGTCGGGTAACGTTTCGCGTGAAATATCAAATATTTCGATTCGGTGAGCTAAAGTCCGCGTTTCCTTTGAAGGAATTATCCATTCAACTATGTAAAATCGTCCGGTTCAGACGAAATGCTAAAAGCGCCCGGCAACTGGAGCAGATAAGTAGATTAACTTTTCGTAAGTTCTCGGATATCTACGGTCTGCTCTAACTAGTGAAGTTACCTCGTGTAGAGATAAAGAAATTTTACGGGAACTTATTCGCTCGAAATACACGTGACATCACGACGAAGAAATTCGTGTCGAATGAACGAAGAAAATTATGGATGGATTAATTACATAACTTATGGATGTTGGTAGCAGAGTTCAGTAATATTTAGCGACAATTGAACGACGTGAGGAACTTCAATCGTCTTAAGTTCCAATATTAAGTAGGCTGCACAATTTTTACGGACGAGGCTGAGGGAAATAGTTCGTGATTTCTATTGAATACATTTTGGGTGGAAATGGAAGACCGAGTGATGTATGCAGTGGGTCTAGGTATTCCACAAAAAGTAACAAGTGTCTTGAACCCCAAGGGTAGCAATTGTAAGATTACTACGTAAATCGGTAAAATAAACGCGTATAATAACGACTTGTACAATATCGCTAAATGACTATATATTCTTTAAACGGCAAAATGTGGGCGATGTCGCGTTGTCAATGATTCCCCAAAGAATGCCCTTCCTCGAGACTGCGAAGGCTTTACTGCCCCTCGCCAAAACTCAAGGGCCTCAGTTGTTTACTGCCCTGACGTCACAATATTCGAGTCCCAACGCCTTGGTGGTCGTCGCGCTGGGACCGTATGCGCCCTATTTCGAGTTCGAATGCAGGTCAATTTGGAATTTCCTTACACAATAGTACACAAAATTTATTCAACTTTGGAGAAAAACTGATCTTTTTATTTTTACATTTTTTCGTGTTGACTGTTCGGAGGTTGGAAATGATTCTGCCTTGCAAGCGAGGGTGCACGCTTGAGGAAAAGGGAAATAGCGTAGGGAAAACTATGTAGAGAGGGAGTGCTGGGGCATAGGCTGGTCACTGCGAGAGGGTGACGGAAGTGTAGAAGGAGAAGAGTTGGGACTTAGGAAGGAGGTAATTTATGGCTCAGAGGACTTGAGGCTCAAGTGTTTTGCTGTTCTGTATTTTGTAAAGGGAAAGTTTGGAAAAGGACTTGGATGTTGAACAGATGTCTTATTTTTACATAGTGCAAAAAATATGCTACGAAGGTCGATGTTAAGAGTATCTGACACAAGTAACAAAACCAAACAATGCCTCGATATGAATTGAAAATTGCAAATAGAGGACTATACTGCTAGTATTAAGGTTTTTGGAAACTAGATGTGAGTAATAATAAACTAAAAATACTTTATAGAATGCAACGACTCTTTGGGTGTTATTGGTGTTACGGCTAAAAAACCTATTGATTTGAATTTATACAAAGTATTGTTTGGAAGAACGAAAAATGGTATATTACTGTATGAATAGAAATATGGACCAAAAGTTACCATTATAGTACTGTATTTTAAGATCTAATAGATAATTTCTGCTTTGATGGTACTTTGAACAAAATTGTTCAAAATAATTAATTACGGTGAGGGTATCGAAATTATTTATGATTTTCCTTTCTTGCATTCAGATGACATTTTTGTTACCACATTTGAATTCTACGTCCTTTACTTTGTTACCTGTTGGCAGCCATATTATTGATCCAATTACTTCCTTCTATAATTCCGCTCTCACTTTTATGGTATATATTATCACTTTTTTAAACAACGAAACCGTCTGATTTTTAGTTTCATTTAATTGCGTCTATTTTTAATGTAATATAAGTAGCTTTGATCCTTTGTTGTATTTTGTTGTGAACATGATACGTAAAATAATACATCCTGCAATTACTGTACCTTATGAAAGATAAAAGAATTGCATATTTTACGCTTGTTAAAATTATTTAAAAAATCTCTCCTCTTTTCTAATTATAACTTTTTGTTTCAGATTGATACAATTTCCACTTGAATAAATTTATAATATCGCAAGCATTTTGTTTACTGTAATAACAGTATAAAAGTGTAATACAAATATTTTATATTAAATACAGCTAGTTATATGTACAAGTAGTTTTATTTCAACCGATTTTAAAAATAAATTGAACAATAAAATTTACTTCTTGCTACATTTTTTATTTAGTTTCTTGCATACATTTTTTGTATGTGCGTCGCAGCGTAAACAATTATAGTGACGATTAAACGGCGCGTGGGATTAATGGCAATCCCGACAACAACGATTAGTGGACTGTATTTGAAATGATATGCGTAACTTCGACACAATTAAAATAACAATTATACTTTATTAACAGTTGGTTGACGAAAGGTGTAAGTATTAAAGTACAACTAATTGGTACTAAATATGCAAGTCGAATGTATGAAAACTACAGAACGAATGTATCAAGTAAGAAAATCTAAAGTTGAATGAATGAAAACTAAGAGTCGAATGAATTTCCGAAGCTTCTTACAATCCAAGAAAGCTTGTGGTGGGCGTGTAGGTTTTAGGAAAAAGGGAGGGAAAAACTGTAACTATTTTATGATTGGGTAAGCAAATTAGGGCGGAAATGGAAATGTGAAGAGGGACAGAGGCGTTTCCAAAATGCCCGTAGCGAGTAATAAATTTAAGGAATACCTCGACATGAACAGAAAATGCGAAACAAAGACTCTAGTACTAAGGTGAAGGATGATGAAGCCCAGATGGGACTAAACAAGATACGAAAAACTCTGATCGAAATGTAACGATTCCCTGGGTCTTATTCCTGCTACGGGACAAACAAACCTCTTGACTTTCTAAAGCTATGGTAAAGTGTTCGAAGGGACGAAAAAACCAAGGACTATTGTATCGAGGAAACTTTGGGTGGTCGCCTAATTCGCTCGGCGCTTACTGTAATTTACGACCTAACATATTCCGTTATTATGCATAAAATATTGTTATGTGTAATTACAAGTGCCATTAGAATTTAATTTCATTTATTTGAATTTACCCATCTTTATCTGCTCGAACTCCCACAAAATAATCCCTTTTATTGACAAGAATTTAATATTATATTTTGAATGAATAAATTGAATTAATGAATTGCTCGAAATTATTAATTATTTTGATTGAAATGTATAATGCTACTAATTAAACACGTATAATACCAGTCATTAATTCAGGGCAACCGGTCTCTTTTTTTCGCATCCATTTACGTTCACCCGTTGGTCCACAGTGTCTCCAATTTCGATCACAAATTCACCAGCTCTTACTTTGACTGTCATTCCCCTTTGATTCAAATAACACGATTGCATCGTATACTCTCGGATAATACGTATCCGACTCTTTCGAAATCCCGACGACTGTGGCAGTGGCTGAATGGCAGCCGACGGAACGCCGTCTTTCGGATTTAGTATGCAAAAGTGGAAAACGCATTTCCAATCTTGCCCTGTCTGTATAACCAAACAAGCTGCTTAAAGTTTTTCCATCAGCCAGACGATCTTCTTTGTGAATACCACTGCCGCTGTTGAAATTCTCGATAACGTGACGATTGGAAATTCACCGATCCTTGAAACTTGAAGCAAACGAGGTAGCTGCACGCTGTTTCGAATTTTGCGTGTACAACGGTATAACAGAACTGTGCCAAATTTGTGCCGCTTTTACCACTCGAAGCGTTAATGATGTATTATTCTGTACCAAGGAATGGGAAAAGTACAATCGTGTCTGGCAATTGTGATAATACATTCACAAAAAGTGTAAATTAAGTTGGCGATACAACAGAATTCGATTCGAAATTTTTAATGAGCCTTTTTTTGGGGCCAGTATGAGTCTATTGATTCTCCTCGTATATTTAAGCTTTTCTGTTTTAATTAATTTATAAATATCCGGAAGTGATCACGAATTAGGGTTATCTATTTATAATTTAAACGTGTGAGTTTTATTGTTCGGTAAAAGTTAATAAGATTACTTTACTTTAAAAAGAATATATGTGGGATCTTAGGGTGAATGACTCGATTAATACTGGTGATGTAAATGAGTTACAATTATTGTTAATGCAAATTTTACAAGTAATCGTCGCGACGTCTAATCTTTTGCCTGTTCGAGGTAGGAATGCTTTCGCGCAGCACATTCGCGTATATTCGTGAGCGATTGACACGTGACATTTGTGTCTTCTCTCACTCCCTCTCATACCCTCTTTCTCACTCTCTCTCACACTGTCTGTCTCATAATACCGGCCACATCAATATAAATCCCACATATATGAATCGCTTTTTTCTTAAGTGCCAGAAGTATATTTATTTATACATTAATAAGATATTTAAGAATTTGTGTTTAAGTAAATTAAAAAATGTTTCAAAATATTAGTAACTTCAAGTACTGTTATTAAAATTATAATTTTACCATATTACAATATTTAACAAAACTGTTATAAAATATAGGCGATCTTTTTTTACGTAAAAATAAAGTAGTATCATTTTCAGTAATATAAGTCATGAATAATATGAATAATAATATTAATAAATTTATTGTTTGATTGAAACAAGCTTTTTTAAAATAGTTTTCAATGTAAAAAGTAATAGTTAAAACGAAAATATTTAAATAAATATAAAGGATAGGGTTGCGTGATATTAAAAGGATGATCACAGCGTTAGTTTTTCTTGTTTTCTTTATTTAGCGCGTACGTCAGTGTGAACCCTTGATCTTACAAGTCGTGACGTGTGCTACTTCTTACTAACTATTTTTGCGCTCCATTCTAATCTTTTAAGATCTTGTCAGAGACTTTGGCCAACCCCCGACAAGGTGGGGTTAACCAATTATCGCAACCAAAATCCCGCCAAATCGTAGAACCTCCCTCTTGTGCCCGAAGCACGCTTCCTTGAAGCGGGGGTACGATTCGACGGGGGTAGCGTTTGCTGGTGAAGGTGGCAACGCAGCGGAATTTCCCAGGGCCCGCAGTCAGCTACGCGACGGGGCCGATGGTCGCTTGACCTCGCGATGAAGACCCTTAGGGAAACTCAGGGTTTATGACACTAAGCGTTTTACTGTCGAGACCATTAGCAAAATTCTAAGTACGGACATGCATTCTCTAAAAATCCTAAAACGGTTTTCTCAAACACAGCTCCGCTGTCGTCCGTGTCATAAACCGTGCTGGTCGTTTGCACGTTGGATGCTCTTTACAAATTTACAGATTTATAACCAGCCGCTGCAAATATACAATTAACTTTCTTCAGAGATGGCTTCAATTATATTATACAAGAATTTATAGGAAAACAAATATGAAGAATAGCCTATTTCGTAACTAATTCATTTTTTTTTATACAAGTGAACTTATTTCACGCTCGAATGAACTTCTCAAATCATTAGATTTTTTAGGCGGATACATAAACACAAAAATTCAAACTGTATTTTACAAAGAAAAGCGATCCTCTCGGATGTATAAGAATAAAATCGTTTAAAAATAGTAAATTTTTAATAACATATAAAGATTTCTGAGTAAGATATAAATTATCGCACGATAAGCTTTCTAAATTTCTAATTGTAAGTAAATCAATTTTTAAACGCAATATTCAATATCAATATCAGTTTTTAAGTATAAGAGTAAATATCAATATCAATTTAGTAATTTTTATTAATAAAGTAATTATTAAATTTAATTATTATATTTATACAAAATTTGATTAAGGAAATATTTATTAATGAATATACAACTGCAATAATGCCCTCTTTAATGACCATTATAATTTAATGAAATTGTATAACGAAAAATTCATGTTTTTCTGTGACTTAAGTATTTAACTTATCTATTTGTTATTGAACACCTCAATATAAAAATAATCATTGAAGGAATAAATAAAATACCTGTAACATAAATGTTTAATGATTTTGACTAATGGATCACTTTACTTGTTATTTTCAATAAAATTAAATAAACAGTTGGTGTTTGATGAGAATATGGACGATAATGGATACATTTATTTCGTAACAATATGATACAAATATTCCATGAAATCTGTTCGCAATTATAATATAACTTACTTCTAAAATAACATGAAACGCGTCGAGCATGAAAAAATATTGTTACATTTCATTCTTCTCCTGTTAGAATGATAGTTATTCGATTAAATAATCATTAATCATGCTTATGCAGTATACAGCAGCCCTCAATAAAGATCAATATGTTAACAGAGATAAAATGAAGTAATACAGCAAAATCGGATCCCCCGCTTACTTTAAATATTACAAAAATATTGCAAAATATCCCATTTCTTAAGGGGGGATCCTGCTTTAGAAGGCTCAAAAAATCGATTTTTTTTTACTGCTTAAATTTATTGTTAATGTATCTAAGAATATGTATCCAAAGTTATAGAGGCTAATTCACAATACTTTCAAAGATACAGCACTAAAAGAGCGTCCGAGCAACTGGAGCGCGCGCTCCTTCTCTCGGTCAAATGTACCTGTAAAGGTTCAATTGTCGTTCGAAACAATATTTTAAATTAGTAAAAGGACTGTGTATGTTAGGGTGCATTCGAGCCCTCCTATATATGCATGATGTGCCGTCTGAATTGTACGTGTTTCCTCACGAGGGAGGACGGCGGTTGCTCGCGGAAGTTTGGGTTTTCTCGAGTTTTTGTTTTTACGATTCTTCTAAATTGGCGGGCGCGATTGCAACAAAACTAGACGACCAATCAAACCGAACCAAGGCTTGTTAGATTCAGTTTTATATACTCTTCTATTTGAACTAAAAAGATTCACGAAAAATAATTCTAAACAATTTTTTCAGTAAGTTGAAACGATTTTTTTTTCTTAAAAAGGGCACATTTTTTTTCAAACATGAGAAAATTTTACAATTTCACAATTTTTTGGGTTTTTTTTAGTTCATCTAGAGGAAAAATATATGAAAATTAAAATTCTCTTTTTTACTTCAAACGAAAATTACGAACTGCATCTTTCCCGCCGATTGGAGATTACAATTCCAAGGTGTTGCACAAATGTGCATAAAACTCGGCTGCATTATGAATATTTCTCTTTAACAAAAATTTTGTTTTCATGTTCAAATATGTAATAACATTATCTAAGAAGTTGACTAGGCTTACTCTTTTCTTTCTAACCTAAAAAAATTCCACCAAAAACGCTTTTTTTAGGGCTCCTAAAGCAGGATCCCCCTTTAAACAGCTTTATGTTACTTTGCATTCTCAAACTAAAAATGTTAGGTATTAAAATTTTCATAGTTACCATAATGGTAGTTTCAAGATGTAATTTACATAAAAGCTGATTTTATCGCACGTCAACATCATATCATGATCATTAATATTCGATATCCTTTCATTATCGTTCTCTTCCTACACAGATCAAATTTCATTTTTGTCACAAGCAATCACTGATTCCTGCAAACGTTCAGTGAGAGCCGAATGTAATTTTAGATATTTCTGTTCTCACGCATGTTTCCGTGAACGCGACTATAGAATATAATTATGCTGTAATTTAATGCTTGACTTTCTGAAAATCAATCATAAAATTTCCAGACATTTTTATAAAAGGTCCGAGCGATAAAGACCGTGTATTTTCCAAGACGAAAACAGCACCGAGAAGTTAATAGAAGAAATATAAATTTAACGCGCGATCAAACTACTGCAGTTTCAAAAACAAACGAAAAGTGGGTTCAGTAATTTCGTGGATAAAAGTGTACCGCGCCAAGGAGGTTAATAAAACTATACAATTTCATCAATGTCTCGATGTAGAAGGAAAAACGGACAAGAAGTTTTCCGATGTTTTTAACGAAGCATCTTCAATAGAAAGTAATAAAAATGCTATGATATTAATTGATCCGTTGATGGACTAAAAAGAAAACGGAAACACGGGTGGCAAAATTTTATGTGTATTATCTACTGATCATTGGTTCAACTGGTTTAATTAATTTTTAATTACATTGAACATTTCTACCAACTTTAACCCTCTGTCTACCGTAAGAAAAACTCATTATCTACCGTACTTGTTCCAATGTATATTCCAATAAAATATACAGTATATTTATTCACTTTGAACTTATATATTTAATAATTTTACAAGTATTAGGTCATTAAGTATGAAACGTCCGATTTGAGTCCGAAAGTTTGGTTTATTATATCTCGGGCAAGAAATAATATAACTAATCAAAATATGCACCGAAACTATGAATACAACGTTGCCATTTTAACGATTGGTTATTAATACCGCTGGCGAAAAAATCTGGAGAGCAGTTGGTGATGAAATCCCGAAAGGCATTTTCCACACCATGTTGGGAATTAAATATTTTTCCTTGCAAAAAATTGTCCAAAGCTCGGAAAAAAATGGTAATCGGTTAGGGAGAGATCTGGCGAGTACGGTGGGTGACAAAGGGTTTTCAGGTACAGTTTCTGTAGTTTAAGTAACGTCGATCTTGCAACGTGTGGTCAAGTATTGTCCTGCAAGAGGATTGGTCTGTCCCTGTTGACCAATCTCGGCTGTTTAATTTGCAACTGCCTCATCATTTCTTCTGACTGTTCACAGTAAAGGTCCGCCGTTATCGATTGCCCAGGTCTCATAAAACTATAGTGTATAACACCCGCGCTGGACCACCAAACAGACACCATTAGTTTTTTTTTGGTGTATACTCGGCTTTGGGGTGTGTTTTGGCGTTTCATCTTTGTCCAACCATTGTGCCGAACGCTTGCGATTAACGAAAAGTATCCACTTTTCATCGCACGTGACTATTCGGTGCAAAAATGGATCGCCTTTTAGTCTTGATACCAAAGAACAGCAAGCCTCGAAGCGTTTCCGTTGCTGACGCTCGCTCAACTCATACGGAACCCACCTATCCAGCTTCTTTACGTTTCCGATTGCTTTCAGATGACTTAATATTGTTGGGATGGTAACTTCAAACCTTGCTGCTAGTTCACGCGTCGTTTCAGATTGATTTGCTTCCACTACAGCTTTCAGTTGGTTGTCATCCATCTTGCTCTCAGGCTGTGGTTCATTTTGAAGATCAAAATCTCCAGATCGGAATTTTTCGAACCATCGACGTACTGTACGTTCGTTAGCTATATCCTTGCCAAACACTTCGTTAACATTTCGGCTTGTCTGCGCTGCATTAGTTCCACGACGGAACTCATATTCGAAAATAACTCGCATTTTTGTTTTATCCATGGCTTACAATATTTAACTTCCAGAGAACAATACGATAGACTATTAAAAACAAAAGAGTGCATCTGAAAGCCAGATGGCGTACCTTCTCAATGCAAAAAAAAAGAAAGGACGAAGTGAAATATCGGATATATCTGGCATCAAACTTGAGGGTTTAGGTAAACGGACATTTCATACTTAATGACCTAATAATATCTTTGTATTACGTATTTTTGGAGTAGGTACATAATGTAGATCCCAAGAATTTTAAGTTTAACACGTTCACGCCGGAGTGATCCACCGGTGGGTCACGTTTGCCTATTTCGTGGGGCGGCGTGACCCACTGGTAGGTGGTCACGCTTAACTATCACGTGGGGCAACGTATATCGCAGGTGGGTCACTTGTTTTCAGAAAATAAGTCGAGATAAGGAGTCCAGTTTCACACGAACAAACGTAAATATTTGCCCCGGTGTGAACGTGTTAAATAACCGCAGTATCTACATACAGTTGGGTCCAATAGACCCGCTTGGTAGACAGAGGGTTAAGCGATATAGATAGTCGATGATATAGCACATCTAACGCAGAGAAATATATCGGTCTAATGCGTAATAATAGTACACATGGCAAGAATATAAGTAACAGTACAATGTGTGCTAATACAACGTAGAAGAGTACTACGAGAGGCAATATAATGTGCACCAATACCTCGCATGACAATATAACAAGTAACAGTACTACGGATGGTAATAATGCGCGTGGCATAAATGAGTAGCAACAGTTTGCATGGAAATATTACGTGTAACAGTACCACTTGTGACAATATAATGAGTAGCAGTATCCTGTGTGGCAACATAACGCGAAACGGTATCCTGCATGGCAAGGTAACGCGTAACAATACTATTGCAGTGTAATGTGCTACAATATGACTTAAGGTAATGTACTCGTCGTAATACAATGCGTGTTAAATACAATGTGCCAGCATGTATACATAATCAATAAAGTACAGAATAATTTTTGGAATAATATCTCTGCCATTTTAACTTATTCGTATAATTTTAACCGTGATCGGAATTTTCATTTCTTAATTATTTAATTGAAGTAAATTAGTAATTTCGATTCACAGTGATCGTTGTATGGACGAATTTGTTAAATTTGGAAATTGAATATGAATGTTAATTATCAGTAATTAAGTGTTTTCACTTAGTTCGTGTGTCCATTTTCATCGCAACGGTTAACGTTTTAATTAGTATTTTATAGAGAATAACTCACTAACCGATTTTGTGATTGTTGAAAACATTCAAAACAAGTTTTGAATAGTTATTTGCACTAAATATTAAGAGATGTAAATTGTATTAATTATTCACCAATATTGCCGAATAGACAGCCAGCTGATGTTTTCTGCAACATGCATTTTCAGTGACGCATTCGCCAAAATGTAATTAAAACAAAGGGATAAATTAAATTTGCACCGTTGGCGAAAATAAAATTGATGAGGTTAATTAAAACGGTCGTGCCAACTGCGTGCCGGGTAGCATGCGTCATATGCACTAAATAAATAAAAGCACATGTTCGTAAATTAATGATGAAATTGTCTTTCATGCTTTTACATCATCCTCTCGGTGATGAATTCATGAATCATTCGTGACAAAAGATCGACGAACATACTTCTAGATTAAATGCATTTTTAAAATGTTTCTCAATTTCTACATCGTTCAATTTATTATTCAATTAAATCCCCTACTATTTAAAATTTTTGTAAAAATGGTTCGAAGAATGAATATTTCCCTTCTACAATGTTTATATGTTAAAGAAATAACATACAATTTTATTTTTAAATGCGTATATTCAGATGTAGCGTAGGCTTCGCTTGCATGAAAATATGTATTTGCAATTTACTATGTAAAACAAATTTTGACAAAAGTAATCTTTCGCATTTTTATACTAGAGTAACAAAAAATCATTGTCTTAAATACTAATTCGTTTTAAGTGTAAAATAATAGTTCAAAATGTTGAGATAATGTATAATCCTATAAACGACAAAATGACGAATGTAAAAAGAAAACCTAACATATAATCGTGCACAATATCAACATATGATTTTATTAGACATTTGGTTTTAATGCTCTCCAAACAATTAAAATTAATATTACCATAATTAATGAAACAACATTACGTTATATTAGGTAAATAGATATAACATGCATAGATACAATTTTCTTAACATTCTTTTATATTTTCGACATTCTTTTATACCGTGTCGCGATTTTTATATATTTTTTATCTCTATTGTCTTAAAATTACTTTGAATTTTTGAATCCTCGCACTAAATATTATTATTCTCCATTTTTTACTTATTTTTTCATGTAAAATCACCCTATTTTCGTTCGTATCTTCAGTTATCGAACACCCAATGTATATACTTTTCGTATTTTTCAGAGTCATTATTAATTGCAATTCTAACTTTCCATTAATTAACTGAATCAATTTCATAATTAATACTTATTGACCTGTGCATTTCACTCCTTAACCGCACATCACAGGGAACCAAATATCTCTTTATACAAGTTATAAATTCAAATGAGTGAATCAAGTAGGTAAAACAGCTCCTTTGCTTCACGAGCGCTGCTGGCGTCTTTGTTTAACTTCTGGAACGCTGAAGTAGGTACTTTACAATTTAAATAAGCATATTTAAATTCACATGAGACACTTGGTCTGTTGGCCCACTAGTAATAAAATATACCTGCATTTTGATGGTCCAAATATCTTCATTCCAAATACAAATGTATTTTGGTATAATCCGTAATCTATAAATGTATAAATGAATTGGAACTATGATACAAATGACAATTTCATAGAATTCGTGTAATTTGATTTTAAATTTGTAATGACGTAACTAATAATTTTCGCATACTTTCAATGTAGCAAAGTTGTACCACCTTACACAGTCATTACCTGTTTATAAAACAGGACACTAAGTTTGCAAGAAAAATTGATGTGATTCAATAATGTTTATATTTTCAAATATACGTAGTTTTAGGTTTTCTAAGTGCGCGCGAATGGTTGAGTGCGAGGGAATCGGAGAGGGAGAAAGAGAGACGGAAAGGGACTACAGTGAATCCTCCCACAGTGCAACAGAGGTCGGAATCGAAACTGCTCACTGTGAGCATAGGAGAAGCGAAATTTAATACTCGGCGGCTATCCCTTGCTGGGGTGATCCCCCTCGGAATCAGTCAAGCGTTAAACACGATCGGTTACCGAAACGACCGAATATCGGTGAGACACATACTAATGCAAGCGAAGAAAAAGATTGCAATTTTCTTATTTCCTATTATTTTTTCATGAAACTTGTACCATCGTATTCGTCAGGTTTTTCTGATTAAAATGACACCAAACATGATGTAATTATGTTAATAATTACGTACGTAACGGGTGATTAAAGTTTTTAACGTGAAAGAGGACGGCGAGTGGAAAAGACAGAGAGGCAGAAGGTTGAAGCGTTCGGCAAACATGAAAGACTCCTACATGTTCTGTCTTTTAAATTCAAAAATCAAAATTCTTTATTTTTGGTTTTTCGTGAATGAAACCTTTGCCATCGTATTCGTCTCGTTTTTCTGATTAAAATGATACTAAACACGATATAATTACGATCATAATTACCCGTATAACAAGCTATAAAAGTTTCGGACTTTAGAATCTAAGGAATTCGTATCTCTGCCGTAAATGTAACGTCTGAAACTTGTATGGCTTGTTACACAGGTAATTATGATCGTAATTATATCGTGTTTGGTCTCATTTTGATCGGAAGAACCTCACGAATATGTTAAAAAAATTTGCAGTCAAAAAAATATAAATATTAAAAAATTATATTGGTAAATTTGGAACTGGAGATCTGTCGGCCCGCATCAAAGAGACCGCGGCGAGTATCGTATTATACTTGGACTGGCTCGAGCGAGGCGAACACAGGCAGAGCAATGACGCACGCATAGGCGCAGGAAGAGACGTCTTACACTGTGAGAGGGAAACAAGTGTCGCACTGTGGGAGGATTTACTGTAAACGTGCGGAAATCAGTGGAAGTAGAGTTGCAAGTAGAATGAGAATCAGAAGCAGAATTAGTAGAACAGGTTGTCTGAGAAGTAAAATTGTACAGCGACAATATACAGTCGTGGAGAAAATTAAGTGGATAGGTATCATAAATAACAAAAGGCAAATTTAATCAACTAATAATGCCTATAAATCAAAACTTTATTGTACAATTATATACATTAAATAAATGTTTTTTCAAGTCTACAAAAATATCTCACGTTCTAAATTTAAAATTTATTTAAAACATTGTAATAAAACAAAACATTTTTTTACATTTCTACAATGTCCACTTAATTTTGTCCATGAGTGTATATGTTACAGTGAAAGACCGAAATTTGGAGAATGTCGACTTTCACCGGTGAATGTCAACATTCACATGGTTGCTTGGTGTATGTCCGAAATATTTGCTAAATACCCTTATTTCGGACTTACACCGGTAAATGTCGACATTCACCATGCACTAGTGGTGAATGTTGAACATGTCGGAGATTTATATTTTCTTCTCCGTAATTCAGTCGCTATAAAACGTCACAAGGGTGACACAACTTTTTCGCCTCTCTTTCTGAGGGGAGTGACCAAGAATTTAAAACACACAGTACATTCTAAATGAGAAAAAACTAACTCAACTTAATCTTTTTAATTTTTCAAGAAAAAGATCACGATTTACTGCAGTATCCGTTCAGTATAAATTACGGTATCGGAACAAAAAAATTAAGAAAACGTTGCTCGCATAAGACTGACAAAGCTGACTGACTCTCAGCAGAACTGAGGATTTGGCGGAAGAGAGCCAGTCACTCTTTTTTGTACCTCCACCAGAGCATGTATGTGATTGTCGACATACACTGGTGACGGTCCGAATGTACAAAAATGTAATGAAATAGTCGATCTTTCACCGACATATTTGGTATATGTTGACATTCACCGGTGAAAGTCGGCATTCTCCAATTTCGGTCTTTCACGGTAACATATATATAACGACTCATTTTTTACTTTGGGATTATCTCCTTCTTTTTCCTCCCCAACAGCAGAGATACAAAATTTTGATAAAAATTTGATTTCATCATAGTTTTTCCTCCAACAAAGATGGCAACGGTACAGAGTTGCATCGAGAATTGGGAAACGTCTTTAATACTAGCTGGAAAATCTTTACAACAGAAGAATGCAAGAAAATTCGAGGAAAGAAAAAGTTTAGCGTTGGCCACCGCCATTTTTTTGTTAAGAACCCTCGAGGGAAGCGGTTAGGACAATAGACAGTTCGTGGGCCATGCTGGCTAAGGAGGTCCTAAGGCTAGACGTGCCCTTTTCCGGTCATACTTTCTGTAAACCGTCTTGACGGCAAGAAGAGAATTGTATAATTGATCAGAAATGTTGTTTTCATTTAACATTTCAGGAAAGTATTAGTTAATAGGGAAGAACTGGCACAGAAGTAACGGCGTCATGGAAGTAACACCTTTTCTCCGCTTCCACAAACGTTGTTAGACATTTATTTTTCATAGTTGCATATGTATGATTTCTATTTTATTCTATTGATCAATAACGTGCCATAAAATGAGTCGCATATAGAGGTCAACCTAAATGGATATTTCAGATCGCTCCAGTAAATTTCTACCATTTCGCCATTCTTGTTAATATTCATAGTTAAACTATTCATATTAAATCAATAATTTATTCTCAGAAGAATAGAATTTTCATGAAGAACAAATTATTGCTCTTAGATAATTTCTTCAACGTTCTTAGATAACATCTTTACAAGTTTCTGTAGTTAATGTTAATAAATCATGTACAGTTTTCAGATTATTAGACTTCTGTTTTGGAAAACACGATTGGGAATGAAAGTAACATATTCAAATAGGGTGAAAGAAGACTTTACCAAGGGTGATCTATTATATGTGTCAAACACTGAAATCGGGCATAAATAAATATACTACATATACAATACCAAAAAAATACTCGAACCTAGTTATGCATTCTATCTTTCATTCTTTAAATGTACGGGTATTATTTTTATTGTTATTTAAAATATAGTATGCTTATTCAAACGTTTCTTTTACTATTTTTTATAATAAAAATTCTATTATGCATTAGAGAATGGTGCACATTTGTGGCGTGCGTGTGTCCGAGTGGCGTGCATTTCGATTATCGATCGGACTAATCGATCGCAACATAACCTACTCACCTACAATGCAATAATAACACTTAGATTGGTCAAATATGTAAAATAAAGTTACTAGTCAACATTATAGTACATGTAGTCAAATATTGAGAGTTAAGAATTACACGCGGATATTCTATTACTCAAGATGTGTGTATATATCTGTAGGTAGCGGAAAAAATAGATTATAAGAAACAGCGAAAAGAAGACCGTTGCGAGCGGCAACGGTTAGGATAAGAAAAAAGCGGAGAAAGAACTTGTACATATAAGATAGTTTTTAGGATGCGTGCAAAAGTCGCTCACTGTGTCAACGGCACAGGTAATAAACATTGCTGGAAGGTGAGTGACCGCGGAAGTAAGAATCAGAGAGAGAGAATGAGTGTGCGAGAGAGAAGGCGAGGTAAAGGGCGATAACCGCCGAAAATCTATGTAGTAGCGAATGTGTGCGAGAGTGAATATATAAACATGCGTGCGACAAAAGAGGACATTGTATTAGAAACCGAGAGTTAGAGTGTATCAGAGAGAGTAACAGAGAGATAGAGAGAAGTTTATAGAGAGAAAATTGAGAGAAAATAAAGAGTTAAGTAAATTCAGACCACGTTTTCTTAACAGAATCCAAAAAATATCCCTACATATCTAACCGAGGGTTAAGAACTTTCAAGTTACAACATTTGATGTCTGAAATTTTAGAATAATACTAATTACAACAAACACATGGTGCCTAAACCAGAAAAGGTTATATTTTAAAATACGTTATGGTTATAATTACAAAGCGTGTAACGAGAGTATCAGTGTTCCTGTCTGTTCCGTCGCACATGGAACACAATACGCGAGGATTTCCAAAGGGAGTTTATGACGGTTCTTCTACGAAAAGCTATTTTTGAGATACACACTTTTTGCTGTACCGTAATATTCATTTACCTTTTTTCGATAATAGAGTTTATATTTTAATCGTCGTTTAGTTCTCAATAGCTACGCTCATGTCATAAACTCGACTTTTCCCAAATGGTAATTTAACGATTCGCAAACCTAACAGGACTTGGCCTTCGAGGGCCTACCTGGCGGGAAAGTCCCAAACGCGGTCGGCCTTTGGGGGTTCTCTCGATCGCGGAGGTGTCGCTCCCACCCTCTTCCTAAAAAGGCGCGTCCAGGGCGCAAAAGAGGGTGGACACAAGTCCCGAGGCATGTTGATTGGAAAATAACGTTCCGAATGAGGGCCAATCAGCATGCCTCAAAAAACTTCCAACTTTCGCGGAAGTTGAGACGAGAGCGACACACCAGAATCAACCAAAACTTCAAACGATACGGAAGTTTAGAATCAAATAGTACTTCAAGCGTTGCGGAAGTCAGAATTATACAAATCGTCAATCGTTTCGGACGAACAAGATCTTTATTCAAATATATCGCCTTCATCACCATCTTATCGTGCCAACGTTCGGACACGATTTTTCAACTACTGTTCATAAGATTAGTTTCTTTTGAACAGAACCGCGTCCGATTAAATTTGTACCACATGCGAGAATAAAACATTTTTATCGTGACGCAGTGCTGATATTCGTACGTCCGTCAGCACACTGTCACATGTTAAAATATAAATTCGTACTCAATCGTTGCCGCACCCAACTATCTATACTAATAAACAAACTTGCAATTACAATCGGTCACAACATCGTTCATGCGGCGAAACTAATAATCCTTGCACGAAAATGTTTTCTACTCGTGCATTGCTGCAGCGAATGGCCGACACTTTTATAGCCAAGGTGCTTCGACCGCGGTTTAACGCTCGTCTCCGCCTTGAATTATATTTACGGAGTTAACTTGGAGGGTTTTATCGCCGACCTTTCCAACGTCTCCACTAAACGATGACACTCTTTATTACTCTGCCGCGTTACAGAGTCTAAGCAGCAGGCTAGCAAGAGCGCCGCTACGGTGTTTGACCAGCACGCGAGCTGCACTACTTCGAGGCAGTGGATAAGCTCCAACAAAAGTCGGCCACGAATAAATCAGGCAACTTTTCGCTTTGAAATCGGCGAAACGAGCATTCCTACGAAGGAAGGAAGCCACCAACAGTATTTTTGGAGCTGATTTACTGAACCCACCTTGTATCGAACTGCATTATTTTCGTTTTTGACCGTTTCTCGCAACGCATGTTTATCAATCTACGTGCCTGCTGTTCGCTGCAAAAAGTACAGTAGCTGCACCTAATATGAAATTCTTGATATTGAATATTTGTAGAAAATGAAAACATGCTATTTTTTTGACGAAATGAACGTGAAAAGGCGTAAAGGTCAAAAAACATTCGCGTATTATCAGTTAATCCTTTGCACTATAATTTGCTCGGTAAATATGTCAAACGTAACTAACTATTAGGTTGTTGCAATTTAAATGACCGTTTGTTCACACTTGAAACTTTCCGCATTTGTAGATCAATTTTTTTTCGACAGATCACGGTGAAGTTGTATAATATCAAAAATACATGACCGGTACGTGACTTAACGTACATAACCTTATTGAATATTTACACTGTACGTGAATCAAAATCGATTTTGTTTTCACCATGGAGAAACAGAATATTCGTACAATTTACTTGTACGAGTTCAAACTTGGGCACACTGCGTCTGAAGCCGCTGAAACCATAAATGCTGTAGGAAATTATGGAATAAAGAAAGAAAAGAATTTAATACTTTGTAATGAAACAGAGAAAAACTAAATAATAACTGTTATTTAAACAAATAAACTGTTTGTTGAATTTTTGCACGGTACGCTCACCGGCTTTTCACGCACTCTCGCTTTGTCTATATAAATCTCTTTCTTCGGTACGCTCACCGTCACGTCTAACTACCTATTCTCCTGATTACCGTCTGCCCGATTTCCCGCGAATTCGAATCGGAGCACGCACTCATTATCTCCCCCCCCCCCCCCTCTCTTTCTCTCTCTCTTTCCCTCTCTCTCTCACACACACCTTATTACTCCGTCATACACACTATTCGCTTAAATTCTTACAATGCTGCCTTTGGTGAAGGTACAGCTAACGATCGGACCATTTGGCGTTGGTTTGAAAAATTTCGTTCCAATGACATGAGTCTACAAATTGAGCCTCGTGCTCATAAGTCAGCAGCTATAGAAAATTCAATTGTAAAAGAGATAGTTGAAAGGGATTCTCGATTAACTGTTCGGGAAATCGCGAAAACAACCAATATACACTATTCAACTGTCTCCCGCCATCTGAAAGCCTTGGGAAGAATGGAAAAGTTAGATAAATGGGTCCCACATGAACTGACTGAAAGAAATAAAGTGCACCGTCTAGAGATCAGTTCTTCATTACTTTTTCGACAGAATAATGAAAACATATTAAACAGTATAATTAACTGTGACGAAAAATGGATTCTCTGCGATAATCGACGACGTTCTGCAAAGTGGCTGGATGCAAATGAAACTCCAAAACATATGCCGAAACCGAACCTTGATCCGCGTAAAACATTGGTGTCTCTATGGTGGTCAGCAAAGGGTGTTGTGCATTATTCGTTTGTAAAACAAGGTGAAATCATAAATGCTGATGAAATTAATATAATGTGAGGAAATTAATATAATGTACGAAAACCTACGCGTTCGGCAACCGGCATTAGTCAATGGACGTGGTGTATTATCGCTCCACGATGATGCTAGGCCCTATGTTGCAAAATAAACCATAAAAAAATGAGGAGAATTGAAGTGTGCAATTCTGCCTCATCCGCCTTATTCTCTTGATCGATCACCTAGGAATTACGATTTTTCCAAGAACCTAGATGCTTGTCTTGAAGTGGAAAAATATTTAAAGAGGAATGTACTGCAAACACTGCAGTTGTCGACTTTAATGCCTCTCGTGCATAAGTTTTCCTTGAGAACAAATCGGTTTAGCACCAATGCTTAATATTAGAACAATGAACATTGAATATGAACTTGCCTTTAGACCGAAAATGAGTTGCAAAAATGCAAAGATAAACAATGGAAAATATAGAAACATTCTTCACATGTCTCTTTAATACAGAAATGCTACGTTCCAATGGTCATTTTTAAATTTTTAGATTTTGTCCAATAATACCGGATTAAAGTAGATCTGTAATGCGAAAGTGTAAATAATTCGTTGAAAATCTTTCAAAATCAAAATTCGTTGACGTGTAAGAAGTTGAAAAGTTAATGTAAAAAATATTCATTTCAATTGAACAATACATAAAGTAATAACGAGACATTAATTAAACTAAAATCACAGCACTCTGAAATGAAATCATAACTCAAAGGATCATTGTGATTATTTTAAAAGTTTGACTTTAAAACATCATGTAACCAGTTGACGCTTTTAAATTTGAAATTTGAAAAATTTTTAATTTATGAATTTGTGAAATAGAACGTCTGCAATTTTAAAGACCTACATTGCTACAAAATTATCATCTTTTATGACCCGAGATCAATTTGACCCACTGACGTTTCAAATGTATTGCCTCCTCTGACACACTTAAAGCGCAGTATATCAAACAATTGTCCTGACAAGTTCACTAGTTGGCTCTGTACCAATCGCATTCCCCAGTTTCTTAGGAACACCCTTTCATCCTGTCCTCTGTCCTGTAAGAGGTTCCTATCGTTGTTCTCTGTTCTTCCTATTGTTTCATTCCTTTTTGTATTCAGATCCATTGAGATAAAATGGCTAACTTTATTTTTGGCACGTTTGAAACCTCTTAGATTCAAGTTTAGATAAATTGAAACGCTACGTGGCCCTCTTTTGCAAAATTAACATTTTGGAAGGTCGGCAAGGAGCGTAATATTTTATTCATGATCTGCACTCTTTAATAGAACGTAAAATAGAAATCGTGGAATACTTCATAGATAATTAGGCTAATAAAATCGATTTCTTAATTAAGGGATAGTTCTATTGAAATTGCTTGACTAATAGCAATAAATACTGTTTTCCTTCTACGTTTATTGCATGCAATTTATTGATAATTGAACTCTTAAATTTACTGAAAAGTTAGTTGAAAAATTTGTCATTCAAAATATTAATAAGTAATTAGCTCCCGTTAAAATATTTTGAAATGTAATATAGATGTAGCCAATGTTGTTTATCAGTATCAAGTGTAAAGAATAAAATATTATGTTAAGATGCCCAAACTATATGTTCAAAGTTGAATTTATAGTGTTATCTTACTATAATTATAATAACTATACATATAAGCTACACTGCGGAATAAAAAATAGCACATTTTACGTTTTATTTCATGTACTATACTGAAAAGTGTAAGCATATATATAATATATCTTATTTTATCACTGCCATATTATCCATAATTAGGATTCTAATAAAGTAATAAAATCTATAGACCATAGGCGTTACGATACCCCATAAGACACTCTAAAGAACAGAATTACAATAAAATTTAATACCATAGTATCGCAAATAATTAATATTACACTTAAAAGTTCTAACTATCCGAAAAAAGAGAAAAGATGCTTATAGTTTATACTTTGACTTTTTTTATGGTATACTTAAAATATTATTATTCATTAAACTTTGATGAAAGTGCATTGAAACATTAAATTTTATAAATAATTAACAGATTCGGCAATACGCGTAGGAGGCACTGAACTCATCATTTATCTTATAACTTCAGTTTGGTCTCTTGATGTATCTAAGATTTGTATCTTTATATGTATTACTTAAAAGTGGACATCACGTAATTCTTCGTGAAAAATGTAACAAAAAACATATAATCAAATTTGTTAATTTTTGGGTTAGTTGTCGAGAAATTTGAGTTTAAAAATCTACTGTTCCATTACTATTGTAGCAACGTTATTTAGTGTCAAATGACGTAAACGCATATTGTGGTTGTAAACCATGTCTGTATGTGTATACAGGGTGTCCCAAAAGTGTTGAAGGAGCCGGAAATGGGAGTTAGGTGGGGTCATTCTTAACAACTTTTTCATTTGCAAAAATGTCGTATGGGGCTTCATTTTTAAATTATTAACAAAAAACACCGACCAATCAGAACGTGAGAATCGCGCGCTACGCGATTCGATCGCGACCACGGCCAATTATAACTCGCACCTACACTTCTGACTCCGAGCGCGCGCGATTCTCGTGCTTTGATTGGTCGGTGTTTTTCGTTAATAATTTAAAAATGAAGCCCCATACGACATTTTTGCAAATCAAAAAGTTGTTCAGGATGACCCCACCTACCTCCCATTTCCGGCTCCTTCAACACTTTTAGGACACCCTGTACAGTACGTGAATGCTATTAGCATGAAGTAAACAGAAACAAAATTTTCAGTGAAAAGAATTTTACCTTTTTCAATTGCGACATTGTTGAAATTGTGAGTGTTGTCACACACATAAGTAGTTATGTCTGGCTAGTTATCATCCGAACATGTATCATACCTTCAGTAACGTGTTTTAATTTCACAGTTTCTTACGTGCGTAATTAATTTCTTATATTAATTGGTCGTCACTTTCGGCATGTTTACTGTATACTATTTCTTTAACGTATCCCCATAAACAAAAGTCTGTGAGTATAAAATCTAGGGACCTCGAAAGTCAGTGATGTAGCTTCCAAATAATGACAGAAAAAGCATCGTTGTAACATCACAGGAACAGCAATAAATTTTCAAATTTGATTTTCTTAAAAATTAAACCAAAAATCAAAATATGTTATTCTATATTTTTCCCTTAATTTTTCACGAGGACTTATTTTATTCTCTATATTCTATAAGCGATGTTCGCTTTTACACCTTACTCGGCCGGACCCCACATAATCACTGCATAATTTTAATAGTAACGTAATTATGACTATACTATCGATCATCAATCACTGTGTACAATGAACCTTGTTAGAAATCCAGAAGTTACCTTCGTGGCAAATTTATGTTTTATGACATGGTGTTAAGGGCAACATACCCTTACACTTACAATAGAATTTGAATTTCTATATAGCTATTAGCAATAAGGCTGTCGTCCCATCGAAGGGTTCGCGGACCGTTCCGTGGCAGCCATAAACTCAGGAAGCCATAAAGACCCGCGCGTTTTCTATGTAGTTTTCCAGTCATTGTTTGCATTTTGTCGCCAGATTAATATTTTACCTTTGGAGCCCGTTATTTCTATCATTGTTAGTTAAAGTCAGCGCGCTTCTTGATCTTTATTACCTGCCGCGGACCATGTGCAAAACTTGGAATATTGGCGAGTGGAAGGTGCCCGAGTAGGGCGTAAACCTTGCGTCCCTTCCACAAAGTACATTTTTAGGTAGCCAATTATAACAAGTCACCCCCGTCGGGTCTACCCGACCGAGGTGACATCGAAGAGATATCGTAGAATCTCGACTAGTTGGAAAAGTCGGTTGACACAAATAGATAGTTGGAGATACATAGTTGATAATGAATAGTTGGGAAGTTGAATTTAGTAATTGAAGAGTTGAATCGTGGAAAGATAGTTGGATTGTAGTTGAAATATAGCATAGTTGAAAGAAAGGTAGAATAGATAGTTGATTTGTATAGCAGTTACACATAGTTGGCATTGTAATTTGTATAGTCCCGATTACAACGGGTAGTCCTTCGAGATTGTTATAATAAACTTAGTCGACACACCACGTGCAATATTCAACAAAGCTGGAAAGAATTTATTTTCTCCCACGAGCGTTAACATATGGTATAAAGATATTGTTTCTTATAGTGTTAAACTGCTGGGTCTCATTTACAGAACTTCAAAGATTTTTAAAACTACTAACATTTTCAAAACACTATATAGTCATATAGTTTAACCTATTTTAGAATACGGATGTACAACTTAATCTCCCTACTATGGCTTGCTGCCAGTCTTATACCGTTTAATTCTTACAACTGTGATTTAAAGTTTTGTGGCGCCCTTGACACCACACATGTCGTTACCTTTTTTTCTGTTTGTCTCGATCTTTTCTGTTTTCTAAAGTTTCTAAAGTTTCTTTCTGTTTCCTATCCTCTTTAGATTTACACTCTCTAATTGTTCATGTTTGTACAGGGTCTCGCCGGGGTCTGGTCAGTGTCAACTCTTAGGTCCTTGCGAACCTCTTCACTATCCTTTTTTTTACGACTCTTCTCCGCTGTGACTCTCCTTTTCTGAATTTCTCAACGATTTTCTCAGTCTTTTCCCACGTTCTCAGTTTTCTCTCTCTCTAACTATTTTTCTTTTCTTTTTTTCAACGAGTTTTCGTGGAGGAGAAGTAACCAGCGGGTAATCAGTGGGATTTAGTTTTTCATACGAGCAACATCGAGTAAAATACGCATACCCGTCGTGGATCTTAGAATAAATACATTGAAAAGCGGAGTTACGCACACGCATTATTATTAACCATACTCATAATCCCACATTTTAATAAATTAAACCTACAAACACTACCTAACAGAAGAATAATGCTCGATGTTATATTCTCTTTAACAATCATCAAAGGTACGATATCTTTCTCGATGATAATCCAGCTTTTCTTTTTGAATATACCCTTAACTTGTCTAAGAAACTACACATAATTCGTAATGAACAACGTCGCACTAGTTGCATAAATCGAATCGGAAATTATATTATCTCTATTCTATACTGATATACACTCCCGGACAAAAAGATAGCACGCGTGTGCTATATAAATGTATATAAATGTATATACTTTTGTTTCATTAAACATATAGCTGTGTTATATGAAATATATATCTTTATTTTTCAAGTGTGCTATCATTTTGTCTGTGTCAAATTATGTGTTTTCCTTCCAACTCAGAGAACTCATTGAGGTAAAGTCAATCTATGTTTTGTTTACATATTCACGAAAGCTATATTTTCAATGTATTTTAACATTTTCACGCTAGCATAATTCTAACACGAGAAATTAAAGATAGCACACGCGTGCTATCTTTTTGTCCGGGAGTGTATCCATGAACTCCATAGCATGCTTAAAACACTCGTTAGTTAGCCACCTGCAAATCATAGGTATTTAATATTTTCATGTTGACATGCGGGATATAAATTTTACATATTATATTTAATATTATGTTATACCCTAGTTTTTCCTTTCATCGTTTTTTTATTTAGATTTTATTTTTTAATTTCTTTGTCCTACTTGATATTGTAAAACCGTAAAACTCGTCAAATCTTCTACTCCATATTATTCTTCTTCTTGTATAAAGGAGATTATCCCGTAAGTAAGTAAACGAATATACATAAATAAAATTTCATTATTCAAAAAAGATTTAATGCACTGTATTTCTTTTAGATACAGGTTTTAAACGAACCTTAATATTTACGCCGTTCTTCAATCAATGTGTACCTCAAAAAATGACTACAATTTTTTCTGGACCGTCCGATAAAATACATTCGATTAAAGGCGCTCACGTTCGAGCTCAATTTTCTCGCGAGAAAATAACGTACCAACGGACGATTTTTCTCGCGCGGGGAAAAAAAGAAAAGCGAAGACCTCGAAGAGCGCGTCTGGCGTGGGTTCGTGTAATACGTTCGCCGACAAATTGAACAAGCGCCGGTGAAGATCGTGGAAGCGGCTTCCCTCCCAGGACAGACAAAGCGATCTCTGTTAATTGAAATGCAGTTTGTGCGCAATCAACACTTCATCTCTTGAATTCCATTTCCTATTGTGATTCCTTGTTTGAGCTACAACGCAGCCATGGCAGTGTCTGCGTGCAGTAAGGAGCAGTTAGTATAGATTGACAAGCCAGCACCTGCTAAGATTGATTAAAATCCTACTTCGGGATTAGTCGGTACATGACTATAATTTTAGAGTGGAAATAAATCAGGTTGCAAGTGTTGAAGCTGGAAAAGCAATACTTTATTTAGCAAAACCTTATCGCTAACAGGTACTGGAACTTGTTTACTTATAAAAACTATGAATAATTGTAATAACATTTCCATTCGCATGTGATGCCAGCATTTTTTATGGTTACACTAATCGTCGGACACAGTAATGCCCCTGTATTTGTTATTGTATACAGAAATGGATGATTTATATACATATGCTTATTTTACGAAAACATGAATTATTTACTGTAGCTTGAAAATATTTACACGATTTTTTCCGACAATAACAATTCGATATGGAATACATTTTGCACGGCAGACTATCACATTTTTACGCCACATTAATGTTTCACATGTTATGAAAAATAAAAAATGGTGTTAGTGTATGTTGTTTGTTCTTCGGGATTCAACTTAATGAACCACAAAGTAGTTAGGTTGTGGAATCAGTGAATCCACTCGGAAGACAAATTAAAAAAACAACTGACGAGGGTAAAATGTTTGTGCTTTATGAAAACTAAGAACTTGATATAGCACTTAAGAGAAAATAGTAACACCTCCTTTCATCGAAATTCTATGTGAGACGCTCGTACACAAAATAAATCTGTCCCGATAGATTAATGAGGGGTGAAAATACGACATTTTGTTTGAAATAAGTTGTTCAACTAAATATTAAACCAAAAACAAATTGTTCATAAATTTTTAATCTACAATGTTCATCTTTCTGTAAAATAAGTAATATAATATTTAAATTAACTCCTTCTGTGCGAAACAATGAATAAATAAAAGTTATATCACGTTGTCCGAATATTTATGTGAATAACTGTAAACAAACCTTTCATAAATATAAACCAGTTTTTGAAATTATACAAAGTAAAATAAACCCACGTCTGATTTCAATAACGTTGAAGTATGTTATTAAGGTCATAATTCTGAACAACTTTTTCCTATATACAGATACGATAGGCGGTCTCTTAGTTTTCGAGATACTCGCAACAATATACTTACCGCTATGTTTATTGAATTTTATATATTTTATAAGACATCTTCAGAAATTGAAGGGAAATATTTATAGTATTTATTTATCATGAACATATATTTTACAAAGTGAAAGCGCTTGGTCGGAAGTCGCTGTTCCTAATCTAACCGCATAAAGAACATACACCAACTTATAGTTTTGAATACATTTAAATAAAACTAGAAATAGGGTAAATTGCGAGGTCATGGGTACACAGAGAGAAGCTCACACTTTTAGCACGTTGACTGCCTAATGAATGCGATTGAAAATTGCATTTGTTACTATTTTCATTTTGAACAAACCTTACCAAATATGTTCACGATACGTTGTTATATTTGTTTTTCAAAGTTCCAAGTAACTAATACGATTATTTACAATTAGGAAAGTGAACGAATTTTGAATCATATGGCTATTAAATCTGCATAGAAATTTGAGTGTCAGCCACATATGGGTAACATGTGAGTCAATCTTCATATTAATTTTCTCGTGTATCTGTTTAAAATATACAGGGTGGTTGGTAACTGGTGGTACAAACGAAAAGGGTAATGTACAAACACTGTAGATCGTTGTCTCAAAATAAGATTTTGCGTAAAGCATTTTGTTATTGGTTGCTTCAACAGCATGCCAACAATGCAGAATTTCTGTTAAAAATTTTATGGATCGATGAAACGAAATTTACAAGGTACGGCATGTTCAATGTCCATAACATGCATAATTGGCAAACTGAGAATCTTCATTCTATTCTTGAAACACATTTTCAAGTAAGATGGATCGTAAACGTCTGGGCTGGCATAATCGGACATCTATTTATTGGGCCATACTTTTTCGAAGGAAATGTAACGTCTGCAGCATATTTAGATTTCTTACAAAACAAACTATCGAAATTATTAGAAGATGTACCCCTGAGAACTGGAGGAAGTTTAATTTTTCAACAAGACGGTGCTCCGCTACATTTTAGTCGCCATGTGAGAGATTTTTTAAACCAACATTACCAAGGCTGGATTGGTCGTGCTGGAACAATAGCTTGGCCACCACGCTCTCCTGACTTAACTCCGCTTGACTTTTATGTATGGAGTCATATTAAATCAATTGTCTATACTGAAGAAATCGCAAGTTGCAATTGAAAGAAAAGATTATTGTAGCCTTTCATACTTTAACACTAGATTTACGAAACGAGCCAAAATAACTCATAACATATTTTTTATTTTAAATTACAAACAGTATGAAGAAACTTTTATCAAAATGTATGTCAACTGTTGTCTATATAAAGGATCATTGTATAAGACAGTTCACGTATCATACTTTATTTATTTTCTTTTCTAGTTTAGTTTTAATGCAAAAATAAATGGTCATTCCATAGCCGTAAATCTAGTGTTAAAACAATCGAATACGTTAGAAAGTGTTCATAGAAATTTAATTGGAAGAGCAGAAGTATGTGTTCGGCAGAATGGACAACATTTTCAGCTATTTTTGTAATAATAAACTTTGTGATTACTTCGTAATTTACATGTTCCATGGAGACAACGATCTACAGTGAGATCCGTTATAACGAGACATGAACAAGTGCACGCGTACTTTGCAGAACTTGAAAGTCGATTTTCGCGAAAACAAAGCTTCAAACGAAAAAATTTTATTTTGTAACAGTGCTACTTTATTTGAGATAACGATAGTGACAAAAATTTTCTTACAACAAAAATGTTCTTAAAGCCAAAACGGTTAGATATGCAATATTTGCAAAACGTGGTGATTTCGGGAAGTGAGTTTTGTCGGAGAGGAAATTTGGCCAACTCGGCTGGGATTCCAAGCTGCGAGTTAGGCCTATCGACTGGGGATCCAAGTCGATTTGGTTATAGAGGAAAGGAGTTTCGCTGATTCCGACTCTGGAGGTTCCGAGAGTGGTCTAGCTTTGGTTAAGGTGTGGAAAATACTGACTTTTCTCGGTAAAAAGGGCCGCTTATATACGAAAAAGTGTCGCTAGGCCCGCCCAATCAGCGAGGCAAGTTGTGCTCGGAAAGGTTTTTATGGCACTAGCTACCTGGGAGCGTGGCGAGGCTCGCGGTATGCCGTTTTAACTTCTAAAAATTATTCTATGTTACAGACTAAGTTTATTTAAAGTAACGCTACGCTACAATTTTATATTTTCGACTTATTTTTTCATGTACAATCACCCCCTTTTCGCTTGTACCACCAGTTACCAACCACCCTGTATATGTTATACTGTGCAAGGAATTATACATGTAAACAAACATGTAGATGACTTTATCCTGTTATCAAAAATTAAGGTAGTTCTTAGTTACCTATCCACGCGCATGTTGCTACAATTGGAATATGAATGTAGAATTTGTAATACCACAAACCTGAAAAATCATTTAACTGGAAACAGCATAAACGTGACTTGCAGCACTATGATCATCTATCCACCGTTTACCACAACGGAAGCGAGAAAGTGTTCGCAGCAGATATAAAATACATATAGAGCGACGATCAAGGGAAATCGAACATTTCGAAGAAGGAATGTACCAAGGAAATTCGTCAGTATTTCTTTCGTCGAGACGCTTTTGAAGTCACGGGTCAAGAGACGCAACGGTCGTGACAGGAAATGCTTGGCGGTTCCTCTCCCGACGGAATAATACATGCAAATATAATCCGGCGGGCTTTCACGGTGCATTTAATGTTTCACGAGCGTGCGGAATGGATATTGCACGGGCGTGCAATAGCGCGTGCGCTTGTACAAAATTTTCGGGGGCGCCAGTGGGCCACCGGCCTGAATTATTGCACATGGCATTGTTAGCTTACTATGTTGTCCTTTGGCTTACAGGATTACGATCAAACGATTTCCAAACAAGCTTTCTTCTCATACGTGCACGTGTGCGTGGCGTGCCACATGGTGTAAACTGCTAGTCGACTGCTGTTCATATGATGGCGAAACAATATTTCGCTGCGTAATATCGCTGTATTCTCGTAAAAATGATAATGAAAATGCAGTGTCGCAACACAGTTGTTTTGGGGTATTGAAATTGACACATTATGAATGCTAATGTAATTGGTATAACACAGCACTCAATAAGTCTCTGTGGGGTTTAGTAAATATATACTCTTTCCTCTATATTAATATGATTTATTAGTTTAATTAATAAAGGTACAAAGAAACATGACGCTCGCTTTAAACTGCATACACGCGTTCCCATAGCACGCGTTCCCATAGCACGCGTTCCCCATTGCATCTACACGCAACTTCACGCTATACACTTTCCTCTCGCTCATGTCGCTCACTTCATTCTCTCTCTATCTCACTCTATCTCTCATTCGCATGTACGCATACTCAGTTACTCTTCACTCATCACAGCAATCAAAACAATTTCTCACACAGTCTCCGGTCTAACTAAGAAAAATAAATTCTTTTTTTTTTAATTTCACTTTATTCATTAACATACTCTTTTCCAAGAGTCACACATTCATTCCAACGCTCTTTTAACTTGTCTATGCCTCTTTTATAAAACGATTTATCTTCACTCTCAAAATAGGCCTCAGTTTCGGCAATCGCGTCTTCATTCGAGTCGAATTTCTTTCTCTGCATCATCTTTTTGAGATCTGCAAACAGCCAGTAGTCTCTGGGGGGCCAGATCTGGAAGGTACAGTGGATGAGGAAGCAATTCGAAACGTAATTCGTTCAATTTCTCGATCGTTTGACCGATTGTCTCGGCGAAACAGCACTTTTTTCTTTTAGTCTGGTGTGAGCAAACGCGGCACCCACTTTGATAACAACTTAGGCATGCTTAAATTTTCGTGTAAAATTGTGGATACACTATATTCTGATATCTCTAAGGTATCAGATATTTCACACAACTTCATTTTGCGGGTTTCCAAAACTATTTTATGGACTTTTACGTTTTCTGCGACAACTACCGATTTTTGGCGACCAGAGTGTTCAGCGTCATTTGTATTTGTACCACCGCGTTTAAATTTGATATTCCAGTCTATAACCGTGGAATTCTCTGGTGCAGAGAAAAAACAGTGTTTAATGGACACCCGGAAGTCTTTTTTACCCAATGTCTTGAAAATTACGAAACTGCCGTCACTAAAACGACTGTAACTTCTAAACTAATTCTCAGAATGTTATGAAATTTTGACACGTACTGTCAGAAGTTTGGTACTATCGATGAATTATATCGGTTTGACAACAGCGTTGTCATTTATTTGTCAGACCGGAGAAATATTGAGTGACGTGATATATTTAAAATGCAACTTTTGACTGTTACGATCAATGATGACTATTATTAATCATTGTGCTCGATTAATAATTTATACAATGAAATCGTACTGGACATAGTGTACTTCGGAATCGGTTTTGGATTACTCCGCCTCATCATTTATCCTCACACATCGTGTCATCAAAACGGAGAGTGACAATTGTACACGGAAGAAACAAAACATCGCCAAAGTACTCCCACTAATTATTACATTTAATAAAGAAGTGTACTGTCTTAAGGTTGATCTCTGATCTTATGGTAAACGAGGGTAAGAGTCCCAAAAAAATCAAGTGCAAAAAAACTGTGTAGGAAGAAGGAGTGCTAAGGTTTAGGTTTATCACTGAGAGGATGGCAAAAGTGTATAAGGAAAAAGTTTGGGACTTATGAAGGAGGAAATTTATGCTTCAGATGACCTTGAGACCCAAGAGTTTTAATATTTTGTGCTTTGAGAAGGAAAAGCTTGAAAAACGATTCAGTGGGTGAACAAATGCCTTGTTTCTAGAAGACAAAATATGCTATGAAACGTTAAGATTTTTGGGAGTTCTGATAATTGTAAATCAACAACCTATACATGCGTTGCATAAATACACCAGCTCCCATTGTTTTTATTAATCAAAGCTTTCTGTTTGAAATAATCACCAATATTTTTTAAATGCGGACTCGTAGTCTGTAAACAAATCGTGTAAGATACATTTGATATATACACATAATTCAGCTAATTTGCACAGAAACTAATTTTCAGGCGTTCTATACATACACTAAATCGATCGATCAAGAAAAACTGTTTCATTGTGTTTTATGTACAAAGATAAGAAGCTTAATTTATCGTATTCCCGTCGCCACGAATTATGTGTCGAAAATTTGATTTAGCATACAATCAATAAGATTTTTAATATATTTTCCTCTGCATTATTGCATATGTTAGCTATTGCAAGCTTTAGTTCAGATGAACTGTAGATACATTTTAATACATACAGTTATTTGAAAAATTCGTTCGTACCAATGTTCCCCATAAATTTTTATGAGATTAATGTCTGTGAAAAGAGCAGATTAATCTAATAATTAAATATAATTTTCAGTAAATCACCTTAATGTACCTACATATGTGAAGATTTATGAACCGATTGTATTAGTTATATACAGGTAGCCCTCCTACAACACGGAATCCTATTACACGGTTTCGCTCTAACACGATAAGAAAATTGCAAAAACCTTTGTACAACATTGTACTTCTTCGGCCGCGGCGATACTTGCCGTCTTAACACTAGATTTACGAAAGTTCAATGACCACTTAAGTCTAAATTGAAAATGAACTATGGGAAGAAGTAAAGAATGAATAATACATATACCATTTTATAGAAAGATTCTTTATCTCGATGATGGTTAACATTCATTTCGACATAAGCTTTTTAATAATTTTCGCAATTGAAAATAAAAAACGTAAGATCCGTCATTTTGACGGGTCCCGTCAACCTATAGTGTTAAACATACACTGTTGCGGAAAGCAACAGTCCAGACTATTAAGACAAATGGGTCATTCCACGCCGAATCCATCACTATTTGACATCACCATCTGCGATTTTGTTTTAATCAAAATATGTTATAGTCTACGTGAAAGTAGGGGGGTTTAAGTCATCATTTTGCCGATTTCGAATTTGTTTAAAAATTACAAGCCTTCAAAATTTACGGTTTTTGCCTATTTTTGCAAAAATAGGCATCACTTACGAATTTTTTTCTCAAAAACTACTCGTCCGATTGAGCTAAATTTTTTGTTGTTTTATTCATAAAGGATTGGGTTACTATAAAATATTTTTTATAAATTGGACAATTTGTTATGTAATATGAAAAAATTTAAACAAATCCTTTTTGTATGTTTTTCAATAAAAACTACCAGTTATTAAAATTAAAAAAAAATATATTGTATTCCCTGAAGCTTCCCCTTTAAAATGAGCCCTTCAGAATAATGGAGGGTCGAAAATTAATGTCACAATAAGCTGGAAAACGACGCGGTATACCTCCGTTTCAGGTAAGCTACATAGTCGTGCAATCTGCGTTCACTGGTCTTGGTCAAACCTGGTACACGACTAAATGACCCTGATTTTACTTGGAAAAGTATATTAGTAACCATTCTTGGCCAATGACACATTTTTTAATCATAACTTCATTTATAAATATTAATTCCCACATTTATTGTTCATGCTCTACAAAAAAGGCGTCATTGCTCAATGGAAATCGTGAGAAGATTGTGGTTTCCTTCCATCGGAAAGGGATAAGGATGGGTTATAATGAAAATTATCGAGAGGACCATTGTGTGGGTAGACTTAGAAATTGTAAGAAAACATAAAATGACAACTATTTCATTACACTAAATACAGGTCCATCAATATCATACGAGCAAGTCTTACATAGTACTACTTTATTTGTTAATAAATAAATTTTCTTGTAATGCGAGCTTATAAACAATCGGAATGTTCAATATATTATTTTGTGTTACATAACTAAATGCTATATTTCAAAATGATGATGATGAATAAAAAAAAATGTGTCATTGGTTCAATGTGGAAAATCCGTGAATGTTTCAAAACCCTGAAATGGTGGCGTAGAGGTTTTATAGGGTCGACCCTTGACCATAGCAAGCAATAAAGTTAAGATGCGCCTTGACGTTTAGAAAACATATTTCTAAGAATAGCGAAGAATTAATGAACTATTACAGGTAATATATATAGGTAAAACTGTGATTTTAAAGACATCCGCGGAGCGCGTAGTAGGTTCATGAGTTTATTGCTGCTATAGAGGGTTCGTAGCTCGCAAGGGCGATGGTTGAGATGGTTTATGGTTTTACGCGGAATCTGTCCGCGTAATAATTACAAAAATAAACCAAATCGATAAACACATACTACACATGGTAATATGAATATGGAAAAAAAAAATAAAAAATTTCTAGACAAAAAACTTGAAAGTTTTGAAGTTTAGAAACTTAGAAACAACATACCTTGTTGCTTATCAATAAGCAAACATTGAAACGTATTTCGTGAAAAAGCACGCAGTTTCTAGCGATAGTGTTCAATCTCAAAGTGTTAAACAACTGACGTTCGAAGAAGCTTTGCAAATGGCTGATCAATGGTAGATACCACGTGGGAGTCACCACGTGACACCACATATGTGTCACCGCGAAACAACGACTGACCTGCCTATGGCACCACGTTGGTGTCACCGATCGTGAAAGTGTTAAAATTAAAAAATTCTCTACGTGTGTGTTAAAAATTTGGTGTTCTAAAATTCCGAATTCTCTTATTTTCAAATGAAGATATTTTCAGCTCTTTAAATTGAGAAATTATTAACTAACCAAGTATAGTTGAATACTGCTTAAATATAAGCGTATGTAATATTCACATACTATGGCTGGTCAAATAGATTATTAGTACTTTTCCACTTTTCTTTTATAAATGGACTGTTTATTTTACAAGTGGTGCAAGCCTATTTTTTATGTGTTTGGAGGAAATTAAATGTTAGTCATATCAGTCAATCCAAAAATATAAATTAATTATAACAAGTCTGGCAATGTTTCTACTAATTTATCAATATGTCATTTGATTATATAAATTTCTTGCAGGCGAATTTAACTGAAATAATGTATATTTACGAGTTGGAAATGGACTTGCACCACTTTCAAAATAAACGGTCCAAATGAGCGTACTATTCTTGACGCAACCAATTTCAAAATTCGAATAAAAAGATGGAATGCAAACCAGGTACTGTACATTTTCCGTGCGTTATTATAAGATTTCGGGACACTGTGTAAAACAATGGCGTGTAACTGCAATACACGGTGTAATTCACCGAAATTGCACTATTTACTCGAACAAGCATCGAACTAACAAACTTCATTTAAATTTTTATCTCTGTTGGCCATTCTCCAGTGTGCTTCGAACGATTTGAAACGAGGAAAAATCGTGGCACATAAACGGAACGAGATACGGGTTTCGTTTCGGCAACAATATTTTTGCTTTTTACGAGACAACTTTCATGCCTGCACGTTTCTGTCGCGTATAATTTCCATGTTACGTATCCATTCGTGAACAAATCCTGTCAAACAGTCACTAAACTATTTTCATTCGCTACATACTATTCAACAATATGTGATGAACAACCTTGAATGCGCAACAGTAATTATTCCAGTTAAATGAACTGAAATTTGTCAAATGCACCACGTTCCATGTAAAGTATGGATTTCATTTTCAATATAATAAAATCAAATAATTGATTATGATACCCACAGTGTAACACATTCTTGCTATTTTATAATTTTTAATAAACTTTATCTGATTTTTATTCTTATTTAATTTTGATTTTTGTTTACTCCAGTTTGTTTGAAGCTGATTAATATGTTCTTATATTAGTAAAAAGTTCCTACTTATTTCAAGTAATAGTTGTTTTGCCTAGTTACATATTTAAAAAATGTCACGAGAATAATTTGGAAAATATTACAATGCTGCAGAGAGTCCCATAAAAATTTCAAAAATAAAAGAACGATTATTTTGAGAACTATTTTGAATAAAACGGGAAATTGAATGCGAGAAAGTAAAGTAATATAAACGATATACAAATTGTGGACAATAAGAATAATTTATCCTCTGAGACAGCAAATTCGAAACAGTAAAAAGAAACGTAAAAAGTAGGTAGTGTCTCTTTTACAAATCCGTTTATAAAGCCGCACGGAACGCGTAGCTCAGTTTTCAAAGTATCCTTTGGAATATTTCATTTTGTTGCCCCAGCTATAAATCACATTCTAAGAGAATTCTAAAAATTGCTGAACTCAAGTTTGATACGCCATTTCACGTTTCATAGCCGCAGTCAAGTTACGGAACGATTGGTAAATTCCTGAAATCGTGCCAATCGACGACAGACAAATTGAACACGATGTCCATATTCGATCCATAAAGGAGATCCATAAAAACGTCCTGCCAGAGAGTTTCAACTCGTCGTCACGCGCACCGCGTCGTCTCTCTGCGAGACATCGCTTTAGAAAAATGTATTTCACAGTATTTTCGCCGGCCCGAAGTTTCGCGCACCGGGAGAAATTGTCAGAACAAGTTTGTCCTCCTGAAGGAAACAATTTCAGAAAAAGAAAGGGTTTCCAGAGGGACGTCGGTGATGAAGCCCATCCACGCGAGAATTTTCAATGCATTGACACACCGAATGAAATAAATAAATGTACAGTAGTTGGTCAAATTATTGTATTCAGTGTTACGGTTGCCGATACAAAATTCTCTGCTTGCTCACTGCACCCTTCATTTAAGGGGGGACATGCATTTACAACCTTCAAAAAATCGATTTTTTTTATTGTAAACGATAGAGCTATATTTGAAAAATATTTGCACAAAGTTTGAAAGCGGAATTCGTAAAACTTAGTTAATTACGGTCCCTTGAAGCTTCGCGTCACGCTCGGATTTGGAGCATGCACCGCGCGTAGAATCGAAAATGCTAAAAAGCAAGTATTCCGGAACCTTTCTTTTATTTTGTAATTTCCTATTCGAATTTTTTCCTGATCGAGCATTTTTCCCCGAGTACTCAACGGGACAGAAATCATTAAAAATTCTGTCAGTGTAAACTGACATATGTAACGAGTGCTTTGTATATTAGATAAGAAGCAGTGTTTGTTTTTTCCTTCAAACGATTTCGTGGAACAATTTTGTTAATTTCAAATTGTTGTGTCAAAAACAAAATGCCTAAGCGCCATTTTGAAGAAAGATGTGCGTCTTTAGGTGACAGTGCTAGTACTAGAAAACTCTCCAGTGCAAGCACTGATATTGAATTTTTTACGTATTCGCGGAGCTTTCGAATTTTATAATTTGCCTATAGTGTAAAGGAAGTGTTGCATATAAAAAAAATGCAAATCCTGGACTCAAATATGGGCCAATCCATATGACGATGATTTCCCAGCAAGTAAAAGTGAGTGCATTAGCCACGCCGCAAAAAGAATGGGTACACGGCTCCAGAATGCGAAAAAAGAACACAAACTTGAAGGCAAAGGTGAACTGATAGATGTACTAATGGAAAAAAAACTTTCTACACATTATGGTATGGCAATCAGAAGACGTTTAAATAGCATACAAATATGAAAAAAGAAGTTCTAGTCACATATTGTCCAGTATTGTCTAGTTAGAGCCGAATAGAGACGCATGCAGAAACAGGAGCGGCACGGTCTTTTGGCAACTAAAAAGGCTTGACAGCACGAAAAGAAGCTTTGTTAAAAAGAAAATCAGTTTTATGAACAAGCAGAAGGCTTATTATATGGGTCTGGTATCGTTGATTAGGGTAAATAACTCCAGTTATTGGTTTTATAGGACGCCAAATCTTTAAACGCGTTTATCGCAAAACTACTTTATCGAAATTGGCGTGCAGGATAGCGCGAAAACTATTCATCCAATCGACCTGAAACTTTGTATTCACAACTGTCCTAGTTTCTATATGACGGAAGCTGATTTTCAAAATTTTGACCAGAAATTACTTTTTTTAAGCGAAACTTCATGAAAATTTCGCGAAATTTCACGATTTTTTCTTTAAAACAAATTTTTAATGTGCCATTTTTTTTTTTAATTTTTTTTTCAAATTTGGCCGACGACATATAGAAACTATATATGTTCTACATGAAGCTATATAATTGTTTTTTTGAAAATCGAAAAATTCTGTCCTGTACACTGCACGCCGATTTTATAACACCCGTTCCAACTTGCGTCACAGCTCCGCCATTTTAGTGCCAATTTCATTAAAAAAAATTTGTTTGTACAGATAAATGTACTATTTCAATATACGTACAAATTTATAAGCATAGCATAACTGCATATTGTTAATAAAAATTCTCAAAGATCGGCAAATTTTTTTCCGCCTAATTGTATGTCCCCCCTTAAGCTATTTGTAACAATAAGAAAGGAAAATATTTAACCGACCACTACCATCCGCTTCCAAAAAAATAGAAGACCCTTGCAAGATAAGAGACCGGCCGGAGCCAGACCTATAAGCATAGAATCAAACCAAACAAAAGTACTTTCAGTTAGAATTTTTTCTTAAAACAAGACATGCCCGATAATTAAAATAGTAACCATATGTGTTTCCTCGATATATCCTGTAGGAAATTATTCATTTGTAGAAATAGTCACGTGATCAATCTTCAGCTAGTATATAAACCCTTTTGTTTGCATACTCGAGTGGACAGTAGTTAACTTACATCAGTGAAGGGACAGTATCGAGTGAACAGTATCAAAGTTACATATTCGACTTGAACACTTTGCTGCGACGCAAATCAGTTAACTTTACGTTGAATCCCCGCATTGCCAGTGCGTCAAAACCGTGCATAAGGGAATATGTAACACACATACACCCTTCATTTTCGCGACCGAAACAATTGTAAGAGAATGATTTTGTAATACATAATCGTGTTCTATGAAATATGTTGTTCTATTTGCTATATTAATATACCCGAAAGATCGTAGTGACAGTTCCCACTATCATATATCCTAGCCGCTCAGGGTGTGTGAGACTATAAATTTAATAAAAGTTACGTGGCTTAATTATCATTTGAATCTCTCGGTGCTTTACACGCTGTTCAAAGCCCGGCACGTAACATCAGGATTAGTATAATCGATATTGTAATTGATTACTGTCATCAATTATTATACTCGAAGGTACATGAAGAAATGTCGCATGTGAAATTTATTTTTGGAAATACGACAGATTTCAACTTTAATTGGTTTAAAAATGTGATTGATACTTGATATATTGATTACGTACAGTATATGATAGGCTTTTGAGTAATACGTGCGGATATAAATGTGAATGAAGTACTTCATGTTTAGAGCCTGTGTTCGGGGTTCGAGGATAACCTTCGCTCAATTTTAAGCGACTTTGTGTTTGATAGATGTTGAATTTTTATATATTTAGGATTGTAGACAAAAAAGGAAGGGTGACGAAATGTTAAGTAATTGTATTTTCGGTAAGTATTCACTAACTAATATATGCTGCCGAAGTCGTTCTGATGTGAATAACTATTCCTTATAACTGAATTGTCACTCGTTGTATATTAGTAACTAATTGTAAGTTATTAAGAAAAAAATATTTTGGGAAATATTAATCTAAACATGAGATATAAGTCTAAAACATTAATCTAATCTAACCTAATCAAATCTATCATATTTTATAATTCATGATATACATTCTCTGACGTTGCTTTTTAATTATAGTGTAAAACATGTTAAGTCGGGTCAGGTTAACATAGTATACTGGCTGTTTGGCGACCAGTTACATCCGTCCGACTTCATTTATAAATTTAAATTTTTGATTGACTACAATAATTATGTTATCCACTGTATTTAATGGATTTCTGAAACTAACAAGGTCTATCATTGATTAGATTCATCTAGGGTGGCTATTAAGCTGGCTAAAATGTCTAACTTATTGGATCAATATCTGTTTTTAATATAACCGATAATAACTCCTTTAACTGCTAATTAACAGTACTTAAACAAAGAAACAATAATCACTTAAATATTTATGAAACGGAGAACATACATAAAGATACAAATGCAACCTTCCACGTCGAAGAAAATATTGCTTATGAATAAATAAATAGGTAATAATGTAATTATGAATATAATTAATAAAAACAGGTCAGTAATAGGGAGCGCAGCACAGGTAAGCTGTTGTTAGTCCAAAATTTTTACCATTTTTGGGATTAGCTACCAAAGTATTATACATATAATGTAATATAATTAACCAAGATTCGATAAACCATAATATTTGTTGTATTATATGACATCTGGTGCTTCGTGCTTCACAAAATACTAAAAGATTCCAAACATAATATCTTTTTTTATAACATTTATTATTCGTATTTTGTATATGGCCATGTAGTTTCTTTATATAATGGAGAAGTAAAAAGATTAACATACAACGAAAACAAAATTTGATAAATCTCATATTTTTTGACATACTGTTTTAACAAATAGTAATCTTGCAAATCTTTTTAGGCTATCAAATTCGCCGTTCGAAAACACAAATTTCGACAGTTCACAGTAACGCTCTATCTTTAAGAGTTTTCTAGAGATTCAACAAAATGTGTTCTACACCGCCATCGTTGAGGGCTAATTTTACCCCGTTACAGTAAATATCAGCAACTACAAAAAAAATACGTGTCGAATTTTTTGTCAAAGAACTACATTTTTGCTAAGTTTCATAAAAATCGGAGAGTAACACTGCGGTATGATCCCTTGGTAAAGGGTCTAGCCGAATAAGGTAGTGAAATGTGCCCTTGAGTCAAATGAGAAACCCAATTCGTGAGTCGATAGCATATATAAAAAAAACATCTCACCCCAAGTTTCAACCTCCTATCTCATCCGTGGGGGTAGTAAAAGGGAAAAAACGAAATTCTGGTTTTTGGCCTATTTTGCCTATTTAATTTCGTACAAAAATTCTGAAAAAATTCTGAAACATTAAGGTCCGTATAGTGCATATTATAGAATTTTTTAAGATTTTTTGATCCCAAATTGTGGTTGTGAAAAATCAAAAACCGAAAAAAAATCAGAAAAAATGCGATTTTTTATTGAAGATGTCGGGCGGCTACTTTTATATTAATGTGGTAGTTAGGTATTGATATAACTATTATCCCCTAATTTTTTCAGATTTTTCCGTAGGGTGCGCCGTAGTTCAAAAAATCAAAAACTGATTTTTTCGCGCGAAAAACAAACTTCTGCTTTGAATTTTTATGCCCTCTTCCTATAAAATATGTATTAAGTAATTTTAAGAGGATTCACGTTCACACAAATGATTTAAGAATTACAACAATGGAATTAACTTAATTAATTAATTTTAAGTTATATCATCTATATACTAGAATGTTGAACGATTTTTCAACAGTATCGGTGGCGCAGCGGTCAAGGCTCCTGACTCGCGAACCGCTGCGCGCTCTTTTTAGCGCTGGTTCGATCCCACCTGAATTTTTTTTTTTTTTTTTTTTTTTTTTTTAATTGTTATTTGCCTTTTATTCTGATTATATAGCAATGGATACTACTTATTTGAAAACATTTCTAATGTATCTTATGCATAATTCAAGGTTTGTTTTTTTTTACTTTGAAGAACTTTGACAACTTTAATAATTACTGATCTAAGGAATTCGTAGCTCTGTCGTAAATGTAACGTCAGAAACATTTATGGCTTGTTACACAGGTAATTATGATCGTAATTATATTGTGTTTGGTATCGTTTTAATCAGAAAAACGAGACGAATACGATGGTAAAAGTTTCAATTACGAAAAATCAAAAATAGGAATTTTACTTAAGCCATGCACGGTACTTGTCAACGATTATACGACCTGCAGAGATTTTAAGTAAAATATTTCAAACTTAGCAAGTGATACCAGTCATAAATGAAGACAGCGATGATGATTAATACCGTAGGCATAATATTTCTTCCACAATGGAAAGTGGTAAGTTACGAAAAATGAAACATTTAAAATTAAAAATATATAAAGTCGTAGTACAATTCAGACATGTAATCAAAATACTGAAACTTATTTTTATTTCAATAGGTAGTGGGGGCTGTAGTGGGGGTTTTAGTGGGTAGTCTGCGACTAACGTAGGAGTCCCACACTAGTCCGAAAACACCAGGACTGTGCGTAAATGCATTTCCCCCACTGAAAAATAAAAAAATAAAAAACAAACCTTGAATTATGCATAAGATACATTAGAAATGTTTTCAAATAAGTAGTATCCATTGCTATATAATCAGAATAAAAGGCAAATAACAATTAAAAAAAAAAAAAAAAAAAAAAAAAAAATTCAGGTGGGATCGAACCAGCGCTAAAAAGAGCGCGCAGCGGTTCGCGAGTCAGGAGCCTTGACCGCTGCGCCACCGATACTGTTGAAAAATCGTTCAACATTCTAGTATATAGATGATATAACTTAAAATTAATTAATTAAGTTAATTCCATTGTTGTAATTCTTAAATCATTTGTGTGAACGTGAATCCTCTTAAAATTACTTAATACATATTTTATAGGAAGAGGGCATAAAAATTCAAAGCAGAAGTTTGTTTTTCGCGCGAAAAAATCAGTTTTTGATTTTTTGAACTACGGCGCACCCTACGGAAAAATCTGAAAAAATTAGGGGATAATAGTTATATCAATACCTAACTACCACATTAATATAAAAGTAGCCGCCCGACATCTTCAATAAAAAATCGCATTTTTTCTGATTTTTTTTCGGTTTTTGATTTTTCACAACCACAATTTGGGATCAAAAAATCTTAAAAAATTCTATAATATGCACTATACGGACCTTAATGTTTCAGAATTTTTTCAGAATTTTTGTACGAAATTAAATAGGCAAAATAGGCCAAAAACCAGAATTTCGTTTTTTCCCTTTTACTACCCCCACGGATGAGATAGGAGGTTGAAACTTGGGGTGAGATGTTTTTTTTATATATGCTATCGACTCACGAATTGGGTTTCTCATTTGACTCAAGGGCACATTTCACTACCTTATTCGGCTAGACCCTTTCTGCACTTAAAATTCAATATTTATATTTTGTTTTCAGCACTGAAAATTGGGACTGTTTCAATGAGTAAATTTCATAATTTGTATATTTAAGAGCTTTTAACGAAAACCGTTAAAATGATGGATCTTAGGTTTCTTATTTCAAATTACGAAAATTAGTAAGAAGCTTCTGTGAAAATATAAGGTATCCTTCGTCAAAATAAAGAATCATTGCGTGAGATAGTTTATGTATTGTCTGGTATTTACTTATTTTCATACTTCAGTTTCGATTTGAATATGAATGGTCATTTATAGTCCGTAAATCTAGTGTGAAAAACTTGAGAATTGAAAAGCTAGAAATTTGGGAGATTGGATACTTGACAATCTCAAAATTTGAATAGATGATAATTTGAATTTATGTGAGCTTAATAATTTGCAAACTTAAGCATATGAAATGTGATAATTTCAAAATTAGACAAATTGTGAATTAAGAAATTTGTAATATCAGAAACTAGAAGATTATGAATATGCAAATTTGAACCTTTAGAAATATTGAAATTTGATAACTTCAGAATTAGGAAATTAGTTTATTAATTTAGTTTTTTAAATTAGGGAATTAGTTAATCAGTAATTTCAGTAATTTAAGAATTCCAGAGTTGCAATATCTGAAAGTTTGAACTTTGTGAAATTTCCGAGTTTGTCAATGTAGAAAATAAGGATTTTCAGAAATTTGACAAATAATAGACTGAAACTTTGTCTCTACTTTCATTCCTACGGTTCTAACATCATTTATGATGATATTAGCAGAGTGTACTGCGCATAATATTCAAGGTAATAAAAGTAAAAACTTGTTACTGATTTGACAGTTTCAGCGATAAAAATTGAAATAGTAACCCCCATCAGTTTTCAATTGAATTGATTTCCTTTTTCCATTAGATCAGTACACTTTTACAGGAAATAATCTTCTGCGACACGAATTGTCTAGTTTCCATTTCCAACGCAGCATTCCGAGTGCATCGATACAAGGCATAAAAATGCAAATATGGGTGTAGCCAAAGGTTTTAATTACCAGGGTCGATCCAGTGTCCACTGTTCCTCGTCGTTGTGGTTAGCATCGTATCCCCCGGGGTACTCCAATTACGCGGCTATTACTTGGATAATTAATAACCGACATCCAACAGCAGTACGCACACGCCGGATATGACCGAGATTTCCGTATACCGACCGAAGTTCAATGTTCGACGATAAATTATTATCGTTTATCACGATGGAATAAGGTTTTCCTTGACTGCGTGGAAGTCGTTGAACAAGCGAATCATTCATAAATGTATTGCGTTCGCGAAAATATTCCGTGCCAATCATCTTGATTATTTTAACGATTAACACTTGTTTTCATTACACAATGGCTATTAATCATGCGAACGATACAAATATTCACATCGTTTATTGAATGTCTCCTGTGACATACATACGTATATTCGATGTTTCATAATTAAAAGCAAAGTATAATATGAAAAAATGTTTATTTGATTTTGGTTACCACTTTGTTGCCTGATTTTTTTAAATGAAAAAATAATACACTTTTGAAAATAGTTATTTAATTAAGTAATATTAATAAAGAAGAAACAAACGTATTCTGTTTCAGAAATTTATATAAAGGAATATTATATTGCATTGTAAATTTGCAACAATATATAAAAGCACAACAAGAAATTCTAATTATAAAGAGTAACGAATGTTTTCGATAATTCCATTAATTATGAAACTGCAATTTATTTATAAGTGTCAAAATACAAGAAGTTCATACTATATTATTTTATGTAACATATTTGCGACACAATGCAATAAAGATTTTAACACAATGGCTTAAAGAGAATTAAAATTACATTTATTCCCTGTTAACCTCTTAGGCACGGCTGAATTTTGCGCGGGGCTGTTTCTCCGTACGGCAGAGTTCAACGCGAATTATGCGTAAATGATACGGCACTGCAATGTGTGACGAATAATGCTGTTCTTTACACGAGTACATTGGAATTAAGTGTTTGATGATTAAATTATAATTTTTCTTAAAAATATGACACACGCATTTTAACTTTAACAATTTATTCTAATAATTAATAATACAATTCAGATGACATCCGCGAAAGCCACTATAGTGGCGCGTCATACAGAGAGATTACATCCGCGAAAGCCTCTATAGTGGCGCGTAGTGCCTAAGAGGTTAAACAATATTTCGTTGCATTTCAATTATGAGATTACGCGAAAGTAAGGTAGCGAATAATGGACTATAAATACAGAACTGTTTTATTTTACAGGGTGTCCCAAAAGTGTTGAAGGAGCCGGAAATGGGAGGTAGATAGGGTCATTCTGAACAACTTTTTCATTTGCAAAAATGTCGTTTGGGGCTTCATTTTTAAGTTATTAACGAAAAACACCAACCAATCAGAACGCGAGAATCGCGCGTCACGGGATTCGATCGCGACCACGGCCAATTATAACTCGGGCCTACACTTCTGCCTCCGAGCGCGCGTGACTCTCGCGCTCTGATGGGTCGGTGTTTTTCCTTAATAATTTAAAAATGAAGCCCCATACGACATTTTTGCAAATAAAAAAGTTGTTCAGAATGACCCCATCTACCTCCCATTTCCGGCTCCTTCAACACTTTTGGGACACCCTGTATAACTCTCGCGTCCACATTTTTAATGTCCATCCGATCACATAATTTTCGATTATTTTATTTTGCGTATAATGCGGTAGATAATTGTTCAAACATAATTGAGCCTCTTTGAAAACTGATCCTAAAAATAACCTAACCTAACATAACCTAAAAATAAACTGCATCTACGATGTATCAAAACCACTTACATATAGATACTCATACAGGGTCTGTCCACAGGAAAATGCAATTAAATTCGTAAAACAAAATTTTGTTAAAGTATTGTTACAAATACCTACAATTCTTCAAAGTACTCCCCTTGAACATCGACATACCCTTGTCAACGACTTTTCCACGCACTTCCTTAATCATTTAGTTGGTATCGGGGAGGCTTTTATTCAGTTTGGCACAGAATTTAATCGCGTAGCGTTGCTCGATATTTTGCTCCATTGCACGGCGTGACACAGACATTAACGACCAATTCAACGAAAAGACAATTGTGATGTTCCCAGAGAGCGACGTAAACATTGTTTGCAATTATCGTAAATCTAAGAGTTCCCCCCCACCTAACGCAACAAGTCCGAAAATGTTCGGACCACGGAAAATGACGGAAAAAAATAAATTGCATTACTTTCAGGACAGACCGTGTACACAACGGAGTCTGATTATTCATCTATGTTACACAAATACTTTTCCGGGTGAATATTAATATTGTTAAATAATTTCTTTTTACGCAGTATGTCCCAAGCTCCACGGAATAGGATATTTGCTACTAAAATGAAGAATAACTTTCGCTTTTCGGAGAGCAATGTTAATATAAAAAATTTACTACCATATCATGCTAGTTGTAAAAGAGCAGTATAAGTTTCTCTTCTTTTATTCTTTCCAAATCATCATTTGTGGGAAAAACGGTGCACTATAATACTGCGAATATGTATTATACTTATTATAAGTATTACAATCCAATTCAAGTGTTACAACTTCAAATCATTACCCAAGAATTGGCCATTAAAGTTATTTAAATCGCTTTGACTTAATGCTTTTTCGTTTGTACTAATCGTCGATTTTGGGATTTTGGAAATTTAAGGGTTTCTATCTGTAAGATACTTTTCGTGCTTTGGAATTTTTAGGTTTCCTTAATATTGGAAGTACAGAACTTTTAAACATCAAAATTTTAAGATTTTGATATTTTTACAACATTGGTGTTTTGAAATTTCGAAACTCTCAATTTGTAGGCATATAGAAGTTTGAGAAGTTTGAAATTTCTAACCTGTAGTAATTTGAAATTTTTTAATTTAAAAAATATGCAAACTTGAAATTTCGGAATATTGAAATTATAGAATTCTGACTCTTTGGGTTTTGGAATTTTTGTTCTTCGAAATTCTGAACCTTTGGCACTTTGAAACCTTGCAGTATAAAAAGTTTCGAATTTTTTAGTTTCAGATTTTGATAGCATGAAGACTATGGAATTTTGAAACATTGAAGTTATCGCACGATAAAACTTTGGGTTCTGAATATGTAAGAATTTTACAATATTGGGTCATAGGTCTTAAAAATTCATATTTTGAGAATCGAAATTTTGAAACTTTCGCATACAGGAATTGTGGAACTTTTGAATTTTAAAACTTTACATTTTTGGAAATTCGGAATTTTTTAATTTTATAAGTATTGCTACTTTGAAATTGGTACCTCAGAATTGTTTAGACTTTGAGGCTTTAGAATTCTGAAACTTAAGAGTATTGTAACTTCAGAATTCTGCAACCCTGGAACCTTGATTCTTTTCTAGAATTCATCTTGTATCTCTTTTGCAATTTGGAACTGTGGATCTTTTGAACTTTGAAATTTTCATAATATATAACTTTTTTAAAAAATGCGACATGAATAATACAAACAAGATGTCTATAATGTAAATTCAAAATTTGAAAGTAGATACATGAGCTTAAAAAAAGAATAACGTATCTTTAGCAACATTTCCTTTCACTAATTTGATACTTACTGCACATATCGATATTTCTTTAATACCCACATGAAAACATTGATACATATTTCATATTAACAGATATACTACTCACAGTGTTTCATCACTTTGTAGTATTCATTTACATAAATGCATCACGCATCTGCTCATAATTTTCTACATACAACATCATACAAACACAACTAACATTTTACACCATCATTTGTATTATTTAAACAGTAAAAGTCAACGAAATCATAGAAAGCAAAATAGTTCCACAAAAGAAATACAGTAAAGTTTGATCCAAGTTATGTTTGAAATAACAGTATTTCTGTTGGAACATCGATACAAGCAAAAAAGCAGAAGTACCACTATATTCCATGAATATTCCCGGACCGTTCGCTGTTATCCCGTGAATTTCAGCACGGATAAAGATCTCGGAGAAGAAAGAAACAAATTTTCGTTGAAAATAAACGAATGAACAAAGAGCGTACGACGGTATACCCAACCATTTTTCCTTCGATGTTTTTATGAATCACGATACATGCTCCTTCTATCCGTTCGATACAAAGGAAGTCGTTGTCCTCTTACCGTGCTAACCGATTATTTTCCAATCTGTTCGCCGATATTGGCTTTATTACGTTTCCACGGTAGCTTCTGGTACCCTTTGGTTTTCCCGGAGCTGGCTCCTTGCGCTTTTCACTCATCTTCATTGTCGCCGACCCCTTATTGCCACGAGAAAAACCACCATGGACGCTGGCGTAATGGCGTGGAAACAGTTGAACCACTCGATCGTGTTTTTCTCGTACCGGTGTGATCCTCGAGCACCAAATTGCACGAATATGGAGCCTCTCTGTGCAAGAAAAAGCGGGTTATCTCCGTGTCCTACCAGAGTCCTCGCTGAGTACAGTTCCCAGCGAGTATTCTGTTTCGATGTGGTAGCTAATGGTTTTCCATTTTCTTCATTTTCTTATATTGGATGGCGGTTGCGACCTGTGTCATTCGTTGCTGAGGGAATTTGAACCCGATGATTTTATTCGAAACATTTTTATTAGAAATATTCCCCCCACGACACCGCATACGCTCCTGTTTTTTTTTCTGTTTTCTGTGTCTGTTCTGTTCTCTAAAGTCTTTTTCCCTGTTTTCTATTCTCTCGTATTTTTTTTATTTTATTTTATTAGTTTTCTAATTATTCACGTTTCTGCAGGATCTTGCCGATGCCTGGCTTGTGTCAGCGGTTAGGCCCTTACGAACCTCTTTGCAAGAGGTTGCGAAATTTTGTTTATGACCTTTTTCTGCTGAGTACTATCTCTATTCGAATTTTTCAGTAGTTTTGAAGTTTTCAGCTCTTGCTCAATTTCCTCCCTCTATATATACTGTTCTCTTTTTTTCTGAGGTGGACTTGCAGCACTTACAAAATAAATATTTTTGTAATATCGTTAATCATCCAAACTTTCATCGTGCAAACATTAAGGAATTTAAATAAAATATTATATTCAGTTTAATGCGTTGTTATCATTATCTTCATTTGATTTAAAAATTGAACTTGCGACACTTTCGAAACAAACGACTGGTCTTATTATTATTCAAAGATTGTAAACAAATGAGTATCAAAATTAAAATTCAAAAGAACTAAACTAGAATTAAAATTAATTCGGTAACAGATTAAATTCTGACATTATAATCCAGAAGGTTATATCTTTTATTACTTTGTTATAAAAATTTGTCTTTCTACAAATAGAGTTGAATTTTAGCAACGTTTGAGATCGCATCTGAGAGTATGGCGAGACGATCTCCTATTTTTAAATACTTGGCAAATGAATATCTGTTGAATAGGTATAGGTATTCAGATAATGTCATTAACTCACTTTGGCATTACACACGCTATAATTTCTCGATCGAACAAATGTTAGTGACGTGACATGAATATATTGTTTTCCTGCTGTTCGAAAACTTTTTGACGGTTTGTAAATTTCATGTATTTTTCGTGTTTGTTACCATTTCCATTATATTCATTTTTTAAAATGTATCTGCCTTTAATATTCATAAGTGTTTTTTTTAGTTGAATGCTGAATTCAATATTTGAGTACCTATACTCTACACCTATTAAAATATTAGTACCTATTATTTTACTAAAAGTGTACCTATTAACATTTGATTAATATCGAAAATTGAACATTAAGTTAGAAATATAATTACACTTCACCTGAACGTAAATGTAAATATATATAAACAATCTTATATGTTACGATCGACTTTATAAGAAAACATTCGGGAAGCAAAATGGTATTCCATATTTAGTTACTATAATATTTTCTAGTTTTGTCAAAGTAAATTCGAAAGTGAAATTCTTTATTCACGAATTGTAAAAATATGATTTTTGTTTTGTATTTCTTGCATAATGTATATGCGTTACATATTTATGTATGCAAAAATTTATTCCATATGTTATTTAACCAATTCATACATATGTAGTGGTAACACAGCACATGTATCCCTTCAAAATATTTTGATCCATCAGTAAACGTTTGTATTACAATTATGTAGTATCAATAGCAATAATATATAGTTACTGTTGTAATGTGAAGTTGAAACTGTATAAAAGCAATATTCTTGGCCCATTTTTGGTAGGTAATAACATGTTGCATAATTAGACTTTTAACAATGTTTCGTCTTTTTTGAATATTTAAAAAAGTATTACAATTCATGCTTTTCTTTAATATTTTAAAATAATATGCACTTTTCAAAAATATGGTAGTGCAGAAATTTTACATTATTATATAACTAAGTGTATAAATTTCATACTATTAAGTATCTAATTTAAAAATTTTATAATTTAACTTAATACTTTAATAGTTTAACTTAATACTTAATAATTTAATAGTTAAGAACTTTGAAATTTAGAAAAATGAAAATGCAAAATTTTGTCATTTAGAAATTAATACATTTGAGAGTTTAGAAGATTGATAATTAAAGAACAAAGAAAAGAAAAGAAAAATCTTAAAATGGAGAAATAGGGAAATATCTTATTTACAAATTTAAACATTTGTTAGTTTAAGGATGTATTATAATAATCCAAGAATATAAGAATTGAAGAATTCAGAAACTTATCAATTTGAAAATTTAAAAATTAAAAAATTTTGACATTTTGGAGACTGTAAGTTTAAAAATGTAGATATTAAGAAATATGAAGTTTGATCTTTTGTAAACTTAATAATTCAAAAATTAAACAATTCCGAGTTTAGAAATTTTCATATTTATACATTTTTAAATTGGAACTTTTAAAAGTTAGAAATCTATAGTTTCAGAAATTTATAAGCAGAGAAATATAGATATTCCAAATTTTTAAATTTGGAAGTAGAGATTCGGTAGTTTGATGATTTATGATTTACGCAATTAAGAAAACTGAACATTTAAAAATATTCAAATTGATGAATTAAATAGTAATAGGAAAGATACAAGTACCTATAGTGTTCCAATTTTATATATGATGATATTATTGAAATATATTACTTATAATGTTTTTTATGCGTCTATATTTTACAAATTTTCATCGTATATTTTTATATTATTGATACATATGTATTTACATATCGTACATGTGATGTTTCTTGTACAATACTCCTTCATAAAAATTCACAGCTTATATATAAATGTTAGAGATGTAACTTGTGTAAATGATATGATTAAAAAAAAAGTGACGAAAATAATGGTATTTATAGATCACTGTACATTATAACCGTAGGACGCTATTAGTCTGCCTATAAAAATGTCAATATAAAATGCGTTCATTGCATTCAGATATTAAACATATGTAGAATTCGTTTTAATTCTACCGAACCCCTTTCGTTATATTTCGGAACAGGAATGTGAATATTCTTTTATTCTTGTCAGAAATATTAAAATGAAATGATCCGCGTGGTTGCTCGGAGTAAACAAAGGTGCGTTTCCTTGTAGTTTTCATTTGTTTTCTGCGCTATATTCGTTATGTTCTTTTTTTGCTCCTTTTCCGACCTGTGACTCTAAAGGCAAAGCCACGCTGTAAATTAAATGCGAAACCACGCAATTATGATTCTTATTATCAATAAAGTGTTTCTTTCGTATCATTATTTCTTAAACACTTTTTTTTGGTGTGTTGTAATTCATAGTATTAACAATAAAGAATATTAAAGATCCTTTACTAAAAATACTTAATTTGGTACGTTAAAACTGGAATCGATTATATTAATACTGCGCATGCAGTTTGTTTGGATTATGCAGTCAATTCGCTTTATCGACAGATAAAATGTGCATGTTGTATGGTGGATGAATACTGTCAATTTGCATAGCAAATGAACTGTTCCGTAAATGTCTACAGATATTATAAGCAGGATTGGAATAATCGAGAGGAAATATTTATGCCAAATAATGTCGAACTGATAATCCAATTTTCGACAAATATGTTGCAGATAATTACAGATTATTGTTACAATAATATTAAATTATCAAATATGCAATATTCAAATACATAAAATAAACTGGGACAAAGCCTTTCAGTTTCAGTGACGTTATCATGCGCAACTGCTTAATTGTTCTATTAGATTAATTATAAATATAACTAACATAAATTATATTTTATATAAAAGATTGCAATATAACTTTTTCTGTAAGAAATATACCATATTAAACCTTTTAGTGGTCTTAATAACATAATACGTTCTTTCAAAACTAATTATTTAAGGTCGAATTATTAATATTTTATACTCAAATAAAACTAAGGAATAAAATTTTTATTAAAGCGATGACTTTATTCAATTTTGGAATTTCTTATATTCTTCTTCTTTTCGATAAAATAATGTATTATAATAGTATAATGATGTATACTATTAAAATTATAATTGTAAATAACATAAATTAAAAATGTAAGAATATCACTTGCAATATTAATATATATTTTGTGATAATAATATTCATATTGAAATTCTGATAAAAAATGTAAGTGTGACTTCAAATTATTATTATAGCTAATAGTTTAAATTATTATTGTAATTATCTATAAATAATTTAGATAAATCTGATCATTTTTGTTATCATCAAGTAATAAATGAACTATGAAGATATTGTAAATAGTGAAAAAAAGTGCTGTTACATATTTCACCATCTCCTTTCCAAACACACTCTCCGCATTTGCATACAATACAAAATTCTACTATATTACACATGCATAAAATTATGTAAACTATTCGGTCAAAACGTTTACAAAGACAATTGGAGAAGAGCGAATTGAGCGAACAAAGGCAGGATAAAAGAATTGGTACTTATTGTTAGTCGTGCCGAGAGTGAGTCGGAGCATTTTGGAAATAACAGTTTTGTCGTTGGCGCTTTTGAGCGAGGTTAATATTTAAGAATTGTGTTATAAGTATTTGCGTTGTACTAAACTGTGTTAAAATGTTGTTAATAATAAAGTGTGTTAAAAGTTTAGTATTATTCCGCCTCTATCCCTACAGTCATAGTTACTTATACTAAAAAGAAATAAAAAACTTATTTTACTATCTGATCTGAAACCTTATTAAACCTTTGAAACATGATGGAATTTTACAATCTCATTTCTTTCTTTATTACAAATTACTGAAACACACTTTTGTCATTTTCAGTATAGTCTTCTGTTACAAACTTTCTTTTTCATTTATTTATTTATAGTCGCATCAACCGCTCATGGGTTCGTACCGACTCTAAGTGACTTTACAGCTTGTTGTACAGCTTAGACACTATAAGGTACTGCAGCAAGTTTTTCTACTGTCAGGAGTTCTTTGCATACTTCACATGTTGGGAGGTCTTCTTCGTAAAGAAGGTATTGGTGGGCCAGTTTTGTATGTCATATTATAATTCGTGAAATAGTCACGTGGTTCGATTTGGGTAGGGACCAGGAGATTGTTTTTTTTTTTTTTTTAAGAAGTCATTTTTTATTGATTTTATTCAGGGTTTCGTTGACGAATTCCATTGTTTGTTCTAACTATCTTTTATTTTTTCCTTAATGATAGAGAGCGCGGCTCTCCAGGGATAGACTGTTGTCGTAGTGATCAGGAATTGTTGAATTAGATGTTTCTTTGGCTGCTTGGTCCGCTTTTTCGTTTCCTTTTATACCGATGTGGAAGGAGATCCATATTACGATTATCGAGTTGTTCCTTAGTGTTCGAGATACATAAAGGAATGAGAATTTGTGTTTTAGTACGGTATTCGAGCGACGTAAAATAATAAGAATCATTCTTTAGTGCGGTATGCAGACTTGTCTATATCCAGGTCAAGGGATATTAATATTAGCCGGTTTGGGTGGGCGCCGTGCAATTAAGTGCCCTGCCTAACCCAAACTGGCCTCACCATAAAGTTCTACCCCAAGTCCGTGTTGAGCTTACAACTCAATGACGGTATAGTTCCGCGATGCGGTTTATTACCAAGGGTTTTTTCAGTATCTCGAACATGTGTCCACCAGCGACCGAGTTGCCATCCCACCCAGGTACTCAATGCGTTACGAGCGCACTGGAAGGGATGAGACAATCTCGGTCGCTGATTAGTTATTCGCATTTTTCAACGACCGCCTTCTCACCCCCGTCATCCTCATGGTAAGGGTGGGATGTCGACGAAAAGTCGACAAGGGTGGTTTTAGAATATAAGCTAGTCAGATGCACTTAAGATTTAGAAACAGTCAGATACAATCAGAGTTCATAGCGACATCACCGCTACATGTGAAATATGCGTACAGGTAGCCCTCCTACAACACGGCATCTTATAACACGGTTTCACTATAACACGATTCATAAATTGTGGGAACCCTCCTATAACACGGCATTCTATAACACGATTTCGCTCTAACACAATAAGAAAGTTGCAAAGACCTTTGTACAACACTATACTTCTTCGGTCGCGGCGATGCTTGCCGTCTTAACAAAACCTACTGGCGTATAATACAGGTTTGTTTTAAAATTAAAAATGTAGTTGAAAAATGAATAAACGAACGATGAAACACAAATTAATGTATACATTAATTCCTTATTTTGGTGAAAGTCAACATGAATTTCAAAAACCCCACCTTAACATATTTTCTAACTTAAACTTACAAACTTGTTAAATGATCGTTCTGGCTGCTTTGGTAGGTTTAGTGTTAAAGGTACACTAGTACGAAAACAATAATCTAGATTATTAAGACAAATTAAAAAGAAATAAGAAGTGCAGGTGCTGCAGGATCTTCGACATCCACATACATTTGTATATTTAATAAAAGTTAAGTTTCTTATGTAGAATTAAAAAGAAAAAATATTTGTTTTTAATAAGTTTTCGGAACGTAACCCCCCTTTTTGTACTGGCTCTGGGTCTCATACAACACGGTTTCACACAACACGGCATTTTCTAGGAACCTAACTACCGTGTTATAGGAGGGTTACCTGTACTTATATTTTACGATCCAGGTTACACCATAAAAACCTCCACATTTGGAGTTGGGCCACGGTGGTTGGGCGGGCCTAGTTTCTAGTTTCAATATAAAGACGGACGTGCTTTATCCAAAAGGACAGAATTCGCTCTTGACCATTCGCGCTGGACGTTAGTCGTTGTAATCGAACCTTAAAATAATGTAACTCCGTTGAAAGCACAGCGTGATAATTATTTATCCTACCGTCATCCGCTAAAACCTGAATATTGAGAGTTAGTTTTATGTTTACACGTTGTTTCTCTTTGCTGAAGGTGATGACTTTAGATTTAATGTTAGAGAATTTAAAGCCTGAGGTAAGTAATCATTTCTGCAATTTATCTAATGCTTCTTGTAGTTGGTTCTGGATGGTATGGAGGTTCCACCCTTTGCATAATATAGTTAGATCGTCGGTGAATAGCAGTCCTTTAAACGGATTTAGTACGTAGTCGAGTACGTCCTTTATAGCGATCAAGAATAGGGATACACTCAAGTCGGAACTTTGAAGTACTCTGTTTTCTACGATTTTTATGGCAGATAGGACGTTGTTGGCTTTGACTTGGATGGTTCTTATAGACAGGAAGTTACTGATGAAATTAAAGATGTTTCCACTAAATCCGAGTTTTTGTAGGATTCTTAATTCGGTTCTTCCAGACCACATCGTAAGCCTTTGTATGTGCGACGCAGCGTCAACAATTATTTTAGTGACGATTAAACGATGCTTGGGATTAATGGCAATCCCAACGAAAAAGATCAGTGGACTGTATTAAATTGAATAAATGTAACTCCGAACAATTAAAGTAACAATTATACTTTATTACAAAGTTGACTGATTAAGTGTATAAAAACTACGAATGTATAAGAAGTAAAATGTATGTCTAATGTTGAATAATGAATATCGACTGAATGAAAATCTAAAGTTGAATGTATGAATGTTTAAAGTCGAATGAATTAATGCTTAAAGTCGAATGAATAAAGTCGAATGAATAAAATCGAATGTATAAAAGTCAAATGCAGCTCCGAAGCTTTTTACAATCCAAAAAAGTTTGGAGTGAGCGTGTAAGTTTGGGGAAAAAGTGAGGGAAAAGTGTATCTATGATCTGATTGGTTAAACAAATTTGGATGGAAATGGAAGTATGGAGCGGGACAGGACGTATCCAAAATATCCGCAGCGAGTAATAAATTTAAGGAATACCTCGACATGTATAGAAAATTTCGAACAAAAAATTCTAGTACTAAGGCGAAGGACTCTGAAAACCAGATGAGGCTAAAGAAGACACTAAAAACCCTCAACGAAATGTAACGATTCTTTAGGTGTTATTACTGCTACGAATTAACGAGCATCTTGACTTATAAAAACTTAAGTATTCGAAAGGACGAAAAACGATGTCTACTGTATTGACGGAACCTTGAGTCGACGCCTAATGTTCACAATGCTTATTACGATTCTAAGACCGAACAGCCTTGTCTATATCTAAGCATACAACTGTTGCATACTAATTATTAGCAAAGACGACGCATATATTCGTTTCCAGGTTTACTAGGTGGTCATATATGAAGGAATGCGAGTATGCGTGGATACACATGAGAGAGTATAGGAGAGCTGCGTGAATGTATGTAAGAGAGAGTGCGAACGAGTGCAGGTGAGTGTGTGTACGAGTGAAAAGGAATGCGTACAAGAACAACAGAGTTTTCGTTAATTATCATTATCCTCTTTATTTATCATTAAATTCTCTTTATTTCGACGAGCGCGTGTAATTTTATTTGCACCTTCATTTGGCCCGATCCTACATACATAGAGTGGAATTGTCGAAAGCCACTTTGGTCTGTGGTGATAAGGTTCCTAGATTCTAAATACCATCGGAGTCTGTAGTTTATCATTTTTGCCATTAATTTGCACAATGTGTTTGTTAGAGCGATCGATCGATAACTGTTGGGATCCTTAGGAATTTCGCCTGGTTTCAGGGCAGGGAGGGCAGTAGCTTCTCTCCATTTGGTTGGGAACATGTCACTACATGTGGGATCAAATGCAGTTGAATATTGCTACCATGTATTTAAGTGCCTCTTGTAGAAGATGGGTTAATGTTTTGTCAGCAATGGTCGTGGTGAATCCTTTCCAACGGACGGTCATGACAACGAAGGTTATAAATCTTCGTCCCACGATTCCAACGCGTCTCTCCACTACCTTTTACAGTGGTGGGGATATTAAATTGGAATAGGAAGTGAATTTTTTCAGTGAACATGGCCCGGCAGAGAAGAATTTGTCAGGTATAATGTGTTCTCAGTGGGCATGGCCCGGTGAAGAAGAAGCTAACACCTTAAATCAGGCCTGGGCAACATGTGGCTCGTGAGCCACATGAGGCTTCCTTCCCTACTTCTCAGCGCATCCACCATTAAACTCGAGTAAGCGCACAGTCGTCATTTCATGTATATTTGCACATATTTGCAGTCGTGTGAGCCATGTGAGGCGTGCAAGGTAAAGCATGGTGTGGTTAGTAGTGGGAGAATCGGCAAATAAGTAGTAGGAGTAACGTAGAGACGGCGGGGAAGAGGTTGCCCAGGCCTGCCTTAAATGATTCCTCAGTGGGCATGACCTGCGAAGAGGAATCGGTGTATGTAATTGTGTTCTCAGTGGGTTAGACCCGGCGAAGAGAACTTTGACAAGAATTAAGATTCCTCAGTGGGTTAGACCTGGCGAAGAGAACTTTGACAGGAAGTAAGGTTCCTCAGTGGTGTAAGCGTCAGGATTAAAAATGCGGACTCCAGGAATCGAACCCGGGCCCTCAGTTTACGAGTCGTCGACGCTCTCCCTGAGCCACTGGCCGCCGCTACCTTCGGGTGTTTTCGGGCGCTTCTTAACGTTCGGGCGTACAAGACTCCCCACCACCGATCCTGTACTATCCGACCCATTTTCAGAACTAACTTAATTAAACTCCTACAGTGGGTTAGACCCAGTGAAGCGGAAGGTAGGACGTGAGATTAGGTAATAAACTCACCGTTGTAAAAAAATGTTGGTGTGATCACCAAGATTAGCATGGTAAAACTGCTCGATTCTGCAAGGAAAATCCAACAGGAAACCTTGGAGGGTTGGGTGACTCGTGGAGGTATTTTCCAACGAGGACCAATCAAGATCAATCCATAATTGCCACTGATTGACAAGGTTGAGCAAATAGGACTGGGAGCCCCTTTTTTCCATTTCGATAGTCGAAAGCGTTTGTCGTCATGTATATGGAACTCAAGTACCTGATTGATATGGGGCTTTCCACAAATCTCGGTCGTGAGACATACTGCATGAGCGTGGTTGCTAAGTGTTTGAGCACGAGTGCCGAAGCCCGTCGGATAAACATTGTCTAAATCTATACATATGTGTATGTACACTGTATGTGTAAACACTGGCACCACAGGAGGTACACAGTTTAGAGCACAGAAAAGAAACCTCTTCATGAAGGGATATGTTAACCTCCAGCCTTCGGCAAGGTTCTTTAGAATGATCTGAGACATTCGATTTTACGAGGGCCCATAAACTAATTGTTTAACTATGAGAAACTTGGGACTGGCATCCAGATTCTCAAGGTGGTTTCTTCTTTTTTGAAGTCTTTTCAGCTTATCTTAAAGAAGCTTCCCTGACCTCGTATAATATATTGTTGGAATCATGCAACTCTGAACAGTTAAGAAGATGTTGGGAATTCCATCAGGTCGGGGAGGATGAGTCTGATATGAGTTTACGAAACATGCTCCAGTTAGCGTCCTGGAATTTCCATCTTGAGGCATTATTAATTACAGTACTTCGGATCATTTTGCATGTTACCTTTATTGGGAGGTGGTCGCTGTTATATAGGTCCGACACTGTGTTCCATGTGATGTTTTGAGTAATTGATGGACTGCAAAGGGATAGGTCGATTACACTGAACCGGACGGATGACGAGCAGAAATGAGTGGGGTCGTAGGCGTTTAGTAAACTGAGGTTAGTTGAGTTTGTTAGTTTTTCAATGGTGTTTCTTCACAAATCTATATTGTGTGATCCCCAGAGTGTATTGAAATTTGTTTTGAAATTTGGTTGATTAGTTGAGTAAATTCGGATTCGTTTAAGTGTTGGCTGCTTTTTACATATGTAGAAATATATATACATATATGTTAATTTTATTAATAACTTGTTTATTGATACAAAACGCGCTCTGAACCTCTCCACTGGTCTTTCTCTCTACAACTCGCAAAACTCTCGACAGGTCTTTCTCTCTACAGCTCGCAATACTCTTTCCTCTGGTCCTCCTCTCTACAGCATGCAAAACACTCTGGGCCTTCGGGCCGAAACGCTTTCCCGCTAGGGCCACCCTAGCTTGCACCCCTCGCTCCCTTCGACACTGTCCTGTAGGTCTCTCAGCACCAACGTCGTTTCCTTAGCCTAAACAGTCACACAGGTTCAAACACTTGTCATTCGCACCATGCACTCATCCCATTCATGCGACCACGCAGCCAAGCACACACACCACATATACATATTTCATATGTACTGGTTTTTAGGGCATGTTACTTTAGTGATGACAATTTCTAGATTGCGAGCGACCGCTATTTCTTGGCTGTGGATGTTGTTTCTGACAAGAGTGGTGACTTCTCCGTTTGTGTGGATAGTGCTGCGATTGTTGAAGTAGGTTTTATAGTTTTTGATTTTGCCTGAATTATGGTTTTTGACGTTACAGGAAATTTGACATTTCCTGTAGGCCAATTATTTGTGGCTGGAATTCTTCGACTAGTAATCGAAGGTGCTTCAGTCAGTCGTAGAAACCTTCTTTTTCGTGATGGAGAGTGCAGGTTTATCGTTTAGATTCGAATGGCGCCTGGTTTTACGGTAGATATAGTATGCTTGTTCGCAGACTGTATGACTTCTTCTGGGAGGTTGATAATGGTCTCATTCTTAATAGTGCTTGAGGCTTCGCAAGGTCAGGAATTGGGTTATTATTAGTGCTGGAGTTAGCAGTAGGAGAATTGGCGGCAGTATTCGCATTGGGGTTTTTCCCTGTCTCACTATTATCTGTTGTGCTTGGGTTTTCGTTTGTAGAGTTTATGTTATACTGGGAATGGTTGATGCTTGTCGTTGGTTCCGTTACGTTTAGTGCTAAATTATTTCTGGTTCCCTTGTATTCCATTGGGCTTCATATTAATATCTGCATTTGGGTATTACATTGATTTGCAACGTGACCTTCTTATTTGCACAAAAAGCAGGCAACCACCCTACAGTCCAGATATGGCATTCTTTGACTTCTTCCTGTTCCCTTGCATTAAAAGGAGCCGCAAAGTATATCGTTTCGGGACGATTGAGGCGGTTCAAGCGGCTTCGACGGAGCGCCTGAATAGTCTTACGCTTGCCGACTTCCATGGAGCGTACGAACAGTGTAAAACCCACTGGCAATGGCGTATTGATGCAGAAGGGACATACTTTGAAGACTATTAATTCAATGCACGTATATCTTCAACGAATTTTATTTTAGGACATCAATCCGGATACTTATTGGACAAACCATGTATATTATAGATTCTGTAGATCACTGTGTAGCGGCTGGTCATAAATCTGTAAATTTGTAAAGAGCATCAAACGTGCAAACGACCAGCACTGCTTATAACATGGACGACAGCGAAGCTGTTTTTGAGGAAACCGTTTTAGGATTTTTAGAGAATGCATGTCCGTGCTTAGAATTTTGCTAATGGTCTCGACAGTAAAACGCTTAGTGTCATAAAGCCTGTTTCCCTAAGGGTCTTCATCGCGAGGTCAAACGACCATCGGCTGGTCGTGTAGCTGACCGAGTTGTCACCGTCACCAGTAAACGCTAGCCCCTTCGAATCGTATCCCCGTTTCAAGGAAGCGTGCTTCGGTCATAAGAGGGAGGTTGTACGATTTGGCGGGAATTACAGGGTGTGTTCCGAAAGTAATGCAATAGAATCTCCTCCGACGCTCCTTTTGGTGGGAGTGGGATGGGACCACTTGGAGTAGGTGGGGGAGGACCTTAAGCTTTGCAACGAAACCGATTTCAGGGCTCTCCGAGCTGTGGTAAGGGTAGTACGTTAGTTATTGTGAACCTCTGCGTAGTGGCCGTGTCACAGAAAAAATGGAGTCGACGATCGAGCAAGGATACGCGATAAAGTTCTGTGCAAAACTGAACAAATCTCTTGAGCAGACAAATGAAATGATTCGTGAGGCTTATGGGGACTCTTCTCTATCCTACTCACAAGTTTTGAGGTTGTTAAAGGCCTTTAACGAAGGTCGGGAAGAGGTTCACGACGATCAATGCACTGGGCGGCCGTCAACCAGCAAAACCGGCAGCAATGTGGCTCGTGTTCAACAATTTTTGAACTCTGACCATCGATTGAATGTCAGGATGGTTATCAGTGAACTTAAATTGTCGTGTACTGTTATGTTCCGCATTGTTACTGAAGATTTAGCGATGCGGAAAGTGCGCGCCAAGCTCGTCACGAAGGTGTTGTCAAGATGTTGTCATAACGCGCTACGAGTACGCGAGTTCCTGACCAAACACCAGGTGTTAACGCTACCTCACCCTCCCCCTCCCCCCAAGTCCTGACCTCGCACCAGCAGACTTCTTCTTGTTCCCTCGGATCAAGGCAATCCTAAAAGGAACGCGTTTTTCGACCATAAAAGAGATCCAATTAGCCGTGACGCATGCCTTGCGGGAGGTCCCCGAAGACGCTTTCCAGGCCGCGTACCGGTCATGGCAGGATCGATAGAAAAAATGTGTGGAACCAAGGACACTACTTTGAAGAATATTAAGTATTTGTGCAAATCGGTTCAATAAATTCCTTTATAAAAAAATAATTGCATTACTTTCGGAACACACCCTGTAGGTGCAGGTAATTGGTTAAGCCCACCTTGTTGGGGGTTGGCCAAAGATTCCGGCAAGATATGAAAAGATCGAAATCGAGCGCGAAATAGTTAGTAATAAGCGAGATACAAACAGCAATTGCAAATACGAATAGTCCATCGCACTCACGCACGCGCTTAATAAAAATAAGAAAACTAACACTGTGATAATTATAATCTCACGCAACCCTATCCTTCAATTGATTACAAATCAGTCGATGAAATCGAAAATTTTAAATACAAAATGACGGATCGAAGTTACAAAATAGTCAGGTTTACGTAAATTCACATACAACTGTATACTCAAGTTTTCAGAAAGCTGATTTGAAATCTAACATTGAAATTCAAAGATTCAAAATTGCGGATGTGGAACTGAGGAAAACCGATGAACTTTTGTGTATTAGTTACACAGTACGTATACTGTTGTTGCGTGTATTTTATAATTTTGATCCCTCGAATTGTAAAATTTGTATCTTAAATTCAAAATTAGTTATCCTATATATCCTGAGTAATATTTTTAATGAATACCATTAGTTTCTTAATAATTTCTGTTTGACAGATTTCCTCCGCCATCTTTGATTCTTAGAATTATTTAATTTTAACTTCAGTTTTGTAATTAACGATCCGAATAACGTCGTGGTATAATGTTTCATAAAAAAATGATTGAAGGAAGAAATGTTTACTTGAAAGGATTAACTGACTTCGAATAAATCATTCAGGATTTTCACGTAAAGCGAACAGACAGGTATGAAACGATGTAACTGATATATTTCATCAGAGTATTTTGAACTTGTTTTTTCTACATACAGGAAGCTCTGGCTTCCATCCCATGTAAATGCGAAGCAATACCGGGCACGCGATACAGGATATTCATAGAGAAAAACCACTTTGATGGCGGATACGAAGCTTTTTACGGGGTTGATACCGATCGAGTCTGTAAATATTGATTTACATTTTCTTCAATACAACCGTCGCGATTAACATAGTTCGGACCAGAACCTGAACCGATGAATAATTAATTGTGTCAATTGAATGCTGCATGTATCGTTCGCAACGATTTGTCATACTCGATCTTATTTTAAGTAAAAATATTTTTTAGCTATTTTTATGATGTTTTTAAACAACTGCTCTTAGTTTCTACATGATAAAGATAAAAACAATAATATTTAAAAAGCACAAAGAAAGCAAAGTAACAATTATCTATCGATTCCATAACAAGATTTTTCGTATTATCGGCAGTATAACTAAAGGTACAGAGGATGTCCCGTGCAACTGGAATAAGATGTACCCCCTAAATGGTCGAGGAGAGAAGAAGTCGTTATAAGTGCAAGTTAAATGGTATCAGGTGGTGCACAATGAACAACTACTTTTATACATTTTTGTACATCGGTGTATCAAAAAAATGTAACCGCACTTATATTTTAAATGGACACCTACAGGGTGTCCCAAACGTGTTGAACGAGCCGGAAATGGGAGGTAGGTGGGGTCATTCTGAACAACTTTTTCATTTGCAAAAATGTCGTATGGGGCTTCATTTTTAAATTATTAACGAAAAACACCGACCAATCAGAGCGCGAGAATCGCGCGCGCTCGGAGACAGAAATGCAGGCCCGAGTTATAATTGGTCATGGTCGCCATCGAATCTCGTGGCGCGCGATTCTCGTGTTCTGATTGGTCGGTGTTTTTCGTTAATAATTTAAAAATGAAGCCCCATACGACATTTTTGCAAATGAAAAAGTTGTTCAGTATGACCCCACCTACCTCCCATTTCCGGATCCTTCAACACTTTTGGGACACCCTGTATATTGTCGACAGCACTACACTGCTCTAGATTTATTCGTTAGGAAATTACTTACGCCAGAATAAATGTTCGAACGGGCCTCTACTGTTAGATTCCGATTTATTAATACACCAGTTTCTTATTACAAAGAGCACTTAAAATCTAGACTGTCGCTGCGATTCTACTTCTGTGAAATTGTACTTGCGAGTCGAAATACTAAAAAAACTAATGAGGAGTATTTCTCGTGTGTTTTTAAAGACTCAGATTTTGGTTATTGGAGGTAGTGGAAATAGGAAAAGCACCAATAGAGATAGTCGGATGCTAATGAGTCGATGAATAAGGGTTCAAGGGTCGTTTGAGTAAATGTATGCGGAAGTATGACAGGATTTGGACTTGGTTTGTGGCCCAAAAATATTGACTACCTTAGTCATACAAATAGTGACTAACTTGAAGCACTAAAAATATTGATTAATGTAAGATTACTACGTAAAATCGCAAGGTAAAAACGTATAATAACGAATTTGTATAATATTGCTAAATGAGAATATATTCTTTAGACGACAAAATGTGGGCGATGTCGCGTAGTCAGTAATTCCCCAAAGAATGCCCTTTCTCGAGGCTGCGAAGGTTTTACTACCCGTCGCCAAAAATTCAAGGACCTCAGTTGTTGAGTGCCCTGACGTCACAATGTCGGGTGCCGGCGCCGTGGTGGTCGTCGCGCTGGGACCATATGCGTCCTATTTTGAGTTCGAATGCAGGTCAATTTGAAATTTCCTTACATTAACTTAAAGAGATATCGAACATCACTACGGTCCAAGCACTTCTCCACCTGCTTCCTGACGTTGCGCAACGCACTTCTGTGGAATTGCGACGGTGTAAATCGATGTGTACCGCAAAACAAACTGAGGCGTGTGAAGAAAAGCAGTGGAGCATCGATCGTCAACGGACGAAGGGACACTTTAGATTATCTTGAGAAAGCGAAACGCGAATACTATACATGGCTGTGCCTGTCCTAATCATCCCATATTTCTGATGTCCTCTCCCGTAATTTTAGAAATTTTTTGCTGAATTCGTTATTGGTGCTCTTCAAACTTAGAAACGGGGCCTGAATACACCGTATCTTTAAAGAACCTCATAACAGGAAGTCGAGGTGTATGAAATCCGACGATCGTGGTCGCCATAATGTTGAATTCCGGATTGACGGAATAAATACAACACTTATATTATAAACTCGGAGGCTTTATTTGAAGACGATAAGTTCCGCACGTAAGTTCAAATTATAGAGAACTGAACAGATGTTGAAAGAGGCGTAATTACATGCATCGAGTTGAGGGTGAGTAATGGAAGTACAATGCTTATTGTTAGTGTAAGGGCAGAGATTAATAAAAAAAACCCATACGATTTTCACTGAGTTATGTTATTTCACACCTTTCTACAAAATTTCAAGTCGAATAATTGAAAATTTTTCGAGTTATGTGTTCGGCCAGTTCGAAAAATGTGATTCCGAGAAAAACGCGTTTAAAGTTTTGATTGCCATTCAACGTAAGTAATTTGTTATATACCAGTAATCGGCAATGCCTGCACCATACATTTATTCAAGGCTTTCATTACTTGCATTATAATGGACAATTCATTGTTGAATATGCAAACTGCCATATTTGCGGCAATATCAAGTATATGTTTGCCACTGGATACAGTTTTCGGAGCCATAGACCACACCACTGAATTGAAACTGCAGCGCGTCAGTAAGTCGTCGCTAGTGAGATCTTCATACACGTGATAAATAGCGGAGAAAACTACTTTTGATATTGGTAGTTTGTATTTATATTGATCTATTGTGCCGGTAGCCTTCGCCTTTTGCCAGGAACACCAGGAATTCCCTCCAAGTGGACACTTCTCATGCTGCCTGCATGAGCAGCACACTGCGAATGATTGCAGTCCACTTAAAAAAAAATTCATGTTCACCACTATTCCTGCACTCAAAACTTTTTTCACATAATCTACGTATAATATAGCATCATTTAAGCAAAAAGAAAAAATCGATTCTTTTCAAAATTCTAGAGTGGCCTTACTTCTTAAGCCCCTTGGATTTATCCAGCAACCGCTGGGAACGGTTGGGAAGTTTAATCCCAAATTGGTAATAAACTTGGACGATGGTCCCTTCATATATTTTCATAAAAACTATTTCGGCAATTATATATGGAAGACCAATTATCTAAAAAAATAAGTTATAAGAAAAAGATTTCCCATTTCAAGACGCAGAATTTTCTTTCCATCGCTCCGTTCGCTTACAAGCAATCATTTTCGCGACGCTCTACTCTTCTGTCCTCTTCCAGGAATAATTTTGACCTCGGTAACCTCGTTAGCAAACAGTTGGCGAGAATTATTATTTCAGGAACTATGCTAACAGTCATCTCCGTCTAACGGCGCCGTTCCGTTGTGAACCAATTAATTCGACCCTTTCCGCATCGGCACTTTCGTTTCGCTTAATTATTATGCCGAACCTGCTTCGTCGTTTTGTTTTGTTTATTCAGTCAGGAAACGATCCAGCTCGTCAATAGTAATTGTTTCGTGATGCCGGCTATTATTGTTGAAGCTTTTGCGAAAGCGGAGCGTTCGATATCGAGAAGCACGATCGCCCTGGACTGGTTGGAGACAGAAATGAAAATAAACTGGGTAAAGACGTTGTTGCGAATAAAATGAGGGAACAACGATAAAGCAGAAAATGTTGAGTTGCTATTATTTTCAATTTCTGCCATTTTTACCCACGATGGTACGCGTGAGGTACAATTCGTTTGGAGTAAGAGGTTGCTTGTTTGTATGGCGATTTGTCTCTTGCTATTTTTCTTGAAAGCAGCCGAATCAATTTTTATTCGGCTTCTGCTAACGTTTTTTGGTACTTCATGGCTGGTTCCTAGGGCAGCTTTATTGTTCAAGTTTAGAGCGAAGTATATATATCAAGAAAACACTGATATTTTCTACGCTCATATTTTTGTGACCGAATGTACAAAGTCAAGACTGCCAACGTTATTCTTCGAAATATCGTTCCCATTTATGATGGAACAAATCAAAAGAGAGCTTAACAAACGTGATAAATAATGTACAAAATTTTAGCTTGGAATTTTACTAAAGTTTCGTATAACATTTTAAGCATCTTTTTACTACCTTCAGCGTTAATTATGATTTTTAGTTAATTTTTGTTTTTATAGTTAATCATTTATCAGTAGTTATATATTGTTTGGGAAATTTGATTATTTAAATGTACACGCATTGCAATGTTTAGTGATAATTATCACTACAATGAACTATATATATCTTTAGGAGCTCTACTATAATTTTTGCAAACCGAATATTCCATTTTATATCATTTTATTTATTATATAAATGTATCGATATTTAGTTTTTAAAACATACATATGTGAGTTGTCATTTCGAAATGCGGTGATTTCGTAATTTGAAAATTTAGTGGTACTTTAGAAATTTGATAGTATTGAAATAATAATTTCGATATTTGGTGGTATCAAAATTTAATAAACTGGAAATTTGGGACTTAAAAATCTGAAAATTTGATAACTTTTCACTAGGTGTTAACCCTTTTACAAATTGCCTACATAATGGCAATTAAAACTTTCATCACCATGTTAAACTCGTTAGAAGCCGCGGCGGATGGTAACTTCGTGTTAAATAAGCTTAATTAATTATTCTAACGTTATTTAGCTTCTTCTTATAACATATTCTGTTATGTATTTAATAGAGATCGTTACTACTTGGATTACCGATCAATTGCCTCGTGCGAATTCGAGTAAGTATTCAAAATTGAGAGCACCTACTGTATATATACATATAGGTGGAACAAGAATGTGATGTAGGGATCTTAAAGTCGTTCCAGACGATTAAACGTGTCCGAAACTATCGAAAACGATACCAAACACAATTAGTGTTAATTAGAGGACGACTGGCGTCAATGACGATCAAGCATTGTCGTCAGCTTGAGCTATATGTAGAGCTTATAACGAGATTTTAGTTGATTCTACGTGTTAAAAATGATCGAAAACAATATCTAATATGATTAGTGTTGATTAGAGGACGACTGACGTCAATGACGATCAAGTATTGTCGTCAACTTGAATTATATGTACAGCTTTTAACAAGATTTCAGTTGATTCCACGTGTTAAAAATGATCGAAAACGATCGGTTTGTTATTGATTAGATGCCGATCGCTGTCGGGGCACCAAGTTCTTGTTGATACATCACCTCCAAATTGTACACACCAAATCGAAGTTATCTCATGAGTCTACCCTAAAAATTTAAGTCAGATAGACCCGAAATTTTGGTCTACAACGCGATGTAAATAAACAAACAGACAAACGAACAAATACAATACGAATCGTCGCAGGAACCTCACTACTTCCGGTAATACCTTTGTGATGCCTGGTTTGGAAAACAATTTCTCGAAACTGAATTCGCAGAGTAGGGTATCACTTTAAATAATATACTTCAGGATCGTCGTTCGTAGAAAAATCTCAAGACTGCCCTCGGACGGCGGGGTACATCTATTTATGTGTTTTTGGATGGTGGCTATGGAGGTGGAAAGGAAAAAAGCGTCTCGGGAAGTGCACTATGAACTTTGAGTGTTACGATGACTAGAACGGCGTGTTAGCGGCAACGTATTTTTGAGGGTCAACGAAGGCAATTAGCCCGCCGCTATTTTGCTTTCGGACCATTTATGATAGAGTGTTTGTACGAATGGCAACCCGGGCGGTCGACGATGGCCAGTGACACGAAGGCACGTAGCCATCGGGTGTCGCCGGGTTGATTGTTTAAAGAGAGGCATGGGAATGTTCTGGAAAAAGCAAGCAGCCCGACGTTGCATTGCTTAGGGGTGTTGTTCCTTAACCTCTTAGGCACTACGCGCCACTATAGTGGCTTTCGCGGATGTCATCTCTCTGTACGACGCGCCACTATAGTGACTTTCGCAGATGCCATCTTTCTGTACGACGCGCCACTATAGTGACTTTCGCGGATATCATCTGAATTGTATTATTAATTATTAGAATAAATTGTTAAAGTTAAAATGCGTGTATCATATCTTTAAGAAAAATTAGAATTTAATCACCAAACACTTCATTCCAATATACTCGTGTAAAGAACAGCATTATCCGTCACACATTGCAATGCCGTATCATTTACGCGTAGTTCGCGTTGAACTCTGCCGTACAGAGAAACAGTCCCGCGTAAAATTCAGCCGTGCCTAAGAGGTTAAGGATCAGGCCTCGGAGTGGGGATGGCAGGAATGCCTTCTGGTAAGAGGACAATTATCAATCAAATTAACAATTATTTTAACAGGCGGAAAGAAAGGAGAGTTGTTATTGAGTTTTGGGTGACTGATGGGAGCAAACATTTAATTTGAGTGACAAATGCAGGATGACGAATAATGTACGGAGTGTATAACACTTTGATAAGTAAAGATATGTTTCTCGTATAGTATGTAATTAGTACAAACATAAATTCATCCGTCACTCAAATAAGAGTGACATGGCGACAAAAATGTGAAAAAACAAGTTGAAATTCTGTGTAAAATTATAGTTGGAGCACGGTGAAAAGAGCACATATTCGTGAACATCGCCATGGACGTGATTTCCATTCATTTCGTCTGGTGTAGATACGATTCACGCGGTGTCTCGAGATTCTTCGTCCTCCAGACACCTTTTTCAAGGTGCACGCCACTCGTTTCGCGATTCTGATTCACCCTCGTCGCGTTCTCACTATAGCTACCTTGGATCGATCTCGCCGCTTTAAAGATGATCGTCGAGCGCGAAAATTTTGAGCGGTATGGAACGCGTAAAGATCTCTGCGGTATCCTTTGAAGCACATTTTACGGTTTCAACGCTTTGGATTTTTACGTTTCAACTTCTCTATTTTTCTTTCGGTGGTTTGCGACGTCAAATATTAACGCGAGTATCGTATAACATTTAGAAAGTACAATATTAGTTTATAAGTGTAATATTGTAATATTACATGCATGATAATTAATAAAGAATAAATTAGTAATAGATGGCATCTAAAATAAGGCAACAATTAATGACTATAGTACATGTCAAATTATGCATCAGTTTTTATATTATTAATTTCGCAAGTAAACAAATTTTCTATGGAGATTTGCGTATTCGTTCTAGTTTATTTTATTTTGATTTTTATATAAATATCAAAAGGGGCCAAGAGATAGATTGGCGGCCGTGAGCGTTTTTGCTTTGTTTAAACTATAAGTGAGGTAATAGCGAAGCGTAGCGCGTGGTATACGCGCACGTGGCGAAGTGTATAATTATAGTAATATATTACATAATATAAAGTTTCTAATTTTTTCTTCCCAAAAACCTTTTCAAACACCAACAACATTTTCGAATAACATTTTCGAAAATTGTGTGTTCCTTCGTAAAAAAGATAAATGCATTCATATCACGACATTGATGTCACTGATGTAAAAGGCCATGCAGCGAAATATTGATACATTAAATTATCTTCCTGTTATAATCCTATTATCGTAATTACACGTTTGATTCCAATTCTTGTTCGAATAAATCATTTGCGTTTTCCATTTTAGGTAGTATGTATGCGTAAAAGTATTTTATGTAATTTAAAAATTATATAAATTTTCTGTTAATTACTTGCAGTAAGTAATAAATAAATATAATACATTATTAAGGCTGTTTATATTTCTCCTAAAAAAACATATTACTTGCAATGTATTATTATTTATATAAATATATTTATTTCCTGTAATAATGTAAACTTCTACATCGCTTGATTGTTTATTATTCTTGTTTTATTTTAGCCAAAATATAATTTTATGTTAACTGAAGTTACAAGTTTTATGAAGAAATATATGATTCTCAAATTCATGTATGAACATATTGTAAATATATGAATTTTTGAAGTAGCTTCGCTATAGTATTCCTTTCTCTTAAATGTGATAACACAAAAATTCCATATTTTCAAGTTTTGAACTTCTAAATTTTTATATTTCGAAACTGAAAACTTTTATATTTCTATATTCCAACATTTCTAAATTTGTGAACATAAATATTTCTAAATCATAATTACTATGACTCATAATAATTACTGGATTAAATAATATATCACTCAATCCTTTTAGTACTCAAATTCAAAAATTTAACATTTAACAATTTTGTACTTTTAAGATTCTAAAATTACAAATGCACTAATACAGAAATTTAAAAATTAAAAAAATTGTACTTTTATTACTTCCAAATTTGTAAATATAAAAATCATTTAATTCTCATTTTTCAAAACCGTTTAAATATAAAAATCTTTTATTCCCATATCTCTAAATTCCGTATGTCATGAATTTCTAGGTTTCCAGTAATAAAATGGGTTTTATATCACTCTTTCTGTCCCCTACCTAATCGTTGCACCAATGCTGATAAGTTCTTCTGCATGCACTTGATTTCTCAATCAAGTTGCAGTATTTAAAAAGACCAAAGTGAAACAAACCATCCGTGAATAAAAATATTCTGTCCATTGAATTTATCATCTTCCAAATTAATTTGCTCCCAGTTTTTAATAATTTTAAATATTATTGAAACAATTCGTATACACAATTTTTCAATGTAACGTTGTGTAACGCTTTGTAACAATCGCGGAACAATGTATTCGGGTACACAAAGAATCCCGGAAATTCAGTTTCTGGCATGCATCCCGAACCAATAGGTGTATTCGTGCGATTCGTATACTTGAATTCGCGAAATCTCAAAAGATCGACGGAAATTCCTTCAGGGAATTGAGCCGTGTGCCATTCCTGCAGGATTTCGAGATCGTGCCATCGCATACATCGCCAACTTTTAAACTTTGATCGTATTACTTTTGTTCTGAAAGGACTTTTCGCACACAAGTTCGATCTTGACACAAATTTCACATTTATTTTTTATTCCAGACAGAATATGTACATCCAGTATTATGGCGCATCCCCGGAAGCTTTTACATCGTATGTCTATGGTTATGGAGCCCTTTCAAATTTATCTCTTGATTTTTAGCGAAAAATTCAATCTCTTTTACGCCGACGAGATAAAAGAGGTGTGCTCGATAACATCAAAGGTATCGTCAAAATACGCTGTGAATTTTCATCATTTTTAGCTTGAAAAAAATGTATCCGATTATCCTTTTAGCTCAACATTTTTGAATAGCTCCTACATCTCTGTATCTACTGCAAAGCAAAGTAATTGAAAGATTTACACGAAAGCATACATTTCTTTTTTTTTTTGCTAAAAGGTACATAGAAAAATGCCTTGCCTGTATTTCATTACGTCACTTGCCATTTTGTTGGGATTTCATTGAAATTGGACGTTGATTTTTTTAGATGAGAGTTTCATGTAACGGATAATAATGGTTAGAGAAATAATAAAAAAATAAAAAAATAAAAATAATGTGAAATACAAAATTGGAATAAAACATTAATTTTGCTAAACGTTCTGATTAAGTTGTCATTAAAATTTTATTGTATCTCAAGATTAAAACTAAGGGATTGGAAATATTCAACGGATAAAAGATAAATGAGTCTTTCAATTTTATTGTTGCATCTCTATAACGACCGATGCATCAATTTTATATATATTAATATCGACACCATACCTCGAAGGTCCCTCATAAAAATTCAGGTTCGTGTGAGGTATTGCGTATTCGCACTAATTCATTTTTATTTTATATATACATTTCTTTGGTTGCCAATACTGGGTACGAGATGCGTTGGCATGCAAGAACGTTTTTCTTTTGTTTTAATCACTCTGAATGATGTTAATGGCGATGCGACACGCGTGGCATACGCGTGTTGTGAAGCTTATTATAATAAATACAATTTAATAGTACAAGTGTTAATCCATCAAAAACCCAACAGTTCAGAACTTCTAATTTTGTACGACATTAGCCAAAGAAATCCGAACCGACCCGTAGCAGCAATAAGTTTATGAAACCATTGACCATCTTTCTTCAGAAAAAATACTTTCGCGACGACAACCTAAGTTTATTACTTTGGGTCCAACATGCTAATCTTCGATTCCGTTCATTTCAACCATAGTATTCACAATCAGACTCAGAGTGTTTCTTCAGCTTATTACCTGCTACGGGTTTTTTTTCCTAGAAACACGCGAATATCCATCGCACGCCACCCCCTTGGTCGTTGCCGCTTCTAGGGATGACCATCACCTTTACGACAGCGGCAACTTCCAAAAAGTCATGATCAATCGTATCCCTCACCCCCTACCAAATAGTCAAATCAGAGGTGACGTCGAGGGTCATTTTTGCGACAAACAGCAGAACAAATTTAACATCACGAATAGAACAAGTTACAACAATAGTAGAATCAATTATAACACGAATAGAACAACTAAAAACACGAACGCGAACACTTAAAACACGAATCGAGTTTTATATTATAACACGAACACTTGTAACTATCGAATAGAACTCTTGTACCAATATCGCAATCGAACACTACAAATCACGAACTAGCATTTCAATCAGATTCAGACTCATTAAATTGTGGCTGAGTCAGAAGTAGAGGAGGGTGCCCAAATCCGCGCAGTTCACACATTTATAATTATTTTGTATTATTAAATGAAATGTGTACTCACAAATATATATGATATATGAATTTAATTACAATTATATATATGAATTTTTCTTAAAACTATATACTTAAAATGTATCATAAAAATATTTTAAATATTGCTTAATTTACTTATTAGAAACTTTAAAAGTTCATCTGAGATTGGAATGTAAGTTATCTTTATCACGATAAAAATTGATTAGTTTAATCGCTAAGTTCTTTGAAAATTATTAAATTTCTGGCGTTGTATAATCTAGTTTGGAGCAATTAATTGTAATCAATAAAAAACATTTTCAGAATAACAGCTTCAATTAGAAAGTTATATCTTCCACGTTTGTCGTTATTTTGCATGTAGTATAATATAATACTATAGTATGATTTTGACATAGAACAACGTTTAAAAAAAAATTGAAAACAAATTTTACTTGAGAAACGATTCCTCATAATCCGTGATATTGTGATCATTATGACTATTTTCAATTGATTCCTCTGTTCTTTTTTATTTTACATTTTAACATTTTAATTTATAATTACGTTAAGTATTTTATTCACATTATTTTTACCCTTTTGACTCTTCTGAATGTACTTACATCCATTATTTTTCTTGCATTTTTAATTATGTTACATAATGGGTTTATATAACTTATAAGTGTATATTAATCAGTCAATACTAATAAAACAGATCTGGACGTCATTCTATTAATTATTTACTAAATAAAAGTTTACAAAAATAGTTTAACTTGTTAACTGTAAAAGTAAAGTAACTATTTAAGAAATAACGAATATGACACAATAGTTAATAATTTTTAGGATAGCTGAAGAATATAAAGAATATATAAATCTTAGTAAGCAATAGCCAATTAATTAAATAAAATTATCTGCAAATATAATATTAATCTTATTAATGTAAAACCTTCTTCAACTACGTTTAATGAAAATGGATAATAACAAAAATCACGTTGAAGATACAGAAATATAAGTGCATACTTTTTTATTAGTGATGAAAAAATCGACTAATTATTACTACATGACATAAATTCAATAAATATGTAGAATAACTCGGACGAATACAATCCATAAGCAATTATTATATTATATCTTATATTATAATAATATAATATAATGTAATGTAATATAATATATAATCCTAAAAATATTAATTTTATTATAAATGTAGAAGCTAATAACCCTACGCAGACTATACAATATATTGAAAATAAAATTCCGATGTTAATACAAAATAAATTTGAATTACTACAAAATTATAATTAAATGATATATTCCTAAATAATATGATTTGTAATAAACCATGTGATCCTAACTTTGACATAATAAGTTCGTACATAAACTTAAGACGTTAAAGTAAAATTACCTCTCGATAACACATAAGTAATTATGTTACTCGCAATCGTTCACAATCCAATACGTGAATGGTACGATAAAGTATTAAAGTAAACACGAAAAGGGATGTTGGATCAAGCATAACATCAGATAGCAGGCGTTCAAGAGCACAAGAGACCATAGACGTTTTGTAGCGTAAGCTTTCGTATCCATTTCTAAATCCTGTAAGCTTCGAGCAGTTGTTCGGCAAGGATGCTCGATCGTATCTTACACGAGAAGTTCGAGTACACGTTGCATCAACATAGAATGCAGCCGAGTTTTAGTTCGGTGTTTAGGCCGGCTCCCTTACTTCCGGTCGATCGCCTTTAAATCCCACAAGGAGAAGCCTGCACGCTTTACTACGGTTCTCAAATTGGATGTAACGTCATCGCTTCAAGGGATTCGCTGCTTATTATTAGCTGCATTATTGATTTTAGAGCCATTTCGACGCATAACTTTCTTCCCTTGTCTTGCGCTTTCGGATGCTAAAGGTTACCGTCATTCTTCCTTGACGTTAACCCTCAACGCGTTGTGGGCTCGGTTTTTATTTTCGCGTTTAATGTCGACACCCCATGGCTCCATCACTTTTATAACGGATGCAATATCTTTGGTGAGAGGCTGATTCGATGTAACTGCAAGCTGTCGTCTTAACCATAAAAATGATATCGTTAAAAGTGGAAGAGTCGCCAAAGATTCGCCTAAACTTATCACGCTTGATGCGATCACCGCAGATGCTTTTACTTTATACATAGTTCTGCAAAAACTTTGGATATTTATAGTATGCAGGGTAATTCAGCATGACAGGGTAAGCGATTAACACTCAACCTATCGGCGTATCATGCACTTTTCTTTTAAATTCAAAATAAAATAGAGGAATAAGTAACGGACCGACCAAACATACAGTAGAATATACATTAATTTTTCATCCTATGAAAAGTAATACATATCTCAAGGAAAGCATTTTAACAAATTTTATAATTTAAAATTAGAAACCAGAGCACTCGTCATTTAATTAGTTTGGTAGTTTTAGTATTAAAGCATTGTATATTTTCTTTAAGTATTTACTTAGCGAAATTTTTAAATATCATGCAGATTTATATCGGTGATCATAAGCGATCTAATGGAGATGACATGTCGTTAAGACATCGAGTTTAATAAAACTTTCTCTGACGAATCTCGAATAAAAATGAATCAACTTGTGTCAACCTGTGTTGGCGAGTACACAATATTGGTAGAAATATATAATATTTAGCTCTTTGATTGCAAGAACCACTATATTTCTCAATAATATCAGAACGACTGTGGCAATGGCGGCGGTAGAGTGCAAGGTTCTTGTACTTAATTACATTATCGCGAGTGCAAACACGCGATCAATAATTTTCTCTTCGCTTTTGATAATATTAGGAATTCCATCGTATAGAAATTTTTGAATAGTTGTTCCTTCATAACTACAGGACTTTACTAAGCACTGTGTATAAAGTGAGTATATTTAATACATATGCAGCAAATTTTAGTTCAGTATAATAGAAAAATTTGTATTGCCATTATATGTGTAAACAATTAATATTCTTTTTGGAAATTTATTTCAATATAAAGAGAAATTATCAACATTTTATTTAACATAAGTTAACCAATCTGTTAAGAAATATTAATGAATATATATTGTATATTGATTTTTTAATCATTTTAACGGCGCTTTTATTACTTCTTATTATACAATTGTTATTTAAATTATTTTTTTACCAGAGAGGGTTTAAAAAATGTTTCGTTACAAAAATCCAGAAATAGGATTTTCTAAACACTTAAATTTTATGTTCGAATTTATATGTATATTCAGAACAATCTTAATTTCTGTTGCCCCGAAAATTCAACCATCTTTCATGTAACAAACATTACGTTGAAACCATATCTGTCTGTGGTTACTACTTTTTAAATGATTGCCATAGTAGTTTGAGAATAGGTAGTATTAAAAACACGCAGATTGATAAGAGGAAAACGTTATTTTCATTAATAAGAATATTAAAATCGATTACATTGTAGGAGTATATTATTAATTAGTCCAATTTTCACAATTATATCAGATCAATAAATATTACTGATACTATTAATCCTTTTGCGAAAGGTGCCGTATACATACATATATATATACAGCAGTCACTTTTTGGTTCGTAGAAGCTAATGCCGATTATAGTATATGACAGTCAATTGTTTATTCAGCACAGATTTTATTGTTATAGAAGTAAAGTATTTTTCTCGCTAAGAGTCTTCTATACGAAAAAACCTAACACAAAATTTTGTTCGCTAAAAATTCCCTTAATACTGAAAAAAGTGCATTTATTTTCTGTAAGTTTATAGTTCAGTGATTAAAATAATTTGTAACAATCTACAAGCATACAAAAGCGACAAAGTATGGTCTGTAGGACCGTCGCGAAAGAGTTAATCGATATATTATTAGAATTTACAAAAATGTTCCCATTTCTATAACTATTCATCACATGACGCTACAATTACAGTATATTTTCCAGCATTTGTTAAAGTACTAAACATAACCGATAAATTGTAGTGTTTACTTTGCGAGATATAACGAGTGACGATATTAAGAATAACAATATTCTCTATATTTAATACCAATATTTGTCTGTTAATAAAGTTCTCTAGTAAAACGATTCTAACGACAACTATCCGCAAGGAATGAGCATACTGATATTATTTGTTTCGACGTAAGTACTAAAACAAAATAATTTTAACATCTGTCATATAAATAAAGAAGAAATAATGTTAAATCGGATTAAAATAAATTTTCCCAAATCTGAAACTCAGCTAGATTGTGTTCTAGTCCTCCCGCATAAAATAGTTTTGGATTGCTTCACCAAAATCATTAAATTCATTTTCGAAGCAACAATAACATAAATATTTTATTTATTTATTCATTTACGAAATAATCATATTATACAAAAAGAAATATACTGTACTGGAAGAAAGTAAACGTCTTACAGTTTTACAATCACAGCAAATACGATAGAAATTGAACTTTAAATGAAAAAAGCGACGAAAAAATGAAAAAAAAACATAACACGCATGTGTATTAAAAGTATATAAAAGTATTAATAGAAAATGTGCAAGATTTGTTCATTTCGTAAGATTTATATTAAGATGTCTCAAGTTTCTATTTCAATCGACGTACGATTACGAATTCCGCCGGATTTCGTTCTCGCCTTTAAAACGCTGTTTCCGATTTTCATAATAACAACAGTTTTCAATTGAATGCAAATCCACGATAAATTATAGTCTCGACTGCGAAAGAGCTTCAAGTTGCAACTCCAATTAAAGAGCTACCGGAGATCGTAGTCGAAAGGAAAGAAGACAAGCGTTCCTTTTAACGACACTTGATACGAGAAGCCGACGTGAGCGTCACAATCAAAGCAATTTGACGTCATTTAATTGCCTTCATTAATCTGATTCGGTTGTACTCTGATTTCGTGAACGCCACCTCGAACGGGATAACGAATTTGCATCGATTGAATCTATTCGTCGAAGAAAAATTATTTCTGGATTTTCGCGCTAACGAGGCAAATAAGCTTTTTTGGGGGATGGTGCTGGATTTTCTGATACTAAGCAGGATTATCATTTATCCGCTCCTTCGTCACTCTATCCTTCTTTTTTTTTTCTGAACCCTGCGACGAAATCTTCGTTCATTGTCTTCGTTGCGTATCGCACTTTATTATGCATTACACGTTCACTTCTAGGTCTCATTACGCGAGAACCGCGGTGATAAGGACAAATGAACACGCTAGTAATTCATAAGCCTTTTTGTGCAATGTTTCATTAAGATATGCACTCATGAAAAGGGGCGTGGAAAAGTGAAATGAAAAGATAAGGAAGAGGTTGGAGCGCTATTTAAAAAAGAAATTTGCTACATTTTAGTACAGTGAAACCTTCGTATTTTCCACCTGGGTAAACTCTCGATTGGGATCGTTTCATTAAGATTTGTATCCATGAAAAGGGATGTGAATGAATAAATTGAAGGGATAAGGAAAAAATGGATGGTTTACGTGGAAACGTTGCAATTTTCTGTATTCTACTGAACTATGACCATAATACTTGACCTCTCAGATAAATTCTCGACTAAGAATATTTAATTAAGATATACCCAGGATGTGATGAAACAGGATATAGATCTATAAATATTAACAACAGTTGATATTACAGGACACTTTGTTTGTAATTATCAGTCTTTTTGTTAGTAAGAAATTTTGTAGATGAATGACCTGATACGTCGAATGTATTTAAACAAACTGAATTTATCAATACTGATAAATAATACTATGGTAAAAGTTTATTTAAAAAACAATTGCATCCTCCAAATTCCATAAATAGTTGACATATTAACATAGATGTCAACGTTCGTGACAATAGTTGACAAAAATTTGTAACAAATTCATGAACCAATAACTCCCATTAATCGAAATAAAATATAACATTTATGTAAAAATAAATATATAAGATTTAAAAAAATCAATAAAATAGAATGCGAAAAAGTTACACAGGTTATACACGGAGAAAAACAATGCATAAATATAATTATAAAATGTTTACAGAAGTGAGTACAATCTTTCAAACAACATATTATTTTAAAAAATTGTTATTAGTAGAACGATTATCATTTGTTATTGAAAATGAGGGTGTCAGCTACCTATGCAGGTATTCTAATTTTTTTAGCTACAATTTGTACTTAACAAGTTCACGAAATAGCAATTGCTACCGGACGAAATGAAGCATCCGGTTTATTTACAGACAAAAATATAAAATAAGAAAAAATAGGACGAGTTGTTATTACAATATTTCCACCTTTTAACAGTATACATTAAGTGTATCGTTATAGTAGCTGTATAAAATAATTTCGTTTCAGAGAGAAAGGAGATTATAACAGAAGAAAGGTTCGGATAATCGAACGTTCGGAAAAGTATAATATTGACATAATATAAGTTACGCAATAAAACTTCTATTACAAGCATATTACGTGACAAATTGCACTCAAAGAAATCAGGACATTGTTTCAACATTTATGTGACTATTATATAAATTTTACTTGAATCGACACACTGGGTCATTCCACGCCGAATCGATCACTTCTTGACATCACCATCTGCGATTTTGTTTTAATCAAAATATGTTATAGTCTGCGTGAAAGTAGAGGTGGGGTTTAAGTCATCATTTTGTCGATTTCGAATTTGTTTAAAAATTACAAGCCTTCAAAATTTGCGGTTTATGCCTATTTTTGCAAAAATAGGCATCACTTACGAATTTTTTTCTCAAAAACTACTCGTCCGAATGAGCTAAATTTTTTTTTTGTTTTATTCATAAAGGATTGGGCTACTATAAAATATTTTTTATAAATTGGACAATTTGTTATGTAATATGAAAAAATTTAAACAAATCCTTTTTTTATGTGTTTCAATAGAAACTACTAGTGATTAAAATTTAAAAAATATATAATTGATCAAAAAGTGATCGATTCGCCGTGGAATGACCCCACTGAAATTGAAAACTGTTAAAGAAGCATTCATTCAAGCTAAGTATGAAACACAATTTTTTAGACATAATGTTTATAAATTAGAAGGCATAATTTCTCTAGTAATTTCTGTTATATAAATTGGTAAATTTATTTCATATGCAAGTAGCAATAAAATATATACACAGTTTATTATTACATCGTGCAATAGATAAGGTGAAGAAGACTTTTGTGGACACTATGTTAACTGTTTTTAAAATACGAATATTTGGAAATTTAAAAATTTACAAATTGTAAGATTTGAAGACCAGGAAAGTTGAAAATTTCAGGGCATGGGAAGTTGAGAACTTACGAATATGGTAATATGAAAAGGTAGGTATTTGGGAATTATGGAATTGGGGGATTTAGATATTGAAAATTTGAACATTTGAGAATACAGAAATTTCATGATCTGTGAATATGCCAATTTGGTTACGCTGCATTAAAAAATTTAAGAATAAGTGGATTTATGAGTTTGCGAACTTATGGATTTAAAAATTTAAAAATCTGAAATGTTCAAATTCGGAAATTCTGAAATTGAAAAATTTATGAAGTTGGCAATTTTCTAACTCGGATATCTGGGAATTTTGGAAATATGAATCATAAGAATTTTTGAATTTAATAATTTGGAAGTGTGTGGATTTGAAGATTTCGGAATTTGGAAATTGAGAAAGTGAAAAATTTGAAAATTTGGAAATTGAGGAAGTCAAAAATTTGAAAATTTGCAAATTTTGAAATTTGGAAACAAAATTTTTGAAAATTTGGACATTCAATGATTTGGGAGATTAGAAATTTCAATTCTAGAAATTAATAAATTTTCAATTGTACATGTCAGTCTCTCACAAAATAAAAGACGTCTGGTGGATTACTCCTTCCCTTACACCTATCCTTTGCCAAAGGAAGCATACATTGCACTCGAGTGCAACGTTTAATTTTAAACTAAAGAAAACTATATCGCTGCAAATAAAATTTACAAATAACAAACAATTCTTAAGAGTACGGAATTCAATATCGTAAAGCGACAAGAGCAAATCCCCGAGAAACGCTAAAATTTTATTTCTAACGTACTATATCTCAGCGCTTTCTAATACACGTAGAAACCAATCGTCTTCAAAATTTATTCGTCGTTTCGTAGAAAATCACACATCGATTCGAACCACAGGATTTCAAATCACGTTCTCGTAAAAATCGTTCGCCACGTCAAAATATTCGCAAAAGTTCGTGACACCCGGAGGAACGCCGACAGGATTGCATTATGCCGTCTGATTATCTGGCAATCGTTTCCCACGCTGAAAATTTTCATGTGTCGAATAAGCTCGTCTGTAGCTCGATAACGGACCCGCGTCGATAGAATTTTCCCGTTGACGACGGAAAGTAATTTTCGAGGGGGAAAAGCAAAGCGAAACGACGACATTTAATCGCGGCCGAACAGTGGCCTCCGGGGGTAACCAACAAAATCGTCCCGGCGTCCATTCTCAAAATCCATTCGCAACCATCCTCCGACGTTCTGTTTGTTGAATTGCGAACATCCAAACAGATTTCGAATTACTTGGCGCGGAGTTTCGAGCCTGCATATAATCGTGGCTACGAGGAATCCAGAGTTAATACAAACATACATATATACGCCGGTTGCAGGCACTCTTGATTCATGTCCGTTTCTCTAGGAACCACCACCGTGTCCGTGAGAACTGATCATAAGAGAAAATAGAATTTTGAGGAAGCTTTAGTGTGTGGAGAAATTATTGTACTCAAAGTTCTGCATTTTGTTATGTAATGTGGGGGAAGTGTTTAAATTATAATGTTGTTACCGCTTGTGGTTGAAAATAAATTCGTTTGAGCTTTGTTGAATATTGCACGTGGTGTGCCGACTAGGTTTACTATATCAATACAGGGTGGCTGAAATGATCTGTTACTAAGTAAGTTTATACTGATGCATTTGTCGATCCGCTCACGCAATCCACCTGAAAGTTGCCATATTTATAGTTCGTTCAATTGTTTATATGCGTGCAGAAGCATTTTCGTATACTACATCTCAAAGTAAGGTTATAGTGATGGATTTGAAGCGTAATTCTGTAAGTGCTTTATATTTAGCTGGAACATCAGTTCCAATTATCATTCGTGAGCTCCAGCATGTGAATGTAATCTATTTAATGATTGAATGTAATGTATTTGGTCTATTTTGGAGGCCAAGGTCAATGTAATAAAACATCGAAGTTTGGACGCTCCAAAATCAGCACTTGTCCGAGAATGGAAGAAGATACCACGATCTCACATACGGGCAACGTGCGATTCATTCTTTCACCGTTTGAATTAAATTATTCGTGCAAAGCGAGGTTATATCGAGCAATGAGCATTAAATCATTTTCTTGAATGTTTCTTGACTATTTTTTTCCCTTGGATAAAACAAAATATTTAAAAGTGTATCTGCTTCAGCGGTTTGAAGTTGTAACAGTTCATTCCAGTCACCCTGTATTATAACCAATACTCGAAGGACCACCCGAAGTATTCGGGACTACACAAAATGTTTCTAACTATGTTACTATTCGAGTCGATCTATATAAAGTGCTATGTGTTACAACCAACTATTCTTGTCTGTCTATAATGCAAATTTTGTTTATCGACTGTGCATTTATGTTCTAACTATATTTGTCAACTACGATCCAACTAGTCGAGATTCTATTAGAACTCTTCGATTTCACCTCGGTCGGGTAGACTAGACGGGGGTGAATCGTTCTAATAGGCTATGCAAAATTTACAAAATTGTGGAAGGGTAGTAAGGTATACGCTCTACTCGGGCCCCTCCACTCGCAAATATTCCAAGTTTTGCTCCTGGTCCGTGGCAGGTAATAAAGATCAAGAAATGCAATGACTTTAACTAATCATGCTAGAAATAACGGGCTCGAAAGGTAAAAATATCAATCTGGCGACCAAATGCGAACAATGACTAGAAAACTACATAGAAAAACGCGCGGGTCTTTATGGCTTCCTGAGTTTATGGCTGCCACGGAACGGTCCGCCAACCCTTCGATGGGACGACGGTCTTATTGCTAATAGCTATATAGAAATTGTAAATCTATTGTATATGTAAGGGCATGTTGGCCTTAACACATATAAAATATAAAAAGTTTGATTAATTAAGATTTAATATTAAGTAAGTTACAATGAACTTTTTTCACATAAACTGTAATGACAAAACATTCCAACTTCTTCAACACAGTAGCACTCTCAACTCTAATCTCAACTCAACGACACGATCGACTCACGTTCCAGCATTGCCCTTTTCTGCAAAGAAAGCCCTCACTAGTCCCTTTTCTTCTCTCACACTACACTTTTGCAAACATCGGTAATACATCAACACATCGTTCATCGGTTGGATCGGGTTATTGTCTGGCAGCATTTTCTCTCGTATTATCTTCTTCTTGTCCTCAAAACTCCTTATGAAATAATATTCTTATACATATTCTTAGGAATTAAGGTTTCTTAAAACTACCACAATGCAATAATTTCCATCAATGGAATAGAACAGATATTTTTTATAGCAATGTTAAAATATATTATTTACACAATATACTATACTATATTATACATTATATTATATCATATATAATATATTGCATATCTTGAAACAATATATTATTTTCTGAAAATAGTACATGTAATTAAAAATAAAAATTTAATACTTGAACATAAGTCGAACACAATATTATATTAGAACTTACAATTATTTCATATTTCATCACTTTGCATTCTTTATTTAAAACCCTAAGTACAAAAAATCTGGTACTTATCAGAAATAACATCTTGAGCAGAAGCATGTACCACTATTTCTATCCTAATATCCCTAGATACGCATATTCCTAGTTTTCTGCATTCCAATATATGGACAGACACTTAGACCTTATATCTCTATATGTATAAAGGATATTCTTTTATTTTTAGACACGTGAAATCGTATATTATCCTATGCCCGACATCCCTACATTTCTGGACCATGATATATTTAGATTCATATGTATATGTATATATGCAAATTCCAATATTTCTAGATTTCTATATCCTTAGGGCGTCATGTCACTGCATTTCTATATTTCTAAACCTTTATATTCCCATATTTTTGTATCTTCAGCTTGCTATGTCCTCACGCCAATAGAGTACTGCCTACACCTACGTATCTGATTTCCGATATGTATTTCCTTATATTTACGTCCTTGTACGTTTATGTTCCTATGTTCCGATGTACTTATATTCCTATATCTCTATATTGATAAATTTCTGGCGCTGTATCTACATATTTCTCTATATCTTTGCATTTCTAGATATACAGGGTGTCTCAAAAGGAACGAAACATCCGGAAATGGGAGGTAGCTGGGGTCATTCTGAACAATCTTTTCCTTTGTAAAAATGTCGAATGAGACTTCATTTTTAAATTATTAATGAAAAACACCGACCAATCAGATCGCGAGAATCTCGCGCGCTCGGAGGCAGTCGTAGTTGTCGGCTTACGCGATTCGATCGCGACCACGGCCAATTATAACTCGGGCTTACACTTCGTGTAAGGCTTCGGGCACGCGAGATTCTCGCGGTCTGATTGGTCGGTGTTTTTCCTTAATAATTTAAAAATGAAGCCTCATTCGACATTTGTGCAAAGGAAAATGTTGTTCAGAATGACCCCAGCTACCTCCTATTTCCGGATGTTTCGTTCCTTTTGGGACACCCTGTATATCACTATTTCTCCAGATTTCTGAATGGCATGATTTTTGAATACCTCCGACTCTTGATCACTAGGTATCCTGATATGTAGATTCCAAGATTCCAAGATTCCTAGTTCCATAGTTTCCTACATCGCTAATTTCTGCATCCTTAAATCATTAAATCATTAGATCCTTAGATAGTTAGCTACCTAGATATTTAGATTCGTAAATTCCTATAATTTCTACTTAATTTTTCATGTTTCAACATACAGTCGTGGACAAAATTAAGTGGGCAGGTACCATAAATAACAAAAGGTTAATTGAATTTAACTAAGAATGCTTATAAATCAAAACCTTATTGTACAATTATATATTAGGGGGACCGGAAAGTAATGTCGTTTTTTTCAGTAAAGTCAAACAGATTTTTTAATATGTTTTTATTTTAAATCACTGATATAATCACCCTCGTTATTAGCAACGTTTTGCCATCTATTGTACACATTTTCTATGGCGGATCGATAAAAATCAATTAATTTTTTAGCAAAATATCGGCATGCGCAGAAACGACATTACTTTCCGATCCCCCTAATACATTAAATAAATGTTTTTCAAGTCTACAAAAATATTTCACGTTCTAAATTTAAAATTTATTTAAAACATTGTAGTAAAACAAAATTTGTTTACATTTCTGCAATGTTCACTTAATTTTGTCCATGAGTGTACGTCGAACCATTATAGAATATTTTAGTTCACCAAAGAACTGTCCGATTAATTTCTTTATCTCAAAGCGGAATGTTGTACGTGAACTCCGCGAAATATAATTTAAAATATAATAAAAGTTCTAAACCGTGTTACGTTGAACAAGTCGAATAAAAGAATTAGACGAAGCTGTCGTGTATTTACGTTCTGCGGTTTTCATTCCCGACTCCAGTAACCTACTTTTCCGTTGCAACAACAATTCGTTTTACAAATATTTAATCTACTCCTTTAGTTCTTGCGCACGAAAGTTTTCAAGGTTTATAAAAAGGTTGGCCTATTTTTTTGCATTTGAAGTATGCCTTTGTTAGATTATCATGGAACTTGTTCAACAAAGCCTGGCCATTGTTTCTCCTCGCCGCTGTTACCAGGGGAAGAATGCATCCAGTTACAAAACTTAAAACGCGAAACATCTTTTGCAAAGAGTAGCAACATGGAACAGCTCTAAGCTTATAACAAGGTAGCGAATTTTACAGAGGAAACAAAGGCAATTTTTCAGCCCGTTATTTCTAGTTTTTTTTTCTTTTGCTTTAACTATAAAGTGTCTCAAAGAGAAGTGCTTCTATTGACGCGAAACATGATTGGGCGAAGCAATATATCACGTTTCGATGTTAACAAATGTCACGATACATATTTGATCCTGCATTCGATACGATATAAAAAACAATACAATCAATCCTTGTTATTTATTTTATATATTGATCAATATATTGTCATATATTGTTAAATCAACACTTGTTCCAAGTGTAATTGGTCGACTTTTAGATTATTTTTTATTATCGGCTGCTAATTGGTTAAATTGCACTTATTCATATATCTATGTAAGATTTTAGATATAGTACACGAATCTTGTACTTTAACATCCTTAAATTTGATTAATTATGGATTTATTTTTACGAGTAATTAGATGAGTATTTTCTGGCACAGTGAACTAAAACATAATTGAATCGAAGAGCTTAAAAATTAGTAATTTTCTAGTAATTACAAATTTAAATATATAACATATACTTGTTCAAATTTAGAACAATGTAAAAAAAGTCTTATGTCCGTATTTTATGTAATTCGTGGAGTTCAACGAGCCAGAATGTAAGAAGAATAATAACCAGGGAATAATAAGTTGAAACGTTACTACAAAATGAATGAAATACATTTATTACTTAATGAACAAAATTGTACTTGACAAACTACTGCTAGCTGTGAAAACGATGAGTCCTTTTTTAAGCATTGTACAAAGCTTCTTTTAATAAACATTTGTCATTAAATAATCCTACTGTTAATTACGTTTAAAGCAAATTGATAAAAAGTTGTTTCTTATTACTGCGTTATTTAAATTATCTAACTAAAACATCGTTTGTGTTCGAAAACAATTTAAGTTTTAAAATTTTATTAAAATTATTAAAAGTTTATAATCAATCTTTAACTACGAAAGGAAAAGCTTTAGCTTGCTTTCCCCCGATGGTGAACAAACTGTACATTAAAAGTTTGTTCATCAGTTTTAGACACACCCTGTAGAGACATACGGTCTCGCTCGTTAAACACCAACCCTCGTACAGGTGCGCTACGCGTTTGTTTGTATTAATTTCGATGCAGTACCGGGCTACTATATTCAGAGGTGAAACTTTGGAATGTTGAGCGAAGTAATTCGAAATGCGCGCGTATAGGATCCCTTAATTGGACGAATCTAGCTGCGGCACTGGTGTAGTTTAGTAATTCCAGTTAGACAGCGTGGTTGTTGCTTTCCAGCTTCAATAATTAAGCCAATCGAATAGTTAATCCTTTTTTTCTTCGTTCAATAGTGATTTTTATTCGTCGCTCGGCTATATTTGTACCTCCATTCACGTCCGTTTCATTTAGCCACGTGTTTCTATTGACACAGGAACGTTACGATCTGGATAATAGCTTTATAGAAAAAGGTAATCGTTGATTACGAATATCTTCTGTACAATGTCACAAATATTAAATACTCTGCCTCGTTTTTGTTATAGAATATTCATTTTATTCGAATATAATAGATTATTGCAGCAGACATTGTTACGGACCGTTTACTTCTCCTATGTTATTTATTTATAACAATTACTTGTAACAACTATTTGTGAGAGATTGTTTTCATAATAGTCCAATATGGTGCACAGTGGAAGCGTGCTGTGCCCACTTTTGTTTTATTTTGTTTTTAATTGTAAATTAAATGTAAACTTTTATTCGGTATTAAAGATACAGGGTGTCCCACAATTATGGTACGAGCCGGAAAGGGGTGGTAGGTGGGGTATTCTGAACAACTTTTTCCTTTGCAACAATATTGGATGAGGCTCCATTTTTAAATTATTAAGGAAAAACACCGGCCAATCAGAGCACGAGGATCGCGTGCGCTCGGAGGCAGAAGTGTAGGCCCGAGTTATAGTTGGCCGTGGTCGCGATCAAACATATGGCGCGCGATTCTCACGTTCTGATTGGTCGGTGTTCTTCCTTAATAATTTAAAAATGAAGCCTCATCCATCCAACATTTTTGCAAAGGAAAAAGTTGTTTAGAATAGCCCCACCTACTACCCCTTTCCGGCTCGTACCATAATTGTGGGACACCCTGTGTATTACACGCTATAAACAACAAACATACTTTTATATAATAGTAATAAGACCGTTTGTTTATTTTTTTAAATTTCTATTATATCGTTACACGATGTGCTTTATCGAATGATTAAGATTTATAAGATCAAAATAATACTAAACTATTGCATTGATTTTCCCGCTAATTTTAAGCCAAACGAGTTATATTTAATTGAAAAGGAGATATCTTTTGATATAATGCGTTTGTATAAACATAACCTTAAATTACGCTGCATTTGAAGCGTTCGATATTAACAATAACAACAGAAATAATAAGGATCAGAATAAGAATAAATAATTAGAAATACATAAATAAATAAGATATAAATAATAGAATAAAGAGCGATATCAAATTAATGTTAATCACTTTCTTTAAATTAGTATCATTATTAGTATTGAACGATTCAGTAATATTATTTCCAAAATTTGAATTCAGATTTGTTTGTACACATAACAAATAATCAGTGTTTGATATTAAAAATATTTTTATTTTATATAATAAGATATTTTGAAAATATTACCTAATCTTCAAACCCCGAAATTCCTACATTGTGAAACCCTTTGACACCAAATCTTAAAGTCCTCAAATTCTTAGATCGCGAATCTTATAATCCTCAAATCTCTAGAACTGAAAATTCTTATATTCCCCAATCCTTAAACTTTCAGTTCCCTGGATCAAAAAGTCTCTAGATCATGAAATCCACAGATCTCAAATATTTAAATTCTTGAATCTCCAGATCTCCAAATTCCTAGATTTCTGTGTCTTCAAACTGTCAAATCTTTTAAAGTTCCTAACAATCTTTAGAGCTTCAAATCCAAAATCTTTAAAGTTCGTGTCAGTCGATGGCAATATTTTTCATATGGATGCAAGATTTCACCTTCATGCTTCGATAATTAGATGGTCATAATTATTTCAGCAATTTTGAGACTTAAAGAGTTGTAAACAACTGAGAATTTTTTATAACTTCTCCGCGTGTTTCTTCCAAATATTGTTTACGAACACAATACTTGCTTACACAGTATACAGAAGACAATGTTGCTATAACAACAAAAGAACACCATATCGTCAAGCTTGATTTCCTAGAAAGTTAAGTCAAAAATCAACAAATTTCGCTGTATAGTTTTTCTCTTTTTCCAAGAAGAATTACATAGCGTCGCCTATTATATCTTATGCAGCCCCTATTAGATGATTCTACTTTATAGTAATTCCTCATTGATATCACGTCATATTTGCTTGAAACATTGTTTCACATCGTTCGCATCTTTCGAAACATTTGAGTACTCTCCAGTGCACAAGATACAACATGTAAGGATGTGTCGAGACACATGCAAATGATCCCTGAAGAAACCCGAGTGCGAGGGCACAGAACACGGTGGATGGATCAGCGCTACTAGGTTCAGCATAGCCGAAAGCCGGATTTAGGATTAGTAGACAAGCGAAGATAATGGATTATCAGACGGCGAAATTAGTAAGTGGCTTAGCGGTAATTGCAAGAGACCGACCGTGTTCGTTTGTCAGCAGGAGGTGTCTTTAATATCGGCCGTGGCCTCTTCTCTCTGCGCATTTCCTCTCACTAATACCGCACATACCACGATGTCGCCGGCGGCGATGAAAAATTACCTAGCCTTTGTCGAAAAAGAAACGACACCAAAGCCGCCCGATGATGAAAAGGAACGGGGATCGTCGTTCCTGTTCCACTTTCTAGCTTCAGCAACTCGACATTCCCGTCGAGACTTTCGAATTTTCTTCTTCGGCGTCAAATCATTGCCGCGGCAATTAAATCGGATCAAAGGGGGATTCATTTGTTGTGGAAAAATTGATAGATTAATGAGTTAAGTGTGTTTGAGGATTATATACGTCATAGAAATGTGGCAGAATTTTTTCTGGTTCGCTAAATAAGTCAATGTTAGTAATGAAATTGTCTATTTTATAAAATAGACCCATCTTTTTGGCCCAATATTTTAACACCGAGGCTTATTCCGTGATTGACGAGTATACTTGCAAATGGGGGCGCTACAGTTTACTGGTTAAAGTAGTTGTTTGATTTATTGAGCGGCTAACAAGTGAAGAGTAATGGCGATGGATAACTGTCTTTAACACTGTGTTTACGAAATGTGTCAAAATTATATGCCTCAGATTCCTTATTTTTAATTACAGAAAGTATTAGGATGCTTTTGTGGAAATGTACAGGGTGTCTCAAACGGCTTACGTGGTTAGGAGCGATCACGGTCAACCGTAAGCCGACCATTACGACTGCCTCCGAGCGCGCGAGATTCTCGCGCTCTGATTGGTCGGTGTTTATCCTTAATAATTTAGAAATGAAGCCTCATTCGACATTTTTGCAAAGGAAAAAATTGTTCAGAATGACCCCAGCTACCTCCCATTTCCGGGTGTTGCGTTCCTTTTGGGACACCCTGTATATTAACTTTTACCGAGACGAAGAGTGATTGTAAAAATTACTTCATGTTTCATCTGTTATAGAAGGTCTGTCCGTAAAGTAATGCAATTTGTTTATTTCCGCCAGTTTCCCTTGATCGAGCGCATTCGGACTTGTTGGGATAGGTAGAAGGGACTCTTAACTTCATTTTTTTACAACCTCGACCTGATCCGCACTTCGGAGGCGCCAGAATCTTTATAAACATTAACCTATTTTCAATGCCCATTGTTCCGCGGCAAATCCGCGGAACGTACTTAACAATATTCCGATTTCTACGATACAATAGATCATAAAAATACAGACCCCGTAGCTCCCTACAGACTACGAGGACACCCTTCAAAACATTTATTTTCTATGGATGGATGGCAACTTGTACAAGGACAACATCTGAAGTGCAGATTGCCAGCACGTTTATTACACGCAAATCCTTACAGTCGTTTTTGAGAGTTAGTTTATTTCTTAAGCCGGTAATATATATCTTCGAGTTCACGGTCCTTCACCCTCAACGACTAATTGCATGTGTCATAAACGGGCATTTCCAAAGGGTTGTCAAAACGGACACGATGCCCGTCAAGACGGTCAGGTATCGAGACCTTAACCCGGCGGAAATTCCATGGTGTCAAATTCATCCCTTCTCATTACCCTTCGGTGACTCCTTCTAGTTTGAGACATCGCGTTTCGGACGTACAAAACTAGAGAGGGGTCATACAATCGCATCTTACGATTGGATCAAACAATTTACCAATCGGACAAAGGGGGTGGATTCTCAATTCTACCTCCGGAGTCCAAAAGGTGCGGAAAAGTAGTTACGAACAACTCACTGGCGAGAAAACATCTAATCTCGTCCAGTTAACACCTCTTATACTTCAAACATATCCTCTCTTGTAATTATTACTGTTAACTAGTCTCCGTTATTCTATTATCTCATTAAACATTATATTTTTGGTTACATTAAACCAATTCTCGTTATTACTCGACACAAAATCGAGCCTACACCCCCAACTATCCTTATACCCGTAAAAAGGTCATAGTCTATATATACGTAGTTACTAACCGTATACAGTAAATCCTCCCACAGTGCGACACTTGTTTCCCTCCCACAGTGCAAAACGTCTCTTCCTGCGGTTATGCGTGCGTCATTGCTGCGCCTGTGTTCGCCTCGCTCGAGCCAGTCCAAGTGTAATACGATACACTCACCGCGGTCCCTTTGATGCGAGCTGACAAATCTCGAGTTCGTAATTTAGCAATGTAATTTGTTAATATTTATATTTTTTTCACTGCAAACTTTTTTAACATATTCGTGAGGTTCTTCCGATCAAAATAAGACCAAACAAGATATAATTACGATCACAATTACCTGTGTAACAAGCCATAAAAGTTTCGGACGTTACATTTACGGCAGAAATACAAATAAACGTTTATGGCTTGTTACACAGGTAATTATGATCGTAATTATAAAGTGTTTGTATCATTTTAATCAGAAAAACGAGACGAATACGATGATAAAAGTTTCATTTACGAAAAATAAAGAAAAGAATTTTTAATTTTTAATTTAAAAGTCTGAGCTCCGCCTGCCTTTCATCTTTTCCGAACGCTTCAACCTTTTGCCTCTCTGTCTTTTCCACTCGCCGTCCTCTTTCATGTGAAAAACTTTATTCACCCGTTACGTATGTAATTATTAACGTAATTACATCATGTTTGGTATCATTTTAATCAGAAAAACCTGACAAATACGATGGTATAACTTTCATGAAAAAATAATAGGAAATAAGAAAATTGCAATATTTTTCTTTGCTTGCATTAGTATGTGTCTCACCGATATTCGGTCGTTTCGGTACCGATCGTGTTTAATGCTTGACTGATTCCGAGGGGAACTCCCCAGCAAGAGACAGCCGCCGAGTATTAAATTTCGCTTCTCCTATGCTCACAGTGAGCAGTTTCGATTCCGGCCTCCGTTGCACTGTGGGAGGATTCTCTGTAGTCTCAGTGTCGTCGCGTGTTACGTAAAAAACACCCATGTCACGACGCGCAATGGTCGAACAGTGTTATGTGATTAAATTCTATGCTAACTTGAATAAAAGCCTCGTCGACCAAGCTACCTAATGCTTAAAGAAGCATACGGGGACTCTGCTCTCTCTTGTTCTCAAGTTTCCAGGTGGTTGAATTTGTTCAAAAATGGTTGGGAAAACTTGGAAGATGATCACCGATTTGGGCGACCGACAAGCACAAGTGTTGACGAAAAACCATGCTCATTGTTTTTTTTTTGTCGCGAAGAGTTTGCTCCACAAAGAATTTGTAACTCAAGGGTAGACAGTCAATTCCACATATTACATACAAGTGCTTGATAGATTGGGGGAAAGGGTGGTCCGTACCTGGAAAGAGATCGCTGCTACGTGGCAGTTGCACCACGACAACGCTCCCTGCCATACCGCTCTGCGTGTCCAAGAATTCTTAGACAAGCACAGCTTGGTAACGTTACCACAGCCCCCTTACAGTTCTAACATGGCTCTAGGAGATTTCTTCCTGTTCCTGAGAATTAAAACTGATCACAAAGGAATCCATTTTGGAACCATAGAAGCGATTCAATTCGCCGTGACGAAGGCATTAAACGAGGTCTCCATTAACGCTTTCCAGGATGCGTACCAAGCATGGAAAAGTCACTGGCAAAAGTGTGTTGATCCCCAAGGGTAGTACTTTGAGGAATTTTAAAGGATTGTACCAATAATACAAATAAATTTTTATTTACGTACTTAATTGCATTACTTTCCGGACAGACCATGTGATCCGTCGCACGAGGAACAGAATACGCGAGGATTTCTAAAGGGAGTTTATGACGGTTCTTCTACGAAAAGCTATTTTTGAGATACACATTTTTCGCCGTACCGTAATACTCATTTACCTTTTTTTCTACAATAGAGTTTATATTTTAATCGTCGTTTCGTTCTCAATAGCTACGCTCGTGTCATAAACTCGACTTTCCCAAATGGTCATTTAGCGATCCGTGAACCTAACAGGACTTTGCCTTCGAGGGCCTACCTGGCGGGAAGGTCCCAAACGCGGTCGGTCTTTGGAGGTCCTCTCGCGCGTGGCGGCATCGCTCCCACCCTCTTCATAAAAAGGCGCGTCCAGGGCGCAAAAGAGGGTGGACCCTACTGTCAAGAAGCATGTTGATTGGGAAATTAACATAACGAACGAAAACCAATCAGCATGCTTCAACCACTTCCGATCCTTCGAGAAAGTACGGACGACAACGGGTCGTCAGAAGTCGTTACAACTCAATCGAACACGGTAGATCTCAATCGAACACAGGAGACAACTAAATCGATCACGAAACACACGGAAAAGAAAACGCAAGTCCATCGTTCGGGACACAGGACAACGTTCGGTCCTTTTAAGAAACATCACTATCCTAAACGTTCGCGAGGAGTGTTTCGACTGAATAATTACTTCCCGATTAATTTTGCGAAGTAAAGCGCCGCGACGGGTCGGAATATCGTTTCGTGTGAGCCTTACAACCTCATACCACGGTCACCATAAATCCGTGCGATCGGTCGTGAAAAGGTGTAGTCGCTCCGAATCTCGAGACTACGCCGCGCAGAAACACCATGTATATCTATCGTTGCACTTTATATTTTATCTAAAAGTAACTGCACGCCAGGCGTCCGTAAACCAACTGTTAAGTGTTCAACATCAGTAAATCTAGTGTCAACCATATTAAGGTTTTTGCTTCATATCTAAAAGTTGGTCAAAAGTGACCTGTGTGCCGACATTATGATGACCGTAGGACCATAATGTAGAAATAAGTACATATGTTCTTAAATCTTGTATAATCGCTATTGTTATACGGTAAAAAAAGAAGTGTAAGTTTGCGATAATGGTAGACTGGTTTGATAAAATTTCATATTCATAGTCTGCCTAACTTAAAATTTCAGAAGTCCAGAAAGTTGGGGACTTTAGTATTTGAGGAATTTTTAACTTTGTAAATTTGATAACTTAAAAATGGACATTTGGAAACTGGCCATTCGGAAATTTTGGTACTTGAAAATTTCAAAAATTGGGATTTAGAAATTTGGAAAGTAAAAAATTTCTTAATTAGGAACTTTATAAATTTAGGAACAGAAGAATTCAGAATTTTGAAGCATGGAAATTATAAAATTCGAAATTTTGGGACTTTGTTGATTTGATGATTTCAGAAATTGGAACTTTTATAATGTAGAAATTGATTAAAATTGGGTTTTTGAAATTTATGCATTCAAAGGTCTAAAATTTGCGGAATTTGGAAAATTTCTATATACGATGTTTGGAAATACAAAGTCTAAGTTTAAGTTTACATATTTTGTCTCCACGAAATACATATTTTGCCGTTTACGTGTATATATTAGCAATGATTACATCATACTGACTACTATAATATCAAAAATATGTGAAATTAAAAATTGGTTATTTTTTCCACGCTCACAAAACTAAACGCATCAAAGAATTTTTGAAGAGACAAGTTAGAAAATAATTTATACTTTACTTACATACTAAGTACATTAAATATAATACATAAATTTTTTATGAATGGATATTTTCAATATATTGGTAACATAGTATCGCGTCACCTGTTTCCAGACTCCTGAAGGATGGTGACACAACCTAATTGTACATTTTTCAAAAGAAAATTCCATTTGTGAAGGAAACCCTTTTAATTAAAAACAGTTATCACGAATAATAGAGATGAACCTCAATGGAATTTTAACATTAAAAACCTCTTAAATTATAAACACTTAAAACGATTTCCATGTAACATTAAGTAAAAATGTCATACGATATAAATTAATGGTTCCAATTAACGAATTTCAATTAGCGAGTTCATAAGTTACGACGCCGACGGCACGATAAATAATCGATTTGCGAACTGATAAAATAGGAACGTAGTGTCGAATTTTGCAAGGATACTCTCGTGTTAAAAATGAAATTCCACTTGAAAATGTTGAAACTCAGATCGAATTCGACGATGCAATATCCCGTTATTAACGGATCAGAAGACGCGTTCGTGATATGTGAAATTGAAATTGTTGTTTATCGAAGCTAAAATTGAAAACTCAATCGCGACAAGCAGCGATGAAATCACGACCCAACATTTCGAATTATACATAGCTTCGTTAACCTTGTTGGAAAAAACGTGAATGGGGGTAGTATATTTAAATAACGATTCAATACTGGCAGTAAATTTGCAATTAATCAAATAATTGAATAGAATTATGAACGAGAAATTTATTACAAAAATATGTTTAATAGCTATATTTAATTTACGAAATCAATATACAGGGTGTCCCAACAGTGTTGAAGGAGCCGGAAATGACAGGTAGGTGGGGTCATTCTGAACAACTTTTTCCTTTACAAAAGTGTCGTATGTGGCTTCATTTTTAAATTATTAACGAAAAATATCGACCAATCAGAGCGCGAGAATCGAAGAAAGTTATGAATTCTACTCAAATTATTTATAATTTTTATTTGTTTTTTTCATTTCGTCTTGACGTTTAAACATTCTAAACGTATTAAAATTTACGAATATAATGTAGTTTTCGCCAAAATTACAATTTAAATAACAAATTGTAACAAAATTTTACGCATGACGGATATAGTCGTCATGACACAAAATTCTGCCACATCTCCATGACGGATATAGTCGTCAAACACACTTAACTGGTTAAACAGTAACTACCTTTAATTGCTAATATCTTTTAAACAATTATCTACCTGCTTTCAACACGGCGTACATAAACGTTCAATAAAATGACAAGTTTTCATTAATGAGAGTATAATACTTGAAAAGCTCCTCTTGTGAATCAAAAAGAAAAATTGTAACTAACCAATTCGCGATAATAAAGTTAATTATTAATTATCTCCTATAATTGAAGGTATAGTTGTAATGACTCTAATAGCTTAAGATTTTCAGTTATACTCTACTGTGTATATAAATAGATAAATCATAATTTTCATTAAAAACGCATTTCGTTGATTGATTCCTGCTGCAGATTATCTCACTCTGAATGATTAATTAATTCGTTTCATTGGACCAGCGTATTGAATTTCAAACTGTCTTAATAATTTAGTACATTCACAGTTCTTACAATAAGCGATATATTTAAAGCAAAGTTTATCTTACAATTTGTTCTGAAAGTAATGGGGAGTAAATTTATTATAACCGTGTTTCCCTTACAAAGTGGTTCGCTTTATGTACTTAAGAATACGTAAGCAGAAATAGTTATTGTATCCGTGCATGGTGGTGCGCAGTTTCAATCCGAAAGTTTCGCTCAGTTTCAAACCCAGAAGATTGAGTGTTCTCGTCTGACGCTGGAGCAACATAAATAAATGAATTATTCAGCTTTGATCGCAGCAACGTAATTATTAAAACGTGCTACTGTACTCGGTGCGATATACTCGGTACGAATACTTATTAACCATATTATCAGCTAATGCGATATTTCACTTTTATTTGAGTTGATATACGTCATCACGATGAAATTGTTTGCATTATGTTAACGAAATGAAATGAGAATAAATTGTAACTGGAGCCAAATGATATATCTGTACTGTTTAATATTGTATTTTCGTATATTTTAAAATATTTTGATTGAGGTGTTATATTCGCCTGTACGTAGTAACGCAGAAAATCAGATCATGTTTATTTGATCAGCCTTTTGAAATATATGTACATATGCATATAAAAATTTAAATGTCTCGGCAATATAGAGGAAGGTACTGTATTTAGAAAACACTGTGTACGGGAAATAAATTCGGATTTCTCTAGAGTTGGTAAAAATTCGTTGGGAAAAGTTTAAAATTTTTCAAACTGCCAAGTTGAAAACTGGAAACTTGAAAATTTAGAAATATAAACATTAAGTAATTCAGCAATTTCTAAATTTGACAATTTGACAGTTTGATAATTTAATAATTTAATAATGTGATAATTTGATAATTTGATAATTTGATAATTTGATAATTTGATAATTTGATAATTTGATAATTTGATAATTTGATAATTTGATAATTTGATAAATTGACAATTTGACAATTTGGAAACTCAGTAATTTATAAATATGGCAATTTAATAATTTAGACATTCAGAAATTTAGATATATTGGTATTGTGAAGTCCGACAATTTAGCTCTAACGAATACAATATTTTTAAGATTATAAACACGATAATTTGAGAATTCGGAAAATTTGAAAATCGTCCATTTGGAAATTCCGAACTTAAGAAATGAGACAATTCAAAAATTCAAATATTTTAGAACTTAAAGACTATAAATTTAGAAATTGGAGAATAAGAGGATTTAGAATTTCTAAAATTTGCAGGGTTATAAATTAAAAAATTCGACATCGAGACAGTTCACCAATTTGAGAACTTGTGCGTTTAGAAATGTAGGCATTGACGAATCTGTGTATTTGCGGATTTTAGAATGTAAGGATTTAAAGATCTACACATTTAAGAATTTGTAAATTGCGGAATGTAGGAAGTTAGGGATTTTTGCAATTTGGAGACAAGAGTTCGGTAATTTGGAAAGGTAGAACTTTAACCATTCCAAAAGTTAGAAATTTCGATATCTGGGTAGGTTGATATTTGGAAAATCAGTAGCTGCTAAATGTAGAAAACTTTATATGTATGATATTAAAAATGTGCGGTTTTCAAATTTTGGACTTTGAAAATTAGGTCCTCAAGTTTTTAGACCTCCAAATCTGCAAATTCTCAAATTGTTAGAGCCTTATATCCCAAAATCCTTCAATCATTAGATACTCAAATCATCAGAGCTTGCAATTTCTAGAGCCTTATATCTATAAATGTTCTTAAATCTCAAAATTACTAAATTCTCAAATTTCTAAAGACTTAAATCCTACAACCCTTAAACTTTCTAATCTGTAGAACTTTTAATCCTCAAATCCCCCAATTCTTGCATCTCCAGTTTCCTAGGTTTCCAGTTATAAGTTCTTAGATTCCCCTGCCCTTAGCCATCAAAACCCTGGTTCCAAAAATGACTAAATTATGAAATTCATAAGTCTCAAATCTTAAAATCCTAAAATCTATAAATTCTTAAATTTCTAAATCTCCTAATTCCAAGATTTTCGTATTTTCAAATTGTCAAGTACCTGAAAGTTCCTCAAAATGCACATGGTGTACATCTTCATTCTGGACTGCGATATTTTTCGTCACGCAGTCATATTAGATCCTTACTGTATATGCTTCTACATAATTAGATGGGCGTGGCTATGCACCCGACAACGGAAACAAGAATTTCAGCAATTTTGCCACTGAAACAGTAAAATTTTTTTCGCTGAAAATTTTTGTCGTGCTTTAAATAGATTCCGTGATGACCACTGTTACATTTGGTCATGCGTAATACTTAGTAACGAATAGAATTGTTAAGAAATAAGTAGATTACAGATCAATGTAATTATACGTATATTTATTGTAAAATAACAGAGTGTTCCGAAACGTGTTCTCGCCACCGTATTTCTGTCACGAATATCATGACATACATTAAGTTCGAAGTTCAATATTTCCACCGATCGGATGCTCTCGATTCACAAGGACCGGAATTGTGCCGAGAACAATGGATCTTCGATCATTGTGAGGAGTAGATCGTTGACTTTTCCGCGACATCGCGGTTTCGTATAACGATCGCTCGTTAGCTAGGCTAATTACTCTACTAGTGGGCGTCGGACCGTGAAAGTTCGTTAGTTAGTACCACAGGTTAGTGCCCAAAGAGGTGGCATTCTCCTCTTTTCTCTTCTTTACCACCTTTTCGTGGTTCCTTGGCCCTTCCTTTTGTTCCCATTGCTGACTTACGAAAACCGCAGATGTCGCACTTTGCTCTCTCTTATAGCCCATTAAGAATTACTATTGCTCGATCTTATTAACACTAGATTTGCGGACGTTTAATGGCCACTTACATCTAAATTGACAATGAACTATAAAAATAAGTAAACAGTGGATAATACATAAACCAGTTCATAGAAAGATTCTTTATCTCGATGTAGGTTAACATGTACTTTGACATAAGCTTTTTAATAATTTTTGTAATTAAAAGTAGCAAATCTAAGATCCGTCATTTTAACGGGTTCCGTAAATCTAGTTGTTACGGCGTAACAAAAGCAGAAAAATATGTTCCTATTTAAAATAACATTATATTGGACGTTTAGTGTGTAACAATGAATACACAAATATGGCTAGCAAGAATAACATTTATTAGGGTTAGTTTGAAAGGCTAGACCCGTCCGTTGAAATAGTTAAAGTGAAACAAAACTTATTATTCATTGTTCGCAAGAAACATTAAGACCCTTTAGATGCGAGCAATTTTGGGACCGGTCAAATCTTTTTATTACTAGTACCGGGCTGCGCGGAGAAAGATCAATCCACCCTACCTGGTTCTAACGGTAGTCCCGGTGGAACGTCTTTCCACTTCCTACATGTTTTGCTAAAAATGAAAATACCCAATGAGAAGCGACGTTACAACAAACCCCCTCCGCCAAAAAGAAGTTACAAGGAGAAAAAAATTAACGACAGTCGGGAGATACAATTCAAGAGTCCAACCAGTATAGACATATTTAAAATAAAACTAGCCGTCCGAACAAACTTGTAAAATTATCATAATTTCTTGTTGTTGTTAAATATATTGTCTAAGTGTTATATTTATCACTGTTTGTTCACCTTCCAAATTTCCCATAATTCACCCGCCGTTAAGTCTGCGTGTGAAGTGAGCATACACCGAAAGGCTTACTTTCAAAATTCTATCATTCACCTTTGCTCAAGCGGTAACACTAGTGTTAAAGATGGTGACAGAGCAAAAAGTACTCCTAAATCCAAATGAATGTAGCAGAATTATTTTATATCATACACCGTTGCTTCTTGTTGTGATAAATATTAATATAAAGAGGACATTGATATATTACGGGGACCGAAAAGTAATCCAAATTTTGTTTACTGGCAAAACATTTATTTATTAAAAAAATCATAAATGCTAATCAAGAAAATAATTTCCATCATTTTCTAATGCTTCTTTCCAACGTAAAGGCAATTGTTCGATTTCCTATTTAAAAAAGTCCTTCGATTTCTCATTGAAAAACTTTTCCAAGTGCGTCTTCACTTTTGCAACATTTTTACTTTTTAATGTATGCTTTAAATATCTGAAAAAATGTTAATCCGATGGCGCGAGATCTGGTGAATAGGGTGGATGAGGTAAAACTTCAAACCCAAGCTGCCTTATTTTTTTGCGGCGTTAATTTTATTCACTGCTTCGTTTGCCTTCATTCCTCGATCGAACAAAAATAGCATACAAAGACGTAAGTATGCGTCTTCTATTGTTGGTCTTGACATCTTTCCTTGTTGGTAAACCAAACATTTTTTGACCGAAAAATAAAATTTACAACCAAGCTTGAACGTAATAACAAAACTTTTGTCTTAGCGGGACCGTCTCTCGACGCAAACTAACTGTGAATGAGCTCATCGAAGGAATTTTGATTACTTTTCGATCCCCTCAATAATAGAGATGCTGTTCCAATGACTTTGCCCTTATCTTATATTATTGACACGTTCCTGAACGTGCATGATATAGCACTTGTTTTCATTGTGATGCAACATGACACGAATACTATAGCACTCAAACTTTAAAGTCAATTGTTATTCATATAGCTTTGTATAACCCTCAGTTTTTGTATTTATTGCGCAATTTAGGGTAATAACCAACTGATTCATTAGGTACTTTCATGTTATTTTTAACGGACATTTTTTTTGTCCGCAACGGTGTAAAGGACATGTTTCTGAGTGACTTTTGCCTATAACTGATCGCCACACATTGTTCTTGGAAATGTACCTAACCTATACAAGATTTGTACGTAATCCTACAATGAAAAACTTGACGATTTTGACAGCAGTTGAGTATTTGGGACCACGCTTACCGGCTAGGCCCACTTTTACCAATATTTACCTAAGTATATTTGTTTCGCGGCATTGCGAAAATGTATAACAGAAGGTATTTTAACATCAATCAAATGTAATCCTCAACAATGTACAGTCCACTCATATATCTCAACTTATCTTGTAAACCTATTACAGTTCGAAGTCTTAAGGACTGAGGATTTATTACACGAATTTAGAAGCACCATTGGTCACGCTTAGGTATACAACTCATCCTAAAAAAGATCGCTTAAATTGGTCGGAGCCATAATTGTCACGTATAAGACATTTGCCATGCACATTTCCAGACAGGAAACAGAATTTCTAAAGACAAGGTCCCACAAACTCAGGCCGATATTTTCGAACGGGTATTGTCTACCAAATTCGCAACGAACACTTTACAATCTTTACGGGTCTTTCATTTTCGACATTCGACATTGCCAGCTTAAAGGAAGAAACGTACACTTCCTATTTTTTACTCTGTAAATTGTTAAGATTTCCTTTTCAAGTCTGAACTGACCCACCAAGGGCCTCGAACCACCTACAGCATGCCGAGGTATCAACGGTCCAATGACTATATATGTACATATATCACCAAGATATACAACCCAATATAGAGGGTTTTGAGCTAACTAAGCTCAAGCCTGGGCCCCTGCCGGTTCAAGTCACATACATTGACACTTCACGTGCACCACAGACGGCTGGGTTTTCGGCAGCTTACATGAGACGTGTCCGGCGAACTGATTTGCTGAACAATTCAGCCAATGACCATTGGCCAAAACTCCAAACGGTTTACTAATGGATACTTGGGTCAACGCCCACCTCGCCGGACTATCTCCCTGCAGCATCGTGCTAAAATCGTAAAATCAGAACTTCTCGAGTAGTCATCGAGTAACGTCTTCGAATCGTCAATTCCACCCTGAGTCGCGAATCTTACTATTAAACTGACAGTGTTAAGCAGTCCAAGCTTCACATCACGCGTCTTTGCGTAATTCATTTACCTCGACACTTGTGTTAACTAACACATCCATACAGACAGTATTATTATAAAACTACAATATATTATCTTTGTAACTGTAAAAGGTTACAAGGAAGTACAGTAATTCGTGTTGTTGGTTTTCCGCGTCTTTCCCTACCCCGGTTACCGCCAACGTGAACGCGTACTAAAAAACATAGTACTACATATTGTGTGCTGTAAGATCGTAAAGTGCAATGAATTTGTAGGATTATAGAAATCACATTTACCTAAAGTGATCTTCGAGAAATTTCCTTGGAAATGAACCTTGCCTGAATTACAGCATTTACCTTTTATCCCATGATCGGTCAAAATTAATGAAAACTTCTCCCACTGAAATAAAAATGTTCAAACTAACGTTCCTTTCTGTTAATAATGTAAAATAGATATATAATAAAAAATTTCTATATTTAAAAATAAAGACTGAGTGCCTTTAAATGTGTAAATGAACTAATCAATAAAAATGTTTAGCATTTCTTATGAATGCACCATTATTAGTTACCATAGTAACGGTGAGATTATAATACATGCTACTTGAAATATGTGTAACTGATACTGGCTGATAAATTATGTACATGACTTCTATTATTTGCATTGTAACGATTACATTAATAATTGATATGACTTCATTCGTTCATTTATTTATTGCACTATTATATACCATAAGTAGTATTAATTACTAGTTTGTATCGTTCGTCTATTTATTTAATATTCAAATACAAAAATAAAATATTGTATGTTATGTTAAGCATTTGTACCGGGTACCTACGTAAAGTATAAAAACATGTATAGTTTAACTAGCTATAAGGGTGTGTAAAAATATTTTAAATTTTTTGTCGTAGTGCAAGTAAAGAAATAAATATTAATATTTATAATGGTTTCATACTTATTGTGAATCAAAGATATTCTAGAATAAATAGTACTCTACTTTTTCGAGTCTTGAAAACTAATATTCATTAAATTATGATTTGTATGAGGCGTGGGGACGAGTGAAAATGCATATTTGTAACGAAAACAGTTTATTGTACAATTCAACTCCGCTCGCGAAAATGGTCAAAACCCGAATGTTTTTGGGGGAAAAAACCATGCGCTTAAATAGCCGAAAACTGCAAGAAAATCCCGGGTGGAAGGGACAAGAACCTCTTGAGACCGTCCAGCGACCGTCGAGTCAGCGTAACGAAATAATTTTTATGACTCTATTGACTCGACGGGCTGAACGGCCGAAGACAAAATCAAGAACTCTGCCTTCCACCCAGAACCTCCCATGTCGCCACATGTATTTGGAACTTTCTTCTATGGTACAGAAAATAAAGAAATAAATAATATTTCCATTTTTTATGTGTTATTAACGAACAATTATATTAATTATTAAATATTAAGAATGTTTTAACATGTTTGGTACTCCAATTTTCTTATATCTTGAAGAATGGTACTTAATACATTATACAGTTACCCTTCGACATAATGCCAAAAGTATTCAGAAATCGTTCCTCACCATGCATCAAAATGACGCTATACTGGTGAGTAACTCAATTTTATTTTAATCGCATTCTCGCAACTAATCAATGCTGTTATTTATAAATGAACTTATTACGATTCGAAATATTATTTGTTTTTTATATTTGTCATACAATAATAAAATGAAATACTTTTCCACTCCCGTGTACATATTGACAAAATTCCCATAAGCAAAACAAATTTCCTACTCTTTAGTGAGAAACAGAAATTCATTGTTAGTTGTCTTTTTTCTATGGCTTGCATACGGCAATACTTTTGTTAAGCTTTATTTGCTAAGCCCTGGCTTGTACTTATTTTTTATTTGTGGAACTGCAAATGAAAAAATATGTCAGCTATATTTAGCTGATTTATCTAAATATTTTCGTTATACTAAAGGTATGGAATGTAATATGGGTAATATTCTTTTACACATTAATGTACGCACATATTTTCATGTATAAAATACTTTCTATAAAGTATGTAAAATACTTAATGAAATATCAATACTTTTATTTTTGTCTCTGTTTATTAATTCTTCGTTTAGGAAATGTTCGCTGTGTTTTAAGCTAAATTTTTTTATTTTCCGGAGGTGAAATTCTGCCAACCGAATCTTCATTATAAGAAGGAAACCTCTCTTCCCTTTTTTACCAAAAAATATCATTTTTTCCTCTAAATGCTTAAAACCAGCGTATTTATTTTTTGCTCCTTTTGAAAGTGCAAAAACTTAGCTGCTATTTTTTTCCGTCTCTTTGTCTTCGATAATTAGAAAACACCAGGGCAAACCTTTAAAAAATTCTCGTGTCTGTGTATTGAAATTAAGTTATCTAAATGAAATTTATATTTACAGTAAATTTCAATCATTAGGTCAAATGAACCGTTCAATCATTAGTTACATGAAGTAAATTCGGTGAATAAGGAGAACTTATATTACAAATTTTATGATCGTCAAATTTCAATAAACTATATCAACCGTTGTCTCGGTAATGTATGCAGACTGTCTCGTTGCAGTTGAGCGAAGGGAAGATCACAGGTGTATCCAGAACACGTTAGCAACATGATCTTCAAGTTTTACTCGTAGTTTAACGGTATTGTGTGATGGAACAACAGGGCGTGTACAAATATGATTGCATAAAGGGAAAGACGGAGTGTAGTTCTAAGTGGATTACTGTATTTCATACGGTATAGTTCATCTTCGTTTCGGGTATCGTGACAACATGAAGGATATTACTGCATTCCAGAGGAAACGTCGACGTACATTCAGTATTTCTAAACGATACCAGAGTAGAAATACCTTGAATGTCACTAGAAATAATCTTACTAATGATAACGAGTTTCGAATGCTTTCAAAAGCAGATTATTTCATGTTAAACAAATTAATTGTCAAAATACTAGCGAACAATTAATGTTGGGTATATGTATATCTACTCTGTAATTAAAAATAAATAAAGTAATGATGACAAATGAAACAATAACTGGATTGAACCTTTAAAAATATAAATATGTACGTTCTTAATCTGTAATTGCGAGTATAACGTTATAAAAAAGAGATACCACGGTTGGTAAATTCATCCACAGACAGTATATATTATACAGGGTGTCCCATAATTACTGTAGGAGCCGGAAAGGGGTGGTAGGTGGGGCTATTCTGAACAACTTTTTCCTTTGCAAAAATATTGGATGGGCCTTCATTTTTAAATTATTAAGGAAAAACACTGACCAACCAGAGCGCGAGAACATACGGCGCGCGCGATTCTCGCGCTCTGATTGGTCGGTGTTTTTCCTTAATAATTTAAAAATGAAGCCTCATCCAACATTTTTGCAGAGGTAAAAGTTGTTTAGAATAGCCCCACCTACTACCCCTTTCCGGCTCGTACCATAATTGTGGGACACCCTGTACGTTAAATCTGAAATATTTTAGTCTATCTAATCTGGAGATATAAATCTAAATACATCTAACCCTAAATTTGAAATACATATACTAGTCTACTCATTTTAGAGATATGAATCCAAATATAGGAATAACATTTATGTTCGCATAAAGTACTTATCTCTGAATGAGCCACAATATTTCAGCGCTTAATATAACTGCGACACATTTTCAATCTCCAGTCGAACGATTGGAATATTTTAGTCTAGCCAATCATAGAGAAATAAGTAATTTTACTGAGCATGTGAAGCCCCATGACATTTATATTCACATGAACTACCTTTTCCTCCAGGTTAAAATGTATTAGCACTTAGTCTACAAGTGCAATTCCATTTTAAGCTTGAAGTATTATATTTTTACCCATTCAGTCTAGAGACAGATACGAATTTAAAAACATGTTAATGGTAAATTTATGCTTAATTAAATTCTATCTGTTCTGTCGAGCGAGAGTGCTCAACATTTAATAGCAAAAATACTTCATATGATAGAATTTTAATTTCATATTCAATGTATTTTGATCCACTTAGTTTGGAAATATATACCTAAATAGTTGAACATACGTATTGCTCAAACACGCTCACCCATTCTCATACTGATTCATATAAGTACATGCGAAATTAGACGACATTTTTTGTATTTGTCGATGTTTCATGATTATCTCTGTTAGGAAAATGAAACAAAGAAGTCACGAAAATAATTCAAATCTTCACATTTTTGCTGTATTATCATACTTGTCCTTATGCATTATCAACTACACACACATATATACAGGGTGTCCCAAAAGGAACGTAACACCCGGAAATGGGAGGTAGCTGGGGTCATTTGAACAACTTTTTCCTTTGCAAAAATGTCGAATGAGGCTTCATTTTTAAATTATTAAGGAAAAACATCGACCAATCGGAGCGCGAAAATCTCGCGCGCTCGGAAGAAATCTTAGTGGTCGGCTTACGATTGACCGTGTTCGCTCCTAACCATTTTTTCAAACTTTTAAATTTCTGAACTTGTAAATTTCGAAACTCGCCAATTCTCAAAATTTTACTAATTTTCAAATCTTCAAAATTTACTGTTTACAATTTCTATATTTTCAAACTCCATATGTTTTAAACTCTCCAGGTGTTAAATTATTAAATCTCCAAAATTTCAGACTCAAATTCCCTATCTTCCAAATATTCAAATTATTCCCTATCTTCCAGATTATAAACATTAGCTATCCTTAGATAATAGAACCGGAAATATAATAATAAATACGCAACTGTATAATGGAAATATTGTCATAGTAATAAACGTATATTAAGTGTTTCTAAAACTTGTCTTCAGGGATGCAACTACATTCGAATGCGAATGATTGCAAAAGAAATGTTTCGACGCGCACGAATTTTACAATATCTGGAAAAACGCGCGAGCAGGATACTCTTGGAAACATATTTCTGTGTCCCATAAATTCGTTTCAACTGTCTTTGATCTTAAAGAATTGAATTGGACTTCAAATGCAGCGGCAGAAAATCTACTCTCCTTCAATGTTTATTCTCCCCATCAGTTGGATGAATTTGACAAATGTCTTTTATAATCTGTGAAGACTGCAGAAAGAACGTCGTCCTTTGACCAACTTATAAACATGTTTGCAACGTGTCACGTGGGATTTCTTTTCTCGGATTAACTTAAAATGAAAATATGGATGTTGATTTCTGTGTATAGTGCGACGAATTGTAGATACATGTTTTAAAAGAATCCATTACAGCTTCTCTTCATGTACAGTTAGTCAGAATTAATATTCAAACACTGCAATACTTCTGAATTTGTAATCGTAAATAGAAAAGGCTAGTTTATATATCATATTGCTTATTTTACAAAAACACGAATCATTTATTGTAGATTGAAAATATATAAAAAATTTCTTTCGCCCCGCATATTTTCCCGTATCCCTACATATGTTATGCAGGGTGGTCCACTTATCTTGAGACAGGTTAATATCTTTTAAACAACATATTTTTGAAAAAAGTGTTTCAAACAAAAGTTGTAGTGTGTCAGGGGGCAAATTGGATGGTAGGAATCGATTTTTTCAGTGAGTACTCCTGAAGGTCATATGAAGATCAACTTTTGTCCGAAACATTTTTTTGTCGAGTGTCTACATTCCGAGAATCGGTACTAAATATTTATGAGGATACGATAGGTAAATAAAAAAACGTATAAGAAGCACTGTATTTATAATCGCTTCATAATATTCAATAAACAATATTATTTATTATTTAATATGTTCAAAGTGTTGACACCAACTTCAATAGACTAATGAAAATTTATCTAGCAAGGTCCCTAACTCACTAGTAAAAATCGCCATTCGGCTCATTGACAGAAACAAGTTGTTCCCTTCGGCGGATTTGTTCCGTACATTGGTAAGTAATGATTTCGTTTGCTGGTTTATGACAGATTCGGAATGTAATAGCTGTTTCTGAGTTAAGAAGTTTCACGGATATTGCCGGCAATAAAATAATTGTACTTTTCTTTACAATGAATGTAAGCTTTTTAATTTTCGCTTCGTCCGCAATAACAAATTATGTGTCATGAAATCGATTCTTTCGAAGTGGACCTTAGATGGTCCAACATAGCAGAACAACTAGTCATCGGGATTGTTCGCAAAGGAAGAATCACGGCGTTGGTGGGTACAGTAAAGACCCTCACAGTGCAATGCTTGGTTGTCCCACAGTGCAAAACGTCTCTTCCTGCGCTTATGCGTGCGTCATTGCTGCGCCTATGTTCGCCACACTTGAACCAGCCTCGCTCGACATTTCAATGCTTCGCCGCCTTAGCGGCAATTTGTTCTTTTGGCCGCGGCGTGGAAAGAACAACCACCGAGTATCAAATTTCGCTTCCACTGGCCCGCTCAGTGCAAAAGTTTTGATTCGGGCCATGTTCGTGAGCCGAACGTGGATAGCGATACAAAAACAGAGAGGGACTGAGGTTCGAGACGTTCGGCAAACATGAAAGACTCCTGCGTGTTCTGTCTTTTAAATTCAAAAATTAAAATTCTTTATTTTTGGTTTTTCGTGAATGAAACTATTACCATCGTATTCGTCTCGTTTTTCTGATTAAAATGATACCAAACACGATACAATTACGATCATAATTACCCTTGTAACAAGACATAAAAGTTTTGGACGTTAAAATCTAAGGAATTCGTATCTCTGACGTAAATGTAACGTCCGAAACTTTTATGGTTTGTTACACAGGTAATTATGATCCTAATTATATCGTGTTTAGTATCATTTTAATCAGAAAAACGAGACGAATACGGTGGTAAAAGTTTCATTCACGAAAAATCAAAAATAAGAATTTATAATTTTTAATTTAAAGGTCTGAGCTCCGCCTGTCTTTCATCTTTTCCGAACGCTTCAACCTTCTGCCTCTCTGTTTTTTCTACTCGCCGTCCTCTTTCACGTTAAAAACTTTAATCACACGTTACGTACGTAATTATTAACGCAATTACATCATGTTTGATGTCATTTTAATCAGAAAAACCTGACGAATACCATGGTACAAGTTTCATGAAAAAATAATAGGAAATAAGGAAATTGCAATCTTTTTCTTTGCTTGCGTTAGTATGTGTCTCACCGATATTCGGTCGTTTCGGTACCGATCGTGTTTAATGCTTGACTGATTCCAAGTGGGATCCCCCCAGCAACCGAGCCGCCGAGTATAAAATTTCGCTTCCAACTGTCCCGCTCAGTGCAAATTTCGATTCCGGCCTCTTTTTCACTGTGAGGGTCTTTACTGTACTCGGAACCCTACACGCGTACTTCCATGTATCGCCCCTTTTACAATAGACGGATGATGTAGGGGTAGTGGTAATTTTTAAGAGGATCTGCTGATTGGCTTCAATATTTTGGGAAAAACCAATCAGCATGCCCCCACACTTCCGTCATCGCCATCGACACTTTGAACACCTTCTCAAATAATAAATAAGAATGTTTATTGAATAAATATTTAGTACCTGATCTCACAATGTAGACACCCAATGAAGAAATATTTCGAAGAAAAGTTACCTATTTTCTCCTGGAGAATATGATAGTATAATAAAAAACGGTGGTTTCTATTTCAAAAAATGAAGTTGACCTTCGTGTGATCTTCAGGAGCGTTCACTGAAAAAATCCATTCCTACCATCCAATTTGCCACCTGACACACGACAACTTTTATCTGAAACACTTTTTTCAAAAATATATTGTTTAAAAGATATTAAGCTGTCTCAAGATAAGTGGACCACCCTGTATATCAAATATTTCTGTACAGTCCACGCTCTGTGCTTTGGATCATTATTCTGATCATACTTATGCAAAGAAACAAATGCAGGAATTATAGTGTGTTCGAATATTAAAGCAAATAATAATGTATAATACATAAAAGCAGAATAAGCATCGTTTTGTTCCACCAATACCATCATACCAGTTTTGGAGCTTTTAAGAAACCTTGTTACGGTAGCTGATTCAACTTGTGGTATTAGATCGGAAGAATTATTATAATTAATGATCACAAATGTCCGTGATGTAAAAGAAAAAAAAAGTCAAGCGAAAGTATTCTTTTATAAAATTTGATTAACAATATTTACTTAACTTAATATACTTAATCGTTTGCGTTTTACGGATGTTCAAGAAATCAATTTTATTAAAAATTTTGTTATACATTATACATAGCGTGGCACTAAACATATACATAAGTGAATATTAATAGAATACATTAATACGGTAGCCAACATGTCAGACAACTGTGATATTAATGATAGTTATTTTGAATGTTTGTAACATTAAAATAGGAAACAATAATATTGACTTTATGCCTGTTTATATAATCTATCGAATTATACAATAATAAAGTGTGTATACATTTTTTAACGGAACTTTTCATTCGTATACATGGACATGAATATTGCACACTGTATTTTATAAAATATTTTACTTCACATTCACATTCACCTCAAAAATTTTTAAGAGTTATTAAAATATAATCACATAAAACAATATCTGTTTATACCATCGTTTAAGAAAAGCTTTGGTAAATTTCGGTAGTGCTTTCCTTGAAAATTCAGGAAATATGAAGTTGTTTTGTGGCTGGCCCCTTAAGCAAGCAGAACGAAAAAAAAACTCTTTTGGCATACTTGGAAGGATTTCGTAAGCATTCTTGCGCCATTTTATTAATCTCCGCGTAAAGGTGAGGAAAACTTGCGGTGTTTAACTCGTGCCAGTTGTTAGAGCTTAAATTCGGGAATTTGGCGAAGAATCTCAGATGGAATTCACGGAATTACAAAAGAACGACTGAAGGCGTATCCGAGGCACTCGTTTCGTCACTAAAATTTCATGACAGAAAACACCGGCTAAGCTGGCTGTAAAACGCCTGTCGGAGTAAAGATTTACAAACGCTCAAGCTTCCTTGCGCGTTTCATAACACGGTCAGAGAAGTAAAACGGTATTCCTTCTGAAACATGCAAAATTGTTGGATCCGATTGATAATTGTTTTGGTGGTAATATGAAATACGAAATGATTCTCGTGTAACGCAAATAAAAAGATGACGTCGAAAATATTTTGATATGAACATCTATGTACTAATGGACAATATTTTAGCTGTGCATATTTATGTAAAAATAACAGCTGGTCCTTGATTTTGCACTGCACGTAGGTTTCTCAGAAAGCCCTATAAATCGAAATTACCATCAATTAAGTCAGTAAATTTAGGCCAAATTAAATCGTGTTTGGTCTCATTAGAATTAGAAAAAATGTGAAGAATCTATTGGTAAAAGTTTTGTAACAGAAATACCAAATATATACAAAATTTATCTTTGTATTACTGTTGTTAAAATGTCCTTTTACCGGTTTCTTTTTAAAACATTATTTTAAAAATCATGAGAAAGTGAAACTATGTAAATAAAGTACCGTGTAAATTAGTGTCAATATGCTGTATCATTTTTACTTTTTAAACAGCATTCTGTATAACCCTCTGTACTTAGAAATCTATCAATTTCATATAAAAAAATACTAGGTTATGGAAGTATTTGTTTAAATTAACATGAAATATGCAAGTAACTGTAAAATATTAAGAAACCTTCGATCTTCGTATGCTTATTAACCTCCTCAGGGACGTATTTTTAATTTCACAATAAAGAAAATTAATTTGTATATATTTTAATTCATATTTGCTCAATAAAGAAAATGTAATACAAAAAATAAAATTCACAATTCAGAATTTCATAGAATAACTACAAGTAAAACATGTGAACGTTTACTATTTATACAAAACCCGTTATAACTTTCGTATAATTTGTGTTATGTTATAACGCAATAGTGTTGCAGCTACATTTTCAGGTACAACAATCATTTTTACTCCCTCACAATCGGAATACTTCGCTAAAATTCCGGTTTACAGTGCGCCTGGGAAAACCAGTCGTAGATTCAACTATTCTTTCGGATGTGTATTATACATACACGTATAAATACATTTTTATTTCTCTTATGACAATTTAGATTCAGTTCCTGGTTAGCAAATTTAGAAAAGATTACACACTTATTTATGCAACGGTTTCAAAAAAGAATATTATTTTATGTACATTATGAACTAACTGTCCACATACGTGGCCAAGGGTGTTAAAAACGTTGTAGTAGTCTATGAACATCACACGAAATGTAATTTCCGTTAATACTTTTTGCGTACTTATCCAGCATTCACTCAAAAACTAATTTCTTTAGAAATCTCAGACTCATATTCGACAACTAACATTTTAACGCAGAAACCTTTGTACGTTAGCGAAAAATGACATATTTTACGCGATTACTTTCTTACACGACCGATAACACTGCGCAACAGCCAAAAATTATATGAACTGCCACTATGAAATTCTTATAGATGTTTGCGAGCTGAATACGAATCTGAAGTCCGTTTTTCTCTGGTACGTACAGTTTTTTAGAAAATTAATGTTAAAAAAAATTGCAAATATTCAACTTTGGGAATTTGTTGTGCTTTTACTATAGCAGTTATTCAATGGCTTGTTACACGAGAGAAATCTGTGAACTTTCCCGAATAAAACGATATAAGTTGTTATTACATTGTAAACATTTAAATATGTTTAAACAACGATCGAAGTAAAAAAGACCCCAAAAATGCACCAATTTTTGCTGATATTTTTAAATTTATTTAAAAAACTGTGGGTCTAGGTGAAAATCTAACCATCGCACGCAATAGAGCAGACATTTCTACTGCAGAAAGCATCGAGCGAAGTTAAAAAATCACATTCGTTTACATTTTATAAGGAAAATAGTTCGGCAAAGCACGCGTCGCTGACAGTGGTACTCAATGTTGGCGCGGCGCGATGGTCTCCCTACCTCCTGTCTTGGCGTAGCGGAATAACTGCGCGCCGCGCCGCCAACATTGAGTACCACTGGCAGCGACGCGTGTTTTGCCGAACTATTTTCCTTATAAAATGTAAACGAATGTGATTTTTTAACTTCGCTCGATGCTTTCTGCAGTAGAAATGTCTGCTCTATTGCGTGCGATGGTTAGATTTTCACCTAGACCCACAGTTTTTTAAATAAATTTAAAAATATCAGCAAAAATTGGTGCATTTTTGGAGTCTTTTTTACTTCGATCGTTGTTTAAACATATTTAAATGTTTACAATGTAATAACAATTTATATCGTTTTATTCGGAAAGTTCACAGATTTTTCTCGTGCAACAAGCCATTGAATAACTGCTATAGTAAAAGCACAAAAAATTCCCAAAGTTGAATATTTGCAATTTTTTTTAACATTAATTTTCTAAAAAACTGTACGTACCAGAGAAAAACGGACTTCGGATTCGTATTCAGCTCGCAAACATCTATAAGAATTTCATAGTGGCAGTTCATATAAAACAAAAAAGTCAAAATTTGTTGTACATCGTAATGGGATGATTCACCGTAGGTGTTCGAAACAGAAAAACGGCAAAATGTCGGTGTATAGTTTCTATTAAAAATTCGAATCGCTTTTCTTTTGGTTCTCTTGCGCGAATTTCTGACAAACTATCAATTACTCGTCACCCTTGATAACTGGTGATCACGCAACACAAACTTCAGCGAGAATTTATAGGGTATTATGTTGTACCCGACTTGACACGATTTTCAACAATATTCAACGACATGATAAATCACAGCACAGAGATGAAAGTGACGCTAAGTGATCGCCGTTGATCGATACCAACGTTCCTTCTGCGTCTCCATGAAATTTCTTTCCGTTTTTTGCTCTTTCTTTGCTTCCAAGTTTCCACGTCGTCCTCGAAACATCGATCTCGTCGATTTATATTCGACTGGATGAAGAAACGCCGAGGAATAAGCTTTTCTCGTGGTACTTCCTTCCTTGGCCAGTTATCCGTTTTGTTCCAGGTTAAAAGGATAACCTAGTTGGTGTCAGGCCAACGGACCAAGTAGGAATTTTAATGCTACTGGAACAGCATGTTTCACGCGTGTTCCTGCAGTGGATTTTCTCAAGAGTTTCTTAATTTACCTTGAACTTTTGTGTTAGCTTATGCAATGTCTGGGGAAACCTGGTTTTTAATCTTTTAATTGCAGTAGTGACGAGTTTGCATCGCGATATTTTAAACGAACTTCTATTGTTTTTGAATTTGGAAATTCAGGAATATGGGAATTTGAGAATGTGGGAGTTTGGAATTTTGGGAATTTCGGATTTTAAAACTTTGGGATTCTGAAATTTTAGAAGTTTTGATCTTTGGAGTTTTGACACTTCAATTTTCAAAAATCAATATACAGTAGACAGCCATATAACGCGATTTCCCGACGCGAATTTCTGTAATGCGAACTTTCATATAAATTTTATAAATTTCACTGTTTTCTTCATGACATAAATTTGTATAAATATTCAATGAAATACAAAATTTTTTGCATACATCGATAATACTTTCCTTTCTTAATTAAATACGAATATACATATGTATTTAACAAACTTCACAATTAGTGTGCACCTAACAAATTTTCTCTCAATTTAGACAAGCATCGCGTCGTTAGATCTAATGATAACACTAATAACACTATTTATGATTATGGAAGTAAAGGGCAACCACTTTCCACAACGGACGTTGTTAGAGATCCAGATATTACCTCCTCGTTCAGTTTATGTTTTACGGCACGATATAAAAATATTATGCCTCATAGCCTTAAATCGCTGGGTCTCATTTACAGGATCTCAAAGCTGTTTAAGAACACTAACGTCCCAGAATGCTGTGCTGGCATTTAACTTAACCTATTTTAAGCTACGGAAGTATAACTCACAATCAGTCTCCTTACTGACTTTCAATTTATGTTATTGGTTGTCTGCAGTATAAATTTCTAAAGCTTGCTGTAAAACGTAATGGTTGTTATCAGCCGTTCAATTCGGATGACTATTTCTCGCTTTGCGCTCCTTCCGTGATATATTTCGATCTTTCGCGAATTTTCGTTTTTCTTGAGCTTTCTTAACGCTATACAATATTATTATTTCCGATGGATTAGTATAAATATTGCATCTATTGGATATACAATTTATTCAATGCGCAATATACTTGCAATATTGAATAGTCTTTTGATAAATTTTCTCTGTCGCTAGCGAATTTTTATGGAATTTTTTCGTCGTCTGCGACAATGTTATTATCCAACCATGTTTAAAGAGCTGGCTAAAAATATTAAGGATTTATCAAACACAAATGAACTGTATCATTACAAAATTCTTCGTTTATTACCTGTTAATCACTTGCGCTGGGACTTATTCTTCAAGTGCGTCAGACATAACGAACTATCCACTGCTACAACATTAACCGTTTTAGTGCCACGCAGCGCGATCGCGCTGTTCACGTACTGTGGTGAACCGTGTCGCTATTTTTTCTATTAGTTCAGAATGTATCTTGTTGCGAGTCTGTCAGAGTTTCTTCTCGTAATTACAAATTTCCTTTAAAATAATCGTAAACAACCTGCATAATTAGCTGTCTTTCTTCAACACATTAAGTGACAAGGTTTATTTTTAACAATAAATGAAGGAAGCGCTATCGCGCTTCATGGCACAATTCGACACGGATTTTTAAAAACTCCTGGCACTAAAACGGTTAAGGTGACAGGAAAAAGTTCGAATGTCGACACTGTTTTGCATTTAGCGATTCTTAACAACTGTATTAAAAATATCAACAAGGATTACTGCACATGAATTACGAGTGCGTCACGTGTGTATCACGTCATTCCAGCGTAAGTAGTTAAGGCCATCAGTGTCCTTACATTGACGATAGATTTAGGATTTCTATACATATAGCAATTAGCAATAAGACCGTCGTCCCATCGAAGTGTTCGAGGACCGTTCCGTGGCAGTCATAAACGCAGGAAGCCATAAAGACCCGGGCGTTTTCCAGGTAGTTTTCAAGTCATTGTTCACATTTGGTCGCCAGATTGATATTTTTACCTGTCGAGTCCGTTATTTTTAGCATGTTTAGTTAAAGTCAGCGCGCTTCTTGATCTTTATTACCTGCCACGGTCCAGGAGCAAAACTTGGAATATTTGCAAGTGGAGGGGTCCACGTAGGGCGTCAACTTTGCTGCCCTTACACAATTTGTACATTTTTCAATAATTATTAGAGCGAGTCACCCCCGCCAGGTCTACTCGACCGAGGTGATATCGAATAGAACTTATAGAATCTCGACTACTTGAATTATAGTAACACCAGTAATAGCATAGTAACACATAGTTGGATTGTAGTTGAAATGTAGAATAGTACAAGAGCAGTTAGTTATCACTCATAGTTGAAATAAAGAACATAGTAACTCGTATAGTATCGAACATAGATAATTTTTATAGTCCCGAATACTTCGGGTGGTCCTTCTAGTTAGTTATTGTAATATTTGTTGGCACAAGTGTGCAAAACACCTACAAAGCTCGAAACTCCCTTCTTGGGTAACCACGAGTACTTAACATTACCATTTCTCATGAGTCCCATTTCTATGAACGTAATAAAGAACATAACATTTCTTGGAAATGAGGATTTTATTTCAGTGACCATTACCAAGAAAACTATTTTTATCTTATTATTATCCAGGTTCACTTTCGAAGGGATCGCAATCATAATTTTCGTTGGAATCATTCTGTACTATATTTTTCTTTCATAAAATACACCACAGTTTGTAATTAACCTTCAAATAACAGTGCAATTTTTAATAGGTTTATTATACCGACACGAGAACCGAGAAAACAAGAACCGTAAGAACAAGAACAAGAATCCCGCAATCGCTGGGCTGAAGCCTTACATACCTTTTTACGCTGCCTTGTAATAAAGAAAGGAACGCACGTAATTTTTATATACATATATCGTGAATATAAAATTGATACCATGTTGAGGATCAGCTAGCAATGCATACTACTATGTAATTAACCAAAACCCACTAAACTACAGTATTTGTTGTATTATATGCTGTTTGGTACTTCGTACGGCACGAAATACAATAAAGTGCCAAATATAATTTTTTTTTTTATAACGAAAAAGTAAAAATTCTAATTTATCCGTATTTCGTACATAGAGGTATAGTTTCTTTGTACGAATGAAGAAGAGGAAAGATTAATATACAGCAAGAAGAATAAAAAAATGTACTATTTTTTAACACATACTTTAAACAAATGCATATATTGCAAATCTTTTTACACTGTCAAATCCGTAGTTTGAAAACATAAATTTCATCAATTCACAGGTTCTAGATTATTGAGGCTATTTATGACTCTTGATTACCTCCAGATAAATATATTACATCATTATCGGCATTTATTTAAAAAATGGTTTTAATCCATTTTTAAAATAAATGTCTCATATTCAGAAACTCCGCAGTATCTTGCTCAAAGCTTAATTATGTTATATTCTCGTGTGGATATGCAACATGTACTTACGCTTTACATATCGTGTTGCACTGTATTTTTTCTCTTCATCGGTTCTTTTATTTAAATTTTAATTTGTTTTATTTGCTTTAAGTAATTGTAACACCCTAAAGCATGCTAAATCTTTTTCCCTACATTATATTTCTCCTTTAATAGAAGGATTTAACCCACATTAAATAAAATAAAATAAAAACAAAATGTATATAAAGTATTTTTAAAATGGTATCCTATTAGATGAAACATAAAAAATAATAGTTGCCATAACAATCCTTTCAAACATTCTACTATGACGCAAAATCATTTAACCAGTTAGCTGTGTTTGACGACTATACTCGCCACGGAAAAGTGGCATGATTTTGAGTATACGAGGTCTGTTCAAAAAATAACCGAACATTTGTAATTACGCGACAATGGATCGTCATAGCGACGAGTGGTTTACAGCATTTCAGTTGCCATAACCTTCTGCGTTACATGCATTTTACAGATCCTTTATATCGCGTTTAGTTCCCGAGTTATTGTAATTTGAGTGCAAGGTGTTTCAGTGTGCGCGGCGATTTTCGCAATGTCTGATTCACGAGAGCAACGGCGCAACGTGAAATTTTGTATGAAACTGGAGAAAACATTCACAGAATCGTTTAGACTTTTGAAGCAAGCTTATGGAGGTGATGTTTTTTCTCTTACATAGTGTTATGAATGGTTTATCAGATTCAAAAATAGTCGTCAATCAATTGAAGATGACCTTCGACCAGGAAGGCCTTTGACCGCAACCGATAACACTTGCATTAAAACAATCAGTGATCTTGTGCCAATCAATCGCTAGTACTACGAAGGTGTTTTGAAAAGGTTGCGTGAAAAAATTCGCAAAACGAGACCACAGCTGTGGCGAGACAACTCATGGTTTCTTCACCATGACAACGCGCCTGCCCACTCAGCCTTGTTAATTCGCCAGTTTTATGCAAAAAATCAGATGACTGTCCTCCTCCAGCCACCCTACTCCCCAAACCTTGCTCCCTGCGATTTCTTCTTATTCCCAAAATTAAAATCAGTGCTGAAAGGACGGCGTTTCGACTCAGTTGAAGACATTAAACACAATTCGTCATTGGCATTGAAGGATGTTCCTAAAGAAGCTTACCAGGGCTGCATGGTAGAGTGGAAACACCGCTGGAATAAGTGTGTGGGTGGAGGAGGGGAGTACTTTGAAGGGGACAAAGACCAATAAGTTATATATCAAATACAAAAAATTAGAAAAATAAAGTTCGGTTATTTTTTGAACAGACCTCGTACTCTTTGATCACATATACCTCGTCAACCAAACAAGAAAATATTAGCAATAATATTGACAATTTTATAAAATAGACCCATCTTTTTGACCCAATATTTCATCAGCGACACTTATTATGTTATTGACGAGTATACCACAAAAGTGGGCGCACAGCTAACTGGTTAACGGATTGGATATTAACCAGAATACAGGGGAGTGTACTGTACTATAACCAAAAACGTTATGAAAGATTACTGTTTCCGAAAGTATACCTCCGCCCATAAAAGTTTAGAAAACCCAGTTCGTGGGTCCCTCTTTTGTTTTCCCAAGATTGAGAACCATGAAGTCTTCGTAACACGGAAGTTTATAATCACTTTCACCAAAGTGGGTAGTGCTAAGATATATTGTACATATATCGTATCATAACGTATACTTTAACAAAATTTTAACAGATCGCAATAGATTTTACACGTTGATCTTAATTTAGTTAATGACCGAATTTCTGGCACGAATGAAATTCATTGGATAATGAAATGAAACATGGTCGTCAAATTACATAGAACCCCAAAGAGTATTAGTCACGAAATACCGAACGTTGAACCTACCACATTTTCCTAAACTATAGGTTTTTTTCATAGGCATTCACGATTCTAAAATAACTGCGTTTAATTTGAAGCGCTTAACACTAAGAGTACCAAAACGATCAAATGATCATTTTACAGATTGTTTATTTTATGTTACAAACTTTGTTAAGGTACGTTTATCAAATGTATACTGATATTTATCAAGATAAACAATTAATGTTTTATAGTTTGTTTGCTTATTTTTCAAACCAATTTTTAATTTTCCTGCAAGTATGCATCATACAGCTTGCACGACCTTTTTTAAAGAAAATATGTATAGAACGTTACAAAATTAATATTTTTATACAAATAAATAAATATACAAAAAGTCAAGTTTTTGAAAATATCATAAGAAATATGAAATAAGTCAGAAGCAGAGAAATGGAAAAATGATACAAATGTAAAACACGCTGAATAATAGAAAAAAAAGTGGAAAAATTTCATTTTTATTCGTGAAAAATGTTTAATTATTTACATTAAGACAAGTCAACAAATGTCCTTTAGTTTTTTGAAATTTATTTTCCATGATATTGTTTTTCTTCCTACAACATTGAGCATGTACATAGCTTGCATATGAATGTATTGTAACCATTTTTATAACTATAAGGTACTTAAAACGATATAGTTACAACTTATAATAATATGTAATATCAACACGCAATACCTTCCATGTTAAATATGTATGTATACTCAATACGCTTTGTGCTTAGATACATATGTCGACAGAAAAATAAAAATTACCCTAAGTGGAAAATAAATTGAATGATAAATTACTTTTAACCACTCAAAAATAAACACATTTTTTGATAAATTATACAAAATTAACATCTAGTAATTTATATTCGCTAAATAATTTAACTATTTAACTTGCAGTTTAAGAACCCTCCGATGCGTTCAAAAACACGTTTTAAGCTGAAGCTCAAATATTAATGCGACTATTTTATGTTTATACAGAAGTATTTGATGTGATCATTAATTCTGTTATGTATTTACTAAGGGATTACATTGTTCCATAAGCGCTATTTCGTATTGGGTATAAGTACTCTACAATTTTAAGGAACGTAGTGTAAACTAATATTTCGGCATATTTATCTATATTCACTTTTGTTGCTATAATATAAAAATTATGTTTCAGTTATCATATTCAATGAACGTTTATTTAAATCTTTTTACTCATATATTGTATTTTAATGCTGACTATGTAATAACTGTTTTGTATTTATATATTTGTTATGAAGCGTTTAATATTAGTCTAATTGTGTCTGAACCGAAAATAAATTGAAGGAATAACGAAAGAATGTAAAATAAGTTAGTATAATACATTATAATTCTTCCTTGCCTATACAAAATTTTATACATATTTACAAGAGAACGCTTTAAACCTTTCGTTTCCAACTTTTCAAATTTTCAAAATTTCGTATTCATAAATTTCCACATGTTAAATAATCCCGTTTGCCCGAAAGGGAGTTCGAGTCTTGTAGGTGTTTTGCACGCTTGTGCCTACCAATTACAATAACTAACACTTGAAGGACCACTCGAATACGTACAGTATATTCTCGCACAGTGCAGCACATGGTTTTCTCGCACAGTGCAAAACGTCTCTTCCTGCGCCTATGCGTGCGACATTGCTGCGCTTATGTTCGCCTCGCTCGAGGCAGTCCAAGTGTAACACGATACACTCACCGCGGTCCCTTTGATGCGGTGTGACAGATCTCCAGTTCCCAATTTAGCAATATAATTTGTTAATATTTATATTTTTTGACTGCAAACTTTTTAAACATATTCGTGAGGTTTTTCCGATTAAAATGATACCAAACACGATATAATTAGGATCATAATTATCTGTGTAACAAGCCATAAAAGTTTCGGACGTTACATTTACGTCAGAGATACGAATTCCTTAGATTCTAACGTCCGAAACTTTTATGGCTTGTTACAAGGGTAATTATGATCGTAATTATATCGTGTTTGGTATCATTTTAATCAGAAAAACGAGACGAATACGACGGTGAAAGTTTCATTCACGAAAAACCAAAAATAAAGAATTTTGATTTTCGAATTTAAAAGACAGAACACGCAGGAGTCTTTCATGTTTGCCGAACGTCTCGAACCTCAATCCCTCTTTGTTTTTGTATCGCTATCCTTTTCTACGTTCGGTTTGCGTCGTATCCCTCTTCAGATGGGCTTGAAAACACATACCAAATCGCGACAGTGCGTCGCATCCCACCACAGATTGGCTTGAAAAGACATACCAAATCGCGACAGTGCGACGTTCGAACATCGTCGGACATTTAAATGCCTCACCGTCTCAGCGGCGGTTTGTTTTTTCGGCGGCTGGTAAAGGCGAGCCACGATGAGCAAGGGACAGCCACCGAGTATCAAATTTCGCTTCCAGTATGCTCACAGTGCACAGTTTCGATTCCGGCCTCCGCTGCACTGTGCGAGAATTTACTGTACTATGTAATGATGCTATTTCTATGTTGCGTTCAATACTACTTATTTCTATAGACGTTGTGGAGTTCGTCTGTCTAACTATACATTTTGTTCTAATCTATGCTACTAGTCTGTGTGTTCTATACTATCCAGCTAGTCTATTGTTTCTAAACTCCTCTACTGTGGTGGCACGTGGGTCGCAGCGTCGAAGGAAATAACATTGACCGCTTGCAGATGCTCAGGTGTAGGCAATGAAGCCTGTCCTAAAGTCTGTAAGTTGGCGAAATTATTTTATACTTTCTATCACGTGTATAGCTGAATAAGCTACCTTTCGTAAAACGCTGCAAGCTATGTGCCGTCACGGTTAGTACGGCTGCATTACCATCGCAACCCAAAGATTGTCACTGTACACGTAGTGACCACATTATATAATAGTTAATAACAAATTCTATCTCTACCGAAAGTCAGGGCGTTGACAGAGGAACTAGCAAACTCTACCTTCAGCGTTCTGAGGTAGTAACGCCCTCCATACCAATATTATAAGAGAGGAAGATCGTCGAGACAGATCAGAATACTTTAGAATACAACGAGCATAACTTCGATCAGAATGACTCCAGTCAACCAGTTAGAGTCAGTTTCGTGTCTTCCTCTCACACTTAGTAAATCGTCCGTCAATAGATTTGCATATTTATGAATAGTCATATTTCTTGCACACTACCTTATTTATTTAATAAAATGTGTCATAGCACACTCTAAATTATTCGCGCCTATCACGCCCTCAGCAACATCGCATATCCCAGCTCTGCGACTACACTACTATTCGATTTGTTCTCAACGCTTCTACTCATTCGATTTGTTCTGTCTTGTTCAACTATTTTTTATCTTCATGTCACCTCGGTCGAGTAGTCTTGTCGGGGGTGAATCATTCCGATTGAATAAGTAAAATATCCAAATTTGTGGAAGGGAAGCAAAGGTTTACGCCCTTCTCGGGCCCCTCCACTCGCAAATATTACAAGTATTTTTGCTCTTACCGTGGCAGGTAATAAAGATCAGGAAGAAGAGGTAAAAATATCAATCTGGCGACAAAATGCGAACAATAACTAGAAAAACTACAGGGAAACTCGCGGGTCTTTATGGCTTCCTGAGTTTATGGCTGCCACGGTGCGGTCCTCGAAACCTTCGATGGGACGAAGGTCTTATTGCTAATTGATGGTCGATAACCATAATAGTTACGATTGACTATCGATTGATGTCACTAGTTATGCGATCACCGTGTGACGCCGTGCCGATCTGCGTAGAAATAAGTCAGTCGCAATTTTACTTCCATGTATCTAACGCGTCAATAATATATGTGTATTTATAAAACGATATTCTGAGTTATTTTTACAACACTAATTGCTATATAGAAATTCTAAAATCTATTCTAACAGTAAATGCATTGTTGGTCTTAACACCACATTTTTTAATTTTTTAATTTCTGCATCCTCAATGCTTAAATTTTTAGATTTTTAGATTACTAAGTTTCTAAACTTCAATGTTTTCAATTATTAAATTCCTACATTTTCAGATTTCCATGTTTCAAAATGTTTAGACTTCACATCCTCTAAATTTCTAAGTTCCTAGATGTTCAAAGTTTTGAATGTAGGAGTTTATAAATTAGATCGCCCAAAAACCAAAGGTTTTGAAAATATGAGATGCTTAAATGAATTTGAAAAATTGTATATTCGAAAATTCAGACGTTATAAATATTTAAATACGAGATTTTTCTATTCGAGTATTCCTAAACTTGAAATTTTTACACACGAAACTTTCAAAATGAATTATTTACAGATCTAAACGTTTCTTAATTTAGGGATACATAAACATCTAAAATTGAATAATTTAATTTACTACATTTTTAAATATGAAATTCCTAATTTCAGAATTAAAGAATCTATGAATTGGAGAATCATATCTTTGAAAGTCTCTACATTTGAAAATTTCGACAGTTATAAATGTCTAAATGTGGAAAGTTGTGAATTTGATGTTACAAAATGCCGAAATTTAGAACCTACAGTCGTGGACAAAATTAAGTGGACAGGAATCATAAATAACAGATGGTTAATTTAATTTAACTAATAATGCCTATAAATAAAAACTTTATTGCACAATTATATACATTAAATAAATAAATGTTTTTTCAAGCCTACAAAAACATTTCACGTTCTAAATTTAAAATTTATTTAAAACATTGTAATAAAGCAAAAAATATTTTTAAACTTTTGCAATGTCCACTTAACACTAGATTTACGGAAGTTCAATGACCACTTAAGTCTAAATTGAAAATGAACTATGAAAAGAAGTAAATAATGAATAATACCAGTTTATAAAAAGATTCTTTATCTCGATGATAGTTAACATTCATTTCGACATAAGCTTTTTAATAATTTTCGCAATTGAGAATAAGAAACCTAAGATCCGTCATTTTTACGGGTCCCGTAAACCTAGTATTAATTTTGTCCATGACTGTATATATTTGTAAAATAAAAATTTCATAACTTTTTAAATTTCTCAATTTGTTGGGAAAATTCTGTATTCCCCTATACGCCACACGGTTGGCATACGTCGATAGCGCCTTGAGGCTACACCAACGCCTTTGGTGTGGGGCACACTTCGGAACGAATCCCCTGCTTTTGTTTTACACCATGGTACGACGGGTCACTCTTCCATGTGCCGGCTCAAAATTCACCACGCATTAGTTATTTTCGGATGTTAGACTCTCTTTCACGTAACTGCTCAACAATATTATTGAATCTACAGATTTTTATTTTCTAATTTAAAGGATTTCTACATATACAGGGTGTCCTAAAAGTGTTGAAGGAGCCGGAAATGGGAGGTAGGTGGGGTCATTCTGAACAACTTTTTCATTTACAAAAATGTCGTATGGGGCTTTATTTTTAAATTATTAACGAAAAACACCGACCAATCAGAATGCAAGAATCGCGCGCCGCGCGATTCGATCGCGACCACGGCCAATTATAACTCGGGCCTACACTTTTGCCTCCGAGCGCGCGCGATTCTCGCGCTCTGATTGGTCGGTGTTTTTTGTTAATAATTTAAAAATGAAGCCCTATTCGAAATTTTTGCAAATGAAAAAGTTATTCAGAATGACCCCACCTACCTCCCATTTCAGGCTCCTTCAACACTTTTGGGACACCCTGTATATTATTTATAAATCAGAGAATTGCTAAACTGAAAATATATCTTAATTTCTCCGAATTCGTGAAATGAGAATTGTTTCGGAATCACTAGATTGATTCGAATGTCAAATGGCTCGCGAGCGGTTAATTTTTCGTGTTGTCGAGCGTCCGGGGGCATATGTTTGTCGTCTTGTCCTTGTCTTGCCTGCAATTCGCGCGCTCGCTCTAAACACTTCCCACCTGTGAGTTTTCCGTTTTGGCGATTCACCTCCGAGCGTACCTTTCCGCCGCACATCAGTATATCGACAAACGATTCAGAGCACAGTCAAATAAATCAGTAGTGTAAAAGCACAGTTTAAATCTCTTATTATCCAACGACCAGTATCCACCGTTCTCAGGATTCCGACCCAGGATATCGTTTAAGTGCGTAGGAGTGCAGTTAATAACATTTCAACGACCCACGTACAAGAATGTATGTAAATGTAATATTTCTAAAGCCTTCTGCACTCGTTCCTCGAATATAACTCACTTCTCGAGATATATAAAATATCAACATACAGTCGTGGACAAAATTAAGTGGACAGGTATCATAAATAAAAAAGGTTAATTTAATTTAACTAACAATGCCTATAAATCAAAACTTTATTGCACAATTATATACATTAAATAAACGTGTTTTCAAGTCTAGAAAAGCATTTCACGTTCTAAATTTAATAGTTATTTAAAACATTGTAACAAAACAAAAAATTTTTTACATTTCTACAATGTCCACTTAATTTTGTCCATGACTGTATGACGGAGCCACACTGCCATTAACTAATCTTAATTCACCCAAACATAATACTTATTAATTAACTATAATACTTGTACACAGGGGTGTGAATACAAAAATTGTATTTGTTTCATAATGAAATAACAAGGAAACACAGACCAGCCAATAGGATTTATACATGTGTATAAATACAATGATAGGAACAAATGCTATAACTTTGTTAGTTTATTTATTTTCTCCGATTATTACGAAAAGTGTCGTTCGTATGACTTTATTAATATCTTTTGATCATATGCTGCTTCAGTACCACCGCCATGGAATGCACTGAACGATATAAAGCGAAAAAGGCTAGAATTTACCGCACGCAGTGCTCTTGAAAAAGAAATAATTGCGCCATGTAAGTATAATTATCCGAACACAAATTGTTCTAAACTCATTGGGTACTGTTCCTCCAATATTTATACAACCACCATATAATATTTACCGCTCAATTATTCCTCTTTCTCACAGCAATATTGCATTTTTAAAATCTAGAAAATCTCGATAGACGGCTCCTTTACCGTCAAATACACACACATTCAACATTCACTCTTAGAAATCCTGAACGAGTACTTTGACTATTCGAAGTCGTGGCAAAGAGGAAAACCTCGGCACAAGCAAACGTCGTATTTGATAAAAATCTTCAATTACATCGCGACACAATTATTTCCTGACATATTTCTTTTTCTCCGCGAAACAACCAACGAGAACGCTTTCAGAGTTCCACCTCGTGAACTGTACAATCCTCTTTACACCAAGATGCCGTTTCACTCTCCTTTTACATGTAAACATTACGAAAGCTCTCGTCGAGCGAGAAGAAAGGCACGAACAATCGGTCGTTTTGTTCATTTTCTTCGCCGTTATTTTCAGAATCCTTTTACTCGGGGCTAGACCAAGGAATTCGTTGATGCTAGGGCGTTCCAGGATTCGCAGTTCTCGAGTAACGCTTTCTTCTCGACGAGATATAGAGAAAGAGGGGGCGAAGGAATTGGTTTTCTTGTCCATTTCCTTCATCGACACCGTCCGTATCCTGCGCACTTAAAGGAAAAATGCTAAGGACTATTCGATTACAGAGCCACGGGTCAATCCAGGCCCTATCGCGAACCAACCATGACTTGTAGAATGTTAATTTAATGGCCGCCAATTCTTTAACCACTTGCAATAAATAAATAATGGAACATAACGTGCTATCGCTATGAATCTTTTATTACACCATTAGTTTTTAATTAACTATTAAGGTACCGATTGGGTTTCGGTTGGGAGGTGGACTAATTTGGTGAAATCAATCTCCGAGAAATAGCTTCTTGAGGTTAGATTTCACCGTTGGAAATAAATACAGCCGTTTAGAATGGATTAAATGTGACAACTCAAGATATACGAATAATTATGCATATTATAATAATATCAGGTACATACACTCCTGGACAAAATTAAGTGGACATTGCAGAAATGTAAAAAATGTTTTGTTTCATTACAATGTTGTAAATAAATTTTAAATTTAGAACGTGAGATATTTTTGTAGGCTTGAAAAAGCATGTATTTAATGTATATAATTGTGCAATAAAGTTTTGATTTATAGGCATTATTAGTTAATTAAATTTACCGTTTGTTGTTTACGATACCTGTCCACTTAATTTTGTCCACGACTGTATGTCCCAAATTTCCAAATCTCTAAATTCTTGAACTTTCAAACTTTAAAATTCTCAAATTGCTCAATTCTCAATTTTAACATTTTGAAATTTGCAAATGTCATATTTGTTTATTTCAAATAGTAGTAGTAGTTTATAGTCTCACCAACTACCACGGTTATTAACGACTGTTCACTAGTTAACGAAGATAAGGTTATGGTTGGATGTGGATGATTATACAGAATTTTGTTAATTTGTTAAGAATTCCGATACTTTTACAAAACTCTAGTAATGTGTGTTGATACCATGTGGATGTGGTTGCTTCAGTTAGGTTGTTCTTGATGTTTACTCCTCTTCTTGCGTGGTGTAATGTCAAAATTAAGTCTCTTTTCCAACATCAGCCACGAGAATAGACGTGGCACTATATTCTTCTAGGGCACTTACCGTAATAATGCAAACCTTGCACTATCCAGGAATGTGCCTCCACTTGAACGTTGGTTATTCGATTCAATAATCTATAAAAATCTATAAAAATAAAAACCTCTAGGAACCAATGACCGACGCCTTTTGTCAATTAAGAGTCAGTGTATGTGCGTCGCAGTGTCACAATTATAGTGACGATTAAACGGCGCGTGGGATTAATGGCAATCCCGACAACAACGATTTAGTGGACTGTATTTGAAATGATATGCGTAACTTCAACACAATTAAAATAACAATTATATTTTATTAACAGTTGGTTAACGAAAGGTGTAAGTATTATAGTACAACTAGTAGGTACTAAACTATAATGCGATAAAAGAATGTCTAATGTATGCAAGTTGAATGTATGGAAACTAAGAGTTGAATGTATACTGTTTGAAAACTAAAGACTGAATGTATGCTGTTTGAAAACTAAAGAATGAATGAATTTCCGAAGCTTCTTACAATCCAAGAAAGCTTGGTGTAGGCGTGTAGATTTTAGGAAAAAGGTGAGGGAAAAACTGCAACTATTTTATGATTGGCTAAACAAATTAGGGCGGAATGGAAATGTGGAGAGGGACAGAGGCGTTCCCAAAATGTCCGTAGCGAGTAATAAATTGAAGGAATACCTCGACATGTATAGAAAATACGAAACAAAGACTCTAGTACTAAGGTGAAGGACAATGAAACCCAGATGGGCCTAAACAAGACACGAAAAACTCTGGACGAAATGTAACGATTCCCTGGGTCTTATTTCTGCTACGGGACAAACAAATCTCTTGACTTTCTAAAGCTAAAGTGGTCGAAGGGATGAAAAAACCTATGCCTATTGTATTGAGAAAACTTTGGGTGGTCGTCTAATTTGCGCAATCTTGACAGTAATTTACGACCGAACAGTCAGCGTAAATCAATACATGTATTTCTTTTCAACCTCTGTGCGCGGTAAAGTAAGCTACGAAAATAAACGAGCTATAGTGAACAACGAGTAGTCCTTCACGAAATCCTGCCTCGTTCCTTGCTGCGGCATAACAGACAGTTGTTATAAAAATATAAAAAAGTAATTTTATTTTGAATTTAAAGGTGCCCGTTACAAATTATTTCCATATTTCGTATTTGGACCCCAATTTTTCAGAATATCTTCTGAACGTTTATATGTCGTTGAATAGGAAATATAGATAAAAACAGGATTTTCGATTTGTTTTACACCCCCCTCGCGGCAGCCGCCAGTTGAAATAGAAGGTTGAATCTTGATGTAAAATTTTTATTTCTACGATATTGAATGAAGTATTGAGTGTTCCATTTGGCACAAGGACACATTTTACCATCTTATGCGGCTAGACCCTTTTGACGAACTACATATTATTTATCTTGTTAAATTAATAATCCATACAAATTTTATTTCAATGACAAAATTATTTAGGAGTTTAGTGATGAAGTAGTACACAGTATACAATGTATTTAAATAATGCAATTTTAATAGAAAAATTCTTGTTTCACATAACGTGTTTGTTATGAGCTCTGATATTTTCAACCTCAATATAATGGTCCTAATGAAAAATTTTTACTTTCAGCACTTAAATCAACCTCATACTTGAAGGAGACATTTTTAAATCCATAAATTACGTTTCACAATTGGAATACTTTTATATTTTCAATGCCCGAAGTGTCTAGAAATATAATTTTCCAAGTAGTATAATGCCAGAGATATTTTCTAGTTTCTATGTTTCAAAATATGAACATTCACTAGTTAATGCTGGTTATTTATAAATCTTTAATAAACCTTTCGAAATTATATATTATTATATTCCTAATTTTCCGAGTTTTCAAGTTATGCAATTTCAAAATTTCTTGGTTGTGAATCCTCATTATTTTTACACTTGTATACCCTGTAGTATTCAAATTGAAAACTTCAAAACATCTGTATTTCCTAATTCCCAAATTTAAAAAGTTTTATATTTCCAAATTCTTCAACTCCTTGAATTGTTACTATGACATATAAAATTACACCTCGCAACAAGAAAACGCACTTCTTTTAAACAATATGCTTCGCATTGGTAATACTTCTATAAATTATACATAAAGAAATTATAATTAGTTCACTACTCTTTAAGACAATTGAATACTATATTTATAACATACCATTAATTCTTATCTATTACACAGCAAATGTAAAAGTGCATTGTCTCCCGATCGCACCTCTGCAATTTCCACCTCTCAATGAATTAATAAGTATTCAGATTCGATAATTACACTTATTTACACTAGAATCAGCAACCAGTCAATGTAACAAATTTTCCGTTTCTAGTTCTATGTTCCAAAATTTTGTCGAATTTTCTATCAAATTTGTTGACAGGAAGAATGATTTGTCTGAATTAATGCTTCAGAATATATTCATTTATTTTTTCCTTCTATTTTCAATTTAAAAGTGCGTATTTAACACAGGTAATTTTAGTGCTAAACAATTGAACGTTTCAATTGCAAAGCTGAGCAAAGAAGTGTTCTTTGAATGGATACCTACTTTAAAAGTATTCATTTAAAGCAGTAATCTGTTCCTTTGATACCAACGTTTGAGGATAAAGATTTCCATTTATTCATTTATCGAAGAAAATCGTTAAGAAATTATCCTCGAAGCACGTAATAAAATTATGAGCCAGAAAGTTTCCGTCGAGAGAGAAGCTTTTCCGTGATTAAAAGATGCCAAGGAGTGATTGCTTCAACCAGGAAGAAAGTTTCCCCTAAAAAGATACTTCCAGTTAGCGGTTGATACCGCTTTGATTGAAGAAATAAAAAGCCTCTGTCTAGTTAAGACAGATCAGCAGAAAAATCTTCGTAATTACGTGAGTGAACCGACGAGATTCATAAAACGATGTGTTCATTTTTACACGACGATGAAACGGCTACGATTTTCTAAACACTGTTACGATTCATCATCAAGGATCATTAAAAAAATGTCGGAAGAAGAATAAGAAAAAGTTCACGTTAATTGGAAATCTTCGTCTGTTCCTCGACAGAATTTTTTTGGTCTCAAGTGGTAGTATTCAAATAAAGAAACATTTAAAATTTTTATAGAAATTATGCAATATTTACATTTTTGTGAGTATTAAACAAATTTCTGACTGTGGATTTCAAAATTTTGTTTTATTATATTGGTGAAATAGAAAGTTGGAAAACTTTTAATTCATACTAATGTTCTCATATAGACCTCTCAAGTAAAGGAGGGTGTTAAAAAATGCCCATTTTTGTATCGCCTAGAAATGAAAAACTCATGCAGGATCTTTTAGAGTGTCCCCCCAGGAACAAAAAATGTCTTTGTTACTTTCCCGAGAAACGATGGGAAAGTTGTCAAAAATACGTTCAAAGTATTAATGTAATTATAAGGAAAGGAGGATATTAAAAAATGCCCATTTTTGGAATCGCCTGGAAATGAGAAACTCAGGCAGGATCTTTTAGAGTGTCCCCAAAGGAACAAAAAATGTCCTTATCACTTTTCCGAGAAACGATGGAAAAGTTGTCAAAAATACGTTGAAAGTATATAAAAGTAAAACCGCACTGTAAGTCATACTCGCACACTCATGTGGATGCAAAGTCATGATTTTATGGTACTTTGCATTTGCTCGATTTGAAGATTCAATTAATGTGCCTGCTGAGTTCCTGACTATTTATTTCGAAGGCGGTACGATATCCGAAGAAAAAGACGACAAAATGTAAAATATACGTAAACATTATAATTACATTCACACTTTGAACGTATTTTTGACAACTTTCCCATCGTTTCTCGGGAAAGTGATACGGACATTTTTTGTTCCTTAGGGGACACTCTAAAAGATCCTGCATGAGTTTTTCATTTCTAGGCGATACCAAAAATGGGCATTTTTTTACACCCTCCTTTATACACTTAACCGCTACATGAGAATTTGTAAATTTAGTAATTTGAGAATTTCGGATTTTTAGTGTTTTGGAATTTGGATATTTGGAAATTTGAAACTATAATAATTTGATAATTTGGAAATTTGGAAACTTTAAAATTGGAAAATTTGGACATTTTTTGTTATAGGATTTGGTAATTTTAGGTTTTATGGAATTTAAAATTTGAAGCTTTGTTACTTTGAAATTTTAGAATTAAGCACTCGATACTTTTGGCCTCCGATGCTTCAGACTTTTTCAATTTTTAAACTAATTTGGGTAGCACGCTTTTGATTAAATTTTGTATGCCATTGTTTTGGTTATTAACAACAGAGTAGTTTACATGATTATTGAGTTATTTTATAACTTAAATAGTAAGATGTAACAGTGTTTTATATTAAATACAGTTACACCTATATCCATTAAAGAGTAACATAAACCTCCTTCTGATTGAACATTCCCCTGATTAAAAAATTAATCCAGAATATTTTACTTATTTCATTCATTTATTTATAACATACTTATTATTACTTTTAATGTTACATAATATAATTTCATACACCAATTAATGTAAAATAATAATTGTTAAGAGACAAACATGCATTGCGTGAATTGTACAGATCAAACCAATCAATGGAGATTTACGATTTAACGATCAAATTCAGCGAATATGTTTATTTCCCGCTGAAGCTTTTACGCAACTTAATTATTTTATGGCTTATCCTAAAACTGAGGGAATATTCCAAACCGTACTGCATCATCGTTTCAGCGTTAGGCATTAATGAAACACGAGCTTCATCTGTACAAGTGCATTGCAATAATATCATTACCTATTGATTTTCGGAATAATTCATTCCATTCATATGTGGACCATCTCATCATTACAGGTTTATCGACAACCTCGCAATAATACTAGTTTAATAATATGTGCCTATGCTTTTCATACACCTTTATACTAACACACGTTACATGGGATAACGCCACTCTAGAATTTTGAAGACATCGATTTTTTTGCTTAAATGATGATATATTGTGTGGGATATGTGAAAAAAGTTTTAAGTGCAGGAATTCAGAAAATCGTCTTCGCGTGTGCTTGACGATTGTTGCTATTTCGCCGAATTAACGATGAGATAACTGTTTCCCGTTTGTTCAATTGTTGACCCGTTTAAGTTGCAATAATGTTCGATAAGATTGAATGCTGTGTGTTAATCTAGACTTCCGAAACGTTTAAAATCTCCAATTTAATTCTTTCTCAAGACGACCGAAGCGTTTGATTACACTGTACAACAAATTTTGATTCTTTTTTGTTTTCGTAACTGCCACTATGATATTCCTATAGATTTTTGCGAGCTGAATACGAATCTGAAATCCGTTTCTCTCAATGTCGTACAGTTTTTGAGAAAATTGTTCTTAAAAAAAATTGCAAATTTTCATCTTTGGAAATTTTTTGTGCTTTTATCATAGCAGCTATACAGTGACTTTTCACACGAGAAAAATCTGTGAACTTTCCCGAATAAAACGATTTAAATTGTTATTGCATTGTAAACATTTAAATATGTTTAAATAATGATCAAATAAGAAAGACACCGAAAATGCACCAGTTTTCGTTGATATTTTTCAATTTATTTCAAAAACTATAGGTCTAGGTGAAAATCTGACCATCGTACGTGATAGAGCATACATTTCTGCTGCAGAAAGTATCGAGCGAAATTAGAAAATCAGTTTTGTTTTCATTTTATAAGAAAAATAGTTCGGCAAAACACGCGTCGCTGCCAGTGGTACTCAGTGTTATATCGCGCCGCGCCGGTCAGTTCTTCCGTTATACCAAGGTAGTAGGCATTGAGTACCACTGGCAGCGACGCGTGTTTTGCCGAACTATTTTTCTTATAAAATGAAAACAAAACTGATTTCCTAACTTCGCTCAATGCTTTCTGCAGCAGAAATGTCTGCTCTATCACGTACGATGGTCAGATTTTCACCTAGACATATAGTTTTTGAAATAAATTCAGAAATATCAACGAAAACTGGTGCATTTTCGGTGTCTTTCTTATTTGATCATTATTTAAACATATTTAAATGTTTACAATGCAATAACAATTTATATCGTTTTATTCGGGATAGTTCACAGATTTTTCTCGTGTGAAAAGTCACTGTATAGCTGTTATGATAAAAGCACAAAAAATTTCCAAAGTTGAAAATTTGCAATTTTTTTTAACAACAATTTTCTCAAAAACTGTAGGACATTGAGAGAAACGGATTTCAGATTCGTATTCAGCTCGCAAAAATCTATAAGAATATCATAGTGACGGTTACGAAACTTTTTGGCTGTTGTACAGTGTTATCTTGAGTTGTCTATTTCGTCTGAAACGTTTGACGTTTTGATTTAATCTGTAGACTCGTTGTCGCTCGCATTTCCGCGAAAAGTCGGAAGTGTTGTGAAGCATGCTGATTGGTTTTCGTTTATATCATTAATTTTGCAATCAGCATGCTTCTTGTCAATAGTGTCGACCCTTTTTTGCGCCCTGAACGTGCCCTTTTTTGGAAGAGGGTGAGAGCGATACCGAGGTGTTCGTGAAGACCCCCAAAGTTAAACCGCGTCTAGATTTTTCCCGCCAGGTGGGCCCTCGAAGGCCAAGTCCTCTTAGGTCGACAGTACGCTAAATTACCATTAGGGAAAAATCGAGTTTATGATATGAGCATAGCTATTGAGAACAAAACGAAGATTAAAATTTAGATTCTATTGTAGAAAAAATGTAAATGAAGGTGACCGGGAAAGCAAAAAATGTCTATCTCAAAAACAGCCTTTTGTAAAAGAACCGTCATAAACTCCCTTTGAAAATCCTCGCGTTTTGTGTTCCTCGTGCGGCGGAACAATCCGTTAAGGAAAAAGAAGTTCAGCCATCAGCCCACTAAAAAAAAAGATGCTATTGCTTACTAGCACTTGCAGCCGCCATTTTTAATTCAATTTGTTTAAAACAATTCTCAAAACATACAGGGTGACCCACCATTATGGTACGAGCCGAAAAAGAATGGTAGGTGGGGCTATTCTGAACAACTTTTTCCTTTGCAAAAATGTCGGTTGAGGCTTCATTTCGAAATTATTAAGGAAAAACACCGACGAATCAGAACGCGAGATTCGCGCGCGCCGTAAATTCAATCGCGACCACGGCCAATTAAATCTCGGGCCTACACTTCTGCCTCCTAGCACGCGCGATCCTCGCGCTCTCATTGGTCGGTGCTTTTCCTTAATAATTTGAAAATGAAGCCTCATCCAATAATTTTGCAAATGAAAAAGTTTTTCAGAATAGCCTCACCTACCACCCATTTCCGGCACGTACCATAATTGTGGGACACCCTGTATATAATACAGCTCACCTTATACCTTGTATGATTTGTACTTTAAAAATTCCCGATAGTCACCTTTTTCTCTGTCTTCTAGAGTGGCGTTACCCCTTAATATTTTACTTTAGGTCTTCCAAAACTTTTATGCGTTAATTACCACTGTAGAAACTAATTTTGTGTGATTTATTTGAAATATAGTGCAATCAAAAATTACAAAATGTCAAAATTACAGAGTTATAATGTTATAAAGTTAAAAAATTCTAAAATTCTAAAACTACGAAGTTCCAATCGTTATGGCCGATTACAGTAGCATATGAATCGCGACTCCATGTTTATTCGTTAGTCTTTTTAGTATCATGCGACAGTGTTACTGTAGAACAGTGTTTACACGTGTCCCGTTCGACTGCCAGACCTACCCTGCTCACATTTCCAAATTATAAAGTTTCAAAGTTCCGTAATACAAACACTAAAAAATTCCAAAATTCAAAATTTCTAAAGTTTCAACATTAGAAACTCCGATGTGCCGACATACTTCGAAAGCAGATGCCGAATTCCAAATTATCATAGTCCTAATTTCCAAAAACTCTAAAATCCCAAAGGAACAGTAACGGTTTAAACGTATATTTACAATCGGGCGTGCCTAAATTCGCTCAGGCAATCCCTCGTCTGGCTGGATTAAACAAGATCCACAAGCAAAACTGATCTATTAATCCGCAGTGTTGAAACTTCCGATCATCTTCTCGCCGAGATGGTATTTACGTTCGGACGTTATTTGTAATCTCCGCAATTTTCCTGGAGCTCTGGAGGATCCTGTTCCACACTATCACGGGAGAGCAAGAGGATCTGAACGGAGGAACGACCAGAGATAGGGCGAGAGAGAAAGAGAAGCGAGGAGAGCTCATAAAGCCATCACACGTCAGACGGAGATCGTTTTTCCGATAATCGCAGCGAGGATCTGTGGTACGCGCACATTCGCCAGCCCTTATTCACGGATAATGTCCTAGCCCTGACGTCTTTGGCGCCACATGAAAGCGTCCTGACGTCGGAGAATGTCGCACGAAAAATTCGTCTCCTACAAATGGTGTTCTCAGGATAGCCGTTTCACGAGTATCACCTCGATTGAATCCTTCAAGCTGCTGTACTAAATATTAACCGCTTCTATTGTACAGAATTTTTCTTTTTAAACTTTTATCTGGTAAAAATGTACAGGTTTATGAAGAAATGGATACTTTGTATTCGCAGGGTGACTAGGACTTATTATTCTGTTCCATACAATTTGAAATACAGTCATGGACAAAATTAAGTGGACATTGTAGAAATGTAAAAAATTGTTTGTTTTATTACAATGTTTTAAATAACTATTAAATTTAGAACGTGAAATGCTTTTCTAGACTTGAAAAAACATTTATTTAATGTATATAATTGCGCAATAAAGTTTTGATTTATAGGCATTGTTGGTTAAATTAAATTAACCTTTTGTTATTTATGATACCTATCCACTTAATTTTGTCCACGACTGTAGGTATATTTTAATTAAATCTGTAATATTGTACCAAAGTGTAAGTATAACAAGAGCCAACAGTCCAGGCAGTACATCTGATGTTTAGCAAGACATGTCCCTTGTTGGCCACCATAACCTTGGCTTACCAAGTGCCTCATGAAAGTTAGGGATACAACCAACGCGTGCCCTTGTCCTTAAGGCCCTAACTTTCCCGAGGCTCTTGTAACACTCATTACATATCAATAACAAACACCCAATAAAGACAGCTCATTCAGGACCCATGACAGTGTAAGTACACCTCATGTTCCATGCGCCATGACTAGGGCTTCGTAATGACCAGCGGCCAAGGTTCAAACCCCCTCTTCACAAAAACAAAAGCAGTAAAAACTCTGACACGATATATAATATATACCGGGCACTTTTGGACATTTATCTAATAAAAGAACGTCTTTTGAAGTCTTGCATCTGATTTCAAACACTTCATCGATGTGACACTTTTGAATACAAGACCACACTCGACGTTTTTCCTTCAGAGAAGATACTCTACAACCAGCCCTGATAACGATACTTTCAACCTATGTACGCATCTCCGATTCTAATAAATATTGTAATTGTACTACAAGTTTCATTCACAGAGTGATAACACCCATTAAATTATTTGTATAAACGAGTGGGACAATTAAATCAAGCTGATTTAATTTCGTGCCAACCTCTAATAATAATTGGAAATATATTTATTGGCAATTTTCTATATAAAGTGCGTTGTGTGAATATACTAACCCCTATTTTTAATGATGCCAGTTTTTTGGAAAAACTTATGGCCTATATTCTTACAATACTAACTCTTAGTGTATAAATCACAAATTATAAAAAAAGAAATGTTGTTATTAAGCTGAATTGCATAGTAACTGATTTTCAGAAGGTTTCTGTTGGTGTGGTTATGTAAAAATAAACTATGCGTCGAATATTAGAGTAATAATTATTGTTCGAGATACATAAAGAAATAAGAGTTTATTTTCTAGTACGGAATTCGAGAAACATAAAACAATAAAGTTATTCTTTAGTATGCTATGCACGCTGTCAATACCCAGGTCAAGGGATTTTTAGTATTAGCCGGTTTAGGTGAGCACCGTGCAATTAAGTGCCCTGCTTGACCCAAACCGGCCTCACCATAAAGTTCTACCCTAAGTCCGCGTTGAGCTTACAACTCAATGACGGTATAATTTCGATACGGTTTATTACCAAGGGCCTTTCTTCGGTATCTCGGACATGTGTCCACCAGCGGCCGAGTTGCCATCCCACCCCGGAACTCAATGCGCTACGAGCGCACTGGAAGGGATGAGACAATCTCGGCCGCTGATTAGTTATTCGTACTTTTTAAAGACCGCCTTCTCACCCCCATCATCCTCGTGGCAAAGGTGGGATGTCGACGAAAAGTCGACAAGGGTGGTTCTGGAAGAGACGACAGTCAGAAACAAACAAACTTTAGAGACGATAAAACCACAGTAAGATTTAGAGACAACTAGTCAACCATTAGAATAAGTTAGAGTGCTCAGTTAGGAGTCAATTGTTATAATCAGTAAAATAGTTAAAATAAATCAGTTTAACCAAAGAACTTTGACTCTCCTTGGTGCAAGTGTTTATCATATTAGTTAGTTAAACTTCAGAGTGCATTTGGTGGTACGCGTGTACACCGTGCGCTAACAATTATATATATTTAGAGAAGAAAAGGTTACGGTGGATGTACTGTTAAAAAATGTGGGGTTGGTGTAAGCACGGTGGGCGCACGGTTAGAACTAACTAAAAATTGTCCAGGCAGTACATACAGCGATACATGGAGCATCCCAGGCCCCAAACCCTAAACAATGGACGCTGTAAAAATATGTTAGGTTTTCTCTAAAAAGAGGTATACGCACCGTTCGTGCTTTATCTTAACAGTTTCAAAAATATACCAAGCTTATATGTACATACATTCTCTTTATGTTGGGACCAGCTTGTTAACTACTCGAGGTTACCCAAAAGGGACTTCGAGCCTTATAGATATTTTGGATGCATGGGCCTACGAATTACAATAACTATTCGAAGGACCGCCAAATAATTCGCGAACTAATAAGACTTTTTCTACGATGCGTTTAACACTATTTATTTCTATACGCGAGGTAGAGCTTGCTTGTCTAACTACCGATGTTGTAGCGATGTTTTTTAAGTGACTAACGAATGTGTTCTCCTATCTAACGATGTTGTACTATGATCTGAAGCCTAATTTATTCTGCTAAGTTCTGTTTAACTATCTAATTTGTTCTAACTATATTAACTATTTTCTATCATAATGTCATCTTAGCCGGGTAGTCTTAACGGGGGTGAAACATTCTGATAGACTACGCAAAGTATATAGAATTCTGGAAGGGAATCAAAGTTTACTACCTTCTTGCCCCCCCCCCCCCCTCTATAAAAAATAAGTTTTGGTGCTTGACGGTGTCAAGTAATGTGCGCAAATAATGTGAAATCACCATGTGCGCTGATCTTGACTAAGCATGCTGGAAATAACGGTCGAGAAAGTTGAAAATACTAATCTGGCGATCAAATGCGAACGATGGCTTGAAAAAATTGCAGGGAAACTCGCGGGTCTTTATAGCTTCCTGAGTTTATAGCTACCATGGAACGGTTTTCGAAATCTTCGAAGGAACGGTTATGCTGTCGCGAAGGAACGAAGGACTCGAGGTTAATTGCTGTCTAAAATCCAAAACCTATACAAATCCAAAAAGTACGGTAAGCCTTAATCCAACTGAATTTGAACAGTAAACAAATTCATGTTGTTACCTTCATTTATTTGTCACTTGTTTTTTTAAAATTCACTTAGAAAGGTTGTTGTATCACTTTAAAGAGCGATGCATCAATTTTATATACAGGGTGGGGCAATAACTTTGTCCACCTTGAATATTGTCGTTATTTGTAATAATATGAAAAAATGTCATATACGAAACTTAAACGGTGCAAAGGGGGACATATTATGATACATATATTTTTTACCTGGGTGGAGGCATAGAGGATATTTGAAGGTCATGACCTTTTTTTTAAATGAAATGGTATATTTTTTTTATCACCATGTGATAGCCGGTGCTGAGACGACCTCATCAAGCTATCGTTCAAGGCCATGCAAGGTCAAATATGGTTTTTAAGTAAACTTACAGATATCATAGAAGGTGTTCGATGTGGTAAAAAATTAAAAGAAACCGGGAATTTGGATACCTGTAAGAGCAGTTGTCGTAAAAGAGCCAAACAAAAGACTAGTACTAAGATGAAGGACTTTGAAAACCAGATGGGACTAAACAAGACACTAAATACTCTCGACGAAATGTCACGATTTCTTGGGTCTTATACTGCTACGGAACGACAAACCTCTTGACTTTCTAAAAACTAAAGTGCGCGAAGGGACAAAAAACTATGTCTATTGTATTGACGGAACTTTGGGTGATCGCCTAATTTTCTCAACGCCTATTGTAATTTGGGACCCAACAAGGAATTGTTATTAAATTAGAAAAAACGATTAATTATTAACTTTTCTTCGGGCCTAAGCGCCCTAAAAAAAATAACTGTGCTGGCGGGATTGTCCTCGGTACGAATTCGATGCGTCTACGAAGACGCCTTTGTATTAGAATTTGCCACAGCGAGGTTCTTTGTTAACGTGGCGATTCTTACGCGGGTGATTCTTGCAGGGCGAGAGGCATTTGTTACTTTCCACCGAGCGAGCCGCTTTCGGGTGTTCGAGACGTCTTTATTCGTTCTCGAACGCTTGATCAAGACAGTAGTCAGTACAGTAAAGACCCTCTCAGTGCAATGCTTGGTTGGCCCACACAGTGCGAAACGTCTCTTCCTGCGCTTATGCGTGCGTCATTGCTGCGCTTATGTTCGCCTTGCTTGAACCAGTCTCGCTCGACATTTCAATGCTTCGCCGCCTTAGCGGCGATTTGTTCTTTTGGCCACGGCGTGGAAAGGACAACCGCCGAGTATCAAATTTCGCTTCCACTGGCCCACTCAGTGCGAAAGTTTGATTCGGTCCACGTCCGTGAGCCGAACGTGGATAGCGATACAAAAACAGAGAGGGACTGAGGTTCGAGACGTTCGGCAAACATGAAAGACTCCTACGTATTCTGTCTTTTAAATTAAAAATTATAAATTCTTTATTTTTGGTTTTTCGTGAATCAAACTTTTACCATCGCATTCGTCTCGTTTTTCTGATTAAAATGATACCAAACACGATATAATTACGATCATAATTACCCTCGTAACAAGCCATAAAAGTTTCGGACGTTAGAATCTAAGGAATTCGTATCTCTGACGTAAATGTAACGTCCGAAACTTTTATGGCTTGTTACAAGGGTAATTATGATCGTAATTATATCGTGTTTGGTATCATTTTAATCAGAAAAACGAGACGAATACGATGGTAAAAGTTTGATTCACGAAAAACCAAAAATAAAGAATTTATAATTTTTAATTTAAAGGTCTGAGCTCCGCCTGCCTTTCATCTTTTCCGAACGCTTCAACCTTCTGTCTCTCTGTCTTTTCCACTCGCCGTCCTCTTTCACGTTAAAAACTTTAATCACCTGTTACGTACGTTATTATTAACGCAATTACATCATGTTTGGTGTCATTTTAATCAGAAAAACCTGACGAATACCATGGTACAAGTTTCATGAAAAAATAATAGGAAATAAGGAAATTGCAATCTTTTTTTTTGCTTGCGTTAGTATGTGTCTCACCAATATTCGGTCGTTTCGGTACCGATCGTGTTTAATGCTTGACTGATTCCAAGGGGGATCCCCTCAGCAACCGAGCCGCCGAGCATAAAATTTGCTTCCAACTGTCCCGCTCAGTGCAAATTTCGATTCTGGCCTCTTTCACACTATGAGGGTCTTTACTGTAAACGCAATTTTACCAGACCCGCTTTATTTTATTATTTTCGCCCACAAATTTTACCAAAACCCTTAATATTTCCTTACAGAATATTTTGTAAATACAATTTATTCTTTTAAGACTCGATCAAGACACGTATTCACACAACTTCACATTGAATCGTTTCTGTACAACAGAAAAATTGCGCTCACTAGAAATGATATGATTCCAAATTTCAATTAATGTTATAATTATGCCGGCAAAATCGCGAGTAAAATGAAATAGCTTGCGTTGCACATGGTTTCTTTCGCTCGCAGTCTATTTCTGCTACGTAATTCGCGAGAGTTGGCAAATTTTGAAAGTACATTCGTTATGCCGCTAGAATTTGCAAGATCAAATTTTGCGGCATAATACCGACATGATTAAACCGTCACGTTAACGAACTTCCAAATGGCGTGAATATGTATGAATATTTGCGAATGGTTAATTCTCTTTTAAATAACTCTGAGAAAGTTACTCGTGGTGCGTAGCCAAAATACATGAACTTATAACTTCTTACTACACTACCTGAGGATTTATTCAAAGTTATTGGCCAATACGAATGAAGCTTCCATGAATTATAGCTAAAATGATTGGGAAGTTGACACCATCACATTTTACCAAATCACTAGATGTATTCTGAAAAGTAAATATATTATTCTTCCACTTCTAAAATTTTTAAATTCCCTCATTTACTCATTAAAAATTCTCAAATTCCAGAATTCCATAATCGTTGTTAAAAATTCCCTCATTCTCGAATTTACAAATATGCGATCTCTCAGGTCAAAATTACTGGATTCCTAATTTACCAATTTTTCAAACTTCCACATCTTGAAGTTTCTACATTTCTGTTGTTACAGTTTTCTAACACCCAGATAATTAAACAAAAAACTTTCCATATTTTAAATTGTCTTAATCTCGCAGTTTTCAAATCTCGAAATTTTCTCAATCCCATTATTTGTCAAGTTTTTAGATATTTTCTATCTCCCAATTCTCAAATTTGTCAGTTTCAGTATTAGTTCCTAAATAGATCAGTAATATCGTAGATAACAATACATCGTTATTCGGTAGACGAGAAAACGGATATGTTACGCATTTATTATCAGTGCAATAGAAATAAATAATACTGAAGTAATACTGATATTAACTTGTTATGATGGGAATTAGAAGTAAACACACTGGTATTGATTGACAACTTCATCCGATTCGTATCAATAAGGAATAATTGTAAACACATTGATACGCAATATTCCAATTGTTTCTTCCATTTTTGACCTTGCATTACATTGAAGGTCATTGTGTAGCATATTGATGAATTCGTCTTGCCACGCGCTTTCATATGATATAAAAAATATATGGCATTCCATTTAAAAAATTGGAGATCACCTTGATTTCTTCCAAAATAATGCAAATACAACAAAAATACATATGTCGTTTTGTAGCGTATAAAATACAGTACAACTTTTTCCTCTTTCATTTTTGTTTTAACAGTCACTGTTTTTGAAAAAAATGCTGGGTAATAGCCTGAACACCCTGTATATTATAATAAATTCAGCATAATTAATAAAATACTAACAGTAACGGCATTTATAAAACAATTCTTTACAACTTGAATAATAATACTATTAGGTCATCCCATAAGTTCGTGCCAACTTTTATGCATACACTTCGCGCAACGAGTTCTAAACAACCGGTGATAAGGGATCGATGCACTTGAGTTTATCTGTTCCAGAACAGTCTAAAGAAGGTATTTGTGGATATAAGATCGTGAAATTTTGAACACAGTGATTCCTAGCCGTGAAAAATCATGAGCAATTTTCGTATTCATTTTCGAGATCTTACGTTATATGAATTTCGGAAAGGAAATTCAGTAAAAATTGCCACGAGTAACATATGTTCTGTTTACGGAGAAATTGCGCTTTCATCTCGTATAGGTAGCAAGTGGTTTCAACGTTTGAAAGCTGAGAATTTTCGTTTAGAATGTGAAGAACGTTCTGAGTGTTCTGTTGAGACGAATGAAGTTAAAATTCGCGATCTAGTCGAACAATCATGATGTTTATCAGTTCAGGAGATGTCAAATGCTTTAAAAATATCAAAAACAACAATACATAGGCATTTAAAAGAAATGGGGATGGTATCAAAGCTGGATGTGTGGGTGCCGCACGAACTGACGGAACGGAGCCGTCTTGACCGAACGCCAGCGTGTATGAGATTACTTTTTGTAAATTGTCTTTACAATTAGTTTCGTACTGTAAATTATTTTTTGTGTTATAACTTCCAAGCAGCAAAATAGAAGTGTACAATGTTGTTTATATCCGACGTTAACATTATCTATTTTTAATATGATATTTATCAATTATGTTATTTATCGTAGGTTGAATAAACGCTTGATGCAATGTTTAATATGTATAAATAATTAATATTTATGGAAAGTATTCAATTAAATGTGTTCCGAGCGCGTTCACATCTTCACCCGTCGAGGACCGAAAACCAATCGTCGCTTTTCGATCGCTTTACAAAGCTTGTTGCTTTCTGGTTGTGGCCGAAAACGAAGTTGAAGTTCGTTCGAATTTTTTGCTACGACGGAGAACCGAAAATGGTGGAAAGTTTCCTTTAAGCGTGTCAAACTTTCCTCACGACTTTTCCGCGCTGTCGCGGAGCGAATCCGCTGTTTCCTGTATTGCACGCGCCGATGAGCTTCCCTTGGACGATTTTTCGCGAGTCGCGGATTCGACGCCCCATGAAATACGCGTCCCGAATTTCCGGACGAACTCCCGCTGCAGCAAGCATAACTGCTGTTGCTACCGCTGAAGAATATAAATTGAATGCTGTCGACACATCGGTCGTAAACTTATCGCGAATTAAATGTACACTCGGGGGGAAGTCTGGCTTTCTCCGGAGACATGTTTAAAAATTTACAATTTTTCAAATTCTCGACTTTGGTAATTTTGCAAAATCGAGAATTTAGGAATTTGAGATTCTGAGAAACTGGGAAATTTCGGAAATATGGATTTTGGAAATGTGATATTTTGGAAATATCAGGATGTAGAGATGTGATATTTTGGAAATATCAGGATGTAAAAATGTAATATTATAAAAGTTTGTAAATATGAGGATTTAGAGATGGGATAGCTTGAGAATTCAGAAGGCTAAGAATTTATAAAATAGAATTTCCAGATTTAGACGTGAGACAGTTCGAGAACTTAAAAGTTACGGAACCTGCGAATTTAGGAATTTGACAAACAGTGAATTTGGGGATAGGGACATGTAACAATATGGATATTTCGAGACTTAGAAATGTGATAATTGAGGAATTTGGAATTGGGGATTTAGTAATATGATAACATGAGAATTTTTGAATTAAAAAATTTATCGATTTAGGAATTTGGAAATTTTGAAATCTGAAAATTTAGAAAATTGAGTGATTCGGAAATTGAGTAACATGAGAATTTAAAAATGTGGCAACTTAGAAACTTGAGAATTTGTAAATTGGGTATTTGGTAACGTGAAGATTTAGCTTGAAATTCCTGGCGTTTTATAATCCTATGATGACACCATATTAGGTCTGCTACAAATTTCTGTCCGTATTTTAATTAAAAGAAAATAATGCGATTATTCACATTTATTGAACAATATAATTTACTAATGATGTTTTCTCAGTTTGATGGTAATTTGAGCATTCCATTTTTCTGTAAAACGACTGATCTTTGAAAATTTGAAACTTTTCTATTTCTAAATTCCTAAATATCGGAATTTCTATATTCCTAAATTACTAGATTTCTAAATTCCTAAATTCCTAAATATCAACATACAACTAATTCTCTTTTCACACGAATTTGATTTAACACGAGTTAAAAAGAAAAAAAATTTCCCTTTTTACACGAATTGTTTTGTTTTAACACGATTTTCAATATTCCATGAATTTTTCCTGAATCTCATAAAGCAAATAGAGCGAGATTTTTCAACGCGTGTACGAAGCGTAAAAGTATGCGTTTATTGGCAGAAAGTGACAACAACAAAAATGTTGTTATATTTATATTATTTTAACTTTTTTTAATATTAATGAATTTCAGATATTATTCTCTTTTTCTCAAAGTATAATTTATTTTTTATAATATATTTAATGAATTAAAATGTGTAAGCACGAAATAAATTAAGTGAACTCTAACAAGAATTTTTTAATATTGTTTACACGTAATTCTCTTTTTACACGAATTTTTTGAGACCGTATCTATCGTGTAAAAAGAGAATTTGTTGTACTTTACATACCTAAATTTCATGTAGTTGTGAAGTCTAACGAAATGCACATTGTGTAGATATAGTATAATAAATATTATTATATATAGTGTTCGCGCAGATGAATGATCAATCAAATCGCTTGCTTTTGCATACAGATAGTATTCCTCTTGTTCATTTCCGCTTGCATTCGAGTTCATATGCATGTTATGCGTGCGAAGTTTACGCTCGTGACAGACGCTATAAATTTCCAAAGAGCTGTTTCTTTTCATGGAAAGGTAACATCATGATATTAGGATTGTCCAAGTGACATCAGCTGTTTTCAGTTTCTGGTGGAAGTAGAGATTTATATGTAAGAACAGCGAGTTTTCATTGCTGTCATCTTTTTTTATGGCTAAAGTTACCAGCGTACTATGTATATTCACTTCCAAATTGAGCGTAAAATATAAACAAAGTGTAAAAAAAGTTAAGTTAAAGAATATTAATTAATGACTAAATATAAAGTATAAATCAATGCTGTTGCATAATGCATAAATCAGTCTTAAAGTATGAAAAATACATCAAGTGTAAAGCATAAAATAATGAAAAGTAATTATTTATTTGTCAGCGTCGAGTCCTCTATAGAGGACATGTCAAAAGTGGTACACGTGTCAGAAGTCAATGCGTGCAAGGACTTTGACGCAGTTCTCAGGTGTCTTCAGATGTTGATGGCATAAACCAATGCCTGTCATCAATCGAAGGATCGGCGGTAACTGATAGATAAGGACCGCGACGAATTATAAGAGCCGCGGATGTTATAATTAGAGGGCGACACCTTTTTTCTGAAAATCGCCGAAGGTACAGTGCCTCATGGCCGATGACCCTATGTCCGAGTGCTATGTGGGGCGTGCAAAGCGATAAGGGTGTTCCAGGAGAATCTGGCCTCGGATTGCATCCTTCGACAAGAGGACCATGAGAGACAGTATGTCACTTATCCCAGCACCTTGTTCGAGAACACAACCTTAAACATTTTTCTATAAATTATATCTAACATATCTGAAAAATCTCACTCGTACGTGTGGCGTTTGACGAGATGAGATGATGTTATTTCGCCGAATTAACTTTGAAATAACTATTTCCCGATTGTCTAAATTATGGAACCGTTTAGAGTACGTTAATCTTCGATGCAATGGAATATGTTTTAATATAGAAGATGATAGAAATCCGAAACGATAAATTTCTTGTTATTTGTCGTTTACGTCCGATGCGACTGACGTTGCGTTTGATCTTTACTTCCGGAGCGTTTGAAGTTGCGATTGATTTCTATCGTCCGACACGTTTGACGATTTTTGTTATTCTTGTTCGTCCGATACGTTTGACGACTTGTTTAATTCTGTCGACTCGTTGTCGCTCGTACTTCCGCGAAAAATCGGAAGTGGTTAAAGCATGCTGATTGGTGTTCGTTCATATCGTTAATTTCCCAATCAGCATGCTCCTTGACGGTAGTGTCCACCCTTTTTTGCGCCCTGGACGCGCCTTTTTAGGAACAGGGTGGGAGCGACATCGCCGCGATCTAGAGGACTCCCAAAGACCGACCGCGTTTGGGACTTATCCGCCTGGTAGGCCCGCAAAGGCCAAGTCCTGTTAGGTTCGCGGATCGCTAGATGACCCTTTGGGAAAAGTCGAGTTTATGACATGAGCGCAGCTATTGAGAACGAAACAAAGATTAAAATATAAACTCTATTGTTGAAAAAAGGCAAATGAATATTACGGTACAGCAAAAAATGTGTATCTCAAAAATAGCCTTTCGTAGAAGAACCGTCATAAATTCCCTTTAGAAATCCTCGCGTATGCTATTCCACATGCGACGGAACAATATCTGTATATACAGGGTGTCCCAAAAGTGTTGAAGGAGCCGGAAATGGAAGGTAGGTGGGGTCATTCTGAACAACTTTTTCATTTGCAAAAATATCGTATGGGTCTTTATTTTTAAATTATTAACGAAAAACACCAACCAATCAGAGCGCGAGAATCGCGCGCGTTCGGAGGCGGAAGTGTAGGCCTGAGTTATAATTGGCCGTGGTCGCGATCGAATTGCGTGGCGCGCGATTCTCGCGCTCTGATTGGTCGGCGTTTTTCCTTAATAATTTAAAAATGAAGCCCCATACGACATTTTTGCAAATGAAAAAGTTGTTCAGAATGACCCCACCTACCTTCCATTTCCGGCTCATTCAACACTTTTGGGACACCCTGTATATATTATCTGCATAGTTTCTCTTATATAAACTAATGTACTATATTATATACTGTACTGTATTATACTTTCAAATATAATATTTGCTTTCAAAATATATTTGAAATCTTCTACAATAATTATCTTCAAAACTAAAATATAACGAGGTTCTAGTTGTACATACTTAAAAAAAAAATCTAACTTATTGTACAGCCTAAAAAATAATATAATACGTTCTAAGATTGTATTAATATGCGTTATATTAATTTTTTTTAAAAAGATCAGTGGTAAAATAATTTCTAACGTGTCAAGAAACAATCATTCGCCATACGAACAATATTAGATCAGGTATAATAGTATGTTATACATAAAAATTTATCTCTCAGATCGTTTTAGTTAAATTTTGTCAATATTTTTAATTTTCATAGTAATATTTTTAGTTATTATTTGTACTTCAACTCACACAAAGAAAAGAAAATGGTATAGCGTAACCTATAAAATGATATACGATATTACATACCTTCATTAATGCTTTTACTTGGGTAAAATTTCGCAAAATTTTTTATAATTACACCCTTGACATTTATCAATAAATTATAAAATACGTATATAATTGAAAGTAAAGTACCAAAAATTTTCTTTATTTGATTTTTAACTGTTAGAAGTAAATTCTGTAGCTTCTAATAATAGTATCATTAGTGGAGGACTGCGAATATTAATTGCAACGTTATAATATTAAACACATGAATACATATTATACAGGATGTCTCATTTAAGTTGATATTGTAAAAAATCTCGAAAAAATGCAATTTAAGAAAAACAAACTTACACGTGTCTCTTAGTATTTCGAGTGGGGTGTCAAATGGCATTACTAATTTTTTAATGCATCGGCATAGTTAGCAAATTAGAAAATTAGAAATCGACAAATAGTCGGAGCAGGCCATAAGCCTTTTAAATTTTTTGAATCTTTTTCTCAGAAACCACTCATCCGATTGGGCTAAATTTTTTTCTGTTTTATTCGTAAATGATGGGGCTACTATAAAATATTTTTTCTGACTTCGTCAATTTGTTATATAATGTGAAAAAATTTAAACAAATTTTTTTTACGTTCTCAATGAAAAGCATACTTGATTAAAATTAAAAAAAAATACGTCATATTTCCTGAAGCTTCTCCTTTGCAAAAATGGGCAAAAACTGCCAACTTTTAAAGCTTTGTAGTCGCAGACTTGGAACAAGGAATTATTAGGATGCGTGATGGTTACGAGTGATTTACGGGAACGTAATAATTTATTAAGTGAATACTATTGGTGTGCAGAAAATATAACACTTAACACACATATAAAACTGTTGATGGATGATTGACTAACTGGAGTTATTGTGATTGAAGTTATGCTTGTGGTATTCCGAAGTATTCTCTCCCGTCGCGACGTTCTTCCTCTCTTATAATATTGGCAAGGAGGGCGTAACCACCTCAGAACGCTGAGGGTGGAGTTTGTCAGTCACACTGTCAACGCCCTGGCTTTCCGGTAGGGGTAGAATTTGTTATAAACTAAAAGTGACCATCACGTGTACAATAATCCTTGGGACGCGATGGTCATGCGGCCGTACTAACCGTGACGGCACATGGCTGGCAGCGTTTATGGAGGGTAGCCTATTCAGCTAAACACGTGTTAAAAAGTATAAAATAATTTCGCCAACTTACAGACTTTAGGACAGGCTTAATTGCCTATACCTGAGCATCTGCAAGCGATCAACGTTATTTCCCTCGACGCTGCGACCTACGTGCCGCCACAGCTTATAACTTAACAAATTCGAAATCGGCAAAATGATGACTTAAACCCCCCCTAATTTCACATAGATTATAACATATTTTGAGTAAAACAAAATTGCAGATGGTGTGGTCAAAAAGTGATCGATTCGGCGTGGAATGACATAGGCTTTCGCCGAGAGTAGATATAATAAAGAAACATAATATTTTCAATAGGCCCACGAGATTTATTCGGTGGAGTCCATACTTTACTGCCTTTTATTATGTATAATCTTACATACGATATTCTCAATTGGAAACAGACGTAGCCACTACTGACCTGTGCAATCGGTATATCTATAACATTAAATAAGTAAATAAAATAACGCGAAAAAGAAATGAACGCTTCACCACAAGTTTCTATTGATTCGAAAGAGCAAATTAGAGTTGATTCTGTCTGCTTGTTAGCACTTCTCTTCATCACCGGGTCGTTTACGATTTGAAACCCAGTTACTGCTTCAAGCACATTACAAATGAAACAGCGCGTGTCTAAATGCAGTTTGAATAAAGTAGGGAAAAGCATGATAAATCGTTTACACGCAGACTATCGCAACTCGCATCTAACGTCCGCCAACGGCTGAAAAAGGAGGATCAAAAGAAGGATCGTACTATTTTTTTCCACCGCCACTTTATCTCTATTTACTTCGTACCTCTCTGTCTCTCCGTAGTAATCGCAACATTTCCCTATCGCTTCAAATTACACACTACGCGATTGCACCTGAGATAATTGGTGACATTTGTTCGCGTTGATATTGCGATTTTGTGGATGTTCCTTATAACGACAACTAACCGATAAGATATACACTTGTCTACTAAAAAGCTCAGTATTAACATTTTCCACATTCCATAATTTCTAGTTTTTTTACAATAGTTTTATTGTGATTCATCTTTTCGTTCGAAAGGTTAAGTTAGGGCGGAGATGGACAGACAACGTTATTCGAAATGTAGATGTAAATACAGAAAATTGAAGATGTAACACTTATCAAGAACATAGATACCTGAAAACGTAAAATTTGTAATCCCAAATTTTTAAATTTGACAACTTGCAAATTCAGAAAGTCGAAAGTGTAGAAGTTTCAAATTTACAAATATAGCATTTTTTCAGTATGTTAATTTGTAAACTTGAAAATCCGAAAATTAAGAAATGTATAATTTTCGAATTCTTGAACACACGAATTTATAAAGTTCAAAATTTAAAAGTGGAGGAATTTCAAGCTTTAATTGCTCAATTTAAAAATTACAAGAATTGATATACATTTATCAAATTCGTAATTTTCAAAGTGGGTCAGCGCACTAATAAAATTTCTCTGTGTCCAAATATCTCGGATTCTGATTAGTTTATCTAATGAATTCGTCGCATCGAGAATCAAAGAAAACGTACTCAAAATTTCGGAACGATTATTAAAGCAGCGCAATTGTTTTACATAAAAATGAAAGATCCTGCGGAGTACGATGAACTTGTAGTCTATTTGCAAGTATGGGATTCTGGGTCAGTCGAAATGGATTGGTTTTCAACTGGCTAAGCGAATTGCGCTCACGAACTCGAATCACTGATATTGGAAGGTCGCCAATATTATACGACCCTGAAGTGAGATTCACTCAAATTTGTGTTATATTATAGATCGTTTCGACAGACAAAATTATTTTCGAACAAGTTCAGTGCTTCTATAAAACACAACTCTCTCTTCAATTCCTCCTTCACTGAATAGTTTCATATTTCATGTGCTGTACAGTGTTATCGAATATGGGAATTTTGAGAATGTAGAGTTTAGGTATTCCTTGAATCGTTAATTATTACGATGTTTATGTGAAAGTGCAGTTAAACCATATTATGATACATAAATCAATTACAGCATTATAAAAATAACAAAAAATTGCCACATTTTATGAAACAATAAAATTATTGTTCTACCATGCATCGCCAAAATTATTTATAATAAACGTAGGAAACTGGTCTCAAGAATCGGACTTAAAGTGTATTATTATAGAAAGTTGTAGATATCTTTATTTTACTTTTGCCTCAATTTTATTTGAAATTAAATCGAATATTCCTTTCTCCTTTGATACTGCTGTAATAACTTCAAATTTTATATATCACTGAAAAAATGAAGAGAAAACACATGTATTCGACGATTAGATATATTATACTGAGGACGTGGGTGTGTAGATGAAAAGTAGATATTTTAACAGTCACTCCACATAATATATTTAACAAATAAACAATGATTAAATAACAACAAAGTAACAAAAGCGTCAACGATTTCGCGGATGTAAGTGTATCGGTACGGAAATCACGAATGCCCCGAGCGGCGCGATGACCAGTGTTTTTATGCCCTTTTTGACAAGAGATCCATAGACATAGGAAAAGAAAAGGAGAAGTATAGAGTGGAAAGTTGAGCAGGTGAAAGAGAAAGTCAACGGAAAAACTTAGGCCCGCACAAGTCTGGCTAAGAAAGTGCTTAGAAATATTCAGGCAAAAGAGGAATTCAAAATACATTTCAAAATTATATAATTTAAAATTGTAACACATAGGATTTTTGTATATTATAATATTGTAGAATAGATGTAAGATAGAGTGTAAGAAAACGCCGACTACGCGCGACCGACGTGCAATGCAGGTCAGGCCATAAAGTCCCTTCGTACGCGGAGTTGGTCCTCGCCGATTGGGCGGGCCTAGCATCGCTTTTCCGTATAAATAGCTGCCCTTTTTACAGAAAAGGCAGTTAGCGAGAAGGTGTCCTACGTGTAATGTAGGGAGAAGACGACATACTGCTTGGCACTCTCTAAGTTTAAACGATCTTCGTTTAACTTAGAGTGAAGACGACGGTCTGTTCGGCACTCTCTAAATTCAACCCTTCCTTCTCCGTTTACCTTAGAGCGAAGACGACGCTTTGTTCGGCACTCTCTAACTTACGTTTAGAGAGCAGACGACGGGTGTTCGACACTCTCTAAGTACAACGGTTTCCCTTCTGTTTTGGCGTGAGCAAAGGGTTAGTTATACCGGTGAAAGAAACTTTCTGTTATGCTACGCTTCACGTAGCAGTGAGTTGCCTCACTTAACGGTGAGTGAATATTATAGAAAATGGACACCGATGTTGCGGAACGAAAACTTATTTAATTGAACTACAGTGATAGTGAACTAATTATATTTGAATGATGAATATATTTAGTGTTGAGTGTATTGTGTATTTTAACGTATGTTTGATTCCTGTGTTATTCTAATTTGATGATTTGTTGTATTCTTCTGATTTTTGGTATATTTCGCTTTATTTAAAACTTCTGTTCTCCCATACGTTGCGCCCTTGGTGTGGTACATTTTTGGAAGGGGAACAGAGTTTCTGCATTGGAGAGGATGAAGCTTGTAGGGGAAATTTTGGGATTTTCCAAAATTCACTTACGTCAGTGCCGGAGTTCTAGAAACCGTTAAGTTCCAGGTCCGGTTTGGACCTTAGGGTGCTCCAGGTTTATGACATGACCTCTGCCGCTGATGCTAAAAATTCTACAAATGAACATAGCAATAAATGTCTTTACTAAAAACGAAAATTGTCACGTACCATTTTAATACGGGTGTACGGATGGTACGGATATTAAATTGAATGCTTTTCAAAAGTGGCAATTTTCTTGTCATCTCGTAAACCTATTCTTGAAATTTATGTTTTGTATTGTTACATTAAAATGTGTGTAAGTAATGTTTGTTACGCCGTAACACCTTCCGTAACCTGTAAGAGAGAAGACGACGCTGTGTTCGGCACTCTCTTATAGCGTTCCTAACTCACCAAATCCTCCAAAGTCGAGGAAGACGTGGATACGGCACCTCGACTTTCCTTTAAAGAACTAAGAAGAAGACGTCGCCACCGGTGTACGGCACTTCTTAGCTTCTAAACCCATCACCTAACCCTTCGTTACATGCTCCTTCACCCTCGGTGATCTTTAAACGTGTTACAAAATGCTTTTTCTGAAATATACTAGATAATAATTTTTTTCATAAATAAAATAAGTGTTGGAGGAAAAAGAAGAAAAATAAAATGAAATGAAAAGACAAGAGAAATGACTGAAATATTTCTATGCAGTACAATTCCACTTATTACTCGCTCCATTACTATTTCTTATACCGCACTTGTACTCGGACTCCTACCCGGTCTTATATCACACTGATTTTCGGCAGCTTGTACTTTTATTCCCTTTTCTCTCTCTCCCTCCCACTCTTTCTCTCTCTCTCTCGAAGATTTACTCGCACTCATCGCTCATTCGTCATTCCATTCACTCTCACCATTTGCACGCACTTACAAAACGTATAACAATAGAAACTATTGTATATGTATAAATAGTGTTCGAGATAAAGCAGTAGGAAATTGTTCTTTGGTACGGTATTCGAGATACATAAAGTAATAAGAATTATTCTTTAGTACGGTATACAGGCTTGTCTATATTCAGGTCAAGGGATATTAATATTAGCCGGTTTGGGTGAGCACCGTGCAATTAAGTGTCCTGCTTAACGCAAACTGGCCTCATCATAAAGTTCTACTCCAATCCGCGTTGAGCTTACAACTCAATGGCGGTATAGTTTCGCGATACGGTTTATTGCCAAGGGGTTTTTCAGTATCTCGGACATGTGTCCACCTGCGGCCGAGTTGCCATCCCACTCAGGAACGCAATGCGCTATGAACGCACTGGAAGGGATGAGACAATCTCGGTCGTTGATTAGTTATTCGCATTTTTCAAGGACCGCCTTCTCATCCCCGTCATCCTTGTGACAAGGGTGGGATGTCGACGACGAAAGTCGACAAGGGTGGTACTGGTGTACATGTTAGGCAGATACACACAAGAGTTAGAGAGAGTTAGATACAATTCGGATTTAGAGACAACAAGTCAGCACAACTATAATCAGCTAGTCAATAATTAGAACAAGTTAAGATACTTGTTGCGGCGCATTCATAGAATCATAAAGCCATTGGGCTTATTTTTAACTTTAGAAATTTCATGAATAATCAACAACTGCCTTTTGCTGCTCTTTACAACGTGCAATTTATATTCTTAAACTGTTTTTAATTTAGCATGACTTTCGAGAGCCAGTGCGGTTTATTATTTTATGAGTGTCGAACCGTTAGGTAACAAACGATGTCGTACTTTTTACTTTAGGTCACTCGGGTAAAAAGTGACCTCGCGATGAGCATTTGGTAAGGGCGGTTTTTGTCCACCTCCCTTCAATTTTGTAGAACCAATGAAAATAGTTTAATTTTAACGTAGTCGTTTGTCCACCATAGCAACACGCCAATCCCCACTACATACTTTATTCTGGAGAAAACATTATTTTTTCTCGTCAGTAGATTCCCAATAACTCTCAAAGAGTACACATCAATTTATCTTTTAAAATCCGCTGTCAGTTTGCGACGTGTTACTATTTTTTCTTAAATGCTATATCAAGTCTTAGTTTTAATAAAGCACAAACATTTTACCCTCGTTAGTTGTTTTGTTATTTTTGTCTTTCGAGTGGATTCACTGATTCCACAACCTAACTACTTCGTGGTTCATTAACTTGAATCCCGAAGAACATCAATTACAACAGTATAAAATGTGGTTTATAAATAAATTAACTGAATTACAAGTTTATAAAAATATAAATAATGTGGACTGAACAGGAAAATTTACGGCAACCACGAATTGTTTGAAAATGAAAATAAATATTATATTATAAGTAAAATAAAATTATAAGAATGTAATAAGACTAACTGAAAATAACGAGATAAAAATGTACAATAATGACTTAGTAGACTATCGAAAAATTTATGTATTTTCCAAAGAAGCCAAACTGTGGGCGATGTAGCACCGTTAAAGGTTTTCAAAAGAATTTTTTTCTTTGGGGCTGTGAAGAATTTCCGGCCCCTGGCGCACTGTGGGCCGGATTGGAATATCATGTGCATTTCGTTAAAAAATCAACTTTCACAAATCGATATTTTGCAAATGTACAATGCTTCTTGATTTGATGTAGTCTTTCAGCGGCAATAACGACTTAAAGTCGAACTTTTTATGGATAGTATTTCTTGCCCACAAAATTGCACATTTCTACCAGAAGTTGTGATGTTCCTATTCAATATTTTCCAGTTCTCTATTTTTTCAGTAAAGGGGGTTCTTTCATGATTAGAAATTCCGTCTTACATTAATGATTATTGCACAGATTGTATTGAAAAAGTGATGCTGAATGAAATACAACAAATTTTTTTAATTTCTTGCACTTGACAAGCATTATCTTTTAAGCCACGACAAATTCAGCGTTTTAACAAATTGGAATATTTTCAGCGCACCTTCCTCTAAATATTCGTGAAAGAATTAATTCCCCTCTCGTCCCACTGCACAAATTATTGTTGCTTAAAGCTATTAACGTTGGACGCGGTGTCGCATCAATTGATAAAACTCTGTGACCAGAAGAGTTCAACATTTGCTTCTTCAAATGAAGTGTTTAGTTTATAGCACTTAGTATGTTTATACTTTTGTGGCGTAGACAAAAATTTAGTTGTAAATGAAAAAAACTTTATGGTATCCCTGCATCACTCGCTGACTTAACACCAATGAATATTGTGTGAATAAAAGTGGATACTTATTTCGCCACTAGAATTATTATAATACTTACTAATAGTAATTCTAGTATCAGAATAGTTAATAATAATTAATAGTAATTATTCTGATTGGTCGATGGTGTTGGGAAGTTTTTTCCAACGCTGAAATATCAGTCGAAATTACTGGAATTGATGTGCAATTAATTAAAAAGTTCCACGTTATACTGCAGCTAATTGTTTTTCAACACATTTGGAAATTTTTAATAGCGTCTACAAAATATGGCAAAAAATTTTACAATCCATTGTTTCATTATTTTTCTCGAGCACCATTTCCGCAGCAACCGCCAAAGATTTTTTATTACAGGTCATTTGATCACCCTACGCAATAGGCACTGCAAAATTTGAAAAATATACGCTGGGTACGACAAAATATTATATTAAAAAATGTGGATAATATTGCATATCAGCGTCAATCGACAAATTGTTAATACATGAGGCGAACATTATAAAAAATGTATTGTTGCCAATAGGACAAGTTTCAGAGGGGGCCCAGGAAACGCGACATGAACATTTTAAACACATCGGATGTAGGAATACGCGGAAATATTCAAGCATATAAACAAACGAAGATACCTTGAATCGTCTTCTCTGAACATCCGATCCGGATAAAATCATGCCGCAAGAAAGTTAAACAATTAGAAGAAAAGGCTTTGGAACTAATAAATAATTAACTGGAACGTGTAATACTAATAACAGTAACAATAACAATAACAACATTTGTGATACAATTCTTCTTTAACCTATCAATAGATTAGCAACGGGTAATATTAATAGTAACAACAATAGTGATACAACTCTTGTTTACCTTATCACGGATTAGCATTTCCCCGTTATCTGGATTAAGTTGCATGCTAATATCTCAAACGGTTTAAAAGTTATATAAAAATGGACAACTGTGAGGCGCTAAGCGAATATGCGCTATTACGAAATATAATATAAAGTAAGTGGACATAATCATGTAATGCTATAATATAATAATTTGAATATTATTATAATACGAGTTATACCAGAATTAGATTTTTATGTTTCCAAATTTCTAAATTCCAAAATCTGCAAACTCCTACATTCCTGAGTTTCCAAACATTTAACTTCCTATTACTGTTTAAATTTCTAAACTCCTAAACTGATAAATTCCTGAATATCTAAATACGATAATGCAGGAGCGTGATTAACCTACATAAAATTCGATTAACAGCGGCAATATAACAGGAGTGAACTATCACAGTAATGATCATCTATTTATTAACTGTGCGACTACGATTGCTCCCACAATATCCCTCTTTTAACAGAAATACGGCACAATATTTTACTTGAAAACATTTTATCACCCATATAGTAATTATTATATTACCTAAAAGTATCTTAGAAGCGATTAGGAAGACTTTCATATCACTAACAGCATGGTTTAAGCAAATGATCTGATTCAAATGATTCAGTCCGTTCAAATTCGAAATTTAACGTAATTTATGCTTTGAGTGTATTTAATGTGATTCATAATTAATAACAGATTGCATTGATGACTAAGTACGCATTTATAACGTACATATATAGTTGTTTAGCCACAGTTTACCGACTATCATTTACGAAAGGTCGTTTCGTGTACACCGTAATGCATACATAAAATTTCAATGGCCATGGAAAGCCTGTTGATCTAAATTCATTTGTTACCATGTGAATGTTCGACTCCATTCAATTTCCACATGCCGTTTACGATAAAAGCTTCGATAAAAGCTTCCGATAAACCGGTTTAAGCCTCGAATCCCTGATTAATTTTTTCGTTCGCGTGTGAACTCCCGATTAAGACTTCTTGAATTCTGATGACCTACTCTCGGCTGAGCTTTCGATAACGAAACGATCTGCACTTATCGTCGTATAAATAACAATTTGATTTTAACTGTTTCCGCGGATATCATACTGCAATAATAAGCTATAACACTGTAATACTGAATTACATTGAAAGGATTTTACGTACTAAACGTGTTTCGTAACTTGGCATGCGAATCAACCTGATTAACATACACTTCGTCTGAAAATTTAGTAGACACGCACGGTGCTATAAAATAACTACTACAGGAATACCGTATAATTTACGATATAAATATAAAATTGTTGGAAGTAGAAAATTGAATAAATGCTAAATTATTTTTGCAAAAAACGGGTTTATTTAAATTGTTTATTAATTAAATTAATTAAAGGCATTAAAATGATTGTAGAACACATTGAATGAATTTCATAATCGTCAAAGTAGGCATTAATAAATTTATGTATGTATGGATATACCTACTTAACAAACATATTTCATTATCATTTTTGCCGCCCCTATTCAGTTGCGAATTTATTTATTAAAATAGCATACAATAAATTTATATAAATTAATGTCGTGTATATCGTTAATGTACCACATTGTTTATAAATTGATTCCACCCAGAATGATACGTATAGTAATTAATGGTCCAAAACGAATGTTACACAATTTCTAGAAAAGAAATGCTGATGCGTAAAATCAAGAAGTGAAAACTTATTATTATAGTAAAAGTAATTGGAAATAATAAGGCAATTAACATAATGCAACTGCGCACATAAAAGTGAAAAAAGCATTCATTATAAGAGGTTGTAGAGATAATAGTAATAATAGGGTTCTGTAACAGTTATTGACCATTGCTTTAAAACGTATATAAAAATCCGATTTGTTATTTTAAACATTCAAATTTTATTCATAAAAATTGAAAATGAGATAAAATATCAAAATTCGATTAGAAATAAAATAAAATTTAATACAAGTCGGTAGTTTAAAAGAAACATGGTACTGAAAATGAAATTAGGTTATGTCAAACAACCCCTATGCAATCAACGATATGAAAAATTATTCAAATTATTTAAATCGTTTAGCACAGAACCTCCTGAATATTTATGAGAATATCTTCAAAAGCATTTGCAATTTTTCTTTAACGCAAAGTATGTCGTTCGTTTTTTGTTCGTCTATCATGCGAATGCCTTAGATGTATGTTGGTGTAAAAGACAAATTCAACAAGATCAGAAAAAGTATCGGGAAAAGAGAACGAAATAATTAATTACATATCAAGAATGGAGAAAACAGGAATGACAAGTACGAACGAAGGTGGTCGACCAAAGCAAAACGGTCTTAGCCGTGATACGCGATTTCCGCACCACTTCTGCCTTTCTTGCGGTGAAACTTCTTCGATTTACACAGCGGCAGCACGCGATTTCCACATTTGTCAAAGGTTAACCCCCTTTCCTGATGGCTAACCCTATTTCCAATTCCTGTGCCATCTAAACAACGATAGTTATATCTTCGAGCGAAAGAAACGGTTGTCAAAGGAAACGTAATTTCTTTAGATTATCAAATAGGGAATAGACACAGTTATGCTTTCAAATGGTGACCATTTTTCTTATCAAATTGCATGAACAGCGATCATTAACCTAGTAATTATGGAAATGTGAATAGTTCGCTATTTTACGCGCTACGTGAAATAGTAATGAAAGGTTTATTTACCACATGGGATATCACTATTTGGGGGACGAATAATAGCTGTTCGTTGAAGAACTCAGAAATAAGTACGGTACATGCAGAGGTGAGGTGTCAACAATCTGTGAAGACATTAAAATTTTGAATTCTTAAATATTTGAATCTTTATATTTTCAAATTTACAAATTTATAGATCTAAAGATTTAGTAATATCAGGATTTGGAGATTTACAAATTTAGAAAACTGCAAACTTCTATATTCTAAAATATAGAAATTTTGAAACATTGTTGTTTCGGATTTTCAAGTTTTCCCAGTAATAATCCAGAAATTTCCAACATCTTCCAACAAAATACTGAATTTTTGTTTAGTTTTAGGTAAAATGTATATACATAATGTAGATTTTTGTAGTGTCCGAATATTTTCGCAATGCGTAAACTAGACATTGTTTTGTTTATCCTTCAGTACCTAATGACATGTTGCAATTACAAAATAATTTTGTATGTTTCTGTTGTATATAATAAATAAGTTAACATGGTAAAAATTAGAGCATAAACATTTTAATAATTTAGGAAGATATTATACTTAAAGGTATTATAGTGTCCGGATATTAAAGTGAGTAACTGTTAACTAATTCAAACGGAGGATGTCCGTTCAACGTCACAACGACAAATTTTAACTTTTTGTCTTATTTCATAACCACCACTATGAAATTCTTATAGATTTTTACGAACTGAATACAAATTTGAAATTCGTTTTTCTCCAGGACGTACAGTTTTTTAGAAAATTAATGTTACAATAAATTTCAAATTTTCTGTGCTTTTAGCATAGTAGCTATTCAGTGGCTTTTTACAAGAGAAAAATTTGTGAACTTTCTTGAATAAAAGTATATACGTTGTTATTACATTGTAAACATTTAAATATGTTTAAACAATGATCAAAGTAAGAAAGACCCCAAAATACTCAGCTCGCAAAAGTCTCTAAGAATTTCATAGTGGTGGTTATGCAATCATTTGCCTGTTGTACAGTGTAATTGCCTTTGAGAAAAATAATTGGATTTTATTTCTGTCTTTCAGATGAAAAAAATTAAAACCCATTTATTAGTAACTACCAATTAATATTTTTCATGCAGAAATAAATCTAAAATTAATTTAAAGTAGTTTAACAAACATTACGTTAAGACAAATTTTGTTCTTTCTTGCGCTGAATTTACAGTCGATTATACCGGGATACCAACCAGCTTATTGTGAAAGTTTGTATACGGTTTCCAGGAGTTGCGATACAGCAAGCACACTCGATTATCACGAGTATCGATTAGTTAATAAAAGAGTCGGAACCATTTAATTTAAACATCGAAGCTTAAGTTCCGCCGGAGAACAACAACCGAATCTTGTATGGAAATTGCGATATTATTTCCGTCGCTACATTTGTTCGTTTTAATCGGTACACTCGACATCCATTGAATCGAGCGACCGAAGAAATAAATCTGTACCGATGCAACCGGCGAATCGAATGTTTGGAAGAAATATTAAATTCGGAGGATAAGCTAATTTGAAAAATTGCTTGCAGCCAAATATTACGCCCGGGCTCGATGATATACGATGTTTCATATTTCGCGAAAAAGTTTTAAGCTGGTCCGATAAAATGAGCGCCCGCCAAGCGCGATGTAACGCACAGTTTATTGGGCACAAAGTTCGTAAATCATTTTACGGGTTATTAATTAAGATACCGGCATGCCGTTATTTTACAAGCGGAAAATTAGCTTACGGTATTACATGGTCGTGGCGCTATAAGATTCCTTATATAATTACGCAATCGAAGTTCTGGCATTGAAACCAAAACTGATCAGGCGCGAGACGAATGCTATTTTAATTGATATTCTACAATTCATTTGCATGTTCTCAGCGAGTGACTTCGATTTAACCCCTTCCCGTGCCATTTATTTGTCAGATGCGTCAGACAGAACTATCTATTCATAGCTATAATATTAAAACGAAGAAAGGAAATTTAAATGGTATGAGTATTTTATACTCAGCGATCTTTGATTACACGAATTATAATCGGATCTTCACTTCAAGTCGAGGAGTATTCAAAATTTGAGTAAAGTTTGTCATATTTGAGTTGTGAGTGCGTCACGAGTCAGACTCGTCAAAGTACGGGGAGGGGTTAAACAAGGGGGGATGATATATAAGAACGGTAAAAGTTTTATGGAAGGAATAACCCGAATTTTGTATTGATAAATATTCATAGAAAGGTACCCAGCTCAATGACTTAGGTCATAAATAACATTATTTGTAGATATGTTTCACTGCGAATTATAATTGAACTGTTTTAATGAATAGCCACATTATTTGTTAAAAGGTTATTAACCATGAAATTGTATTTGTACGTAATCTGACATCGGAAAACAATTTTGGCACCGGTATATTATTTAGGGTCACGCCTACAGGGCGGAATATATGTACTAGGTGAATTTATCAATCGAATGATCTGATATCAATTTTGAATTTTAGGTTGTGTAACCATGGTATACCATTCTAATCTCACCCAATTTAACGCGTTTTATAATGTAATTGAAAATGAATGTTAGAGGTTGAGTGTCATGAATTATGAAACAAAGTAGATTGGGTTAGGTTAGTGTAAATTAATATTTTTCGAAATATATTTTTTGTTAACAAGTTAGAAATAAATAACAAACGATGATTAAATTATAAGGAAAAGTTATAGAAACGACGATCTCGACAATATATTTATATCAAGGTTAAGGTCATTAGTGCTACGCCCCCTTTTATTAATATTTACCCTTCTATTAATGTATCCAGTATAAAATGCTTGATTATTTACTGAATTCATTGTGGATAACATTTTGTATCGAAGACTGGTGATTTTTTATAAATTTTAAGAAGGCAACGTTAATGTATTTTTATTAATTTGATACATTTGATATATTTCATTATTAATAAATACGAACATTTATACGTGCCACATGAACATCTTCAATAAACATTTGGAGTTTTAATAAATATAAAAGTTTTACTGAACTAATCATTGAAATATGTACATATGTGTGTATACTACCTTTGTGTTATGTTTTGGTTTTATATTGGGTCTTCGAACATATGTAATTACTTGCGAAACGTGCACACAATAATGTTTACCTCGTACCTAATAACACCTAATTTGTAACGTTTGCAAAATAATGTAGAATCAATAGTACGAAATGTTAATTTTATTTTAAATTAATTCCTAGAAAATAAACAGCAAAGTGCATAGATTTTTGGAATATTATTTATCATGACATTATTTTTATTGAATGTTTCATCAATGAATCATTTTAATTGGAACAAATTAATGCATTGAAGATTTCTATTTTAGATTTGATAGTTAAAGCTGAATATTAATTGATAATTAAAGTGCGGCGAATTCTCTGATCCGAGCAATCAGAGTTAATATACATTTAATTCTATAAATAAGAACTAAGAGAATTAAGTGTTTTGATAATTATATATTTTATGTAATGCTTTATTATTAAATATGACCTTTTATTTCCATACTTATTTACTGGTTTAAGGAAAAAAAAAATTAAATGTATGAACCATTTATAACGAAAATGAGACATCTGCATTTTTTAAATAAATTTGAATATTATTTATATCTTAAAAGACTCAGATATATGCAAATTAAATTTTTTTAAAAGAATATAGTTGCCACACTTTCATTAAACGGTCATCGTACGTCATCACACCTCTATTCTCTTGTTAAAAGGTTTTCGAAATAAATGTGATCGTTAATGTGTATGTTAACAGAATATTTGAACAGGCTTCATTCATTATCTACATTTCAAGTGACATTAGAGCAGCGATATCTCACAATCCGCATGAAGGGTTTGCGTGTTGTACTTATTGTTCCAAATTTATTATTTGATACAATCACATGTCAACACTTTGTTTTGCACCACGCATTGCAATAAATTATTTCATATGTTTCCGTTTTTTAATGTCTAATAGGTATTTATACACGTCTTCCATTATAATCATTTAAATTTATGTTTACTATCACGGAAGTATGTTTCAACAACTTATACAACACGTTAAATCTACTACCATTTTTATGTTGCAACTGTGGAGTGCGACGTTTTAATATGATTAAAAACATATATCATTGTATAACAGGAAAAATAACATAAGTCAAGAAAATAAAATTGTCCCGGAAAGAAAAGTGTGTATTTTTAAATGAATTATTTACAACAGTAATACATTTACAATAAACTACAACTAATGATAAATTACTGATATAAAGAATTCTAAAAGTAATATATCTATTAACTTTATACTAATGTTTGTATATAATTTTCAATATTTCCCTTTTTTGTAAAGGTACGAAACTCATATACTAAATTGTTTATTTATCAATTCACTTAAATTAATCCTTCGTTACATTTTGATGCAAACATGCTATAGAAAATAATATAATATTAAACTCTTGTATTTTACATTAATTATTCGTAATTAAAAGAACTTTTTAAGGCATTTTTCGATGTTCTGAAATTATAATTTCTTGTTGTTCCTACAGAGAATGTTTCAAATTAGTAATACTACTTAATATTTTATTAGATTTTTCATTTATTATTACTTTCCAAAAATAAAAGTAATTCACCATTTATTGTGACATTACTATGATGATCACAATTGAATCAACGAAACCATTACTGTAAAACATTATTATTTACTTATTTACAATTATTATTATTATTTATTTATTTGTAAGTATAACATAAGAGAAAAGACAAATCTGTTTATAGTTACAAAATATTTCAGAGTAAAAGATAATTAATCATTTAACATAATTTCATTTATTTGGTTCGTTACCATATTTTATTTCTTACACAATATTTAGTCGTCCTAAAAATTGTGGTTGTTACTAATACAGCAGAGTCATGTTATACTGCTACGGAGAATATTGCTGTACTGGATAATTCTCGAAACTTGCAATGTAAAAGGAGTTCTTGTTATGCAACATCTCAAAAAGAAATCGAAAATGTAGTAAGTTCTAAATTTGAGAATTCGCTATTTTGAAAATTTATAATTGTAGACATTTTAAAATGTTTTAATTTTGAAGTACCTATTTACTCAAACTTCTACAATCTTAAATACAACAATGTCTATTTTTATAATTTTTTAAATTTAGCAACATTGAATAAACAAAAGCGCTGCCCTAAAAGGTTATTATTCATTTACATATACATATTATATAACAGAAAAGTAGAATCTATTTATAGTTGCAAAAGGTTTCAGAATAACAAATTTATTTAGTTACTTGTATTATTTTATTTCTGGTACATTGTTAACCATTAGAAAAATGATGGGTATGATTAGGTATTTCTAACAATTAAAATAACAATAATATAATAGTAAAGTCTTGTTATAAGTGTCGTTGTATTGCAAAATTATCGGAAATGGCAATATAGAAAGAGATGGATGGTGTGCAGCTAAAGGGTCGATTATTCAATAAATCACGATTGATTTATAAATCGAGGTCCCGGGAAACGACATCGTGTATTATTAAAAAAGGTGAAGATGAAATGAGAAGAGACATTTGGAATCGATCTCTGTAAAAGCGTTGCATTCATATTTCGGCCATATTCATGTTTCAAACGTAATCCTTTAATCTTGTCATAATAAAACTTACTAAAAGTAGCAACAATATGTCGGTACTACAAATACTAATACTTTAAAGCATGAAAATTTAATAACATAGAAATTTGTAAATTTAAGATTTGAAATTTCAAAATCGCGAAGTTCCCAAATCTCTAAAGTCTGAAGTCTGTAAATTTCCAAGTCCCTAATCTCTCAAATCTTTAAATCTCAAAACTCCAAAAGTTTCAAATCCCAATTTCCCTAAATCCAAAATTGATGAATTTTTAAATTTTGGTTTAATTTATATTATAAATTTGCATACTTGTATATTTGTAAATTTTTAAACACCCAAATTTCTTTATTTGAAAAATAAAATTTGGTATATTTGTATATTTTTAGTTGTCTGAATTTGTTAATATACAATTGTGCAAATTGTTAAATTTCTAAATATCTATAGACATTTACAGACTTACAAACTCACATTTCTACCTTCTTACATTGAAAACTTGAAAATCGGAAATGACTGTGTTTTAAAAGTTCAGTATTTTCGAATTTCTGTATCTCTCTGAGTTTCCAAATTTGTAAGTCCAACGTTATTTGTCTTCGCATAGTTTTTTCAAACAGAAATTGTTTGTTAATTGTTATTTCTTCATTGGCATTATGTGTAAGAATTTAAAAATACATTTTTCTCAACATGCAGAAAAATCATTCAAGCAGTTAATGTCTTTTTTCCATGGAATATGTCTTTCAAGTACTAAATTCCAGCATGGAACCATTTGGAGTATCGATCGTGCAGATGAAACATTATTTCGCCAACATTACTGACATAACGTCATTTTGATGAGCGAATAATAGATGTTCCGACACTTGGGTAGCTCCAGAAACTTTTCCGTGTCCAATGGGCACAGGTCTTATAGAACACCGTGTGTATACAATACGTCGTGCTGTCACGAACAACACGAATATTCGCTCGTAACATACTTTATGTCAAGCAATATTTACCTGCCCTTTACCTTATGAAGCTATTACAAACTGAGACGCGTTAATTCGACGAGACATTATGTCCGATGTCTTAATTCTCAACAGCGCAATATACGGTTACTGGCTGTCTATTCTCGGTGACAGTTGAGGTTAAAACAGTATTACCAGAGAGACTGCACAATTTCTTCCGACCACGTATTACATAGTTATTTCCTAGCACGTTAATTGTCATAGTGGAAACGGAGATATACATATAATAAGTTCAACTGTAACACTGTTACAATACGTTATGCTTGCATTCAAATTTAGAAAATAAAAGAAATGAGTATTTCAGGGTATAGAAGTTCGGAAACATAAAGGTAAAACATTTGAGGAATTTGGAAATTTGGGAATTTGTGGTTTAATACTTGAGAATTCTGGAATTTGAAAATTAGGGGCGATGGAAAGTAGAAATTTTAGACTTAAGGAAATATGGGATTTAGAGAACTGGAAAATTTAGAAACATAAAAATTCGCATTATTTTTGCATTCGAGTTATTTCGCCGAATTTATATATCAAAAAGCTGATATAATATCGCGCTTAGCTGTGGCACGTTTGAGACTAGAAACATCAATCAACCAACTCGGAACCCTGATTGCACTCTCTACGTAGTTTAACCCTTTGCACACGAAATGAATTTTGTCATCGGTAAGCGTCTCGAAAGCTTTCTAACTGAAAAGTTTAATCAACTTCTTTGGAAGTTATTATTCTCCATTATTAATTGCAACTGTTAACCTTTCACTATGTTTAAGCATCACATACAGAGTGTTTAGTAATAAGGGTAAGACCCGTAAAGCTGTTGTAGGGGAGGTGATTCTAACTTTTTCCTTTGCAAAAATGGGGTCTAAGCTCTCGTTTTCGAATTATTAAGGAAAAAACACGTACCAATCAGAGCGCGAGAATAGTATATCACATAACGAATAAACAAATTAGGATCCGTTGTACTTTAAATTTACGAAGAAAGTATAAAAATATGTAGACGTAAAAATAAGAAATAAGTCGAAGAGCAAATAAATTAAAATAACAAATAGAGTAGTGTTTCTTTCTCGGCGAGTATAACAAGACAGGCACTGTTTCTTCGCTTGCGTACAATTTATATCTACCTTCCCGGTATCCCGGGAAAGAAAAAACAAGGAGTGGGAAAAGGGGTGACTTTCCCCAACGCGAGAAGTCCCATTTTCCCCGCCAGCGGTCATCCGGCCCAAACCGTTGCCGGTGGCCCCTTCGGCACACGACAGTCTATAAATTACCGTAACAGTAATAAATCCAAGGATCGCCTTGACTTTTCAAACTACATGTGGAACCGAAAAAAAATACAACTACGCCAACCTCGAGTTGAATGTGCATGCCAGCTGAGTAAAATGGTCAAAGTAATGGTTTCTTTGTCTTTTATTGCTGCTACGCTGAACCTTCAATATGCTAAATTTCTACAATCTAAAATATCGTCTACAAATAGTGTTGCGGCATGTCATCGATACAGCAGAGATCGACTCTATCGAACTCTAGAGCGAACCTCCTCCGAGGTGACTAAGGGCCCTACGTCACCTTAGGTTTGTAACCGCTCTTTTAGGATGAGGCGGGTACAAATTAAGAGATATTGCAGGAAATAACACAAGATTTATTAACGCAATTTAAGAACTTTATGAAAGGAACAGGTTTATTAATTGACGTGCTTGCAAAATAATACTTTAATTTTCGATTAGCGTTTCCTCTGCTCGTCTATGAATTTATATCTTACAAATTGATGTACGCACGAGAAGATTCTACGAATTTAATTCTACGCGTTTACGAAAACACGCGTTCGCTCGCTCGCCGGTAGAAGGTCGCATAACAAAACAGTTGACGGTTGGAACGACGAAGTAAACGGTAACACGATACGCAAAAGAAAGTGGTTCTCACGCCGCGCACGCAAATAATTCGATGTTCGATTTCGTTCGAAAACGAAATGATTGAAAGAAAGTAACGCAAATTACACCCTCACGCAAAAGCAAAATAAGATTGAAACGAAGTCACGCAATTTATACGGGTCGATCGGCGAAAAGTTTAACAAAGCTTTACAAGAAAATATAATTATAACAAAACGTACTTTACCCAACGAGTGTTATATGAATTTGGAAAAGGATTTATAAGCTTTAAGGAATTACCCCCGAATGTCGGCTGTTGACTCTTCCACCTGTGACGGTATGAGTTGCAGGCTATTCACGTATCTAAAGTCGAAACTTTCGGATAGATGGCAAATAGACCTGTGATATGGTAGCGCTACAGAGGTTTTTCACGGTGAACGGGTCCTAAACGCGTGATTCGCGACTTCGAACCCGCCAGCGTATCACATTCTAACACCGAAGGATTTCCAAGTAATATTGGCAACTAGGCCCAGAAAAGGTATGAGGAAATGCTGCAAGAGAGCGATCATCGGATCGACACGTCCTTTTATTAGGCCGATGATCCACACACGCAAAGAGGGGATAGGCACGCGCCTGCGCTATTATCACATAGAGGTAGCGCGGACTCATTACATGATGCCCCTTACACTACGTCACCGTTTCAACGACCTGTTGAACGGTTACAGGTTAGAAAACAAAAGAGAGCGAACAGCTGAGTTCGCCCTCACATGTTCGTGAATATTCAAAGCGTTCAGCGATTAGTAAAAACAAAGGCGTTATCTTCAGTGCATATTGCAAGACTGAGTTATTATTAGGAGTACAAATAAGTTCCTGCGGTTTTTTATAAAAAATTAGGAATTTATTGTAAAGGAACGGTACATTACGTTTTATTGAAAGTATGTCCCATCACTTGCCACCACTTTTCCCCATTTTTCTGGTAGCATTCGGATACCACATCAAAAGAACTCTTCGTCTTTTGACGCTATCTACAAATCTACCCAATTTTTGGTATCTACATATGATGTAAAGCGCTGGTCAGACAAACCATGTGCCATCGACTCGGACAGGTGATAATCAGAAGGATCTAAGTCTGGTGAATACAGCGGATGGTGTAAAACTTCCCACTTGAGTGTTTCCATGTAAGTTTTTACCGGCGCTGCAACATGTGGACGAGCGTTATTGTGTTGGAGAATAATTTTGCGATGTCTGGGGTAGTAATGGGCGCGTTTTTCCTTGAGTGCCCGACTCAATCTCATTATTTGTGTTCGGTAGAGAGCTCTAGTAATGGTTTCGTTCGGTTTGAGTAACTCATAATGCACCACACCAAGCTGATTTCACCAAGTACACAGCATGAGTCTTTTCCATGAATATTCGGCTTAGCTGTCGATCTTAGTGGTTTGGCAGGCTTAACCCATGACTTTCTCTTCTTTGGATTATCGTAGTGGATACATTTTTTGTCACCAGTGACTATACGATGCACAAAAGTCTTTTCTTTATACCTGGCAAGCAGCATTTAACTCGTGCATAATCGACGTTCAACGTCTGTCGGCTTAAGTTCATATGGAACCCAATTTCCTTGTTTTTGAATCATTCCCAACGATTTTAAACGATGTGAGATTGGTAGTTGAGTCTCTTGTAATGTAAGTGCAACTTCTTTTTGCGTTTGGGATGAATCCTCCGCCAATAATACTGCCGATTCCATGTCTTCGTACACTTTACTCCCTCCTGACAACTTCTCTCACTGAAAGTAACCTCAGTACATGCTTCTAGAAACAATCGATGCGCCTTAGCTGCAGATTTTTTCAAATTAAAGAAGTAAATTAAAAGTTCCCGCAAATTATGCTTATTCGGCACAAAACTTGACATTTTTGCACGAAAAAAATTAAGTGATGCTGATATGGAATAACTAATACTTCAAGGTTATGGTGTTGCCAGATGACTAAATTTTGGATATTACGTTTCATATCTGACAATTTCAACATGACCTTCTGGAGGTGCCATATTTTGTCAAACCGCAGGAACTTATTTTTACTCCTAATATATTTTACATTGCGTTAAGTGTTTCACGTCTCGTTTGATTTTTGTGTCAGTTATTAATAAACTGTAAACGTTAAACTGTGTACTATTTTTCGTAAAAACTCTTTGTTAATATTTCGTCAAAATCGTCCTTCCTTCTCGCCGAACCAAATAGTAAAATAAAACTCGCTATTGGATGCTTTAACCGATCCTGATCTTTCGTAAAAATAGTATGTACCCGAATAGCTGATGTCACAGTCAGGTCAGTGAACTAACTTTACTTCACTGTCACTTTTCGTTATCACTTTACTGTAATTTTGTTGTCACTTTTCACTAACTTCTTAATGTAGCAATAACGGTTAACAAACGAATACGCGCAAACGATTTTTCAAAAACAATTTCAGCGTTTGCTGTTTTTTCTTTAACGTTGCTCTTTGGACGTTTTGTCCTAAACTGCCAATCGTAACTCCGAAAATTTCAAGCGGAGAGAAAGCGAGAGTTCTGGACATCGTCTTCGCGAGAGTTCGGTCCTCTTGACCGTCGGGTCAAAGGACCATAAAACGATTAACACTAGAACTACCAACCAGTCAAAATGACTGGTTTCGGGTATGGCATTTTTTATTACAAAATTTTATTGCCGTCCTTTTGTCAATATGTCTGTCATGTTTTATTGAGCTAGTGAATGGCAGTATGTGTTAGGTAATGATGCAATATTTATTTCTTTATTTTTATACTTTATTTTCAGTTTTGATGTATGCATGCATTTAATGTCGGTACTTCTAGTATTAAACCCTTTGAGGAATCACTTTCCCTTTCTAAAAGTCAAAAACGGTTCTTTTCCTAAAGAAATGTATTTCTTCGCACTCTTCCCGGAGTTAAATGTCCTTGTTGTAAGGGACTATTTCAATGCCCACATGTGTCTAAATTTTCCGTCCATCGCTCTGCGAATGGCAGTTTAAGACACACCGTCCAGGGTTCTACATCACAGAGAAAATAAAATTATTTAGGAATAATTTTCGCATGTTATCATTCGCGTCCCTTATCCGCGATTGTTACATTAGGCAATTAGTGAAAAGTGACAGCAAAATTACAGTGAACTGATAATGAAAAGTGACAGTAAAGTGAAGAATGCCTTTTTATAAGAGATCAGGGTCACTGGAACGACCCAGTCACAAGAACATACTTCTTCCCCGAGAAAGGATTATTTTTAAACAATGGGTGAGTCCGATTTAGATTTTTCGTACATTTTTTGTAAATTTAAAGTCGACTGGAGTTAATTCATTTATTGTATTGATTTAAAGCCTTTTTCATTCAATATGATAATTATTTATTCCTTAAAATAGATCAATTAGTTAATTTGTATTTTTATAATAAATGGCAGAAATAATATTTGATATTTTACTCCTTATTCTTTTCAAATAACGAGTACGAGGATATCAAAAATTAAATTTATTTAATTTCCATGAATAACGAATAATTGTCTTATCCCCTTTTCAGTAAAAATGAATAACTGTACATTATTATGTGTGATATAACTTTGACGTAACATAGCGCGGTACTAACTCTGATTGGTCGGTGGTTTTCCTTAACAACTCAAAAACGAGAGTCTAGACCCCATTTTTGCAAAGAAAAAAGTTATTTAGAATCACCTCCCCTACAACACCTTTACGGGTCTTACAGTTATTACGAGACACCCTGTATATAACTATAAATGTAGTTAAAAAAATTTATTCAAATTGTTCTGTTCGACCAAATAGCGAATATGAGTCGCCGTTCGAGTACAAAGTGTTAATAATCGCCTTCCCTGAAAGTCCATCGCGTTTTCACAGATTTTAAACATCTTCGTGATGCACGCAACTGATCAATATCTTGTCAGGATCCACCGTGTTAGCGTGTGAGATACAACGAGCACAGTTGAAAAACGGATACGGGTCGTTTCAACACATACATACGTGTGTACACAGGTAGCATGTTATTAAGAGGTTTAGCCGTATCCAGCTTCTAGGACGTGGTTACATGTACCTCCCAGATACGATGTCAGGTGTACGAGCATATGTGGCCAACGACACGATGTTCGACGCTGGTTGAGGTTCCTTTAGGATGGCTCGTTATGCGGAGCAAACTGCCACATAGAAACTGAAATTCAGTATCATGGGACGACGTGCCTCTACCGACAGGATGTTATCACAATTGAGAACAGAACTACCAACCAAATACTCTGTGTCGCATGTGAGATGTTTGATTTAGTTTACATCACGAGTCAACGCGATTTGAGACAGATGTACGATAAGGACGTTCAACGTCATCTTTTAGCGACAGCACGACATTTTTAACTTAAAATTTGCTCTGAATCAAACATGTCGAGGATGTCAAATGAAAGTTAATTTTTATAACGAGGAGTCATCCAAAAAGGCTCGGGCAGCTGACCACCAGATGGATGAAAATGTCGATCACCGCGGTTTCTAAAAAGAAAACCGTTATAAGCATGCACAGGACATTCGCAACCCTTTGTTGAAATATAAATATTTTTCTATGTAAGAAACTAAAAATGTTCCAATTTTTATGTTTTCTAATTATTAATGTTGTGATTTCAAATTTTCAAATTTTCAAATTCCGAAATACCTAACTTTTGTCATTCAAAAATTGCATAATTTTTAATATTCTGAATAATGCAGTTTTCGAATTTCAGGATGTCAACATTTTCAGACTACTTAAAATCTAAATCCTCAAATATCAACTTGCAAAATTAAAAATTTCATAATTTTCAAGTTTTTTAATCCTTAAATTTCACAATTTACAAATTTGACAAATGTTCAAACTACGAAAACGAAAACGAAAACGTTTCAAATTTCTAATTTTTCAAATATAATACTTAATTATAAAAATTTTCAAATTTACAAATGCGCAGATATTAAATTTTCTTATCACCAAAACTAAAACTTCTGAAAGTAAACGATTTTAATTAGGTTAACAATCTCCAAATTTCCAAGTCTCTAAATTCCTAATTAAAAATGTCCAAATTTTAATACTTTCAAATCTTCAAATTTTCAAATCCTCAAATTGCTCAATTGTTGAATCTGAATATATCCAACTGTTGAACTATCCTGTTACAAAATGTCTAACTCTCGAAGCACTAGCTACTACTAAAAACATGTATTTTATCGCTTCCATGTTTTTCTCGTTTAAGTTATCTATCGGTAATGTCGAAGAAATGCGCGTATGCAGATCAATCATTTGATCAATTGAAAAATGATGTTGTAAGAATTTTTTAAGAAAGAGGTATAAAAATCTGAAGCGTTGCGATGATTCATTACCTGATATACAAGCTGTTGAGCTCGATCATTATTTTTCAGAGCCAAGGGAATCCCTGTCGAGTAGCGACACCGCGAAGCTCCATGTTTCATTCAGAAATGTGTATTGGTGCAATTGACAGAGAGATATCGTAGTTTTATGCGTTAGAAATATGTCCTTTCCGTGAGACAGATTGCAAGGTGTTGTCAAATAACTTACAAATATACCTCGTTTGCAAATGAGTTTCTTAGTATTTGAAACGAGAAAGGAACTGTTCTTATCACAAAAACTGACACACCAGTCAAAATGATTGGTTTTACAATTTCATCTTAAAATCCTTGTTTCATGTTACATTTTCGTTCCGCAATCATGTAATAACTTCTGTAACAATAACACAAGATGTAATATAATGATTTCGCTTTTTGTATGATAGAAAAAATGTCAGAGGAGGAAAATATTCTGTTCGCAGTCGCCAATACGGTGCGGGTCGAATTTTGTTCTCAATATTACGCGGACAAATACCGCGTAAAATCATAAACCATCTCAACCTTCGCCCTTGCGAGCTAAAAACCCTCTATAGCAGCAATAAACTAATCAAGTCACTACGAACTCCGCGGATGTCCTTAAAATCACAGTTTTACCTATATTTATTACCTGTAATACATAGTTCATTCATTCTTCGCTATTCTTAGAAATGTGTTTTCTTAACGTCAAGGCTAACGACTTGCTATGGTCAAGGGTCCAAAACTATAAAACCTCTACGTCACGAGTTCCTGGTTTTTCCAAAAGCTACTGATGTCACATTTAGGCGGTCATTCAAGACCCCACACCATTATTTTCACACCAATCAGATGATTTTCTATGTTTCCGCCTTCAACTTCATTTCCGCGAATCGTAGAGAACCCCCCCAAATCATACACATCTACACGATTTTACTTACACGACATTTTTGCGTCTCTAAGAGAGAATACATCAAACCTTTATACAGAATACAACACACCCTCAAAGAGAATACACTAAACTATCATACAGAAAACATCAATCATCCGACACGATCCTCTACTTTACATTACTCTAGTGTAAACTAGATAATGTAAACTAATTTATTCGTAAGAATAAATTATATTTGTTAAGTTAAACAAGTCTAAGTTCTAAACCAAACACCCAGAGAATCACCCTGACTCTATTAATTTACCAGTCAGGAAATACGCTATCTAACAACATCGAATAATGAGTGAGGATTTACGACCCTCATAGTCGCGAGCTGCAACGGTTCGGTCTTGCCGCGGATGCGTATACACTCAAAGTTATTTTTTTTCTTCGAAATTTCAATGTCATCGTATTTTTTTTCAAATGGCACTGCATATTTTTACTACAAAATTCTTATAGTATATGAAAAAATATATCCAACGAGGTGTAATATGACATTGACCAGACATTCACGAGACCCTGGGGAAATGGAAGGTTGATGAATAGGCAGAAAGTGCTTAGAAATGCTCAGGCAAAAGAGAAAGTTAGAAATGTTTAAAAGAAAAGATAAATCACGAAGAACGTAGTGGCGAACACCACCACACCTTCATTTACCGTCCCTGAATGCGTACTGAAGTTACTGACAAACATATAATGTCCTCACTGAAGGTCACGTGAAGGTCAACATATTACACCTCCTTGGATTCATTTTTTTATATTGTAAGACAAATACGGGAAATAATAATAATAATAATAATAATTCTTTTTCTGACTTATGGGTTTAATGCGTGAAATTGCAAGGTAAGCGCGTACAATAACGACTACGCGGAATATCGATAATGTATTTATTTGTCAGAGGCCAAAATGTAGGCGATGCAGCGTGTTCGACAGATCTTAGAAGAATGCCAATCCTCGGGGTTGCGAGAGGTTTCCTCTCCATCGCAAAAGGGCCTCGTTGTTTATAATCCTTGGCGGCGTTATGCTGGGCCCCGGCGCCTTGGTGGTCGTCGCGCTGAACCATGTATCCTATGTCGAGTATTATTATGGGTTGATCCGGAATTTTCTTACAATATGCTATAAGATTTTTATAGTAAAAATATGTAGTGCTGTTAAAAAAAAATACGGTGACCTTGAAATTTCAAAAAAAAAAAAAATAAATAACCTTGAGAACAAAAATTCGGCCCACCACTGTATTGGTGCCTTCGAACAGAATATTTCCTCTCCCTAAAATTTTTCTATCAAACAAAATAAGCGATATATTTAAGGTGGTCAGGTTAGGTGAAATACCCTGTATATTGAATGTTTATACAATTCATTATAACTTACAATTTCCAATCGTAATAAATTAAACTTCTTATATTTTGCATTAATACTTTCCATAATATTAATTATACATTTATATTAATATCTATTAACGTTATATTTGACTGGAACTGAGATACACGTTTATTATAAATGCATAATATTATATTTTCTACCTTAACTCACTAGCTCCAGTTTGATTAATTCTAATTGAATCATGTATTATATATTAGTATTATACGCGTATTTAGTAAAGTTCATTGTAGATTAACAGTTAACAGTTAAGTTTTTGGATTTTTAAATAGAAATAATCATAAGAAATATGTAAGTAAACTATAATTATTAATTTTACTAGTTTACATCTCTTGTTCCATGTTTTCAATTTTAACTTACCATTTTGTGTACCATGCTATAATTTACATAGTATAGAACACGGGAAGATATTATTAAATAATTAGTTCAAATTGATCTCTTTCGTCTCTAAAAATTTTTATTGGATGGCTTCACTATAAGTTCACAAGTATGAATATTTTACCCGTTTTCAAATAGAAATTTGATATTTTGAATGCAGCATTGAAAGCACGAGCTGTGCAATTTTCACAATTGTGGTACGAAAAAATCTGTACATTTATTCGTCGTGACATATCTGACAGAAATATTCCGATTCACAAAGTTTGGTGACAATAAAAATATTTAACGTGACATTTGTAAAATAAAGAAATAAAATATGACGTCATAAATTTAAAAATATTTATTTGCACACTTGCTACAAGTTATTAAACAGAAAATTCATTCATATTTCTTTAATAATTTGAAAACGATTATTTTCAACATGGAAATTTCGAAATTATGTAATTTGAAAATGTAGAGCTTGCAGAAATTGTAAAGGTACAAATTTAGAAATAAATAACTTTAGAAGTGAAGATGTGTAGCCCTATTTATTTTCCAAAAATTAAAATTTCTGTATTTCAAAGCATGCAAATTTAGAAAGTTAAGAGTTTACGAGTTTGATAACTTTGAAGTTACCGTAATTTAGAAAGTTAGAAAATTATAAATTTGCGAATTTTGAGATTGGAATTCATGGGGATTATTAAGATGGTCGATAGCCATAATAGTTGCGATTGCGTAGAAATAACTCAGTCGCAATTGTACTCGCATGTAACTAACTCGTCAAAAATAATGTATAATTTTAAAACGATATACTTAGCGAGTTATCTTTTACAACATATTACACGTAAAAATGTCAGATTTTTAAATTAGAGAAATGGGATATTTAGAGTTTTGAAAATATGATAATTTACGAATTTAGAGAATTGAATTTTCGGGAACTTTAAGTTGGGAAGTTTGAGGATTTCCAAATTTAGAACATTATGTATACGTCTTGTAAAAATTTGGATTTTGGAATTTTAGTTTTGAAATTAAAAAATTTTGAAATTTTAAAACTGAAACTTTGAAAATTAAAATTTCGGAAACTTAATAATTTGAAAATAAGGCAATGTTTAAATTCATAAATGAGATAACTTAGAAACTTGAAAATTTGAAAATATTTAGAGCTTTGAAAATATTCGAATTTGCATGTTGGGAGCAATTATACCAAAAAAATTATAAGAACACTACTCAATACAAAAGTTGAATTATAAATGAGACTGAAAAAAGAATGGCCGTTCTGTTTCTTCACAATATTTGAAAAAAATTATTCTTAAAATGCCCAAACCATTACATGAGGTTATTAAACAAAAAGGGTTTGCAACAAAATATAAAAATTGCTTTTTTTCTACATAGGATATACAAATTCTTTATTTTTCGTAAAATGTTCGAGTCCTAGTGTGACATGAAAATGCGATATTTTATTAAAAACATATTACACATTCAAATGTAATATTTGAAAAGAAATTGTTTATACATTATCTATCTATAAATGATCCATAAATGATTCATATTTTTGTAAAATAAGCAGTATAGTATACATATAAAGCATCCCTTCCTGTATACAATAATAGTCGGTAATTTCATACAAAATTGCATCGCAGTCAAAGTGTATTCTTGCATACGTTCATACTATTATTGCTGATAAAATAAACTATAATATATACTGCTATATACTATAATACCTATCATGTTTTCGTTAAAGCGAATTATGGCAACAAGAATACATCACGTTCTTGACTCGTTATTCGTGAAACACTCTATATAGGAATTAATAAAAAATGGCCTTATTCTCACCAAACAAGAGGTGTAACACTCACTCCAGCTGGTAAAGGGAAACTAGAGACGTAATGCAGATATTGTGAAAAGCTTTAGGTTCCGTACGCGTTTGGTGCCGTAAACTCTGTTGAACTCTCGTGCTTTCTGCGATGTGGAGAACCAGCTGAGGAGCGGGTACGAGTGTGTAGTACATGCCGAAGACGCATTAATATTAATGTACCGGGATTTACTGCGACACGGGCTGCTCGAGCCTCATGGGTAGGATGTATGTTTACAAATACGTTTCTCAATGTAGCCCCACCCGTGGAGGGGTTTTGCCACCACCCTGCTGCTCCATAGTCCAGACGCGTACCTCCTTACCGGAAGTAGCAAGTAACGCTGGCAAACTTGGACTCCCTGCATCTTGCAGGGGAGTTCCCTAAGGAGGCTTCCGGTGCGGTGTTCTCGCCGCAGAAATGGTTACGCTAAAGTGTGTCAAGGCATATCATACCTTTTCTACTCCAAGTACATGCACATACGTTCAGTTTGAAAATCGAGGGAGAAACGTACCGGCATGTTCTTACGTTTCCTGAATTCCCTGTCACATACGAACGTAACACATTCTTGTATCTCCGCAGTAAAACATCTTCTTTGGATGATGTCTCCTAGAAATGTCTCACCGATTCCTTGTGGACGTGCACTTTTAAAACTTTCTTTCCAGAAAATTATTAAGTGTTAGCGATGTAAATCACACATTCCTTGTTTTGAGATTTTTGAGATTTCTTACGATTGGGTTGATTAACAAATATTTTACTATTGCGTCATACAGTTCTTCAATATTTGTCACGTCATTTCATAGCTGTGTCGTTTCAGCGGTTGCCAGTTTTTCATGAGTACACTTGTCAAAAACAGCTAATTGGTTGAAAGGTTATACGACCATTGAGATGTCAAATGTAGTTTGAGAGTTTACTCAAAGTACAGTATGTACTTTGCTTTGAATTGCTTTCGGTGAAGTAATAAGATGTATTGCTAACTTTTGAAAGAACAGGGACGGTTTTGAAACAACGCAATTCATTTTAACAGCGCCATTGTATAATTCACCCTATTGACAGTGGATTATAATTAAATAAAACTTTAATTTGATTTTTACAAAAATTTTATTTTTATATATTGACTGAAGAATGTTATACAGTAAATTTCTTTTGAAGATGTTATCTTGATCACTTTAACGTAGAAAGTTGATATATCAAAAATAAATGAATAACGCGCTTTAAAGACTTTATTGAAACAATTCTGAGATATGTCGATGTTACCGTGAAAGACCGAAATTGGAGAATGTCGACTTTGTCAACACATACCAAATACGTCGGTGAAAGACCGAATATTTCATTACATTCTTGTACATTCGGACCCTTACCGCTGTATTGCGACAATCACAGATATGCTCTGGTGGAGATCCAAAAGAGAGAAGCCGACAAAGAGGCGACTGGCTCTAGCCGCCAAATGCTTTGTTCTGCTGGGAGTCAGTCAGCTTTGTCAGTCTTATGCAAGCTTTGATGATGCGAGCAACGTTTTCTTAATTTTTTTTTCCGATACCGTAATTTATACTGAATGGATACTGCAGTAAATCGTGATCTTTTTCTTGAAAAGATAAGAACATTAAGTTAAGTTAGTTTTTTCTCATTTAGAATGTACTGTGTGTTTTAAATTCTTGGTCACTCCTCTCAGGAAGAGAGGCGAGAAAGTTATGTCGCTCTTGTGACGTTTTATAGCGACTAAATTACGGAGAAGAAAATATAAATCTCCGACATGTTCAACATTCACCACTAGTGCATGGTGAATGTCGACATTTACCGGTGTAAGTCAGAAATAAGAGTACTTAGCAAATATTTCGGACATACACCAAGCGACTACAGTAAAAGTCCGCACAGTGCAGCGGAGGCCTGAATCGAAACGTGCACTGTGGCGGCCGTGGAAGCGAAATTTGATACTCGGTGAAAAAAGAAACCGCCGCTGAGACGGTGAGGCATTTAAATGTCCAACAATGTTCGAATAGAGGGATACGATGTGCACAGTGGCGATCCGGTATGTGTTTTCGAGCCAATCTGAGGGGGGATACGACGCAAACCGAACGTAGAAAAGGATAGCGATACAAAAACAAAGAGGGACTGAGGTTCGAGACGTTCGGCAAACATGAAAGACTCCTGCGTGTTCTGTCTTTTAAATTCAAAAATCAAAATTCTTTATTTTTGGTTTTTCGTGAATGAAACTTTTACCATCGTATTCGTCTCGATTTTCTGATTAAAATAATACTAAACACGATATAATTACGATCATAATTACCTGTGTAACAAGCCATAAAAATTTATTTGTATCTCTGCCGTAAATGTAACGTCCGAAACATTTATGGCTTGTTACACAGGTAATTGTGATCGTAATTATATCTTGTTTGGTCTTATTTTGATCGGATGAACCTCACGAATATGTTAAAAAAATTTGCAGTCAAAAAAATATAAATATTAAAAAATCATATTGCTAAATTTCGAACTGGAGATCTGTCAGCCCCCATCAAAGGGACCGCGGCGAGAATCGTGTTACACTTGGACTGGCTCGAGCGAGGCGAACATAGGCGCAGCAATGACGCACGCATAGGCGCAGGAATAGACGTTTTCCACTGTGGCGAACAACCAAGTAGTGCACTGTGCGGGCTTTTACTGTATGTGAATGTTGACATTCACCGGTGAAAGTCGACATTCTCCAGATTTCGGAGTTACACTGTAACATTAATATATTCAATTAATCGCACTGCTAAATAACTGCTGCCTTCATTTGATATCAAAGGAGTTAATTGTTTGTATACACCTGTCGAACCGTTCGTTTATATTCGTTTATATTCGTTTGCATTCGTTTACGAAACTATCGCGGGTCGAGGCAAAGGGGGCATCTGTTTTTTAGAGAAGTGTCCTGCACCGGGGGGAGAGGACTCGAAGCGGATGCGACGCCCTTGCAACAGCAAGGGCGTAGCAGTCGATCGTAAGAGTTGATCGTGAAAAGTCGTCTAAGAAAGTCGGTCGCGGTGAAGTGTTGTTCGCGAGCGACAGAATGGTCGTGTATTTTATATATACGCGATTCAAAATTACACAATAATTCGTTAGAATTACGAATTATAATACTACATTCATATACTCGTACATTCTTTGTACATGCATAGGGCTACTTGCCCACTAATTCGTTGAAATCACACGAATTATAACACTACAATCAAAACATACGTACATTCTTTGTACATACTCGGAGCGCTCCTTACCCAATAATTCGTGGAAACTACACAAATTGCGGTAACATTACACACAGTGCCTTGCTAGCACTTAATCGAATCTCTCAATGCGAGTCTCTCGCGTTGAAGATTATCGGAAGCAAGTTCCCGTATAATACAACAATCAATATATTAATGGGAATCATTTCCCAAAAATCGTTTCCGGAGTCACGCGATTAATTAGCAGTTAATCGCTGACGGGCGCCCACCCATCGTGCACGATATAATACATTCACACGTAACACACTCACACTAATACAAATTATATTTAAAAACAAAGGGGTTTTTTACGCCTTCGGGCTTTTTCCCTTATATACGAAATCATCAAGGGTTTTTTATGCTTTCGAGCTTTTTCCCTTGCGTAATACTCAATAAACAACATTTTTTATACTTTATAAATTCATTGAATTATTTTCAACGAACCTTCCTCGAACCATTCCTACGTCTATCAAAATCAATTACATAGACAATTTTATTTGTCTAAATTTAATACAGATTTTTTATACAGATTTTTATCGAATAGATTGAAGGTCTTCATGTTGAAGAGTTTCGATCGTACAACACCTGTGCAAACATTTAAAATAGTGTAAATGAAATTTTCATAAAAACAAATTTAACGTGTAAAATTATGTTATAGGAAAAATCAAACACTTGGATCGTTTGGTCAATAATATCTAACGCATGCGAAAGTACACATTCAACAAAAAAATTAAATTTCACGAAACTGTGAAAAGACCAATTTTCAACTGCATTTGGCCAAGCCAACGGATAGGTCAACGTTACAATGCTCGCCATAACGTTTCATTAAACCGTTCTCGTGGCCTGATTATTCTCACGCAATCTAAAGTTTTATGCGCGATTCTCGTCGAAATGAGCTGCTCGATAATTTCAGTGATCTTTTCTCGATACGTTCGCATCAAAAGTCCCATTTAATTGTTATCGTAACACATTTAGCCAATCTGTAAACAGTATTCTAAAACTAACCTCGAAAAACATCAATTTTCTGGTTTAAGAATCATCCTATACATTCAAGAACAAATTGAGTTTACATTGGATTAGCAACAGTGTACGATTTTGGAAGTTAGATTATAAATATACATTATGATTAAGATGAAATGTCAAAACTTTCAAATTTTCTAACTTCCAAATTCATAAATTAATAACTTTACATATTTCTAAATTTCCCGAACTTTTTTAATTCTTCCAATTTCTAACCCTCCAAATTTCAGAGCTCTGAAATGTCCAAGTCTTTCAATGCCTCAAATTTCTGAATACCCCAATTTTGAACTTTACCAGTCTTTGAACGATCAAATTCCACATTTTTGTACCCACAAATTTTCAAATTTTTGCGTTCCTAAATCACTATACTGTAAAACATTAAAATTTATGAAATTTTGTGGAATTTTCAAATTTTCAAACTTCTCAATTTTTTAATCTCTATGGTAATTTTCACGTTATCAAATATTTAAACTTCTGAATTACTCAATTCTCAAACGTCCAAATTTTCATATTATTACAATTTTTAATCGCCATATACCCAAATTCTCAAATTATTAAGTATCCAAATATCGAAATTTCAACCTAATACCAAAATACGTAAATTTCCAAATTTCTAAATTCTTAATTTTCCAAATTTTTACATTTTCAAATCTCTAAATCCACACATTCACTAATGTTCCAATTTTCAAGTATTTAAATTTTCGAATTTCTAAATCTCTACATTTTCAGACATCTAGATCTCTAGTTCCCAAAATTTCTATTTTTTCAAATTCAAAAATCTTTTTCAAATGCTTAAATTTTTAAATCACTAATTTTTCTCGAATTTTCGTATTTCTAAATTACCAAACAATCATAATTTCAGATTTCGATGTCTCCAATTTTCTAAATTTTTGTACATTCAGATATGTCATTCATATATCTATATTTTCACATTTCGAAATTTCTAGCTTTTTACAGTTCCAAATTTCCAAGTTTACAAATTTTCCAAATTTAAAATTTCTAAATTCTCCTATCTCCAGATTTCTAATTTTTCAAATTCCTCATTTCTCCAATGTAAATTTACCAAAGTACTAACATCCCAAATCTCAAGTCTTCAAGTGCTGAAAGTTTCACATTCTTGAATTTCTAAGCTCCTACATTCTCATATTTATTATAAATCCGGCCCACCGATCTGGGACGCGGACATGTTTCCTCGCCGTATAAGGCATACGCTGAATAAAACTATCTACCTACCCTCAGGTAGACACTGCTTCCAGTAGGGGCAAGGTAGATTAACGGCTGAGAAGAGTTCGCTCGACTCGGCACTGTGTAAGGAATTTTATTATTGTCTCAATGGTCCTTTTTGTTAGATACTGACTCACCCAACAAAGTTCCTAGAGTCGTATAGTCGGAGCCTCGTTTGCCACCGTCTGAACGGTGCCCCAGTCACACCACGAGGGGGTGGGGTTGGCACGTGGCATCATCTAAGCGTTCTGCAAACCTCGATGTGCCTTTGAGACCCTCCTACATTCTCATACCCGAACATTTACTCGTGAAGATGTATAAATTAAAAAATACTTCATTTAAAAATGAACGATCGACGAGGGCCCTTTCCAAGCATCACTATTTTTCTTAGAAAAGATCGTTGTGCCCCCCACTGCACACTGCACCGTAGTTAAACAAAAAGAACTATAAACATTTACACTATTCGATCAAGTGTGGAACATCGCATGATCGATGGTTCTCGTTCGATCACATTGCGAGTTTAGCTGCTTTTACTTTTTAGAACGTCCCGTGTCAAACCTGCTCGTCGGAAACCATTGGAACGGAACATTGAATCGGTAGAATTAGCGGAACGTGGATATTATGACGTTTTCCGTTCGATACGTAGCCGCATAGTTTTGGAAGGTTTGTCGAACACGTGAAGGGTGAAATCTTCATTCGCCAACGGAAACTGTCGGATATACTTGCTCAAGTAAGCCGAAATTGGTTCATTGGCGAGGTCAAACAGGCGTATCTGGACTACTAATTACCTAGGGGATTGGGACAAACTTAGCAAGACTGTCGATGTACAACTGCAGCAAGCGAACAATAGGGAAGTTCCACGGAAGCTCGTTGCGTTTATATTCGCGATCAGGATCTTTCCTTAATCCTCATTGCCCCAGGCGGTTTCTGGGATCGGTCTAAGTCCACTGTACTTAGGAAAATGCTCGATGAACTTATGATCGAGTTTACAGCAGCACTTCCGTGCATACGTATTCGGGCACTTGACAGATTCACGTAAATGGAACATTAATACTCGTATTACCACTCAATCTGCATTTGTTTATTTGTTTAATTAATTGTTTTGTTTTTATTGTTTATTTGTGTGCTTGTTTGTCTGTTTCACGCTACAGATTGCAATTTTGAGCCGTTTAACTAGAAATTTTGTGAGTAGACTCGTAAGACATTAAAAATTTGCTGAAGAATTTTTTTAGCACTATTAATAATAATTGTGTTTGATAACGCTGCTATAGTTTTAGACATGTTTAATCATTTGGAACGCCATTCAAACCTCTACACCTCATTCTTGTTCTTCCTATTTGTTTGTAATAAGTACTCTAAATTTAAAACACACATTCGAATTCACATGAGGTGCCAGGTCTGTAGATCGAGATATTGGGTGTGTAATGGTAAGTACTTCGTCTTCCTAGTTGTTCTTGTTGAAAAGTTTGATGATCTTTTTTGATATTATTATTTGTTTATTACGAACTGCCAATAATGATTCACTGTATTCAAACATCACTTGTAATACTACGAATGTAATTAAAATTTAGTTATTTAAAATTGTTGTGGCGCAAACTACTAAAACAAAGAATTTAAACATAGAAAATAATAGCGCTATATGTACATCAAATTCATCATCCTTAGTTTCCATTTATTATGGTACACACAATAAAACAGTTCACAGTTTGTCATATTGTACATGGTCCTAGTCATCCTATAAAGTTGTGAACTGTCCCATAGCAAGAATAAGTTTATGAAGCCATTGAATATTTTCCGTCCTTTACGATCGTCTTAGCGCCAATTGTTCCTTTTTGTGACTTCTTACTGTTAGTATATTTTTTCACCATGGCATGTTTTGGTACATTCAAAGGGCTTCATAAGGCTATTACCTAACACGGTTGACGCGTTGGAAATTCCCATAACGTCACTCGTGGGTACCTGCAGTACCTGAGTTAGTTCGTAGGCGGCTACCTTGGTCAAACAGTACAGAAATTTACCAATCGCAAGTTTTCACCCCCATCAGCTTGTAGGCGGCTTAATTCCCAAAATAATATTTTAACCCCTTGCACTATAATAACGAGTTACACTCGTGACGCACTTGAAGTTCAAATATGGTAAACTTCGTGTATATTTTTAACACGGTTGAATGTTTAATTTCAGACTCATTTTGATTTGCACAGTTGAGGATCGCTGAATGCAAAATAGTCTTGACATTCGAACTTTCTTCAGTCGTCTTATAGTTCTAGCACCGAATACTTCGTTATGTCTGACGCATTTGCCAAATGAAACATAGTGCAAGGGGTGAACCAATCACATGATGTCACCCCCATCAGTTCACCTGCACCAAGGTGATTTCAGACGACCATGTTGCTCAACAAAATCAGATGCTCAAAAACCTTCAGTTATACAACATTCTCTTAAACATTTAATTCCATAAGATTCTCTTAACTAGTCAGAACATCAAGATCCCATCACTTTAAAATTTACTCGTTACCATAGAGCTTAAGCACACTGTTTAGTTATTAATAAACACATGTTATTTGTTGTCACTTATGCTACCTTTTTCAACACCTTCCGCTATCCGAAAACTAATCAATCCGTTCGTCATTAACGTTGCCGTACGCAGTGAGCATACCAGAAAGATAACTTTCAAATTTCAACAATTTATGTTGCTCGCGCCTCAACAAAAATTATTGCATTAGAATCTAAGGAATTCGTATCTCTGACGTAAGTGTAACGTCCGAAACTTTTATGGCTTGTTACACAGATAATTATGATCCTAATTATATCGTGTTTGGTATCATTTTAATCAGAAAAAAGAGACGAATACGATGGTAAAAGTTTCATTCACGAAAAACCAAAAATAAAGAATTTTGATTTTTTAATTTAAAAGACAGAATACGCAGGAGTCTTTCATGTTTGCCGAACGTCTCGAACCTCAGTCCCTCTCTGTTTTTGTATCGCTATCCACGTTCGGCTCACGGACGTGGACCGAATCAAACTTTCGCACTGAGTGGGCCAGTGGAAGCGAAATTTGATACTCGGCGCTTGTCCTTTCCACGCCGCGGCCAAAAGAACAAATCGCCGCTAAGGCAGCGAAGCATTGAAATGTCGAGCGAGACTGGTTCAAGCAAGGCGAACATAGGCGCAGCAATGACGCACGCATAAACGCAGGAAGAGACGTTTCAGACTGTGTGGGCCAACCAAGCATTGCACTGAGAGGGTCTTTACAACAGTCCACTGTGAGGGCCTTTACCGTAGATCGAACCAAGGTTCTCACTAATGCTCATGCGGCTTCCACTACCATTCACTTTTTGAAATTACGCGCCAAACTCGCATCTAAATTAGACATCTATAAATCTCATAAACGCTACATATGTATTATTAATATAATTAATATAAATCCATATGAATTAATAATATTCTTTAAATTTTTCTATTCAATTGTTGATTAATAAAGAAAACATTGATTTTATTAAACCAATCATCGTATACATTTCTTTGTTAATAATAATATACAAAGTGTCTCAGCTAAAGAAGGCCTCCTAAATATAGCTTTTATTATTAATGTCATAATTTATATACCGAAAGAGGGATACAATAGAAGAAATGTTTTTATTGCTCGGTTAATTTTTATAGCTGTTTCAAAGTCGTCGTTATTTTTTATCAAGAAAATAGTTCGTCATTCCACCTTGTAGCGGCTGAAAAAATGTACTTGAATATGCTTAACTTATGACGTCCTCGTGATCTTTTGTATCAAAAATGCGACAAAATTATAGAACAATATTACAATTACATTTGAAGGTTGACTACATGCCAATTTATTGTTCAAGTGGTGTAAAGTGATCAAAGTCATATTCATCCGCAGCAACAGTGACGACAGCAACGAATGATATATTTGTCAACTGCTATAAACAAGCTCTGTTTCCCAGCTGATTGGGAAGCACTTGTTCATAAAACGTAAATGCCTCACGGTTTCTTTCTTTTTCATAAATAATTTCGTACCTCTGTCAACCAAAACTGTCGTTTAGTCGGTGTTATCAATTTGAAGCTACATGTTTAATATGTACACTCCCGGACAAAAAGATAACACGCGTGTGCTATCTTTAATTTCTCGTGGTAAAATTATGCTAGCGTGGAAATTTTAAGATACATTGAAAACGTAGCTTTCGTGAATATGTAAACTGAACATAGACTGACTTTACTTTAGTAAGTCCTCTGAGTTGGGAGGGAAACACATAATCTGACACTGACAAAATGATAGCACACCTGAAAAATAAAGATATATACAGTAGCGGACAAAAGTTTAAGACTGAATGGAAAAAATAAATAATTGATTTACTGCTCATAAAAACTATAAATAGTGTTTTACTTTCGGTGTTAACCAAATAGACATTTATTTATACACTTATAAACAAAATTTCATATTGATATTTTGCTCAGTAGCGAAGTTACAAAAAAAAAGGAACGAAGTTCGTATAATATTTAAAATCAACTCATCGTCTTAAACTTTTGTCCGATACTGTATTTCATATGACACAACTATATGTTTAATGAAACAAAAGTATATGTATTTCTTATAGCAATATATGTATCAAACTATATTTTTTCAATAATGTGTGGAACCTCCGTTGTTTTCTATCACTTCCACCATCTTTAAGTAAAGATTTGTATAGTTTTTTAACTGTCGCCTGAGATAAATTTTCCCATTCACTTGTAATGCAAGTTTTTAATTCATTGATATTCGAAAATTGTCGGCTTTCAGAATACACTGCTTGCGAAAGCATTCCTCAGCAATTTTCCATGATTAGGGGATGATATTAAGTTCGGGTGAACATGCCGGCCATTGTAGAATAGATATGTTTTCGTTTAAAAACTATTTCTTAATAATTTTAGCAGTATGTACTGCAGCATTATCTTGTTGGAATATATGTATAGCGGGTGTCCCACAAGTATGGTACGGGCCGGAAAGGGGTGATATGTGGGGCTATTCCGAACAACTTTTTCATTTGCAAAAATATTGGATGTGGCTTCATTTTTAAATTATTAAGGAAAAACACCGACCAATCAGAGCACGAGGATTGCGCGCGCTCGGAGGTAGAAATGTAGGCCCGAGTTATAATTGGCCGTGATCACGATCGAACATACGGCGCGCGCGATTCTCGCGCTCTGATTGGTCGGTGTTTTTCTTGAATAATTTAAAAATGAAGCCTCATCCAATATTTTTGCAAAGGAAAAAGTTGTTCAAAATAGCCCCATATACCACCCCTTTCCGGCTCGTACCATAATTGTGAGACATCCTGTATGGTGCTTCAGCAATACGTTCTCCATATGTATAAATTTGATTTTCCTGTTTTTCCTTTATATCCGATACCTATCCAGACCATTACTCCACCTCCATGCATTTGACGCCAAATTCTTGTTTGTGGTTGCTTACGAACATCACAATAATAATATGTACATCCGTCTGGTCCATCAAGGTTGAATGAACCTCTTCTTATCCGTGAAAATTACTTTTCTCCAAGTATTTTTCCAATGTACATGTTGTTTTGCAAATAACAAACGTGCCTCCTTATGTCCTCCGTTGTCTCGAACTAATACAAAATAATGTTTCCCTCCCAACTCAGAGGACTTATTGAAGTAAATTCAGTCTATGTTCAGTTTACATATTCACAAAAGCTACGTTTTCAATGTATCTTAAAATTTCCACCCTAGCATAATTTTAACACGAGAAATTAAAGATAGCACACGCGTGTTATCTTTTTGTCCGGGAGTGTAGTAAATATTACTACATATTTCAAGAAGATTGGCATTTTTAAACAGTTCATCACAAAGAATCAATACAGATACATATAAATGGTAATTTCCCCCACAAGTTTCATTTATTTATAAAATTTCTGGTGTTTGAAGATGTTACACGCAAAAACATGAAATCATATCAAGTCCCTTTGGTCAAATGGCATACGCTACCGACCCGAAGATATTCAGTCACCCCTGCCAGCGATTGTTTTAATTCCAATATCGAGAATTACCGTTGCAAAATTTCGCGAGTATTTTATATTAAAGAGCAATATCGATACTGCTGTGGTTCCGCTTGTTCCCTGGATTATTAATGACGGAAGTCACGACTATGAGTGCACGTATTAAGGGCGCGCTAAGACGGAAGAAGGTCGGAGGCTGTAAAGCCGGAATTAATTAATGGCAATCAGTAAGAGTACTTAAACCTACATTCACGACCACGTACTTGGCCGTCTCGATGTTCGTCGACCGATAATAATTCGTAGCCTCTAGACGTCGAAATGGAGAAACATATACCTACTCTGAGAAATTGGTCGGTAAAACCAGCAGCTGTGCTATCCCGAAATTTTACAGGGTTTGTTTCAACCTTTTTGATGTATGTAACTCGTTCACTTATGGTAACGTATGATAGTAATTTTTGTTTCTTTTGATTGATTTTGATGATTGTTTCTTTATTTCTTCGGGTAACCTTTAACTGCTACAGTAAATTGCCAACACAGTTTAAATTCACATAAACGACATTGTTCCTCTGAGTTTAAAAGCAAGGTTGTTATGGGCATATGAAAAGTGCCATAATGCAAGGAACTGTGTATTTTAAGAGAAGGGAGAAATTGCATAATTGAATATTACTAACCCTTTACTGCATGATTTCTTGTATTGCTTACAAAATATTCTATGTATGCGTAGGCAGAGCTACAAGCATTTATGAGAACATTTAAGAAATAATACTACTATTTTTGTTCTTAGTTATTGAAAACCTAAAAGGTATCGTACAGGATGCAGATTGGTCAAAAAACACGTAATAACAAGAAATGAACAAAAATTTGGTTTATAGTATACGTATAAGCTACTTAATATGTAATTGGCACTTAAATTTTCTTAAAAAATGGACTCCTATAAAAGACTTCTGTACGATCCGATATGCAATAAGAAATTAATATATGTTATGCAAATCTGATGCATGGTATGTATATCTATATATACAGGGTGTCCCAGAAGTCGACGTCAACCCGAAACCGAGTGACAGGCTAGGTCATAAGAGTTATCAGAAAAATATAAAAAAAAATCTAAGTCGCGTTTTTTTTTAAATTATAGACATTTCAAAAAAATCGAGAAAATCTGTACTCTGTGACGGTCTTTTCACGCCTGTTACTACAAATATTGACTTTTTTAATCATTTTTTTTTTTGTTTTCTAATCCCGAATACTGCCTCTTTAAATCCTGGTCAAAAATTTAAAGCCAACTGCTCGGGTTTGGAAGTAAATGTCACTTTTTGAATAACCGAACATTCAAGCAGAAAACTTAGCCCAGCTTTAACTGACCATACTGAAAAAAAAATGATACGAGCCGAGTTTGGCAAGTAATTTTAAAAGTTGGCGCATTTAATGAGGACTCCAAAATGGTATGACACTTGCTAATTCGTGTAGGAATACGGACAAATTTTCGGATTTAACGAGATTCGAACCCGCGCGCTCCTCACATCACGAGTCGTCGACGCTACGCACTGAGCCACTGGCGTCCGCCTGATATTCGTCCTTACCGTAATCCAGTTTTTAACAAATTTCTCTTACTTACTTAAAAATGATTCTAATGTACCCGTGGCTTTCCTCAAGGCCGTAACTTTAAGATTCCAGTTGGAGTGAGGCAGAGAGAGCTATTTAAAGTGTGAGAGAGACAGATAGTGACGATGTTAAATTAAATTATTAAATTAAACATTAATAATTTAGATACTTACATTTATTAAATGCACATCAATTATTTGCATTACAAGAGATGTTCAAACTGCCTTCCTTCAGCCGCAATGCAAGCTCGACATCTTCTTAAAAAAGATCGGGTTATCCGACGAGCGAATCTTCCGTTTTAATAAATTCAGTTGCTTCCATCAAACTGTACCGTAGCTCAGCTAAATTTTCAATCGACTTCGAATAAACCTTTTAGATTTTTTTTTAAAACAAATCTAAGGGATTTAAATCGGGTGAACGGGCTGGCCACGAGATTGTACCAGACCGTCCTATCCATCTGCCCGGGTATTTCTCATCAAGGTGCTCTCTAACTGCAACCACATGTCCCTGTAAATACTTAGTGGGACGTCTTCCAATAGATTTGGGAAATCATTTTGTAGAAAATTCAAATACACTTCACCATTCAGAACCTCTGGCAGCAGAAGATTCGCTCGTCGGATAACCCGATCTTTTTTAAGAAGATGTCGAGCTTGCATTGCGGCTCAAGGAAGGCAGTTTGAACATCTCTTGTAATGCAAATAGTTGATGTTAAACAATTGATGTGCATTTAATAAATCTAAGTATCCAAATTATTGATGTTTAATTTAATAATTTAATTTAACAGCGTCACTATCTGTCTCCCTCACACTTTAAATAGCTCTCTCTGCCTCACTCCAACTGGAATCTTAAAGTTACGACCTTGAAGAAAGCCACGGGTACATTAGAATCATTTTTAAGTAAGTAAGAGAAATTTGTTGAAAACTGGATTACGGTATGGACGAATATCAGGCGGACGCCAGTGGCTCAGTGCGTAGCGTCGACGACTCGTGATGTGAGGAGCGCTCGGGTTCGAGTCTCGTTAAATCCGAAAATTTGTCCGTATTCCTACACGAATTAGCAAGTGTCATACCATTTTGGAATCCTTATTAAATGCGCCAACTTTTAAAATTACTTGCCAAACTCAGCCCGTATCATTTTTTTTCAGTATGGTCAGTTAAACCTGGGCTAAGTTTTCTGCTTGAATCTTCGGTTGGCCAAAAAGTGACATTTACTTCCAAACCCGAGTAGTTGGCTTCAAATTTTTGACCAGGATTTAAAGAGGCAGTATTCGGGATTACAAAACAAAAAAAAAATGATTAAAAAAGTCAATATTTGTAGTAACAGGAGTGAAAAGACCGTCACAGGGTACAGATTTTCTCGATTTTTTTGAAATGTCTATAATTTTTTAAAAACGCGACTTAGATTTTTTTTTATATTTTTCTGATAACTCTTATGACCTAGCCTGTCACCCAGTTTCGGGTTGACGTCGACTTCTGGGACACCCTGTATGTATGTACATATGTATGTATAAGGCTACTTTTATTTATCCATCGTTACTATTTTTTTCATTGTATCTCATTGTATGAAGTCATTGTTTGATTTCATCGTATGAATTGCAAAGAAGCAGTTATTGCTCTTCACTGGCTGAATTATAAAACAAATAAATAAGATTTCAGTTCTGCAATATTCCTATATTGACAACTAGAAAATCACGTTTGCTTCTTACACGTTATATTGCTAATATCAGAGGGACACGAAATGTAATTACTACTGTAAGATTACTACGTAAAATCGCAAGCTAAGCACGTATAATAACGACTTTGTAGAATATCCGTAAACGTGTATACATATAATCTTTAGAGGCCAAAATATGGGCGATGTCGCGTAGTCAATGATTCCCCAAAGAATGCCCTTCCCCGACGCTGCGAAGGCTTTTCTGCACCTCCCCAAAAATCCTTGAATTTTTCTTTTTTTTGAGGCCCTTGGGCCTCAGTTGTTTACTGCCCTGGCGTGACAATGTCGAGTCCCGGCGGCGTGTGGTGGTTGTCGCGCTGGGACCATATGTGTCCTATTCCGACTTCGAATGCAGGTCAACTTGGAATTTCCTTACACTAAATTGATTAGGACCACCTCTAATTGAAGGTTACTGGCAATGAGACACTTAAGGGACCTTCAAACGATCAATATTATTGAATGTCTGAAGGATTGATGTTGTAAGGGAACATCCTTATATGTCGACTCAAGCCGAATGTATCGGAAATAAATATTGGACATATGAAGCAAATGTAGCTTGTCAGTAAATATCGACAGCATTGACAATATGTATTGGTCGTCAGAGGATACACCTAGTGCCATCTGTTACAAAATGATGCAAAATGTGTGTACGGCGAACGATCGAGGGTATAAATCAAAATCTATAGCGTAAAAGGGAGACATGCATCGTGATATGCGTGTGTTACGTTGAGACATATGTATATTTCGAAACTGCTAGATTTCTATATTTCTAAATACCTATATTCCCAAATTTGAAAATCTCTGGGTCGTTTAATGCTTAGGTCTACGCGTATATTGTATACAGGTTAAGGCACTTAAAACCGGCCGCCTGAATAATTTGGCTGCAATAATACTATTATAATATCGTAATATTATAATACTATTGATGATAGTAAAAAATGTACCAAGCCAAAATTATTTAGTATCGAGAGTTTGATCATCAGATTACTAGTTTTTTGATAGGTGCATGCGTCAATTAGATATGAAGGTCATCTCTATTTTTTTAAAAGGAACGGTACATTGTTTTACTTATATTCCGATATAGTATATCGAAACGAATATAATGACCGATTGGGACGGCCATTCTTGGTCTGTTCAGTCATGGCAGAAAATAATTTACTTTGAGGAAATGGTCAAACACAGTTGACCTATTTATCTAACAGTAATGATGAATTAAATGATGGTGATCATTCAAAAATATAAATGATTAAAATATGTTTTTTGCAAAACAAATGATACGAAATGCTTTTTGGTTACCGGCAACTACTCACCATTATAAAAATATTTATTATTACCGCAAATCAATATCGCCGACCAAAACCGTTTCAGATTACATTCAACGGTTATCAATTGTTATAAATATTTCTAACAATTGTTATTTATTAATAATGATAAGAAATTTATATTATAAAATGTACACGCGTAGTTTATTAAACAAACGCTATTACGAAAACAGGTAAAACAACAAATAGAATAAAACATATTGCACTATCCTATTTGCATTAATTCTTGATAAAATTAATATTAATATTTTTCAATCAATGTTTTGTTAATTCTAGTACTAGTAGTTAAACTAGTTTTATACAATTGACAATGGTTACATATCGATAATCAAAATAATATTCGGGTCATCGGTAGCAATCATTATTGAGAACCCAAAGAAAATTTGATCAGTTATATTGGTTACTGGCAACTAGAATTAATTTTATGCAGTCAATAATGGTTACTTGTAATGCAAATAAAATTTTCATATCGGCATTCAAATAAATTTTAGTCATTTTCGTGGTGGTTCGTAACTAAAGTCATTTCGTTGACGATATTAACTTTTGTACCAGAGCGTAAAAAAATTTGTTTTACAACAGTGCCTACTTAAAATCCTAAAAGCCTTGATGCCTATGTACCTACACATAGGTACATGTTATGCCCCTAAATCCTTACAATTCTATAAACGCAACCTTTGCACTAGAAAACATTTTTATTATTGGTAAACAGCAATCGTAAAACTTTTTTGTTAGAAAGTTAGATGAGTTTTCTTGAAATTATTATTTTTTTTATTACTAACCGCCAATATTAGCTGTTTCACTATGTTAAAACATCATGTGTGTAACAGTATAAATTTAGTTAGAATTTGTTCGTGTAAAATTGTGCAAAAATTCAAATGACGAATGTAAGTCGCTCTCGAGTTCAAAGGGTTAATAAGTAGTAAAAAAATTATATGTCAAGCCATATTGGGATATGGGGAGGTTATTTATTTAAAAATAAAATGAATCTTATTTTTAATAAATGTCCTTATTATGAATAAATGTCCTTGTGAACAATCTAACTTTATTATAAACGACACTGAAGGGCGTCTACACTGTTCATGAATCGAACTAAAAGTGAAGAGACTTTTCTAACAAGATGCACAGTAAAACAGGCACCCACATATTGAGGAAAAATAACGGCCTGGGCCTGCAATGTTTTCACCCAATTGGCCTTTAGGTATACATATGGCCTGAGGCTCATTAATTCCGGTGACAGAGTCAAGACTTTCCATTATTGTAGGCCCAGTGACTCTCAACATAGATTTATTTTTGCTAATTATCTAATGATAATTCAATAAGGCATTATTATGCGACACATACCGCAACCAATATATTACTCGTACAAATTTATATCACTTTTCAGCAGAGTCATTGCATACGTGGTTAGCAAGATATATTTTTGGGTCAAGGAAAATAAAATAGGTCGTGGTACTTTAACAGAATCCTCAAATAATGAGAAAAGAAGAAGATTGGAGATATGATATTGCCCGGTTACGGTGTGCAACTTCATTGTGGTTGGTCAAGAACTAGGTGGATGATATCACATATAGAATGATCCTGTTGTTTTATAAAAATCTTATGAAGCTGCAGAGAGTGGACAAATTATGATATCCAAAAGATCACTTTCTAAAAATATGCGACGGACGATACTGTGGGATATGGAATATCGCTAATATGAATGTACATTATAGGTTGTATGGTCGATCGTAATCGATTATTGAAGAGTGCGAATTGAGCGAACAAAGGTACGATAAAAATATTGGCAGTCAAGGCGAGAGCGTGTGGCGGCGTTTTGGAATAACAATTTTGATCGTTGTCGTTCAATGCGAGGTTAACATTGGAGAATTGTATTTAAGAAGGTGAGTTTAAAGTATTTGTATTGTTATTAATTTCGTTCAAGTTGTGTTCATAAGGAAGAGTGTTAAAAGTTAACTATTATTCCGTCTCGATTCCTACAATACTTTAATTAGTTTAATAACATTATTGATGCTTGATACATTTGCAATAAAGGCATGTCTGGATATAAATGTATGTTAAGCATTCTATGTTTCGATCATCTGTCAGTGGTTGGACGAAAATCTTGACTTCAATTTAAGTAACGTTATACTCGTAGGTACAGGATTTTTATGCATTTAAGATTGTAAATAACAATGGACTAACGAAATGTAAAATAATTTTATTTTCTTGTAGGATATAGCGTTCGATTTATGTTTAAATGTTCCATTATTATTTTTAATTACACATATTACTACTAAAAAATACTACATTATAACGCAGTACAATATAACTATATTGAAAAATAATATGTTCCATCATAAGAACAATATATTGTAGCATAACAATAAAACTATCTGTTCTATTTCATTAATTAAAGTTATAACGTATGAAATTTTGTTTGTAGAAGGTAATTGTGGTCACCCACTATATACATATATGTATATATTTTATTTTTAAATAATAATAGCGAGATATAGATACACAGCTCGATAGAACTACCATCGCCACACCATCGTTCCTTTAAAAGAGCTTTTACATCTAAAACTTTCCTGTATACAGAAATTCATATGTAAATTTGGAAAAATTTTATAGTAATTATTCCACATTTTCATATACTCACATTTCCAAATTCCTTCCATTTAAAATCCACAACTTTCCCAATTTTCAATCATGAAAGTTTCCGAATATCCAATATTTTCGAATCAAAAAATTTTTAGATCTGGAATTAAAAAAATATCCACTTTTGCAAATTTTGGAATTATTAAGTTACCAATTCCGCAAATTTTCAAGTTTCTAAATCGCTGAATCTTAAAATTTTAATTCATTAAATTCATAAGTCTGCTAACTTTGAAATATTTAAGTCTTCAAATTATTAAAATTGCGGAATTTCAAATTACTAAGACTAAATTTCCAATTTTACAGCAACTGCAATCTTCAAACTTTTACATTCTAAACTTTTTACATTACCAGTCCTGCAAATTTTCAAGTATCTAAATTACCAAGTCTCCAAAAATTAAAAATCCGAAATTTTTTAATTCTCGAGTTATTAAATTTCTAAATCTTTACATCTTCAAAACATCCAATTTCCAAATTATCTAATTGGCAATGTCAAAGTACTGAATTACTATATTTCTAAATAATCAAGTTCCAGAGAATTTCTGAATCAAATCATCAAATTTATGAATTTTTAGGTGCCGAAATTCGCAAATTACTGAGTTAAAAGCTTTCGAGTTTCTGCAAATCTCAATGTCTAAAATTGAAAATTGTAAAATTTTCAAGTACTCAAATTTGCTAATTTAGAATTAAAAAAGTTGGAAATTTAAAATTTTCTGAATTCCCCACTCTAGATAAATTTGCTTCATCGATTCTGAACAGTATATGAATGTCTGCAGGAACAACGGATATGGCATGAATCCAATTTAACCCCGTTTTGCACAGTGGGTCATCCACGTTACAACCCAAATTTTCATGCGTCAAAACTATGCCATATCACATATACGGTTTACTCCAACGCATTAAACAAATACGAATTTAATAACATTAAAAATTTGATAAACACTTTATTCATACATGGTAATAATTTCTATGTTTGACACAAACGTTTGAAACAAAATAGTTTTTGCGGTAAGGAATTACAATCAGTATGGGTTCCTTTTTACAATCCTTATCGGTTTCTTGACCTTGAAATGTGTTGAAAAAACATTATTTTCAATAACTACTTTCCTATAGATATAACCCTCGCTTAGACGCAGTCTTCAAGCTACATACAAATATAGTTTTAGTGCTAAGTATTAAAGTGACATAATAGTACTAGTTCATTGTAATAATTAGAAAAACTCTGAAAGAAGAGTATATATGAAGGTAATAAATAAAATAGAAATTTTTAAGACATCAATAATGAAGTACAGCAGTTCAGTTAATTTATTTAAATTTTATTTATTTTGTTAATTTTTATAGACTAAGTATGAAATTAATGTGTATATGATTATAGTTCGTTTGTATTATTATTTTAATAATATTATGGGCAATGTACCTTTCAGTATACGTCATTATTACAATAATAAAAGTTGAATAATTTAAATTATTATTACGTCAGTAGTTACATCAGTTATAAATACATCTTTACAATAATAAAAATGTAAAAATTAAAGTACAATCATTTAATTAATGACATTAATTTTTATTTAACTATAAATATTAAATTGGATGTGGTTTTAGTACATTATTAATTCACGTCACTTTATAATAATAAAGATGCAATGTTAGAATTATAATGAAATAATTAATTACATTCATTATAATTAAATTATAAACGTTAAATTAATTGAGACCTTTCTTGTTATTATTAAATGACACTTCATAAGAACAAAAAAGAAAAATCTAAAATTACGATCGAATAATTAATGCTATCAATTTTGATTAAATTGTACATAGTAAATTAGATTTATTTTTGGTAATTGTCATTAGATACCACCACGTTGCCATGGCGAGCCAGTAATTAAGTGATTGCTGCAATAAATCTAATCCGAATCCCACTTAAACTTATTTAATTAAACGCATAGACGAATCTAACCTAAAGTTCACGCAGACTCACTCATGTCTATCCCAAACATCAGAAATATCTTTGCATCAAATGTTTAGAAACTAGACCCGGATGAAAGTGTTATGTATAGAAAAACTTTTTTTTAAATGTTGACCTTGACAGTACATTTCAACAGCATCTAACGTTACGAAATCCTACTTTATAAAATTATCTGAATTTCTTACGAATATTCTAAAGAAATTTTGTACCATAATACCTGAATGTAATATTCTAAAGAGACACTTCACACAAACATCAAACGTCAAACGGACGTAGATGTTAAGGATCTCTTGACACCGAATGATATAATGTTGTTTGAATTTTATTCGCAAGAGGTACAATAATTACTGAAGATATTATTGACACCGATATTTTGCGGAAAAGTTGCAAATGCGTCAAAGGTTCTTTATGAAAAGATATCCGATATTATATGAGTGGTTGTATTTAAATTTCTCAGCTGCAAAGTTTGTTAAAGTGTAGAAAGAGAAACTTCAATAAAGTGACGATGTGGTTGAATATAGAGAAGTTTGCATTGAACTCATGGCCACAATTTTCCAAGATAAACTGTTTTCTTTTGCTTCTTTCTAGCATTGCGGTTTCATATCGTTCCTGTTTTTGCGACCCTTTTATATCCTTTTATAGCTGATAATGTTGCTGCATACAGTGAATACAAAAATGTGTTTGCACACTCCATTTTATCGTGCTAACTACAATTAAAGATTTAAACGTTATTATAAGGTGTACAATGCTACTCAAAATTTACAGCACTCCTATTTTTTTTTAATACAACAAGCTTTTGATACATATGTATACGTATATGTTTTATTTGTACGTGATACATACATTGATACATACTATTTTTATTTTTAATGACTAGAGTTTCATTATTTCTCACAACAAATATATATTTCAATTACAATAATCATTACATCAACGTTTTTAATAAACGTATTAACAAAAAATTATCAAGTGTCAAAAAAAGTGGTTAACTAAATTTATTGGTAATAAAATTACTAACCGAAAGAATGTTTCTCGATTTTTCGGCATTAGTATTGTTAATACATATCTTTTATAGTAACTAATTTAAATCAAACAAGACATGATATATTATAAATAATAATTATTTGTAACATCTGCTCATAAATAATGGACACGTACTCAATTTTTACAACATCAAGTAGTTATCATTCTTACTTGTTTAATGTTAATAACAGTAATACAATTTTAGTGTAACCTTTTATTTTGATGTTTTAAGTTTTTGTGCACACAATAACCAGAATTTCACTTTGCCGTCTACAGAGAAAAATATTACCATGTTATTCATGAACAAATCAATATCTATTTCAAAATGAATAATTTTAAAAACATATTCACGGTGGTCACCGGTGACCGGCATGGCCAAATGGAAAGACAAGCACCGGTTTCATGGGACCACTGTGGCGGCGAAGAGTTAATATTTGAATTATCTTTGCCGACAATTAAACGCACAAGGTCTAGTAATGTGATGAGTTCATATTACTCGTAAATCATTCTCTGTAGCAAAAAATTTATAAACCAAAATTACATGGTTTTCAGTGACATATAGACTGCTGATATCTCCTCCTAGTTACGTTGGTTTGCATCGAGAAACAAAGGTCAACTTCAGTTTATTAAATGAACACTATAGATTTGTAGGGAAACATGCAATTTTACATCAAAAGGTATTACGGATGATAAAGTGTAAAATTAATAATTAACAAGACGTTTTATAATTAATAATCTTGTGTTGGTAAATATCTTTGGACTATGTGATAGTAACGCAGAGTTTTTTATGACGACAGGTCATGTTTCTGCACACAGTTTTATTCGTAGATTTGACATTGTCAACATGAAATACCTTGGTCACTCATTATCAGTTCAATTCCCGGAATTTAGTAATAATAAACGTGACATTGCGAAAATTATTGTGAGAAATATTGCGTGTTATTTTTATTGCCGCATTCAGTAACAGTGGAAAATATATGATAATTGTTTAAGGCACACGCAAAATGACTAGATAGCTAAAACGATATACATGTAACAGTCATCGCACCATACTGCCTTAAGATTCAGTAAACTGTTACAAGGACATGATTTGTTCAATGTTGAAAGATGTAAATGTAATAAAATTTTACAAAACAAATAATACCCAACTTCTGTTTTAGCATATATGGATCATAATCCACATATCAGTCGGGTAAACTTACAGTAGCGGACAAAAGTTTAAGACTAAATGGAAAAAATGAATAATTGATTTACTGTTCATAAGAACCATAAATAGTGTTCTACTTTCGGTGTCAACTAATTAAACATTTATTTGTACACTTATAAAAAAGATTTCATTTTGATATTTTGCTCAGTAGCGAAGTTGCAAAAAAACGGAACGAAGTTCGTATAAAATTTCAAATCAAATATCGTCTTAAACTTTTATCCGCTACTGTATATATTTTGCAATTCTTAATTTTAACAATTTTTTTTTTAATTGATTATTTATAAAAAGTATCCTAAAATATATTTTGCACTTCGTTCTGTATATATTGTCAATCACAATGTGTAAAAATAAACCGAAAATAAATAGAAAAACGTTTATTTGGTGAAAGGAAAATGTATCAGCTTAGCTTATGGTAGATATTGATACATAAAAGACATTCCTGCAGTGTATGTTCTAAATTATTGCATAAAATATGACAATTCTTTGAACAGCAGTCTTATATTCTTTTATTAATATAATATAAAACTGTTCTATTTTATACGTATTCACGGCTTACATTGCCACTCGCAATTCGTCTTTTTAAAATAATTTAGAATCGTTTTTATAGACGCAAAGAAAAATACAATTAAAAATAGTTGGTGTAAATAAGTTTACAGTATTAACATACACCAAAGAAGACTTTAAGAACCTACATTGTGGGGATATTAATCCACCCTATATGAAGTTATTATGTACAAATATTTGCATATAATAGCATAGAGCATAACAGAGTAACAAGACGTAATTTGTCTTCGAATATGATTTAATAAGAAACTATTAAGCAAGTAATTCAGGATATAAACATTGATATACTGTATGCAGGTTAAGAAGCTAACATAAATATTTACTTTTTTTCCATAAAAATAATAATGGCTGAATCATAACGGCTAGCATTGGTGTATATAAGTATGTAACGTTGGTGTACGTTTATTACCATCGTAATAAACAGTTAAATAAGGTTCAAACATCTTGCCTTAACGGAACTACATATGCAAAGTGTCCAGAAAAATTTACTGTAGCAATTTATCCCAGTCTCCCCTAGTTGATAAATCTCGCGTACTGCCGGTAGCATTTTAAATAATCGTGTGCATTTTCTCGTCTCAGAAATTTCATCACATAGAATGTATCCCAATCGCCTGATTGAACGTGGTAGTAGCATTATTTGGTCAATCCACACGCTAGACTTAGTATCGCTTGATTATTTCCTTTGTAGAATACCAAAAAATGAAGTTTATCGCAAGCCATTCCACGACTCGAGGATATACGAAAACCAATTATTCATGCGTGTACTATAATTATTACAGAAATGCTGCAAACAGATTATCCTTCACTTATAATCAAATTATGAAGGTGTATAGTAATAGACAACAGTTTAACCACTGTTTGTACTAAAAATGATTTTGAAATACTCTTCCATTACATTGTTACATAAAATTTTATGACTTATCCAAATTCAGCAATTAATATGAGGTATTTCATAAAAAAACTGAAGGTGCCTTTCATACTCTGATAAAGAAGAAAATTAACAAAGAAACAATTATAGTATTTTATGTATTGTATAATATGCTATAATTTACAGGTTCTGAGAAGGCATTGTGACATTAATCCTGCATATTAATGGTATAAATATTGAAGCATTGCAGATGTAAGTAGTCAATTATTATTTATTAAAAAGATTCTTTTACCATTCAAATCTACTCGAATTAATGCATATTTCATCGTATGCATTCCATTATTATCTTATTTTCCTGTTAGAAATAATGAAAATGTTCTAACTTTAGTGTTTCAACTTTTATCCTATGCTTCTATAATATATCCTCATGCTCCTAGATCTTCACGCCCGTAGATCTTTACATCCCTATATTCCTACGACCCTAGATTCTTACGTCTCTACATAACTACGTTCCTAAATGTCTACGTTCATAGATCTTTATTTTCCCTAGATTCTTCCGTATCTAGATTCATACGTCTCTATATACTAACCTGGATGTGTCTCTACATGCCTACATTGCTAAATCTCTAGGTTCATAGATCCGAACGTCTGTAGATTGCTTCAACTTTAAACTCTACGTCCCTAGATTTCTACGTTCGTGGACACCCACGTCCATAGACTATTACTATGAATTCCTATAACAATATTCCTATAAGTCTTGTATATCTTAATACGTGTAGCTTACAAAATTTGTTATAATTCTTATATGGTAATAATAATGCTTTTTCTTCATCGAAATGTTCTACATTGAATTTTTCTTTTTATTTAATTATTTGATTAACTCCAGACGAAATACAATTTTTGCCGAGTAACAAATATTTAAAGCATTTTCTGCACATTTTTTAATTTGCGGGATGAGTGTGTTTTTGGTCCTCTTGCAGCAAATCAAGGGTGCATATCGATTTGGTAGATCATACCTTTCTATGTACGATACAAATAATAATTAGTAATTTAAAATGTTATATTGGCATGAGAATAGGAAGACTGTGAATGTTCATGTATTTATGCTAGGTAAAAACGTATAAAACATATATAGATTCTGTAATATATCGATTATGGAATTTCACTGGGTGGACGTATTGTATACATATGTATAATACATACTTACTTTACAGACTACGATATATAGGGTAGCGCAATTTTTTAGTCGCAAACTTTATTTAACATATTTCATTTCTAAAAGTAAAGAGTGAATATTGTATGAATATAGAGTAGCAAAAGCTTCATTACAAAATTATTACTAAAATACATAATTACAATAGATTGTTCTGTTACTCCATATCACATAAGTACATGTTCCAGTTTTGTCCGAATAATTTCACTAGCATATTCTATAAATAAAAAGAAGAAACAATGTTTATATGAACATAGAGTTCTGAACGCATTATTGAAAGTTATTAAAAAAATGTGGCAGCCGGCAATTATTCGTATATATTTAGTATATTCAATAAAATATTAAAGAGCCTACGTTTATATAACATTTTTCATCACTTTTATTTAAAAAACATACTGGTAGAGTTTTACGCACAAAAGTAGGACACTCTGCATCGGAAAATCTGTAAATCCTTTTAAGTAAGTCTTAAAGTCTTTCAAGCATTTAATAAAGGATTTGATACGTGATTTTGTATTAAATGAAAGTTTTTGTTTAATACAAAAAGGTGTATTATATTTTTATTAAAATCTTTCGTGCGCAATATGTTGGAAAAGTTTGGCAGTAAAAATTGTGACACCCTGTATTAGAAATCCATTCACATCTGCAATTTAATAATGACCGCTAATACATACTGCCTCCACACAGTGAAAAATTGATTACACATGGAATAAGAGCGGTATTCGTATAATTTACTTGTCATTTGACACCGTTTATTTAATTAATTAATTTATTTATTATGTCATACTATTTATTTAATTTATTGATTTATTCATTGCATAATTTCATTCGAAATATGTTATATATATTTACAAATGAGAAGATCTTGTTCAAGAAAAATAGTATTTCGATGAATCCATTTAATTGCCCACTGATCCTTTCCAACTTCACTTCATGGAAACATATTTTCAGGCATGGTGCTCCCATTATTCCCTCTTGGAATAAATCATTTTGCGCCATGTTCCGTTCGCCCGTCATTCGTTTCAATCAATTCAACCGAAATACGTTATTTATCAGATGTCAAAACCGAATTATATCAAATATTTATATCCCAAATACGATACTCATGCTAACATTGCTTGGGATCTTTGTAGAAATCTAATTTATGTTACATTATAGACAAAAGTATTATTGTATTTTACGCTGCCTGTAGTATTCGTGTACATTTATTCGAATGGATTTAGAACAATTTCGATCTAAGGTTAGGTTTCGCTGTGCGTCGAATTTATAAGCTTTCCCTTGCTATTAGGAATGCGTTGAGTATTCATTAAAAAGCTATTCAGCGGTAAAAATATGACAATATGTAACTCCAAAATGGTAATGTCATGTTCCGTGTAACAGATACAATAGATCAAACGACTCGACGCTACTGAAGCACGAAAGTACAATTATCTCCCGGAAGGGGAATATTAATTAACATTCAAAGTCATGTAACTTAATCCCACGTTAGAACTTGTATAAAAGATAATAGATATTCTGAGACGGAAAAAATGTGTTACGAAAAGAGAAATTAAAGTTGCACTACTCCTTCCAAGTTTGAAAAAGGCTTAATTATGATTTTACAAATTAATAATGAATCTGTGGAAAATAATTCCTATCAAATCAATTTTTGTCTAAATTCAAACGAGAACGGTTAAATTTGAATATTGAAATGGAGATTGCGTTCTATTGCAGCCACATAATCACGTCACCTAAGTACATGTTAAAGATGACACGACATATATTTAATTATCGATAGAATTCCGATAACATAAGTACTTAACAATACCGTTATCGATGGTTGCAAGTTGAGGTGGTTTTCAACTCCGGGGGTAAAGTGAATTAATAAAACGCAGGATTTCCGCTCCCACAATTAAGAGAGTTTGTTTCGAAAGGAACTGTAAATTGAATCATATATTTATTTATCAATGTTCACTTTGTCGCGGAAGGCAAAGGAGTTCTGATTGCGTAACTACCGAAATCCTTTGGAATGAGATGATCGATAACAAGAGTTAGTTTAAATGGGGGCAACTGCTTCTCGCAGCGCAGCGTGGCATTTTCTGACCTCTTACGGAAAATCCTGACTTCGCTTGCACCAACGGATTACATCATGCAACGAAAAATAGCAGGACCTCTAACTCGATAGGTCAAACATATGCGAATTGCTCTACTTAAAATTACTTATTGAACGTCGAAAAGTCATTTCACATAAAGGTCAATGAAGATAAAGTACATGACCTAGTCTAAGGCCACGTCCCAAAAGTCTCTGCATCAAGATCGTTGTGCTGACACCTCAATTGTCGCTTTTCAACTTGCATTTATCTAAAAAATTCGGAGGAAATTAAATGGGTCGAAAAACGCAATATAGTCTGAAGTTATTTTTTAAGCCTTTGTACAATGTTCATTATCTTCCCACGATCGTTTGCATCAAGAACTTCGAGTGGGTATCTCCGTTATCATTGTACAACATTTAGGTTTTTTAAAAATTGAAGAAAAATTTACTGGGACCGAAAAACCTTATTAAGGTTTTAATAAGGAGACCTTATTAAAAGTAGGCTTTTTTTCAAAAACTCACTGTATCCAGACTTTTGAGATATGTTAATTGTCATTATGCATGTTGTAGTTTTCTTAAAAATTCAAGGATGCTATCAGGTTTATGTATATAGAAAGAACAAGGGTATGAAAAGTGTGACATGGTCTGAAATCGTTTTTTTTTTCTACAACTTATCAAACATTCACTATTGTAAAAACATTTGAAACAACAACTGAAACATTTGCATGAACATCTCGATCGCCACCCAACGACTACTAATTATCTAAAAAATGAAGATGTTTATCGGTTTTATGTAGAAATAACATGAGACTAAAAAATACGATCTAGTCTATAGTCACTTGTTCGAAATCTTATATAACTATCATTTCACAACCGTCTGCATCAAGACATTTGCGTGGTCATCTTGATTGTCATTGTTCGATTTGCATTTTTTCCAAAATTTAAGAGACTTATCTCCATATAGAGAGAACATACAGTCAAAGGAAAACAACATGATCTGGCGTCACGTTTTTGAAACCACATAAAACAGTCACTATTTTTCCGAAATCCTTTACATCGAGGCGTATTGATGGACATTTCTATTGTCAGAATGCGAAGTGTAGTTTTTTCGAAGGTATATGGAACTTGTCACCATTATGCATAAGCTTGTAATTTAGATAAGGGAGGTTCTACTATGGTCGTACATGAAAAAGAATCGAATGACCATTGCTAGCCAGCAGTTAGGTCGTGGGTGCGTTCGGTACATATGTGTCGCGGTAGGGGAAAAGCACGGGAAGCGAAAGGGAGGGGGAAAGTCGGCCGCGGCCGAGGGGAGACGACGGCACAGAAGACCGAAGACTCGTTTCGGCGGCGTGGTGGGGGCCACGGGGGTCCAGGCATGGAGAGGGCGCAGTTCCGCGCCATCCTCCGTATCGTTGACACGTCGTAGGAAAAGAGTGCGGAGTCAGTAGGTTTTCCTCTGTCGTGGCTTCAGTGCATGGATCTATCCTTCGATAGTTCTTACCGTGGTACCGAGCGATCAAGTCGTTTAGTTTTCTCCGGTTGACCGGTCCGTGCGTGACCGAAAAGCAGCGTTCTTTTTTTCAAATATCGCGCGTGTAGCAAACAGTGCGCGGTTCATGCAACTGATAGAACCGCTGACTTTCGAAACAGTCTCAAAATTTCCCTGTGCAATTGATCGCGTGCATCGATCGATCCTCGTTCGTTTTGTGCCGTGCACGTACTGCTGCACAAGTGGTTTGGTGAATATCGTGCGACCGTGACATTCCTCGTTCGGATCAGTGAACAATTCACCGGTGAACGATGTCGTCGACCAGCTGCCTGTGTACCGTGATTCTTTTGATCGCCGTTACCACCGGCATCATCGCTGCCAGTATCACATCCACCCAAACCATGGACGCGAAAATCCGCGATGACTCCGACTTGTCTCAGGTAAGTGTGCTCCGATATTTCCTTTTGCTCCGATCATGTCGGATTTTACGAGCACACTGAGTGCAGTGAATGTGTCGCGCGTGCTAGCGCGGCCTTCAACTTTCGAATCGGAGAAGCGGCTACGGTTCGTCGTTTCGCGCGTCGAAGAAATGAAATTTTTGATCGGCCAGAAACGACCCTGAAAACCCTTGTGACCTTATACAAGTCTATAAATTCTCACAAAAATTGCCCTTGAACATTTTATATGTGCGAGATTAGTGCGAATAAAAATATAAAAACGGAATATGTTGCAGTATATTTGTAACGTACCCTAGCGGCCAGTGAAAATCCATTTTAAATTTATCCGTTTAACCTTGTTACTGACGTTCTTCGTCAAGTCTTGTAATCATATTACATTTTGTTTCCATAGATTCTTTTAATCGAATTACGTACGTAATAATACAGTCGAATGTGTTTATAAAGAGAAAAGGTCAGTATTATACTACCTATTTTTAAAGTAAGTTTAAAAGATTCCGTGTCATGAGTGCAATTTTATTACATTACAATGTTGTAGAGAATTTATCGATTTAGTGCATGTAGAAAAAGTGCTGGATTGACGTCAACCGAAATTTTCATCGGAATGATATTACACAAAATTGATGTCGAATTTTTGTATTTGATCACCCCTATCACGTCGAGCAGAGTTTCAAGTTAATTTCCCTTTATGTCATCATCAAAGTACTAATTCTTTTTGTCGACGCGAGTGAATCACTTAATTTTAGGGTCCTACATTAATCTTTATGGCGAGGTTTACGCACCGTCTCGCATCATTCTGTTAATTAATGACGTAATAAAAGAGGGCTGGCCAACATAAAATCGAGAGCCACTCGACTCTTTCTCTTGCGTTGTCCTACGGACAGCTTTCCTTCTTGGCTTTTTTCTTTCGCACATTCGTTCACAAAGGCGTGATTACAAGTGAAATAAAACGTACTTACCGTCATGTCATTTTAAAGCATTTAGTTTTGCGGTCCTTGTGACGTGGAAGGGAAATGAAGATTAAAGAGAATTCGGTTAATATTAGAATAATATTAAATCACGGTATCAGTGAATTATATGTTGTTAATTAATTTTTGTAAATTTTGTTAAATTTGTATAATATTTTGCAACTTCTAAAGAACTATTATTACTTGAAATTCGTGTCGTTTTCAATTATTTTCACATTATCGAATTCAATTTTTTGCAAATTACTTTCTATAAATGAATTTTAATCTATCTTTTTGGAATCTTTAATTATTCTATAACTTCATATAGAATTTTTATTTCCTGAAATATGTTTCATTTTTAAACAGATTTTCAAAAAATTTAATTTCGTTTTTTAAAAATTACTTTTTATACATAAATTCTGGTATACTTTGTTGGAGTATTCACATTATTTTAGAAATTTTATAGAATCCTTCTTCGTTTGAAATTTCTTACATTTACAAAGTTCGGTTGTGACATCAACCCTGTAAACTCTGTGTAAACTACTCTCTCTATAAGAATTGCAGTTGACTTTTCTGGAATTTGTATAATATCATTTAATTTTTAGTCATTTTCAGAACGTTAAAGTTATGATACATTTAGTGATATATATTGTACAAATAAGTTTTATATTACGTCAGAATTATCTTCTTGAACGAATTTTTGTAAATTTTGTTAGGTTTTTTTCTTATTCTCGAAATATCACATCATTTTTCTTTTCTAAAGTTTATTTTATTTGCATATTTATATATTTCTAATTTGTTAAGAATTTTATTGTTCTAGAAATTCTACTAAATTTTTCGTTTTTACGATCTATTTCGTGTCAAGTCATTTCCGTAATATTAATCCAATTTTTCGTAAATAAACTTCAATAATCTTTTGCACCGAACTTGAATATTAGGTTAGGAATGTGACAAAGCTTTCCGGTTATTTGACAAATTTGTAACTATCGTTGAAATGTATCTTATTCCTGGAAACGATATTAAATTTGAAACTATGATTTATAATTGAATACTTATTACGAAACCTTTCTAGATTAATTTTGTCAGAAGCTTTAAATGGAGTTAATCTCATTGTCAGCGTTAGATTTTGTTTTTTATAAATTGAAATGTATTAAAAAATGTACATAATACATGTACATTCTATAAAAATTCATAATTGCTATTAAAATTTACTCAAATTTTAAAGGCGACTCTAAACTATTTTGTAATGCATATTTTCGGTTTAATATGTTACTTTAATGAAAAGCAAAACATGAATGAAGATTGATCGAAATTACAAAAATTTAATACAGATTTACCGAAAGTTTTAAAGTTTATGTATTTTTTAATTGAAACTTGAAGAGTTTAATAAGTTTTTATTAAAATATAAGAAGTTCTACAAATTTTTATTCAACTTTAAGATAAACTTTTATTGAGGTCTCAAATTGTATATATATCTTTACTTACGTTTAAAAATTTATTTAAGCTCTTATCATTATTTAAAAATTGATACAAATATTCTTTTCAACTTAAAAATTTATACAAACTTTTATTCATATTTGAAAATCTATATAAATTTTTATTTAATCCGAAAGATTTGTATGAACTTTTATTCGAATTTAAAAGTTCACGTGAATTTTTATTACAATTTAAAGGTTCATATAAACTTTTATGCAAACATAAAGGTAAACATGAATTTTTATTTAGATTCCAAGTTTAAATAAACTTTTATTCAAAGTTAATCATTTACATAAATTTCTATTTAAACTTGTAAATCTACATAAATTTTTATTTAAACCGAAAGATTTATATAAACTTTTGTTTAAACTCAATTAAGTTTAAACTGTATTCATACTTCGAAATCGATGCAAACTTTTACTTAAACTTGAAAATTTATTGTATTACTATTCACAATGTTTATAAGCAACAAATCTTGATAAACTTTACATATATAAATACGTATTGAGACAAAATTATATTTTGAATTTTTTTCTCTGTACTTGTCCCTTGCGCCTTACACCGTTCATGTTGGCTCAGGTCGGGTCATAAAAGCCATGGGTCCGCTGACCATGGGGCGACGGTATATAACAAGAGTTTTTCCGCTTTTCTAGTCAATCGTGCGACAACCCTAAGCTGTGTAACGGTTTACATTCAAGGTTTCGCCTCCGTGCTTGTATTCATTAAATTAATAAACACCTTTAATTTGCTGTAAGTGATGGAGTATTCTTTATTTATTAAAGACCCTCAATAATACGTAGATGAAATTTGTATTTCCCACGCCCATAATTATTATAGTGGGCGATGTGTACAAATACTGATAGTTCTCCACTGACTCCATTCAAATTTGCGAGTCAGTATTGCGAATAAGGTCGAGGAGAATAAATGTACACAATCAGAAGAAAGCGAAATATTTCCGATTACGCTTAACGGTCTCCGTAGAGAACAAAAATTCCTTTCTTGTACGACTACAAATAATACCTATTGACATAAAGATAATTCTAGATTTAACTTTACATTCTTATTTAGATGCATATTTCAATAGAGGAGATATCGAAGGAAATGGATACTTTGTTTAACACTAAAAGTACTGACGTATAATGCACAACTATTTTAATGTTAAAAATGAAGTTGAAAAATAAATGAATAAACGACGAAACATAAATGAATACACTTATAGATTCTTTATCTTGATGACAACCGGCATAAATCTCAAGTAAACCAGCTTAACAAATTTTCTCATTTGATGTAAGAAATTTGTAGAAGGGTCATTTGACCCCTTTTGGTAGTTTTAGTGTTAATTTTCAATGGGTATGATATAAGGCGATAACAGTAATTTGGTTAGAGAGAAATAGGCAGTGATGCTTTAAATTATTATCCGTTTGAGTCAATTTTTTAGACGATTTATCGTCGGGAAGCGATTCCTGTAGATAGAGGGCGTTGAGCGTCTCACGGGTCGTGCCTCGTGTTTAGTTAATGGACTGATCTATATTAAATCCCCCGGAGATTCCTTTGAATTCGCCTCGTTGAATATTACAATAATGCGTATCCAGCTTCGAAGGCAGACTAAACTGATCCCACCCACCAACTTGTTGCTGCGACAAAAATCGTCAGGACGTTTCCGTTCGGAGCTAGTTTTCGCTTCGATCGATTCAACAAACTACTTGCCAGCTCGGTTCTCGAAAACTCGATTTTCACGACTTTTATTTCATTCCATGCTCGCTACGAACATCGACGATACTTCTTTTTTTTTCTATCGGCGGAAAATATGATTTAGCTCGTTTAACCTTTAATTCTTGCCACAGGCAACAGTTTTAATTTCGTTAGCGAAGTTCGTTTCGAAAGGACGAAGTGAATTCGGAGCACGTGATCTCTTACAAAAGTAATTTTCTCAATAATAAGAACATACAGTTACGAGCATCTACAGTAGCGGACAAAAGTTTAAGGCTAAATGGAAAAAATAAATAATTGATTTACTGTTCATAAAAACTATAAATAATGTTCTACTTTCGATGTTAACCAAATAGACATTTATTTATACACTTATAAACAACATTTCATATTGATATTTTCCTCAGTAGCGAAGTTACAAAAAAAGGAGCGAAGTTCGTATAATATTTAAAATCAACTCATCGTCTTAAACTTTTGTCTGCTACTGTATGTTGGCCTCACACTATATGCACGTGACTATGTGATGTTAACTATTATTATTTAAAAAATGTATGAATAATTTTATCGAAGATTTGTAAAACGTCTAACATTCTATTTAACATTCTGGACGGTTTTAACGTTTTGGAAAACGTTCAATGTTCAGTTTTATATTTTGAAAAACGGTCAATTTTAAATTTAACGTTTTGGAGACGTACGTGCACGCCAGGAGCGACGAAAAGCAATATTACTTCGTTACATTTTGATATATGTGTATGTAGTATATTGATATTCATTATGTATAATAGAGTTTTGCAGAAGAGCAGCAAAAACGAATTTTTTCAAGCAAGTTTTACATATTATAAAATCTTATTCGCTCGTTAATAATTTCAGATTTGTGTAGTCCATCAGGATGATGGTTCTAAAATTTTTTATTTTAAGTTAGAGAAATAATTATGAGGCTTCTGTCAAAATATATGTTAAACTTCATCGAAATAAAGAATCATCATACATATAAGATTATTTACTATATCATTCCTTAACTATTAATTCTATTATATGTAGTTTCAATTGACAAATAACTCAATGTGGTATGTATTAACGTGCGAAGTAAGTTCTTGCATCTTGCAGTATTATGCGATAATATTTTGATGTACTAGTCATTGCATTATGGAGAATTATAAAATTATATTTGTGTGAAGCTGTAATTATAAGTTATATTATTGTAATTATAAGTAAACTGTGCTTTTATTATCACATTTAGTTAATTTAAACATTGAATGCATGCAGTGATGTTATTACTAACTAAATTCTCGCTCAATTCTTAATTATCGAGACTTATTTTAATACTGAAATACTTATCTTCAGAATAACTCTCTGACTGAAAAAATATGATATGATTTGTACCAGTCATCTTGAATACAAAAAAGAAGAAGAATAGGGGTATGTACCCCATTTATAGAAAATTCATGCCAGTTTTTTTTTATCATATTAGTATTAATTAAAAAGTATTGCTACACGAATGTCATGTTCTTAAAGTCAAGATATGTTATTAAACAATTCCTGCCTCCTGTTACGGTGTTTACGAATATCGATGTTCAACCTAGCTTTTATTAAATATTCCAATCTTGTCTTGAATGCTGTTATACTATGGTAAGTAATTTAAAATAATTAAAATATATAATTAATTGAATGATAACACATGACATAAGATGTATTTTTGGAACTTGAAACAAATATGAGTTTATTTAAATATAAAAGCAAAAACGTTTTCGATGTGAAACTTATTTTTTTTTTACTACATTGGATCACCAGAAAACAAAAAAAAATGGAAATATGAAAATATCGAAATTTGAGAATTTATTATTATTTACAAATTTTCAAATATTAAAATTTATAGGTGTGATAAATTTACAAATTCATACACCCGTAAGTGTAGAGACGTACAAATTTCCAATTTTCACTTACGAAGTACCGTAATTACCGCATTATAACAATTACCAGTTTGATAATTTCAAAATTCAATTTTTAATTTCGAAATGTTAGAATGTAGAGTTTAAACGTTTTCAAATATTTTCCTTATCTGTTTAAATTTAGAATTTGGGAAACATGAAAGTCTGAAACTTAAAATTTCATGGATTTAGAAATATACAAACTTTGAAGTTTAATAGTTCTGAACTCGTTAACACTATTTCTACCAAGAGGTGTCGAAAGACACCTTTCAAATTACAACTTAAAATTATTCTCTATGTCGAATCAATTTCTACAAATAAGTTTTTGACTTTTCATACAATAGTTGTTAAATAAATTCAGCGATATCATTTTCCTCCAGCTCATCGTGAATCTAAAAATGCGTATTCAAACGAAAATGCGTCAAAAGACACCTTTTGATTGAAATAGGTATACACAAAATCGTGGTAGAAATGGTGTTAAATTTGGCGACATCGAATCGTCGCAATTTGGTAATTTAAGAATTGAAAAATTACAAATTCATGGAATTTGATGATTTTAGAATTCAGAACATCCGCTTTATCGGAAAATGTTTATTCGCCGAAATTAAAGAGCTCTATCCGCATTTAGATTATCTGGTTGTATTTACTATATCAATACCATTGCACGATATCCACACAAATCCGTTCATATTATCGTCGCACTGATTCAACTCGGTCGTTTGTTTAACTCGACAGTTTAGAAATATGGCAAGTGTGCAATTTCACGCGGTTTTCCAATTGACACGTCACCTCGTGGAAGATTGCAACGCGGCCATCCGCGTAAATAGAAGTCACTGCCAATGTCAAAGTCATTTCCCGTTCTCTGTGTTTCCGTTGCACACGTTCAATTTCAACCAGCTAGTGGCCTTGCCTTTCACTCTTCTCTTCTTTTTTTTTCGTACAATGCCTACGTTAAGTCCCGCTAAGTTCCATTCACGTTGAAGGCAGCAGGTGCGGGCAGGTAGACGAACTATTACATTCGTGTGTGTACACGCACTGTGTGGTAATGACTCCGTTCACTTTCGAAGCTGCTGTTTGGCATTAACCCGAATACGTTGGCATTTTCTTCCTCACCTTGGTTGATACACGATCCAAATAGTTATTTTTCCTACTAGATTTTCTATAGTAGAAAAGTTGTACAACTATAAAATTCAAATTTGTCGATATGGATTTATAAAATGATGTCGGGTGATATTACTGTCACGAAGTTCACTGTCATGTTTGATCAACTTTAGGATTTTAGGATTTCTGAGGTTCCGAATTTCGAAATTGCTGAACTTCTTATGGGCCTTTAACATTCGGAACTTTTTAGGATATTAGAACATTGGGATTTTTATACTTTGGAACATTCAACATTTATAGGGACTTTGAAATTGTGGAGTATTAGATTTTTAGAATTTTTTCAATTTTCGGATTCTGAAATTTTTTAGTATTTCCGGCTATGTCATCTTGAAATGTTTGAGTTATTGAATTTTAGAATTCTTTAATTTTTAAGTATTGTCTCAAGTTTCGAAATTTTAGAATTTGGAAATTCTACGATTTTGAAATTCCGGAATTTCGATATCGTTGAGTTTTGGTATATTCTGGGATTTTTAAGTTTTGGGATTGTGAAATGTTTTAATTATAAAGTTTTGGAATCGTAAATTTTTTGAATTTTTTATTTGTGGGATTTTCGAGTTTGGAATTTTTGTCTTTTGGAATTATTTTATTTTGGAATATTAGAATTTTGGAATTTGGAGTTGTGGTATCTGTTTACATTAGAAAATTTGAATTTTTAGAAGTTAAAAATTTTGGGCCTTTGATGTTTTGCAATTTTAGAAGTTTGAAAATTTAGAACTTTGCCACTTTAGCATTTTGGAATTATATTTTAATTTCAATAACAGTAATTTTAGTCATAAAATATTTTTTAGTATTTTTAATTTATGTCGAACATGACTGTACAATAATGTCTGTAAACAATATGGTATTCTAAATTACTAATTCTCGAATACATTATTAAAGAGTAAAAATAATGTTGCAATCAAATAAGTTGCAAATACAGTCATACTCTTACATTCAACTAAATTTTTGGTAACTTTTAAGTCGTTTTTAAGAAAAGTTGCAGTAACATCTTGTATCTCTTGAAAGAATAGTGAAGTTTATTTCTTTTATTATAGCACTTTTATGATAAGTACAAAAAACGATGAAAAGTAAGTGCTTCTAATTTTTGATCAGAAGTTGGAGATTTCACATTTTCGTTAACCATATGATGCCCCAAATGGCTCTGTGGCAAAGTGTTGTTAGAAATGGTTAAAGCGGCGAATATCCGAGAAAGGAATCATGACACCGGATGTCATTTTTAAGTCACACGACAGATGGTTTTCAGGGTTCTGAAACGTAAGGAACTGGTGCATATCTAGAAGTCGTTTCGTCCCGGAGGCGGACCGTATGTCGACCATGGAATTTCTGGTTTTCTTTTTCTATATCCCTCTTAACGAGATACATTGCCTGTTCCTCTGACGAAATGTTGATGGAACATATGTGGAAATTCGATTTCCGTCGCTTTTAAAATGTATGAACAGATTTCTGGTATTACCAACGTTTTGGTACGCGATGTTGAGAATATTCCAATGGGACGATGAAATGATTCAATTTGAAATTAAATGCAGACATATTTCGCAGTATTTCAAGGACTACTTACAATATTTCGATATTGTTCCCAATATTTATCGTGAAAGAAATTAATGAAATTGCGTATTTTGGCGGAATCGCTCAGTATTGTAGAAAATTTATTATATCTGGATTAATTAAGAATTAACATATTTAACGAGATGTACGTTTGTTTGCAATTTTGATAAACGGATTTGTATTCGTAATTTCGCATTTATATTGTATGAGATTATTTTGTATTTTATTAAAAGCAGAGCTTTCGAGAGATTTTGCGATATAGGAATCTGGAAATAAAAATGTATTGTGCTATCAGAATCTAAGAACATGTTTAAGAACATTGATTTAAGTACATATACACAATCTAGACATATAAACATTTGAAGATATAGTAATCTAGATATATAGAAATCAGGCGATGGAGGAATATGTAAACATTCAAATTTCCGAACATAGGGATATTGGAATACAAAGATTTTGGAGTATAGGATGTTGGCAGCGTGAGTTTTGAAAGTGCAAGTTTTGAAATATAGAAGTATGGCAATATTAGAATTTCTGAATATAGATAGTGCGGAGTATACAAGTTCAAAAGCTATATAGGAATTCCAAAATATGTATAATAAACTTATAATGTAAAAAAAATATAGGAATCAACGGTTGTAATAATCCAGAAATATTATAATTTGAAGATATAGGAATATGGGATATAAAGAGATCAAAATACGTACAGATCTAGGAATATCGGAATCTTGGTATTTATAAATACGTATACATATGTACCCAATATATATATTATAGTACCCAACTAACAAATCATAATATGCAACCGATTAGTTTCTTATAAATAAATGACAGTTATAATTTAGACATACGAAATTTCAGAAAAATATTGTTTCCTATATTAACCTCTGGATTTATGACACAGGCCCGCGTTCTCGAAACACAGTACTGTTCAAACGTGACAATGCTAAATCGTATTTGTTCTCATAACTTCTGAATTAAATACTAATTGCAACTTGTACAGTTATAAATCACTAAGTCCAAAATATACATATCATTTCAACTCTCCTATTACGTAATTGTCGCAAAAATCATAAGCTAGGAGATCAAAAATACATGTACGTACATATGTACAGGGCGTCGCCCAGGAATTGACGCGTGAGAAGGTTGAAATGAAACAAAAGAAGTATGCCTATACTCATCGTGAATCCTCCGAACTTGATGCCGAGGATCGCCAACTGCCGATTGTTTATATTCTTTGAGTTAACTGGTATACATGACCATGCAAACCAATAAGATCTTACCACTGAAAATACGAGTGAGTCGATACGCCAACTCCTTGGTTGTAGATAGTATATGGATTCCGATTCCTGTTTCTGTTAACTTCCATCTGGGTTATGTGGACTACGAATGTGAAATACTGCAACCTCTAAGGATCACGAGATTCTTAACGCGTTAACCTTGACAATATTGAAATACGTATGTCAAAGGACTCTTATCGTTGGTGTTCCAGATTTATAACGCGGCGTCAAAAGCGTTCGTTGCGTCCCGTGTACATACTTTTCTCTGTCTGTCCTTGTCGGGTTTGAAGGAAATATGGGTGAGATTCAAAATTAAGGCAAATATTTTCGCAAGGAAGTAACGAAAATCCCGTAAGATACAGCCTTCGGTCGCAGCAAATCGAGAGTAGTCGAAGGGCGACTTGAGTTGAACGGACGCTGTAAGGTTGTTTCTCTCTGTTATCTATGATGCTCCTTGTTTCTTCCTACGCCTTCACCGGATATTTTTAACAAGCGATCCGTGCTGAGACGAAACAATGCGCATCCAGCTGCATTACGATGCCCTTGTACTTGTACCGTATAGGTAAACATGGCTACACACTAGGTATAGGTGCATGATGTGTAGGTAGAAGATTCCTTTGGTAGATTTTTCGGAATTTTGCTTATAAATCGGTAAATTCTAATACATAGATATTCTCAAATATGAAGATCTACCATTTTCCAAGTCTTCAAATTTGAATTGTTAGTAGTTCTAAGTTTCATGCTGACAAATTAGGAAATTTTTTGAGATTTCGTATTTTTTATCTTGTTTCCATAGCCAGAATATTTTCATATCCACAAATTCCTACAGTCGTTTTCTACATTTAAGAAATGGACAGGAGATTACAATCATATAATTGTTGTAAGGAATACACTCTATTAAAGAATATTAGAATGCAATATAATGAACATCTAACGACAGTATTTTACAAAACCTATGGTTAAACGGTGGATAAAAGAAAACGTACATATATGTGTATAGGGTGTTACCTCTGCTGCGTTGTACGATTCTTCATAAACTTGCAATATTTAACAAAAAAGAGTTTAGAACAAGAGTTTTGGATTGTGCAGGGTACAATAGACATTGGTAAAAAAATGTTAAACACAATTTTCTTGAAAAAATTGAGCTCACTTAAGGTTTTACAAATTTTTAACAATTTTCATTTTACCATACTATAGAGCCCACCAAGACAAATTCAAAACACATATTACATGGCATTTTTATTAACATATTAATCGTAGTGACAATGTCAGGAGTAAGTACACTTAAAAACATATCAATTATTTAATTTCGAGCAGTGTAAGTAATAAGTAAAAATTACCTGTTAATAACATTTGTAAACGAACCATAATATTCATATTTTCGGCTTACAAGGAGAGTGTACGGTCTTGGGGACACGGATTTTGTCCAAACTTTGTAGGATGGTAGATTTAGTTTCCCTGATCATGAATATATATGGTTATGGGGGCCACTACTCAATAATTTTTGAGATATTTACAATTGAAGATGCAACTCAGGCTTAAATTCAGTTCTGTAGCAAGCGTCTATATGTAATGGGTTTAGCGTAGCTGCAACGGCTCGGTGTTCTTCGTCGTGAGGGAGCCAGGTTCGAGACCGGCAAGGTTGAATAATTTTTTTTTTTACATATAAAGATACATAATGACCTAGCCCTACGTGGGAGTTAATTTCATAAATATTTTATTTATTGTTTCCTTTTATAATTTATTGTTTCCAGGCACGATTAACCGGCATTTAAAGGGCTTTTCTCTTGTTTTTCTCGCGACATGCATACATTATTTTGTAATAAATATTAATAAAACTCTTGTAAGGTTTCTAATCATTAAAGATATTTCATTTCCAATTTATTTAAATTCCATTATGTATCTTTATATGTAAAAAAAAACATAAAAAAAAAAAAATTCGTCCTTGCCGGTCTCGAACCTGGCTCTCTCACGACGAAGAACACCGAGCCGTTGCATCTACACTAAACCCATTACATGTAGACGCTTGCTACAGAACTGAATTTAAGGGAGAGTTGCATCTTCAATTGCAAATATCTCAAAAATTATTGAGTAGTGGCCCCCATAACCATATATATTCATGATCAGGGAAACTAAATCTACCATCCTACAAAGTTTGGACAAAATCCGTATTCCCAAGACCGTGCACTCTCCTTGTTAGCCTGCAATATACTAAAACGTTAATTGACAAAAGCTTTTCACAATGAAACGTTGCAGTTCCAGTAAAAATACATCTGAACATTAATTTTTAGAGAATATGAAGGGACTTTTTCAGAATATAAGGACATGAAATTTGAAGTTTTAATATCATGTCGCTAATTCAGAGTATCGAGGATTAATATAATTTGCGAATGTTCCAAAAGCGTACTGATGCTTTTGTACCATGGATAACAAAAGCAGAAAAAGGTAGATACAGTATTTCGTGTTTAAAATCTGAATGCACTGTAAATATGTTAATTATAACTCCGCAAATAATACCTCCGACCGCTGTAATGAAATATTAAAATTTGGAATTAATATTTACCTAAAATGGTTATTTCTATACTTATTGAATCTCAAGCAAAAATAATTTCATTATCCACTTGTTCTTCAATTTTATATAACGAAGATAAATTACGATATTACTATCGCAAATTACCTGCATAAAAAAACCGTTACCAGAGTATGGCTTTTTGGTCATAATTTTAAATGAATTCAACCTTTTTGTTTAATTAATATCAGATATTATAGATAATGAAAAAAAGAATACAAACACCAACTTTTTTCTGGTAATTTCCGTCTTTGCTCGAAACTATTATTACATTTATTCTGTAAAATATGAGAATAATGGAATTTATTCTGTCAAAGATATTTTAAAATCATTGAAAAGAAACAGAAGCATAAGATCTTAAACAAGGTAGGTAAAGAAAAAATGAATCAATATATATTTCATGTACAGGCGTTATATTTATGACAACGAACCATATTGGGATTATGAAATATAGTACAATAGGAATATAATTGTAAATAGAGTCAAGTTATTTAAACTGAATATTATGTTATATAACTAGTTTATTTTATGTACATCTATATACACATAAAAAGTAATTAAAGGTATTATACAAACATTAATATCAAGAAAATTCGACAAAAAAAGATACGTAAATGAATGTGTTTTACGATAACTAAGAACTTAAAGAGATCGTAGACGATTATTTACTTGAATTTTTTAATAACTAGGGTTCTTTGTGACTCCACAATTATTGGAATAATTAAGTTAGAAATATGAAAGGTACTTCATGCTCTATGACCCAATAATGACCGAATATTGGTATAAAAATAAACAGAAGTAAATATAAAAAACATTGGGTGATAATAACTATTAATATATGTTATCTTATTAGTATTTAATGATATATTGATAATACCATTGAAGATTATGGAAGTGATCGAGATACAGTGCATATTTTTATCATACAGGTTTATTCATGCTTCTCTAAAAATTTAAATCTTTCGTAATTTACATCCAGTCAGGTTTTTGTTATAAGTTCTAACAATAATAATTGCATTCGCGCGATAAAATTTAATATTGTATTCTACTACAGCCACTCTCAGTTGCCTTATCGACATGATCTGTGTCCTAACAATACTGTCGATACATCAGTTTATTGATAAGGTTATCGATACCAGCATCTCTATTTCAGAACGCTCTAATATTGATCGCTCTAATATTGATCACTCTAATAATAAACTTTTTATGGTACTTTCAGGTAACCTCAACAAAAATCAAATATAAGAGAGGTGGTTTACTGCATAAAGAAACCTTAATAAAGAAAGAGTTCGCTATTATCGATCAGCTAGTTGCTTGATTAGTAACATTATCTTTTTTATCACGCTACTGTAATAAACGTTTACGCGAATTTCCCTAACAAATAATCCACGTAACCGTGATAGTCTATTTTTAAAAGCAATCCATTTATATTTTAATTTTGAATAAAACTGCATATTTATCTTTATTCAAAAGTGAAGTAAATAAATTCTTGACAATATTCTGCTATGGTTGCATAAAACTAAACTATTCGGAAGACATTTAAAATTTTCACGTACCATTATCTTTTTTATATATTGTATGTTAATAGTATCTTTTGTATAAAATATTGTAAAAGATCAGTCCATGTCAAAATCAAACAAAAAGGTTTATTAAGACAGAAAGATAAAAGTGACCTTGAAATATCGAAGATTTCTTTACTTAAGAGAAAAATATTACTACTACATTGTACTTGATAGCATGTGACTGCTATACATAAATATTTTATTAGCAACTTTTTTGTTATTAACAACTAATGGAGATCATTATATTGATCAATTTATATACGTGATTCGCCGTATATGTTTAATATGGAAGAACGGTTAAAACTATGACTCTCTACAATTTATACATTCCATTTTACTTTATCATATACACCACACGTTTCGAATATTTGAATATTCATTTGCACTTTGTGGAAATGAATATAATCGACTGGCGGCATGAAATGGAAGAAATGATGAGCATTGCTGAATGATTTGCTGAATGAATGAAGCGAGGTGCAAATTTATGATGAGAGTTGATGGATGGGATAAAGAAAACAATGAAATATTAGTTTATAACTAAAAGTAAAAACAATAAAAGTCTGAGGAAAAGATCTCGTTTAATTATAGCGTTGAGGTGAAGGGGAATAAATTGCTAACGAAGATTAACAATAACAAAATAGTTTATTCACTCGTAAAAATTCGTGTCGGGGAAATCGATAATTCGTAGCTCTGTTCGAGTCGAGGTCGAGTTTTTGAATGCCCTTTTTTCGTTGCCTCTTGAGCCTACCCCCGCAAACCGGGGGAAAACTCAAGGGGAGAAATTGCGAGGCGAAGTCGTCGAAAAAGGGCCTCGTATGGTCGGCGAAAGTTTTATTGTTTTCGGTACCTGGAGAATGTCCGGGCCCCGAAAACATCGATTGTAGCGAGGGAAAATTTTCCGCTGCTCGCTACAGCGTCAAATAGGTCCCATAGTTAAAATACTTTAAGTAAATCGTTTTATACGAGACGTCATGACCTCTGAAGCACCTATTTTATTCAAACTTTTTATAATTATAGAGCATATTAAAAGTAATTTTCCAAAACCACAGCACGCAACACTAACAAATAAGGAAGACACTTATGTTTAAAGTAAAATTAAATGAGTCGAAGTTTGAAATTTTTCAACACCCAGGTTATATATCAGATATCTCGTCAACTAACTTTCATTGTTTTAAACATTTAGGACTGTTTCCACTAGCTATACGATGTGAAAATGAAGAGAGTCTGAAAAATTCAATATCAGAGTTTATTGGCTCCAAAGATCAGAATTTCCTTAATACAATCATTTATATATTACAATCTCGTTGGGAAAAGTGTATTTAAGCAAATGGATCATATTTTAATTAAATAAATAGCTTTTGAAACAAGATATGCAGTTTTATATATTCACTTACAAATCCGACATTTCATATGCACCAACTTAATAGTTCTTTAAATGTACTTTCTACCTATACAACCTTTTTTACAGAAAACATTTATTTGCATTTAGATATCGCGCCCACGCTCTTCTGGAATAGACTGTAACTCAATTTCATGAACCCATAGAATCACCATGAAGTGTCCAATATTCAGAATGGTCGTTACAGAGTAACCTATTTCCTTTGATCACTGATACTTTGGTTTTCCGCGCCAGCATAGAATAAACCATGTACGCAGCGTATACCGTCATGATTCGTCTCTAGGAAATACGTATCAATAGGCGAAGTATCGGATCCATTGATCTATCGGGCATTCGAATTCAGTGGATCCATGAGTCATAAATGTTGGAAGCATCCACGCCGTGGATGTTCAGATGGGTATGATAGCGAAACGTTTCAGCAAAACCGGAACAATACGTCCCGTAGGCGCCTTAGGGTAGCCGAAGAAGCAACGATCGTATTCCGCGTAAAATATGAAAACCCATAAAGATCAGCTTCGTGTGCCGCGTTAGCGAAAAAGCGTCCGGGAATTTTCCAAGTGGTGTCTCCTCTTTTCTTTCCCTTTTTTTTCTCTCCTGATTTTTCTTCTCTTCCTATCTGCTATGAGTACGTGCGAATGTATGCATGCGCACGCATACATATACACAGTGAATGAAGCAGGCAGACTCGTCGAATTCGTTTCTTTATTTCGCTCGGTCAAGCGTTTCTGCTGGCGCCAACTTTTGCCGCGTCCTTTCCTCGTTGTCGCCGCGTGTCTCCGTTGCCTCGAGGGATTCCACTTGTAGCAAAGTGAAACCACGTGGATTATTCCATTTTCTATAGTAAAGTATACGCGATTTTTTGAGTCCAAATTATCGCTTATACGGTGAAGTTCCTATATTGATTGAAAGTCGCTAAACGTAGAAAGTGATAACTAGCGAAAGGGACATCCGAACAACCGATGGTAAACAAACGCTATGCATATAACACGTCACACAATATGTCTCCGGTCTGGCAAATAAATGACCACGCTGTTGTCAAACCGATACAATTCATCGATAGTACCAAACTTCAGACGGTACGTGTCAAAATTTCATAACATTCTGAGAATTAGTTTAGAAGTTACAAACGTTTTAGTGATGCCAGTTTCGTAATTTTCAAAGCATTGGATAAAAAAGAGTTCCGGGTGTTGATTAAACACTGTTTTTTGATGGGAATAAATACTGTTCAAGCCAAATAATGGCTTGATAAGTGTTATGGAATCTCTGTACCAGAGAATTCCATGATTATAGACTGGTATACCGAATTTAAACGCGGTGGTACAAACACCGATGACGCTGAACTTTCTGGTCACCCAAAAATCGGTAGTTGCCTCAGAAAACGTAAAAAAATCCATAAAATAGTTTTAGAAAACCGCAAAATGAAGTTGTGTGAGATAGCTGATACTTTACAGATATCAGAAGGTAGTGTATTCACAATTTTACACGAAAATTTAAGCATGCCTAAGTTGTTATCAAAGTGGGTGCCGCGTTTGCTCACACCAGACCAAAAGAAAAAAGTGCTGTTTCGCTGAGACAATGAGTGAAACGATCGAGAAATTGAACGAATTACGTTTCGAATTGCTTCCTCATCCACTGTACCTTCCAGATCTGGCCCCTAGCGATTACTGGCTTTTTGCAGTTCTCAAAAAGATGATGCAGAGAAAGAAATTCGACTCGAATGAAGATGCGATTGCCGAAACTGAGGCCTATTTTGAGAGTAAAGATAAATCGTTTTACAAAAGAGGCATAAACAAGTTAGAAGAGCGTTGGAATGAATGCGTCACTCTTGGAGAAGAGTATGTTAATGAGTAAAGTGAAATTAAAAAAAAAAGAATTTATTTTTCTTAGTTAGACCGGGGACTTATTAAGTAATGTGTTATGTACTGCGGTAGTTTATGCGGAATAATCCTGTTACAAGAATAAAACTTATTTATTTTGTACTTGTCTGTTATGAAAATTACGCCTATGACATTTTCTATATTAAAATACGACCAATCATAACATAATTCAGAATTACAGAACACAACAAATGTATCGTTAAAGGTTTATGAAAGGACATACGCATTTATAAATAAGGAAATGCAGAGATCTGTGGATATAGGTGCCTAGGGATGTAGGATCTACAAAATACGTATATGTACGATGCAACACATATACTCATTCTATTTTTGTAAAATAAATCGCACTATGAAATCTAAAATTGCATTGCAAAGCGTGTCTAACTTTAGATAATGTACTTATGGTGTACGTTTGATGGATCTAGATTGCGATTGATGCAGGCAGATTAATAATCAAAAACTAAAATATACTTCGATTATCTGCCTTAGTTATAAGTAGTTGGTATGGGGACAAGGTACCACATGCGAATTCGAATGTGTATTTAAAATTTAAAGCATTCATTGTAAACATATATGTAGAGCAAAAATGAGATGCAAAGATTTTTAAGTGGTTCCAAACGATTAAACGTGTTTGAAACTGTACTATTGATTTTACACAAACTGATGTCAATGACGACAAAAGTATCGTCGTTATTGATAAGTTATAGAGTGTCAAACGTCGTTGTAGTAAATTCTATGTGTCAAAAATGATGAAAAATGATACAAAAAGAATTTCAAACCAATAGATCCAAAATTGCCACGCTTAGAATGGTGCAGATAAGTATTAGGTTGGTGCAAAAATAATTGCGGTTTTCGCAACCAGAGACTTCAGCGATTAATATAAAATAAATTGTTTTGAATCTACGTTCATATGCTATACCATTTTAAAGCGTGAAGTTTACTCTGTCAATATATGTTTATCACTTATTTTTGTTTGTTGACATTTTATCATATTTGGTTAGAAAAGACAAAATGGAAAAATTACAAATTCGTGCGATATTGTTGTACGAGTATAAACTTGGACGTAAAGCTGCAGAAACTGCTCGCAACATTAACAGAGCCTTTGGCCAGGGAACTGTGACTAAGCGTACAGCACAACATTGGCTCCAAAAATTTCGTAGTGGTAATGAAAGGCTTGATAACGAAGAGGGTCGCGGACGTCCCTGTGTGATCGACAATGATGAGTTAAAGACAATTATCAACACAGATCTCCGTAAAACGTCTCGAGATATTGTAGAGGTACTAAATATAGATCACTCAACAATTGTTCGTCACTTATTCCGAATTGGCAAATGTAAAAAACTCGATAAATGGGTACAGCACGAACTAAACGAAAATCAAAGATTTTGTCGGTTTGAAATTTGCTCAGCTCTGCTTTTAAGAAACACAAACGACCCATTTCTTGATCGAATCATATCGTGCTACAAAACATGGATCTTATACGATAATCGACGGTCATCTGCTCAGTGGTTAGACAAAGATGAAAAGTCAAAACATTTTCCAAAACCAAACCTTCATCAAAAAAAGATTATGGTCTCTGTGTGGTGGTCCAGAATTGGGATTGTCCATTACAATTTTCTCTAACCTGGCGAAACGATCACAGTAATGAAGTATTGTGTGGAAATCCAAAAAATGCATAACAATTTGAAAGATTTATGCCCAATACTGATCAACCGAAAGGGACCTATTCTATTGCATGACAACGCTCGACCGCACGTCTCACAAATAACCGTTAAAAAGATTAATAAATCATGATACTAAACTTTGGCTCATCCACCACACTCACCAGACCTTTCACCAACAGATTATCATCATCTATTCAAACATCTCGACACGTTTCGCGTGAGAAAAAATTCAAAACTCACACAGAAGCGGAGAAAGCATTTGAAGAATTTGTCGGCTCTAGGATACCAGAACTCTATAATAATGGAATAAACAAACTTGTATTACGTAGGCAGAAGTATATAGAATCCCATGATACCTATTTTGATTAAAAAACATTATTCTAACCTAATATATTGCTTTACAGTTTACATTTCAAAACCGCAATTATTTTTGCACCAACCTAATAAATAAACAAATGCTGATCGAGTCCTTCCAGGGACCTTACTACATCTGACAAATAGACTATCCAGATACAAGTTGATCCAGGAGGATAACTTTTCGTGAAGCTGAATAGTCATCGGTGTGACAGTCATGGCTAACGGACACTACTCCATGAATACGCTTTCCTTGTGCAATCTCAACTGATGGGATGTATGTATCACTGGTATACGCATGATAGCTTGCAATGTGTATCGATCTTAGGCTCATCGAATGTCGTGGTGATAGGTTGGTTAGCTAGTGTATATCGAGATCAACAGCTTTGTGCGTTTCAGCAGGTCACGGCATTCAATTATGCGCAATACGATATTCTGCTTGATTACGTATTTAAGTTTAATTGATTTCAAATAATGTTTAGACTTGAAAACATTGAAGATGAACATACAAGTTATGATCGTAAAAATACAAATTTTGTTATGGCTGAACTTTGGTAATTTTTGTAATTGACTTTAACCTGCTATTAAAATGCGCTACGCGTGTATGGTAAGTTGGCGCGGGAAACAAAAGATACATCGCTTCTGACTGCTAATTCTTCAGACGTGTTTAGCATTGTAATTAACGAATAACTTAATATGACATTGCATAGATTATTAGATAATTCCAATAATAATTTATTAAATAATTTTAATAGATAATTCTATTATAGCTATTGTATAATTATTCTTAGATAATCTTAGTAATTGTCATTATTAAATAATGCTTGTTGATTCTAACAACAATTAATATTAGTGTCTGTAGAGGAAATGCAAAGTTAGAAGTTTAATTAATTTTGACTTAGTAACCAGCACGTTTATTATGCTGCTACGATAATTAACATAACGCAGTGCAAACCATTTTATTGATCTGTTGCCAGAAAACGAGGAAAGCAAAGTAATTTTTCAGATGTACGAATGACTGATACCTTGTTTAAACTTTGAAGAGTAGTTTTATTGATTTATTAAACAGATTTTGAAGTTTCAGTGTAATGAATAATGATTTCAGAAAGTTTTTCGAGTATTCATATTGATTCAACAATCTGAAGTTATTGTAAACTGCGTACTTTCTACAGAGTTAAAGTGCTTTATGCTACGTATTAATTAAAGAATTCGTTGCTGCGTTAGCATTATTATTGTCACAGAATAAATTCTTTTGAATACCTTGTGAAGTCACATTGATGTTTTAAACTGAAATTTTGTAATTCTTGAATTTTCAAAATTTTTTATTTTCATGTTTTTTCCAATTTCCGCATCATCAATTTTGATACTTCCAATTCTTTAAATTTCTTTGGAATTTTTATATTCCTAAATTTCTTATATTCTTTACTTTTTTCAAGCTTCCGAGTCCCCATGTTCTCAGTTCTTCATTTCTTCAATTCCACAATTTCTTGATTCTTTAATGTTTCAATCCTTCAGTTCATCAATTCCTCAACTTTTTAATTCCTTAATTTTTCAAATTGTCCGTCATCCAAGTGCCCAAATTTCCAAATTCCCGTTTTTCAATTTTTCAAATTCCATATTTCAGAACTTCCATAAATCTTCTGACGGAGCCACAGCAACGTGTAGTGGAGTACAGCTAGTGAACATAATTATAGGTAATTTTAATTAAAATATAAAAAATGCGATTAAATAGGATGTAAAAGTAATGTAACGTCGTTAGTATGTCGTGTACAGGTCTGTCTCTTTCCGAAATCAATGCCAGTTTGTCTCGCATTCTCACCATCAATGCATATTTGTCCAGAGAAATACTCGCCGCTCTTGGACCTGGTTTTCGTCAGTTTCTTTCTCCCTCGAAATCTTTTTTCTACCCTTAGAAATAGACTTAACCCTAAGGCCTAAACTACGATATAATACATTACTCGAGATGTAAACATTATAAATCAAGACACACTTTTTTGTATCAACGAACGTTTAATTCCAACTTCATGAATACTCAGCGATAAGTCACGATGAGCTTCTCTAACACTAGGTTTACGGAACCCGTCAAAATGACGGATCTTAGATTTGTATTTTCATTTACGAGGATTATTAAAAAGCTAATATCAAAATATATGTTAACCCTCGTCGAGATAAAAAATCTTTCTATAAACGGGTTTGTCTATTATTCATTATTTACTTATTTTTGTAGTTCATTTTCAATGTAGACATAAGTGGGCATTGAACATCCGTAAATCTAGTGCTAAGCGCGTATATGCGCCCATGGTACTCGAAGGGTTAAGACGAGCCGAAATTGAAATGTGTTTCGTCGTTTCACGAATTTACGAATTTCGCTCCTATGTCGCCGAACTTTACGAGCATCGCGAAATTTTAAACGGCAACTTGGCATCTTAGTTTTGCTTTCCGACTAGAGATGCTGGTGAAAGATTAATCATTGACCTAGTGGGAGGAGGTCGCGAACTGCCAAGATCGTTGTGTAATCATAAGTGGGTTCAGGTTATTAAATTTTTAGCCATAATTGCTTTGGATCTCATTAGCGTCTGTAGTGAGAATACTAATGAGGAGCACGAGTGGCCTTTGTACACCAATTATAAGATAATGTTGAAACAGTGTATCTGGATTTAGAGTGGAAATTCTTGGCAACTATGGTGATGGAATATCTGAAAATCACATCAGGTTTTCATTCTTTGGATATTATATTACGTATAATTTTTGCATTGTGCAATATGTCTCTCAATTTACGGCGTAATGTTTCCGACATATTCTACGTGTTGAAATAACAAACAAAAAAATGTACAAACATAGATGTTTTTAAAATGTGTTAAAAAATCACAGTGATAACACGAAATGAAGGCAATAGTTATAAATTCACAGTCATTGCGACGTAATGTAGACACGAATGAGCAATATTTACTTGTTCACTTTATTCATGCAGGAAGCAATTAATACTCGATGTCGAACTGTCCATGATTTTTGGAAGTACGAATTGAAATAAAATTTATTAGTTTGCGAATTCGTGAATAATTGCGAAATTTCGGTATTAAGTCCACGAACTTACTAATTGGACTGATATACCGTAACCACAGAGTAAGCATAGTAAGCATAGTTCATATAAACAGAATAAACCTGAATGTTGTTGATTTGTTTCTGTATCGTGCCAAATTAATCGTGAGTTTGTTGGTGTTCTTTGTCAGAGGTCCCGCCCAGATGTTTCTAAATCATTTTCTTTATCACGGCATTTCTTTTTTCTTGCCTTTAACCTTGGAGTCCTTTCTTGTCACCAATTCTAGAGCGTTCAAGGGCCATAAATTCCCACTTCTAAAAACCCACTTCCCTATGGTATTCTACCCAATCCCCGTTTTCTCTTCCTTCACCCTTGTTTGTAAAACAATCATACGAAATATTGTAAAAATGTTATTTACGGAATATCTAGCCGCTTGACGAGCAGATTCCTACAAGTACTCTAACATACTGGTCTTATTTTGTTTGTTAAACCTAGAGTAGGTGTAATTATGTTTCAATAAATTAATTATTTAAAGAATTAACTATACCACCACCAAAACTGTTGATATTTAATAATACAATCCGTTTTAAACAAAATTTAAAAAAAATACCGGACATTTAACAATTTTGTAGTTCCTGTCATTTAAAGTTTCAATATCATGTTATATCTTCACGTTCTTATCTACTACAATTTTACTATTTTAATCCTTGTTTTTACAGTATCGGATATTAAGCACATTTTTGCATCTATTTCATTGCGTATCATAATATTAGGGTGTGCCATAAGTTTTATCCTTTTTTGACACGAAATGAATACATCACATTTATTGTTCTTATATCATATCAAAAAAGGAAGAAACTTATGGGACACCTTAATATCTTACATATGAATGGAGCACACCTCGTGTCATTATTATTTATTTTAATTTAGAAGTACTTGCAATTAGTAATACAGCCATTTTATCGCGCAGCATCGAAAACTCGGAAAATTTACATTATTATTGTATCGCCATTGCCATTATGCATATTTAAGTTACAGTTATTTAAATATGTTAACAGCAGGAAAATCGTACAGAAGTAATCCTTTGATAATAGACAATCTTTGATTCGCTGCTTCGGATAATATATGGATCAAATAATAAAAATTCGCGTTTGAAAAAGCGGACTCCAGAATAAAATTCTACTACCATTTCATGTTGCAGTTTATACAAGTGTTAATTGAGCAGTCTTTTCAATAATAACTTATGAGCAGTCAATTCAGTTAGTCGAATATCGAGAAGAATATTTAGCCCTTACTAAAAAATCACGAGGTATGTGAAAACTATTTTGACACTACATAAATAATTCAAAAATACTTCTATAAGAATTCGGATCTATAATAAATAATTCAATAATACTTCTTAAATAATAATTCAATTTCTCATTGAATTAATATTTTGTTAAATAAGACAATAGTGTAAAATAATTTTATACTGATTCATGAAATTAAGATAAATTTGAAGAATTTATAACAACATTTTATGAACGAGTACGTGTTGAATTTTTATATGAAATAGAATTCTATGAATGGTCTAGAATGCCTCCTAATAATTAAAATGTGATTTTGTGTATTATTTGGTAGCTTCTCGTTCAACATTTAAAACTGATGTATTAATAGCAAAATAATAATTCTGTATCATTTTGTATTTACAAAAAGGATAATCAGTTAATTTGTGCTTTACAAAATTTACTTACAATGAAATGATACTGTTTGAAAGAAACATGAAAAACAGACTAATATCATCATTATTCTTGCAAGAATTAGTATAAATATAATAAATGGACTGCGTTTGTAGAGAAAAATGGCGAAACACCTGTTTGTAAATTAGATATTTAATACGTAAAGATACGTAAGGATATGTAAACATAACTTCACAAAACTACTCAGACGCTCATAATTTGAGCATTTACTTCCTGTGCTAAACTGAACGCAAACCATTCACAACGGAAATAAGTAACGGGTCAAACAAGTTCCACCAGAAGAACAAACATCTCGTGCTCACCCATCATATACATATGTAGATATACAAGGTGCCCCAAAAGGAATGTAACACCCGGAGATGGGAGGTAGGTGGGGTCATTCTGAACAACTTTTTCCTTTGCAAAAATGTCGGAGGAGGCTTCATTTTTAAATTATTAAGGAAATACACCAACCAATCAGAGCGCGAGAATCTCGCGCGCTTGGAGGCAGAAGTGTAGGCTCGAGTTACAGTTGGTCGTGGTCGCGATCGAACATACGGCGCGCACGATTCTCGCGTTCTGATTGGTCGCTGTTTTTTCTTAATAATTTAAAAATGAAGCCCCGTACGGCATTTTTGCAAAAAATGAAAAAGTTGTTCAGAATGACGCCATCTACCTCCCATTTCCGGGTGTTACATTCCTTTTGGGGCACCCTGTATATGTACATTAAATCATATGTAGTCGAAAAAGTGCGCCGGGTTGAACGTCTTAATAACACTTTCCAACAGCAATCAATGTTCTAAAATCCGATCGGTCATTATTATAGTGTTTCTTGCGGAGATTACGACTCTACAATCTGCTTTTCGCCAGCGCGTACAGTTTTTGCGAAATTTGATTTTAAGAAAAAACTGCACATTTTTGAAATTCAAACCAATTTCATCAGGTAACTATACAAAATACTACAGTTCTGTTTACACCTAAAGATTCCATAGACTTTCCTGAATGCAATGGTATCTGCTGTTTATGCATTCTGAATATGTAAACATGTTTAAATAATTATTGAACGTGGAGAGACACCGATTTGGTACAAATTTTTGCATATACTTTTCATTTTATCTTGAAAATTAAGGATGTAGTGGAAAATCACAGTGGATTGTCAAATTTAAAAGGCTGCCAAAGAAAGTGGCAACATCGTTGTTTGTATACGTCAATGCCAGAAGCAAATATAGCAACGGGGAAAACGAAGCGAAGACAGTGGTTTTTCGCGTCAGAATCTATTGATGCAAACGGAATTTCAAAATCTTTTATAGTTGCCTCACAAAATTGGTTTAAATTTCGAAAATGTGCTTTTTTCTAAAATCAAATTTCGCACAAATTGTACGCGCTGGAGAAAAACGGTTTGCAGATTCGTAATCAGCACAAGAAACACTATAATAATGACCGATCGGATTTTAGAACGTCCAAAAAAAAGTTTAAATTTGTTGAACAGTGTAATCTTCCGATTCCCGCCGACCTGTTTGGCTCCTGTTGCTGCAAGTCCTCTCGATGCAATTCGTATTCTACTAAAAGCGGGCCGCCTTCCAAAACTTTCCACGTTGTACGCATGGTTTAAGGCATTCGATTGCGTTATGAGGTAAAACGGAGTAAGCGAGAATTATGCATGTGAACGGAAGAAATCGAGCCGTGTGACAAAGTTACGAATTCCATTGAAAGGCTGCCGACGTAAGCCATGGACCGTTCATCCGGTATGCGCTAGGTACACTCGGTTACGTGCTCAGCACCAAGCTGGTTATAATACGAGTCGATGTAAATTATATAAGTGAAACCCGCGATACGCCAACCTCACCGTCTCCTGGAATACCTGCACAATGCGTTGCCGTGATATAATGGGCATACCTTACAACTTCTAGAACACTAGCTAAACTTTCCGGACTGGTTGGGATATTCATGGATGACGATTCCGCACCGAGGAGGTTAAGTTGTTAACCTTTTAACCCTTTTCACTCGAAAGGTGGCTCATACTCACCATTTTGTTTAATGCATCAATTTGGAATAGGTATTTTTTAACAAGACATATAACGTGGTTCATATGATGCTTAAGGGGGGATCCTGCTTTAGGAGCCCTAAAAAAAGCGTTTTTGGTGGAATTTTTTTAGGGTAGAAAGAAAAAAGTAAGCCTTGTCAACCTTTTAGATAATTTTATTACATATTTGAACATGAAAAAGAAATTTTTTTTAAAGAAAAAAATTCAAATGCAGCCGAGTTTTATGCACATTTGTGCAACACCTTGGAATTGTAGTCTCCAATTGGCGGGAAAGATGCAGTTCGTAATTTTCGTTTGAAGTAAAAAACCAAAGAGAATTTTAATTTTCATATATTTTTCCTCTAGATGAACTAAGAAAAACCCAAAAAATTGTAAAATTTTCTCATGTTTGAAAAAAAATGTATTTTTTTTCGACTAAATATGATTTAATGTACATACAGTCGTGGACAAAATTAAGTGGGCAGGTATCATAAATAACAAAAGGTTAATTTAATTTAACTAACAATGCCTATAAATCAAAACTTTATTGCACAATTATATACAATAAATAAATGTTTTTTCCAGTCTACAAAGGCATTTCACATTCTAAATTTAAAATTTATTTAAAACATTGTAACAAAACAAAAAATTGTTTGCATTTCTGCAATGTCCACTTAATTTTGTCCATGACTGTATATATTTGTATGACAAATGTCCTTTCAACCAAGTAAATTGACTCTTTAATCTCCAATAAAAAATATTCTAATAAAATCTAAATACTGGAACCGGGTCGAATTTGCCAAACGACACAATATTTCCGTCTTATTCGCTAGTAACGATTATTTTGCATTCATTTTTTTTACAATCTTCTCATGGAAAGATACAGCTCTTCAAACCATGCAAAGTTTAATTCAACTGTTTCTTTTTTTTGCACAGACACTCGGATCACTTCGCATAGAGAACTTTACGTTTGAAAATATAGTTCAGTCCGTAAGACGTTACAAGTTTTAGAGTCAGCTTCCGTGGCTTCGAATTTTGTCTGTGCCCACTCGAGGCACTTTGTGCTTTCACAAAAATGTAACAAAACGAAATGGCGTAGCGAAGTATAAAACGGTGAAACAGTACGCTGCTCGGCTTCCGTCCATAGCTCGTAGCCTTTTCTAATCCAACGACATTACTTTTGTAAGACGATAGCCTCCATTTCCTCTGTCTCGGAGCAACTGAATATAGGATGGATCGTAACCTCAGACATCGAGTAATTTCACCCTATAACGATCGTCTGTCTATAAGGATGATATACAATACCTGGCACGTTAGCTTTCCCTAGGGGAAAAGATGGAATAGGGGTGGAGACTGTTTCCACTACTTGCCCGGATATACCAGAGTTACTATGCATGGATGTATACCGACGTCTGGATATACAGTGTGTACTAGTTTTGTTTTAATTAACAATGAACCTTTATTAACATATTAATATATTGTCATTTGATATTAACATATGAAAAGAACACTTGAAAAGAGAAGAATGTTATATTGATATAAAATATCAAATATATATTCGGTCTGTACATAAGTATCCTTCGTTTATGTATGTGAGTATTTTGTTATTGGAAATTGGCGTTCTGTTTACTTCTTTTACTAAAATATTCGGGTATGTTTAGTTAATAAAAATGTGTGTTGAAAATGATACTCATATTCGTCAAGATGCTTTGTCATTACGAGAAGGGATGCAAAGCAATGGAGCCAAGGAACTCCAATTTAGGAAGGAAGATGCGAAAGAAAATGTCTGCAATGGTATGCCTGCTCCGAATCAGATGATACCAGCTTGGTGGATAATTCACAAAAGGTCAATTATCGAACTTCGATCATCAAACACTTCACTACACTTTACAAATTTTTCGCTAATTGTTTCATCACTAAAAAGTTCGTTCAGATAGCGAAATAACTATGTTGCTGTCCGTCCTTTTTCCTAATTATAAAGCATGATGTGACGAATATGAATATGATTTCCGGCACATATTTTAACAAACGATGTACAAGAATATTTTGTATCAAATGGTAAACAAAATACACCTCTTCACTAACAAACGACGGGTAGTATGTATCGACCTAATAAAAAGAAGTTATAACATAAATACGAAATGATAATGGATCACTTTAAGAATTAAGCAGCATGGGATAATCACTTTCTCGGTAGCAAGCCTTTAGAATTTGTGCTGGACGCATTCAATATCGTCGATATGAGAGTTATTGTATGTCTAATGGAAATTAGATGGAAATATAGTATTTCCGGAGTATTATTGTTCTCAAAAAATATTACAATTCTGTAAATAAGATCTATCTATTTAAGGCAATATATAACAAAATTTCTGTAATGTGTTGTAATATATAAATTGGAGATTCATCGGAGGCAATGGTAGACTACCATTGTGTAATTATAAATAATGTAACCACTTCTGAGATGAAATGTAACGAGGTGACATCTGGCTAAATTAAGAGATAATCCAAGTAGATTAAGTATATAAGTATAACATAGTATTTTATCTTATATCTGTATCTAGTAAGTTAGATATACAGAACCGTGAAGTGTGTGAGTCGAAATCGTGAATTTATATCAAGTCCGATGAGCACATCGCGAACTACCGATACTATAACACATTCTGAGATCGTCCGAAAATACTAAGAATTCAAATCAGAGGAAAACCTGTGATAAATCATTGATAAATAAAATAAAAAACGAAGGTTCTATGTTTGTATCTTGGATAACGTCAGAGGACATTTCAATTTTCTAAAATTTCAAAGGGAACATAAAGAATGTTGTGTTAAACTGAGAAAAGGCCTTACCTAAATTCCCCCACACTTCCTCTTAACTAACAGTAAAGGAACCCTACGTTGTACTCGAATTTACAAAGGGTCGATTCAATATCCGCGCCTAGTCGGAGTTTCAACGTCGGTAACAGTTTTCTGTTTGATTTGCCGGGTATCGCAAATTTGAACTGGCCGCTATCAATTTGTTTTTCATAAATGTAGGTGGAGATTGGTGTGTTTTGAACTAAACTAGAAGGGCTGTTGAATTCAATCTGGTTTAGTTTGTTTAAGAACAACAGAGATAGGCACCTGATCGTTTCCGTAATGTGTCACGAGATTTTGACTCAGAAAGAGGGATTTTCAACGGAACAGAGAATCCAATAGAAAGGACCAGTTTTTAGTTGACAGTAACAACGTGCAAATTTTTGAAATATTTTTAACTCACATAGATCTATAGTTTAAACAATAACGGATTTAATCGTTGTTATTATATAAAATTTCTTAAACTAATCTATTAAACTGTGAAAAGTTCTTACAATTAATTTGAACAAAATCTTTCATTTTTAATGTAAATATTAATGCATTCAATGCCAAACAATGATATATAACTGTTAGTAACACTAAGAATTAGTTTAAATATATATCATTAATAGGATTGTTCAATATATGTATATTGAACTACAATCAACATTTATTTGTGCTCCCTTTATTTCAAAATATATTTCTTTTTTAATTTTCTAGATAACATCCTTACTGTTTCTTTTATTTTTTAAAAATCTTACTAAATTACATATAACTGGCCCGTAAAATGCTTCAACTAATTGTTCACAGCATGAAAGAGTTTTTAAAATCTTTTAATAGTGACGAGCATTATTTACTTTTACCATTTTTGTGCATTTCACTATGCACAAATCATTTTAAGTTTTTACGAAATAAAGAAATCACACTATATTCACATATTTTACATTAAATATTTGAACCTCCAATCTAGATCACCCAATTTCTAGGCTCCCAATCTCTTAAATCCTCAAATATTTAGACACCCAGATCTCGAGACCCGAATCTCTAAATCCCTAAATGGTAAGGTGTCCCATAAATTCCTTCTTTTCTGCTAGAAATGAATACACAATATTTATTATTTAAGACTGATTTGTTACATTAAACATTAACTATTCTACTCTATTGTCCTCTTGCATAAGAATTGGCATAATCGATCTAACACAAAATTTATAAAGACAAGACATACAGTCGTGGACAAAATTAAATGGACGGGTATCATAAATAAGAAAAGGTTAATTCAATTTAACTAATAATGTCTATAAATCAAAACTTTATTGCACAATTATATACGTCAAATAAATATTTTTGAAGTCTACAGAAATATTTCTCGTTCTAAGTTTAAAATTTATTTAAAACATTGTAATAAAACAAACAATTTCTTTACATTTCAACAATGTCCACTTAATTGTGTCCATGAGTGTATTTCGTTTAAATTTTGTAGCTTCGTATAGCGCCTTATACAAAGAGTAGTATTGTGCGATGATAATAATTGTTTATGTTTGACGCGTTATATAGGGTTTTTCAGTAGCTATGTCTGAAGTTTGACAATATATTGCCATGATGTTTCATGTGGCAGCACTGTCATTCTTCGACGATTGTATTTCGCAATAGTTAAAAAATTTTATCATGGAGCGCTACACCATTCAACAACGTCTCGAAATTATTAAAATTTATTATAAAAATTCGTATTCTGTTCGCCAAACTTTTCGCGAGCTACGAAGTATTTACGGCCGAAATAATCGTCCAACCGAGCGATCAATTCAACGAATTATCGCGAAATTCGAGCAAAGCGGATCGATTGTGGATCGAATAGTCTCTGTACGACACAAAAACGTGCGGTCAAAGAAGTATATTGATGCTGTTACTCAAAGTGTGGCTGAAGACCCAAACCTCTCAATTCCTCGTCGCGAAGAAGCAGATGGACCTTCTGCGACCTCAACGTGGCGAATTTTACAAAATGACTTGGGCATGCATCGGTATAATATCCAGTTGACACAAGAATTGAACTTCCAAGACCACAAAAGTCGTCGTACGTTTACTGATTGGGCTCTGCAGCAGTTCCAAGCCGATCCAAATTTTGAAGAAAAACTTATCTTCAGTGATGAAGCACATTATTGGCTGGGAAGGGGCGATGTGGAATGGCTGCCAAGATCGTGCAATTTTACACCCTTGGACTTTCTCTGTGGGGCTACGTTAAGTCGCTGGTTTATGATAGCAAACCAGTAACAATTGACCAACTGGAGAACAACATCGTTCAAACCATTCGTGAGATCCAGCCTGACTTATGCAACAGAGTCATGCAACATTGGATCTCTCGAATGCAGTCTGTAAACGAAGTCGCGGAGGCCATTTGAATGATGTCATTTGTAAAACATAATGGTATTAAATGTACTTTAATCCGGAATAAAGTTTTCCGTCATATGTCGCACGCAACATTTTTTATTCGAATTCAAAGTTCGGACACGCTTAATGAAAAACCCTTTATGAATTCGCGATCTAGAAATTCGCATTATGAGGGTATTTGCTATAAAAACAGCGCATTTTCTTGTAAAATTCCGTGATTATATTCAGCTATCAGTCAACAGCGATATATTTCTGTCACGACCGAACGTTGTTCCGACAACGAACGCCTCTGGCATGAATTAAGATTTAGTTTCCTAGATTAGCTGCAGCGCACTATAATACGGAGATACGTTGCAGCTTGTTATTATGTTATTACGGGTGCACAGGCAGTAATATGCGAAAGCTCGTAATTGCATGCCGCAAGAAAACAAAATTTTCTACCTTCCTTTGCCATTTTTCTTTTCACTCGTTCGATCGTTGTCTGGAACAAAACCGTCGATAAAATTTCACGTTCCGCTGAATATAAAGGGAATCGGCATGATCAGAAATGGAATCTCCTTTCATGAAAACGGAGGATTGATTCTTTTATTTGTCGTTTCGTTAGATAAATCCTCGTCAATGTTTTAAACACCTTTAAAATTTGTTCCAACATTCTGTATTTTTAAATTTTTTAGCTTTTGAGTTTTTGCATTTTTTAATGACGGACCTTCAAATGGTATGGATTTTATACTTGATTCTTCATTTTATACTTAAAACGTAGAAATATTGAAGTATTAAATTCTCAGCTGTTTGTAATTTTAAATTGAAGTATCATTATGTGTCAGAATACATAAATTTTTCATTTTTGCAACCGAAAAATTACAAAATTCTCAAAATAACTTATTTTTCAGTACTAGATTTGGGAAGTATAGAAACTTAAAAATATGGAAGTCTTAAACTTTCAAATTTATGAAGTAGGAAATTAAGTTAAAAATTTTTAGTTAGGAAATATATAAGTTTAAAAATTTTGCAAATTGAACATTTTTATTTGGGAATATAACAATTTTGAAACTTTTTATATCTCAAATTAGAAAATTTACGTATTCTTAAATTTTATTTTTAATTGTGAATTTTTCATATTAAGAAATTCACAATTTTTAAGCTTTGATATTCTAATTTTTCTATTGCCAAATTGCAATTTGGAATTTTATCATTCCATTATGTTTAAATGGAACTTCTAAATTTTCAGATTTTCAAATTTAAAAATCTATAAATTGTGTGAATTTCTAAAGTTGGAAGACATTTAATAATTTCTATATTTTGAAATATTTAGAAATATTCAAATATCAAATTTTCAATTAGTCTTGTTTAAAAATTTTGAAATCCTGTAACATAGAGAATGTATTGAACCTGAAGTCATAGGAATTTTAAATTCAAAAACTTTTAAATAATTAAATACTTATAAATTTCCAAATCAGAAAATGCAAATTTTCGAAATTTTCAAATTAGCAAATTCAGACACTTAGTAATACCATGAAATATAATTCTACAATTTAAACAATTTTCAATTTACGCAACCGAGCATTCAAAAAATTTACAAATCTGAAAAATTTGTTGTAAAATTAACAAATTTTCGAATTTCAGATATTTTTATATTCAAATTCAGAAATTCTCAAACTGCGGAATTTCCTGATTTTCAAATTTGGTTACTCGAAATTCGAACATTACACCGCTGTTACTGAACTTTGACAATTAAATATTCCAAGAATAAAAGATGCATTTATCCCAATTCAGAATTTTGCTTCTATGTGTATTCTCACCGCCGAATATTAACCCTTTACACTCGAAGTTTTTTTTCATTCATACTCTGAGCAACTCGAAGTTTAGTTTAGTTCAATATCGTCTGTGCTATCACGGGCATAAGCGTCTGTATTATTATTGTTACGTTTACTATAAACTTCAAATGCTAATTGAAAATTATTTGCATTGTTTCCTAGGCGGAGCCCTCGAGTTTGAAGACAAATATTAAATGGCTCCGCTACGAAGCCCTCGAGTGCAAGGGGTTATTATTCTATTGTAGAAACGAAACGCAATAACAACAAACCCAAGTTCCAGTTGTACTCTTACGAGGAAAGGCGAATGTTCCAAACTTATAACTCCAAAAAATATGTAATAGAATACAGGGTGGCCGGAATGATCTGTTACTAAGTAAGTTCATACGGATGCATCTGTCGATCCGCTCACGCAATCCATCTGAAAGTTGCCATATTTATAGTTCATTCAATTGTTTATATGCGTGCAGACGCATTTTCGTATACTACATCTCAAAGTAAGGTTATAGTGATGGATTTGAAGCGTAATTCTGTAATTGCTTTATATTTAGCTGGAACATCAGTTCCAATTATCGTTCGTGAGCTCCAGCATTTGAATGTAATCTATTTAATGATTGAATGTAATGTATTTGGGCTATTTTGGAGGCCAAGGTCAATGTAATGAAACATCGAAGTTCGGACGCTGGAAAATCAGTGTACTTGTCCGGGAATGGAAGAAGATTCTACAATCTCACATACGGGCACCGTGCGATTCATTCTTCCACCGTTTGAATGAAATTATTCAGGGAGGTTATATCGAGCAATCAGCATTAAATAATTTTCTTGAACGTTTCTCAACTTTTTTTTCCCTTGGATAAAACAAAATACTTAAAAGTGTATGTGCTGCAGCGGTTTGAAGTTGTAACAGTTCATTCCAGCCACCCTGTACTCTAAAGACTTGCATCGAAACTCAGAATCACCAAATCAAATCCAGATAAGTAGCAACCGTGGTCAGGCGTTATTTACGATTCTACGTAAAAATTTTACCTATTTCGATGAATGTTTTTCCGGCGGTAGTTGCGCTAACTCTTGTTGAAGAGACTTTTCCCTCCTATTATCTGGGAGACACACGTTTAACCAGAATAGGCCACTGCACCGGTAGTTTAAGATAGTTAGAGGATCGCGCAGAAAGTAGAGGCAGTTTGGAATAGTTAGTGACCGTGATGAATTTCCACGCTCAGGCCAATGGATATATGTATAGATGCCGCGGAACGTTGCGAGAGAAGGAAGTTAGCCACATCGGAGACAGTCTGTGGTTTATTAAACGTTCAGTTGCACCGATGTTCTCGTCATTCCTCTTTCACTTACACAAGCCTCTCCTTCGAGTTTCTTTTTCCATTTCTGTCGCTTTAGAACTTGAATATTTATCACGGGTCGTAGAACCGTATATCACCTTCATAAATTACCATTTCTTCCGAAAATGTTTTAACCCTTTGCGGTCCAATGTCGACCCACGCTCGACATCGCGTTTTTCTTGGAATCGTAGAAATAATTCAGATAAATAGATTGGTTTGAAGATATTTTCATTTCTTTGCCACTTGTAATAAATTAAAAATATGTTTGTTACGCACCCTGCATAATTGCAATACATTTTATTGTAAACCCACTTGTTGCGTACTGTTTTCCTTCACAGTGAAGATGAAACAAATACAAAATAGCTCGAATTTAGTGGACTGTATTTCAAGGTTGTGTATGTGAAATTAGGCGGGATTTTGATAGTTTTTTTCCTCAAGGATCGCTGACGTCTGTTAATATGTTTCAAGTTCTAACAGTATGTATTCAAGCTCTCACAATCTATTCCAATTCTAACAATAATTATTCGAGTTCTAACAAATATATACGAGTTCTAACAATGTGTATTCCAATTCCAACAATCTATATTCAACTTCTCTTTATGTTTCTGCATAGACGTATATAAAGGTTTTTTGGTAGGCGTTTACTAAATTCATCATATTTACTATTGGAGTTTGTAGATTTTCCTTTGTCAAGTGGAGTGGCGGTATTCTAATAAGAGTGAGGCCTTCGCTCGCGGTAACTTACTAGTAGGTACCGTTGTACCCCGAGTGTCCCTTCGAGGGTGTCTAAACTTTGACCGTAATAGGTAATAAAATCAAGGATCGCCTCGACTTCTACCCAACATGTGTAAACTATAAACTTTAAGACTATGTTCGAATGGTCATGTTCACAAGAAGCTAATAAAGATGTATTTACTAAGTACTTGGATATTATTGCTGCTACGGTAGGAACGCTTAAAAATATAAATGTACAAAAGGCTATTGAATTTACAGAATTCTAAAGGGGGTTCGCGACGTGACACCACTTCTTGATCTATTTTCTAAAGTAATTGATAGCGATTAGATAATTTATTGAATTGCACAGCGTGGTGAATCGCACGACGGACGCGTCAACACTGGTTATACAAAGGAATAAAAAACAAAACAGCATAGATCGGCAACGACACGACGAACTGTCGACCTGCACGCTGACGCATACACACACATACGCTCACCCTGTAGCGGCCGCGCAAGATACATAAAAGAGAATTAAACGTAAATTTGATTATACTTAACAGTAATAAAGGAGCTGTAGGTAAAAGAAAGCACGGTCCGCAAAGGGTTAATCCTTTCTGTCGAACGTGGTTAGGCTCCTGGAAGAGCTTGGTAAGTTACATATTTTATAATATTAACAATTTAGTACCGTGTTTCGTTCGTAATTCCGACATGCAGATATTTTGAAGCAGGAATTACTAAACTATAAAAGAATTCTCACGTGCGTACGTAGTTTCCAACCGTCAAATACCAGTATGATTCTCTGATGAGAATGGCCCACGTCATGAAATTACTCACGTTCCGCAGTTCCTGATTCGCTCGTTCATTTGCGCTGGCAGACTTCATGTGACTGCTCGATGAGTCAATCTCGTGGTATTTGTCGCTATAGGATAGTTTAAGTGCTACAATTACATGGAACCGGGAACGTAGCATACGCGGTAAGAGTGAAAAGAGCGTCCATTCAGCGGAAGACAACATCATGGTTGATTAACATTGTAATTCACAATTTTGTTGCGGTATTGTAGTATTATTTCAAGTTCAAGAGACAAGGACGATTTCCAATCATATCTCTTATTTAAACAGTTCATGTTGAAGCTTTATTCAATGTACAAACTTAATTTACAAATTTTGCTTTTGTCAATATTAATTATGCATGTAGTATACTGTCTTTCTTACTCTCATTCAATAAGTACTATATCATTCAACACTTTATTAGCACGTAATTTTTACTTACTTTCTTACTTCCTTGCTTACTTACTTACTGACTTATTTACTTATTTTCCTATGCATACTTTCTTATGTACTCATTTACCTACTCGTAATAATAGTAATAGTAATAATGATAATAACAACTTACCCACATACTTACATATATCCCAGAATCACTCGAATCTTACGAAATTTTACTTTTACCAATATTAGTGAAATACATTGGTTAAATACAGTAATATCCCATACATCTCTTTATCACCATGCAATCCTGGTTCCAAAACTACTATTGATCTCACTTACGTCAGAACTTCATGTCACAGATTCATCATTTTTTTACCGATTCATATCACAGATTCATTCTGTGACAAATTTATAGCATAGATCCATTTTTCAATAGGTTTATTCATTAAATTCCTATTTAATGATATTCATTCATCTAATGATTCGTTCGTATTCGCAGATTCATTCATATATTATCGCTTAAGCACGTTCATCTAATCGTTCATACATATTCAAACGAATTATGAACGCAATGAAATTGTTGGAACTATCACCTTATTTAAAAAACCCGAATTATAATAATTTGAGTTTTTATCTCGCCTGACTCTCGATTAGCTACTACTACAAGATATTTATCGTTAAATTAAACTGAAATTATAACATTCCTAAACTTCCAGGAATTATTATGTCATGTCACGTAAACAAATTTTTTCAATTTGTTTTTTTTATGTAATAAAAAAATGTTGAACAATAAATATTATAAAATGAAGCAATAGAAATTAATAAACATTCTTATTCTCTGTTCTGTTTCATCTATCCTCATTATTATTGTGTTACGATGACTACGTTTAACGCTGAAATTTATTCGAACGCATTGTCCGCGTTAAGCAAGGTCCTACTGTATGTAATATTTAAAAATTGTATTCAGAGTACAGAATTTAGTAGTAATTATATGATTGTGTTATAAATATGTATTTAGTATTTAATGTCAGTGATAACATATATTTATATTTTGTATTTATTGCTTAATATTACTATAACGTACATTCAAGCCCCCAGTTAGTCGATAAATGTTTTTAAACGCCAAATTATAAGATTCTAATTAATATTACAATAGTATCATTCTTTGACATTCTTTGTATCATAAAACCCTATTAGATTTTGGGAATATGAATAAGATATTTTAATGTGAAGTATAATAAAAATAATGCGAAATATTTGTATAAATTATGCACTCGAATGGGAACGTTCCAAGAGTTGTAAATGAATGATGTACGAATATATAAAAGATTTAAAAAATCCGTTGAAGTAGAATCCGTGATGCAGCCAACGTGATTAATTTGATTCATCATTGTCCCGAAAGGTATTAAATCTTCTTAAATGATGATATAAAGCACAAAACATAACATACATAGGCCATAGGAACCATGAAGTTGACAAAATTTATTTTTGATTCTGTTTTGTATTCATAAAGACGTTTAATGTGAGTTCTAGTATTTCATATCAAGGGGCATACATACTCTCGATTGCACATTCAAATTAAAAAGAAGCTAAGAAGGTTATAATTTTTCAAGTAAATTAATGTTCGCTAAGAAATGTGTAGAAAAATTTCAATTAGGTACTAATAAGTACGAGTAATCCATTCACTAATAAAGTACAGAGAGGCTTCAGCAATTCGTACCTCAAATATTCATGCGCTTGAGCGTTTCTTCTGTCCCTCTAAAAATATGGCAACACTGAACTAAATATCTGTTATTTCAATACTTTTTCTGTAATTTATCTTTGCAAAATATTAATACAAAATATTGACCTCTTTCGACACCAAAATTTTAAATGCAGAAACTTTCCAAAATGAAAATTTCAAATGCGGAACCCTTCCAAAACAAAAATTTTAAATAATTATCTTCTTAGAAGAAATATTTCAATAATTAACATTTTTCAAAATTAAATTCGAAATATTGTAGTTGCTCAGAACAGAAATATGAAATATTAATGATTACCAAAATAAATATTCAAGATTTTGAGAATAACAATTTTTAATGTTTATATTTTTGAAAATAAAAATGTCAAATATTAACGCTGCGTAATATGAGCATTGAAACTTCCAAAATAAAAATATGAAATTTTGAAACTTCAAAAATAAAATTACAAATATTGTAGATGTTTGATTAAAAATTTTAAACATTGAAGCGTTCCAAAATAAAAATTGTAAATATTGATTTTCAAAATGAAAATTTTAAGTATCAATGTTTTTCAAAACGGTAATTTAAAATATTAAAACCTCTCAATAATGTTAAATATTGGAACCTTTCTATTACACATATATTGACGCATTGTGGACATGACTTTTAAAAACCAATTTAATTCAAAAGAAAAATGTTACGTTTCATAATAAGAATAAATTTTCATAAATTAAATAGACACTGTTTGATGCTGTTTTCTACACAAGGTACAAATGCGGATAATACTTTATCTGTTCACAGTAAACACTGTCTTTTGGATACAATTGTTCTTGTAATTCTATGAAAATGCCGTACAAGGGAGGACGTATCAATTTCTTGGCGTCTCGCGAACACCATGGAAGAAACAAGAAGAGACTCTGGCAAACAATTTAGATAATTAACTCTATTTTATGGTAATGAGGACCACTTTGCTTGTTTCCTGATTCCATGATTCCAGGTACAACTGCTTAGAAAAGGTTACTCTGCCCATTACGATCCAAACTATACAATACTGTAGGATTTTTAAATAACTCTTTATTTATTACGTGTGGAAAAATACCCTTTATTAAACTCTTAAACTCTCTTTACTCGCACTTTACTCTCTTTATACTCTTTCGCTGTGTATTCTCTCGCTTGTCATCTACGACTCCCTCGCTCGCTACATTCACGCATCTTATATCTTATAACTAAAACATTCAGCCCTCGCACCCCCCAATGTCTCCAGTTCGTTCACGCGGTTCCAAACACTCTTCTCAGTCACTCGATCTCTATCGCTCGTCATAAACACTTTTCATTCGCACCACAATCTCCCTAATTCGGTCACTCGATTCCAATAACGCGATCATAAACACTCTTCATTCGCACCTCAATCTCCCTCACACCCTACAATACGCATATGTACTTAATTTCCATTTCTTGTAATTATATTATATTTTAGGATTTGTACGAAGCATTTTGTTGCGCAATAGCTAATTATTTAATCTAATATAACCAATGCAAAATTTGTATGATTTTTCTTCAGCAATGGTTAATTGGCTGCTGATAATTATTACAATATGACTCGATAGCACTGGTAATATTTTAGAATCGTGGTGTATGATTACTGATTAATAAATTTATTAATCAATTTTGACTGAGCTAATTAATGATACGTGAACATTGTTTGGAGTCGGCAATCAGTGAATAGACGGATATAATTATTCTAAAACATTATGTTACCTTAAATAATTCAACAAAATATATTTGGATTGTGCTAAATGTATATAGTATAATTAATAAAATGGTGCGCTTATCGATTTAAAATAAATTATATATAGACGGATGAACATTCGCTGTCTATTAATGAATCTCACGTTATGGCAAAGTTATAATTATGTTGAATTTCAAAGTTTGAAGTCATGCAGAATATGAGAACAACTCTGATTTTATTAAAATTCCATAGACTTTCAGGAATGCTGAGATAATAAAACGTACGTGCAACCTCGTTGTTCAAATATTTGTTACATTTTTCCATTTTACATATAATATTTCCTGGATACGAATGTATTATATAATACTACTGTTACTGCGCAACAAAACAATCAATAACCAATCACGGTTCGTATTATGTGAAAGGGTCTTGGAAAATTTCATCGCCTAAACATAAATTGTTTTACAACCATCACTGCCATGCACTTGTTGAAGGTTTAAGGACCCTGCCTTATAGTTTTATATTCAACTTATTTGAAATTTCAGAATTTGCAAATTTTGAAATTTCAAAATTTAGTAGTTTGAAAAATTTCAGATTTGTGGAATTCAAAAATGTGAGGGTTTCAGAATCTGACGATCTAAATTTCAAAATTTTAGAATTTCAGAGTTCTACAATTAAACAATTTTTAAATTTTTTTCATTAGACAATAGGAATCTTAAATACACAATCTTAGAAATTCAGACTTTTAAAGTTTTAAAGGATCATGCTTCATGAAATATCTTACAACTAGAATCTAACAGAGGAATGAATGTTATTGACGAAGATATATCAACTCCAGTAGAGGATGCCCAAAAACATATATTCAAGGAAATTCTAAACATATGGAAGCAGGAATGGATACCAGCTAATCCAACAAAGCTACACGAAGTACGAGATGATATATACTCAAACAACCCAGCTTCATTCCTAACAAGAAGAGAACAAATTATATTAACAAGGCTAAGGATAAGTCACATAAAACTAACTCATCAGTATTTAATATCGAAATCCGACAGACCGCTCTGCGAAAATTGTAATTCAGTACAAACTGTTAAGCATATTTTACTGGAATGTCCAATTAGAGCCAGCGAGAAATTACCTGCCGATATTAAGCAATGTTTAAATGACAAGAAGCATATAAGGGGAATGAATAGTAACATATCTTACGAAACGAAAAATAATTGATAATGTCTAAAGTACAGTTAGATTTAGATAATAAATAATTGATACATAGATGTTAACTATGGATACTTGCAAACACGATTTAGTATAAGTCAAAATGTACGAACGAAACTATGTATATAATGTGATCGCTAATGGCTAAAAAGCTGATACGACATTAAATAAATAAATTAAAAAAAAAAAAGTTTTAAAAGCTTGAGAATTTCAAAATTTGTATAATTTAGAATCTTGAAAGTTTAGAAAGGTTTCAGAATTTAGAAACTTGGAGATCAGAAGGTCATGGAATTTAGTAATATGCCAATTTGAAAATTCAAAAACTTGAGAAGTTTTAAATATGAATCTTATAAACTTCGGAATGTACATATTTATAAATTCAATGATTTACTAGTTTGGGAGTGTTGAAGTTTTGGTATTAGCAGGTTTGTAAATTTAGAAATTCGTTTTTCTTTTGTTTAATATGAAAATTTTATTTAAAAACTTAGAAGTTTGAATATTTCAAAATTTACAGTTAAGTTAAATAGAAGTTAAATAGAACTGAGAAATCTTTTAATCTGATTTCTGTTATTAAAACACAAATTTAGGTAATTTCTTAGTATCACAGTTTTCATTGATTCTACAAAATTTATAGAATTCACACGAAATTTCATGAAATATTTGTGAGAGAATATGTGTGAATTGTTGGTCGCGGGCAGTTTCCTGACCTCTCACTGCCTTAACGTTGGTCAAAATATCTTCCGTGAGTGTTAATTGGCAGAAACGAAGTGTGAACTATGCATAGGGGTATCGTTGTACGGTGTCAGAACACTGCCGAGGTGTGGGTGAGGATGAGACATGATTACCTCCTCAATTACCACTCAATGCTATCCTCTTCGCATAATTCATAACGTCATATATACCCTGAACGAGATTTATTCGCCTCTTTTGCACACCGTAATACTGAAATTTCTCTTCCTCGCTGTATATCATAGCGCATTTTTAAATGGTATGACATTCTGATTTTTCTTTTTCACCGTTCTGCCTGCTAAAAATTTACGACGATCACAGAATTCGTGCTTTATAGATTATTACGACACGGCATGTCGAAATGTATGCGAGTGCACATTTATAAAATGCAGAAAATCGACCATGTATTAAAATATATTTTTGGGAAATAAAATTATTTATAATACGCGTCTTTAGATACAGTTGGAAAATTCAGAGAATCGACTATGCATTAGAATATATTTTTGGAAAGTAAAATTATTTATATTGCTTCTTTTCAGGTAATTAGGTTACTTCATTAGAAAACGCCATTCGTAATGAATTCATTACGTTCGTAATTTAAAGTAATTAATTAATTTCGAAACAGTTTACGGTGAAATTTCCTATGCAAAATTTTTCTTTGCGATAATTTATTGATCATTTTTGAGATCGTTACGTCTCAGTGATATGTTGGACTTTTCATATGTTTTGAACTTTCTCTATTCGTTGTTTGAGTTGGTACTGGTTACTAGCTTTGAAATACTTGTTTGTACAATTTTTAATGTAAAATATTATCTCATGTCATTTTAAAAATGGTTAGGTAATAACAATAGTCAGGTGATAGTATATTTTATTTTTTATATATTTCGAATTTATTTTATTCATAGCTTAAGTTGTTATTAGTTGTTATTAGTTTCGAGATGTTTAACTGTGAAATTACTAATGAAAAATTATTCCTCACGAGAGTTCGTTAGTAATTCCTTCCATTATTATGTAACGATAAAATATTTAAATTTTTGATATGCTTCGAATTAAATAAAATCGTGGTTTAACTTGATATTAATTTATTGTTTTGGGAAATCCGGCTGTAGAATTTTTTATATAACATTGTTTAAATTGTTATATATCGATGTAATGTTACACTTTCCATCTTACTAATTGTTAGTAATTTTGTTATTCATTTTTAGAAAACACTGAAATTTCTAATAAAAAATTTTTCCTCGTAATAATTTATTGATAATTATTTAAACTTCTATATATTATTGCAATGATAAATTTTTCCTAAATTTTGAGTTTACTAAATTCATAGTTTCAATTTTTGTTAATTATTATTTTTCAAATAATCGTGAAATTGTTACTAAAAATCTATTTTTAACAGTCCAATTTATTACACCTATATGTCTATTTGTCGTGTAATTTTTTAGTATTTTTTAAATTGTAATGTACCAGAAAATTTTTAATTTTGCGTTTTTATTTAATAAGTTCATTAATTAAATTAAAATCATTAATTTTTAAATCGTAGAGTTTCAAATGCTTAATTTGTCTATATCTCAATTGTTAGTTCAATTTAATTTGGTCATAATTTTTATAAACAACTTATATTCCAATTCGATAGAGATTAGTAATTTTTTCAAAAATTTAAACTTTGGTGTCTGAGTTTAATTTTAACATACTTTTTATAGTTAACTTATATTCCTGTGCAGTAGCAATTATTTTAAGTCGTGAGAAAGTAGTTTGGTATTTTAGATTTAAGTCGAATGTAATTTTTGTAACTAACTTCTGCTACAATTTATGCAGTTGCAGCATTTTAAAAATGGAAGAGTAATTTGTTATATAATGTTATATAAAATTTGCACACCATTTCTATAATTGACTCGTGCTACAATTTAGTTGTAGTTTATACTAATTTCAGAAGAAAGAAGTTTGTTAGTACGTTATAATTTCCACGCAGTTCTTATAATTCCTCATATTATATTTTAATTTATAATTTTCTCAAACGCGAAAAGTTCCATAATTTTTGTTAAAATATGAACCTTATGCATAACGCAATACAAAATAGATAATGCGGCCAATACAAACGCATGTATAGAATATTGATTGTTTTATATTTTAATACCGTTGGCAAATGTTGTAAGCATATTTTTATACCCTTTCTTTCGTTCAAATGTTACTAGCGCTGAAACGAAATTGTGAGACACCCGTTGTATAGTTATCGTAAAACGGATCAAAGCAAAGTGACGAGGATGGGATGCTAGCGTAATAGGAAGTGATGGTGATTTCTAAATTATTTAGTCTAGACCGAAGTGTGTCATAATGCGTGTTCAATCTACCATATAATTTAGGTTTAACTTATATAACAAATATTATATATTTTAAATTCTGTGAATAGGACAATCACAGGGTAATACTATTCAATTAATAAGATTTTAGACGTGGTTTAATTGCACATGATAAAATCAGTTGCGGTGGAAGCACGAATACAACTTTCGTATTCAGAGTCGTGAAAATATGGCAAAGGGTTAATAATATGTCTGGAGATGATTGGTGCTGAGTCTGTTTGTGACAATATTTACCGTTATTTGTTCGAAAATCACGCAAGTTCCATTTATAAGAAAATGAGAAAAATGGTGTCAATAATCACGAACTAAAACGTTACTGACAATTGATTTGTTCATTCTGTGGCATATTTCCACGTCCACAGGCAGAACTATGTTAGAGTGCCGTTTAGGCAAAACCTTGGCCGCGAGGACACCAACGAGGGCACCAACCAACCGTAAATGTGGGTTAGTTATGCGGTTTCTTTCTTTCTTCTTCGTTGACTGTTTCGTAGCCTGTTGTATTTGGGGTGTTGCTCGTTGATGCATTGTCTACTAGTGTAGATTATCTCTAGCGTTATTGCTTCGAATGACATGTTATTTCTTAGTTTTTGAGTTAGGCTGAGGATTCTATTTTTAATGCTCCTTCCGTTTATGCGAGTATGGATTGTGATTTGCATATTCGTTAAAATTGGTATATCCTGAGTGTGATTTTGCGCTATTTTCATAGGGTTATCAACTCTGTTGGTGTTGGTTATGTAAAATAAAGTACGTGTGGGATATTAGCGTAATAGTGATTATATACATATATCTGGAGGATAAATGATTACGGTGGAAGTAGTGTTGGAAAAAAAGGATCGGTGTAAGCACGGTGGAGGCACAGTAAGAACTAACTAAAAATCGTTCAGGCAGTACATACGGCGGTACCTGGAGCATCGCAGGCCCCAAACCTTAAGCAATAGACGTTATAAAAGTATGCTGAGTTTTTCTCTAACACGTTCGGCGCCAAGCGTAATTTGGTTGAGTTTCTCGCGATCCCAAATTTCGCAAGAATCAGCAGGGCAAGCCTGTAAGAAAGATCTGCGTCCTGTGTTACCAAAAGAAGAGGCAAATTGTCGAACGCCAATAAGCAAAGAAAAAACTTAAAAAACGACAACGTATTGTTTGAATTGCCCAAAATCGCCACAGACCTGCTTAGATTGTTTCAACGAGTATCATGCGACGTAGATAAAGTAATATTTATGATATCCTACATGTGGTATAAATTAATAAAAGTAGAGTGTAATTTGTGTATTTTTGATATTTTTATGCTTGATAGCAGTTAGATAATTTATTGAATTGCACAGCATGGTGAATCGCACGACGGACGCGTCAAGACTGGTTACACAAAGGAATAAAAAACAAAACAGCATAGATCGGCAACGACACGACGAACTGTCGACCTGCACGCTCACGCATACACACACATACGCTCACCCTGTAACGGCCGCGCAAGATACATAAAAGAGAATTAAACGTAAATTTGATTATACTTAACAATGCTGTATATTCTATATTTATACTTCAGTACTTGTTTCATTAAATTTGTTTTCAAAATGCAACTGAAAATCTTATTTAAGCATACCCGTAACCCAAGTACGGGTGACGCGGCGCCGAACGTGCTAAAAGAGGTATACGCACCGTTCGTGCTTTACCTTAACAAACTCCAGTTGCATTTTCCGAAAAGTTGATTAATTGCATCCAGTATAGTGGAAAATCGGCCAGTGGATCGTTTATCATGTTTTTAATTGGGTCAGTCATTTTTTCCGTATTGTCGATTAGATCGAGTGTTATTTTTCGACGTTGTTTATCATTGTTTTGTCGTTGGTTGTTGCTAGTTTAATGGTGATGGTTGAAATACTTATGTCCCTTGTTAGAAGGAGGTTGGTGTTTTCTTTAAGGTTTATTTGTTTTTCAACTTCATTTTTAATTTTAAAATAAACGCGCATTATCACTATAACTACCAAAAGGGGTCTAATGACCCTTCTATAAATTTCTTACTTCAAATGACAACATTTGTTAAGCTGGTCTTCTTGACATTCATGCTGATTGTCGTCAAGATAAAGAATCTATAAGTGTATTCATTTATGTTGCATCCTTTGTCCATGTATTTTTCATCTGCATTTTTAACATCAAAGTAATTGTGCATTATACGTCGGTAGGTTTAGTGTTAAAGTCGGTTAACATTCGGGAAATGTCCTTTTTCGGTTGAAATAAGGCACACGTTCGCGGTGTCTTGCTGCTTCCATGGACGAGTCGGAACGAATCGCTATCACGGCGACAGGATTACCAAGGAACTTCTTTGATTAGCATATAGATCGTGTATTCTTTTTTTTCGGTGGCAGACGACAGCGAGCTGGCGCCAGGCACGTGCACGCACGCGATTTCGTGTTGGTTTTTCCTCGCGAGTCGCCTTGTGTATCGATCACTATACACCGCCCTCAAGCTCGACTGTCTCGCATGACGCGTCGCGTGACAATAATCAAGGGTCAACTCGAAAAAGGGAAAAAAATGGATAATACGCGTTCCGAACGTTTCGTTTGATCGTAGTTATTAACCGGGGCCCTCGGCATCCGTGCGAGGCGACAAAAATACAAGTCGCCTCGTCTTTTTCGCTCCCTATTGTTATTCGTCTCCTCCTTTTGTCTTCTACAGCTATTCCAGGCTGCCTCTTTAATTAACTTTACTTTGCCGGGGTCAATTGTGCGTCGACGGTGAAGAACAAGTGCGTGCTTCCACGGCCTATCATCCTCGTTCTATGACAAACGCGATCGATCGCGTTATAAAATTATTTCAGCGAGTCGTTAGTGTGGAAATATGATGCCGATTGTGCAAACTGACACGTGTGTAGACAGCAGAAAAACAACTTGTTCAGAATTTTATATACAGTCATGGACAAAATTAAGTGGACATTGCAGAAATGTAAAAAATATTTTGTTTTGTTGGAATGTTTTAAATAAATTTAAAATGTAGAGCGTGAAATGTTTTTGTAGACTTGAAAAAACATTTATTTAATGTATATAATTGTGCAATAAAGTTTTGATTTATAGGCATTGTTAGTTAAATTAAATTAACCTTTTGTTATTTATGATACCTGTCCACTTAATTTTGTCCACGACTGTATCTTAATGCATTTTCTTGCGGTAAATATAGAAATATACATCGATGTTTGTAACAAAAAAAATGGAAAAATTAGAAAAGTTCTTGTTGAATTATTATTCAATTTCGAGTAATAAACAAAAATGAATCTTGGTGATGAAAGACACTCAGTACATTGCAAAGAAAGGGGTCCAACTTAGATTTCAGCATTCATAGAGTAAAACGTCCTTCCTAGCTTACAATGTTACAAAATTTTAGAGACAAATATATCGTGTTTAGTTGATTTTAATTCCACCTAATGTCTAATATTTTTACATTTAAGAAATTTCAACGTTTAGAAAACTCAAAAATATGAAAATTCTAGAATTTGGAAATTTTTAAATATGAATTTTTGAAAATTGAACATTAAAAGGTTTGGGTTTCGGACATTTTTAGGGTCTTTGCAATTTAAAAATATGAAAATTTGTGAACTTAGAAATTTTATAGTTCAGAAATCAGAAATTTTGAAATTTGATATTAAAGCCTGTGGAATATCGAAAGTTTACGAATTTAGGAATTTAGAATTTTTACATTTTAGAAATTTAGTAATATGTAAATTTTAGAGTGCAATAATTTACAGATTTGAAGCTCAGGAATTCAGTTACTTGGTAAAATGAAAGTTTGCGAACCTAAGATTTTTATAATTAAAAAGTTTTAGGATTTAACAAATCATAAACTTTTTAAATATGGATATTTTAAAATGAGGTAATTCGATAATTTTGAAATTCGGCAATTTGGGAATTTGGAGATTTCAATATCTGGTGTTCTAGAGTTTCGGAAGTATTAGTACTCCGAAGTATACAAATATAGGAATCTAGAGATATAATAATATCGAAATATAAATGTATTTTCACATACGGAAATCTAGAAGTGTAGTCATCTAGCGATTTGTGAGTCTCGGGGTAGAGCTTTGCAGATATTGGGATCCGTAGGTGTACCACCAATTCTGGGATATAATATACATGTATGTCTAGAAATATACTAATTTACGAATATAAGAGACTTAGCATATACAAATCGAGAAATACATATAGCCACGTAGGACGACAGCAACGCAACCCTTTATGCTTGAACGGCTCTCTGTCTCATCATTTGAGTTAATGCAATAATTCTTAATAAATAACTTTTCACTACATTCGTAGTAAGCCGCATATAATGTTTGAACACAGTGAAATGGACAATATTGGCAATTAATAATAAAAAAATAATAATTTCAAAACAATTCTTGAAACTTTTTAACCAGAAAGTTGTACAGTTGCTATTTGTTGACAGTAAAAATGCTTTCGAGTGCAAAGAGTTAAAAATATAATATAAATCTTAGTATAACGTATCTCTTGAATTTATAGTATTTGTATGTAAATCGTTATAATTGTTCAATCATTTTACATAGTATTATCCAAATAGGCTACATCAGTACGGGTTTATTGACCACTTCGTCAAGTTTTCACGAGTGCGACAGGTGATGCTCTCGTGCTTCAAATGTGATAAATTTTTCTCAATCTTGAATACGCTTTCATTTTGAGTTTAAGTTCAGTTATAATTTGTGTAGTCAAAGATTTCTGAATACAAAATTGACATAACATTTCAACTTCCTTCATCTGCTTTAATTGTAGCCGTGATCAGTTAGTTCTGTCTGTCGCACCTGACAAATAAATCATAAAGCAAGGAGTTAATAAATTAGGAAAGTTTAAGTAGCTTTCCTCCACAATCAACTGTCGATAAAACGGTACATCGTTTGCGGTCGAAACATAAGCTAAAAACTTGTAGGCTGTTACTATGCGATAAAATATCGATACTGGTTTATATCGTAAATACTTTAAACATTAGAGAAGCGTTTTTATAGTTTTCTCAAGAAACTGCATTATTGATTTGCATATCTTTGCTTGGTAATATCTCTCGCTTGAACGATGTCAACTGTACTTACCTAGTTACGTCAAGTACTTAAAAAAAAAGGTCACAATTATCCGGGTCACTGATCGCAATCAACTTTCTTGTGGAATTTATGAGAGCACAGTAAAAGCACACGTGTCCAAGTATTCGAGTCTGCGCAGTTTAAGCAATTTGATGTAATATTAACTGAAAGCAAGGAGGAAAGTTCTTCGGTAAATCTACATTTCTGTTATGTCAAATACTACAGCAGATTTTATGGAACGTTGGAAAATTGTTTGATTATTATATTAAATGATTTGTACTTGAATGCTTATTATTGCTGCCAAAATGTTAAAAAAAACAGTACATTATTTACAAATTTACTTTTGATATTAAAGTAATAATAAAATGCTAACATCAATATTATTTTACTGTTCAATAAATTGTTCTGAAATAATAATATCAATAATATTGTATATTGAAACTATCGAATTAAATATATGCTTTAATTCAATTGTTTTAACTATGATTTTAATTCAACTTTTCATGATATAATTTTTGTATATACTTTTATATACTTTTTTTGTATCTTTGAATTGCATTGGTGTTGTTTTCTCGACCATGAGTACCATATAATAATTTCGTATTTACCTGTTCTTACATCATTCTCAAGAATCTTATTAGGTTATAGGGAAAACGTACGAACTTCTAAAAGATACAAACGTTCAACAAAATAATGACAAAAATAAATTGTTGTAACATAGTTTCATAATAAATTATATATACTAATTAGAGTTTTATAATAAATAATTACTTTAAAGAAACAAAAGTTTCTGCCAAAGTATTCTTCTATAATATCTAACACTACTTCGTTATTATTAAAAGCAACAATTTTCATTTTTTGAATGATTTGATAAGATAAATATACCATAAAATTTCATTTGTACCACATTACTTTGAAATTTAAATTTATAATATCGGGAGACCTAGAAATTTATTAATATCGAATTTGTAAAATCACAAACAATAAGAAGGAATAACCTATTATGTAATGACATTTGTGAACGAATGCTAAATTTCGTATTTTTCATTCAATTTGCGCAAAAGTAAACATCAATATGCAACAGTTATTCGGTACGTATTCAGTCACAGCAATCCTATTACTTAAATTACAACAAAAACTTAAAAAAGAGACATTTAATTATTAATTTATATATTGAATTACAGTTTCGTATTACTTTTGTGAACGTTTAAAATACAAGAGGTGGCATGAAATTTGACGTTGCTAATTCAAAATACCGAAAGTTAATGCAATTTTGAATATTCCGACGCCTTTACTTCATGAGTGACAGTTAACGTCAAAAGAAGAGAGAAATGAATTCAGTGTGTTGTATGAGAAACGTGGCGACACGATGAATGTGCTGATTATAATTCCTGAAATAACACCTGAAATTACTATAAATAGAATTTAAAACTGAAATTTATATTTAACTAAATTGGTTGTTCTTATATTGCGACCCCTGTGCTGCATTCTACCATACAAAAAAAGGAATTTTATTATTTACTTGTTTATTTCGTTTGATAAATATTGCGATTAAGAAAACTCCATGCAGAATAATTTTCAAATGTCACACATTATATGGAATATTTACTATTGACTATTTTAGTAGTTTCTAACTAGTGTACATATTAATTTTTTATTTTGATGAACATGTACACAGATTCCACCTTAACCTTTGTAATTTACAATAAAGAACTTAGAGAATGCTTATGTGTCCGCTTTAATAGTTTCAGTATCAAGATTGGGACACGTTAGGTTAGGTTACTGTTAGATAAAGTGAATCTTTTTTTAATATGTTATCGCGATTATCATCCTAATGGATTGTATGAGGATTTGAATTGGGAGTTTCAATAGGATGGGATTAGAATAAAACTATTGTTTAATTGGGGTCACAATGTGGTTAGATTGCGGTATGGATATAGTTATATCAGGATTCCATTAGGGCTAGATTGAAATAGGTTATTTCCGTTTAGAGTTACGTCAAGATAGGTTAGTTTATTTTTAGGGTAAGATCTAGTATATTTTCGAAGATTAGATTGCGCTAATTTATGTTAACGACTTAATTTTTTGGTCATACGATTTGTTTATTATATGCGTCTGTTAGCACTAACTATGCAGTACTGTAATGTTAAAATAAATAACAGTCAAAAGGCTCTACTAATTTTGTCTGCAGTGACTCTTAACATTTAAAGTTTAAATAAAATATATTAAATATTTAAAATTTAATACATTCGAACTGTGAGAACATCATAAGCCAAACTTGTTGAAATAAATCGCTCGTTTTATATAGAGAGATAACCAGAGGTTATGGCGTGTAAGGTAAGTTAAGTTAGACTAGGTTGATAATATTTATTTTGTTATGTACTTCAGTGATAGTGAAGGCAATTAAATATACTTGAAATAAAATTAAAATAGCACTTAAATATAAATTAATATTATTCTTCATAATATGTTCTGTTAATCAACAAAGATTTTAAACAGCACTATTCAACATATTAATGTGATGTTTTCCCTTTTATAAGAATTTAACCTTTTTTCACTTAATGGAAATTTTGATCCTAATTCTGTAAATTTTATTTGAATTCTGGAGCCACTTTAAGTACGCAGTAATCGTTTTAGTTTAATTTTATAAAGTGACGATAAATTGAATTGACGCCATTCCCGCCCTGTAATAAAATCGATGTTTTATCCCATTGTTCAGTTGGAGCGAAGTTTGAAATAAAGTAAATTAACACATAAAAATATGATCGTTTAAAAATATTTGTACCAACATTCTCGGCGTTTTATATAAAACAACAATTATCCTATGTCGATTTTTTTTACGTTTTTCAGCAATTTAATTTTCTAATACAACAATGAATAGTTACAACAAAATTAGATATTAAAATTGCATTTGATTTCATGTCCCGTTTATGAACTACCGTAATATTTAAGTACTTTGAATGCTATTAGCTGATAAAGAACATGAATTATTTCGGAGCATATAATGCAAGAAACTTGTCCATTAGTGCCTACCAATGTTCATTGAAATTCATTGAAATGAAAGTCCTTAAATATCTCGCAATAACAAAAAATGAATTTACTCCACTTCCAACATACACGGTTTATTTTCATCGAACTTTCATTGAATCTTCAAATTGATGTATCAGAAGTATTATTTGCGTTACTTTCATATCGACAAATTGTGCCAGACGTTTGACGCTTAAAAATTGATCATTTCAATTGCATCAATCAAATAAATGCAGTATTTCTGTGGCGCCCATGCCACCACACACATCGTTACCTTTTTTTCTCAATCTTTTCAGTTTTATAAAGTTTCTAAAGATTCTTTCTGTTTCGTATCCTCTTTAGATTTATGCTCGCTAATTTTCCACGTCTCTACGGGATCTCGCCGGGGCCTGGTCAGCGTCAGCTCTTAGGCCCTTGCGAACCTCTTCACTTTTCTTATTTTTACGACTCTTTTCCGCTGTGTCTCTCCCTTGCCGAATTTCTCAACGGTTTTCTCAGTCCTTTCCCACCTTCTTAGTTTTCTCTCACTAAATATATTTCTTTCCTTTTTCCTCAATGACGTTTCGTGGAGAAGATGTAAAAGGCGGACTGTCAGTGGGATTTAGTTTTTCGTAGGAGTCATATCTAGTCGATTACACTACCCGTCGCGGACCTTTAACCTCTTAGGCACGCCTGAATTTTGCGCGGGGCTGTTTCTCTGTACGGCAGATTTCGACGCGAATTACGCGTAAATGATACGGCTCTGCAATGTGTGACGGATAATGCTGTTCTTTACACGAGTACATTGGAATGAAGTGTTTGATGATTAAATTATAATTTTTCTTAAAGATATGATACACGCATTTTAACTTTAACAATTTATTCTAATAATTAATAATACGATTCAGAAGACATCCGCGAAAGCCACTATAGGGACGCGTCGTACTGAGAGATGACATCACGAAAGCCATTATAGTGGCGCGTCGTACTGGGAGATGACATCCGCGAAAACCACTATAGTGGCGCGTAGTGCCTAAGAGGTTAATAAATACTCAGAATCATCGCTCACGAACACGTATTCATTATTAACGGTATAGCCCTAATCCCACATTTCTAATAGAAACGTTACATAACGAAAAATGGATTTCGTCAAACGAAATCAAATCGAATGCTCGAAATTTTTGATCCTCGGTGTGCCGGTACAGCGTAAAATCTGTGCGGTATAAAGTTTATTCTAATCCGTGGGATAACACGAATAACCGTTTAGTAAAAATGCAACGCTTCCAATCATATCAATGAGATTTTATCTGTCGTTACTAAATATAATCGAGTTACATACCTTCGCGTCGCTCGCATCGGAGTCAAAACACGATCGAATCGGATATGCCGCGTTTACGTGTCACTGCTATCGCGATTAAATTTGTTAGCCCAGGGATCTGTAGATTTAAAAAAATACACGGAACGTTTACGTCGATTTCGTCGATACGAATCCGTATATGGAAACAACATTGAATTTTATGCGTTTCCCGACGTTTTCTGTAAAATACATGCACCGATCGATATCGAAATGCTAAATGGTTTTTTTTCTCGACAGCTGTTTCTCCCGATAATCCCGTTCAAAAAATATTTCTTTTTTATTTTGTTCCGTCCGTATCAAACCGGGCGGTAGTTAAAACTACTCGCTGCTACGATCGCCACAATATTCAATACTTTCTTCTTTTAGTCACTACATCGGAATTAAACGCAATCCTTTTTCATTTATCGGTAAACGTTCAAAGTTTACCAGTTACAATTTTTTTTCGCTCTTCGGTGAGTTTCGAGTTTTTCAAATTTTTATAAAATCATGAACATTTCATACTAGAGAGAAAATTAGTTCCCTTTTCAGGAACAACGAATTACGGAAAGATTAAATTAGACGGTGGTAACAGTTTTAATTTGTAAAATCGTTGGTTCAATTATTCTGTTCACAAAGCGAAGGATTTTCTGTTGGAATATGGAGATCGTTTGAGAATGGAAAATTCAATTTAACTCTAGTGATGGGAATGTATGAGTGGAAGAAAAATTGGGGATAGTGTTTCTAAATTCTTGTATGAGGTTAAATGTTGAAATTCATTTAACAAATTTTAAATACGGAATTTGGTCCACTTAAATGCTGCACGGTTTTTTAAAGTTATGTGCGAATAAATGTTGAAAAAATTCGTGGGAGCCCTTTTAATTTCATTTTCCGAGCCACATTTTAACACCAAATGCTTACATTACACGGATAAATGTTTATACAGATTAGTTCACACGACTTCAAGATTATACACTACGAGAAATATTTTTATGAAAATTAGTATTGAAGATAAAAGAGAACTTTTTATAGACAATGAATTTTTTATTTATTTCATTTCGTGCGACCTTGATTTAAAATAAAGTGAACACTTGTAGACACTAATAGATAATGACAATTTCTTAATTTACAAATTTGAAGTTCCATACTTTAAATATATGAATTAATAAATTAAAAATTTCTTAAAGTTTTTGATTCGTAAATTTGAAATTTTAAATGCTGAAAAAATAAAAAATTGCATTTCGGGTATCAAAATTCTCCAATCTATATTCTCACATTTTTTAATTTTCAGACTTATAGACTATGAAGTTTTAAATTTTCGAATTTTCGAACGATCATACTTCTAAACATACAAATATGTAAATTTTTAAATGAATATATTCTTTAATTTTCAAATTTTCTAATGTCTACATTATTAAATTTAAAAAATCCTAAACTTCTAAATTTCAAAATTTTGCAATTTCTAAATGATCAAATTTCTAAGTTAGGAACTTGTGAAATTCGATAGTTAGGAAATTTGATTGTTAGTAATTGCTGTATTTCTAGATTGTATTAACTTCCGATTTCTTAAATAAGTGATTAGTAAGCTGTTAAATAAAGAACTCCTATTCCGTGATGTAAATTACATTAAGTTCATAATTAAGTTGTCGCGTAGTTCGATTATAGGTTACTTCAGGTCATAGGAAGTTTCACACTTTGTATACCCAATAACGTGTGCGATATGTTGCTCAGAATGTACAACAAAGTAGCAGAATATCTTAAATATAATTCTGCTTGAAACTAAATCAATCTGAAATCTCAAATACTCATAACTTAATGCAAATTAATTTTATTAAAAGTTGGTGTAACGTATTGACTGCATTTTAAATAGTTACCAAACATTTCCATTATGGACCAATTTTTACTGTAAATTCGTTAAAAAAGAGTACATCGTGTTTGTATACATTATTATTGACAGAATTACGCATATTTAGTATAAGAGAAATGTTTATTAATATGAAAAAGAGTTAATGAATAATAAAAGAATATATATAGTGTAGGAACGGGGTGCGGGACGGTTAAAATAAATTGCCACTTCGGTTTGAAAGGAATATGTATTTCCAAAAATCGCTGTATACACTATCACTGTTCTCGCTGCCTTCGCTGTTTTTCAAAAACTGACTGTCACCCTGACTTTCACGCCGTTATGTCTTTTGCACATCACATTCGCTCTCTCTCTCATTCATACGTGTTTCCCTTTTGTTTGTTTCCATCCATCCTTCGCATTCGCCCTATCTCGCTCGCACTGTCGCATTCGCACTATCGCACTCGCACCTTCTTAGCGGTAATCATTCTAACAGCCGCTGTCACCAAAACACCACGCTTGAACATATGATTACATGTCATTGTCCTCCTACAATAGAAATATAACTACAATAACTAGGAACCGCAAAATACACACACGTGCATCTTGCACCGAATGGAATACCGAACTGAATTGCAATACAAAAGCAAAAGAAAAACATATTATCATTGCTACCATCATAGTAAAAACCCAGACTATATAGATTTTCATTCCAACAATTATATGTGGGGCTATAAATTTATTAATATGGAGTACACTCAGTAAAAAAATTATAAAGGATTGCCTCTATAATCTTAAGAAATGGAGATAATTTCAACTAGCCATAATTCCTGCAAAAATAGTCGTATGAACGTTATTGAAGAGAAGAAAATAAGAATATGCAATATGCAATTTATTTTTAATGCGTTCGCTACTCCATCGAAACTGCCACCATGTAATAACGCGTGATGGTTGCAATTACTTACCATGTAATTACTTAATTTCTCAAATCGTTCCTCATTTTCTCGAATCGCATTTTTATTTGCAATTTTAATTTGCGCATTATTTAAATAATCTGCACCAGCTTTATTCAAGCGTAGCGTGTTTAAGATCTCCATAAACAAGTTTAAAGCAAACGAAGCAGTATAGATTTACAAAAATGTCATTAACACTGGATCGCGAGCGGCGAATGGAAACACTTCCTCCATAATACAAACTCGAACATCGAACTCCTCGAAACTGTCTAGAAATTACAAGAAAAAGAAAACGAAGAGATTGTGAGCGGAACCGAAAAGATCGATGATCAGGCTCTCCTCGCAAATTTTCCAGCACTTACGAGCTTCTCGCTGGCAACGTGTTTAATTCAACTTTCGTTTGACGCGAGATTATAAGCTCGCAAATGGAATAGCCTCCCCTTACATTGTTATGAAAACCGTGGCGCACCGGTATCGCGAGCAATTCATTAGCATTAGCCGAAGTTCACGGATATTGTGCATAAATTAACGATGAAATGTGTCCAGGCAGCAACCGTGGCTACGCATTCAGCATCGTATTTCATCGCGAAGGGACGGAGAATAGGCGCAAGAAATAACAGAGAGCAGTACATTGCCCTATGCTGCAGCGACTTTACAGGTGGAACTCTGTTTTATGCACTCGATGGTTCAATTGCGTCACATCGCGCTGGTATCCATGTTCACGATTATAAATGCGTGTATTGGATACACGAGGTTTACAATTAGTGCGCATCGTGTATTTGCACGATGTACACTCCGCTTGTAACGTAGGCTTTATTTGAAGAAGTCATTGTGGATCAACTTTTTAAATCTTTACATTTTTTAATTGTTAAATTCTTAAATTCTTAAATTCTTAAATTCTTAAATTCTTAAATTCTTAAATTCTTAAATTCTTAAATTCTTAAATTCTTAAATTCTTAAATTCTTAAATTCTTAAATTCTCAAATTCTCAAATTCTTAAATTCTTAAATTCTCAAATTCTCAAATTCTCAAATTCTTAAATTCTCAAATTCTTAAATTCTTAAATTCTTAAATTCTTAAATTCTCAAATTCTCAAATTCTCAAATTCTCAAATTCTTAAATTCTCAAATTCTCAAATTCTTAAATTCTTAAATTCTTAAATTCTTAAATTCTTAAATTCTCAAATTCTCAAATTCTTAAATTCTTAAATTCTTAAATTCTTAAATTCTTAAATTCTTAAATTCTTAAATTCTCAAATTCTCAAATTCTCAAATTTTCAAATTCGCAAATTCGCAAATTCTTAAATTCTAAAATTCTCAAATTTTTACATTCTTAAATTCTTAAATTCTGGAAACCACAGATCTCTATATTTCGAAACTTCCAAATTAGTAAATTTTCACGTCGAAAATATTAGATGCTCAAATTCCGGTGATCCCGAACTGCTAAATCACAACCCCCCCCAAATCACAAATCCCTAGATTAAAGATACCTGCATTCTGAAATCCCTATATCCCGAAATTCCTAAGTCCCGAAATTCCTAGATCTTGAAAATCCGATATCCCGCAGTCTTTGTACCCCAAACACCCATATCCGAAATCTCTCGATTCCGAATCACTAGATCCTGAAATCCCTATGTCCACTAAATCTGTATATCGCGAAATCCCATAGATCCCAAATGTCTAGATCCCCAAGTCTCTAGTTTTCAAATCTCAAGACTCAGATCGTGAATACCTATGTCCCGAAATCTCTATATTCCAAAGATCTATATATCCGAAAACCCCTAAATCAGAAATCTCTATATCAGGTATTTACAGATTTCAAATTCTTAAACTTTGCATTCCTAGAATACAAATTCCTAAACCACCAAATTTCTATTCTATCAAGTCTCTGTGTTTTCAATTTCCATAGATCCGTAATTCCTAAATTCCCATAACCTTAGAACCGCTAGTAATAATGTCTCCAATTTTTTACACTCTCAAAGCCCTATGTCTCCAAATTACTAAGCTCCAAAATTCCTGTACTTTCAAGTTTCTGGACAGATAGATTCCTAGATTCAAATCCTCGAGCATCCGTATCAATCAACTAGCGGTGGTTGCCGTATTAGCCGCAAAGAAGGCAGCTTTGCTGTGGACTGTACTGTCGCGTGCTCCACTATGCCTGACGATACGTGAACGAGTATCATTGTCCCGGTATGCTTTGAACGCATCGAACAGTCGCTATTTTACGATACTCCGTTACGAGGATGCTCTTGAACGAATTCTTTGTCTAACAATTGTTCTTATGGGTTTGTTCATCTGTCGTTATCAAACGCTCTTTTGAAAATCGGTAGATTTTTCGAGTTTCAATCCTGTTGTTGAGCGCGAACACGATTTCAGTTTGTGTACATCGTAAATGCGAGAATGGCAACTGTTATATTTATAGCGTTGGATCTCCCAATGCCTAGGCCAACTTCCTCCTGAAAGTTGGGGATACCACACGTGTCTTGGCCCTAGAGGCCCTAATATTCCCCAGACTCTCGAGGACAGGACCTCCCCTGACGTTGTTCCTGCAACGGAAACACTCTATCGCCTGTCCTCGTAACGGTCGTTTCAACCTTCGTATCTTCGATTTTAATAAAGGTTTTAATTGCGCAGCAGACCCCTATGATACCGTAGATATATCCCGTGTTACATATATCCGTGTCGTACTCTCTTTATAATTTTCGCTCTCTTTCTTAACCCTTTGCGGTCCTATGTCGAGTGTGGCTCGACATGGTGTTTCTCTTTGACTGTGGAAATAATTAGGATAAATAGGTTGATTTAAGACATTTTTATTTCTTGACCATGTGAAACAAATCAGAAAAATATTTGTTACGCAATCCGTATTATTAGAATATATTTTATTGTAAATCCACTTCGTCATATATTTTGCAATTTAATTAAGAAGCTGTAGGTAAAAGAAATTAAGGACCGCAAAGGGTTAATATTGCTTTGTCTTCCGACGCCGCTCAACTCACACTCTCCGCACTCGTACTTATCAATATACATTCTTCCATCTCACTCACTCTCTCGACACATACCTTTCGCTCTTCACACAACCAATTTCTATTATCCTTCACCTGTCACTCATTTCCATTCGCTCTTAATCATTCGGCGCGCATCGCACACTCATTAAAACAATCACTTGTTACGTCCGTGTTTTACGAGTCACTTATATTATACAATTAATACATGAGCCGTTTCCCCGAATTTGAGAAACGCAATGACGTTTTGTGTTACCAGTCCAAAGCTATATTAATTATTGGAGCGATAACGTAATATAATTGCAATACCTGTCTCTTTTAGTATGTTATACGAACAATATTACTGTTAACGCTCGTGGTTGAATAAAGATCTGTTCGAGCTTTGATGAAGATTGCACGTGGTGTGTCGATTAATAATTTGTTTTGGTACACTATACAATAACTATATATGTATATACTTCTACTACACTATATAGTATACTACTATATTGTAACTAGTGTGTGTTGCAAGTGTCAGGCAGTTACTATTACTGTGTTGTCTGTTACTTCTCATTACATACTACTATTCCGAACAAGTATTAGTTGGTGCATATGAAATGTCGGATTTTCTGTACATGCGAACCTTTGTCACCATGTTTCCCTTATGCTTTCGTTTTTGGCACAACCTCTTTCATAGTTGTACTGTTCATTGTCAGAGTCACATTTCAACAAAGAAGATTTTCTTAAAAGCGTTTCCTTTTATTATTTGTTTTGTAGGATTGTTCCCATAATATATGTACACCCGTTACCGTGGGTTTTTTTCCATAACCGTTACAAGAACGACACGGCTCGCGACCGTGCCACCGATTTTCATTTGTTTCTACGAAAACGCGTAGCGACGTGCAAATCAGGAGTCAGTCGTATTATGCGCCTCTTAAGAGTAGACTCTCGGATAGCTGTGCCCCTCGAAGTTGTGTATGTGTGTGTGTGCTTTTTTTGGACTATTCAATAAACTCTTATATATCTTAATTAAACATATTGTTGTGTCCTCCCCCTCACCCTTATTTCCTACAGTTTTGTATTTTGTATCGACACGAATTCAGCCGATATTCGTGTAATTTTTTTATATGTAGGCGATAAATTAGTTAATTAGGAAAATGGGTCGGATAGTACCCGGTTAAGGATCGATGGTGGGGAGCCTTGCATGCCCGAACGTTAAGAAGCGCCCGAAAACACCCGAAGGTAGCGGCGGCCAGTGGCTCAGGGAGAGCGTCGACGACTCGTAAACTGAGGGCCCGGGTTCGATTCCCGGAGTCCGCATTTTTAATCCTGACGACTACATATACGAGTATAAATTTGGCAATAATCCTGCAACAGCTACCGGCAATATAAACCATGCGTTTGAGGAAAATGCTGTAATCGAACAAAATATGCGGCTGGTTTGAGAAGTGCAAAAAGAAGTTGAAAATTGTATACCCATCACTCATTAATCGACATCTCCGAGACAACGCTTGGCCGCATGCGTCGCACAAAACGATCCTGAAATTAAATGAGTCGAAGTTTGAAATTTTTCAATACCCAGATTATATATCAGATATCTCGTCAACTAACTTTCATTGTTTTAAACATTGAGGACTGTTTTCACTGGCTATACGATGTGAAAATGAAGAGGGACTGAAAAATTCAATATCAGAGTTTATTGGCTCCAAAGATCAGAATTTCCTTAATACAATCATTTATATATTACAATCTCGTTGGGAAAGGTGTACTTAACCCATTGACTGCCAACTACGAGATATCTCGTAGTAAGCGTCTGTACCAAAACTGCCAATTACGAGATATCTCGTAGTGTGTGCTGCAAGTACAGATTGGCTACAAATGGCTATTTGACGTAGGAATTATTAGAAAGGATAAATGCAAAATGTATATAGTGTAGAGAACATATTGATTATCAATTTTTATTATTGAAACTATTAAAATTACAACTAAGGCGATTAGATCATATTTTGTAAAAGTTCATGTTTTTTTTAAAATAAAACTGCGGCACCCAGGGCAAGGCGCACTAAATTTGCATGGCAGTCAATGGGTTAAGTAAATGAATCATATTTTAATTAAATAAACGGCTTTTGAAACAAGATATGCAGTTTTATATATTCGCTTAAAAATCCGACATTTCTTATGCACCAACCTAATATTAACTGCAAACTTTACATGGGTGTCCGACGGATGCCAAAACGGTACATATTGTGCAGGTAAAAAATTTAGGTCGTGTTCAAATACCTCGTTATTATCCTATATACTAATGTGGAATACTGGCCTTAACAATTACAATTTTTCCGTCATGTTATACGAATGCGTCTTATATGAACTCGTGTTGTAGAGAGGGCTACTGCACTAACGTTTTATTCGCAGAATCACAACAATAGCAAGTATGTACCTCGATATCAATGACCTTGAAAGATGATACGATATGAATTATGAATTCCTATACATACATATGAACGGCATACAACTTTAATTTTACAGATATTTGTGAAAATAGTTTCTACATATGAATTATTTACGGAAGAACGGACTTTACTGATTTCGATGATTCTTTTCTTAAATTATGCAATTGTGTTTGTAAACTATACCTATACGTAATGTGTATATCTGTATACATGTATAATGTATTATGATAATGTTGTAGTTCATATTCCGTAAATATAATAAAAGGTTGAGTGTTATATTAGTGTCATATTGAATATTTATTTGTACAAATGTTCTTGTATACGTTACGATAATGTGTTCTGATTTTGCTGATATTTTTTATACTTGTTGTGAACTTTAGGTTAAAAATATTAACTATAAAACCGAATTTATTCGCTTTTTCAAAATAATCAGTTTGCATAATGAAGCGTCCATAGAGTAAGTTAAGAAAACTTTGAAGTTGAAAAATTATTTCATTCTAAACCGAAAACCACATATTAAAATTCTTCAAATATTGTAGTATTTTACTCAGAATGCATGTTTATTTTTATACTCATACATTTGTCGATTTTTTCTTTGATAAACAATTTCCTATTTTAAAAATTCATAAACGAATTAGTATTGTTGGTTAATAGATTTTTGCATCAACTTAATATTGCGTATATAAGGAAACTTAGTCCTCATTTTCGAGTAAAAATTCCTTTGAGTTAATAATTTAATACAGGGAAAGTGAAAGTTTGCCTTATAGTTTCTGTGTAAGAATAATTTATATGTTAAGTATTTTCTGGAACTGATAATATTCTCGATTTCTTGGTAGAAATTCGCTGACAAAATGTATGTAACGATTCAACGTTTTGCGAGAATTTAATGATTGCAACGATAAAGTTTCTCTGTTTGAAATTCAGTTTGCAACTAACTTTGGAGCTATAATCGTAGTTAGAGGTAATAACTTGGTTTATGCTTCTGAAATGATTGAGAAAATGTGATACGTATGATAATTCCGATCGTAAAATTCATTGTTGCGGTAGTATAGAAATGTAGACCACTGCTGGTAAAGAGAATGGAATTAACCGCAAATGTAGCATAATTTCTGCAATTTTCTGACATAAACGTATTATTTCTTTATTCGCTTATTTGTAGCATAACAATTATTTAAATTTTCTTCGGTTCCTGCTTTATTTGTGCGCTCTGAAAACTCGTTCTGCACACTGTATTTAATAATTAATAATTTTTCTAGTTATTTATGTACTACTTTATTGAATCAGTGATTTTGACACTACAAATTTCTATATTTTAAAATTTCTGTACTTTTAAATATTTATATTCGACGATTTGAAGGTCGAAAAATCTTTGCATTTGGACATTTTTGAATTTTAAATGCGTACACATATTTCGAAGTTTTATAAATTTCAAAATATATTTATTACCAACTTTCTACGTCTTTAAGTTTCCATATCATCAAATTTTTAAATATTCAAATTACAAAACCTCCTAGTTATCAAATTTCTGCATTTCTAAACTTAAAAGTTTCAAATGTCTGTACTTTTAAATGTCTAAATTTGTGAAATGTTACATTTGACATTTTGAAATTTGTATATTTCTAAGATCGTAAATTAAAAATTGTCACGTTTCTATATTAAAAATTTAATATGTCTACGTTTCTAAACTTGTAAGTCCAGTTTAAAGAATTTGTAATGTCTCAGACATGCAAAGAACGATTCGTTTTATCAAACAACAAATTCATTAACTATTAAATTCATCCCTCATCTTAAGATTTTTCCTGACCCAGTTCACGAGTTAATGTTAAAATTCAATTTTACAGTCGTGTACCAACATATCCAAAATTCCATACTGTTCAGATACTACAGTATTTTCTAATATACAAATATCATTAATTTTTAAATTTTAATTCTTAATTTTCGTAACTTTAAAACTCATTTCATAAGCACGGGTCACAACCGAGCTTGCCGTTCTCATTCAGGGATTAATGTCAGTGAAAGTCACATTATGTAAAGCGACATAGAAAAACGTTTTCCGCGAATGAAAGTTCTTTTTAAAGCACCTAAAGATTTATGAAACTCCGTGGCATATTTTCAGCGAGGCATTCGTTACGCAGTTTCTTGCATCTTTTTTTAGTTTTTTCGAAACTACTCTTGTCCAAGCAAGTTCCTCTTCTGTGCGTTTCCTAACAGTTTTGATCGCTTATCTTCCTACTCACTGTAACTGAAAACTCGTTCGTCGCTAAGTGCTCAAATTTTTCTGCTCCTTCGACTTCGCGTTGTTTCGTCGAGTTAAATTTCACGGATTTTCACGCAAATTACCGCTTTAAACGAAATGACATCGTGCCTCCTCAGCGAAAGCAAAGAGAAGATTGGTTTTAATTTCAGAACCGATGGTAATTTCGGCAGGATAAAATCCGGCCACGCGATACACCGTTCTTGATTGACGAAACACTGCGTTATTTTCGCCACGAATTTATTAATATAATGGAAATTTAAATCGAATTTTTTCCTTGTACGGGGCACGTGATTGCGTAACGCGGTAAAGTATGCAAATTCTGTAGCTACGAATTTTCCGGATCCCCTTGTTAATTCAACTTTAATTTGAACGATGAAACCGCGTTCGTTCTTGATTGCTCGTCGAACATTTACATGCACACGTTGCTTCGTATATTTTTTAAATTTTCCCTCTGACAGGTCGCGATTTTCGCTTCTATTTTTAGAAAAAATTATTTGATCTTTCGGTGTGCGCGCTTTTCTTTTCTTCCAATTGCGCCGCTGACTTACAGTGTTGTTCAAACGCTCGAATTACTGCTTACATTTTTAAAATTTTAATATACTTTTATTAAATTCCTCTACAAATGCACTGCATAAAGTAATGAAATGCAACTTTCATAATTAATTAGATCATTGAGAATGTTTCTTACTTTCGATAAATAATTTACTAAAATATTGGTAATATTTCGTGATTTTCACATTTAAAATATTTCTCATCCACATTAATTGCCTTTTAATATGTTGCACATCTGCAATATGGATTTCTGAAGTGTTATTTTCCGATATTATAAGTTTTCTTTCAATAAATTGTCTTATTAAATGCCATTTTGTTATTGCCATTTTTCATTGGTATTGCTTGTAAACATTCAGAAATTTATGTTCTTTTTAATTGAAAAAAGGCATGCAATAAAGGTTGAAGACGTGACAATAGTACTTGGAGTTGTTCGCGAAATATGCTAGATAAACTATGCAATAATGATAAAAATAGATAAATTTACAGTTAGCATAATATATAAAATTACGTTAAATATTCGAACACTATACTAAATCAAAATATAGAAATAAATTAAGTGAAATAAATAATGTGATAATAATCGAAAGTGATGAGTCTGAAAATAAAATATGTAAATGTGAAATAAACATATGCATTAGGTTATTCATTATTCCAATTCGCAGAATCTAATATTAGAAAGCAGTATTAGAAACTACTTTTAAGGAAATTCGAATGAGATGTTCGTAGAATTCCGGAATATAAATTATTATTTCAAATGATCCGATGATTGAGACTCTACATATATTCATATAACATTTCATTTCTTATTTTTACTCGTGGAATAAATTTGTTATTTTTACTCTCTTATTTTTACATTCCAGCGTAGTTTGATTGTTTAATGTGGGGCACCGCGTATATACATTTGATTGGATTATTCTTATGTTAGTAGTATAATAATAATTGAGATTTAAATATAAATAAAAGGTGTTTATGTTTGCAGGTATGTAGCAGGAGCAAGATCATTTATGGTTTATCTGGATAAAGTTTTACGTCACTCGTTGTTCGCATTCCGCAGTTCTTCACTTTTATAAAACGGTATGATGAAATTAATTTACATTTTAACTACCTGAATATACATACTAATAACAATAAAATGCACACGTACCCAGCGAAAATTTGAAGCCGATTTTCTCGAGAACAAAGTGTCGCGTGAAAAATGGTTATTGTATATTTTTGACTTATCTCTTCTTGTACAAATACCTTTACTTCGTATGTACCACCAGTCATCGAACGATAATATAATATAATAGTGACGATAATACAGGGTGTCCCACAATTATGGTACGAGCCGGAAAGGGGTGGTAGGTGAGGCCTTTCTGAAAAACTTTTTCCTTTGCAAAAATATTGGATGAGGATTCATTTTAAAATTATTAAGAAGAAACACCGACCAATGAGAGCGCGAGGATCGGTTGATTGGTCGGTGTTTTTCCTTAATAATTTAAAAATGAAGCCTCATCTGATATTTTTGCAAAGGGAAAAGTTGTTCAAAGTAGCCCCACCTACCACCCCTTCTCGCCTCGTACCATAATTGTGGGACACCCTGTATAGTATAAGAGTAACGAGTACTATTGCAAATAATACCGAACATACCATGACTTTCTTCCGATTGAAGATTACGTATAGATCAACGGAATTATACATCGTTCAATTTGTTTTTATCATTAGCTATAAACTTGTTGTAATGAAAATATGTAGTCTCATTTAGAAAAACTTTGTTGACCTTGAAATCTCGAAACCTGTGATTTCGAGAATATTTCTTTCTCTCACCACATTAATTTCTTCGAACTAAATATTCATTTCTTATGACATCTTTTAAAGAATAAGCGATATATTTATGATGGGCAAATTACATGAAATACTCTGAAAACGCTAAAGCAAACGATATTTGTACATTAGAACAACGTTATATTGTTTGTACAATTTATAATCCTCTAAATATATACAATTTAATAATACATTATATTACTTTTTTGGCGTTTAAACGTTTCATCAACTTGTATACCTACGTCTTAAGAGTTTCTTATGACTATCCTTTCAATTTTCTGGAAAACGAAAAAATTTGAGGAAATAGCTCTTGAAAAAGGAAACTTGCTTCTTCACAACTCTGTTAATTTATTACCAGCAGGATCCTAAGAAGCTTCATTTTAAGAGCTACTCAAGGTGATCCACTAGTTTTCTGTGTATTACTTATAAATTCCAAATATTACAAGGTTTGGGAAATAAAAAACGAAATTATTCAAGAGTGGTAAACTTCTTCAAGAGTTATGTAGTGCAGTAAAAACGCGTTTGTATACACAATTTTATTAATATAATAAAAGTACATACAAAATTATGATACTATGACAATTCTTAGCCTTTATCCCAATGCGTTATTCGTACAATACAGGGAGACCATAGAATTTATTGCAATATAAAAACTTAAAAAATAAATGAATTATTTGTTAGATTATATTGATAATTAAGTAAGTAAGAATTATTAGATTAGATCAACGTTAGTCAATTACAGAAAAATTACGATTATGTTGTTTATTACGGTTCTGTTTTGCTTTTCTGCACTTTACATAGATTCACGATTTCTCCAAACAATAAATAGTTTAATTAAGACTATGGCGTTATAACGTACTGCATTGTATCTATAAGTATTAGATTGCTACGCGATACAAGGTCACGTGTTGTATTGATACACGTTAAATAGCCATGCGTTAAATCACCACGCGTTGCATTGCACATGCGTTAAATTTTTCACACATTAAATCGCTACATATTAAATCATCACCTGTTAAATAGCCACGCATTAACAGCTACGTGTCACAATATCAAGTATTAAACTGCAATGTGTTACATTTCCACTCGTTAAATCGCCACACGTTAAAATGCCATGTGTTTAATAGTCACACTGTTTATTGTCAAGTGCTAAATTGCAGAGTTCCGCGTTGGGCCAAATATCGTTAATTGTCCCTATAGATTAAATATCACCACATATTAAATATCTCCACGTGTGCAACACTGGCAAACATTAAATACTGCAGTACGTTAAATTGACACGAGTTGTATGACCACGCGTTAAATATCGCAGTCCGTTAAACTTCCGATGCTATATCACCCCGTGTCAAATATCGCGACGCGTTAAACCTTCACGCGTTGTATCACCACGCGTTAAATATCACAGTGCGTTAAATTGCCGCGTATTAAATTTTCACGTGTTAAAATACTACGTGCTATGCTACCACAAGCAAAACATCGTCGGACATTCTGTTACCATGCGCTAAATATTCTCAGGCGTTAAATATCTCTATCTAATAGATTGCCGCAGGTTGTATCACTATGCATTGTACTATTACACATTAAACGTGCGCTACAAATTTCTACACGTTGAACATCGTTATATGTTATATCATATCTCATTAATTACCATTATATCCTTAATCTTCACAAGTGAAATACGTCTAAGCGTTTAACTATCATACATTGTCACCACACATTGTATCGCCACGCGTTTAACCGTAACGCGATGTGACGCTACACGTAATACTTCTATGTATATTGCTAATTACGGGAATTTTCAACTTCTGGTTATTCTGGCAATGGCAATATATCCAGAATCTACTGTAACTATTTAAACGTATACAAATCTTTCAGCTATTTCCTGGTATACTGTTTCGCAACTGGGTCTCTTCGACTGAATGACAAAAAACACCTAGAAAATTTCGTCCGAAACTTTGCGAATTTATGGAGCAAGAAAAAGTAAAAAACCACTATTTTTTTGAGTCGTCGCGCCGAAGCTTAAGGGATAGAACTGTCTTTAAAAGTTTCGTTTCTCCCGTGCCACTTTGGAAACTATTGAAGACACCAAAGTCTCTTAGGTGAATCTTCCGTGGTTTTTAGTGGAGGATCGATGAAAATATTTAATAGAGTGCTATAAATACATATGTATAATTATGTATAATAGTTGTTATCTTACAGAAATTAGCGATAAAATTCATAAGTATAAATAAAATATATTGTATATTGTATGATATTTAGTGTTACAAAAAATTATTCTGCAAATATATAAGTTGATTTTGTTTGATAAGGTCGGGGAGCGCGGGTTAGAAATAATATTTTTTACATTTTACCTATTTGCCAGATTTGCAAAAATTAGAATTAGGTCATACTAAAGTATGCTATTGACGGATTACTATATTTGCTCCAAATTTAGCTTCTCCGTAATAAATAGTTAAAGAGCTATGATCCTTTTCCTCAGTTACTGTCATTGTTATTTCCTGACTCACCAGGTGGAAAGTAATAATAATCATTTTGTGGAGCATTAGAAATACTTTTTAGTTAGAAGTAAAAATACTTCTTCTGGCGCAGAATGGCATTTGTATTATAAGAAACAATTAAAATAAACACTTAAATAAACGTATTACATTTGAAGTTTGGATAGAAACAATACCCGTACATTTAAATATCGACAAATTTTGCTTGCGAGTATGGCTTGCAGTGCGGTTTTACTCTTATATACTTTCAACGTATTTTTGACAACTTTCCCATCGTTTTTCGGGAAAGTGATAAGGACATGTTTTGTTCCTTGGAAGACACTCTAAAAGATCCTGCATGAGTTTTTCATTTTCACGCGATGCCAAAAATGGGCATTTTTTAACACCCTCCTTTCTAAATTACCTAAATTTCTAAATTCCTAAATAGCTAAGTGCAAAAATTCGTAAATCACCAGAGTCCCAAGTTTCTAAATTATTGAATTCCTAATTTATAATATTCCAAAAATGCATCATTTCCTAATTCCAAAATTTCCAATTTACCAAACGCCTAATTTTACAAAATTTTTGCACTCTTGATTCACAAAATTCCCACATTACTAAATTCCGAAATTCTGAAATATCTGAATCATTAAACCAATAAATTTTTCAATTTTTAATTCTCAAAACCCTCCAAGTTATCAAACCTACAAATTTGAACAATTATAATGTCGCGAAATCCTCATATCGACAAGTACACAAATTAAAATATTTGTAAGGTCTCTAAATTACAATTTCTCACAATTTGAGAAGCGATTATTTCATTCACATATCTGTGATGTACAATTATAATGTACATATGTACTTATTAGTTATTAAAATTTGCTTGTCGGAATTGTTTAAATTGATGCTATTTTAAATATTATCAAAAAGGTAGGTCGATAATATTTTTCGTCTGGATTGTCCAAAATTGATTGCAGGATGAAATACTGAAATCGTTGCAAACATTTTTGGTCATAAACGGAGCTGTCGGAAAATGTTTTGTATTTTTGTTTTTGCAAAAAACTATTTATAAAAATTGAAACAGCTTCAGCTTTTATATACAATACTTTTAAATCTGCATCATTAAATTTAAATTGATCAACGATTCTCTAAAAAAAAAAAAAATGAATAAAAAGAATTGCAGTGAAAAGCAAACGTCGGTGGAAGAGAAAATAGATTAAAACTTCGTCCATATTTAAAATACAGTAACAATTCGTTTAATATTTCATCTATGCTCTGTTGCAGAAATGTAATACAATTAAAAATTATTTAAACAAAGAAATAGATAACAACTTTTTATCAATGTTATTATTAAAAATCAATGACATTATATGACAAATAAAAATTTCGATTTATGAAAGCTTGACTTTGAATGAATTGATATTACATATACAACTTGTAATTATTACACTTCCAAATTTTTTAAACTCTCAAATTTTTAAACAATTTCCAAAACTTCAATATCCTCAAATTTCTAATGCTCTATAAATTTAAAATTTGATATTTCCATATTCTCAAAGTCATCAGATGATGTTGCCATGTTTCTTTACATCGCCATGTGTCCTAACATCGCTATGTTCCCTAATAAAAGCGTAAAATCCTGGTTAATATCCCCTGTATAGCACACGTTGTAAAAAAAAAACTTTTGTAAGTTAAGAAAGTCCAAATTTCTAAATCTTATAGCTTATAAATTCGAAAATACAGATATCTAAATTTCAGAATTTACAAGCCTGCCAAATTTCCAAGTTTTACATTTCGAGATTTTTGAATTACAATATTCCGGTTTCTACAATATGTTCCCGTTTCAAAAAGCTTCGTTTCAATAATATGTAAAAACTTTGGTTGACCAATTGAAAAGTGATTTTCGCAAACCTTGTGATCGAACTTTTACTTCGACCACTTCCCATGAAATTCGATCGAATGGAAAGCTACATGTTATTCTGACGGGGGTTAGAAAAGCTTTCAAAAAATCTTGGCGAAAGATGTCAAATAACATATAATATTACTGCGATATTTGCCTCGGGAAGCCAAAGTTGCATTTCAGCGGTTGTTTTATAAAGTAGCATACAGGGAAAAAATGCAAAGTTTAATATTTAACAAATTTTATAGTGGCAGATTTGTGTCCAGTTGGCTGTTGTCCAGTGTAATTTTTCAAACCTTCCTGTGCATCTTTCCCAAGCAACCCACTCATTAAGTATAGAAGTTCATTAATGATGTGGGGCTGTATATTAGCAGCAGGTGCTGGTAATCTACATTTTATAGAAGGTTCATACATCGAATGGGCTTAAACACTTTAATATTTTATACAATGAAACAAAGCGAAAATATATTACATGTTTCGAAGATTATTTTTTCCTTCTTCATATTGTTCGAGTCTATTTTTGCATTAACGAAATAAAAATAGAGTTACTGATCACAATATGTACAACATACTGAATATAAAACTGTTTTAGGCTCTCCTCAGGTACAATAAACGTAATAGTTCTATACTATTTTTACTATTACATAGTTTTCTTGCGGCTCGTAATTTCAGGGGTAACGCCACTTTAGAATTTTGAAAAATTCGATTTTTTTTTGTGCTTAAGTGATGCTATATTATGTGTATAATACGTGAAAAAAGTTTTGAGTGCAGGAATAGTCGGGAATACGAATTTTTTTTAAGTGGACTGCAATCATTCACAGTGTGCTACTCATGCAGGCAAAACTTTAAACGCGTTTTTCTCGGAATCACTTTTTTCGAACTGGCCGAACCAATAAATTGAACAGTTTTCAACTAATTGACTTGAAATTTTGTGAAGATGTGTAGAATAACATAACTCAGTGAAAATCTTACGGATTTTTTGATTAATCAATCACTTCATTTTTTATTAACAATTTAATCCTCAATTTCCTTGCATTTTTCCCAAACTTTCCTTCATATCGACATCAAATTAACAATTCTTAATATTTTTTAATTTCCATAGGATGTCCCATAGACAAGGATATACAATATCAGAAACTTTTGGATTTTTTATTTTAGGACCATCCGTTAATGAGGAAAAGGTTCGGTAAGCAGCCCACTAAAAAAAAAGATGTTATTGTTTGCTAGCAATTGCAGCCACCATTTTTAATTCGATTTGTTTGACAAAATTCTCAAACCATCTTCAAAACATATGTAATAAAACTCTTTTGTCCCTGACTTTATACCTTGTATGGTTTTTACTTAAAAAATTCTCGAAAATCACCTCTTTTTTCTGTCCTCTAGAGTGGCGTTACCCCTTAATACATTTTACTGTTCATTTATTCACTTCATACATATTGCTTTTGCACTGGGAAATATTAAATAAATAATTCTAAGTGCACTGTGTAAAAGTTCAGTATAATTGTATCTTGAAAATTAACAAATCATAAAATGAATATAAATAACAATTTGTCGCATACTATTATATGCGTTTACAAGACTACGATCGTTACGGGAGTTCGCCCGGATAAGCTTTCATACGATTTTGAAATCTAATGTACAGTCGTGGACAAAATTAAGTGGACATTGCAGAAATGTAAACAATTTTTTGTTTTGTTACAATGTTTAAATAAATTTTAAATTTAGAACGTGAAATGCTTTTGTAGACTTAAAAAAAACATTTATTTAATGTATATAATTGTGCAATAACGTTTTGATTTATAGGCATTGTTAGTTAAATTAAATTAACCTTTTGTTATTCATGATACCTGTCCACTTAATTTTGTCCACGACTGTATGTCCGGAAAAAATACACTTTTAAATGTTCGGTCCGAAGGTGTATACAATAGATAGGGATGAACTTCCTGACTTGTGGGAATTGCACGCCTTCCAAGTAACAGTCATCTTCTGTTACGCACGTGGCGTGTCCGGCAAATGCCCATGTCTTAACTAAAGTACAGAGACCACGCGATCCTTCCTTTATAGATTTATAGATGCTAAATGCTAAAGCGAGTTAGTATTTACAAGTTATTTACGATGTACCGAAATGAATTAGAAATTACGATAAATTGTTGCTAGGCCTGACGGTTCTAATTTGCAATCCTAGCAGTATTTTGTAATATATGTCCAAAAACGTATCTTTTATGATTCTGAAGGTTGCATATATGAAATTTGAAAATATGGACATATGGAAGTTTAAAAATGAGAGAATACTTAAACTTCCAATTTCCGAAGTTAAAGATTAAAAAATTATCTCGTTTAGAAATTTAATAACATAAACATATAATAATCACGAAGTTTAGATAACATATTTATAGATTCTTGTAATCACAAATGGTAAAAAAATTAATAATTATCATATCTTAAAATTATCATAATAATATTATCATATTATTTATCATAATGTATCTTATGCGTACATATAGTACATATTTTCAGTGCATATTTATGTATTCCATGCATGTAAGTATTATATATTTCTTGCATATTTATGGTACATATTACCCAGAGTATAATTAGAAAAATGTAATTACTTTGTTAAGTAAGAATTTAGAAAGTATCTGCATTATCGAAAATTGATTTAAATCAATGTCAAACTAGTTAATAGCAATTATAATATTTATTCGTCAGTAATTCAAAACAATTATTGGAATACTTAGCTGCACTTCGAATTTAATCATTATTCTTTCCGAGCTACAAAAATGTATGAACCATGTTAACAAAACGACTGTAAATGAAGATTAAGAGCATTGTGTATCAATCCACTGTTAACGTTCTGCTAACAAAATGTTCTAGCGCCTCTCCTTGTAATTAGGTGGTTAGGTACTCCTTTGATGAATGAATCCATCAAAGATACCGAAATGCATAAAACCAAAAACGGTAAAATAAACCTATATCAATAACCGTCAATCTAAACTTTGCTAACAATCTTTTTTAAATTCTTTCTTCGAAAGACAGGCCATAAAGATTGACCCAGTTCCCTTCAAAATAACTTGGCAACCATCTATCGCGAGCAGCCAAGAGGATGCACGGAAAGAATTGTGGCGCCCGTGGCATCACACACGTCGTTACCTTTTTCTGTTTTTTCTCAACCTTTTCTGTTTTCTAAAGTTTCTAAAGATTCTTTCTGTTTCGTATCCTTTTCAGATTTACGCTCGCTAATTTTCCACGTCTCTACAGGGTCTCGCCGGGGCCTGGTCAGCGTCAGCTCTTCGGCCCTTGCGAATCTCTTCACTTTTCTTATTTTTGCGACTCTTTTCTGCTGCGTCTCTCCATTGCCTAATTTCTCAACCGTTTTCTCCGTCTTTTCCCACGTTCTTAGTTTTCTCTCTCTAAATCTATTTCTTTCCTTTTTTCTCAATGACGTTTCGTGGAGGAGATGTAAACGGCGGACTGTCAGTGGGATTTAGTTTTTCGTAGAAGTCACATCGAGCAGTACGAGGTCTGTTCAAAAAATAATCGAACTTTTGTAATTACGCGACAATGGATCGTCATAGCGACGAGTGGTTTACAGCATTTCATTTGCCATAACCTTCTGCGTTACATGCATTTTACAGATCCTTTATATCGCGTTTAGTTCCCGAGTTATTGTAATTTGAGTGCAAGGTGTTTCAGCGTGCGCGGCGATTTTCGCAATGTGTGATTCACGAGAGCAACGGCGCAACGTGAAATTTTGTATGAAACTGAGGAAAACATTCATGGAAACGTTTAGACTTTTGAAGCAAGCTTATGGAGGTGATGCTTTTTCTCGTGCACAGTGTTATGAATGGTTTATCAGATTCAAAAATGGTCGTCAATCAATTGAAGATGGCCCTCGACCAGGAAGGCCTTTGACCGCAACCGATAACACTTGGATTGAGAAAATCAGTGATCTTGTGCCAATCAATCGCCAGTACTACGAAGGTGTTTTGAAAAGGTTGCGTGAAAAAATTCGCAAAAAGAGACTACAGTTCTGGCGAGACAACTCATGGTTTCTTCACCATGACAATGCGCCTGCCCACTCAGCCTCCTTAATTCACCAGTTGTGTGCAAAAAATGAGATAACTGTCCTCCCCCAGCCTCCCTACTCCCCAGACCTTGCTCCCTGCGATTTCTTCTTATTCCCAAAATTTAAATCAGTGCTGAAAGGACGGCGTTTTGACTCAGTTGAAGACATTAAATAGAATTCGTCATTAGCATTGAAGGATGTTCCTATAGAAGTCTCTTACCAGGACTGCATGGTAAAGTGGAAACACCGCTGGAATAAGTGTGTGGATAGAGGAGGGGAGTATTTTGAAGGGGACAAAGACCAATACGTTATATATCAAATAAAAAAAATTAGAAAAATAAAGTACGGTTATTTTTTGAACAGACCTCGTATATGCATACCCGTCGCGGATCTTTAGAAATACTTAGAATCGTCGATTACGAACACGCATTCATTATTAACCTTATACCCCATAATCCCACAGAATATTCTTCGAGCGATGCCTGAGGATATATTTAAGTCAACATCATCATCTACAATCTTTGCGGCTTCTTAATTGTGACACCATACGTAATCTTTGCAGTCAAGTTCCTCCTAAAATTTCCTTTTATTCCTTTTTGGGTCCTTCGACATCATCGTTACCTAATGCTACCCACTTCCAGGGATCCCCTTGCCGGTGAAAAAAGGACATAAACAAAAGTTGGGCTCCCAACTTCTCGATTTTAGATCTATAGTCTTTTTCTGGACCACTGACCCGTCGCGTTTCGTTGGTTTCGTAAAAGTAAGACCCACGAAACACGAAACCGTTAAATTGTTGCAGGGTATCGTGTTTAACTTGCCGCGTTGAAGCGATGGTGAATGTTTATTGGAATGTTAAAAGTTGTAATAAAGAAAAGAACCATGATTATCTATGTTAGGAAAACAAAGAGATTCACGAACAGGTTTTTTGAAACTTTTGACTGATGTGAACAGTAAACAGTAGGAAGTCATCCATTAAGGTGGAAATGGAAGTGTGGAGAGGGACAGAGGCGTTTCCAAAATGTCCGTAGCCAGTAACAAATTTAAGGAATTCCTCGACATGTATAGAAAATACGAAACAAAGACTCCAATATTAAGGTGAACGACGATGAAAACCAGATGGGACTAAACAAGACACGAAAAACTCCCGACGAAATGTAACGATTCCCTGGGTGTTATTCCTGCTACGGGACAAACAAACCTCTTGACTTTCTAAAAACTACAGTGTTCGAAGGGTCGAGAATCGACGTCTATTGTGTTGAGAAAACTTTGGGTGGTCGCCTAATTTGCTCGATGTTTATTGTAATTTACGACCGAACAAAGACTACTACGTGAAATCGTGAGGTAAATCGCGCCAATGACCACTTTGTAGAATATCGCTAAATGAGAATATGTTCTTTAGAAGACAAAATGTGGGCGATGTCGCGTTGTCAATGATTCCCTAAAGAATGCCCTTCCTCGAGGCTGCGAAGGCCTTACTGCCCCTCGCCAAAAATTCAAGGGTCTCAGTTGTGTACTGCCCTGGCGTCGCAATGTCGGGCCCCGGCGCCATGGTGATCATTGCGCTGGCACCATATGTGTCCTGTTTCGAGTTCGAATGCAGGTAAATTTGGAATTTCCTTACAAATGTTTACAGTGTAATAATAATTTATATCGCTTTATTCGGGAAAGTTGACAAACTTTATGTAAGAAAATTCCGGATCAGCCCATAATAATACTCGACATAGGACACATGGCTCAGCGCGACGACCACCGAGATGCCGGGGCCCGGCCTAACGTCGCCAAGGATTATAAACAACGAGGCCCTTTTGCGAGGGAGAGGAAACCTCTCGCAACCCCGAGGATTGGCATTCTTCTAAGATCTGCCGAACACGCTACATCGCCTATATTTTGGCCTCTGACGAATAAATATATAATATCGATATTCCGCGTAGTCGTTACTGTACGCGCTTACCTTGCAATTTCACCCATTAAACTCATAAGTCAGAAAAAGAATTATTATTATTATTATTATTTCCCGTATTTGTCTTACATTTACTTGTGTAAAAAGGAACTGAATAACTGTTTTTAAAAACTGTACTACCTACAGTGAAACAGATTTTAAATTTGTATTCATCTCGTCAAAATCTATGAGAACTTCATAGTGGCGATCACATGTCCAAAAAAAGTCAACATTTGTTGTACAGTGTTATTATTAAAGCCTTGGAAATAGGGTGAATAGTTTATTTTGATGGTCTGGATAAGGTTTACGCAGCTCGCGAAAATAAACATTTCCCCTGCTCTCGCATTTTCTCCGGTACGAGTCTCGCTTCGATAATATTTGCCATGGATCTGTCGCCGATGGAAATCAGTGTAAACACCATAAAGCGGCGACGATGCGCTCGTGTCTGTGTGTTCATGTCATGCAAACGTATGCTTCTTACGCTTATCGGGATAGTCGATCGCGAACGTCAGATGTTTCTCTGTAAAACCTCGATCTACTCGAAATGATTTATCTTTGAATCGAATAAATCGAGAAATATGAAAGAAGTTGAGTTTGTAGTCTGTGCTTTGAAATCGGCTGGAATTTCATTGCTATTTCATTGATATGTGTGGTTGCTTTTAATATTGCCTGCAGCCACTGGATGCTGCATGTTTTGATATTAAGCAGTATTTGAATATAACAAATTAACGTGTAACGCAAGCGTTAGTTACTGCAATACAGGATGGCTGGAATGAACCGTTACAGCTTCAAACCGCTGCAGCAGATACACTTTTAAATATTTTGTTTTATCCAAGGGAAAAAAATAGTCGAGAAACATTCAAGAAAATGATTTAATGCTCATTGCTCGATATAACCTTCCTTTGCACGAATAATTTCATTCAAACTGTGAAAGAATGAATCGCATGCTGCCCGTACGTGAGATTGTGGAATCTTCTTCCATTCCCGGGCAAGTGCTGATTTTAGACCGTCCAAACTTCGATGTTTTATTACATTGACCTTGGCCTTCAAAATAGGCCAAATACATTACATTCAAATGCTGGAGGTCACGAACGATAACACTGTCCAACAAATTTGAACTTTTTTTCGACGTTTCAAATACCACTATGCGATTATTATAGTGTTTCTCGTGCTGATTACGAATCTGCAACCCATTTATCTCCAGCACAGTGGTTCGTCACGTCAGAGCGGTCGCTCCGTATGCCGCCTATGTAACGCGATACGCGAAGGAACGATCCCTGTGGCGCGAGAACCACTGTCCTCGCTTCGTTTCCCGCGTTGCTATTTTGCTTCTGGTATCGTAAAAAAAACGACGTTTCAACTTTCTTTGGGTGCTTTTTAAAGACGAAAGTCTGCTCTATCGCGTGATATAGTTCGATTTTCCACTGGACCCTTACTTTTTAAGATAAATTGAAAAATATACGCAAAAATTGGAGCAGAATCGGCGTCTCTTCGCATTCAATGATTGTTTAAACATGTTTAAATATTCAGAACGCATAACAAATAAATACCGTTGTATTCACGAATCTTATATAATTATATAAAAATATCTTTTATAATTACCTCGCAAAATTCGTTTGAATTTGAAAAATGTGTTTTGTTTTCAAAATCAAATTTCTCAAAAACTGTACGTGCTGGAGACAAACGGGTTGCAGATTCGTAATCAGCACGAGAAACACTATAATGATCGCATAGTGGCATTTAAAACTTTTTTTGGCTGTTGGACAGTGTAATTAGAACTGATGTTCCAGCTAAATATAAAGCAATTACAGAATTACGCTTCAAATCCATCACTATAACCTTACTTTGAGATGTAGTATACGAAAATGCTTCTGCACGCATATAAACAATTGAATGAACTATAAATATGGCAACATTCAGGTGGATTGCGTGAGCGGATCGACAGATGCATCAGTATGAACTTACTTATTGTTAGTAACAGATCATTCCAGCCACCCTGTATATTGCCGTTCTTCCAATAACGTTCTTCGTTATTCTTTTTATTGCGGAATTCCAATAATTTGCACTATAGAATTTGCAGTTTTCGGTTTGCAGGAGTTTGAGAATTTTTATACTCGTGAACTTTAGAATTCCAGAATATTGGAATTTAGAAATTGAGGAATTTGGAAATTTGGAAATGAAAGATTAATGTAATGAAACGGTGTTGACCGAAGCGTGGAGTTGACCGAATAAAGCGTGTTTGAAAGTACTCGATGTCTTTACTATCTCCGCTCTCGACGAAAGCCAATACAAGAATGTCTTCGGATTCAATAAATTCGTATCGATGATACTCCTGTTAGTATGGTTGTTCTTTAGAACTCTTGAGCCCGGAGAAGCTTCCCTGAGGAAGGGGAAGAGCTGACAAAAGGCATATTGCCTGCTTCGACTATTTGTCGTTTTCTAATTTTCTAACAGAAATTTGGAAATTTTTGCATTTCAGAATAATGGAATTCTGGATTTCCGGAGTATTAAAATTTTTGAATATTGGAGCTTCGGTATTTTGGAATTCCGGAATATTGAAATTTTAGAAAATTGGAATTTCGGCATATTGGAGTTCTGCAGTATTAAAATTTGGGAATTTGGGTCTTCGGAATAATGGATTTTCGAAATATTGTAACTTCGGTATGTTGGAATTGCAGATTCTTGAAATTGGAGAATATAGGAATCTTGGAAAATTAGAATGTTGGTGTTTTGCACCGCTAGAATTTTGGAATTTTAGAACGGTGGAATTATTAAATTTCAAAATTTCAGAAAATTGTTTGATTATTGAATATTACAATTTCAAAACTTGAGTATATATGAAGGAATTCGAGTATGCGTGGATGGACATGAGAGAGTATAGGAAAGCTGCGTGAACTTATGTAAGAGAAAGTGCGAACGAGTGAGATGAATGTGTGTGCGAGTGAGAGGGAATGCGTGCAGGAACAAAGGAGTGAAGCGGGCGAAGTTCAGTTCTAATACATTATGCAACGCGTGCGGGGATACATTTCCATTAATTAATTATTATAATATCCTTTTTATTTACGACAAGCGCGTGTGCTTTTATTACACCTCCCTCTGACCCGATCCTACGTATATTTGTCATAATTGTATATACATTCTTAACAAACATAGCCAATATGCTGCACTTTCCCCATCTTTGAATTTTATATGTTTTCCATTTGGAGATTTGAAGATTCTAAAAGTTTGGGGCTTTAGAGATTTGTGGCTTTAACCCTTTGTGGTCCTATATCGAGTGTGGCACGACATGGCGTTTCTAGATCATCGTAGAAATAATTCGGATAAATAGGTTGATTCAAGACGTTTTCATTTCTTTGCCACTTGTAACAAATTAAAAATATATTCGTTGCACAATCTGCATTATTAGAATACATTTTATTGTAAACCCACTTCTTCATTTATTTTTTAAATTAATTAAGGAGCTGTAGGTAAAAGAAATTAAGGACCGCAAAGGGTTAAATATTTTGGTCTTTGGTGTTATTTAGATCATTGAAATTTTTTATGTTTGGTATGATAAAGCTTGGAAGTTTGGTAGTTCGCAAAGTAGTGAGTTACGAACAACTCGATGACGAAGTATTATCGTTTTCGAAATTGGGGTTTGGTCTTTATAAATGTAGATGGTCCTGATTTATAGGAAAGTATAGTGCGACAATCCACTTGACGAAGAGAAAAATTCTCAGGATCCTGTTTTGCCAATTTGGTGAAACGGAAGATTGGAGTCGTAAGTCTGACAAGAGAATCGATAACGTAAGTCGAAAGCGTCGCCGATTTTCCGGATGCGTCGTTGATATGTATTTCTAGGAAACTCCAGCGTGAGGAATAAATTGAGGAAATTGGAAGATTCAGAGTCCTTATTTTACGAATTTGGTAGTCGTAGCCTCTAGAGTCGTGTGCCGTAAACATGGAAATGTTACGAGAGAAAAAACATTTCTAAGCTATTTTTAGTTAGGTATTTGTGATTTGTATTATACAGGGTAATTCATTTGATTATGGTACATAAATTAATTTAAATTGCTTGTTTTATCAAGAAGTTGTTCGATCAAAAAGTGCATGCTACCAGAGGAAAATACAGTGTAATAAGAAATATTTGTTATTGTTCTTTTATCAAGAAATGAAGAACATTTGGCGCAAAATTTGAGTTTGTGATTGGAAAGAGCGTTAAAGGAGTAAGAAATTGTTAGGGTGTATGTAAGTATGTGTGTTTAAATATATGCATTTTCTTCTGCAAGAATATGGATGAATTTTACATCTGAATTAATTTATTTATATATATGTACTTATTAAATAACTCCTTCGTTCGTACAATTTTACTAATGCATGTATATGTTCTTGGAATCAGAATCAATATTTATAGAGAAATTTTTTAAATAATTTGTGTTGAAAGCAGTGCTCGAAGCATTGTTCATTAATGTCAATAAAATTCAAGTAGATTTCTATATTTGTGTTTTTCCTTTTATACTTTCGACATATTTTTAATTAATCAGGAAGTTTTGATAAGTTACTTAGCAGCTATGTAATATTTATGAATATCTTTATATATTTATGTTTTCCTTTTTATATTTTCAACATATTTTTGATTCATCAGTTAGTTGAGATAATTTATAAGACACTTATATTAATAATATTAATATTATTAAAATACATTAAAGCGTTGAACAATATGAAAAATTATGTGAACCAGGTTTGTAAGTCAGAACACTTGTCAAAAAACGTCCAGTTTTAGTGAATAGAAACAACGTCATGTTTCATCACGACAACGTTAGACCACATGTTGCGAAAAACCCTATAAAAAAATTATCTGAATATAATTGGGAAATTTTACCGCACCTTCCATATTGCCCAGATATTGCCCCATCTGATTATCACCTGTTCCCGGTATTACAACACTTCTTAGTGGATAAAAAGTTTGAAAATATTAACATCCTCAGAAATAGCTTGGAAAACTATTGTGAAGAGAAACTAGGGAATTTTTATCGGGATGGAATAATGACTCTACCAAAAAAAATGGGAAGAAGCCATACAACGAGAGGGTGATTACGTTTTTTCGTGAAACTTAATGGTATATTTAAAAAATTAACATATCCAACCGTGCGAAAAATGGCACGAACTTATGGGATGACCTAATATTTTCCTTTTTTTTCCTCCAACAAGTGCTTCTTTAGATTAAGTAGAAATTGTGATTTATTAACACTGAATTCATTTTTAAAGTGTCTTTTAAGTATGTATGTTGTAAACTGCAGCCATTTTCGAATTACATCTGCAACACATCGTAACTTTTGCCTTCTTTTCGACGAAAAGTCATCAATAATCTAATATTTATGTTTATATATAGGGTGTCTCGTAATAAGTGTAAGACCCGTAAAGGGGTTATAGGGGAGGTGATTCTAAGTAACATTTTGCTCTACAAAAATGGGGTCTAGGCTCTCGTTTTTGAGTTGTTAAGGAAAAAGACCGACCAATCAGAGCGCGCGAATAGTGTCCGCTCAGCCGCGAGAGTGAAGCCCCGAATATACGGCCGATCGCGGACGCGAACAAACAAGTTAGTATCATGCTATGTTACGTCAAAGTTAAATCACACATAATAATGTTCAGGTATTCATTTTTATTGAATAAGGGATAAGACAATTTTATGTGCGATTTGGGGAAGTTGGGGAATTGGGAATTTAGGGAATTGGGAATTTGGGGAATTGGGAATTTGGGGAATTGGGAATTTGGGGAACTGGGAATTTGGGGAATTGGGAATTTGGGGAATTGGGAATTTGGGGAATTGGGAATTTGGGGAATTGGGAGTTGGGAAATTGGGAATTTGGGGTATTGGGAGTTGGGCAATTGGAAATTTGGGGAATTGGGAATTTTGGGAATTGAGATTTTGGGGGATTGGGAGTTTGGGGAATTGGTAATTCGGGGAATTAAGAATTTGGGAAATTGGGGAATTGGGAATTTGGGGAATTGGTAGTTGGGGAATTGGGAATTTGGGGAATTAAGAATTTGGGAAATTGGGGAATTGGGAATTTGGGGAATTGGGAGTTGGGAATTGGGAGTTGGGGAATTGGAAATTTGGGGAATTGGGAATTTTGGGAATTGAGATTTTGGGGGATTGGGAGTTTGGGGAATTGGTAATTCGGGGAATTAAGAATTTGGGAAATTGGGGAATTGGGAATTTGGGGAATTGGTAGTTGGGGAATTGGGAATTTGGGGAATTAAGAATTTGGGAAATTGGGGAATTGGGAATTTGGGGAATTGGGAGTTGGGAATTGGGAGTTGGGAATTGGGAGTTGGGGAATTGGGAATTTGGGGAATTGGGAATTTGGGGGATTGGGAGTTTGGGGAATTGCGAATTTGGGGAATTGCGAATTTGGGGGATTGGGAGTTTGGGGAATTGGTAATTCGGGGAATTGAGAATTTGGGAATTGGGAATTTGGGAATTTGGGAATAATAATGTTCAGTTATTCATTTTTATTGAATAAGTGATAAAACAATTTTATGCGTGATGTAACTTTGACGTAACATACCACGATACTAACTTGTTTGTTCGCGTCCGCAATTGGCCGTATGTTCGGGGCTTCGCTCTCGCGACTGAACGGGCGCTATTCGCGCTTTTTGATTAGTCGGTGTTTTTTCTTAACGACTCGAAAACGAGAGCCTAGACCCCATTTTTGTAGAGCAAAATGTTACTTAGAATCACCTCCCCTATAACCCCTTTACGGGTCTTACACTTATTACGAGACACCCTGTATGTACCTCTTACTATTGCATCTCGTTTGTACTGCAATTACAAATATTTTTTGTATTAACTTTCTTAAATTCCAGAAAAAACTGCGAAAAATGTCAAAGTTTCGCGAGTCGCAATTTGTTCTCTCCATATTTGAAAAAATTTAATCGTACGATCGCGTTGGAGATTAAGAAGGAAAGAGAAGAGGATTCTTCGAGACGAGAAATCCTATTAAGAGATCCTAGTTTCTCTCTTCATTGTGTGCACGTATCGCGGCTGACGTTTCGAAACAAGCCGGAAATGGAATGGCGAGATGGGTGGAACGAAGGGTAAAGGATGGGGGGACGAAACGGCGTAGGGAGAGCAACAGACGAAAAGGGCTTGAAAGCGGTAGGGGAGAAATAGCGTGGCGGGGTTTGAATCTCGCTACGAATGGAGGATCATCGTTACCGGAAGCCTTCGACCGGAAATCTTGCCGACAACATGGCAGAGTAGACCGTCCTGTCCCTGCTACCCTTTTTCGTTCGTACTTTTTGCTCTGGCGCCGTTCAATTTGCACTTTTTTGCATTTACGCGTTTACCAACGCCATATCGTTCGGTAGTTAACTGTAGAAGAGTCGGCTGGTGTGTTCCTTTTCTCGAAAGCTTCATGTATCTATGCTCGCGGTGAAGAAGGGAAAAGGCGATGTGGAAAATTGCTTGTTACCTTTTACGAGTTTTAAGTCGAAGATTCTGAGAATCGTGATTCTAGTAGATAATGTTCGTATAAAAGAGAACACAGGAATTGGTAATAATTTCTGTGAGGGGTGCAATGTAACAGTTATTTTTCAGATTTTTTGAGAAATCATTCTTCCTTAATTCGGGTAAAATTACGAATCAGTGCAGAGACTCGTGATACAAGACATTTACTTTATGAGTTTGCATGAATGTTAATTTGGGTGGCACGAAGAAAATTTTCATTTCTTCTAAAAATTTAATAAATACGCGGTGTAAAAAAGTCCTCTCAAAGTTTAAGCTAAAAATTTTAATTTAAAAGGACGCTCAAAGCAATTTTCTATCTGTATACTAATTTCTTATTTAACTTACACTAAAGCTATCAAGGGCAGGTAATCATTTTACAAGTTTCCTACTTTATATTGAAATATTTGTTAATATATCTTCCTTGAAATATGTGTAAATTTTCATTAAGGTAAACAATTAATATGTATATACAATTTATGTCTGATCGTTTGTTGATTCTTTTCATTTTATTTTATTTTTAGTTTCCAAACAAATGTGGTTTACACATCTGTAGTGTTACTGTTAACATATAATTAAATTAAGATGAACTTAACAACATATTTGGTTTTCTAAATATGAATGTTTTTGTGATAATCGTTCATACAAAAAATGATTAACAAAACTCATTATTTAAATTCCGCTACACATATTTCTATATTAAACAGTTTAAAAGGTTAAGGAGCATACTATCCAGCTTCCAGGGAACATAATTGGAATTTGCTATGGTATTACCATCTCATCTTGTATACCTGTACATAAATGTTGTCTGGAATTAAGATCTCACGGTCATGTACACAATGCAATAAGGTGGAGTTGCATAACCGTAGAATACGAAGGCATGGTTCGTGCACGTCTTAACAAGTTACAATTTTATAAGTGCATTCGCGAAGGTCCTCGAACAAGGAAACAGGTTCGGGAGAAATTTCATTAAGCTGGATCATACAGTCATTCACCATCTCGTTATGATGTACGTAGTATACATATAATTTCTGCACTGTGTTTATGCAAGGTGGTCCGTCATTAGTGCAATCTTAATTACGTTTATTCATCCTCGCAACGTGAGCACGTAACACGTTCGCAAACATATACTCAGGAGTATCGTTGGTTTCCCTAGGGAAATAGTGACATAAGGAAAATAGATTTCGCTGCTTATTGGTCTTTGGAAAGGGTCGCCAATTTGAAAATGTAACATTGGGTGTTGGAAATTTGGAAAATTAATATGCCGAGATTGGGAAATGTTAGAATTTCCGAATTTGGAAATTCAGGATTATGGAAATTTTGGGAACTAAGAAAGATTGAGAAATTGGGGTATTTGAAACTATGAACGTTGGAACGTTTGAAAATTTAAAAAATTGCAAGTTTCTGCATTTTAGAAATTTTGAAAATTTGTGGAAATATGGGAACTTGATGTTACTCAGTAAGGATATTCAATAAGGTTGGACATTTTTTAATTTGGGGATTTGAGATTTGAAAAATTGAGGGCTCAGAAATTTGAGAATTTGAAGTTTTTGAAAATATGGAAATTTAGAAAATTCGTAATTTAAACATTTGGAAAAGTAGAAACATGACAATATAAACATTACTACATATTTCGAGATTCGAAAGTTGTAAACGCATGGGAATTTGAATGTACGAGGATTTGAGAAATTTAGGGAATTTGACATTTGTAAATTTTGAGATTTTAGAATTTGCAAATTTTGTTCTTTGTTAACTCGAAAACTTATAAATTTGTAAACTTGTAAACTTGTAAACTTGTAAACTTGTAACCTTAGAAATGAAAGATGTTTAAAAAAATGAGAGAAGTTTAGAATTTGGAAACTTTGGAATCTTGAAAACTTAAATATTTGATGTTTACATATGGGACTCTGAAAAATTAGGGATACGTGACTGAAGGCTTCTCTGCTATAAATGCTTTGCCAAAGAAAATCTGATCATATATAAATTACGAAAAGTATATGAGAAAATTCGTGAAAAGTTATACTAGAATTTGAGATTTCTATAATTTTTCTCAAAATAGAAACTAATTATAATATGATAAAATTTGTTACATCTTCTTTTCACGTTCCATATTCTTTGAATGTGGCGTTTTAGAAATTAAGTAGATCAATTTTTAACACGAATTTAATAGTTGGATTTAGTTTAGTTTAGTTGGATGAGTTTAATAGTTGAATTTAATAGTTAAATTCCAAATAATACTTTGATTGCAAATTTTTCATTTTTAGAATGCAGATTCCTGGACTGTTTGCCAATATCGTTTCTTTCAAAAATTATTTCTAAATATTATCATGTTGCAGTTTGACAATAAAGAAAACAAAACGAAATTTATTGCCTCCACCTTGAAATCTTCCTGCAGAAATGTAGGCTACTTGAGAAAAGATATTTCTCTGGTGAATGCGGAATTATGGTGGAAATTTTCAGTTCTTCCCTGAAAAGAGAATGAATTTCATGGTTGCGGAGATGACGTTTTGCTTTCAAAATTCGTCGTCCAAGCTTTTACGGGAGGCTCATTTAAATCGCATACGTCAGACCTAATTTAAATCTTTATTCCCTGGTAACCTCAAAGCTTGCAGACTGAACACAGTGAAGAAACTTTCAGTAAATTTTACCAAGTACTGAATCTGTAGAATTAATTTAAGTAAGTGGCCAATTCGCCGGAACATTTTCTGTTGTATGTATTCATACTCCGGGTTATTTTAAGTCTGACTTATGCGAAACATGAAATGATCATCTCAATTAACAAATCATGTAACTAGGTGATCCTAAAGTATGACGTAAAATTAGATTGTCAGAAAAATGATCCTGAAAGATCTTATTTAGTTACGATTCATAAATTAACCTTATTCATTTTATATAAATATTAGTTTGTGTATAAATATCATAATTAATAAATTTGATCTTATTTATATGAAACAAAATGTGTATAAAACTAATTTAACTAATTAAATCTTTTGTTAACCGATGATGACGACAGTTAATTTATAATTAAATGAATATTTTTACTTGTAAATTATAGAAATCTGTGATATACATATCGATAATTTTGATAATTTATTGGATTCAAGCAGCGACGACAACAATAATAATGATGAAAAAGTTGAAAGAACATATACGGCAACGTTGTGTTTTATTAATATATTTATGATAAAAAGAAAGTAAGGTAAATATAAATCTTGTTAAATACCGGAAAATATTTTTCTGCGATTTTTTCAAAACTTCAATGGAATAAAATTACAGTCGGCCCGGTTATCTGAATCATCCTGTACACCGGAGGCGACGCGAGTTATGTGGAATGTGTGGAGCGTTCTACACTTGAGATTTTGCTGTGGCTGAAATTTCGTAGAGAAACATTTCCGAGATATTTGTTTATACTTAAAAATTTCTAAATCTCTATATTTTCTATTAAATAACTGTATTTCTATGCTTCATTTTTTGAATATGCTTCTATGCTTCAACTTTCGGAATTGTCAAGCAGCCAGATTTTTAGAATTTTAATTCTTCTTAAACCCAAATATCAATTTACACATTCTTAAACTTTTAAATTTGAACATTCGTAAATTCCTTACTTAGTAAATCTTTAAATTTCCATAGTTTTAAATATTGAAACTCAAAAATGTAAACTGAATATGGAAGTTTCAATATTCTGATACGTACAAATTTTTACACACCTAAATTTCTAATGTTCTGACTTTTCATATTTTCAAGATTCTAAAAGCTAAAATTTTCAAGTTTTTAAGTTGATCAATTCCTGAGTTTCTAAGTATGAAAAGTTAAAAATCTATTTTCGATTATTTTCGAATTCCTCAATTCTTAATATATCAAAGTTACAAATTTCCGTATTTCCAAATTCTCATCTCCTCATACTCTTTTGTTTCCAAATTTCTAAATTACTGAATTGTCAAGCCCATTGTTTTCAACACACATTTTATCTTAAACTTAGAATTCCCAGATTGCCTGATTCGCAGATTTTTAAATTCCTAACATTTCGAACTTTCATGTCTCGAAATTAAACAATGTTTCAACTATAACAATTTCCTACCTCATGAATTTTTGATTTTATATTTTCCAAATATCTCTCCAAACCTTCAAATTCTAAAATTCGAAGAGAACTTAAATTTCCAATGTCCGCGTTTACAGATACGGAAATAATAAAATTTCTGAACTCCGCGCTCGATAGAAACGTTCTCGTTCGACCCTGCTGTGCTCTCATCCATTGAGCGTAGAAAGTAAAAAGTGTGCCTGCTGTTCCCCAAAGGAACGTCCCAAGACGAATTTAACGGCGAAAAGAGAGAAATAGGATATGAGAGAGGAATGGCGAAGGTTTCTTGCTGGATTCTCTGTTGTCTATCCTCGCGGTTGGTCGCTGCAAAGAACCCTCGAGTCACGTTTCTCGTCCAAGAACGAGAGCCTGGCTGAGCATTAGGCACGTACAACATGTGTAACCTACATTCGAGAAGCTCGGCTTCCAAGAATCTTCGAAACCAACGGATCCTGAAGGCGAAGATCTTCCGGCATAACTGAACCTTGATCGTCCTCTTTTCACTCTTCTATCGTCTGCCAGCAAACCTTATTGCTACCGTTTGCTCGAACAGAAGGCACAGTCGATCGGTCTTGTTCATATTCCGAACATCCTGTTCGTACATATTTCAAACTGTATCCAATATTTGTACAAGTATTCCTACCTTTACGTAGGTTGTATGTGTTCAATTTTCAGAAACAAAACGAACAGCGCTTTCGACGAAATATTTTAATCAGTCCACTGCTGAGATACTGTGATCGGGTGAAGTAGATCGAAAATAAATTCATTAATACTGTAGTTCCTTATTTGTTTGTATTTTGGCGGCGAGTATTGCGCCATTATGCAATTTAACCCTTAACTACCTTCATTTTGAAATGTAATATGGAGAATAATCGATATGCTTATTTAAGAAAGTTCATTTAACAAATGACAATGTGATGTCTCGTTAGAATATTTTCATTCAATAAATGTATGTGCGATGATTTGGTTTTTCATATATTCTACATTTGGAAAATGACTAAAGAAGAAAAGGGTTTCGACATATTTTACATATTATGATTGAGCAATGAGCAATTTCCATTGAGGGATGACGCCCTTTTTGTAGAGCATGAACAATAAATGTGGGAATTATTATTTATTTATGAAGTTATGATTAAAAAATGTGCAATTGGCCAAGAATGGCTACTAATATACTTTTCGAAGTATAGTTTGTGTCTACCCACACAATGGTCCTCACGATAATTTTGATTATAACCCATCTTTATTCCTTTCCGATGGAAGGAAACCACAATCTTCTCACGATTTCCATTGAGCAATGACGCCTTTTTGTAGAGCATGAACAATAAATGTGGGAATTAATATTTATAAATGAAGTTATCATTAAAAAATGTGTCATTTGCCAAGAATGGTTATTAATATACTTTTCCAAGTAAAATCAAGGTCATTTAGTCGTGTACCAGGCTTGACCAAGACCAGTGAACGCAGATTGCACGACTCGCTTACCTGAAACGGAGGTACACCGCGTCGTTCTCCAGCTTATTGTGACATTAATTTTCGACCCTCCATTATTCTGAAGGACTCATTTTAAAGGGGAAGCTTCAGGGAATATAATATATTTTTTTTTAATTTTAATAACTAGTAGTTTCTATTGAAAAACATAAAAAAAGAATTTGTTTAAATTTTTTCATATTACATAATAAATTGTCCAATTTATAAAAAATATTTTATAGTAGCCCAATCCTTTATGAATAAAACGGAAAAAAATTTAGCTCAATCGGACGAGTAGTTTTTGAGAAAAAAAATCGTAAGTGATGCCTATTTTTGCAAAAATAGGCAAAAACTGCAAATTTTGAAGGCTTGTAATTTTTAAACAAATTGGAAATCGGCAAAATAATGACTTAAACCTCCCTTACTTTCACGTAGACTATAACGTATTTTGATTAAAACAAAATCGCAGATGGTGATGACAAAAAGTGATCGATTCGGCGTGGAATGACCCCCTGGTATAAGTGTTAACCATCTCAGTCCATTAAACATTAGAGTGTATTTGGAGGTAAACGTGTACACCGTGCGCTAACAAATAGTATATAATATACAGGGTGTCCGAAAAGTGTTGAAGGAGCGGGAAATGGGAGGTAGGTTGGGTCATTCTGAACAACTTTTTCATTTGCAAAAAAGTTGTATGAGGCTTCCTATAGTTCTTCTTAAAAGAAGAATATGTAGAATTATATGATGATCATGTATGTATGGCTGTACGTATTTTGGTCGCAGAGCTGGGGATGTTAGGAGTGATTGGGACGGGCGATGTGGTGTGAGACGAAATACAGGGGGGCGATGTGATTTATTAAATAAATAACGGTATTGCGCGGAAGATTGAACTAATAACAGATGTACAAGACTAACTACTGACTGACGATTAGACTGACTGCGAGAGGAAGACTTGGAGGACTGTTGGATATTCACTAAATGTACTGTTCTAACTGTTACTCGATACTGTATTCTGAATTATGACTTCTGACTTTTATATTCTGTATTCTATGTATATCCTGACTTCTATATTCTGTATTCTATGCATATTCTGACTTCTATATTCTGTATTCTATGTATATTCTGACTTCTATATTCTGTATTCTATGTATATTCTGACTTCTCTATTCTGGACTCTGTACACGTTCATCTTCCTCTCTTACAACTTTGCCATGGATGGCGTTACCACCTCAGAACGCTGAGGGTGATGTTTGTTAGTTCCTCTGTCAACGCCCTGATTTTCGATAGGCGTAGAATTTGTTGTTAATGTAACGTGATCATCACGTGTACAGCAACAATCTTTGGGTCACGATGGCCATGCGATCGTACTGTGACGGCGCATGGCTGGCATTGCTTTGCGATAGAGTAGCCTATTCGGCTAGACATGTGCTAAAAAGCATAAAATAATTTCACCAACTTACAGACTTTCGGATAGGCCTAATTGTCTATACCTAAGTATCTGTAAGTGGTCAATGGTATTTTCGGCGACCAGCGACCCACGTGCCGCTACAATATAATTATACGTATATTTATATACATATAACTATACAGTGTGGCTGGAATGATCTGTTACTAAGTAAGTTCATACTGGTGCATCTGTCGATCCGCTCACGCAATCCATCTGAAAGTTGCCATATTTATGGTTCATTCAATTGTTTATAGGCGTGCAGAAGCATTTTCGTATACTACATCTCAAAGTAAGGTTATAGTGATAGATTTGAAGCGTAATTCTGTAATTGCTTTATATTTAGCTGGAACATCAGTTCCAATTATCGTTCGTGAGCTCCAGCATTTGAATGTAATCTATTTAATGATTGAATGTAATGTATTTGGGCTATTTTGGAGGCCAAGTTCAATGTAATAAAACACCGAAGTTTGGACGCTCGAAAATCAGCACTTGTCCGGGAATGGAAGAATATTCCACAATCTCACGTGCGGGCAGCTTGCGATTCATTCTTTCACCGTTTGAATGAAATTATTCGTGCAAAGGAAGGTTATATCGAGCAATGAGCATTAAATCATTATCTTGAATGTTTCTCGACTATTTCTTTTCCCTTGGATAAAACAAAATATTTAAAAGTGTATCTGCTGCAGCGGTTTGAAGTTGTAACAGTTCATTCCAGCCACCCTGTATAACGTATAGGAACGAATATGTATAACTCAAGATCAATTGGCGGAACAGAGGCCGGAGTACATAAAACAGGAGGAGTGTCTGTCACATTTGTAATTCTTATTCAAAATTGCTACCATGGCAAGTGGAATGATCACTTATGATCCTGATTTCATGTCGGTCTACCGTGGCTCGTGTTAAGTTCCGTTCCCTAATATCCAGGATATTAAATACTCCTGCCCGAACGGATAACGTATCGCCCCCAAATTCTCGAGGGGTGCAAAATTCCACGCTTGCTGGTTTGCCAGTACCATGAGATCAGAAAGTACCTTGTAAAGTACAGACAGTTTCCTTTTTGGCAACAGCAATTTCACTTTACTGTTCTAATTTAATGTTTAAATGCCCGAGTTAATTAATTTCTTCATTGCCGTTGCAGTTCCAACCCTTTCAAAATTTCATTTTAGTAATACATGCATCTGTACAGTTGCAGGGACAACGTAAATTAGGAAAATTGTCTTCGAATTATTTTTACTTGCAACTGCATTAAAGACTGTCAAATTAAAAAAAAAAACGAGTCAAAGTTTCTTGAACTTTTAATGTTGAGGAAGTATCAAAGTGATCTGAATGTATAAGACAATTAATTTAATGTCATCATTTAAATTTTTAATCGTAAGGTGAATTTTTGAAAGAGAATTTATTTTATGCAACGATTTTCTCTCAAATATTCAAGACTATTTAAATTTAAAATAATAAGACTTTCTATTGGAACGAAATTATCATTACGCTTAGAAGAAATTCTACTTTGGGAAAGTTATCATTTTTTGCGGATTAATTGGATAATCTTTTGGATATCTGTTATCTGTTTCAGTAGCCAACAGTGATTTGACTGTTGACCGTAATTGATCGTTTTATTTCTAAAATTTCTTTAATTCAGCATTATTTAAAAATATGGTATTTATACTTATTTTATGATTATCTGTGTTATTAATATTACTTATGTTACTTACTTTCTTTAGTAGTATGATCCATCAGCTGAATAATTTTTATAGAATTATATGAATTGTACTCCATAAATTATGTCGAATAACGAAATGTTTAATAAGTAGAATATATTGTATAAAATTTTTATTGAAAATTAAATAAAAAACAAATTCCTGTTAAAGAAAACTTGTTTGCATAAAAATTCACTATTTTGACTTCCAACTAGTTAAATGAGCGCTGCATGAATTCTTCTGCATAGAAATTCTTATTCTATTTTTATTTATTATTAAGATGATTATAGGCAAAAGTTATATATAAATACAACTTTGTTTCTGTTTACAGGTATGTATCAGCGGTATGACCATTTTTTATTTATCTGGATAAAATTTTGCGACGCGAATTCCGCTAACTTCGTCGTTCTTCGCTACTTCATCGAACGGTATAGTGAAATTAATTTACATTATAATATTTCATTGACACTATTGCGTAATAAGTATGTAGAATTTTATGTAAGGATGGTTTTGAAAAATGGTATGTTAATTATTTTACGATTAGCATGTAATTTAATGTTTTGTCAATGTTAATTCATTAAAATAAGAATAACCCGTTTTACTGAAATTTCAGTATAAATAATTCAATTTGAAAACAATATATGTAAATAATATTTTCTGGAGGTCATTGATAATTGTAAATTATATTCAAATCATGGTCACTTTTAACTTTGGCAGCGAGATTCTCGCGTGTCAAAAATGAAATTAAGAAAAAAAATATACCTATTATTCCTCACTTAGCTTACATTTTTTTTACAAACGCTTTTTACTACATTGTAATAAAGCTGTACCACATTATGATAAAACAAATAGCTTATATTTTATTCTAGTACCTTAAATTCCTAGACTATCATTATCCTGAATGTTCTAATTCATAGATCCTAAATCTCTGTATTCTTAAACTTCGAAATCGTCAAATCCTTAGATCCTCAAATTTCCAAATCACCAAATTCATAAATCTTAAATTTCTAGACTGCTAAGTCCTTAAATTTCCATATTGCTATATCCCCGTATTCCTACATCTCCAAGTTTCAAGGTCCCCAAACTTCTAGACCTCCAAATCCTTAGATTCTAAAATTTCTAAACCACCATAGATGCCCATATTGCTAGATACATTTTAAGTTTTTGGAGCTACATTATTTTTAAATGTTCGCCACGTTCCTAGATCCACAAACCTCAAAATTTCTAAATTTCTATTGCCTCTAATCACTGTATTCCGGAATGTTAAGAGTATAACCGCCTCTTAATTTTGATGTATGCTTCACCGAAAGGTGTGCGGTCTATCTTTTCTATCTTTTCTTTCTTATTGTCAGTTTGTATGGTCCCACTGTATCGTTAAGATATACATAAATATAACGTAATACGAAAGTTCACATTGTTCAATTACTGCGAATATCCCTGTTCAACACGGAATTTGTGTGTGCTTGAATTCCTAGGTACCCAAACTTCTAGATCTTCGAATTTCTACATATACATAGCACGTAAATAATTCCGTTGCTTCCAGACTTTCGGCCCCCCAAAAGTGTGTGAAACGAGCGGTAGGTGTCTTCACACTTTGTGGCCATATTTTCCCTCAGGAAGCCAGATTTGCTCGTGACTGTACGTGAGAATATACAGAACACAGAAAGCAGTTTATACGGGTAGTTTCTGAGTTTCGGATGGTCCTTTCAGCCTTTATGTGGTCCGGTTCATCCTGTCGTTCAGCCCCTATACCGTTGAAACTCTTTCGGTGTACCCCTGCCTGGTTAAATAAAGCTACCACCTAGGCGTAGAAAGGTGTGTATTCCAGGCAGGCTGAGATTGAAGTATTTGTCATTTCAACGGGTCATTTCAACGAAAATACATTCACTCTGAAAGCGTTATTAATCAAATTTCGCATTTTCCTCGCTTGGCCTGGAGAAAATGGGAATATCCAATTAGTCGAATATATTTGGAAACATGCGATAACAATGAATCTTATTATTTATTGTTTCTTGCTTGAGAATGTCGAACACAGAAATTGCTTGCTGAGGTATTTATATATTCTAATTACGGAATCTAACGAAATTTGCGTAATATTCTCCTCCGTGTATTTCTTTATGTAAACCTTTTGTGTTAGAAATGTGTATTTAAATGTTTGACTTTCTTCAGATGTGATGTATTTCATTTGCAACGTTGTGTAATAAAATTTATTTTGGTTTACGTTTTGATCCCTTGTTTAATATTGTACCACTAATTACATTATTTCGTTATTTATTTAAAATGTTTTAAAATACATAGTACGAGACTTTTGCATAATACGAATCTGTCATATAAAAGACAATTTTTTTAATTATTTTTGGAGGGTATTAGTTAGTATTAATAGTTTGGTAAGCATTATGAAAAAGAAATTCAATTTAGATGAAGAACTATTTTTGAAAAGTGATCTCGTTGTTTTAAATAAAAGAACAGCGACGTTTACGGCTAATTTATAATTGAATACATAAACTTAGGATCTACATCTTTTATTCGCTTAATTTAATATTATATGTTTGAGGTTGTCATACTTGAATTATTTATTGCCATAGGAAAATATAAGTAAAATTTATTGCAATGGTTTCATTCTTTCGTGATAATCTTTTTCATTTCGGTGTGTTATTAAATTAGTATTTCATTTGCACGGACCTATGATATACTATTGTAATATAGTTATTTCTATTAAAGATATTGTTCTAGTATATTGCTATCCTACAATTCTGTTATTTTTATTGCAAATGTACTATTATGTTTTACTGTGTTATACTATAAAATACTATACTACGCTATACTACATTATACTACACAACACTACACTGCAGTATACTACACTGTACTATACTGTACTATTAACTTATAGTGCTGCTATTTTCATTTGATTAATATAATGCTATTACAAATCATTTCAAATTCTATATTTTTTTACTTTTATATATTTTCATTACAACACATTTATATTTATAATTTGAAAGAATATATTATAATATTCTGCTTCTAAAGTAGCATACAACTGAAGCAGCAATGATTCAACTTCAATCTTCATTACTATGTTCTACATCATGGACATTAAATATAATTCTCCAAAATATGCAACTTTTCGTTTAGAAATTCGAGTATCACTTCTAATTTGAAACGTTGTATATAATTTAATCTTACCAATATCATCGTTTAATTACGTTTGCAATTTCCAAGATGTGAGTCTTACCAAGCGTTTATGCATTTCCTTTTGAAGCCATTAAACATTGAATTTGTCCGACAATAAATTAAACACGGTATGCGTATAGCTGGGAATTCGGGAGCACTTTTGCAACGTGAAGCATTCTTTGCTCGGGTAAAAAAGAGTAAAAACGTGATAATTGCGCCATAATTTATTTCGTCGCGGCGCGAGAACAAAATTTAAATACCAACGACTCGGAAACTCTTTGAAACAGCATAAAGCTTCAACTTGTATTTAAGTTTACCATCGTCTGCCATGAAACACGGACCACTTTTCTTTCATAATAATCTGTGTTCTTTGGAACATGTTGCCTTTAGTCGTATAACTTTAGTCTCTTAAGTTTCTTCTTCGCGGAAAGAGTGAAAAGGAAATTACTCAGAGTTTTAATACCGTTTCGATGCAAAAAGATCATTTGAATGATTAATGTTTTAGCGTAGAAGAAGGGTTTGTGCTTAATGTGGTTCGGGTATAAAAACAAAATGGCCCATGTGTTTGCAGTTGTCGTAAATTCTTACAATTCAGTACAGCCTGAACAATTTGAGCTAAATTTAGAATTTTTTACAATTTAGTGCAAGATTTCTTATTCCAAAATAAATTTAGTAATCTATGGCAGTATCTGTATTTATCTCAAAGTGAAAGTACATAGTATTAATTAGTAGTAATAATTAATATTGACATTCAAACTGTTCTTGTATTTCGTTACTTATCTTTACCTGCTTCTTTACAAATTTCGGGATGTTTAGTATTCAAATTCTCAAATTATCATTTTTGAAAATTTGGAGACTTGAGAAAATGAGAATGTGAAAACTTGAAAACTTGAAAATTTAGAAATTTAGAAACTCAAACATTCAGAAATTTAATAATTTGTGAGTTTAGAATTTCAAGCATTTAACGGTTTAGGAACTTAAGAAGTTAGAAATATCAGACATATACAAAATTTGAACTTCAGGTACTTTGACATTTAGAAATTTAGAATTTCACAATTTTTTTAGGATTTCAAATGTAAAAATTTAGAAATTCGAATATGTAAAAGTATGATGTTTGAAAATTTAGAACTTAAAAACACAAAAGTTTAAATGTCTAAGAATGGTGGTATTTTAAAATGTAAATATTTAAATGTTTGGGAATTTAAAAGTTTAAGAACTTACAAACTTATTAATAAATTTGGGTTCAAGAGAATTCAAAAACTTAATTGTAATTCGGACTTTTAATATTTTTGTAATAACTTGGAAATTTGGGAACTTAACTGTAATATATAATTGTAATATTTGAAAACTTGTAAGTTTAAATATTTACAAATTTTTGTATGTGTCAATTTAAAAATGTACGAATATACAAAGCAGTCTATTAAATTATAAGAACTTAAACGATTTAGAAATTTAGAAGCATGAAGATTTTGTATTTGAACTTACTGAAACTTTATAAATTTAATAATTTTTGACTGAAGAATTTTGAAATTTAAGAATCTTTAAATGAACAAATTCATAAATTAATGGATTCAAAAATTCAAGAAATTAAAAATTTCGAAATATTGATATTTGAATATTTAAATATAAAAGTCATATTCAGAAGAGAATTTAAATGATTCAGAATTTTTGTCAAAGAACTTAGGAACTGGAATTTCGGAAATTTCGAAACTTTCTAATTTGAAGTTCGAAAATTAAAAAATTTGGAAGTGTAGATCGTTATTTGTAGAAATTTAAGAATGTAATAATTTTACAGTTTTATGTTTTCGTAATTAATCTATTTCGAATGACATCAATTTAGAAATTGTATAATTACAAGGATTTAGGAATTCCTGAATATGGAAATACGAAAACATCCAATTTTTATGCGGAAATTAGCTAGTATGCTAAAACAATGTAAATATGTATTGTATTTCAAACAATAGAGGTACAAAGAATGCCAGAAAAGTTTTCGACGTTAGAAAGGTTTAGCATACTTAACAATGGAGCCATGCCGCAATACATTAAAATTAACAAACTTGTACGAAACGAAAGTAACCACCAGAAAGTGTATGCAAATTAAAGTACATAGACGTCGATTTGAAATTCAAATGAAAAAATGAACAGAAAAAAATCTCATCCATTAACGTTCTTCTTATAATAATACCCTAGTTGAGAATAAGTTAATAACTGGTCCCCTTTAATTCAATGTTGGTCCTGGTGGAAACGCAATACCCCTGGGCGTCGCACCATATGACACCGGAACGTCGAAATATTGCGGTCGACTTGGCCTTCGTTGGGCATCAAACACTTTTTTGTATATCGCATTAATGCAATATCGAGTTACGGTAGGAAAGTTGAAGTGCTTTCACGACTGAAAGACCACACACGCAACGCTATGTCCATTTAATTTCTAATGTCGATCTTTTGATATGGTTGTGTGGCTATGGTTTTATGTTGGACCTCCGGCTAATCACAATTTTAATGGAAATAATGCGAATTATGTTGAATTGTTCTTCGGGATTCAACTTAATGAACGACGAAGTAGTTAGATTGTGGAATCAGTGAATCCACTCGAAAGACAAAATTAAGAAAACAACTGACGAGGGTAAAATGTTTGTGCTTTATTAAAACTAGGACTTGATATAGCACTTGAGACAAAATAGTAACACCTCGCAAACTGGCAACGGACTTTAAAAGATAAATATAAAATTGATGTGTACTCTTTGAAAGTTATTGGAAATCTGCTGACGAGAGAAAATAATGTTCTCTCCAGAAAAAAGTATGTAGTGGGGATTGGCGTGCTGCTGGGGGTGAACAAACGACTAAGTTAAAATTAAGCTAATTTCATTGGTCCTAGAAAATTGAAGAAAAGCGGACAAGAACCGGCCTTACAAAATGCTCATCGCGAGATCACTCTTTACTTGAGTAACCTAAAGTAAAAATACGACGTCGTTTGTCCCCTAACGGTTCGACACTCATAAAATAATAAGCCGCGCTGGCTCTCCAAAATCATGCTAAATTAAAAAAAAGTTTAAGAATATAAATTGCACGTTGTAAAGAGCAGCAAAAGGCAGTTGTTGATTATTCATGAATTTTCTAAAGTTAAAAATAAGCCCAATGGCTTTATGATTCTATGAATGCGCTGTAACACTTAATTTTTCGACGAGTCTGCGGCTAACAAGGCGCCGTATTAATGCGCAACGTTTTATCTAGCGCTTGATAATACCTTGTTGGTTAACTGAAAATCTTGCGAGAGACCTTTATCGAGTTCAAAACTGCTCGTTGCACGTCTTTGTTCCCAGTAGCTGAATGGTTTACCCAGAATGCATACGGGAATAAGTGTTGCTGGATATTGTAATGAGCCATATGAATTAAACGAAGCAACAGAAATAGTTTCCATGTTCGTGGTATTATTGTAACACGATGCTACTCGCTGGTTTCAACATTCTTAACTTGAATATTAATTGATTTCAACACTAGAGTGTTGATTTAATTAAAGAAATGTTTAGTATGATATTAAACTAATTGATAGGTCTTAGGATATAATACCACAGCGAGAGAATCAGATCATGACCCAAGTTGCTATCGACACAATAATATACCACTTTTACTTTCTTTGGACACTTTTTATTGTTTCACATAAATAGGTTCTTTACCCAGGAATGAAATCATTCTTTAGTAGGAATTAGAAAATTGGAACGAGATATGAATTGGAATAGAGTAACTGGAATTAAATAAATGGAATTATATGAGTACTATTTGAAATTAATAATACTCAGGAGTATACGTTTAAATGTATAAACACTAGTTAACAATAGAATATGAGAATCAATATACAGATACTAGTATAACAATAGATTAAGGTAATGAGGATTGGGTACTAATCGAGGTTAGTCAATTATAATTAGGTACTAATTAAATAATCGAAATGAAGTACTAACTTCAATTCAATCAGTCAATGTAAGAATTAGACTCAGGTACTAGTTTGAATTTTAACCGAATTCAGATACTAGTAGTAATTAGATACTAATCAAGAATAGATCATTGGAATTACAATACCATAAATAGAATTATGTAATTTAGGCTATGGAGCACATAATCGAAATGACATCTTTCGATTTGGGTATTAACACGTTGACTGCCATGTCACCCATATGAGGGTGACACTCAAATATCTATACAGATTTAATAGCCATATTATTCAAAATTTTCTAACTTTTTTAACTGTAAATACTCGCATTAGTTACTTGGAACTGTGAAGAACAAATATAACAAAGTATCGTGAACGTATTTGGTAAGGGTTGTTCAAAATGAAAATACTAATTAATGCAATTTTCAATTGCTTTCATGTGGCAGTCAACGTGTTAATTAAATTCAATAATGTACTATACCACAATTAGGTACTAACCACAATTTGGTAATTGGATTTAGATACTATCTGAAATTAGGTATTGACTACGAATAAATTGAATATAGATAATTGAAATGGTGCTGCTTGGATGAGGTATTAACTGAAAATAAATAATTGTAATTTGATATATGAGATTAGGAAAATTTGTTATTAAAATTATGTCAAGTGGATCATGTATTGTGTAAATTATTCTTCTATGTGTAAATTAAATTTTGTCGTATTTATAATCGCAGAATATGTTACCACCATTTGGAGCGATAAAAATGAGCACTCTGTGCAATAAAATTAGCAATTCGATTGAAAAGTTCTTTTAAAATTGAATTGAATGTTTCCTGAAAAGTATGCGGCTTCATTGTATTTAGCTGCAACAGTTAATAACGGAGTGTAGTAAAAAGTATTGCAAAAATAACTTTGCCGTCAGATAGTATCAAAACAGAGAGAAAGACGAAAAAAGCGAGTAAAAAGAAAAAGCTGTAGAATGGTTGAAATTACGAAATTGGAAGATGCAACACGGGAAAGGTAGAAAAAGGGGTAGGAAGGTAGAAAATAACATTCATGGAAAAGATTAAAACAAATATTGCCAATTATTACCATTTGTACGTAATAAATAATACAATTTTTGAGCAATAAATATTTGTTTGAAATTTCAAGGATTTGGCGGAGTTAAAGTCAGGTTTGATTTATAAAACTGCGCATACAATAATGAAAAGTAATATGTGTAATGGTCGAATAGTAGAAGGACATAAATAAAAAAAAAACTAATATTCGACTAAGAATTTTTTGAAAAGTCTAAAGATTGGTGGAAGTATGTTATTACCGCAAATAAAAGTAAATATTATATGTTTGATTTGCGTAGGAAAAGTTCATGTGGCGAAAAGTAAATAACGCTTTAAAGTCAAACAAATCGAAACCCACTTTCAAACGTGTAAGATGTTCTGTGGTTGTTTGGTTGCTCAGCAAAACCTGCAAATAATGTCGGAATACAAACCTTAAAATTTTATCAAAATAATGATTCAAAGCACAGTGCTTGAACAGTACAAGAATATTTATTATACAATTGTTCCAAAATTTAACATACATCTCCATAATACTCAGACATAAATTCCATAAAGAATCTATGGTACGAATTACATTAAAAAATGATAAAAACACCAATAAAGTCAAAAGTTTAATTAAAAAACAACCAGGAAAGAAGAATGACATTCTGTTTCTTCAGAATATTTAAAAAATTTCTTTTCCGTGTGCCCGTACGATTATATGAAGTTATTAAACAAGAAGAGCTTGCATCAAAGTATTAAAATTGTTTTTTATACGTTTTATATATGTATAAATTGTTTATGTTACATAAAATGTCTGAATATTAATGTGACTTGAATATGTGATAGCTTGTTTAAAATATAGCACACATCGGATTGTTACAGTTGAAAAGAAATTACTTACATATGTTTTGCAATGTCTAATAAATGATTCACGATTTTATAAATTAAGTATTATTGTATGGTATACTCTACATGTATATATAAATCATGCTGTTGGAAGTCTCAACCCACATGCTAACTTTCTATTCCATCTGTCCCTTTTCTTTATTTCCTTCACTCTATTGTCCACTAGTTCGAGTCTTTCCGTCTGTTTTATGTCACCCAACATGCCTCTTTAGAATTTCCGTTAACTCCAAGATTTTCCCAAGGCACGCTAAATATCTTCCCACTACCTTATAATTTCGCCACTCCCTTAAATCTCCACTTTCCTACAAAATCAACCAATGTCTTTTACAGTTTTCCACGCCCTTATCCTAAATGATCGCCAATCATTCAATTCCGCTAGTTTACGTTTTCCGAGTCAGCGACGTTTCTCCTCAGAGATTATCCAGCAGCATTTGGCCTCACTTGTAAAATATATATATATACTTGTAAGAGAACTAGACTAAGACTATCGTGTGTAAATAAACCAACTATTGAAGTTAGTTCACCGTATTCTCTGAATCGGGTTCTCCAACAATGCAACAAAACTACAGAAGCTCTGCACTGACCGCATATTAATAGAAATAACTATGTATATTGCGGACAAACTTTACGTTACTTACGTTACTTACATTAATTACGTGAATTACGTTACTTACGTTAATTATGTTATTCACGTTAATTTTCACAAAAGCTGATTTTAAATACGACAGCAGAAGGTGTTTTTTTTGCAATAGTTTGACTGGATATGTTAGAATTTGAAGAGAGTGTACATTTAATCCTTGTTGGGTCGAAAACTGCTTAACTTATAATACGTTGTAATTTTCGGGGTGGGCGAATGGTGCAGTATCCCCGTTTCCTCTGCAGAGGTTCGTTTATATAACGTGAGCTTAAAATAGTTCAAGGTCGTTGGGTATCGATTTACGGAACCGAAGTTCACCAGGTCGGTACCAGCTTGCGTCAGAAGTATCCTATAGCGTGGTTCAGCCTCGACACGAAAACGTCTCAAACCCTTAAAGGATCGAGGCTAATTTCATATCCTGGATACCAATTTTGATCTTCCGGACAGGTGTAACTAGGCCAAGACCTAGTTTTAAACTAAACTCCCTACCGATAGAACAAAGAACACGGACCGGTCGTGTTACTGGTTCAAATTGTAGGAGTATCCCGGGAATTGGCGCAGAATTTGTGAATCAAACACAGAGGTCGACCGAGTTTTTAGGCTTTAACGACCTTGCAAGGCTTCGTCGAATACGTAACGGTTCTCTGCAGGATTCCGTGTTGCAGTGAAGAAGAATATTCGTTATGCAATTACCTGCACATTCGTACGGAATTGATTACCGTATTTAACGCACGTCATGCAGTGGGAAACTTTCGTGATGTTCTAGTATTTTACCACGAATTTTTATATATATCTGTTAATTATTATATTGAAAATCAATTTGCGTTATGAATTCTAAATAATTTTATTCGATGTACGAAAGCTCACCCATTAATCATTGCAAAAATTGAAAAAAGACTTATTGGAAATAAAATTATTAACCGAAAGGATTTTTCTCGTCTTTAGAGTGGCACTCGAAGCGTTAGTTCATAAAAACGAACGATAAATGTTCTTTTCGATAAAACTGATTTTATAAAATATAACATCACCTAATAAAATGAATATAAAATATAAAATAGTTATACAAACATTTTTTTATACATATGTATAATAAATATGAAATATATAGCGTATATTATAACAAATATAAATTATGAGATAGGTACAAAAATGAAGTTTGAGTTATAAAACCGGGTTAATACATTCTAGCTCTAAATATGTCAAAACGTGTTTCCAGGATAAACTGTAAAGGTATTTAATTTTAATCCTGCTTTTGTTTTAGACTCTTAAAGCTATTGTTTTGCAAAATGTCTTCAAAGCGTACACTTAATTGATTCTGCAGCGTAAAAGTTTGTTAGATGTACAATTCCATACACGTTGGCATGGTATCGATTATTGTATTAAGTTGTTATGTAATGAACGTCGAATTCACTCTGGAAACTTCGATGACTGAAATTCATCTTCAAGCTTAATGGAATGCTTTCTGTTCGAAATAAATGCTTTCCGCTTAAATACATTTTATGAAACTATATTAATCAGAAATTAAAGAAAGAAGATTATTTTTATTTAGAATAAAGTGAATTTCTGCATAAAACTCCCTTCAAAATTTGTACAATTTTGACAATTTCCAATATCGATGGAATTTTACAATGTTCGCAAGCTTTTACGAGCTTTTACTAGATTTCACAAGCTTTTACGACCCTTTAAACAATATTGTTATGCCCACTTAACGCGTTAATCCTAAAATTCGGTTACAATTAAATAATTAAAATACGTAAAACGCTTATAATTTATTTCTACATGTGTGTTCGCTGTCGTACCTTGAAATCATACAGTGACAGAGTAAAAACCTAACTTCTTCCGATGACTGACTGATTAAACAACCTTTTACGTATCTTTTAGAGGGTTCAGCTCATAAAAAAAGTCTGGTATTCAGGATAACTGAGGATTAAAATATAATGTTTGGTGTGACGACGAATGTATGGTGCATGTAATTTTGTGTATAACGGTATAGCCATCTAACAATACACATCGCTCCTCAAAATCATGGAATAAATCGGCAAATACTACTTTGCCAAATGATTAACGATGTTGAGATTCGGATGAGAAACGTAAAGACCGATGTGCACACTTGCAAATATATATCGGACATTTCGGATATACTCCGGATACAACGAATACTGGCGAAAGCAAATACAGTAAATGCCCTCACAGTGGACCGGAGGCCGGAATCGAAATTGTCCACTGTGAGGGACATGGAAGCGAAATTTGATATTCGGTGGCTGTCCTTTACACACCGCGGCCAAAAATACAATCCGCCGCTAAGACAGCAAAGCATTTAAATGCCGAGCGAGGCTGGTTCGAGCGAGGCGAACATAGGCGCAGCAATGACGCACGCATAGGCGCAGGAAGAGACATTTTCCACTGTGAGGGACAACCAAGCAGTTCACTGTGAGGACATTTACTGTAATAGACGACTATTCAAAACAATCGAGAAAGTTCCCTGCTCCCTTCTGAAGATTCTAATTCTCATACTTAATCGTACAGGTGATCTCATAGGTGAAGAGGGGTTATCCATGACCTTTGTACTTGACGACCAACTACATAGTCCTAGATGAGAGATTAGTGTCTTCGCTAATTTTCCGAAGAATCTTTAAACTTATTTGAAAAATTTGGAAACAAGGCTGATTTTGGGTACATCAGTTCTGACATACATACACCCTCTGTCCCAAAAATAAGCGGAATGGGTCTAGTTTAACGAAAATATTGGTGCCATCTGTTAATTGGCGATTGATTTATTAATCGTCAACTTTCTTTACCAACCTATAAAAATTTCATGACATTTCGTTCATTAGAATCCAAGGTGCAACGCATTTTGTAATAATAGTTTTTGTACGTCGGTCAAAAAATGAATAATGAACAAAGAGTCAACATTAAGTTCTGTGTTAAGAACGATATAAGTGCTATGAAAATGCTTCAAATGCTTAAATACGCTTTTGGAGATAATTGCTTATCACAAACTCAAGTTTTCGAGTGGCATCGACGATTTAGAGAGGGCAGAGAGGATGTGGATGTCGATAAACGTTCAGGCCGATCAATTGAGACAATGACCGCGGAGAATATTGTTTTTTACGATTCCAAGGGGATTATCCACAAAGAATTCATTCCAAGTGGTACAACAGTTATGGCCGAGTATTATCTTGAAGTATTGAAACGTTTGTTCGAACGTATTCATCGTATTCGTCGTGAATATCGAAAACCTGGCAGTTGGCGATTATTGTACGATAATGCACCTGTGCATCGTTCACTAATTGTGACTGATTTTTTGACCAAACATCATGTTTTTTTGCTTCAACATCCGCCGTACTCACCCGATTTGGCTCTCTGCGATTATTTTCTATTCCCAAGCCTGCATTTGACAATGAAAGGAAATTGTTTTTCATCAATTGAAGACATTCAACGGGCAACGACGAGCAATCTTAACACCGTTCCAATCAGCGATATAAAAAAGTCATTTAACGTACTTCTTGATCGCGCAAATCGCTGTATTTCTCCTGAGGGAGAATATTTTGAATAACTAAAATGATTTTTGCCAAGATTTATTACCTATTTTTGTTTCTGCATAGCCATTCCGGTTATTTTTGGGACAGAGGGTGTAGTATGCGCCTTGGATCACTACGTTGGCCATCCAACAACGGATTAAAACACTAATTTGCATCTGTTACGGAATTTTCAGAAGGCTCAATACGTAACTCATGGAACGTAGAGTATGATCGCGATGAAAATTCGGTGGCTATGAAATAACGGGAATGATTGAATCGCATTGGTCGGTTAATTATCGGTTCGCGCTTAAGCGAATGCCTCTGTAAATATGATTTCGTATCCTGTTTGCGGAGATCGTACGGTGACGCAGGCTCGCGTGGATCGTGTCAGTAAATTGTTGGCAGATGGAGCGGTCGCGTGTGTCACCGTGTTAATTGCACGCGATTGCTCGAACTGCGATCAGATGGTACTGGATAAAAATATCGCTATTGTAAACATAATGCGTTGAATATTGTACTAGTTGCGCCGCCGTTAAAATGCGAGGCATCGCAATCGGGACGGAATATGTGCTAAGCGTTAACGAGAACAGTTGCACGAAAACATTAATGATAAACTTTTTTGATGAAACGCGTTTAAACGGAAACATTCTGTTGCTCGAGGTAAGAACAGTTTTAACGAATTCGCGTTTCCTAGTTTGAGCTGTAATAACGCTCTCTGTGGCATTGCTACGTTGATGTACACTCACGACCGACGCAGGAAACTTGGGAAAACAGAAATGTAGAGAAGTGTAAAGAAGTCTCCCTTATGGTTGCCGGGTATCGTGTACATGAAAGAGAAACGAAATACAAAGTGCTAGTTGGAATTAGAAGCGATGACCGTGTTGAATAAAAGAATACGGTGTCTAAAAATTTGTTTCAATAAATAATTTTGTTGATGTTTTCTTTTTGAATGATGTTTTAATATTTATACGAATATATCAGTATTTGCAATTCTATGAGCGAACAAATTTGTATTAAATATAATACTCGTATCAACTGCTGGAAACAATGAATAACAAATAGAACGAAATATTGTGGAAATATTTGGGAAGGTTTATTAAAAATAAAACTAACTAATCGAACGATACGATTTAGCAGGTTGTTAAATTCGTTTCAACGCCCACTATAATATTATACATAGAAATATACAGGATGGCAATTCAAAAAATTGCTTCGATTTCAAGATTCACCAGTCGAAACATCATTTGTTGTACACAACGTGTCAACTTTTTTTTTGATAACTTCAATCTGTTACGAGATATTCGACCATTCGTGCTCGCGTCAAACACCTTGTATGCAGGGTGTCTCGTAATAAATGTAAGACCCGTAAAGGAGTTGTAGGGGAGGTGATTCTAAGTAACTTTTTCCTTTGCAAAAATGGGGTCTAGGCTCTTGTTTTCGAGTTATTAAGGAAAAACACCGACCAATCAGAGCGCGCGAATAGCGCCCGCACAGCCACGAGAGCGAAGCCCCGAACATACGGCCGATCGCGAATGCGAACAAACAAGTTAGTATCGTGCTATGTTACGTGAATGTTAAATCGCACATAATAATGTTCAGTTATTCATTTTTACTGAATAAGGAATAAGACAATTTTATGTGCGATTTGGGGAAGTTGGGGAAGTTGGAAATTGGGAATTTGGGGAATAGGGAATTTGGGGAATAGGGAATTTGGGGAATTGAGAATTTGGGGGATTGGGAGTTGGGAATTGGTAATTCGGGGAATTGAGAATTTGGGAATTTGGGAATTGGGGAATTTGGGAATTCGGGAATTGGGGAATTGGGAATTTGGGAATTGGGAATTGGGAATTGGGGAACTGGGGAATTGGGAATTTGGGAATAATAATGTTCAGTTATTCATTTTTACTGAATAAGTGATAAGACAATTTTATGCGTGATTTGACTTTGACGTAACATAGCACGATACTTTATTCGCGTCCGCGATCGGCCGTATGTTCGGGGCTTCGCTCTCGCGGCTGAGCGGGCGCTATTCGCGTTTTTTGATTAGTCGGTGTTTTTTCTTAATAACTCGAAAACGAGAGCCTAGACCCCATTTTTGCAAAGGAAAAATTTACTTATTTAGAATCACCACCCCTACAACCCCTTTACGGGTCTTACACTTATTACGAGACACCCTGTATTGGTGATTCCATGCGCAAGTGCAAAGCAGTCAAAGGATTAATAAAAAGAATCGGAACACAGGATACGATCCGTACAGCTGTTGACATAAATCGTCCAGCCTAATACCCTTGTATCTGTTCCTTGAAATTCCGTTGATGCATGAACTCCCATAAACGACGTTACAAATTACACATGCTTCGCGAAATTATAAGCGCTTTAGCGGAAATCCTTGGAACTAACAAGAATAACGACGGCGTTTCGTATTCAGGTTACATTCGGTCCTCTTCGTCTTGGAATAATCCAGTTGCGCAAGGACTGAAAACGTCTTCAACTTTTGGTCATTTATTTTCCGCCTCTTTCGGGATCATACGTGTAACCTGGCACGTTTCGAGGGGTGGAGTCGGTCAAAGGGGTGAGAGAAAGGGTAAGCCGTGGATGAAGGACTGCGGCATTGGCATAAACGATGGACTGTCTCTCCGCCCAATGAATCATGGAGATTCCCTCTCTCTCTTCGTCCGCCATACTGCGTCATTCCGCTATCTATCGATGCGTACAACCCTTATGCAATACACCCCATCGTGCGACCCCTTTCTTCGACTGGATTGAACGCGATACTCGGTCGGGCTTCGATGATGAAACACCGAGTACACCATCGTTACGTTTGTCCATCACGATGGAAAGCAAATCTCTATTTGTCCGCATTCTTCCCAGGACATGCTATTGATCATTGGTTCGAGAGTGTTCGGACAGTAGCCAGCATTTATATGTCATTTATGTGCATCTTGGTTAGTCGCGTGTTCTCGTTAGTTACTCTACTCCTGCTGACTTTCTTAGAGGGAATGTAGGTTATGGGATTGATGTTTGTGGACAATCGAATCCCATAACTCCTTCGGCAAGTCGTGACGCGTTGTTGGTTCAAATCTGATTTGAACTTTGAAAACTCTTCAATTTATAGTTTAAGTATAATTGTAACTTGCATAGTCTAACTCGATGAATACAAAATTGACATATCATTTTAACTTTCTTCTGATCGTTTTAATAACAATATTAAATTCTGATACATTGGACGCTGCTAAAAAGCAGTGAATAGTGACGATTGCCGCGTCTGACAAATAAATCGTATAACACCGAGTTAACTTATGATTTTTGGGAGAACCCATGGAAGTTGCATCAGTCAGAAGTAATTAATTATTGTGGCAGTCTTAACCCCTTGTGTTATAATATTGTGTCACGCGAATAATGCATACTGCAGTCCGAATTCGATAAACCAGACTTGTATTTTATCCATAACTAAAACTTCATTTCAATTTTAATTATAATCTGTACAATCAAGCGCCACATATTAACCTTCTTGGTTCATCTTTACATTGAAACAATGATACGTTAGGTGTGTGCACCTGCCTAGAAAATTTTAGGTCAAGAATTAAAATGAATTAGGGAAGATGAAATGTTATGCATATTTTGAATTTAATAAACTTTGATTGTACAAATTATGGTTGTCATTGAACTGTGAATTCAATCTGTGGTGCAAAATACAATTTAAGTTTGTCATATTTGAACAGCAACGTGCGTCACGAGAGTTATTCGATGCTATAAGTTTGGGGTTAAGAGTTTGACCTACTTTCGTGTGTTAACGCGTTTGCACCGAAGCTAGTGATATCGATAATATTATCGATATATTTTGTGAAAAATATTTGTTGATCTCTAGTTTCAAGAGATCTTGATTTTCTTGAAGAAATTAGAGAATACGGGATCGAAATTTCTGTACGATTTAAGGGGTTGATCTACTTTCGTTTGCTGACATGTTGGCACTGAAGCTTCTGATATCAATATATCTACAGAGAAGATAACAAAATAGTCCTATCCTCCAAAGTACTTGACTCAGTTTTTGACATTTCTGTTGAGCTTCAGTACAAATTTCTGTATCATTTGTGACAGTACCAAAATGCTCTTAAACGTTCACTATTGAATTGATTAAGAAATAAAAAGAAAAATGAAAAATAAATAGTCATGATAATATACTATCTAGTATTTGCTAACCGAAAATATTCAAATTAGTTATCAATGATGCAAGGCACAAAAGTTAAATATATGACGTGAAATGTCTACTGCTATACATTTGTGATGCAGAAATGTAAATGATAATATACCGATAATATTATTAAAATATTATTACGGAAATTAAGAATGACTAAAGTAAAATGTAATGATTAGTTCTGTTATTTTTTCTATAACCTTGAACCGGTACTGCCATTTTTTACTGTCATTAATGATGCGAGAACTATTGTACCTTGCGTGAAATGCAAATTTATTTTACTTAATTATTTTACTTAATTATACCAAAAGGTTTGAAGTATCATACGAACATGGTCCAATAGGTTTTAATGATAAAATTACGTGGTAATAGGTAAGATGTGATTCTTAAGCAAGAATAAATTTATTTTTATGATGAAATTATTTTAGGTTAGAGTTGAAGCTTCAAGAAGAATAAATAGATTCTTAAAATAGTAAATTATATTTTATTGTAATTATAAAATCATGAATCATGTTAGGTTAAATTAGTTTGTGTTTACACCTTATTACACTGATTTCGATAATTTGGTTCCATCTTAACACTACGTTTACGAACGTTTGATGAACAGCTACTATTCAATTAAAAATTAAGTAGAATAATAAATAAATAAGGAATAAAGAAACGAAGATGCGTTGGTTTGACCTAAATCTAATGTTATGTTTCGTCGTATAACTGTTGTTTATCGTTTAAAATAATGATTATATACAAAGTACTATGTTTATTCTTTAATATTAAAAAGTTATATTCCATAATGAGCGAAATGGCCACACATCATACAGCTGTCTCATTTGCCAGTAGCACCCATTGAGTCACTGTTCTATAGTACACAAAATCAAAAATTTCATTACAAGTTTGATTAAAGTTGGCAATGATTAGATAAATAAGAATATTTATTTATAATAAAAAAGGGAGCCTGAAGTTGATGGTAAATCAACAATCTGTAGTGGCTGGTGTTAACAGATGTGACTGTATTGATCTTATCATTCGGTCATCCCAAAGGATCCTGCGCTTTCCAACAATTTCAGGACTAAGTATTGACGTGACTACGTCTTACGCTAGCGGTTACCTTGAACTAGTTTTTCTTCTCTGCACGAACAACGACCGAAATCGATAGCCTAGTGAAGGTATGTACATACGAACGGTACTGGGCCAATGCTCCAACGAAATCGAAGGCTCTTTAGGTCGCTATACAACGGAAATGGTTACGTAACGTTGGACTAGTTCCATTTTCCTTTAGAATGTATTAGCATCCTGTACAGTCCATGATAAGAAAGATGCATTAACACTAAAACTACAAAATCGATCAAATGATCGTTTCACAAGTTTTTTTATTATAAATTACGCAATTTGTTAAAGTGCTTTTTTTGAAATCTGTAATAATTTCCATCGCGATAAAGGATGAATATGCGTGTTAATTTATGTTTCATTTATTTATTTGTCAGATTCATTTTAATTTCAAATTAATACGCATTATACTCCAGTGGGTTTATTGTGTTATCTCGCTGTTACGGTGAAAATGGACGTTTGTAATCAGGTACTATAATAAAGATCAATAAAACGTTTTTCGCCACAATGTGAACAGATGTTTGTGATCAGATTATTTACACTAAACAGATGATGTACACATTAATTCTTTACCTCGATAAAAATCAACACAGATTTAAAAAAAGGTAAATAACTGGAGTCAAATGATCGAATGAGAAATTATTGGTATTAATTCATGAACAAAGAAATAATGAAAGCAATAATGCTATGTTACAATGTTATTCTTATTAAATTTTTAAATGTTTTTGTTGTAAATAGCAATAGCTTCGTTCATTCATTGAATTAGTTGCATTCCTTATGTTAAATAAGTTTATGGTCTTGACGTTTTCTTTATTATGTTATATCGATTAATTGATTCTATGTTCACTTTACTTTTCATCTGTTTTTGCCTATGGCATTTAACAAACTGTCCAATATTATACTATTCAATAAAACGTTTATAGTATTCTGTTCAGTATATGATTATATAATTCTGTTAATTATACTCAAAAGTTTTTATGATGATTTTTATGATAATTTAAATGTTTTTAGTTAATTTAATCCGATACGATGACGACCATTAATCGTTCGCGCCCAAATGATTGCGGATTTGAAGAAAGATAGAGGAAGAGGATAGATATTGATACGTAATAGTGGCCTGTATGTTAAATTTTGGTCACTTGATTATTAAGGGACTGTCACAACACTTGCTAGCACTGTGCTAGTTGGAAGCAATCTGTCAGAAAAATCGAAAAGGAAAACTAACCCGTGTAGCTTCTCCTTCCAGTCCTTACAGTGTCCGATCAAGGTGTGGTTGAAAACTTTCTTATTTTCCACATGCGGAGAAAAAGTGCTTTCCGCATACTAGGCTGGTTGTAATAATTACCCACGGTTTATAATACCTCTAACATCGATATAAATCTTGGTTCTGGCCCGGATCGACGGTCATGTCATAAAACAGTGGATTTTCTAAAACGTTCTTAACACTAGGTTTACGGGACCCGTAAAAATGACGGATCTTAGGTTTCATATTTCCAATTTCGAAAATTATTAAAAAGCTTATGTCGAAATGAATGTTAACCATCATCGAGATAAAGAATCTTTTTATAAACTGGTATATGTATTATTCACTGTTTACTTCTTTTCATAGTTCATTTTCAATTTAGACTTAAGCGGTCATTAAACTTCCGTAAATCTAGTGTTAACACTAATTTTTTATCATTTTTACATTCCTTAACAAAAGATTGATTTTTTATTATTCTTAGGGTCGTTAATGAATGGTTAACTATCCACAGTTAACTGTGGATGAAAATGGTAATGAATGATTGTATATTAACAATTATTACAATTAGTTAGTAGAGTTTAACGCGTTTTAAGTTGCATTTTATTACAGAAATATTATAATATTGATTAATTATTAATAATCAATAATCTTACTACCAGTATTTACTAGCATTAACAATAAATAAGACAAAAACTATGATTAAATTCTTTTTACACTAACATAGACAAACAACAATATCTGTATTAATAAACAAATAAATCAATTATAAACAAATATAAGCAACAATAAAGAAATCATGTTTTATCAATTTGAAGCTCAAAATTTGCTGTGAATAATTACTTACACTTTCATACATATCTATTTATTATAGCTACCGGTATCCACATGAAGTAACATACAGGTATTCCTTATTCAAAGAAAAGACGATAGATAATTTAAAATTAAAATTAAAATTAAAATTGAGATCGCAATAAAATTTCATAATATAAGATAAGAATTATTACGGACTAACTGGTTTGAGAAAAATCGTATCAATTACTTGAGATAGTCATCTAATTATCGACAATGATATATTAAGAATATTAACGCTGATATCGTTATTTTCAATGAACATTTAACTTGAAATCAATATAGGTGCTATTTCGTGGTAATTTTATGTCGTCGAACTGGGTCAGACTTTAAACTCTAAACTCTAAAGTTTGGAGTCTAAACTTTAGAGTTTCTGAAACCAATAGTATACACTAACCGATCGTATTGTATACACTACAACTGCGAAGCAGCCATTTCACGTATCAAGTATTTATGAAACGTTTATCCAGACACTTGTATGGAACTTTATGTTTCAAATTGATATAACGTACTTACTCAAATTCTGCCGGACTGTGGATGTCTCAAAATTATCTATTTAATTCGCCACGTGTTAATGAAGTATTATTTAACCCTTTGCGGTCGTAAGTATTTTTACCAGTAGCAAATAGCGACTGTTAAACTTTCTAGTTAAAAAGTTTTATCAATTTTTGTGAAACATACATATTTTTATTATTAATTAACGATATTGTCCGTTTCACTGCATTCAAACTTCACATGTATAATACTACATCTGTAGTTAAAAATTATTGATTAAAAATTGTTGCACTGTATCAAATGGCGAGTGAGAGTCGCCACTCGTCCGCAAAGGGTTAATATTATAATATTAAATATGATTCTTATAGGAAGTATTAATGGATCGGTCATGCAGCCATTTTTATCAAATTTTCCAGATATTTTTCGTCAATTTCCTCACCCCAAATTGGTACGTCATACGTGGAATATGTTATTAATAACTATAAAAATACAGTGTCACTGTTTTCTCAACAATTGATCAAAGTGGATACCATTATAGATCCGCCATTTGTCCGTTTGATGAAATTCGTCCATATATGTATCCTGAAATCCTGACGATGCACGGTACGAAAAATCAACTGAACTAATTGAAATACATACCACTCTTATTTATGTTCAAATGAGTTTGCTGAATTCATTAAACATGATAAAATCGAGTAAAATTTAATAAAGCGATCAAATACGATGAAGCGGAAAATTTATTCATATCCAGTTTCAACAATTAATTATTTTTTCTTAACTTATGTTTCGTTTTATACATTTATTAAACAAAGGAACATATACACAGTTAATAAACTTCGTTAATTTTATAAATGAAGTACAAAGTAATATTCGGAATCGTCGCTCTGTTACTCTGAGATGGCCTATGTTATATCCCGACGTTGATTTTAACGACGGTCTGGTGAGAAAATAAATTAAAGTCTTTTCTCAACCAAAGAAATAAATGTATTTATAATTTATCAGTATCAGAGACGGATCGGGATGTGACCGACAATGTTTAATATTTCGCTGTTTACTCCTTGCGAGTTATTGAAATTCTGCTGGAGAGACAAAATAATGTTTCTCTCCAGAATAAAATATGTAGTGGGGATTGGCCTGTCGCTGGGGGTGGACAAACGATGAAGTCAAAATTAAAGTAATTTCATTGGGTATCAAAAATTGAAGAGAAGTGGGCAAGAACCGCCCTTACCAAATGCTCATCGTGAGATCACTCTTTACCTGAGCAACCTAAGTAAAAATACGACGTCGTTTGTCATCTAACGGTTCGACACTCATTAAATAATAAACCACGCTGGCTCTCGAAAATCATGCTAAATTAACACCTTGAGTGCCACCTTAAAACAGTTTCAATTTCGTCTAGAAAGTATTCTCATTTTCGATCAATTTCATAGACAATTTTAATAATATCCTACCCTGGTTTATTCGATAAAATTTGATGTACTTACAGAAATTTTTTAAACTTTGTTACGTTAAATGTTTCAACGAAAATTAGCGATAGATTTATGTATGAATTCATACGTCACACATATGGGTGGCGTGGCACTCAAAGTGTTAAAAATAGTTAAGACGATAAATTGCACGTTATAAAGAGCAGCAAAGTAGTTGTCGAATATTTATGAATTTTCTAAAGTTAAAACTAAGCCCAATGGCTTTGTCATTTTATGAATGCGCCGCGGCAGAAAAACTTTACAATATAATACTAAATGGGTTTCAACAGCCTGTAAAAGGAATAAAACCTAAACGAAAAGAATAATTCTGATAGCAACTTACAATGAACGAAATGCTTTCACGCGTTTAAGTAACATCATTAACCACCCTATGTTTAATTAACAGAAAACTTATAGACATTGATTTCATTTATTCAGATCCTAGTAGAGAAAAATTAACAGCATTCGTGAATGAAATTGCTTCATCAGAGTTTTATTTGATTCTCCCCTCAACACATACATTTTTAACTAAATGATTTAAATTTATTTTAAGAAAGTATTATACATGCATAGATCCTTATACATGCTCCAGATCGTTACTGGAGCAAAGATTCATTCTTTCAGTTTAATCAGAATTATTTTAAATAGAATGTTTTATAAAATTTTGTTGGGTGATACTGCCATTGTACAAATCAAGAATTATTTTCTTTCGTTGTGACACTGAAAAATGAAATCAGTTCTGAAATAAAATTGAAAAATTCCTAAATTTGTAAACTCGAATGTTTAGAAATGTTCTAGAACATAAAATTTCACATAAAAAAAATTTGTACGTTCTTAATTATTTTAATTTAGAAATGAATAAATTTAGTTATGGTCGAGTTTGAAAAAATTTGGTTAGTAATTTTTAAGTTCAAAAATTTCGAATTTTTTATCTTTTCAAATACAGAAATTTAAAAGGGGGGATTCGAGGATTTACGAATTTGTATATTTCAAGATTTAAGAATCTGGAAACTTGCGATTTTTAAATTTTGAGAACTTAAGGGCTTGAAATTTTTTAAATTTGTGAATTTTCTAATTTACGAAGTTATGGAATTAAGTATTTGAAAATTTCCGGGTTTAAATATTTAAAAATTTTAAGATTTTTAAATTTAGGAGTTGTGAAATTTTAGGATTTGGAAATTTAAAAAATTAGAATTTTGTTACACGGAACATTCGAAAATTTGGAAATTTGGTAATTCAGAAGTTGTGGAATTTGTAAAGTTAAGAAATTTGTAAGTCAAGCGAAACGGAATGTTCATTTTACGAAAAGCAGGCTTCAGTATTATCAGAACTTAATTATTAACAATTAGTGGTAATTAATAATGATCATTAATAATCATTCGCATTTATTACTGATTATTTATTAATAATAATTAAAAATAACTACTAAATAATTATTATTCATTAGTAATATTACTCTACTAGAAAAAAAACTAGTATACATCAGCTTTTATTACACTAACACGGTCAAAAAAGTCGACGTAATATACAAAATCACAAAATTATAAATCGCTGTTCTGTAAACCAATTACTAGGTAAATCAGTGAGGACGTGAGGTATGTGTGAATGAATTGTAAATAAGTTAACAGTCACTCAACAATATATTCAATAAATAAACAACGATTAAATAACAACAAGCAATAAACAGTATCAGGCAATAACAAGTAGTAGGAAGAGCGTCAGAGATTGTGCGGGTGCAAACGTGACGGTATGAAAATCACGAGTGTCACGAGCGGCACGATGATCAGTGTTTTTATGCCCTTTTTGAGAAGAGATAGACGTGGGAAAAGAAAAGGAGAAGTATAGAGTGGACAGTTGAAGGGGTGGAAAGGAAAGTCAACGGAAACTTAGGTTGGCACAAATCTGGCTGCAAATGTGCAATCTGACAGAGATCAAGGTTGCATGAGACCCTGGAAAAACAGGAAATTGAAGAATAGGCAGGAAGTGCTTAGCAAAACTCAGGCAAAAGAGAAAATGAGGAATAACGTTGTGGTGGACACAGCCACATCAGATTATACAGGGGGTCTCGTAATAAGTGTAAGACCCGTAAAGGGGTCGTAGAGGAGGTGATTCTAAGTAACTTTTTCCTTTGCAAAAATCGGATTTAGGCTCTCGTTTTCAAGTTATTAAGGAAAAACACCGACCAATCAGAGCGCGCGAATAGCGTCCGCTCAGCCGTGAGAGCGAAGCCCCGAACATACGACCGATCGCGGACGCCAACAAACAAGTTAGTACCGTGCTATGTTACGACACAGTTAAATCGCACATAAAATTTTCTTATCTCTTATTTAGTAAAAATTATAAACTGAACATTGTTATTCCCAAATTCCCAATTCCCCAAATTTCCAATTCCCCAAATTCCCAATTCCCCAAATTCCCAATTCCCCAAATTCCCAATTCCCCAAATTCCCAATTCCCCAAATTCCCAATTCCCCAAATTCCCAATTCCCCAAATTCCCAATTCCCCAAATTCCCAATTCCCCAAATTCCCAATTCCCCAAATTCCCAATTCCCCAAATTCCCAATTCCGCAAATTCCCAATTCCCCAAATTCCCCAAATTCCCAATTTTCCAAATTCTCAATTCCGCAACTTCCCCAAATCTCACATAATTGTCTTATCCCGTATTCAGTAAAAATGAATAACTGAACATTATTATGAGTGATTTAACTTTGTCGTAACATAGCACGATACTAACTTGTTTGTTCGCGTCCGCGATCGGCCGTATGTTCGGGGCTTCGCTATCGCGATTAAGCGGGTGCTATTCGCGCGCTCTGATTGGTCGGTGTTTTTACTTAATAACTCGAAAACGAGAGCCTAGACCCCTATTTTGCAAAGGAAAAAGTTACTTAGAATCACCTCCCCCATAACCCCTTTGCGGGTCTTACACTTATTACGAGACACCCTGTATAATGATTCTGTATATCAATAAACGTTAACATTTTGACAAAAGATTTTTAATATCTTCCGAGTAATTTGTATAATTTAAAATAAGGAATCTAAGATCCATAATTTTTACGAGTACTGCAAGTCCACTGTTAAGATATCGCGTTCGAATAGAGTCTCGGAGACGAGACACAAAATGGAGCTTTTCGGTCTGTGAATAAGAATTGAAGTGCAGCTTGACACGACTAAATTAGCGGATTTGCAAGTTGTCCATGCGTTTTAAAGCCCCGGCTTATTCGCTCGCGATCACTTGAATGGACTATTTCGATGATACCAGTGCGCGTGTATTCCTGTTCGCCGTATCGGTCCCAATGGCCCTGGAAAATTGACATCGCGCATTATGCCAATGAATACGTTTACTCTGGTGTGCATCGAGGTTTGAACACTCCCCTGGGCTTTTCCAGTTCGTACACCTGCTCCAATCATTTTATCCCTGCTTTGCTTGTATTCTGAATGATGATCCCAGCAACCATCATTTTTCGCAATCTATTCTTCTACACCGTTATCCGCTTTTAACCCTCGCGCCGGGTGTTGCCTTGTTTCGGGTGCATTTTGAACTGGACCGTGAACAAGAGTGCGTTTGTGTCTTACATTAGGAGACAAAGTGACAAGCGCGGTAGAGAAGACCTTGATGATGTTGTAAATGGTGAATGAGGTTTTTGAGAGAAGACAAACGACGGGAACCGCGGGTTTATTGATCATAGAGGAGCATTGCTATTTCGTGGCTTTTTGGCGTGAATTTTGGACGTGCAACTTTTCAGGAATTACCACATACTCAAGTCTATATTCTTAACTTTCCACATTTATGAATTTTTAAATCGTCGAAGTTTCAAATTTTTAATTTTTCAATTTTCAATTTTCAAATTTTCAAATTTTCAAATTTAAAATTCTCAAGTTCTTAAATTTACAACTTCTCTAATTCGCAAGTTTCACAATTCCGTAGGTTTCAAATCGCTAAAGTTCCTAATTCTGAAATTGTCAACTCCCTAAGATTCCATCTTTCAAAATCTCAAATTTCTACTATTTCAAAGTATCTACAATAACTATTTGAAATTTTACTTCGACGCATATTGCAACCATGTACATCATTTTATCATTAATCATGTTTGTATTGAATGCTAAATTGTATTTTACTTCTATCTTCTCTGAAATTCTCGTATTTTTACAAAATTGTTTAATCAACTATACATTTCCTTGTAATTATTTATTTATGTATGTTTTGCTGAAATTCTACAAATCTAAATTAAATATTAATATAAGCTATTTGTTTGTATCGAAAAATAATAAAATGGAGGAAGATATTACTCTCAAAAAAGATTCATGTTACTGAAATTATTTACTGAGCTATTTCTGGTATTATTTACTACATTTTATATGGACACTTATTATCTCTCATTAACACGACGATTGTGCTACGAAATCTATCGAAAACTTCATTAGATAGTATTTTGATTTCTAACGGATCTTCTAATTATTTTATTTTTGCAATACTTCGTTACTCTTATTATCTACAACACCTGAATGAATGCCTGTAATTAACTCTTTCGTGCAGAATAATGAGTCAGACTCGTAATTTACCCGTGAATATACAAAATATGTAGTAATCAGTGAGAGAAATTCTTAATAATATGGATAATGATACTATTAACATCTTCCACATTTGGTGAATGCGGTCATTAACATGTTAACACGTCCGCGGACAGAAAACTTTTACCGAAAGATAATAATGCAAATTTTTAAGGGGTTAGACCACTCTAGAGCGCCAAAAAGTTACCTAATTTCTGGAATTTTTTCCGGACAAACTATAACGAAGATGAAAAATATGTTTACGGGTCTTTATTACCTATACATCGAAGTGTTAAACAAAATTTTTATGAAGCAATTGAAAACAAAATGGCGGTTCAGTGGCGCTGGTTGACTGGAACGCTGCTCGGCGGGAATACCTCTGCGGCCGGAAAAGATTTTCCTCCGATTTTAAATAAAGGCACTTATAAAATTCTCCCTACTATGAATGATATTGTACTTTATTCTTAAGACTCCAAGGCACCTTTTAAGCGAAAACCAAAATTTTCGATTTTTTGAAAATCCTAGAGTGGTCTAACCCCTTAATGAAAATTACAAGAACTAATTACAAGAACTTAAAGGGACATAAAATTACATGAATAATAATTCACTTCAAAATTTGAATGCTACAACATTCGCATCATTTTCCTCCACAATGAAAATGAATATGCTATAGCATTCGCGTTCGCGAACGTATCAGTGTAAATCTTCATAGAAATTTAGTCAGTGGCGTTAATTTAGTTCGTAAGATTTTCCTCTGTAACGAGTATTACATCTCCACTTAAAAAGAGCAATTAACTCGACGACCTATGCATTCATCATTCATGACATCAAATCTGGGCTACGGATTTATGCACGCTCGTATTTGATACTCGCACTCAACACACACTTCATTAAGTTGTTTCTTCGCAGTGAATTGAACGAATATTCTTCAAATTATTTACATACAATTTGTAAAACGATAAGAATGATGATGGAAATAATCCACCTAAATTTCTTTCCTTACATTTTTTAACGTATATATCCTTCGTTGAGTGCATATTTTTTACACGAGTTTCTTTTTATATCAGAAGCAAATGAATTTTCTCCAATACCAAATTAGGTTACTTATTTTGCATCAATGTCACGTATGTAAATACTTTAATTCTGTAACATACTGTATACAATGTGGTATAGATATAAAATCGTAAAGAAATACTGATTATTATCAATATGAAAAATTGAAGTTATAAATGTTTCATAAATGTATATGTATAGGTGGTTCTTAATATCTATAAATCTAATTTATATGTTTATTAAAACGATCCTTATATTAAAAAATCACCAATAGTTCTTTAAAGAACGTATGTATAAAGTTCGAAAGCTGCATAATTTGAAAGAAGTAAAAAACGCGTCATAAAATGTTTAGAGTACAACAACGGTTCATTCGTAAACTTTTATTGATATAAAATGTCAAATATCTTGGAAAATATTGACATTTCGATGATCTTAAATTAGTATACTTGTACGTGGGAAAATAACATGGATCAATAGATCTAACGAAAACATTAGATTATATTAAAGAATGAAGTGCAATTACTCTTGCATATACAGGGTGTCCCAAAAGTGTTGAAGGAGCCGGAAATGGGAGGTAGGTGGGGTCATTCTGAACAACTTTTTCATTTGCAAAAATGTCGTATGGGGCTTCATTTTTAAATTATTAACGAAAAACACCGACCCATCAGAGCGTGATAATCGCGCGCGCTCGGAGGCAGAGGTGTAGGCCCGAGTTATAATTGGCTGTGGCCGCGATCGAATCGCGTGGCGCGCGATTCTCGCGTTCTGATTGGTCAGTGTTTTTCGTTAATAATTTAAAAATGAAGCCCCATACGACATTTTTGCAAATGAAAAAGTTGTTCAGAATGACCTCACCTACCTCCCATTTCCGGCTCCTTCAACACTTTTGGGACACCCTGTATATAAAAAATAACCTCATAGGTTACAGGAAGTTGTGACGTATCCTACCATATAACTTCCATTATTCTTTTATCATTCTTTTCATTTCTATTCGGAAAAGAGTAATAACCTGTCCCAGTTCCCAGAATCACACCGAAGAGCGTTTAAAAACGTTAAAAATATGTTCTTCGTAACATATTTACAGCATTTTACATTTACACGTACAACTACGCCCCATATCTGTCCAAAACTACCTCTCACCGAAATTAAATAAAATAAATTACAGAAAGGAAGTAATAAGAAAAAGATAAACGTGTAAGACATTGTACAGAAAATTCAAAAAAATAAATTAAAACAAAAGTACTTTATTCAGTTACACTATTATTACAAACGTTAATCCTTTGACTTATAATATCATTTCACACTCGTGGCGCTCTTCCTAAACTAATATCCTAACCTAAAATCCTAGATCCTAACGCCGTGATTAACTTTAGAGTTTAATAGCAATTATAATTTGCTTAATTTAAAAGCCAAATTATACTTAATATTTTAAGTTTTATTATTCGTCTTAACTTTGCAGTAATAATTAGTTAGCTCTGACTGACGCAACCGCTGAAAAAATCGAAGGTTAAGACGTTAAATGCGCGTGTCGAATTGCGAATGCTCTCAGGGACGGCAAACTCGGCTATATATAGTTTTCAAAAAGTGAAATTCGGGTTGTGATTGGGGAGAAAAAGTCAGAAGGAAGTAACGGTAAAAAATTGAACATGAATCATAGTGAAAGTCATTGACTAGTTGGAAATGACCGAGATGCATGATGCACTTTAATCTACATCTAAATATTTAGGTGCATAAAAACACGATAAAAGCTTGATGTGCGAAAATGAGTGAGGGAAACAGTTCTTGGTTATTATTAGCTACGGACTTGATGTGGAAATGAAAAAGACCTCCTTAGGATGCGTCTATATTATGCCAGTGACTAGCGCTAGTAGTTCCTTGACAGTAGGAAGATGAATTGTTCCATTTCTTGCTTAGCCTGTACCAGTTCTGTCGTTGGAAAAAAGAAAATAATGAAGGAAAGCAACCATTTTCGTTTTCCAACGACAGACCTGGTACAGGCAAAGTAAGAAAGGCAAAAATTCGACTACATACTGGCAGGGTTACTTGCACCAGTTACTGGCATACCGTAGACTCCCTTAGTAAACGGTTACAACCAAGTATTATACCAACTGCTATTCCGAGTGATGTATGCAGTAGATCCGAGCATTGCTAAAAAATGACCACAGCAAATAATGGATCCAAACTCTGCCTATACATGAATAACAAACCATTTGGATAGGCGGCGGTTGTTTATTAAATCAAATAGAATTCAGTATTTTTAAAATATTCAATTTATTGAAAGCAACTGGGAAGAACGTCTACATGTTTCAACGATTGAATTAACAATACAGACTTTTCTAAAAGTGCATAGAGAACCCGATACCCGTTTCACAAAAATATAATAGTCTGGGTCTGCAACATGTTCGCCTAATTGGTCCTTAGGTATAAACACGAACCGAGGTCCTTTGACTCTTCTGACAGAACTAAAGGTTCTTTATTATAGATCTAATGGTTCTCAACATACATTTATTTTTTCAGATTAAAGAATGATAATTCAACACAAACGGAAAATAAAGGATTCTATTACTAGGATACAGTTAACTCCAGTTAGAGCTAAGGGTTCTAACTAGATGCGAGTAATAATTAGTTAAAAATATTCGACAGGATGTAACTCTTCGGTAGTATTGCTGCTGCGGATAGAGATCCTATTGATTTGGAAACTGTTATATTATTATTAGGAGTACAAATTAATTCGGTCCATTTTTAAAAGTTATCACTGGCTGTTATAAATGTTTCATAGCAACAGCGAATTTCGATTGTCTCAGAGACATTAGGTATCTGCCAATAATATTCAGTTTATATCGCATTGAGTTTCATACAGAAATCTTGTTTTTTACTGCGTTGAATATGTAAAATTTTATGTTAACTAAACTGCATTTGGGGGAGGTTTTAGTTTTCTACTTTAATTGGATTAAAATGCAGCAAAAGCGCATGGAATCCGTGTGGAAGTTTATGGTGACAATGCTCTAACTGACAAATCATTTAGAAAACTAAGAAGAAAAAAATACTACGCTATGCCTGGTCAATCGTTACCATCGTCCTCAATATGTAAGATAATAGGAAAATGGAGTGAATGCTGAAGTTTGCACTTCACCGAATAAACGTTGCGTGGGTGTATTTAAGAATACTATTTTTCTTTATTATCCCTGCTCTCGGCGAAAGCCTATACAAGAATGACTTCAGAGACACATATTCGTACCAAGGACACCCTCGTTAGAGTGGTCGTTCTTTAGGGCACTAGGGCCCGGCGAAACACCTCTGAGGGAGGGGAAGCGCTGACGAAAAACATATGGCCTGTATCGACTATTCGTTGATTTCTAATTTTCTTACAAATATCAATACCGAAACCGAAAATTCATGGTTCAAAGGTCATGCTGAATATCTAGTGGGGCAAAAATGGAGTTATATACTGTGAACTGTTACAACCTGGCGATTCCATTGCGGGTAATAGATATAGGCCACAATTACTTCGTTTGAGTCGTGCATTACGAGAAAAACGACCAGAGTACGAGCAAAGACATAACACGGTTATTCATCTGCATAACAACGCCCAGCCTCGTGTCACAAAAGTCGTGAAAACATATTTGGAAACGATCAAATGGGATATTAAGGTCAAAGTACCAGTAGTTGACCACGTATCAGTAGTTGACCGTTTTTCAAAAAACAAAAAAAAAATAAGGTTTCTATAAGCTGTCAACTTTCGATGAAAGTAAGCTTCAAACGTTGCAGCATGTGTCGATGAAATTCAACAATTGCATGTGAAATAAAGTATGTTTATTAACAACGAACGTCTGAATTCAATAAGATAAGTAATATGCTATTATATTTCTATTTCCTTGACGTTTCTGTGAATAATAGCCATATGGAGTTATTTACTGTTTAAATGTTCACAGTGTTTTATAAATAATAAATACATCGTTTTTATTATTGTAACATGAAAAAGCAATAATTGTTTAATGGTCAAATTCTGGATATTGCTAATCTTCGTTTTCAAGAATGGTCAACTACTGGAGCATTCGCCGAATTTTTAAATATATTTCTCAAATTTGTATAACTTAACTTTTTTTTAAATGTGCTCTTCGTGCATAATTTAGAAGGTTTAAAGAACGTCTCCAAGTATCGACTCTCGCCATTTATTGACAGAGTAAGAGGTTACCATTATTTCCATAGAAGATTTCTCTTAATTGGTCAACTACTGGTACTTTTACCTTATACCGTACCCGCCGTATTCTCTGGACATTGCTCCTTCTGACTACTGGTTGTTCCAACGGATGCAGCACGATTTGGCAGGTCACAGGTTCACTTCTTTCGCAAAAATCGAAAATTGGCTCTCAACTTGGATCGCCTCAAAAGACGAGCCATTTTTTCGAGATGGAATTCGAAAATTGCCAGAGAGGTGGGAAAAAGTGGTAACCAGCGATGGGCAATACTTTGAGTAATCTGTTCCTACACATTGTTCTGTAATAAATGCATTTTTGACCACCAAAAAACGGACCGAATTAATTTGTACTCCTAATATATCGATATAAACTTGTTACAGGGTCTTTCGCTAGTGTATAACTTAATATTTACCTTGTTTGTGTACAAAGGAAAGGATAAGTATGTGAACTGCGACACAACTAGCCTTACTATAGTTATGACGTGTCACAACCCGTCGAGACGCAATGCAGTTTTCGATAGCGAAGTTGGTTCGGCGTCAACTCGAAAATCGATACGTTCACCCATTCCTGGTTGAGGTGTTACGGGAAAATTCGTAATTGCGGCTATTGATTCAATTAGCAGCGACGCTAATAAATTCGTAGAATCGTTACGGCTCCTGGAACCGTTGCCAGTTTAAACGCTCGTACGTAGCTGTCGGTACTTGCGTACACTCATAATTAATAGAGGTTCTGTTAGTGACTCATTTTACACCGAAGTTAAATACGTCCCTGTTTATAAATTGGAAATATGTAAAATGGAAAAATGAATGAGTAAATGTTGACGTATCGATTAACGTACGTAATCACTCTTTATCTGAATATAATTTGATAGGTATTTCGACAAAAGCACGGTAACGAAGTTATGAGATATACAATGTGAAATCAGAAATTATTTTAATTGGTTGATATAATACTATCAGTGCTAATAAATTTTAGTAAGATCAAACAGACGTTTATCGTGTCATCGCTAAACATTATAAAATGTATTCATGCTTTAACTGAAATGAATACATTTGTAAAATTTTCGTTTCTTCGAATTTAGAAATTTTTCGTTGATAAGTACTTAAATTTAGACGTTTTTAAATTTTCGATTGGAGGTTCGATGATTTTGAAATTAGAGATTATGGCATGTTGAAATATCTAGCTGCAAAAATAACTCGAGTGTCGAAGGACAGTGACAATGCCTTTTCATAGCCTAACAGTCCTCAGGTCAGAAATTGAAGGTCTGCAGTTTGTTTCTTCGGAAAGGTCCGAGTTGTAAACACATCTGCACTTCTCTGAGTTTTCTTCAAGAGGGCCCAATAGAGGTTTTTCTCTTACAAGCTTTCTCTTTTATTTTTACTTCGAATTTAGGTTTCGTACAGTGCAGACGCCCTTCGTGTTGCAGAATAAAGTCTCAGTTTTATTTCATCTAGTGCGTATATTTTATTTAAACTATTCAAACCATACCATAATTTCTATTAGGTACTATAACAAGTTTGGATCCTGGTGATTTTAAGAATTTGTAGAATTGAGCTTTTGGAAAACTGGAAATTTTGGGATTTGGAAACTTGGGGATATAGAAATTAGATATTTGTGGATTGAAAGATTTGTAAGTTAGAGAATTTGGGAAAATACGAAATTTGCGATGTAAAATGATGAGATTTTTATCATTTTAATATTTGGAAATAGAAGCTTTGGATTTCGAAAATGTAGATTTCTTAAGTTGAGTACAGGTAGCCCTCCTACAACACGGCATTCTATAACACGGTTTCGCTCTAACACGATAAGAAAATTGCAAAAAGCTTTGTACAACACTACTTCTTCGGCCGCGGCGATGCTTGCCATCTTAACACCAGATTTACGAAAGTTCAATGACCACTTGAGTCTAAATTGAAAATGAACTATGAAAAGAAGTGAACAATGAATAATACATATACCAGTTTATAGAAAGATTCTTTATCTCGATGATGGTTAACATTCATTTCGACATAAGCTTCTTAATAATTTTCGCAATTGAAAATAAGAAACCTACGATCCGTCATTTTGACGAGTCCCGTAAACCTAGTGTTAAACATACACTGTTGCGGAAAGCAACAGTCCAGACTATTAAGACAAATGAAAAAGAAATAAGAAGTGCAGTTGCTGCAGGATCTTCGACATCCGCATACATTTATATTTTTAATAAAAATTAAGTTGTTTATGTAGAATTAAAAAAAATATATTTGTTTTTAATAAGTTTTCGGAACATAACCCCCCTTTTTGTACTTGGTCTGGGTCTCATACAACACGATTTCACACAACACGGCATTTTCTAGGAACCTAACTACCGTGTTATAGGAGGGTTACCTGTATTTATACATTTTGAGACTTACAAATTCGAGAATGTTGAAACTTGAAGATTCACAAACTTAGGAACTTTAAAACTCGAATATTTGGAAGTTTGAGAATTTATTAAATTTGATGTTTGAAAAATCAAGAACCTAAATTTTAGAACATTAAAAATGTAATGATTAAAAAATTGTGAAACTAGAATTTTAAGTTTGGACCACAGAAGTTTCAATACTAGAGAATTGGGGGATTTGAGAATTTTAGATTTATTAATTTTGAAACTTAAGAAACTTGTAAATTTATGGAACTGAAGGTTTGGGTGTTCTAGAAGGTAAGGATTTTGAATTTTGGAAATTCAAAATTTTTAAAATTTTGAAATTTACAGAATCAGAAATATGAAGATGTAAAAATTGAGGATATTGAAATTTGAACAAAAACTTTAGTAATTTAAGAATATTGAAACTTTAATTTCGGGAATTTGGAAATTATGAATTAAAAGATTTGAAGATTTATATACTTAGAAACTGGAAAATTGGAAAATTTGAAAAATCGAAAAATTTCGGAACGTGCGGATTTGAAAGTTTGAATATTTAAGAAATTTTTAATTTTTCAGATTATCAGAAGTTGGACTTTTTGATGTTTGAATATTTATGTATATTTCGTGTTTGGGAATCTGGAAATTTTGAAGTTATTTAATTTGCATATTTTATCTTCCATTAATGTTAGCAAGTTAACAAGATTCTCGTCACTTCGTTTCGTTCTTATCCAAAAGAAGTCCTACATTAATATCAAGTCTACACAGACTTAGTTAAAAAATCACATTATCTCATTATTAAATTGTCTTTGTCACAGCTTTTTAAAAATTATTGTCTGGTACATGTTGACGTGGTTTGTAAAATGATAAAATGGTGTTTGCGGCCTCCGAGAACGAGAATTAAATGGTTACAACTGTGTGTTGTATTCTATTTTTGCTTTCGTTGTTTCGATTCGTTACCTGTCAAATGCTCAGAAACGAAAACTGTACATTGTTTGATTCATTTTATCGCGTTACAATGTACATACACGATCGACATTTTGTATTTCAATCTTTTCATCTCGTTTATCGATGTTCCAATCCGTTCGACGCGTTAAAATATTGATGTACTTGGAGGCTTTTTGTCTGGCTCGCTAATGTTTATTTGGTGTTTCAAAGCTTTTTAAATGAAATTTAGTTGTTCGGGTCCAACGGTCAGGGACCCATTATTCAAGTCTTTCGTTATCGGGGAAAATTGTGAGAGTTTAAGATGGAAAAGTGTAGGAGTTCTACGAAATGGTACTTTCATTGCTCGAATGCGTTTCAAACTTTCTGGAACTGCAATTTTTTAAAATGGAACTCTCATATTTCATACTCGTTTCAAAGTTTTTAATTAGCCATTCGTACACCGTAACCATTTGAATTTTAAAGTGAAATTTTAGTTGCCTGAAATTTGTGCAAAACATCTCTGTCACTTATCTCTACCTTTCTTCTGCAGTTACAAGACATATAAGTACATAGAGTGTTTTACGTAATGTAGAATCATTGAATAAGAAAGTTTTGTGTACAAAAATAACTGAAAAATATCGAATTAAACTTTCTTACATGCACCTTTGTTCTTAAGAAAATTGAAATTGAAAATTTTCGAAATGTTTTGGTAAAAATTAATTTCACACAATGATTATAATTTTTACGAATCTTCTGCTGAACAATGTTGCTACATAATATTAATTAATTTACAAAATAACAAATAAAGTTTGCAATTAATTAAAAAATAAATTAATTTATAAGTCACATTTACTGTTTGTATTTAAACTAATAACGAATGCTATTATTGGTAATAATTACCTACATTTATTACATTATTAAAAGACAAGCAAGTCAAATTTATAAATGATTAATAAAAATTTATTAATTTATAAAGTGAAAAATAATATTTGCTATTTAAAAAGAATTCTTGATTTACAAATGATAGGCGTATTTAGCATAAATTCAAAAGTCTATCAAAATATTTTTGAGTTATCTTTTCATGAAAAATTACCCCTTTTGCACTTGTACTACCAGTTATCGACCACCGTGTATATTTTAACATTGAAAGTGTCATCTTCCATCAGAAACTCCATTACGAGATTCCATTCATCCGTGTACGTCGAAATCCAAAAACCTCTCAGGAAAGTCACATTTTTTCCATTGATAAGCTCGACTCTATCAACTACCAAACGACCAAAGTCCTTTCATCATAAGATGATGTACGGGGAATTGTACTCGAGGTCGCATTGTACGTGGACTGGTAACACCATAATAAGTTGACCTCCCGTGGGAAATGACGGTACCATCTTCGCAGATAGTTAAAACGATCGTCAGCTCCACGAATTATGATGCTTCGCTCAATCAGTCGTGTTATTATAAGCATCTTTTGTCACACCCAAATCTAAGCCATCCTTAGCTCTATATCAAACGACTCTATTCACGAATGTAAATAAATAATTAGACGCATCAATGTGGTTGACTATGAATTTATTAATAAAATTGTGAATAGAGATGAATGCGTATTGTTAGATGTAAATTTAGTGAGTGAATCCATAATAATGTTACAGGGAATGAAGCTAATACGAAGTTATGACATGAGTACTTAAGTTCATCTGGTTTTGAGGTACATTTGCGTAGTAATAAAGAGTTGACTGCGATGTTAGTGATTGGATAATAGTGAAATTTAAGAGCTTTCAAATTAGAAATATGAGAATTCGAAATTATTCGAATCTAGGAATTTTTTAATTTGGAAAGGTGATTTTTACATTTAGAAATTTGTAGATTTGAAAGTTTGGAAGTTGGGAGATTTGGAAATTTTTCATTTGATTATTTACGAATTCAGAAGTCCGAGAATGTTATAGTGGAAATTTACGAATGAACTTAATAATTCTAAAATTAGGAACATACAGTTGTGGACGAAATTAAGTGGACAGTTATCATAAATAACAGATGGTTAATTTAATTTAACTAATAACGCCTATAAATCAAAACTTTATTGCACAATTATATACATTAAATAAATAAATTGTACATTAAATAAATGTTTTTCCAAATCAACAGAAACATTTCACGTTCTAAATTTAAAATTTATTTAAAACATTGTAATAAAACAAAAAATTTTTTTACATTTCGACAGTGTCCACTTAGTTTTGTCCATGACTGTACAAATTTAAATATTCGGGGATTTAGAAGTACGAAGATGTACACGATTCTAAATTTGGCTATTTAAGAATTTCGAAATTAATACCTCCGAGGTTTGTAAATTTTTTGATTTGCAAGTTTGCAAATTTGAAAATTTAGAACTTAAAAATTTAAGAATTTAAAACTTCGAAAGTTAATAATTTCGAGATTTGAAAATATGAAGCTTATAAATTTAGGAAATTTGGGATTCAAAAAATTCGATAGCTCGTAAATGTACGAGTCTGTAAATTTTTGAACTTCTAAACTTATTGTTAGTAATTCAAAAATAAAAAATTTGTAATCCTACAAATGTAGGTATCTGAGAATTTGAAAATGTAATGATGTAAGCGTTTGAGAATTTAATAATTTGAAAATTTGTAAGTTGATAGCTGCAAGATTTATATACTCGTATTTTCAAAAAACATCTCTTGAATATAATAATTTAGCCATCAACTGTACGCCTTCGTCCAGTTTCTCTGAAGTAAGAATCTCGTAATTCAAGTAACAGCAGTTCAGGTATCGTGTGTACAAGTATAAGTTAATTTGTGTCGATACATCGTGAATCTGGGAGTAGAGCCGAGAACTCGATGAGGCATCTGTTGCTGCTATTTACTGAATTATTATCCTAATTGCGTTACCATTTATCGACTGTCTATCGTGCTTGTGACCTGCTTGTCGCAGCTCTATCAAGAATTTCGATGGACGTCTGCGGTAACCACTATAGAGCACCACTTTGCGGTCGGGAAAATTAACTGGCAAGGTTCTGGAGACTTGATGAGATCGCTTTAACCTAGGTAATTCCACGCAATTTAGGGAATTCGCTTGACTGATCCGGGAAAACTTTGTAATTCCAGCAGTTTGTATTGGGGTTGAATTTATCTTGGACTCATCCTTACAAAACTCGTGTTTTAATTCAGAGGGTTAAGGATGGCTAAAATCTCTTTAAATTTACAAATATGTGTGTCAGTGTTTTTAAATATTTAAGTGTGATATGTCCTTTGATGGTTAGGTAAAATTCATATTTTGAACGGATTAGTCTTTCTCTAATTTAAACGTGATCGGTTTATTGATTGTACCGATTATAAAGTATGAGGTGTAGCTAACTTTAAGTATAAAATTTTGATGTACGTCTCAAGTTCAGAATTGCGGTTCGTTATTGACAGTTCATTGACTGTGTTTGTTGAGAATTAACCCGTAAATCCCGGGTATAGAAATCATCCATATTACTTGCGCCACAATGGTTCTGTTATTATCATAAATGCATTACGTTGTAATATAATATAATATACATAAAAGCATATACATAGACATACATTATGCAAATACACCTTATTGAAACTTATACGATAATTCTGTAAACATTATTGCTACAATTATTATTACAATTATTACAAATGTAGCAAACACCATAAATATCTATTCTCTTATTTATTATTATAAATTTATTTCTGTAAATATCTCAACAAAGATAAAATTTAATATTGCAACAAGTATTATCTATTATAATAAATTAACGTAACATTTATATGTTACATGAATTGTAATATTTATATACTTATTTATTATAAATAAATAAGTATTTATTATAAGTAAATAAGTAAATAAATAAGTAAATCTGTAATCTATATTATCTGTTTAATACTCGGAGGGTCTGAATGTTTTTGTACATTTTCGATGAAAATTTAGGGACATTTGTTGGGTGGAAAAATACGAAGGAAATTGACGGTGAAACCTGGAGATACGAGTAGGAATCGCGAATTGCCTGAATTTTTCAGTCGTGGATCCACAAATTGAATTACCAAGTTTCGAAGAACGTACGGCGCTACTTGTTTAAAATTCACCGAGCTCGCAAACTTTTACGGACTTCCTCTTCTCCTCTTTTTGGCTTCTACTTTACTTTTGAATGTCGGTGATTAACATTCGCTGCCTACTTTTTGTCGATTGTTTCCGCAACCATGTTTCTGTGTACAGCGATCTTTCAACAAAATAGAAACTTGAAGTATTCGTTACTTCTTTAATACTGTCCAATGTAAACTTCCTATAATACGTTACGAGTAATATGAACGAATTTCATTTTAAAAAGAAATTTAATTTGATGGAAGTTTTATATTATTGCAACTTAAAAATTGCTGTGATCAAATATTGCTACACTTACAGAACAGTCGTAACTGATATATAGTTATATAAATATAACTGTTAGTTAAATTTAAATATATAAAGTACGTAATTGTGACACAGATTTGTTAATGTCTGTTGACAACAAAACAAGTATGTATATATTTAAACAAAACGATAACAATAACAATAATATATAACAATTAAGCGTCTGAACTAAATGACGGTAATAAGAAACAAAGGATAAAACACGATGTGCATAGAACGAGAGCCTGTTGCTTTCTGCCTGGATTTTCCAAAACTCTCTCTGCCCGTTGGAATAACATGTGGCATCGAGAGCAACCCTAACAAACACAAGCAAGACCTTAAGCGCAAAATATTCGAACGGGCCGAGGTCCTCAAAGACCTCCCAGGCACTCGAAATAAATCTACGACTTAACCGCTACAAATACATCAATGACATGCATTTGTAATTTAGTTTTAATGAACAATCCCCCTTTAACTGTTTAATAAAAAAACGAGCGTCTACTAAAGTCTTCTAAAGTTCACTGAATATGGTGAACATATTTCAAGGTGAAGTTTATCGGAGGTTGATCCATATTACTAAACAATTACCGAATTACCTGAACATAACCATCAAAACATTTTAACAAAAGTTGCACCTCCACATAAGTTATCATTTTACAGCCTAACATAAGTATTAAATCTAACATCCAATTTATCCTGCAACAGAGGGCAAGTGAGTATATACCTAAGTCATTAAAAGTAGGATCCAGGCTGAGCTTCGATGTTAACACTATGCCGTCCGCAGATCTTACATACAGGATGTCCCGCAACTTTCGTTGGACCCGAAAAGGGATTGTAGGAGAGGTAATTCTACGTAACTTTTTCCTTTACAAAAATGGGGTCTAGACTCTCGTTTTTGAATTATTAAGGAAAAACACCGACCAATCAGAGCGTGAGAACAGCGCGCGCTTAGACGCGAGAGCGAAGCTCCGAACGTACGGCCGATCGCGGATGCAAACAAACAAGTTAGTATCGTGCTATGTTACGTCAAAGTTAAATCAAACATAAAATTGTCTTACCCTTAATCAGTAAAAATGAATAACTGAACATTATTCTTAATTCCCGTATTCGTTATGTGATTTAACTTTGACGTAACATAGCACGATACTAACTTGCTTGTTCGCGTCTGCGGTCAGCCGTATAGCTTCGCTCTCGCGTCTGAGCGCGCGCTATTCTCGCGCTCTGATTGGTCGGTGTTTTTCCTTAATAATTCAAAAACGAGAGTCTAGACCCCATTTTTGCAAAGGAAAAAGTTACTTAGAATCACCTCCCCTACAACCCCTTTTCGGGTCCAACGAAAGTTGCGGGACACCCTGTAGATTCTTCTGTTTGACGCCGGCAGAATAGCATGAAAATTTTGGATTTTATAAACAATTTTTCGAAGACAGCGGTAATATAAATTCCTAAAATGAAGATACAGTAAATTTTGGCACAGTGCAGCACATGGTTTTCGCACACAGTGCAAAACGTTTCTTCCTGCGCCTATGCGTGCGACATTGCTGCGCTTATGTTCGGCTCGTTCGAGGCAGTCCAAATGTAACACGATACACTCACCGCGGTCCCTTTGATGCGGTGTGACAGATCTCCAGTTCCAAATTTAGCAATATAAATTGTTAATATTTATATCTTTTTTAATGCAAACTTTTTTAACATATTCCTGAGGTTTTTCCCATTAAAATAAGACCAAACACGATATAATTACGATCATAATTACGTGTGTAACAAGCCATACAAGTTTCAGACGTTCCATTTACGGCAGAGATACAAATAAACTTTTATGGCTTGTTACACAGGTAATTATGATCGTAATTATATCGTGTTTAGTATTATTTTAATCAGAAAATCGAGACGAAGACGATGGTAAAAGTTTCATTCACGAAAAACCAAAAATAAAGAATTTTGATTTTTGAATTTAAAAGACAGAACACGCAGGAGTTTTTCATGTTTGCCGAACGTCTCGAACCTCAGTCCCTCTTTGTTTTTGTATCGCTATCCTTTTCTACATTCGGTTTGCGTCGTATCCCCCCCCCCAGGTTGGCTCGAAAACACGCACCGAATTGTGCACTGCGGCGACTATCCCCCCTCAGATTGGCTCGAAAACACATACCGGATCGCCACTGTAGCGTCTATTCCCCCTCAGATTGGCTCGAAAACACATACCGGATCGTCACTGTGCACATCGTATCCCTCTGTTCGAACATCGTCGGACATTTAAATGCCTCGCCGTCTCAGCGGCGGTTTCTTTTTTCACCGAGTATCAAATCTCGCTTCCACGGTCGCCACAGTGCACGTTTCGATTCTGGCCTCCGCTGCACTGTGCGGACTTTTACTGTACATGTATTGTTATCCTAATACAAACGGTCGAAAAGTATTCTATAGTGGACACTTCAAGAACTCAGCTTCTTGCAGGTATATTCGTAAGCACGCCGCGGAAAACCGATATTTTCAACAAATTAAATCACCAACATCGCGGAATATCGTTCTCGCGCATTTCCTATTCGCGCCCATAAATTTTTATCGTTTCGTCGACAAGCGACGACGATTTGCAACAGGACAATGCGCCCGGGAGAACCACCGCCGGAAACTTAACCGTTTCCGTCAACGAACTGCACGCGTTCCTCTTCGATTCGCCGAACGAACAAGCACGATCGTTTCGCCCTCGTTCCCTAAAAAGATGGGAAAAAATTCGGCAATTTTCACGGAAGACCTTTAACGTCGCGTCGTTTGTAATTTTATCGTCAACGTCTGCTTGTCGTCGTCGTTCTCTTTGTTCCGGCGCTTCCAGCGCTTTCTCTTTTCACCGGGATTTCGTTGCGAGCTGTGCATTATTATTGCACCGCTCTTTTCGTCACCAGGTAACACACCTTTTGTATGACGACTAACGCGACATGTTAGTCAAAGTTTTATTGTTTCACGGCTTTTCCTTCTTCTCTTCTTGCTCGCTTGTTTGTTCAATTTTCCATAGAATTTACGCGCAGAGAAAACGACGTGGCGTGAAAAATGCAGCGCGTACTGTCGGGCGTATCACACAGGGACAAAAAAGGTGTTGTGTAATCACGCTCTCTTCCGATGGAATTGATAATAAACGAGGAATTGCGCAACGTTGTTCGAGTTGGTGCAGGAGCGTTCTCTGAGAGACGATTCGCTAAATGTTTCAGTAAATTGCGGGTATTTCCATGTAAAATTGTGTAATTAGGTAAATATCCTAGAGCTCAAACGAGTGCGGGTAATTAACACTAAATTAATTACGAATGTTCGATGAACTCTTTTTTTGTTAGATTAAAAATAAAGTTACTTTTAGATTAGAAATCAAGTACGGCAATGAGTAATGACATATAAATGACTAATGACGCATAAATAAGAAATGACATAAATTAATTTATACAATTATTTTTTATTTCGATGAAAATTAATACACATTTCGATGAAAGTATATTGACACTAGATTTACGGACGTGTAATTATCATTTACGTTAAACATAAAACTGAAGTAAAAAAAATAATAAGTAAAGTATGATACCGAAACTGGCTTATAAAATGATCCTTTGTCTTGACAAGAGTAACATACATTTTGATAAAAGCTTGTTGATAGCTTAATAACTTAAAATATGAAATGCGTCGTGAGTCATTTTGACTAGTTTCGTAAATCTAGTGTTAATAACTTCAGTAATTTTAACAGCCATCTACGATTTAGATTTAATTAGTAAATATAGTACTAATAATTTAGTGTGAATTTTGTTAATGATATTTCTACTTATTTTAAGTGTTAAAGCTTATCAAAATGTATTACAATAGCTCCGCATGAACTCATATCGCGTATAAACATTATAGCTACGTTTCTAAATTCTTGAATTATCAAATTATCATTTTTTGAATCTTCTGATTTCTGAATTGTCTAATTACCAAGTACTCAAATGTCCACGTTACTAAATTCTAGTAGTTTCATCCACAATATTTCTAACTTTCACTGTTTTTTATTAAATTTCCAAATCTACAGTCACAAATTTATAAACTGTATAAATTCACAGATTTGTGAATTGTTTAACTATTAAATTCTCAAATGTCCATATTACAAAATTTTTATAGTTTTATCGATGAAATTTCTAAATTTGATGACCGTCCAAATCTCTAAATTTTTCATTAATCAAATTTCTAAGTTCTCAGATTATGAAATTTCGAAATTTCCAAGTAATTAAATTTCTAAATTTCTAATTTCGCGAACTCATTAGAGAAATCAACCATCAACATTGTTTCTAGTCGCTGTATTACCCTTTCCTCTGTGATGCCCTACTGCACTGCCTGTCGTAGATTAATCGAATTCATGAAACTGCCATCGTCAAAGGATTCAACTGGCTAATAGAACAGCATATATCCATCCGGTCATCGATTTGCCTACATACGATTTCGCGATAACATCGTTAAGTGTAGAAAGCGATGATAATTGATAATTTTGGGCGTTCTTGAAAGGGGTTAGATCCTGAAAATTGGAATTGGCGACTATGTACGCTTGTAGCTCGCGAGTCTGTTTACGCTCGCACCTCACGAAAGGCGTGCTTCAACGGCGAGAATCGGTATTTTAATAGGATACGCTTCTTTCTTCATCGTGGAACGTTCGTCTCGCGACGTTCGTCGACAAAGTAATTTTAATTATCACATTAGCCCCAGTGCCGAAGCTCGAAGGCGAGCTTTCTCGGCCGTAGGCTTTCGAGAAGCGAGACACCGCCACCGCCACCGCCGTGGGATTTTTATTCTTAACGAACGGCTCTTGGCTGAAAAATTTAATTAAACGGTTCGAGCACGAGAAAATGCATCGTCTTTCCCTCGATTTAAACCACCTAGCCTCTCCTACGATCCCTTTTCGATCAAAGTTGACCGTGCCTCCCATGGACACAAAGGAGGCGACGATAATTGGAGTTACAGCCGGGAACGAGAGCTTACAATTACCGGAGACACGATGTGCAGGATACTGTTCCCGTCTTTTCCCTCGATGAGCCTACAGGAAGGTAACCAACGAGAGATTAAAAGCTCTAACTTCTCTTTATGGCCATAATCGCCTGAGAACTTTTTTATGTTTCTCGCTTCAAGAATGTTTCTGCGCCAGAATATTGCATTGATGAGTTCTTTGGGACTCGTTCGTCGACATGGAGATGTATTTTATAGGAATTTTTTATGAGATCGTTGAAAATTTTATAATTAGACCTGTGTACAAGAGATTGGAACCGAGGCCTTTCGGATATCGCAATCTGCGAATAATAGCGTATCCTATTTAGTACGACTACTGTTTATATATTTGGACAATATAGTATTCTATGAATTACTGCTCTGTATACTTGTACATAATTAAATTTATATTTCTTTGCTTTTTACTATCATGAAACATTTACTCCTTTTAAGAATACTGCAAAGTTTATTTATTTAAACAAATTAATTTGTCATTCAACGAATAGTATATTAGGAAATGTATTATCTTAGGAAACTATGCCATCTTAGTATATATTTATCATACTCTGACATTTTAGCGTCCTCTTCCAACCTTCTTCTTATGTCCTTCTACTCCCCAGTCGTACCAGATAAAAGGAAAAACACTTCTTGAGCTTTAATACTGCTTACAATGATATGTTCAGATAAACGTAGGACATGCTTTGGAATATCAGTTACTACTCGAAATTGTCATCACTATGATTAGACAGAAACCTTGAAAATCGAACGGCAAAGGAAAAGTGCTTTGTTTGATGTGCATTAGTTAGTCAACACTATGCAACATTTATTAATGCTAATAATACGGGTTCATACATTATTTCATTATTATCCATACAGAGGATCATTATTATCCATACAGAGGATAATAATGAAATAGAAGAGGACAGCAATCACAATTTGAAAATTGGGCAATTTTCGAAATTTAAAATTTATACATATACTTATTTAACAGTTTGATAGTTTGAAAATTTTTGAACTTACTACTATGAAAATTTAAAAATTACAGCGTGCGAAATTAAAAAATTCAGTAACTTGAAAATTAGGATATTTTCGTACTTGAAAGTTTTAGAATTTGTATATTTACAGATTTTTAAATTTGTATACTTAAAAATTTGAAACTGTGAATGTTTCGAAATTTACAGCACATAATGTTACAAATTTAGTACAAAGATAACATTAAATGACTGTACTACATGAAACGATATTTGTAAAACTATGTTGTAAATAATTAAGTATTCTATATATTGTTTTGCATATCAATATCACAAGAACGCTTATATAATACTTATAATATCTGCAACATACTATCGTTGATACATTAAACAGGTTCTTAACTTACGAGAATACTGTTAACATTATAGCGGTGATTTCGTGAAACGTACATATACCTACTTCAGGTACCTAGTCCCTGCAAAATTTTAATTATCTCTGAAACTAATAGGCTGTAACGGATACCGCTTGATATTTGATGTCACCTTGTTCCACCCTTTCACGCATCCATACATCGATCGGCCATTGGGATGCTTCGGTGCTACATCCCATTCGTTTTATATATTACCAATAGAGTATGTTCAGTGCATCTAGCGCAAAAGGATTAGGGCACCCCGTAAATGAACTATGCATATGATTCGTATCATATTAATACGTGCAATTTGATCTACACACAGGAATATGAGTTATAGAAACGCCACGATAAAACTTCCTCTCTTTTCTTCACTGTATCCATCATTTTACGATGAATAAATTTGAACGTGTAAAAAGTGGCACCTAGGATGTCGTTTTGAATAATTTCAAACCCTTCACTGGCTCCCTGTAATTGTTCTTCCCTCGAAACAATTCACGCGACGTGGTTGGTGTTCCCCATTATTTTTAGATCGTATCACCATGGCTGTTTGTGTTTAATGCATTTACCCCTACGTGAGTGCGTGACAGCGATTGGCCACACTGTTCTGCGAAGCAATACGCAACGCAAACGATGAATCCACGTTGGAAGCTTCGCTGAATTCGCTTAATTTCTGAACGAGAGTGTTTTCATAGCAATCTTAGTCTGTCAGAGTTACAAGCTGGAATTATTGTTTACTTTGCAGACGTCTTTCTTTTCCGACAACGGGTCAACGTTTCTGTGCGCGTTATTGGAAAATAGGTTCTTCTGCTTTGCGAAATTTTATAAATACACACTTAGTAAACAGATATTATGTGAGTTATCAATTTAGGAATGTGGAATTTTAGGGACAAAAATGTTTTGCGTTTCAGATATTCTTGTGGGGTTAGGAGTATACAGTTAATAATCATGCGTGTTCTTGAGCGATAAGTTAAAGTATTTATTAAGAGATCCGCGATGGGTAATGCAATTGACTCGATGTGACTCCTACGAAAAACTAAATCCCACTGACTGTCCGCCGTTTACATCTCCTCCACGAAAAGTCATTGTGAGAAAAGGAAAGAAATAGATCTAGAGTGAGAAAATTAAGAACGTGGGAAAGGATTGAGAAAACCGTTGAGAAATTCGGCAAGGGAGAGGCACAGCGGAAAAGAGTCGTAAATATAAGAAAAGTGAAGAGGTTCGCAAGGGCCTAAGAGCTGACGCTGACCAGGCCCCGGCGAGACCCTGTAGAGACGAGGAAAATTAGCGAGCGTAAATCTTAAGAGGATACGAAACAGAAAGAATCTTTAGAAACTTTAGAAAACGGAAAAGATTGAGAAAGAACAGAAAAAAGGTAACGTCGTGTGTGGTGCCATGGGCGCCACATTCTAATTTGCAAAGTCGCAAATAGAAGTTCCAAAGTTCCAAATATCGAGACTTGTGAAAATAAAAATAAAAAGTTTTCGATTTAAAGATGTGAGAATTTAGCAGTTCGGTAGCAAAGGAATTTAGTAGCTTAGGATAATTAGCGATTTAGAAATATACAAAATTTGGTATTTTCAAAAACTTTTTGAATTTTCAAATTCAATAATTTAAAACTTTAGTAACTTAAAACTTTGACAGAAGGCTCACGAGAAACTCCAAATTTCCTGTATAGATTTTGGTAGCACTCCGATGTCAGAAACTTGTCATCGCCTATGTCGATCGTCGTCGAATCGATCAAAAACCGTGTTGTGGTACCGTTTTCCATAATTTCTCGCATATACGAGGTCTGTTCAAAAAAAAAGGTGACTTTTTATTTTTCTCGAAAAATATTTATTTATTCATTCAGATCAATTTTGTCCCCTTCAAAGTAATCCCCCTCAGATATAATACACTTGTGCCAGCAACTTTTGCAATCCTGTAAGCACTTCTGATATGCGCTTTTTGGTATGGTCTTGATCTCTTCTGGCGATGCGGCCTTTATCTCCTGAATCGTGGCAAACCTTCGTCCTTTCATGGGTCTTTTCAGTTTTGGGAACAGGAAAAAGTCGCAGGGGGCCAATTCCGGTAAATACAGTGGCTGAGGCATGATTACAGTGTTGTTTTGGACCAGAAAATCACGAACAAGCAATGACGTGTACGCTGGTGCATTATCGTGGTGTAATATCCATGACTTCTGTTTTCACAATTCCGGCCATTTTTTTCGTATTGCTTCACGCAAACGGCGCATAACTTGAAGGTAATATTCCTTATTGACCGTACGACCTTCTGGCAAGAACTCATGCTGCACCACGCCATTGTAATGGAAGAAAAACCATAAGCAAAACCTTCACATTTGACCGAATCTGGTGTGGATTTTTCGGTTTTGATTAACATATTCTCAGCCTTCTATGAAGAACTGTACCACTTATAAACACCTTTTTTGCTCAAAATAGACTCGCCAAATGCCACAGTCAATATTTTAAGTGCGTCGAGGCACTTAATGTTATTTTTAACGCAGAATTTAATACAGATTCTTTAATCCACTTTTTTCGATAACAACAAATCGCCAAGCACATCAAAACACGCCTTACCTTTGTATCCGTAAAAAACAAACTAAACACGCAAAATGGCTGATAATGTCAACTTATGTTGGGGATATACAGTAGTGTGCAAAAGTTTCCGACCAGTGCCATTATATGGCACATGTAACCACTCATTATATATACTTACAAACATAAATAATATTCTTTTACTATATTATTTCGTTTGCCATATCTCATAATGACATCTCATAATAATTAAAAATCATTATCTTTTTTTAAAATAAATTGGAGTACGAAATGTCACTGGCCGGAAACTTTTGCACGCCACTGTATGTACCAACACAACACAAACAAAAACAAATTGAAATTGTATGTTTGTAGCAGGCGTAATTTTAAAAGTCACCTTTTTTTTTGAACAGACCTCGTAGAATCTACTGGAACTACAGTAAAAGCGTTATAACTAATCGTTGACGACAATACTTTACCATTCATATTGAGTCAAATCAATAATAATTATGTTCGTTATCGTTTTCGATAAATTCATACACGTTGATCGTTTGGGACGACTTTACAATCTCTAATTCTTGTTTTGCATGTACGCTTACATTAGGTACTCCCAATTTTAATTACGCGTTCGAAATCGCGTAAAGCACCTCATCTGTAGACTCATTACTTCTAGAATACATCAAGTATCAAGAAATTAAGCCATTTTAATATTCCGTCCGTCGCATACTTTTAAAAAGAAATATCTTCAGTATTATAATTTGTGTGCCCACTCTAGTTAGTGACAAATGCATGAAACATCGAATTGTAGATGATTACACGTTCTAGTCTAACTCATCGTTTTCGTTCTTTTGCTCGTGGATCGATGATGGCGTATCGTCGACATACCTGTAGGAAACGTTTAACCTGACCATACTAATATCGACATCGACAACGCTCATCTTCATTAGGACCCTAGGTGCCCGCCATTGATCCCCTCGACGAGCTTCCTGGCTAGCGGAAACTCGTTTCGACGTGGTCGCATAAAATCGATCTGAAAATTGCCCGAATCGAGGACATTCATGTTCTCTGCATCACCTACGTATCGTTTTTTCTTTTCGATAGCACTTATAGTATCAGTTGAAACCACCAACATATTCTTCATTAATTCTAGAATTACCAACCAGTAAAAATTGCCCTTACGTTCCAGATTTTGTATTACAAAATTTCATTATCATATTTTTGTCGAAATGTTTGCGATATTCTGTCGCGACAAAGAATGGTCATATATGTTACTTTTTACCTCAGTACTGACTTATTTATTTTTCTACTTTATTCATAGTTTAAATGCGCACTCCGATAGTTCTACCGTTTATTGCCGAACAAGATGGCGAGTAAGTTATTCTAAGTTAATCTATATTGGTAGTGTAATTAACCTCTTAGGCACGGCTGAATTTTGTGCGGGGTTATTTCGTGTACGGCAGAGTTCAACGCGAATTACGCGTAAATGATACGGCACTGCAATGTGTGACGGATAATGCTGTTTTTTATACGAGTACATTGGAATGAAGTGTTTGATGATTAAATTATAATTTTTATTAAAGATATGATACACGCATTTTAACTTTAACGATTTATTCTAATAATTAATAATACAATTCAGATGACATCCGCGAAAGCCACTATAGTGGCTCGTCGTACTGAGAGATGACATCCGGAAGCCACTATAGTGGTGCATAGTGCCTAAGAGGTTAATGAATATTCGTCACCTGTTTCTATACCTTTTCGGTAAACTTGTCGGTTAATAAATGATATTGTGTGCACGTATATGCATACATGTAGCGATTAATCACGTGACTGCGTATATGCAAAAAATTCTGAACAATATCTGTCATATTTTATATGAAGTTCCGAGAAAATATTTCCGAGTGATACGGATTTTCGTATTTTATCAATAGGAACACATTTTTTAAAATGACCATTTCAATGAATTTTCGAAATCATCATATTCTCATAATTTTGGAAATCATCATATTCTGTGTCAATGTGCATAATTAGATTTTTTGTGATTCCAGATTGAAGGCACGAAGTTATGAGAAATATAAAAATTGACGTCATTCGGACACTTTTGTTCGCAACTGTATATGTATACATATTGTGTATACTACAAATAATTTTGTACGTTCATAAATGAATCTGAACCTGTGTAACAACGTATCAGTTAATTATTTGACTCTTAGGGCTTGAAAGTTGACATACACTTATTCAGTTTAATACCACAATTTGAAATAAATATATTTTAACTAAATCTGTATGGTTCTACACGTCAGGTGTGGACATAGCGATGCACATAATAGCGGCAAGTAATAACAGAGGAACAATGAATTGTAAAGAATTCATTATACTTTTCAACTAGTCATTTTTTAAATTAAAAATCCTTACTTACCTTCTTACGCTGTTGAGGGTGCGCATCGCGCGTAAGTTTGTATTTGTCATTAGTACAAAATTTTTACTATTTTTACTATTTCATGGATCAGCTGGTAAAGCATACTATAATGTAAATAATAAAAACCCGCTGATTCATAATATTTGTTGTGCACATGCCATCTGATGTTTTCTACGACAAAAAATACGAAAAAATTCCAAATATAATATCTTTTTTTATAACACATACAGTCGTGGACAAAATTAAGTGGACAGGTACCATAAATAACAAAAGGTTAATTTAATTTAACTACGACTGCTTATAAATCAAAACCTTATTGTACAATTATGTACATGAAATAAATGTTTTTCAAGTCTACAAAAACATTTCACGTTCTAAATATAAAATTTATTTAAAACATTGTAACAAAACAAAAAATTTGTTTACATTTCTGCAATGTCCACTTAATTTTGTCCATGAGTATATATAAAAATCCTCATTCATCTATATTTTGTATATGGGTATGTAGTTTCTTTGTACAAATGGAGAAGAAAAAAGATTAACATACAACAACAAAAATTGTATAATGTCATATTTCTGAACATGTTGTTTAAACAAATGGGAATTTTGAAAATCGTTTTGCACTATTAACGCTAAGAGTACCGACGTATAATGCACAATTATTTTTATGTTAAAAATGAAGTTGAAAAATAAATGAATAAACGACGAAACATAAATGAATACATTTATAGATTCTTTATCTTGATGACAATCAGCATAAATCACAAGAAGACCAGCTTAACAAATTTTCTCGTTTGAAGTAGGAACTTTGTAGAGGGGTCATTTGACTCCTTTTGGTAGTTTTAGCCCTTTACACTCCGCTGTCCCCTCGGAGGGGACATTGAAATTTATTAGTGATTGTACAATTAATTTTGATTTGTTTTTATTTCACAACTACCACTATGACATTCCTATAGATTTTTGCGAGGTGAATACGAATCTAAAATCCGTTTCTTTCTAGATCGTATAGTTTTTCAGAAAATTGATGTTTAAAAAAAATTCAATTTTCAACTTTGGAAATTTTTTGTGCTTTTATCATAGCAGCTATTCAGTGACTTTTTACACGAGAAAAATCTGTGACCTTTCCCGAATAAAACGATATAAATTGTTATTGCATTGTACACATTAAATATGTTTAAATAATGATCAAAGTAAGAAAGACACCCAAAACGCACCAGTTTTCGTTGATATTTTTCAATTTATTTCAAATACTATAGGTCTAGGTGAAAATCTGACCATCGTACGTGATAGAACAGACATTTCTGCTGCAGAAAGTATCAAGCAAAATAAACGCATGGTTTCGCGACAAAGTAGCTGGTACATTAGGTCCGGAACTGTTCGGAGTGCAAAGGGTTAGTGTTAAATTTGCCATTCAAAAACACAAATTTCATTAATCCATAGTAACGCTTTCTCTCTAATAGTTTCCGAGATATTCAACAAAATGTGGTCTGCACCCCCAACTTTGAAGGTTAATTTCACCCTCGTAAATTGAACATTAACAACTACAAACAAATACGTGTCGAATATTTTTCTGAGAACTATATTTCTGCTAAGATTCATCAAAATCGAAGAATTACACTTCGGTATGGTTCCTTGTAAATAATAAATGGCGTACAAAATAAATGAAGCTTTGTGTGCGCAGAAATTTCGGACGTTGAACTGCTAGTATTCGTACCTAAAACGAGCGTTAACGACCGAGCTTAATCACCATGGCTCCCATTGATCACGAAAACGCAGCTGAATCGAAGCGTAATTTATAATTGACAAATCACGATAATAATTGAGCGATTCGTGAAGAACCGAGTGATTTCGTGTTGAATATTCATGGTTCACTGGGGCCAGGTACAAATTTGCCCGATTTCTCTGTGTGTCCTAATTGTACCCATAGCTAATAATAGCATCGACCAACAACGAGGGAACATCTGGCGACCAAACGTTTCAACAGTCAAGGCCGTTGTTTCGTGATTTTCAAGAGAATTCCAATGGGTTTCCTGGAACCAGCTTAAATTCTACCGCCGTTTTCAGCGATATTTTCATACGATACACATTATCTACCAGACTTGCTAAAATAAATTTCTTTGTGGAAGGAAACGTTCAATTACTGATTTAATTTTAGCTTTACGGACGTTCGATGCCCACTTACACTCATGGACAAAATTAAGTGGACATTGCAGAAATGTAAACAAATCTTTTATCTTATTACAATGCTTTAAATAAATTTTAAATTTAGAACGTGAAATTATTTTGTAGACTTGAAAAAACATTTATTTGATATACAATTTATTTATTTAATGTATATAATTGTGCAATAAAGTTTTGATCGATAGGAATTATTAGTTACATTAAATTAACCTTTTGTTACTTACGATACCTGTCCACTTAATTTTGTCCACGACTGTATATGTAAACTGAAACTAAATTGTAGAGATAGATGGACAATGGATCATACGTAAACTTATATAACGCTAATTTATCTCGACGAAGGTTAACATACATTTAGACAAAAGTCTCCTAATAATTTTCATAACTGAAAATCTAAAATCCGTCAATCTTATGAATATCGTAAATCTAGTGCTAAAATCGTATGAACTTTTGTATACTTGATAATAGCAATATTTTCTCGTTTAATGTTGTTATGTATCTCTAGCAGTTATTACCTTTAGCAAGGTGATTTATACCTTTTCGAATATTAGAGATTTGGATATCTAGGAATCCAGGTATCTGGACATATTTATATTTGGAGATGTATAGATATGGGTAACTATTAAGGACTGCATCCCTGTATACGTTCGCAAAACTTCTCACTCCTCGAATCTCTACTTTTTCAAATTTGTAAAACCGCAAATTTCAATATTTTCAAATTCTAAGATTCACAAATTTTATATCCCAATATTCTAAAATTCTTAGATTCCTATATTCTACATTCGTAAAGTTATCAATTTCCAAAATCTCAACCTTTTGCATTTCAAAATTTTCACATTTCTTGTCCTAAATTCTGTTCCTAGCCCTGTACTTCATTTTCGTTCTTTGGCACACAAAATTTTATATAATATATAAAATTTATTAACGTATATAATTTATACGTTGATATTTGACAAATTAACCGGTAAATTATTTTTTAACGTGTTTGCTATGTAGTAGTTTAAGTTGGAGTATGTATGAGTTACATGTGTCGTAGTATTACATTCCGAACTGTCCACGTACGCCTAGCCTCCGATTTATACGAAAGTAAGTAGTTTCGTCAGAAAATTATGTAAACAGAATCGTTACCTAAATCAATAAAAATAGTACAAATTATAAAAACTGTAAAAATAGTACAAATTAAATCGTGTCTGGTCTAATTTTAGTCAGAAAAATGCCAAGAATCAATTGCTACAAGTATACGTAGAGCAAAAATAAGATGTAGAGATTTTTAAGTCGTTCCAAACAATTAAACATATCTGACCCCATCGGAAATCATGTCAAGCATAATTGTTATTGATTTGACGACAATTGACGTCAGTGACGATAGGCTCCAGTTATCAGATTGCTTTCAAAATCTATACAGGAAATTTAGACATCTATTATTATGAACATACTCATAAAAAATATTGAAATCTCAATAATGACTATAACTACTGACAAGCTCATTCGAGTTTTACTCCCACGAGTTACAGTACACACTTAGGCCATTTCTTCAATTAGCTTACCTCTTAATCGAATAAAACGCAAGTCTCCACCATTCTTCGACCTAATATGAAACTCAAACATTTACTAGCTCACGAGGTTTCCTAGAAACGTTGTCAGTTAACCGGAAACAACCTACTGTACAAACAACAAAATCGACAGACATCAAAATCTCAGTGAGCTACTTCTGAACAGTAGATGAGTCAGCGAGATTATGATCGATGTTTGTAGAAAGAGGGAGTACAAAAACGAGAGATGCTTTCGATAGACATTGAAATACTGATGCTTTAATCGTTCCTTCTAGGAGCTTTTGTTTTCTGACATAATTTTTGCATTTTGTTGATTAATGTTCAACGTTATTTTAATATCTGTTAAAATTAGAAATATGTTTACTATTGTACATACATAAATTTTAATTCAGCCTGTTTAGTGCCAAAGAACGATATATCGTGATTAGCAACACTGGCAAAAAACCTTATTTTGAATAAATATTGTTAGTACGATTTCCAAGAAATATTACAACACAATTTATATTCCTCATCTTCAAACTTTCAAATCCTTAGATCTGGAAATTTTTAAATTACGAAGTACTTATATCTCAAATCTTGAAATTTCCGGTTCCTAAATTCCCAAAACTTTGAAACTCTAATTGCTAATTGCTAAATTTCCATGTCTCCAAAATTAAATTCTGAAGCCCCTAAAACTGCACGACCTGTTCAGTATTGTTTGCGATATGTTTCGTACAGACGTTAGATTTGATCTTGATTGTATACGGTTCTGTAACTAAAGCAGCACTGAAAAAGTAAAGTTCTTTTCACTGGAAATTTTTATCATATTTTTCTTGCAAGCCATTATTATCTCCGTACAATACAGATACTAATTACGAACACACAACGCGTTGTCACTCGACAAAAGATAAAATTGCCATAACAGCACACGAACTCAGCAGATATTCAAACTTGATTTCACCAAAACCCAACCAAAATCAATCGATTGCACCTATATTCTTTTCTATTGTTACATACGTAATTACATAGTGTCCATTCAACCGGAATATTTCGCTCTTAGGCGAATGAAACGCGTCAGCTTGGAAATCACAATAAACGATCAGACTAATAGCGAATACCAACCAATCCGAGAACGAACAGAAAAGAAAAACGAGAGAATAAAAGTACGATGAAACAAACAAGCCTGAGGATACACGTTAGTTTCAACGAGATTCAACGATCGAAGTCCATTTTCAAGGACGGGTGAAAAACATCGCAATGCAGGTATTACAGGTCGTAATTTCAAGACTTGGGCCACACTGGTTGGTTGGTGGGTTGATCACACTGGCTGCAGAGCGTGAATCACCGTGCAAACTTATATTAACGATACTTTACGATGCGGGCCCCGAGGCTCCGTGCTCGGCTCTCCCTATTTGCGGACGGGAAAACGGGATGTGGCTAGGCGAGAACCATCCTAAAGCATACGTGGCGGTTGCCCGTAGAAAGGATGGGGTTTGGGACGAAGATTGCCCCAACGCTATCATCTTACGATGCTGGCGTCGTACTTCCCATCCAGCTATTATACCGTGTTATAAAGAAAGAGAATTTTTCCAGTGCTATCAATTTTTTTCTTTTAACGTCGTGTCAACGATAGTGACCGAAATTAATTCCGCCCTCGTTGAATATTGTATGAGGTGTGCTGATTAATTATGATGTTTCGAGACTATACTGTAACCGTGTGCCTTGCTCCAATCACCGTTCCGACTAGGACACTATAATTAACATCGAACCTACCAGTAATCAAATTGACAGTTCTCAAACTTTTGTACAATTTACGCATATTTAACACTATTTCTACCAAGAGGTGTCAAAAGACACCATTCAAATTTTAACATAAAATTATTCTCTATGTTGAATCGTTTCTCTACAATTAATTTTTTTACTTTTCATACAATGGTTGTTAAATTCATTCAGCGATATCATTTTTCTCCAGCTAATATTCTCCACTGCATTCCTTCTATATTAGAGTGTCCCATAAGTTCTTTCCTTTTTTGATAGACATTCATACACAATATTTATAGTTTAAAGTTGAATCGTTGCATTAATTGTTCAGCTGTATCAGCCGTTTCTATCCCTCTATCTCATTCTGTGTCATATTACAAAAAGGAAGAAACTTATGTGACCCTAATATTTTGTAACTTGATGAGTTAAATAATCTCCAATAAATACACATCAGTGTATCAATAAATATATTCCTCAAATTATCTACGTTTAACTCATAATTTGAAATCCCGACCAGTTTCGGCAGTGATTTGTATTCAAAAGGGGTCAAAAGACAACTTTTGCTTGAAATAGGTATACACAAAATCGTGGTAGAAATAGTGTTAACCGTTGTCATACCGATATCAAACTATATGAACTTTCTTAATAATTGCATACAATATATTCTTAAGTATTTGCTTCTAGTTTCTTTGTCTTTCTTTTAGGACATATTTGTAGTGTGTCCTATGTACCGCGGTCGGTTAATTTGACCGATTAATAAAATATTTTATGTACTCTTTAAATATCTACAATGCGAACAAACTAAGAATAAGCAGTGGAGAGTACAAGCTGAAGAAGGAAGAACCGCAGTTCTAATCGGTTCAATATTATTACATGCACTTATTATGGGGTATGAGATAAGGATGTGCGAGCGAGATGCGGATGTAGAGTGTTTGGAACAAGAGTGTGAATAAAGAGTGTTTGGACCGAGTGACAGTTCTTCGCAATGGGAATGCGTGTGGTGCGAATGGGTTAGCGGGTATATCTGTGTGAGTGGTTTTCGGAGAAGAAAAACGTGCAAGGATGCAAGGAAGTCAGTTCAGCGAGAGAGTTAATAGAGAGAAGTTAAGCGTGAGGATTAGTAGAGAGAAGTCGAGAGTGAGAATTGAGAGTTAAAAGAGAGAATTGCGTGTGAGATTAGAAAGAGAGAAATTGTGAGAGCGAGTACTGTATTTTGTTTCATATATATTAAATAATATTTGTTTTTTTTTTTAAAAAGATTCCTTCTTGTCACCAAGATCCCTACATTATTTGAAAAAAAGAAAGAGTAATGCCGCAAAACTTTTGCGTCAATTTTATATTTTATATATAGTGTAATGTCTTGCGATGAACATTCACCGCAAAAACGTCACAATATTGTAAAAGTTACAAAAATGCGACAACCTGTTCGAAATGTGAAAAATATGTGTGGGATAAATGTACATTTGAGAATGAAATAATTTGTAAGAAATGCAACGAAGCCGAGTTAGATTTATATCTACATAAATAAAAGTTTGATTTTATTTTTATTTTCATAAATAATTTTCGACGTGCATAACGTTAAGTTTGATTTATTAATTAGATACACTGAAAATTAGACTTTCAGAAATATGTTGTATAGGAAAAATGAAGTTTTGGTTTTTTAATTTTATAATTGAAATTATATAAAAACAAATATTCAAGAAATTTTCTGAAAGTTCTACGTTTTATATACATCCAGTAATAAATTAACGACTGTTTTAGTTGAATAACAAAATGGATAACTTTTTTAATCACCGGTCAATTTGACTGAGCGCAGTAGGCATACATGTAGATACACAAGAATTGTTGGCAGGTTTAGTGTTAACCATGCGATGATGTTTTCCGAAGGCTGTTCACATTTGAATGTTCCTTTCACAAAAATGTGGGTTCAGTGTGGACGTATGACTTTTGTAAGGGTAGTAGAAAATATTATCATCTTCTTTGTTATTAATTGATGAAAATAATTAAATTAATACATATAAAATATTTGGGACAATGATAGAATATGCCACGAATATTGTTTAACTATCGGGCCATGTGAACATTTTCAACCATTCATTAATTTCAACTTTTATTTTCTACGAATGTCGACTCTTATTATTTTGTCTGAAAGTAGAAATGTTACTATTCCAGATAAACATATTTAGTTGTAATTTTATATCACCTATATATAAAAGAAATTCTCTTAATCGCTTCCGTAATATGCTGATCACTAGATTATTAAACACTAGATTTACGGACGTTTAATGGCCACTTATGTCTAAATTGAAGATGAATTATAAAAATAAGTAAATAATGAATATTACATACATCGGTGTATAGAAAGATTCTTTATCTCGATGAAGGTTAAGACGCATTTTGTGATAAACTTTTTAATAATTTTCGTAATCGAAAACAAGAAATAAGAGATCCGTCATTTTTACGGGTTCCGTAAATCCAGTGTTAATCTTATTACACGCAGTTATCCTGCAAGTAACTACGAACTCAAATAAAACTTATTTAAAAAAGAATGAAATAAATTTAAACTACCTTGATCTCACTGACATATTCACAGTGCTGGTTAGTACTTTAAAAAGTGAATGGGTTGCAAATTTACGCGCCGTTTACAGGATCACCAAATAATTTACTCGCGGGACCACGTGAACGTGTAATTCATATTTTTGCATTTCGCGGTGGAGGAAACCGGACGATAACAAACGGTGCATATCCATAGCTAGGAAAAATAAGAAGCGAAGTTACACGGTGGATGACAAATTACTAGAGATTGCGTTACACCTTTACTTCTTTCCGCTCCTTCAGCAAGGCTGCTGGCAACCCTTCTCGCGACGTTTTACCCTAAGCACGTCGGGACTGCTGAAAATATTACCCGAGCGTATCCCCTTTCATGGTCGACCGTGTCTAAAGCAGAAGCCGATCCACGAGGGATTTGGGTTAGATTAGGTTAGGTTTGACCCTCAAGAATTTGGAGAACTTTAAGAAATTGATTTATGTTGCAAACCGAAATTGCTGCCGGTAGTTCCGACGTTTATCATTCGCCTAAGGCGCGGATCAATCAGAAATTAGATTAAATTTTACTTCGCGAGTAACAGCCAATGTTTAAGAACAGTCCATTGTACAACAGTTCTTAAGGATAATTGCATTAAATTTTTGAAGATGATTACAAAATTATTTTCAAGAAATATTTGAAAACAACTGTGAAACAATTCTCAAAGAAATTTTAAAATACTTATAAAACAGTTTATTTCACTACCAGTGGGCCATGTCGGCATATGAGGGTAGCACTCAGTGACACATACTATCTACAACCCAGGAGTTGGCGTATCGACTCACTCGTATTTTCAGTGGTATAATCTTATTGATTCAGGTGGTCATGTATACCAGTTAACTCAAAGAATATGACAATCGGCAGTTGGCGATCCTCACTCGGCATCAAGTTCGAAGGATTCATGGTGAGCATGGGCGTACTTCTTAGGTTTCATTTCAACCTTCTCACGCGCCAATTCCTGGGTGACGTGCTGTATGTATGTGTATGTATAGAGGCCGCCGTTGCTCGGTTTAGCACTTTTGTGATTCACGTAGCAGCGATCCACCAGTGAATTAATTCGACATACGAGAGTAGAACCAAATAAATCAACGGTGGGTCACACCGTCTCATTTTGCACATCATACTGTGGTGATGATTCGATGAATCATTTTTGTATATGAGAATAGCTCCTGAAGACCTATTGAAAGGTCACGTTATTCGGTTCAGCATTTTTAGCGAGTCATACTGCGGGGACTCACCAATTATTTCAGTAAATGGCAATAACAGACGATGACCCACTGGTGAATTATATCGTCCTGTTCGGTTTCTATTTTAAAAATTATACCGCGGCGACTCACCGGTAAGTCAATTCACTGTATGAGAGTAGGGTCCACCCACGATTCAACACATGATAACAATACCGGAGGATGGTGCAAAGTCAGCCAGTTCAACTCTTTTATCACTCATACCGTGGTGGCCCACTAGTGAGTCATTCCAACTAACGAGAACAGTGCCCACTGCCCCACCAGTGACTCGCATCGCCCAGTTCGACTTTTTTTATGATATATCACCCATCAATGGGTTAGTTTGACATATAAGAGTAGTACCGGGTGACCCGCTGATAGATTACGCTGTTTAGTTCAAGTCCTTTGTTAATCATACTGAGGACGTGAGGTATGTGTGAATGAATTGTAAACGAATTAACAGTCACTCAACAATAAATATATATTCAATAGAAAAGCTATGATTTAACAAAAGCAAACGACAAACGGTATCAGACAATAACGACTAGCAGTAAGAGCGTCAAAGATTGTGCGGGTGTAAACGTGATGGTAGAAAAATCACGAGTGTCTCGAGCGGCGCGATGATCAGTGTTTTTATGTCCTTTTTGGAAAAGGATAGACGTAGGAAAAGAAAAGGAGAAGTATAGAGTGGACAGTTGAAGGGGTGGAAAGGAAAGTTAACGGAAACTTAGGTTCGCACAAATCTGGCTGCCAAATGTGCAATCTGACAAAGACCAGGGTTGCACGAGACTATGGAAAAAACAGGAAATTGAAGAATAGGCAGGAAGTCCTTAGCAAAACTCAGGAAAAAGAGAAAGTCGGAAATAACGTCGTGGCGGACACAGCCACAATACTATGGTGAGCCATCAGTAACTTAATTCACTCTGTGAGGGTAGGATCCACCCGACAGCGAATCACGTCTGAACGCGGTAAACAATTTTTTACACATTCTGGTTTCACCTTCTTGACCAATCATTTTTAGCTTTCAGACTCGCTTCTAACCTAAGGGTTGCAATTTCTCCGCAAGAAATCGAGCGAATCTTTAACCAGCGGCCCTCGACGTGCCGTCACGCTGAATTAGTCTAGCAGCTCTTTTTTTGTTATGACGTTGCTGAATTAATCTTGTTTTAATAGCCGGAGAGATTCACGTTACCCAAACGTAGGCGGTCCACGTTTTCCCGCGTTCAGCTTGTCTCGGACACTGAAGTAAGGGAAATTTTTTAAATTGCACACGCCACTTTCTTTTTCTCTTCCTTTTTCTGAACGGGAACTCGGTTCGAGAACCAACTTCTTTGGACTGCACATTTTTCAAAGGCGAATGTGCTTTCCAAGCAAGGAGCTGAATCGCGTTGAGCAAATTATTAGTATAATCATGAAAGACGTGCTTACTTATGTTTATTTTGCGGTTTATCATGAACAGACTGCACATTTTTGTATGCGTACAGAATATTTTTCCTTTTCAGGTGGATGTAAATTGCACTTTTTTGTGCGCTTTTTTTTATGCATATTCACTTGTTGTTACTTGAGTTATTTATAAAGACAACGTTGTAGAACGATGATTTATTAAGAATTAAAATTAAGGATTTTTAGTAAGAATTAACGGATTATTAAGAATTAAAATAATTTTGTATCGTGGCTACTTATACCATTAGTCATTTTGACTGGTACTTCAAAATGTAAGGTATCCTATAATCGGTATCCTAATTCTACCGAAGTCGAAATTATTTATTAGATATTCACATAGATTTATCGATGATATGCAACATGTACATACATAAATGCGATGAAAAGGAGCATAGTCATTAATGTTGTTTCACGCGGTCATTTTGTGTACCATAGTCGTTGGAATAGCACCTAATTCTTGTTCATATAACGATATTTTACAAGCCCTAAAAATGGCAAAACGATTGAAAATGTCTGAATTGTTGCAAAAAGTAAAAGAAGAAAACGAATTACAAGAAAATGCTCAGGAGTCCAAGGAAAGTGAATTAGAAAATATTTTGAATTTACATAAAAGGAGATGTGCTTGGATGCTTTCAAATTCTCAAGATGAAAATGAGAATACAAGATCATCAAAATGAAATTGCCGCAGACGGAACCAGTTGAGAAAAAATACAAGAAGAACACAAATATATTATTACAGTCATCATAGTGTTCATTATATGTATAATGACTGTAAGCATGTATAGCAGCTATAATTCAATAACGTGGAATTTCTCTTGATAGATAATAATGTAGGGACGTGAAAAAAAGACAACGAAAAAAAAGAGAGGCAATGAAAAAAAAAAGGAAAAGAATAAAAAAATTTTTAATTAGTCTTATATTTTTCAATCATTATATGAAGGGCGCTAATTTCATCAGGCCTATGGCACCAATTGTTCTAAATCGGCCCTGCACAGACCCCCAAGCAAAAAACCTACTAGAAAGCATAGAATACAAATTTTCTATTAAACCTTGCGCGGACCCCCCCCCTCACGTTGTCCACGGACGCCCAAATCATTTTTAATCTTCCACGGACCCTCTGAATAATGCACAGAGAAAGAGAGACTGTGACCTAGCGAGTGTATAGCGAGAGTACTGTGAGAATAAAGTGAGATACCGTGAGATAACGTAAATTGTAAAAGAGTCAGTGAATAAATTTATTTTATTTCAGCAATTACGAGGCATAGTCAACTTGACAATCAATATCCCTACAATAACAAATGAATACATATAAAAATATTCTATTATTACGTATTTTCTAAAGACCAGTCATTTTGTCTGGTTTTTGTCGAAATATCTTCGACTTAACTGTTTGTAATCTAGTGTTAAACTATGTTAATTCAAGAAAACAGAGGGTATGCCAAGAATCGTATTCTGTTATATCATATTTCCATCGCGTTGAGAAATCTCTGAAGAGAATGCAAGGATTTGTTAACAGGCGCAGGATTATCTAGATTTTAACTGCGTACGACGGGCGTGTTTTATGGAGGAAGCAGCCATTTTCGATCCACCGTTGCACCATAAAATGCACAGAAACGCGTCGGGTGTCTAGGGAGGTTCCTTCTGCTTGATTTCCTGGTGGTATCGCGAGCATGCATTCGTTGAACGATATTTTATGGAGAAAGTTGGCAAACTTTCTATCGTGGACCACGTAGCGAAACCGCTTCTGTATCAATTGTATGACGGTGGAATCTATGGTGCTGGAAATGTTTCATGGTTTCCAACTTTTTCACTTTTCGTTCTGTGGCTTCTACGGTACTCCCGTAATTGTCAAAACTAATTGCTACGTTTGTACGGTTAATTTATGTTACAGAATCCCACTGTGTGGTGACTTCCGTTTAAATGAGTTTCCATGGTGAAATTGGAATATGAGACTCTGTGAAATTGGATTTAATGCTAGATTACAGACGTTATCACTTGTATTTAAATTAAAACTCAATTACAAAAGTAAATAAAAATGTAGAATATTTAAACTGGCTTATACGACGATTCTTTATATTGACGTAGGTTATCATACATTTTAACAAAAGCTTCTTAATAATTTTCGTAATTGAGAATGAGAAATCAAAAACCGCAATTCTTGCAGGTTCCGTAATACTAGTATTAACATTATATGAAATTTATTTACTTTATTGTTGCTATGTATCTAGCATAGTGATCCAGAGATTTGTAGTATTAAGGATCTTGATATCAAAAAATCTAGACACATTTATATCTCCAGACACATCTTTCTACCTCCTCAATAAAAATCACATTCTTTTCCAGTGATTTGCAGTTTTCCATTTTTTATAACTACAGTTTGCTATAAAAAATTGTGAAAAAATTCTGTAATATATGCTACTGGATCCTCAATATCTCAGAACTATTGTATATCAACAAATAGGAAAAATAGGACAGAAACCGGAATTTTAATTTTTCACTTTTACTACCCCACCGATGATGTAGGTGGTTGAAACTTGGTATAAAATGTTTATTTTGGATATACTGTGGCGCCCATGGCATCACACACGACGTTACCTTTTTCTGTTCTTTCTCAATCTTTTCTGTTTTCTAAAGTTTCTAAAGATTCTTTCTGTTTCGTATCCTCTTAAGATTTACGCTCGCTAATTTTCCACGTCGCTACAGGGTCTCGCCGGGGCCTGGTTAGCGTCAACTCTTGGGCCCTTACGAACCTCTTCACTTTTCTTATTTTTACGACGCTTTTCCACTATGTCTCTCCCTTGCCGAATTTCTCAACGGTTTTCACAGTCCTTTCCCACATTCTTAGTTTTCTCTCTCTAAATCTATTTCTTTCCTTTTTTCTCAATGACTTTTCATGGAGATGTAAACGTTGGACAGTCAGTGGGATTTAGCTTTTCGTAGGAGTCACATCGAGTCGATTACATTACCCGTCACGGATCTTTGAATAAATACTTAAACTCATCGCTCACGAACACGTATTATTATTAACTTATACTCCTAATCCCACAATACTATTGAATGACAGTTTGTAAATTTCATTTGACTGATAGGCACAATTGACATTGAATTTCAACGGTATCCTTTAACAGTTGGCCTCCCAGCTTCAAATGTACAGTTAACTTTAAATTTAAAATAAAGTGAAGAATTGAATAAGTAAATACTAAAGCAATAATTGTCATATACAACTATTCTTTATGTAAGAAAATTCGAAGACATAGACGGTTAAGCACAGGCGATCGACGTTTTTTAGTCGACAATCAATGTTGCTGGTCGAAGGCAACAGTTAGACGATCACAATAACAAACAGTTTGCACGCAATGCTGGCGAGTGGCCCTAAAGCTAGAAGCGTTCTTTCTCTAGGACATTCGTCCTGAAGGAAATACACAGTATCATAGCAGAATTCACTGCAACATTTATTTAACGTCCACACATAACCAATTAACATTTTTATCCGCCATTCCTTGCATATTACTCGGTCATTTGTTACATTTATCTCAACAAAATATGACAGACATTTCGACAAAAACAAGGCAATAAAATTTTGTGACATAAAATGTGACACCTGGAATTAATCACTTAGAATGATTGATAGCTCTAGTCTTCAAAATGTCTTTATGGGATGGAAAGGTAGGCAGGCAAACAAAACAAGAACTCTTGCTTGCTACAATAACACCGAACAGTTTATTCGCGGGGTCTAACCGACCCGTTCGACACGCAGCGACTTAATGATTAAGATACATTCGGACTGCATTCAAAGTACCTTACCCTCACCCTCTTGCACACCAACGCATTCTCTCCCAAAATCATTCTTTCTTCGTTCACACCGAGTTGCATTCACTCTAAACTATTAATTCATGATACACGCGTATTCTCAGACATTCGTCGAACTAGAACACCCAACGCGATCCTCGAACCGATCTTCCAAAACGCAAACACTTCAAGTACCACTCAGAAAACGTTCACGCGTTCGACTCATTTACCTATTTCATTCTCACCCGCTATCTTAAACCTAGACTAAATAATTACGAGGTGCGATCATTAAGTTCCGGGACTTGTCCCGTTAATGGAGATAAGATTACTTCATTCAATTTTGGCTACTATCCCCTCCAAAATAGTCCCCCTGGGCAGCTATACGCCGATCCCAGCACCTCTACCACATTTGAAAAGCTTCTTGGAAGTCTTTTTCTTGAAGCGTATCAAGCACCTGCTGCGATTCGCATTGGATCTCCTCCGCCGTGTCAAATCGGCGACCTTTGAGCTTCAATTTCATTTTGGGAAACAAAAAGACGTCACACGGTGTCAAGTCTGGTGAGTACGAGGGGTGAAGAAGAAAGACCATGTTGTTACGTGTACAAAATGCTTGTCTTGCGAGAGCTCTGTGCGCTGGTGCATTGTCGTCTTGGAGCATCCAATTTTTCTCTGCCCACAGTTCTGGTCATTTCCGACGAATGTTCTCCCTGAGACGTCTCAAAACGTCACAGTAAAACGCAGCAGTCACTACTTGACACTCTGGAACAAATTCACGGTGCACAATACCGTGAATGTCGAAAAAAAACAATCATGTTTTGATGATTGCCCTTTGTTCCAGTTTCGAGTCCATCGTGATTTCGCAAAGGAAAGCGTGCATATGCCAGTATAACCTTGAGTAACACAGGATTCAATGAAGATATCGCTTCCAAAATTTGTGTCGTTTATCTCCAAGATTGATATTCATTTGTTCTGCGCGCGCATGTGAATCGTGTGATCCCTTCGGCCATAACAGACACAATCCCGGAACTTAATGATCGCACCTCGTACATTATGGCAGAGACTTGGCGGCCGCATATCGACGCCACATCTTTGTAATGCAATGGTAATTAGCTCTAATAGTCAACCATCCAGGAAAATTCGTATACCAAAACTGTTCGTGGCAGAACTATTTGAAGTAGCTGAAGGATCATAGTGTCAGAATCAGACAACAACGAATACGTGCCATCGTTCGGCTTCTGTTTGCTCTTTATTCGTGCCGAAATTCCTGCTACCTTTCGTGCTGGCATACCTGTATTTCCGCATAAATTCGTCTATTCAATACACCTCGCATTACCTGGAAACCTCAACCCCGACGGAATTTCTCGTCCGTCGCGACGCGACACATTTCTCGGATCATGGATTCTACGGCAGATGTCGATTACGCCGAGTTCCTTCCGAACGACTGATTCGCCCTTTTCGTTGGAAGTTCACCAGGCATTCCTGGCTGCCTGAAAAGTTTCATTATTCCGGAATTGAGCACACTCGTGGTCTCAGAACGATCGATGTCTCATAGATCGTGAGCGATGGCGAAGTAGTTCCAATAGACGCTTTAGTGGTTACATTTTGTGAAATAAATGTGATTCAGATAGTGAATAGCAAATGTTATTTATATACAGCTATTTTGTATGTTTGCCTTGCGATCAAATTGAACTACAATGCCGCATACGTAATTTCAGCTTCCAATTTCAACGGTTTAGACATGACATAATGGAACACTTTGTTCGGTTCTCGAAAGCTTTGCATTTATTTTTTGAGAGGACGTGCTAAACCTCATCTAGCCGAGGCGAGTTCAGTGGAGTCTGCCATATTGTTCATTTTTTTCTCATACATTATTCATGTGGGTTTCGTATTCATTTAACGCTTATCGCATTATGTTGCAACGATTTCATGTAATGTACTATGAAATTTATACATTTGGTCGCATGTAAATGAATTCTCAATTTTATAGGTAACAAAATAACTGAAAAGCTTCTTGTCTTTCATGATTAACAAAATTACTGAAAAATTTATTTTCTCTTGTTTTTCCCATTTTTTTTCCCATCGCAGTTGCTAAAAAATTTCTTGACTTTTGTAATTACAATTATTTATTATGTTTTCACACGGTGTTGCAAAACTGCCATACTATATTATTCCTCTTAAACAAAATTCGTTTAGAATTTATGAAAAAATAGTTGTATTTAACGATTTTATTTTTAGTAAACCTAGTAAAACATTGTAATTATGTTCAATATTTCATTGGACTTTATATGTGTAACAAAATTATTTATATTTTATAATGTAAAATGGTTTCCATAAAGTTTCCATAAAATAAGTACCAAATTTATGTAGCAATTGATATGTCTACCAGCAATGGCACCAATTCAATCCAATAAATAATTTTTGAAACAGGAGCGACAATTTTTTTAAATTTATATTGAAAATAAATTACGTCTATCGTGTATCAAAGTCGGGTATAATTAATCGTACATTGCAATGAAGTCTGATTGTCCGTCTACATCATATAAATCACACGTCTGCATGAGGATTAAAATTGATGACAGAGAATTTTATTCAAGATAATAAATGTTTTGTATGAATTATATGCACTGTTTAATATTCTGTAATTAAAATTGCTATTTAACGTCGACAAATATATAAGTACAGTACGTTGCGGTGGCTTACAAAAATTGTATTTCGTTTCACCCTCTAAACAATTAATATTTGGTGTAAGAAAATCCTTTCAAAGTTTAAGCTTACAAATTTAAATTTACGAGGTCGCTCAGAACAAATTTAAAAGTTTATAAAGTGAAATTAAAATTACAATTATTTAACCATTTCATTTATATTCGTTTATTTATATGTAACTATTATATTTTCGTTGCCTCGTAGACCCTTCAGGTCATGGCAATCAGTAAATAGGCCTATAACATTTACCACTCACCATTAGGCATGCCCTAGCCAATTTTTATTAGTATCCCCAACCGTTAGGTCGTTATAATTTTTAAAACCATTCCACAAAAAGCGGATAATAACCTCTCACTTTCCCATCTCTTTCCTCTTTCCTACTTTTCCTCTTCTACTTCTATAAAAAATCATGACTTTCTGACCCTACCAAAGCACAAATTTCCTTTATATTATCACATTTCCATTTCATTTTCCACCAATAGCAGACAGTTTTTTTCGATACCGAAGTTTCCTGCTTCGATGTTCGAACAGAGACAGGTAGAATTCTTCCAACATCCAAAACACATGGAGCTTAGTAACGTATATAACACATAGTCACCTGTATCAAACATCACATAATATTAAGTACACAGTATTTATTAAAGACTAGTTTTTTTTATATATTACAACATTATTAAATTGAGCTTTAAGCATTAATTTGTTTCGGAGTTCGGTGAGGCACGTGAGATCGAGACATTAATTTATTTATAAAAAGTTTTCCTTTATATTAATCAAGTGTCGGTATGGTATCGAATTTGTTGTTGGTTAAACATTAATTAAAGTTTTCTATCATCACTATGTCGTCTCATTTACAACTTACAAAGAACTTCACTATTTTCAAACACTATTTTTAATTAATGCGCCTTATTTATTATTTATCGATTTCTCAACTATGTAAAGATGGTTAAATCAGCTAACTGACATTGCTGTGCGATTTAATACTAACATCTAATTTTGTGTAGTTTTATCTACATATTACTATTTATAGTAGTAATCACTTAAATTGTAATTAAAGTTGCTATGATGAAAAATCAATAGAACGATAATAAATTGCTTTAAGCAACCTCCTAAAGTTTAAATTTTTGTGCTCTAACTTTGAAATGATTTTTTTTACACAATATACTAATATTTCAGATGAGGATGGTGAACAAACAAGAAAAAATTATTTAAGTCATCCTAATGTATATATTTATTGATTTATAACATAGGTTATAGCGATTAATAATATTATAAATTATATATGTTATAAAATTGTGTTGATTTATGCTACAAATTTATTCATTTATACGTCACTCAGCATCATAAACAGATATTTAAAGTTTTAGAAAGGAAGAGTACTTGTCTGATGTATCTCAAATTTTTAAGACATAGAAATGTTAACAAATTCGAAGTATATCAAGAAGCATACGTATGTGAAACGATTTGACAATAAATTTTACTAGAAAATATTCATGAACTAAATTTTTATTATTTTTACGTTGACGGTAAACTTTTTATTGGATACAATTCGATTCTTTAGAACGAATCATTTGGTTTAATAAAATTTGTGATCATTAATCCAACAATTTATAAATATTTACGAAGTACTCACAAATTGTGTTCTTTTTCTTTCAGGTAAGTTGCGGACTTATTATAAATCGTAGCCCGAAGTTACTGAATCTCTACAATGAAAGCATTTTTCTTCCACGTGTGAGTAATATTCGAACAATTTTCGAAAATAATTCAATATATTCCTTTTCTGAGAAATGGATTTTCTGATTTATGGAAATCTTTTGCGAATCTTACTATACGTCATAAATTTGTTCTTCTTTTGTGAATCGAGCATAAAAGAAGACTTACATAAATATTTCATATTTCATTAGTGTAAAGTGAAAAGAACATCGAAGAAAATAAATTATTCCTAACTTATAAATTTGCAATAAGTTTCGGCACATTTATGTTAATACTATTTAACCTATGCATGAAATATTATGAATTATAGGAAACTGTTTTCATTATTATACATGTATGATAATGATATTATATATGTATGAATTATGATGCAGTTATTTCACTTTAAGCGTAATTCTGATCTTTTGTTATATAAAAATGATACAAAAATGAAAAGAAATTATCGAACATATTTCTTATGTTTTGTAATTAAAATTTTGTGTTGATCTACTGAAAATATTGCTTTGCAATATATTATTATGCTTTTCATTTCTTTATATGATATTTTATATAATTTTTTTTTGTATCCATTTTTATTGCTAAAATGTATTTGGTCATTGTTATTTTCTTATTAGCAATATATGTGTTAATTTGAAAAATGCGTTTTCTTTAAATTATAAAAATCATCCAGAAGAGGATTGAACAAACTTACTCTTTCCATGAACTATTAAAAGTACTTTCTTTGACTTCATTCACATTTCTAAACGTTTTATTATTGTATGTCTTTTAACAGTGTACGTTTTAAAAATGGTATGTCAAAATGAGATGACAATTGCTAGAATTGTATATCAGCAGGCAGGTGAATAATGTCAGTCTATTTGAAATATATTTCGGATGTTTACTCTCCTTCCAAGCTCGCTAATAAATTGAAATATTCATTGATGATACGTTAAAAGGAAGCCATTATTTCAAATTACCAATAAATTCACAAATTGTTCATTTATCTAATCGACCTCGATTCTCTTCGACTTGGGCAAAAATAAAAATCTGTTATCTTCTAACTTATGTATTCAATGATAAATATTTTAGACTTAATTACTGATGTCAACGGGGACGAGGTCGATCAGTGAAACTTCGTTAACCGATTTTCACCGCTAATTTGTGGTTTGGTGTGTAGCATTTTAGTACATTGGCCAATCAATTGTGAATGAGTTTTCGATCGATTTTCGAGGAAGAAAACGTATAGCTAGTTTAGGAACACAAAAGAACAAGCAGCGTGTAATTAAGGTTAAGCAGAATGCTTATAATGAGACACAGGCAACAAGACGCCATTGTGGCTGGTTCGATGTCGAGAAACTGCACCCAGAGGGTTACACGAATTCAAATTTCGATGAGCGAATAGAACGTAAAAATAATTATGGGTAGAAACAAAGGAGAATGTCATTTTTATGGTACTTATTGGAAATGGTAATGTTAAAGGCTTATTGACTTAGGCTTTTGTTTTGGCCGGTATTAATATTGCAAAACGAGACATATACTAAATTACGAAATGAAATCACAAATTCTCGAATTCAGAATTTTAGACATCTTTTGATTTTCAAATTTATTGTTCGAAACTAAGAAACATAGAGTCTTTGGAAATTATAAGATGATGCTTAAAAATTTACGAATTTTCGAATACACAAATTTATAAAGGCACCAACTTTGTTACTTTAAAATCCTTTAATTGTCGAATTTGTACATTCTCGAACTCAGAAATTTTCTGAATTATAAATTTTCGTATTTATGAATTTTTTAATTTTTGAAATCGTGAAATCTCAAATTTAGAACTATAGGTATTTTTAAAATTCAGATCATGTGTTGTGCGTCGTAGAGTATATTATATAAGGATAATATATTAAGTTTCCGACACACATCAAACTGATATTTTGAAACATCAGTTTGATGCAATTTGTTAACATAAAAGTACTACAGAGTAGTACTTATGACATATATCGATTTGGAGTTTAAAGTTCATTGAAAGTAATTCTGTAAACTCATAATCTTTTTTAATATCAATTTGTTGGCTGTTAGAAAATCGTCACAATGTTGCGGGATGGTTATCTAACAATTAAGAATTTTATACTAAGTACATTAACGAAAGGTTTAAGTAGTTATTTTTAACGAATTCCAAGCTTTAAAATTTACGTAATCAAAGTGCTATTTACTACAGTTTTATGTCATTAAACTTTTTCACATTCTATATGTTTTGAAATCGACCATCGTTTGCTCTAAGCGACCTGTCATTTTGTATTAAAAACATTATTAAAACGTTCTCGTAGTCATTTTTGTTGAACCTTAATCTTTAAATTGATATTGCACACATGATATTTTATGGAAATTTGGTCTCATGAAATCCTGTCAGAATTTGGGTGTTTTAAAATTGTTTACTTAATATATCGCAATCTAAAAGATATTAAGACTGTTTTTCAAGAACTAACCAGCTTTTGTGATGCATTTTAAAACGTAGATTATATAGTCATTTTCATTAAATCTGTTTTCATTTCTTCTTCCAATGGACACAGCATAAGTGCTATTTTTAGGTACTTTTATGTCATCAATTTCCCAGACTTTATGCTTCAAAATTGGACGTTGGTTTCTGTAATTGGCAAGCAGCCATTTTATATTAACCTCTTGAACTACAACGCAGGGCTCATGCTTGTGACACATTCGCAGTCCAAATGCGCTAAACTTTTCTCATATTTATAGTACTTGAATTCTCAGCTTATAACTAATCATACAGTGAATTTACAAAGTGAAAGGTCGTTGATTAAAAACCGGCATGGAATTTTAACATATTCTATCCGTCTTAATATTCCAACAGTCAAATAGTTTGTTTTTAGAATATTAGCTCTTTGTACAGATTTTATTTTACCATTTAAAATATTCTCTCAGAGAGAACAACAGGTGCAAGTAAGGAAAGGTTTATGTTGTCTTATAATAGTTTTTATTGATCTTATTTATTATACTTTTAATATCAGCTTACGTCCCGTTTTCAAAATCAGCGATTCTAAGCCCGGTTTGTATAAATTCCTCGAAACTTATATGGATTTGTAGCATTTCAATAAATGTAATTAAATATCGACATTACGTGGGAAAAGCAGAGAGTAACTAATTTTTTTCGTGATACTAATTCTTCAAATGTCATATAATCATTTATAATTACTATGGCAATACAACGAAATAATAATTGATCCCGTTATTATTCGGTACGATGTTCGATTAAAAATTGATTTTCGTTGCTTGGGCAGCTCATATCAAGTTGGTTTGTCTTCATTCAAAAGTATAGTAAGGTCAGGAGAAATCATTTCTTGCCTACATATTGATAAAAGTTTTACCCTTCCTGAACTCTTCGTTTATTGAAAAAGCTAGATAATGTAATAATGTTTAAAATTAACAATTATAGTTAACATTTATAAGTGGATTGCAGGTTGAATAATTGTATGATCACTAATATATGATTTTTACTCGGCTTTAACACATTGACTGCCACACGGAAGCAATCGATAATTGCATTAGGTAGTATTTTTATTTGTAACAAACCCTACCAATATTTTCACAATACATTCTTATATTTATATTCCATAGTTTGAAGCAACAAATGCGACTATTTTCAGTTAGACAAATGAACAAATTTGGAATAATGTAACTGCTAAACTTTTGTAGAAATCACCCATATATGGGTGACATGGCAGTCATAGTGTTGGGGATATTCCAAATTGAACGACTACGTATCTACGTACATATCTGATGTCAACAACCATGTGCCTAATTTTTCGATTACTTATTTCACAAGATGAAGGCTAGGCGTATGCATGCAATTTTTAAGTCAAGGGGTAAACGTTCCTGATTACTATTGGATCCACAAATTCGAGTGTAAATGGAAAGTGACGTATGCGTCTGGGTACTCCCAAAAAAGTGGCCGTAGCAAGCAAAATCAAGCACATGAATGCAAAGAAAGCATTGTACTACTTACATTAAGGGTTCTGACAATCAGATGCGAATAACAATAAACTAGAAATACTCGAGCGAATGTAACAACTCCTTGGGTATTATTGCAGAGTGTCTAGAGAAACTAAAAATGGTATATTTTACCATTTTGTAATGTATGGATTGAAACGTGGATAGAGGTAGAAACTGAATACTGAATACTGATTTTACAATACTTATCTGCGCATGTCTAACTGAGAATAAGTGATTTTTGGGATGGCAAAGTGGAGCTATTTGTAGCCTTTGAGAAGTGAATTTTGAATTGCAACTTGTCAAAAGTTCAGTATGAATCATTGTGAAAGTTGGTGATCAGTTGGAGATAAAGGAATAGATGATGCATTTTAACCTTTTGTGCTCGAAAGGTGAATCGCAATCACCGCTTTGTTTAATACAGAAATTTGAAATAGATATTTTTTAACTAAATCTATCGTCTTACACATATGATGTGTAAACATAATGAAGCAATTAACACTTTCACGACCGGTGACACCAACGTGGTGTCATAGGCAGGCCAGTCGTTGTTTGCCGGCGACACTTACGTGGTGTCACGTGGTGACTCCCACGTGGTACCGACCACTGCTTTTTCGAACGTCAGTTGTTTAACACTTTGAGATTGAATACTATCTCTAGAAACTGCGTACTTTTTCACGAAATACGTTTCAATTTTTGCTTATTGATAAGCAACAAGGTATGCTGTTTCTGAGAGTGTTGCACAGATACAATAAAATAATGTCATAAAAAAGCAGTTAGGTTTATTATGTTGTCATGAATTTTGTTTTATATTTGTACATTTTAATAATTGTCACACAAAGAAAAAACATTGTTGTATAATAATGTTGCATTATTTCGTGAATTTACGTAAAGTTTTTTTTACATTAATTCTTCAAAAATATTGCCGGCGTTTGGCGACGTTTCACTGCACAAACATGCGGTCGTGAAAGTGTTAATAGTAGCAATTAATAATACAGAGATAACAAATTCGGAAGAATTCATGAAACCTTTCAACCAAAAAGTTTTAGAGTTGCTATCTGCCACCAATAAAAATATCCTCGAGTGCAAAGAGTTAACTTAGATTAAATATTTAGGTGTATAACAATATACAATAATCTATTACGTTGTTTAACGGTAAATATTTGTTCATGGTTCGCATAAAAACAACGATGGCGGGAGATCGGACTAATTACGCTGCGATTCGATTTTAAGACGTTTTTAATTGGACGATACTTAAACGAGGCGGCAACGTTCAAGTAACTCGAACCAACGAATAATACCGGGTGAATTGAAGGTAAACGTAGCGTGTTCCGGTTCTCTTCGTATCGGAAGGGCGTTTTCCTGGGTGCAGCCTGCCGCTAATTGCTCAGCCACCTGCCGTTTATTTAAATTTACTCACGGATACCGTTTCGCTTTGCTCGCCGACGTAATTTAAGAATTTGTAACCTGCACACCTGTGAATGGAACAAAGCGTTAACCCCGTGTCTTCTATGAAACTAAAACAACAGTGTCTCTGGTGGTTGCATCCCAATGAACGTATTGTGGAAGCTCCGGTTAAATGAAACATACTTTTCCTCCTTGGCTTGCAACATTCAAATTACTCCAGTAATGTTAATTACAATACGAATGCTGTTTTTCTTACGCCGATGTTCTGTAACTAATCGTAATTTATTTAATTAATTAAGGGTATTGTATCGGGGTACAATGAAGTACACCTCGGCGTAATTTATTTAATGATTCAGCACTCTGCAACAATCTCTCTCAACAATTGCGTTCCCTAAATATCTACACGTAGCAGCATAAATTGTAGTAGTGTAACGATAAAGGACATGTTAATGCATTCGATGAGAGTAATATTTATTTATAATTTGATGAAAATAATATAACTGCAACAAATCTCTCAATACAATTCGAATTTTACCCTATAAACTCGTATCACAATCTGATTACATTGTACAACAACTTTTGACTTTTTTTTTATTTCATAACCGCCGCTATGAAATTCTTAAAGATTTTTGCGAGCTGAATGCGAATCTGAAATCTGTTTTTCACTTGGACGTACAGTTTTTGAGAACATTAATGTAGAATTGGGCCAGAGGGAGGTGTAATGAAAGTACACGCACTCGTCGAGAATAATGAGACTTTACTAAATAAAAAGGAGATATAATGGATAGTTAATAAAAACGTGTTCGCACGCGTCGCATCATGCATTAGACTGAAATTCGTCCGCTTCATTTTTTTGTTACTTCACGCATTCCCTCTCACTCACACACACGTTCATCTGCAATCGTTCGTACTCTCTCTTACAACGTTCACGCACTCATCTCACTCGTTCTCACGTATATCCACGCACGCTCGCATTCCTTCATTAATGTCACAGAAAATTGCACATTTTCAACTTTGAGAATTTTTTGTCCTTTCCCCATCGCAGATATTCAGTGGCATTTTCCACGAAAAAAATCTATGAACTTTCCCGAATAAAACGATATAAATTGTTATTACATTGTAAACATTTAAATATGTTTAAACAATAATCAAAGTAAGATAGACCCAAAAAACGCACTTTTTGGTGATATTTTCAAATTTATTTAAAAAAACTGTAGGTGTAGGCGAAAATGTAATTATCGTGCATCGTAGAGCAGACATTTCTGCTGCAGAAAACATCGAACGAAGTAACAAAGTCACCTTTGTTTTCATTTTATAAGGAAAACAGTTCCACAAAACACGCGTCACTGCCAGCGGTACTCAATGTTAAAAAACCTTGGCGTAACGGAATAATTGAACGGCGCGGCGCGCTATGACACTCAGTTAATTACGTTCAGCAATTTTCATTACAGATTCGTGTTTAAAAATTATGAATTTAATAGACTCTTTTCAAATGTACTTTATTTGCGAGTCCTCAAACAGAATGTATGGTATAAAATGGATAAATTGTTGAAGCATTTACGCGGTCACACTGTTCATTTTGACCTAAACGAAAGGCATGAGTAATTTTGACACGGTGCGACCTATCTTTGTGAAACATTTGGCCCGTTGCACGCCTTTGGCAGGTAACTAAGCTGCTGGGTGTTTTTCGGGACTCAAAGTCCAGTTCATTACACGTTGGGTAGAAGTTATCGAAGTAACTTTTGTCCGCGGACAACAAAGTCGAGTTAAAGTGACGGTCCGTAACCAACGACACAGTGAATAATGCTAATGCTACATTACGCTACCGTGATGAACTGAAGCTGTGGAAAATGACGCCAAACTCGCAACAATGCGTATATAAATTCGGTGGACAAATTATTATACTCGAACAAAAAGTTTCGCATTTTATAACTTCAACCGATGAAGCAGACGAAATATTTTTATTGTAATGATACGATATAATATTTTTATTGTAATGGTACGATATAATATTTTTTAAATGTAGTGTTTGCTATATTATTTTTGTTATATATTGTGTATTTTGTTACAAAATATTATGTTTTAACAATAATACTCATAATTAAAAGCAAAAATCGAGCAGTTATGCATAATTCGAAAATACCGAAATTAATAAATTACGAATTTGGAAAACGGAAGATCTGTAAATTTCTTAATTTGTGAATTTTTTTAATTTAACAATTTTCACATTTTCGGATTTCTGCGTTCCTAAAGTTTTTACTTCAGAAATTTCTGATTTACAATATTTCTTAACTCCTAACTGCGCAAATCTTAAATTTATAAATTACTTAAGGAAATTGCTGAAAATTCAAATTTGTAGATTCATAAATTCCTTTACACTCAATTTTTTCATCATGCTAAATTCTCAAATTCTGGAATTTTTAAATTGCAAAACTTATAAAATAATGAATTCCCAAAACTTACCTCTTTTTTTTTTAATTTAAACAATTGAAATATTTTAATTCTGAAATTCTTAGTTCCTGTAATGTTTAAATCTAATTAAAACCCCATATTCTCAAACTTCTTCATTCGCATATCTTTATATCCACACATTACTAAAGTTTAGATATCTTAATTTCTGAATTGTTAAATATTGAAGAATTCAGATTGCAGAGTTTCTAAATTTCTAAATTTGTAACTTTAATTATGTGAAATTCCGAAATTCCCCAATGCAGATCCTAAATCTGAAACTGTAGAATTTCTCTCTATATAAATTGTATATTGGTAACTTTGAAAATGTAAGAAATCCTAAATTTCAAAATTCTAAGTTTCTAAATTTCTAAATTTCTAAATTTCTAAATTTCTAAATTTCTAAATTTCTAAATTTCTAACTTCCTAAATTTCTAAATTTCTAAATTTCTAAATTTCTGAATTTCAGAATTATTAAACTGCTAAATTGATAAATTGCTAAATTCCTAAGTTTCTCTATTCTATAGTCTCTTAATATTTTATGTCTTCAATTCCCAAATTCTTCACTTTTTCAAATGCTAGCCCACTTAACTCTTAACTTGTTGAGCATCACAATATCAAAATCAAAAAATTTAAAAATTTGTCAATTCAGAAGTACTAAATCTGTCTTATGCTGCATACGCTAGATCGGTTCGATCACTGAAGCACAAACAACCTCTGGCGACATAACAACAGCCTATCACATCGTTAAATCCAAATGCAAACACATCGTGTATCAATTCCATTTCTACTTTCACGCGTCCAGTCATATGTAGACACAATGCAGTTACGCGACCCCCGTAAAATGATGCAAATTGATTCTCCATATTTGGCTGGAACACTTAGTTAACACCAGTCTGCGACACCTTCTATTCCCCCACCAATCGATTCCTTTTTATTGCCCCCCGAACGACATCGCAGTTTTCCCGGAAGTGTACGCGTTTCACGTTTATATGTACAGCAGAGAACGGTGTGTTTATTGAGCGCAGACACCTATATTGGAGCTGATTAACGCTAAACGTACCGGCATTTTTTAATACTTAATCTTACCATTGGGGGTCATTTGACCCCTTATGAAATAAACGTTGATTTTTCGTAAAAAATTCTTTATTTATTAAAGGAAATAATTTGCAACAGCATTTCTGATTTCGTATAAAATTAAACATACATTTTTATTGTTATAAACAAAACAATCAACTAATTACATTTCTTCTTCACCTGAATTCACTTCACTTATTTGTCGAATTCTTTCCAACTCTCTTACTGACCGTGCAGACATATTCAGGGTTGCAGTGAAACACAAGTCCAATCGAATGTAACAGAAATTGTCAAAATATAACTAAAACTGATCGTTGCTCCGCGACTCTCAATATACGACTCCATTTCTATTTCGTTTAGCTACAGAAAACTTATTGGAGGGAGCGTTTGCTTGTGAATCTCCCATAAGAGTCCGTTCTGTTTATGCGATCATTTGGGTCGTCCAAGTTCTTATGCCGAAACCAAATACATGTGGGATTCTGACCCTTGCGGACTGGGAGTGTTGTACAAGGGAATCCCTGATTATGAAATAAAGTGGCAGAAGCAGATGTTTAACAAAGATAGATTTATTCACAACTGTTACGCTACGGTGCAAGGCCATGACTGCCTCTTCAGCTCGGGTCCTTGTCTTAAAAACTGCTACATACATGTTTACTTTATCCTCGCGTTGCGCGGTCACACTCACACGTCACACAGTCACACTCACGCGTCACGTAGTCACACTCACGCATCACGTTGCTCATTCACCACATACATATTTCAGATTCCAACAAATGAAAGAGTCACTTGAGAAGCGTATCTGAATTTAGAACTAAAACTGCTGAAAAATACGTAAACTTCGTATGGGGTCAAATGACCCCCCGTGGTACGTAAGGTAGGTAAAGAATTTTTGTTGGTAAAAAATAAGCTACGGGGAAAACGGAAAGCGAGAAATTGAATAATCGGATGATATAATAATTTACAGAAAGTCAAATGACCGACAGAAATAACAATAAATGTAGGAATTTAAAGTTAACTTTCAAAAGGGGTCATTTGACCCCGCTTGGTACGTTTAGTGTTAACACTATTTCTACCACAATTTTGTGTATACCTATTTCAACCGAAATGTGTTTTTTGACGTCTTTTGAATACAAATCATTGCCGAAACTGGTTGGGATTTCAAATTATGAGTTAAACGTAGATAATTTGAGGAATATGTTTATTGACACACTGATGTGTATTTATTGGAGATTATTTAATTCATCAAGCTACAAAATATTAGGGTCACATAAGTTTCTTCCTTTTTGTAATATGACACAAAATGGGATAGAGAAGGTTGATACAGCTGAACAATTAATGCAACGAATCAACTTTGAACTATAAATATTGTGTATGAATTTCTATCAAAAAAGGAAAAAACTTATGGGACACTCTAACATACAATCAACGCAGTGGTGTACACTAAAATGCAACAAGGGAAATTAGCGAATATTAGCTGAAGAAAAACGATATCGCTGAATTAATTTAACAACCATTGTATGAACAGTAAAAAAATTAATTGTGGAGAAACGATTCAACTTAGTGAATAATTTTATGTTAAAATTTGAAAAGTGTCTTTGACACCTCTTGGTAGAAATAGTGTTAAGGGACATCCTCGTGGGCAACCGGAGGAAGAGGTGGAGGATGTCTCTCGCGGAGACGTTTCCAGAAGACGCGGGTCATACCAGGAACGATAATAAATTAAGGCAGCATCATGGCTGGCCCAACAGCCAGTTGGTTCCTTCGCTTTTGAACGAGACACACCCCTCTATGGCTGTCTCTGGCCACCGCTTTCTGCTCCGTGCAATTCCCTTCTGTGTATGGCGCCATGTGTTACGAGGATGATATACGAGAAATCGAGCAGCGAGCGAAATATCTATGGGCCAACCGAATGCTGGCATTCCTGACAGTACCGGGGAAATCTTGATCCTCTGCACTGTCGCTTTCCGCAAACCTTCCATACTTTATTACAGCTTCGTTTTCTGCCACTTTATTGCGCGACAGAATTGAATAGGGGGTTCAACAGTTTATAGCAGGTTATGCGACAACACGGTGCTTGAGTTATGGTTCAATTCGTCGAACAGGTTTCACTCAGAGCCATGAATATGTTAGTGACACGGACAGTTGGACACTTGCGGGAGATTGATCTTTATGCGATCCGAATGGCTATATTTTATTGCGACGAAACTTCTTATGGTACTTGTATTCTGGTCGGGAGAGTTTATACGATTTTGGTTCACATTATCCCGCTATGCACTATATTTACAGGTATTTTTAACACTAAATCTGCCAAAGCGGTCAAAATGACCATTTAACAAGTTTCTACTTTTAAGTTATAAAGTATGTTAAGGTGGCTTTTTTTAAATTCATGTTGATTTTTACAAATACAAGCAACGAATGTGTACACTAATTTCTATTTTGTCGTTCGTTTATTTATTTTTCAACTACATTTTGAATTTAAAAATAAAACTGTATTATACGCCGGTAGGTTTAGTGTTAAATATACAGTCATGGACAAAATTAAGTGGACATTGCTGAAATGTAAAAAAATTTATTGTTTTATTACAATGTTTCAAATAAATTTTAAAGTTAGAACGTAAAATGTTTTTGTAGACTTGAAAAAACATTTATTTAATATACAATTTATTTATTTAATGTATATAATTGTGCAATAAAGTTTTGATTTATAGGCATTATTAGTTAAATTAAATTAACCTTTTGTTATTTATGATACCTTTCCACTTTATTTTGTCCACGACTGTAGAATATATTATAATGAAAATAATAGTAAAATAAATTACATTTAAGGATGGATATTATTATGTATGAGTACGAACTAAAAATTCGACTCAAGAATTTAAAAATTCGAATTTGATGCTTTATAAAATTTCGAAACTCTGGAAACTTTAAGCGGTGATTCTGTTTCGCAAGCGAATATCTTAACACTTGCACGACCGGTGACACCAACGTGGTGCCATAGGCAGGTCAGTCGTTGTTTGCTGGTGACACTTACGTGGTGTCACGTGGTGACTCCCACGTGGTACCTACCATTGGTCAGCCATTTGCAAAGCTTTTTCGAACGTCAGTTGTTTAACACTTTGAGATTGAATACTATCGCTAGAAACTGCAATTTTTGCTTTGTTGTTTCTGAGAGTGTTGCACGGATACGATAAAATAATGTCATAAAAAGCAGTTAAATTTATTATGTTGTCATGAATTTTGTTTTATATTTGTACGTTTTAATAATTATCACACAAAGAGAAAACATTGTTGTATAATAATGTTAAATTATTTCGTGAATTTACGTCAAGTTTTTTTTACATTAACTCTTCAAAAATATTGCCGGCGTTTGGTGACGTTTCACTGCGCAAACATGCGGTCGTGAAAGTGTTAAAGGACCGATGTTAACAAATTTTTTCAAACTCGCTTACGCGCTCTCTTTACAAAACTATGATCGCGATCGAGTGCCTGTCTGCTCATATCCTCGTAAACAAAACCTAATCGTCGAGCATTCGTAAAGCATCACTCATCGAATATTCGGGATACGCAACAATACAAAAATAATATATTCTTGAGGCACGCTGCGAACAATTTTTTTATTCATTGATTTTCTACGTTTACTTATCGGAATTACGAAAGCTTCGAATCGCAAAAATAGCGCAAAGTTTCGAATTTCCGGAGCTCGAAACTTTCTTGCGTTTCGGGATATTTCGAGGTTTCGACGTTTCGAGGAACCCATCTCTAGTTGGGAGTTGGAATTGACGTTAATCGCAATTTCTACTGAGGGATTTTCATGAAACACTGGCGAAGACGTAAACCGTAACGTTGCAAAACCGTGCGACAAATACGAACATGTCATGGTAAGCAAAGTTTGAACTTTCCGGCACAGCTGCAACTGACGACTTATTTGTACTTGCTAGGCTCCCTTTGCATCGCGAATAGTTTTACCGAATAGCTACGGTAGGTTATCGAAGTACCTGAACCGGAAAAGGTACGGTTAAATTAACTGTGGAGTGTAGCCATGGTTTAGATTGACTTGAAATAAGGTTGCGTGAAGGAATAGGAATATATTGGATTAGAACAAGGACGTATGTTTTGTTTCTTGTACAATTTGTACAATTTCCTTTTACAAAAATATTCATAATACAATGAAGCCAGGTTTGCTCCCCTGTCGAAATATATATATGTTTAGGTTTCTCCCCGTTCTGAATGCAGGCGTCGCATATTCAAAAAAGAAAAGAATGCGTCGATTATTTTATTTTTATTTTCATATTAAATTGTGTCAAGTTACTTAAATATATATATATATCCTTTCAAATATAAAATATATTATTTATTTTACATCCCATTACTTCATACAATCTCTCCTTTTACAATTAATATTCAACCAGGCGTCCAGGAGTAACTCTGTTCTCTCCCGTTCGATTGTCGTCCAGGTATTATCATCGCACTCTAAATATCGGACGGGCAACCAGGAATCCGCTCGCGAATTTTCATCGAATTTTTTCGCCGTATGTTACAAGAGTAATTATTCAGCTTATTACCGTTCGGTCTTGCGCTACAAGACTAAAGCACAGATTCGATCGCGACCACGGCCAATTATAACTCGGGCCTACATTTCTGCCTCTGATTGGTCGGTGTTTTTCGTTAATAATTTAAAAATGAAGCCCCATATGACATTTTTGCAAATGAAAAAGTTGTTCAGAATGACCCCATGTACCTCCAATTTTCGGCTGCTTCAACACTTTTGAGACACCCTGTATATATTTAAACGAAAAGGAGTGAAAAGACACCTTTTGGTTGAAATAGGTATACACAAAATGGTGGTAGAAATAGTGTTAAAGTGCACCATCGCTCCGATTCCTAAATCTGAATCTTAGCTAATACTGTATTCAAAGTCGAAAAGCGTCTCGTCCAGATTGTACGTACAAAGTGTGTTGAAAGTGGCCGCGGTTGAATCTTCTGAAAAAAGAAAAGGAAATGTTCCCTTGGTCCAGCAACGTTATTCTTCGTACGTGTTTGAAGTAGATACCTGTACAATGTGTAACGACGTGTTGGAATACAGCTTCGGGGGAATTCGATCTAGCGATAGTAGAAGGCATTGCACGAGATGTTAGCATGAAAAAGACCGGCTCATAACCTGGTGCTGCCAACCTGACTTACGGAAGTCACGTTGCCAGCGGCACGAACGAAGCGAAAGGAAAAATGCCGAAGATATTACAATCTTCTCAATTTTAATGCTACATTGTGAGTGTTTTAAACCGTTCAACGAGACTGCAGTTTCTCCTCGTTATTCCAATTTTGTATACCTTTATGGAAACTTCATAATAAATACTGATACAAAAGAATACCTAAATTATTTAAATTTCGAAGACTGCGCGGACATTATAAATGGAATTTTATACATGAAGAATGGAAGATTCAGTGAGGCGGTTATTTTTGTTCTGCTGTTTATTCATTTACTGGACGCTCTTTGCTATATAGCAAACTCTTATTCTATTACTACCATTTACATTGCTGGTTACACGGATATTTATAAAAATCTTAAATTTTTTCATGCTGTAATGGTTTAGTCACAAGTGCTCGAATTTTTCAGTTTACTTCTCATTCTGAAATTTTTGAGTTTTGACTTTACAAACTTACTTACTAAAATTGGTTGTTAATATAAATTTTTCTAAACCACAAATTTTCTAAATTGTATATTTTAAATTTAAAATTGTCAAATTCCCCAATTTTCAAATTGTTAATGTTTTAAATTTTTTCATTTGCAGACTCACACATTCTCCTGTATTAACTTTCAATTTTCTAATTTTCAGTTTTTCAAGTTTTGAAATTTCCAATTTAATAATCCTTAATTTATCAAAATTTCCGCATCTGAAATTTTCTGTGTCGTAAATTTACAAGTTTTCAAACTTTAAAATTTATAAACTGCTAAATTCTCTAATTTTCAATTTCTCAAATCCCAAATTATTACAGTTTTAAATTTTCAAGCATTCAGAATCACAAACTCTCAAATTCGCTAAACGAAAGTTGCAAAAATTTCAGTTTCTCAAATTTTTAAATTTCCAGTTTTACAAATGTCAAAATTATCCAAAATCACAAATTTTCAAGGTTTTAAACTTTGAATTAACAAATTATTAAATTTCCTAATTTTACATCACGATAGTCAATTTATTAAACTTTTGAATTTTCAAACTTTCAAAATCACAAATACTCAAATTTATTAAACTTCAGTTTCCTAACTTTCAACTTGAGGAATTTATTATACTATTTTCCAATTTTTTAATTCTTAACTTCATAATTTGTCAAGTGTAAAAGCTTTCAGAATCACAGATTTGAAAGGTTTAAAATTTTCATAAAATCTCAAATGAAATTTTCTAAAACAATAATTTCCAAATTGAGAAATTTAATAATTTAGAATTGTATATACATTTCACGCTAAAAATACTCATTTACGATACACATCTTACAAATTTCCATATTTTCAAATTAAGAAATGTAAAAGCTGCTGAGTTTTCAAACCGTTAAGTTTTGTAATTAAAAAGTTTCGAAATTAAAAATTTTCAATCTCGTAAATACTGAATTCCACAAATTTTCAAAATTTATGAATTTCCATTTTTCTAAATCACAAGTTCACAAATTTTTAAGTTTCCAGTCATAGCACGGAATAATCTTTTTTACTTACTAATTTCAGATTTTCACTCTTATAACCCTATACTTAACACAAATAGAAATATTAATATAGCGTGCTATATTTTTATTTCAAACTATATTTACACAAAACGTTAAACTGAAATTTTAATTACAAAAATTAAAATTGTAATAACTGTATTTGGAATAATTTTAATATAAATTTGGAACATTTGATACTTTGAATAATTTAAACATATGAATTCCTAGTTACGGTTTTGGGACATAATAATTTTAATGGATAAATTATATGGTCCTGTTATATCGTGCAAAATAGATGGGACCTGATATGAAATAATTGATAAATAATTCATTGTAGTTATCATGTGATCCTCACATGGATATTTACAGGTATTTCGTTCAGTATAATCGTGAAGTTTCATTATCAACATTTACTTCTATTATTTCTATTATTTTCTATCTTTATGAATTAACTATGTTTATTTTTTATTTATTACACGAGTAAAAAACCGCTTGATATACATAAGTAATTACCAATTTAACGTACAAAATGTATGGCTCCTAAATTTACTTTAATAAACTTAATTAAATGAACCGATTGGATTCTTTGAAGAATCACAGAACCCACACAAATTGTTTATATGTATCGATATACTTATCATTGTGTAAAAAAATTGCGCATTTACATTTAAAGAGACAATGCAATCATTGATCCATTTCGCCTCTAAAAAAAAAAACTTTGTCCTAGGAATGTAACAATATTTATACCATCAATTTTTCTCCTGCAACATTTTTTTTTATATCGAAACTAGTAATTGAGTTATTAGTTGATACAGCGACCGATTCTATAAATATAATGCATTCATTAGGCTAATAATATTCTACTTAATGTTTCAATTATTACACGCAACGATGCATCTGTAATTAATTGATTTGATCAGATCGTTTTATCCTTGTTATCGATTTGATGTTTAGATTTTTTGCTAGCGTGCTCAATACAATTTGTAATCGCCGAATAACAAACGCGTTAGGATATCGAAATACATGATTACATCGGAGTACATTGTTCCAATTTTTTCATTTCATAACCAATCAAATTTCGTGCATTTGTACAACAAATATCTTTCGTTTTGGTTTCAAAAGGTCGTACGCTCGGCGATTTTCATGCCATAACAGCCGCGGATGTAATTCGTTAATTAAATTTTTTTAACGAGGCATACGCTGAAAATTTCTCTCCGTTCCGTATTTTTTCAATTATTAAACAATTTCAACTGCCCCGTGTTCCGTACGTTTTCATAACAAATTCTGAAGTTCGTGGTTATTGACCACCGAACATTTCGCAGTATCATTATAATCGAAACGTTTTTCCACTTTGCGAACGAGAACGAAAACAAGGCTGTTGACTAACTTCTCGCGGAATGATCCTGGCTCGTGTAATGAATTTCATGTGCACGAAAATATTCATGAATCTCGTAAAACTTAAAGAGAATAACGTCGAACGGGCACGATTAAACGTTTGTAATTGAAACGTGCCCTTAGGACTACGATTCAGCTGGAAGCATGGGTTTGGAAAGGTATACATATGTAACTTTGAGTACGGACAACTGCGAGCAACTGCGAGAAGTTGACTTCGGAAGTGAGGGTGAAAACAAACAGAAAGCATTTCTGGAGATTAAACACATTTAGCATTAACGGACGTAAACTCTACACACGAATACCGGATAATTTTAATTCGAACAACCGAGCGTACTAATTTGCTTAATCTTACTAATCGCTGCGTTAGTTCCTCATCGCGATAGTTATACGATATATCTTACAATTTCAAGGCAACGTTGTACGATGTATCATATAATTTTTGTCTGCCAAAATTATTTTAGTAATGTAGGTACACCGTTTGTGTGGCTGTTTCTTTTATATTTTTCCCGTTGTATTAAATTTGTACTATAGAGAATTTCTTTTAATTTCAACAAACAGTCACGCAATAAATTTGATTTCGAAAAACGAAGAGATAAACTTAAACAATCTACAGATTCAATTAATCTTCTGCTTGACTCAACATAGCGGGAATATTCGTTCTTTCATTTTTCATTCGAATTCTCTATTGTCCTTGTCTTGATTATTTTAGGATAATTGAAAGATTGATTGGAAACCACGGCGAACGAAGACGATAAAGGGCTAACATGAATTTATGAATCTTTTTCTGCGAGTAAAAATAAATTCCCTTATTGGAAACATGTTCTTTGATTCTCATGTATCGTTCGTTTAAATTTGTATTGCACTGTGTACTACTTACAGGTAATCAGATTTCCATTTATGTGTATATTATATCGTTTGATTTTACTGCATAATAGAAAATATTCGTAAATTGCATTAATAAAAATCTTCATCATTATGTAATCAGCCATTTGTTCTAAAAGTTCTACAGTTCTACAAAAATGCATTTTGAAAGTTATACAAGTAGCACTGATTAAAAATTGTCAATAAATAGTTATTTTCTATTATGAAACTTTATTTGGAACGAAGAGATATAATGTTACAGTAATATTTTAAAAAGCAAATACAATATGTTATACTTACGAAATGCTTCGAAGAATTCTTTTAATTATGAAATTTGTTATTCACTTATGTTTGATAAAATACAAGAATTTCATAGTACAACTATTTTACGGTGCACATTTATGGTAGTATACAATGAAGGGTTAAAGAAGATTCAAGTCATGTTTATTTTAATATTAAAATGTAATTAAATGAAAATTATTGGTATAGTTTATGTAGCCATTATAGAAACATTTCTCCAATAACATTAATCCGCTAAATTTCTACCGCCCTAGTATTAGAGAATTTTATTTATTTTCACTATTGATTGCTTATTGTTATACTTATACTTATAGTTAAATAAATAAACATGAATGATTAAATATAGTAATATATTGTTCCTACTTACCTGCATTTCCCTTGGACGATAAATTTTTGACAAATAAGATGTTTTATTGCAAAATTCTTATGCGAAGTATATTTTCATATCGAGTCAATTTAACCTGAACGATGCAGAACGCTTAATTAAGTTTTCTCGCCTGACATTCGCATTCTGAGAAAATTATTGGTATCCAGAACAGAAGGTGGAAAAGTCTGCCGATATTTCCGATATCTGACCGGTGTGGCCATCGACAGATGACATTCCGCGCTATGCTTTTGTCTCGTTCTTGTCTTTTCACTTTGACACGCATCGCTATTAAAAGCTCTCCGATAACGAAGGGATATCAAAAAGCATCGGCAGGATTGTCAACTTGTCACTGACAAAATTGTCGTTTTCTCGGTTATACTTCGTTCGTTGCTTGTCACTTTAATTGTCGTGTACAATTAACGGTATTTTGCAGTACCCCAAATGTCACATAGGATTAATTTTTCATTGAGCGACTTAAAAAGAAACGTATTTATCTTCGCCCGCGATAATGATAACAAGAACAAATATTCTGTACATACAAAATTTGAGAATGGTGATAATAATAATAATACTTAGTAATACTAAATTTGTTCAAAAAATTATAATAATTATGTGATATTGAACTTGCAATATTCTGAGAAGATGTAATAACCGATATTATGTCAGAGGAAATACAGGGTGTCCCACAATTATGGTACGAGCCGGAAAGTTGTGTTAGGTGGGGCTATTCTGAACAACTTTTTCCTTTGCAAAAATACTGGACGAGGCTTCATTTTTAAATTATTCAGGAAAAACACCATCCAATCAAAACGCGAGGATCGTGCGCGCTCGGAGGTAGAAGCGTAGGCCCGAGTTATAATTGGCCGTGATCGTGATCGAACATACAGCGCGCGCGATTCTCGCGTTCTGATTGGTCAGTTTTTTTCGTTCATAATTTAATAATAAAGCCTCATCCGACATTTTTGCAAAGGAAAAAGTTGTTCGGGATAGCCCCATCTACCACCCTTTCCGGCTCGTACCATAATTGTGGGACACCCTGTATAATAAAAAAAATTGTAAGCGCAGTAAATAATAAATGAGTGTTTTGAAAGAAATATGTTCAAATTCTTATAATCAACGTATCGTTTCAAAGCATTTAAACGTGAAAAATCTTTTTAGCATTATTGGAGTAAATTTTTATTGGATCGTGCTGTATAGATTCGTTTAATTTGTTTCGCCGATGTATCGAAAATTGGACAACGTTAAATTATTACAAATTAGTTCTCATGTACACTTTTATACTTTAAACTATAGCATTATCAATTTTTCACAAACATATTTATCTCATGTACACTTTTATACTTTAAACTATAGAATTATCAATTTTTCACAAACATTTTTATCTTCTTCATTATCTTCTATATTGAGCAATCTTTATTACCTTTATGTATCAATTAAGTAAACAAACTTATATGAAATCGATACTTTTGAACTTTGCAAAGATATGTACATATTCCTTTAAAGTCATGCTGGTTAACCCTTTCCGGACCAAATCAACTTTCTTCATTCCCAGTAGTCTGGTCCAATTTAATTCTGAGTTATATCAATTCATTGTCGACCTAGAAAGTTTAAATAATTGGGTTTTTATATATTTATGTGTCGGGTAAGGTAGAAAGTAAATGAAATTTAAGTTATGTAGCTTTATTGACAATTTTTTTTTATACATTAATGGATTTAAAAATTGTTCATAATGTGATATCTTTTGAGACAATTCTCTAAATGCAGGTCAGGTTTTCGCGTGCATGTTTTTTCAATTTATCTTCTACAAAAATATATATTTGAATATTTTTATAATAAAATCTAAAGAAAAATTATACAAATTTAATTTTACTGATATGAAAACGTTTACGATAACGAGTTTCTGTAGTACGACTCATTACAGTGACGACCGTTGTTAACTCTAACAAGATCTGGCAAGAACCATAATGTACTACCCTACAAAAAAGAAAAACAAAATATAATTACCAACAAAAAGAATCCTAAAACGAAGCAGAATTATCCTAAATCGTGAAACTAATTAATGAGTTGAAGTATGAAATTTTTCAACACCCAGGTTATTTATCAGATACTTCGTCGATCGACTTCCATTTTTTTTAAACATTTAGAACCGTTTTCTCGGGCTAAACTCTGTGAAAATGAAGAGAGTCTGAAAAATTCAATATCTGAGTTTATTGATTTCAAAATCCAGAAATTCCTAAATACAATCATTTATACATTACAATCTTGTTGGGAAAAGTGTACTGAAGCAAATGGATCAGATTTTGCTTAAATAAACGGTTGTTGGAAGGAGATATGCAGTTTTATATATTCGCTTAAAAATCCCACATGTCATATGCACCAACCTAATAGCTTCTCAGTATTTCTGGTTTGTAGAAAGTGTACCAATATCCGAATATTACCGAGGCGTGAAAATACACTATCTTGCTTAAGATAATTGGTTCAACTAACCATTAGAACAAATCGATCTTGTCCACGTATTTTTAATCTATTTTGTTGTTCGGAAAGTTATTTCGTTTTTTCCAAACAGACTTGCTTATGAAAATGTTCGATGAATACTAATCAGTAATTTGTGGTTGGTAACCTATCAAATATGGAAAGTGGAAAACAGTATTTTCGGAATATTTTACTTTGTTATAAATGTTGTTGAACGAAGAAAAAAGGTATCCAATATCAATCGTCTCTCGTTTTCATAAAAAATACGAAAGTACTTTCCGAACAACCTAATACAATAAACGGTTCACCTTCCCGTAAAATAAGTAACATAATATCTAATTTAACACCTTGAGCGCCACCCAAAAACAGTATCAATTTCTTTTAGGAAATAATTATATTTTCGATAAATATTACAGACAATTTTCATAATAGTCTATCCTGGTTTATTCGATAGGTTTTAATATATTTACAAAAATTTGTTATACTTTGTTATGTTAAATGTTTCGACTAAAATTAGCGATGGATTTATGTATGAATTCATACGTCACCCGTATCTGGGTGACACGGCGCTCAAAGTGTTAACTCCATTAGTGCAGACAACAAGTACCGCGACCGTATATTAATGCGAGTAACTGTATATGCATTCGACGTTCAATTTAAAAATATTCTATCCTTCGTATAAAAACCGTACAAATTTCTTCGGAACTCATTCCACCGGTTTCTCGCTAACGTTTTCAGGAAAATCCGTTGGAGAGTCGACAGCGTAGCTCGAAGGCAAATCACAGTAAATTGTCAATGACAAGCGGGCAATCCGGATTACCGTTCCATTGGCAGCGTTTCAATGGTCTTTGCAGGATCATGTACAGTCCAGACTGGGTACAGCGCAGTGTTCCTCACTCGCTCGTAAAATGCAGAGCACCAAGTTACTATACAAGCTTGGCCAACACTTGCTTCGTTTTGCGGGTCACATATGCCGCGAAACAGTGATTTCCCAAGTGCCGTCACGATACACATTGTTGTTCTTTTACATCGACGACGAAGCAATTATGATCATTCCTCTTCTAGCTTTCATGCTTGGTGTGCTCGTATTGTCCAACTATGATTGCCTCTGTTACGAGTCCTCGCGAGTATTTAACTCTTTTGTCGTTCATTGCAGCAGTGAATCACTACGATCTCTGTGTAATGAAAAAACTAATATGTGACGGTGGAGAACTATTTAGTTTTGTGCAGTGGAGGGCTCTTTATTTTCATACAGTAAAAAACTGTGTAGTTTTATAACAAACTCCTTGGGATCACGTCACTATCGTGGAAAGAAAAATACATTCGGTATCAGGGAAAAGGGAACCACCAACGATATCGGTAATCTTTTAACACCTACATTTCGAGATTATTACCTTGAGTAGTGTTGTGAAGGTTTTAACGAGAGTTAAGTTAGGTTAAGATTGAGAGAGGTCGATCGTGTTATTGGTTCGCTTCACATAGATATAAAGTACCTATGTCAACTTACACGCGGTATCAAATGCATATGTTAGAGAGGTCTAATGGGATCTGCGAGATATTTTCTGAAATTTGCTTCACCTTATATTCGATGAAATGTTTACAATTTTATGTAATTTCATGTTTCACATTAACCACAGAAAAAAACCATTTTTAATTTCTGTATTTCGGAATTTCTACGTATCTAAGTTTCAATTCTTCCAAATCTCTATACATTTTAATTCTCCATGTGTTCGAATATCTATACATATGTAAGTATGATCCTCCATTTTTCCAAATTATTAAGATTCGCAAATTATATCCCCCAGGTTCTACATTTTCCAAAGTTCCATATTTCCTTCTTTTCATATTCCTAAATGAATATCTCCAAATCTCTGTGCTCCAACAATTCTATAGTTCTCCATATTCTCAAACTTCTATGTTTTATATTAATTTACATTCTTATATTCGCAATGTCCTATACATTGTATAGGATTTTATTTATATTTTTCTGATTGTATACTATTTTCCTTAATAGGTTAAATATTCGAGTGATGATACATGTGGTCTTATCTCCTATGAGGATATAGGGGATGACTACATAGCAATTTCTAGATATAGAAAGTAAGGAATCTAAAGATCTGTGCACATATACATAGAATATAGAGACATAAAGATGTAGCGGTGTTGGTATATTGTTATACTGACATATACATAGATGTTAAGAATTTAACCTGTATATCTTGACATAACACACATACTCTTTACTGTAGTATTTCAGATGAGATTCTATGAGGATAAGATATAGATTCAAACATATAGATCCAGAAATTCAGCAATACACATCGTAATGTAATACCCCAACGTGTTTCACGTTTATAGTACAAATAGTATTCACCGAGCTAAGGACACGAGGTTCTAGGAATATGAAGATCCACAAATTTCTCTATAAGAACCGTTGACTTTAAGCAGACAATTGTTTATTCGCCATAAAAAAACATTATTGCGGTACAATCCACGTAATTCACAAAGAAAATAGTCTGATCATTTTCGCACCAGACCACAAGCAGGTTTCCAGGCGGAAACAATGAGAATTCATAATTAACACAATTAAAAAAAACACGGAAGGACGCCGATATGAGCAGTGACAGCTGGTCACCGTCGAGAACTTTCCAATTTGACCAAAAATTTTCTGTTCGGCCACTGGCTGTCTATTTACCTACCTTTCCATGCGCCAGCTGGTGCGACAGGTATAACGGGTTTACGTACCCCGGTTTTCGCTGCTTCCCTTTGCCCTTCTGCCTGCCCTACACCGGGAGCTAATACCCCGGCAAGAGCAGCGTAGCAAATTAGAACGGGACACGATCGTCCACGCTGAAACGTTCGAAACTAACCCCTCATTTCCGTAAGCGGATTTTCTGTTGAGCGTGTGCCAGCTACACGGGCGCGCGTTTGGTGAAACACACGGAAGAGCCTGGAACGATAGACTACGCTGGAGATATTCGTTAGCGAAGTCCGGGCTGTAAAGAGAGGTATTAAACGCGCTTGGGGGTATCAGGTGATCCTAACGGGCCGACCGATTTATTCGCTGATCGAGCCGTAGGGTGAATTAGTGCATCGTAAACCGACGATCCACGTTAACCGTGTTTAATTATTATTCAGGGCGTGATTTCTGAACGAGAAGACGGGTAATATCGATGGTGGTTCGATGATGGCACAGGGTGCGCGGATTTTGCGAGCGAGGTGTGTTCATCGATTTTTGATCATCGGGATGTTTATTTTAACCTTAGCGCGGTAAGGACGCTATAATTTGACGATATACAAGGTCTGTCCGGAAAGTAATGCAATTTTTTTATTTCCGCCAGTTTTCCTTGTCCGAGCGTGTTCGGACTTGTTGGGATAGATCTAAGGGACTCTTAACTCCATTTGTTTATAACCTTGACTTGATCCGCACTTCGGGGGCGTCAGAATCGTGATAAACGTTAAACTATTGTCAATGCCCGTGTCACGACGCGCAATGGTCGAACAATGTTATGTGATTAAATTCTGTGCTAACTTGAATAAAACCCTCGTCGACACCTACCAAATGGTTAAAGAAGTATATGGGGACTCTGACCTCTCTTCTTCTCAAGTTTCCAGGCGGAATTTGTTAAAAAATGGTTGGGAAAACGTGGAAGATGACCACCGATCTGGACAACTGACAAACACCAGTGTTGACGAAAAACCATGCTCATTGTTTTTTTTTACGTGAAGAGCTTACCCCACAAAGAATTTGTAACTCAAGGGTAGACAGTCAATTCCACATATTACATACAAGTGCTTGACAGGTTGAGGAAAAGGGTGGTTCGTACCCGGAAAGAGATCGACGCTACGTCGCAGTTGCACCGCGACAACGCTCCCTGTCATACTGCTCTGCGTGTCCAATAATTCTGAGCCAAGCATAGCTTGGTAACGTTACGACAGTCCCCTTACAGTTCTGACATGGCACTAGTAGATTTCTTCCTGTTTCTGAGAATTAAAACTGATCACAAAGGAATCCATTTTGGAATCGTAGGAGCGATTCAATCCGCCGTGACGAAGGCATTAAACGAGGTCTCCATCAACGCTTTCCAAGATGCGTACCAAGCATGGAAAAGTCGCTGGCAAAAGTGTGTTGATGCTCAAGGGCAGTATGAGGAATTTTAAAGGATTGTACTAATAATACAAATAAATTTTTATTTACGTACTTAATTGCATTACTTTCCGGACAGACCATCTATGTTCTTGAAAGTTTGGCCCTTTGAGAGATTCGGGTATTTGGAAATTCACAACATTTGAGAATTTAGGGTTCTTATGGTTCGAAAATTTCGGAATTTGGGATTTTGAGGATTAAAAATTTAAAAATTGATGGATTGAGTAGATTAACCATTTTAAGGGTTTCAGAATTTAGTAGTTTGGTGATTTCGAGGATTCTGAGAATGTAAAAATTTGGAATTGGTAATTTAGAAATTTGTAAATTTGACAATTTTTAACTTTGTAATATATACTCTTCCGTGTAAAATAGTGGCCTAGCATCATATGTGTCATTAGATAAACTCTTTGACAAATATAAGTTAGCTATATACTTATTGATTAATAATCTTATCTTAATAAAGATATACCTAATGCACCTGTGGATTGATCCGCACAAAAATCCGTTATGCCTACAATTTCTCCTAAGTAGCAGCTGAACAATTATCCTTTTCTTTTAATGTTCAGCCAAATCGTGTTAAAATTTCTCTGTAAACGAACATACAGTAGCGGACAAAAGTTTAAGACGATGATTTGATTTGAAATGTTATACGAACTTGGTTCCTTTTTCTGTAACTTCACTACTGAGCAAAATATAAAAATGAAATTTTTTTTATAAGTATATAAATAAATATCTAATTAGTTGACACCGAAAGTAGAACACTATTTATAGTTTTTATGAACAGTAAATCAATTATTTATTTTTTCCATTTAGTCTTAAACTTTTGTCCCCTACTGTATGCTATCTCCACCAGTTCGTAAAACTGATTTCAATTAGTGTTCCACCGATGAAAACAAGAAACATTGTGCAAAGATCATGATTAACGTAGTCGTAGCTCAGAATTGTATACATGTTTATAACATAACAGTACCCGGCACGCAAATACGCAGTCCTGAGCTGCAGCTGCATCAATCATGATCGGTGCACGATATTTCTTTGTTTTCGTCGACAACTCGTTCCTCGAAATCAACCAGCTTTCACGGTAACTGATCACGCGCAGACTCCCACGACGATTAGTTAACGACGTTACCACAATATCGCATAAAAACTGTACGAAATAAACGTGCAACAAAAACATAAGGTCGTTTCATTTATCTACCGTTTCATTCTCTATTCTCATCAATTTTATACAACTTATGTATTCCAAGCATAAGTTACAACTTATTGATCTATAGGGCGGGCCTGTGGGTACTATATGTTGAACGCTAAAACAGTTGCTATTTGTTAACATTTCGAAGGACACATTAGACCATTCGACAGGTGCTTGGACTTTTACGCTGTATAGAAAAACCGGTCTATTGTAATCCAAAACGGGCAGCACAGGCACAGAACATTTTTAAGCGTTAATTTATTACAGTGCACCATAAAACATCGCCAAAACTCAACTCGATAACTGGTGCCATAAATTTAAGGCATCTGCCAACCATACGGAAGGGTCCTGGAGTGTTTCGACCCAAAGTTAAGATATTTAGAAATTGCCGGACACAACCTTCGTGACATCACCCCGGACACCACCCTACCTGAGAGTGACCAGGACGTTGGGCGTGGATTTTGCCAAAAATAGGAAATACTAAGACCGCCTCCTTATCCACCAAGACAACATTACTTATCCAATCAGGGAAGTCACCCCCATCGACAACCCTGACAACGAACTCATAAAAGCCAGCGTTTTTTGTAAAGGAACAGAATTTTCAAATCGTACGTACTTGCGATAAGACTTCTCCGGGCGAACTCCTGTATTTTAAAAGTATCGAGCGTACTCTCGTACTTATATATATTTTAGTATAAGTTAATTATTACTTTCGATTAATTTGCTTATTAACTAATAAATATCACTCAACTGGATTTTACACAGTGCACTTTCGAAGTATTTATTTCAATATTTCCTGGTGCACAAACAACAGGTTATTTTATACCATTATTATTCACCTTGAACAACTTACCGGCAGCACAACGGATTGACATTGTAGAAGTATATTTTAGAGAAGGGTCCCTATTTATTAAAATTTTACGTGCTATGAGGCGGAAATGTGGACACAATCTTAACATTACGTGGACAATTGTATCGAAAATTATTAATAAGTTTCGTGATAGCGTTAATGTTCGTGACAGTGCAAAGAGTGCAAGACAGCGTCCAAAGAGCAGCAACGAGAACATTCAGGTTGTTCGGGCCGATGTTGAGAAGAAGAAGATTGTTCCCGAATCACTTAATTTCGAAAAGTGGCGATTACGAATGGCCTCCGCGGTCGCCCGATTTGACGGATCCAGACTTTTTCCTCTAGGGATATTTAACCTCTTAGGCACGGCTGAATTTTGCGCGGGGTTGTTTCCCTGTACGGCAAAGTTCAACGCGAATTACGCGTAAATTGTTGATTAAAATTATAATTTTTTAAATTATAATTTTTCTTAAAGATATGATACACGCATCTTAACTTTAACAATTTATTCTAATAATTAACAATACAATTCAGATGACATCCGCGAAAGCTACTATAATAGCGTACCGTACAGAAAGATGACATCTGCGAAAGCCACTATAGTGGCGTGTCGTACTGAGGGGTGCCATCCGCGAAAGCCATTATAGTGGTGCGTAGTGCCTAAGAGGTTAAAGTCCAAATTGTATGTTAATGCACCATGGTCCCTCCAGAAACTGAAAAATGCAATTCGCAATGAAGTAACGGAAATAATGCCCGAAACGTTACAAAGGTAATGGAAAATGCCCAAAAACGAGCATTTCTTTGCGCTGTTCACAAAGGAGACCATTTTTCCGATATTCTATTCAGAAAATGAATTTTTTGTAATGATATGAACCAACGTAAATAAATATCGCGAACTGAAGTCTACTTAATTTCGTTTTCATTATTTTATAAGCATTTATCATATAGTACCTACAGTTGGCGCACCTTGTATTTGAAAATTTATAATTTATAACAGAAAAATAGTAATTTAACGCTAAAACTGTCAAATGGTCAGATGACCGCTTTACAAATTTTTAATGCGTATATTAAAGTTTCATCATTTGTTTATTTATTTCTCAACTTCATTTTTTATTTCAAAGTAAGCGCGTGCTATACGCCGCGCCGTTAGGTTTAGTATTAACGTTTTGCCATATCTTCACAAGTCTGACACATGACTCACTCACATTTTAACTGTGAATAATCTTACCTACATCCTTAGTACGCTTCAATTTCGAGTCCAAGGCTAATTATAATTTGCTTAATCAAAGATCGATGGATAGAGAATGAAAATAAAAGATCAAGGTCGGAGTCTTGTTTATAAAGAAATTGATTTCTCTCGTAGAGAATTTTCAAAAACAATTGGTAAAAGCTTGAACGTGACAAATAATTTTGTTGATCCTGGGAAAATTCTTTATTTAAATCTCCTGGCAAGTCAAATTCCTTGAATTCGAGGAAAACGAAGCGATTTTACGTTTTAAATTGTATAGAAGCAACTTATGCATTTAATCGTATTAAATTCTGAGCTCCTTGCTCATGCATTAACAACGGAAGCTCGAGTTGCTATTAATGTTCGCAATGGACAAAGTGTATTACAGAAAATTCCAACAATCAATCTAATAAAGTGAAAAGAGATATTTACTGTCTATTAAAAATATTTTTGATACTATGAAATTCAACAGAAGAATAATGTCGTTGATTACTGCGGTAATCGAACAATAATTCCAGACGAAAGAAATATAATTTGGATGCACAAAATGGATGGCTTTTCTTATTATTATCATATTCATCATCAATGATAGGAGTAAATTTGTTACATGTAATTTTACTTCACCAAAGTTAATCAGCGTTATATCTGAAGTAGCGTATTGATCGAACCTTGGTCCTTCACTACTTAAATTGTTTTTTAATGTATAGGGAGTACAAATTGTTGAGGGATATGAGAGATGGAAGCAGGTTGATAAACGTAATCTTAACAGTGAAAAAGAACTTTAATATAAAATGCGTAAACCCAGGCACAGCGTACTGTCCTGTCCTAACCGATCTTAACATCGAACTGCTGAAAAGCAGACGGTCGCAAATACTTATACCTACGAAACGTACATGCGGTGTACCTTTTCACGTACACGTACATCTATTTTTAGCTTTCTCGAAAAGCGTTACCGGCAATAAAACATCTCGAGAGCCGAACCATTTTATTGCTCCTCGAGAGTTTGTCGAGGGGGAGTTTTCTTAATTACAATATTACTTCAATACAAATTAATTCGGTCCGTTTTTAAAAGGTATCTCTGGCTGTTATAAATGTTTAATAGCAACAGCGAATTTCGATTGTTTCAGAGACATTAGGTATCTGACAATAATATTCAGTTTATATCGCCATGAGTTTCATACGGAAATCTTGTTTTTTACTGTGTTGAATATGTCAAATTTTGTGTTAACTAAGCTGCATTTGCGGGAGGTTTTAGTTTCCTACTTTAATTGGAATAAAAATACAGCAAAAGCGCATAGAATCCGTGTGGAACTTTATGGTGACAATGCTCCAACTGACAAATCATTTAGAAAACTAAGAAGAAAAAAATACTTCGCTATGTCTGGTCAATCGTTACCATCGACCTCAATATCATTACCGAAACCGAAAATTCATGGTTCAAAGGTCACGCTAAGTACCTAGTGGGGCCAAAATGGAGTTATATACTATGCACTGCTACAATCTGGCGATTCCATTACGGGTAATAGGCATAGGCTACAAATACTTCGTTTGAGTCGTGCATTACGAGAAAAACGGCCAGAGTACGAGCAAAGACATAACACAGTTATTCTTCTGCATGACAACGCCCAACCTCATGTCGCAAAATTCGTGAAAACATATTTGGAAACGATCAAGTGGAATATTATACCGTACCCGCCGTATTCTCTGGACATTACTCCTTCTGACTACTGGTCGTTCCGACGGATGCAGTACGATTTGGCATGTGACAGGTTCACTTCTTTCGCAGAAATCGAAAATTGGCTCCAAACTTTGATCGCCTCAAAAGACGAGCCATTTTTTCGAGATGGAATTCGAAAATTGCCAGAGAGGTGGGAAAAAGTGGTAACCAGCGATGGACAATAGTTTGAGTAATCTGTTCCTACACATTGTTCTGTAATAAATGCATTTTTGACCACAAAAAAACGGACCGAACTAATTTGTACTCCCAATATATAAATCTATTTACTCAATTTCACCAGTTTTCAAGTTTTGTCTATTTTCATTATATGAAGCTGATTTAAAAGTGGAAGTCGAACATTTAATCAGTAGCTGGCGGACTAGAACAACAGAGTATATTATATTAGCTTCTCGTAGTATCGATTACCTTTTAATATTTTCAACAGGTGGTCTATAGGTAATGACTATTCAAACAAATCGTATGTTAGGTATTTATTTCTTCGTCAGTCTTTCATGTAATGTTCATATTCGTTATACAGGGTGTCCCAAAAGTGTTGAAGGAGCCGGAAATGGAAGGTAGATGGGGTCATTCTGAACAACTTTTTCATTTGCAAAAATGTCATATGGGGCTTCGTTTTTAAATTATTAAGGAAAAACACCGACCAATCAGAGCGCGAGAATCTCCCGCACTCGGAGGCAGAAGTGCAGGCCCGAGTTATAATTGGCCGTGGTCGCGATCGAATCGCGCGGCGCGCGATTCTCGCGTTCTGATTGGTCGGTGTTTTTCGTTAATAATTTAAAAACGAAGTCCCATACGACATTTTTGCAAATGAAAAGGTTGTTCAGAATGATCCCACCTACCTCCCATTTCCGGCTCCTTCAACTCTTTTGGGACACCCTGTATAACAGAAAGAGTCTATAGACCACTTGGATGAATTGTAAAAGTAATAAGTAGCTTAAAAATGATGAGAGTCTATAACCTTTTTCGTAATGTTGGAACACTACATGTTCTTTATTGCTCTTTAGTCAGCCCGCATTTGGAATTTGTTTCGATAATATGAACTCGATATTACAAAGAATATAATATCAGGTTGGCGCATATGAAATGTCGGATTTTCAAGCGAATGTTCGTATAAAACTATATATCTTATTTTAAAAGCTGCTTATTTAATCAAAATATGCTTCATTTGCTCCAGTACACTTTTTAGGATGAACCTAAAAGTAAGTTAAGATAATGGAAATGAACATTTTTTTTATTGCTATAACGACTTCCATTTTTCTATAAAATGTTCAACTTTTCGTTCCGAGGTCTGCCATTCTTCCAATTTTTGATATTTTTTCGGTATCTTAGGTTCATCCATTTACTACAACTACATACTAATAAAATTTCTTCGTTTTGCCTGTTTTGGATAATAAGAACCGACACTAGAGTGTACACAGTTTTAGAAGTCGGTTCATGATGCTTCTAGCACAACAGGCTGCACCTCCGCCATTTTGTATTTTATTTCAACAAAGAAATTCCAAAGTGAAGTCGAAGTATTTCTTAAATAGTCCGCAAAACCATCAAAATATTTATTCACTCCTTATCATTCAGAAAAATTATTGAAAATCAGCATAATTTCGGCTTTCTATATGGCGGTCCTCCCTTAATATAGTTGTTGTATATTCCCGCGAATTTCTGCATTCTGTAGTTTATCGTTGCCTGTCACATGTGCATAACATGTCCGATTACCAATCAATATCAGCAATACTAAATTTAATGACATTCGAAAGAAGGCAAATTATATTTGATGTAATATTTGTTAACAAAGCACCCAACAATTTAGTCTATTGTTGCAAAGTCTTTGTTTTCGTTTAAAAAAGTAACGTATGTATATACTAAATGTTTATAACGTTTGTACATAACATAAAATCGACAATATTCGATTTCTCCCACACTATCTGTTCTAATGCAATATGTTAAACAGCTTGCATGTGCAGTGTATTTGAAGTAAACAAGTGCACAAAACACGTTAATTTATGTGTTAAGCATCAGCTTACCTACATGATGGTTTATCAGTATAGTTGCGAATTAACCGACGATGTGGTTGATTGGGTAATTTGCTGAAGCCGCAAATTCAATTGAATAACCATATTGATGTACTGACAAACCTGTGTATTCGACCGTATCACACTTTCCATTGCGTTCATAGTGGATTCTAAAATTACCACATTAAGCACACTATTTTAACAGAAAATATTTTATATATTTATCAAATTTGTTAATCTTTTCGATGATAAAAATTATTTCATTTTATATCGTTTTATTTTTGACAACATAATACTGTTACCATGATATTAAATATTTGTTGCGTGATTTCACTTTAAAAAAGAAACATTTTTTAATTTCTCACGAATTAAAATAATGGGAAAATAACAATAAAATAGTTACATACCTTCTATTTAATAAATTTGTTTCAAGAAAAATTACTTAACGTTGCAAACTTTACAATATTTTGGAAAGGACGCAACGAAATATTACTATTGTAAAGGATTACAGAGGTTTTCAATCATTTCATTGAAAAAGTAACGTATTCGTAATGCGATTATTTCCAACTATTTGAGGAATTATGAGATCCGCAAGTTATTTATGTTTCATCAAATGCAAGTATTTCATAAGGTTACATATTATTTTATGTAATATACAGGATGTCTCGTAATAAGTGTAAGACCCGCACAGGGGTTGTGGGAGGGGTGATTCTAAGTAACTTTTTCCTTTGCAAAAATGGAGCGTAGGCTCTCGTTTTCGAGTTATTAAGTAAAAACACTGACCAATCAGAGCGCGCGAATAGGCCCTGCTTAGCCGCGATAGCGAAGCCCCGAACATACGGCCGATCGCGGACGCGAACAAAAACAAGTTAGTATCGTGCTATGTTACGTCAAAGTTAAATCACACATAATAATGTTCCGTTAAGTTGGGGAATTGAGAATTTGGGAAATTGGAAATTTGGGGAATTGGGATTTTGAGCAATTGTGTATTTGGGCAATTGCGTATTTGGGTATTTGGGCAATTGGGAATTTGGGGAATTGGGAATTTTGGCAACTGGTAATTCGGGGAATTGGGAATTTGGGGAATTGAAAATTTGGGAAAGTGGGAATTTGAGGAATTGAAAATTTGGGGGACTGGGAATTTTGGAATTTGAAGATTTCGGGAATTGGGAATTTGGAGATTTGGGGAATTGGGAATTTGGGAATAACAATGTTCAGTTATTAATTTTTACTAAATAAGGGATAAGACAATTTTACGTTCGGGGCTTCGCTCTCGCGGCTGAGCGGGCGCTATTGGCGCGCTCTGATTGGTCGGTGTTTTTCCTTAATAATTTAAAAATGACGCCTCATCCGACATTTTTGCAAAGGAATAAGTTGTTCAGAATAACCCCACCTACCTCCCATTTCCGGGTGTTACAACCTTTTGGGACATCCTGTATAAGCCTTTAACTGCAACATTTTATCAAATGTTCTTCTTTACTCGCTTCAATTAAATTTAAATGCACATGATTTATATAATTATCCACTTAATTCAACTTCCAAGTTTTCACTAAGCTCATATAGACATAATACAAAATGCTGCACCAAAAATGATTTAAAATATTTGATGTTCCACTTTTTTCGTGTTTTCGTAGATCCACTAACGCGATAGAAAGAAATTTCTTCGTCCAGTTAAAATAATTCGGGCACTAGGGGATCAAGCTTGGACGAAAGTTCTAAACGATGTAAAAGAAAACTCTTTTATTCTGTCGCGAGAAATCGACGTCTCGACAATTGTTTTCGATTGTTCGTGTTCACACGCTCGTTGGTGACAAATGTTCGTTGAAGAGCTTTCGGTAGCGGCGCACACAAAGAGGACGACGAACACGGTCCTGTGCACCTGCCACAGCAAAGTTGATTTCCATGGAGGAAATTTCCCGTCACCTTGGTCCTTGGTTCACAGCTTGTCCAAAGTGTCAAAGATATGTCGACTAGGGACCGTAGGAAATCGTCGTTGCCGATGAATCGATGCAAAATTTTTGCGGAATATTTCGCGTGTGATCTTCCATCGGCTCATACATTTATGTATGTAGGCACGTGTAGTTGTACCGGCTTCTCCGTGATTTACATTTCTTTTTTTCAGGTTCGTGTTCGACAACTGTCGTGTACTAGATTGCATGCGAGAAATGCGACCCCATTAAGCATAATAAGACATTTTTCATTGTTTCGCTACCATTTGTGTACAGGGTATACCTACAAATTGTAGGTGTAGCACGAGGCAGATTGAAAGTTTCGATGTTTACAATTTTTGTTCGAATTAATAAGAAATATACTACAATATATTTAAAACTTTAATGCATGTATGTTGTTAATGAAGACGTAAAAAAGTGTAAGAGAGACTTGGTGGCACCAAAGTTTACTTCTTACAATTAGTAGACTTCAGTTCTTACTTCATCGTGAGCCTGTCGTTAATCGTGCCTATAATTCCGCCCTGAGCGTGCGCAATTCTCGTGCTCTGATTCGTCAGTGTTTTTCCTTAATAATTTAAACATGAAACCTCGTCCAATATTTTTGCAAAGTAAAAAGTTGTTCAGAATAGCCCCACCTACCACCCCTTTCCGGTTCGGACCGTAATTGTGGGACACCCTGTATATGTATATATAATATACATATGTATATTGTGAATGAAAATGGAAGGACGTATACACGAAAAAACGCAAAAAATATTTGATGATATGAAAATCAACTTAAGTGCTTTATTGTGGCATTTATATTGTTCTGTAGCATGTCGTTACATGCGTAAAATATTTTCTGTAACTTTTAATAATTTTATTTCCATGAAGTGAAGTCTTTAAATATTTTTGTTTACAAGCTTTCTATAAACAACTTCGACATATTTATACATAAATAAATATGACACTGTTTACTTTTCTGCATATCGACCAAAATTATAATCTTCTTTGAATTCTATTAAGTTCATAGTTTTTTATATTCCTTTGGAAATGTAATAATATCAGTAATTTTGAAATTCAAAGACCGTCATGTGTAAAATTGTGTTCCATGCGAATTATTTGCAACCATCGCAAACAGTGATTTTTATATTTTACATGTGATGTTAATATTTGTACAATCTTTAGTGGGTAAACAAAATAAACAACAGATTACTAGGGTGAAATTTTATATATGGTGTACGTATTACTTGTTGTTTGAGGCAAATCTTTAAGTTGCAATAGTAAAAATAATAATGTTTTCAGAATTTGACAAATTTGAAGATTTCGTAAATTTATAAATATCATAATTTGAAAATGTCTACCTGTTTAAATATCCAAATTTCTGAATGTTAAATTGAGACTTTGCGAGTTTCCGGATTTAAATGTGATCATTTAAAAATTTCTAAATTTCAAACTTTGAAATGTAAAAATTCGGATATTTGTAAATTTTTTAATTTTTAAATTCGTTAATTCTTCAGCTAGGAAGACTAAACTTATCTATACTTCTAAATTAAAGAATTTGCGATTTTGAGAAATAGTAAATAATCAAGTTCACTGAAATGTGTGTTATAACCCAAATTGCATTATGTTTCAGAATTTATACAATAATGTACTAATTATTTTTATTATTATGCCATTATCGCCGTATAAATTGTTAATAAACCGTGTCATGAACACGGGAAAGGGCAATAATTATAACGAAGACGTAGTAAAATGTAATGTAAACCGTAATTTACATTGAATCAGTAATTTGAAACCGATGCAATTATATCGTATCAGAAACAGTATAGTATCGTTTAACTTCCTTTTTGATGCATTTTATATTTCGATGAAATTTCATCGTACATTCAAATTATTACCCGAAATAATTGATTAACAATTTCATCTCAGTTTTCAACAATGTTTCGATCATCAATCTATTTACACTTAAATTATTTTATTTTAGACTAACAAATTATCAAGTTGCCTAAAATTGGTTATATAATTATATAGTATATTTACTAAATAGTAATTATATCTAATAGAACAATAAAATAGTGAAATGGTTGCATAATATACAGAAAATTATGTATGATCCTAATCTTTATATTAATTTATATTGTTTCATCGTTACAATTTATTGGTACCTTTTCCAGAACCAAGATACAGTAAAATTACTTTAATAACAGTTCGTCCCACTGTTACAAAGGGTGAATATTTAATTTTAAATGGAGCAGTAAAAGTATGCCAAAACTAAATCCATCTACAAATTGCAGGGTGATATATCTGATATGTTATTCGCGTTTATACACTGAGTCATCTCTATAAGTATATGCACCGCAAGATTCAACGGCTGTCGAAAGCAGTCTCCCTTTCGTTCATAAATATTTTTCTTCCCCCTCTTCGCTTCTGCTTGATCCCTTCTTTTTCCCTGTTTTCCTTTCTCTTCATTTCCTTTTATTTCAGCCAGATCGAAGTGTCCTGGTTAACGCCGTTGCCGTCGCAATAAGCCATCTTTGGGAATGGGAGTTTGTCTCACAGAAATATTTTTGCTTTTGTTGCTTCGAATAAACATCGAGATATCAAATTTAAACTACACTCTACGACAAAAGTATAAGGCACTATACAATTGTAAAAACCTATATTGCACTGTATGTATATCTTTTTCTGTCTGCGCACAAAGGTTTAATGGTCGCTTTAACATCTTCCGTCAGGAATTTTTTTGTGTATGATTAAAAAATTGAAGTCGTCAGGTAGGCATTCTTAGAGTAAGAAAACAAGAGCATTCGGCTGATCCCGTGCTTCGTTTAGTACTTCTAACAGTGAGTGAGAAATCCGTGCCCGGTTCCATTGAGCAATGCGTAATAATAAAGTTTCTATCTCGTGAATCTGTAAAACCAGCCGAAATGTACCGCACACTGCATGCCCAGTTGGGTAGACACCCTTTCATGGCCACGAGTAAAGGCAACATCTTAGACCAAGTTAGGCTTCAGTATAGACTAAACGGCGAGACTGCCCCATCCGCGAGGTATGTTTCTGCACAACAACGCTAGGCTACACACAGCAACTGTAACGCGAAACAAGCTGACGGAAATGAAATGGACAACGCTTGATCACGCATCGGACAGCACAGATCTGTCCCCATGTGACCCCTCAAAGAAGTATTTATTTGGGGATGAGCGGTTTGAGGACAACGATCAGGTGGAAACACTCGCGAGGTGAAAATAGTGCGCGACTGGTTGGGTACGTGCCCAGCTTCATTCTATGAACACGGAATAAAGAAACCACCCAAACGTTGGGAAAGATGCATCACAAAAAGAGGAGACTACGTAGAAAAATAATTTGTACGCATATAAATAATATCTGTAAAATAAACACTGTTTTAAAAGAAGGCTCGTTTATATTTGATTCACTCACGTACTAACGTGAGGCTAAATTTCGTTTTGGATCACCTATTTTTTTAACATTTTTAAGTGTTGGAAACTATTCGGAGTCTCAGAGTCTGGTTCTCCATGTGCTATCCAGGTTCGTTATTTATTTGAGTACAGAAAAATACTCATCCACACTTTTACATTGCTTTCTTACTTTGTTCCGCTAAAATTTTCTAACCATTCTCAACTTTGTTAGTCCAAACAGAGTTTATTTTTTCCAAAAGCTTTTCTAGCCACAGTGAAATTACTATATCTGGAGCCATAAAATAATAATTCACTATTTTTGGTTCACAGTAAACACTGTAATTGTTGTCTTGAAAAAGAAAACATTGTTTAAATATTTTGCGTTCATATTTCGGTAATTATTTACGTATATTTCACTATCTATTTTTGTTACAATAAATGTTTACTTATTTGTCGTATTTGTAAATTGATATTTTTTCTTAAAATCAAGAAAATAACAATTCTAATATTCTATTTTGTTTTTTGTTTCACAATTTTGTTTTACAATGAATGATAGAACTGGATAAATACTATGAAATTGCAAGTCAATTTTGCAAAAATATAATCTTTTTGAGAACCTCAAGAATTCTCCTTGCGTAATTTTAATTATTTTTTAGATAATTATACAATACACATTAACTCTTTCATACTTTTAAAATCTTTATAGCAGAATAATTTTTTCCTTTTAAATTATTAATTATATTAATTTCACTTACATTTAATTTTTACCGTCGACAAATATCATAATTATTCTAGACCAATTAATGTTCACATTTTGGATAGAAAATTTTTGTGGACTGAACACTTTGAACGAATCAAGTAAACTAATTTAAAATTTTGTTACGGTTACAACTTACTTTCATTTCTTACAGAAATTTGTCAACCTACAAGATAACATGTACACCTATAAAGAATGTTATCATTCAACGTAGACAATAACATCAGGAACAAAGAGAGAAGAAAATTGCCAGTAAAATACAATTTCCTATGATATTCTTCCATGTCCTTTACTTTTGTCGCGAAATGTAACTTTGTGAAGAATTGGTTATCGAAACGTGTCTCAAAGAATAGAATTTGATTATCGAAATTCCGGTATTCTGATCAAATTTGTATTTATTTGTGAAAACATATAACCATGAACTCTTTGTATCTACTTCATTTAAAAAAATATACAATGTGTTGAAAATGCTTGTTTGTTAATTCAACTCTATGTTTATCAAACAAAAAAGTTTTATTACATTTTAATTTTATCGATTGAGTAAAATCACGTTATTTCTAGATATTTTATGGCAGGATAAAAACATCGATCAATGGTAATGAATTTTGTGAGTTAGATTAGGATTGGAAAAAGGATTGAAAATATAACTTGTTTAGATTATTCAATCCTTGTTGCATAACTTTTTCTTCGAAATAATCAGCACGTTGTTGAAGTTTAATAAATAAACGCAATGGAGAAATAGTAATAAACAAATATTCTCCGCACCTAAGATTTATTTTATTCTAAATTTCAACATTTTGGAATCTGAAAATTCGGGAATTTAAAATATTTAAAATAAAAATGTATGATCATATTACTATGTGTACAAACAATTCAGAATTTCACTGGTATCAAAGAATAGTGTTAATGAAATTTAAAAATATTTTTAATCTGTAAATTACAATTCCCGTATATGTAAATTACAATTCCCAAATTTGTTATTTTAAAAATATGAGAATTTTGAAAACTTGAACTTAATTTTATGGCGTGTTCCAATTGGAAGCTCAAAGAGAGAAGAGTAGAAACATTATTGAAATTGTTAAACATATTGAACAAACAAAATTATAATTATTAAGATAAACAAATTGGTTGAATATATATTTTTATTCATTTACCACCTCACCACTTAATATAAAAGAAAAATGTTGCACACTCCGCACTGTTGCAATATACTTTATAGAAACACCCTTTTTTATCTATATTGTAGATTATTTAAGAAATTGTTTAAGAAATGTGACTTAAGACATATGATAATATCATTTATCTGATAAAGGTTTGCATAGATTATAATTAACCAAGCATACAAAAATTCTGCAGTTAAAACGAAGTCAATGAGTTGCACTTATTTCTGAATAGTATAAAAACTGAAAAAGGACCGATTATTATATGCACACGAAATGTTGTTTCAAATTATAATCTGGAGAATATATTTCTCTCTCATAATTTCCTTTCACATATTTATCAAATATTGTATTTGAATTTTGTTTGAATTCGCTGACCCAAAGAACATAAGAACACGACTTCCTGAATTAGGACCAGCTTTTCAAAAAAAGGAGCTACCGTGCGCCATGTCGTCCAAAGTCTCCAACCGAGAACTCATCGATTCGAGTGAAAGAAGGGTGGTTCGGGGTTGTAGCTAAAAAAAGAAACAGCGTCGTTGCCTGTCCGAAAAAGGCAAACCGTCTAACTCGCGATAGGACACGAGCCGTGTCTCGGAAGGGGGTTCATGATTCATGGGGGTTGGGTGGAGCGTTAAGGGTGGTGCCTCGGGGGAAAGAGTCGAATGCAAAGCACGAGACAGGATGAAAAGAGTACCGATTGCCGTTCAAAAGTATTCGTTGTCGCATTCTTCCGATAGGAAGTGGCGCAACTTCAACGCGCGCACTCGGTCCGTTGGTTTTCACCCCAATGAGCCTCGAGTGGCGACGAAGAAAGTGTCGAGGGTGGCTGTCACTTGTAATCGGCCGTGAGCTCAATACCCTCCCCGCCAATGTTCAACGCCCCATGGAATATATTCGTAAACGTTATTTCCCCCCTCGAGTGGCGGTACGAACTTTATTCGTCCCGAGTGCCCCTCTGTGTATTCGTTTTTCTTCTAAATCTCTTATTCGACCGATTACTCTTAGTCGTGTTTGTTTGATTTCATTCTGCGTTTCGATTCACGCGTTTTCCGACACGATGCTGGGGTTTTCAGTGATTTTAAGGTAAAGGTGCCAGTAGTTGACTAGTTAAGGGGTAACGCCACTCTAGAATTTTGAAAAAATCGATTTTTTGTTTGCTTAAATGATGCTATATTATGTGTAGAATATGTGAAAAAAGTTTTGAGTGCAGGAATAGTTGGGAACACGAATTTTTTTTAAGTGGACTGCAATCATTCGCAGTGTGCTGCTCATGCAGGCAAAACTTTAAACGCGTTTTTCTCGGAATCACTTTTTTCGAACTGGCCGAACCAATAACTCGAACAGTTTCCAACTAATCGACTTGAAATTTTGTGGAGAGGTGTAAAATAACATAACTCAGTGAATATCGTACGGATTTTTTGATTAATCAACCACTTCATTTTTTATTAACAATTTAATGCTTAATTTTCTGACTTTTTCCGAAACTTTCCTTCATATCGACACCAAATTAACAATTCTTAATATTTTTTTAATTTCCGTACGATGTTCCATAGACAAAGATATATAATACCAGAAACTTTTGAATTTTTTATTTTAGGACCATTCGTTAATGAGAAAAAGGTCCTCGAAAATGTTATTGCTTGTTAGCACTTGCAGCCGCCATTTTTCATTCGATTTGTTTGAAAAAATTCTCAAACCATCTTCAAAACATATGTAATAAAGCTCTTTTGTCCCTAACTTCATACCTTGTATGGTTTTTACTTAAAAAATTCCCGAAAATCACCTTTTTTTCTGTCCTTTAGAGTGGCGTTACCCCTTAAGAGAAATCTTCCATGGAAATAATGGTAACCGCGTACTCTGTCAATAAATGGCAAAAGTCGATACTTGGAGACGTTCTTCAAACCTCCTAAATTATGCACCAAGACTACTTTTAAAAAAAAGTTAAATTATACAAATCTGAGAAATGTATTTAAAAATTCGGCAAATGCTTCAGTAGTGGACCATTCTTGAAAACGAAGACTAGTAATATCCAGAATTTGAGCACTAACAAATTATTGCTTTTTGACGTTACAATAATAAAAACGATGTATTTATTATTTATAAAACACCGTGAACATTTAAACAGTAAATAATTCCATATAGGTATTATTCACAGAAACGTTAAGTAAATAGAAATATAATAGCATATTACTTTCTTTATTGAATTCAGACGTTCGTTGTTAATAAATATACTTCACTCCACGTGCAATTGTTAAAAAATTTCATCGACAGATGCCGCGGCATCTGAAGCTTACTTTCATCGAAAGTCGACAACTAATAAAAATCTTATTTTTTATGTTTTGTAAAGAATGGTCAACTACTGGTACTTTTACCTTAACTGCTGCAATATTACTTGTGCATCGGTTCTTGATGCATGGTGGTGACCATTGGAGTTTGATGGTATTCAGGGTTTTTAATTGTTCATGACATTGCATGAGTAGCGAAAATGATTACATGTATTAGAATGTCCCATAAGTTTTCTCCTTTTTCGATATGACATAAAAATGCATTTCGCGGGAATATTTTGCAAGTAATCTGCAGTAATTTGCGAAAAAGAAAATAATGATCTTTCCTGAAGAATGGAGGAGGGTGATAGAGCAGAATAGTTCATATCTAATGCAACGAATAAACCTTGTACAATCAATATGGCGTATTCATATATTTCTAAAACGGAAAAAACTTTTGGGGCACCCTAATCTAACTTGCTGTAGTTATAATTACTGATGTTTCAGGCCGACTTATTTTCTAGCTTAAAACTTGCACTTGATGCTAGAATTTTAAATTATGTAATTAGGTTTGTTTACTTTTTCATTTTATTAACTATTAATTATAAGGTAACATTTAATTTATAGTTGTATTTCTAATTAAATGTTATAGAATTCATTATTTCTAATTAAAAGTTAAAGAAAGACTCTGTTTAGTGTATTCCAATATCGATTGTTAAACAATTCTTTATAGCCATACATTTTTGATTTAATTGAGCACTAGTTAATACTGAACGTATAATTTACAATTAAACTTCTATTAAATAAAAATTAAACTATACTTATTAATCGAATGATATTTCTATTAAAAATTATAGTTTAATTTTCGAATTACACTTGTCAAATTGGTAATCATAATCGACGAATTCTTCGACTGACAATTACATTTGAATCGCTAATTACTACTTTCTTTTGTGATAAAAGTAATTGAAATTTTGTAATTGAATTGCTAATTTTGAAAATTGTAATTAAAATTTAATTTCTAATTATGGTTAATGTCAATTATTTATTGTATTCTGTTGAAGGTGTATTAAAAAAATACTTTGAAATTTATGTTGTATTATTGATATAAATAAAATGCACATTTCACTATCAATACAATTATAGAAATCGTATTTGTATGCTCCCTTTATTCAACTTTAAAACTAACAATATTATATGAGTAATTTTTCTATAAATAAACTTTGAAGATAGAATAGAATTTATTTGTCATTACCGTATTACGGCAGCTCATACATGTTTTTCTCTATCAGAATTGAGAGAATCATGCAACAAGAGATTAGGTTAATCATTAATTGAAGGAACTCTCAATTAAAATTTAAATTTCATCTTTGAATTTACAAGATTTAATGAACAGGTTAATTTTAATTTCCAATTAAAAATTCACTCGATTACTAATTACATTATGATTTAATTCGTGATTTAATTAACGGGATAACTGCACTGCTGTTTCAATCAACCAATTGATAATACGTTAATCGAAATGCAGCTTTAATATTTAACTGTTAAGAGAGTAATCAAAATGTTGCGTCTTTTAAAATGAATAAAATATGAACACATTCCATTCAAAGTTTTTTTATACATTTTTAAGTACTTTTCTGCTCTTACCAAAAATACATACATGATGAAATTATTTTGGAGCGCGTATTTTATATAAATATACACGAATGTCCGCAAAAAATGAAAATCACGAGTTCAGTTATTTTGTATGTCAAACGCCTGCATAAATAAACAGATTTACAGTTTAAAACAATTTCTAACCATACGAAAACTCGCATAATGCTGCAACGAAGTGTTTACAGACGTACTCCATTAATTATGCTCGAACAATCAGCGATTGTGTATTAAAGAACAAGGTTATTCCTTCACAAAGGGTCACATTATTTCTCCACGTTACACAATTTCTCAGTTCCAATTGTTTCGCCATTGTCGCAAACACTTGAAACGAAATTCAGGGACGTGTACCTGTATATTGGCCTCAGCGGTGCAACTGTAAATCCCAAATGTTGTTGAGAATTGAGAATACGGTGAGCATACGACAACCATTATGCCACCGGAAGTTTCCTTTTGTACGGACGAAAAGAATAATGGCGACTGCTCGGAAAAGTCAGCCATACAAGAGCACTCGTTAGCAGTCCTTCTTTGCATTCGTTGCTTTTCCGATCGTGGGAAAAGTGAACTCGTTTGCGTTCTGGCTCTGACTTGTCCCATTGGAGAGCAACATCGCGAAACAAAATGGCGTCTGATGAATTAGGAAATGAGTTTCGGAAGATACCCAGTTAAAAACAAATGTCACATTTATGGTGCGGGTTATAGCTAACTTCTTAATATCGTGAATAGCCAAATTTATAGTTTTGTATTAATAGACTAGGGTGAATTAGTTACGTCTTTGTTTTAAAATTATGATGCGTGCTATTGTACTTGTCTAAAAGTCTATATTTGTGTTCTAATTTTGACGACATGTGGGCATAGAAATTAGAATAATTTTTATAAATGTGAACTGCCGTGGTTCTATGATACGATAGTACTTGAAATTCGTGCTAGTTTAACTTTAAAAATTCAAATTGCAAATTTTACATGTTGATTCGAGTTTGAAAAATGAAATTCAAATTTAAAACTTCAAACTTTTTATCTGTTATTATTTACACAATTCATTACATTTGTATATGATAACATTGTTATTTATAAAATACAATAAAATCATTACATATTTTAAAATGGTTCTTAATGTACTTTTGGTTCTTACATAGATCACAATTATTAGCTATATAATTATTATTATTATATAATAACAATAATAATAATATAATAATAATAATTATTATTAATAATAATTAATAATAATAATAATAATAATAATAATAATTATAATAATAATAATTATTATTAATAATAATTAATTATAATTAATAATAATTAATAATAATTATTATTAATAATAATTAATAATAATAATAATTATTATTATTATTATATAATAACAATTATGGTAATTACGTAGTTATTATTATCACAATAATTAACTGTAATAATCCGATTGAGTGATACAATGTAAATGTTAAAGATAAACTTTTACAGACAATACACAATTAATAACTCAAAGCCACAGTAACATGTATTAATATGCCCATGATTTCAGAATGTCATTATTGTATTATTGCCATCGATACTACATACCAATGTTTTCCGAGAAAAAAGAGTTACAGAATTTCACGAGATAGATTGTATTCTATACACATATGTATATTTACATATGCATCACGAGCGACATATGAAATACACTTTTGCACTTGTAAATATGCAAAACATATACATACGCAATATGCAACAAATGCAAAATAAAGGTATATTTTTAGAATCCTTCAATCATAAAATAAATTTCTGTTCAGATCTCGTTGCTGTACTTTTTGCATATAAAAACGTGCATTTGCATAAAGATCCGGTATTTACTGATAGATCATACCTTGCCTGTGTATCAAAATAGAACTTGTTTCACTTAAAGAATCGTAATGAAATATTGCTATAATTATCAAGAGAATCATATTTAAAGGTTGAATGTTACTTTTGGTTTAAGGATTTTTCTAATTAGAAAAGTGTCTTTAATGTGTAAAAAGTAAAGGTAACCCTTCGTTAACCCTTTGCTGCATACATTTTTCAAAAATACATGTTTTTGAAATCACACAAGTAATAATGATGCATAAGTATTTTCTATTAAAAATTGATTTAAAGAAAAAGTGTACAATACAAAAATGTGTATCATTTTGAGAAGCTACACTAGAAATGCAATTACAAGAAATATTTGTTATAACTCCATTAATTATGAAATTGGCAATTCACTTGTGTGAATATGAATACACATATTCATGTTACATTATTTTATTTAGTATTCTTGTAGCAGGATGCAATAAAGGGTGAAAATAGTATATAACATAATTTACTGGTATATAAACCTTCATATTTTGCGAATAAAAAGACATTTGATTATTCGCCTCGTGTTACTTCTGGAGCCCCACATACAGGAAATTATCGGGTAACTGTTACAAGATAAATTCCGCAGTAGTGGCAATACAAGGGACTTCGCGTTTGTTTGTCCCTAGTATTATTTTATTTTATTATATTCTCCAAAATATGTCCGTATTTTGCACTAACTTTCCATTTAAACGCTTTTTATGTCAAAATCGTAAAATGTAAAGAAATTACACTTTTATTATATATTTCTTGTAATAATTACATTCGAGTTATTTCAGCAGGTAGAAAAACCAGTTGTCATACTACGAAAGAACTAGTGTTATAATAAGTTAGAGACTGAATGGTCAAATGCTGATTTATTACATATCTCTTGCAATTATTATGATCAAGTAGTGTCATTAGAAAGGAAGAGCATTTATCGTACTAGAAAGGAACCAGTACTATGATAAATTACGGAATAATTGCAATACATATTGTAGGGGAATTGGTGTTTCGGGGTGAAAAACACTGGATTCAATTAAAAAGAAATAAAAATATACTTTATTATAGTCTATCGTCGCTGGTTAACTATTCGCTCTTTCTCAATCACGCTATTCACTGTTATTCGCTAAAAACTCTCACGCTCGCTATTCACTGTTCTCTAAAGACTCGCTGGTACTCGCTATTACGCTGCTCGCTGAAGACTCTGATACACGCTGTTTGCATTCGTTTAGACATTCCGTCGCTCGCTTTTCCCAAACACACCTAATTACATTTAACCGAAATATTCTCATCCTACAATATTTTTAATACATAAATATGCAAACCATGCACTCAGCATGAACCGTAACAACGTATAACGCACACAATTCTAAATCAAAAGTATAGTAGCAAAATAAACAAACAATTGTTTATCATTGCTCGTGCACATAAATTTCTCATCTCGACAGAAATAAATACAGATTTAAAAAAGAAACATCTCAACAAATTTGATCTTTTAAAACAAAAAACTAGTGAACTGTCCAAATGACCAGCTTGATAATCTCAGTCTCGAGTCTTACAAATTTTCTAATTGGGACATTTACTTTACCGCGATTTAATATTTTCGGAAAGTAGTTATTCTCTCTGTACAAGTCCGAAATTTTTGCTCTTTTAGCAAATTGTCCGGGGTGATCCAGTGAAAATTACTGTAGTGTCGTGCTCTTCATTTTTCGATTTTTGAAGGCGGCACGGTAGATAATACCCTTTAGATGCGGGTAAAGTCGCGAGTATTGGTTTCGCGAGTTAAATGAAATTGCAGGTAATATAGAATTGGTTGAAGTTGGATTTTATTTGTCTAAGTTCTGATAAATACGGTCAATCGGTTAAAATAATTTATATGTATTCGGTTAGATCTTACTCGCAAGATTGTTAGATTGTTTCGGTTTGAAGGTTACTTGTGTTCTCCTTTAGAGACGCAAAAATGTCCTGTAGGTAAACTCGTGTAGATGTGTATGATGAGGGTGTAGTCTATGATTCGCGGAAATATAGTCGCAGGTGGAAACATAGAAAGTCACCTGATTTGTGTGAAACAATGGTGTGGAGTCTTGAGCAACCGCCTAAATGTGATGTCAGTAGCTTTTGGAAAAACCAGGAACTCGTGACGTAGAGGTTTTATAGTTTGGACCCTTGACCATTATCAGGTAAACTAGAAATTTGGCTGTTAGGGTCGTCGCGTTTACAAGGTGTCCGTATAATAAAATTTCCGCTGGTCAGAATTTACCTACAATATGCTAAAATGGTCATCGGATTTTTTTCTATTGTACATAGTAACAATTGGTTTGAAATGTCCTCAATATAAGGGACGCTACAATTACCATTCGCACGATTTGATTATATTATAAGCAGGAGCTCACGCGCAAACAGAATGGTCAACGACGGAATGTTTTAATAGCGGTTACAGACGGCCGAAATACGATTGTCGATGTTTACACGCTTCGTGTGCGTTCTCGTAAACGCGGATTCATCTTATGAGAGGAGAAATTCCCCGCGAAAGGCGGCCAGCCGAATGATGAATTATGCAGTTCATAGATGTCGGTACGGACACGTTGATGCTGCAACGTTTCCAGACCAGCTTCCAGATGCATTTTCGGGCTATAAATGCAGATTTTCAGCTTAGTTCTCAAAGCTTCGCTCGCGATGAATTGGAATCTGCGTTAAATGTGTATTATTCAAAGATTGAAGACTATCGTCGTCCGCGAACGCCGTGAAATTGTTGGACGGATTTAATTAAATGTTTCACTGTGACAGAATTCGCTGCAATAGAATTATGGACGGATACAAATACGGATGCAAGTCTATTGCGAACTTCTGTTAGATCAAATTCGTTCACCTTAATACAGGATAATAATATCTTTCAGCGATGTCAGCTTCGAAACGGGAGACGGAAATTATTTCTCAATTTATCGATCTGTTTCTTCTAATTTCAGAATTCAAATATTTAACTCTCAACTGGTATAATTATTTGATTCACTAAATATATAGGACTTCTAGAAACATGGTCGTCGTAACATATTAAAAGTAAGGAACCTTCAGAAATATAGTCGTTTTAACACAGTAAAAGTATGAAACTTGGAGAAGTAGTAAAAATTGAAAGGCAAATTGAAAGTAAAAAAAGGAAAAGTAGTAAGATATATTATATTGTTTGTTTTATGAAAACTATATTTTATTTTTATGAAAAGATGTTTTTTTAATTATGTTTTTAAAAAAATAAAATTGTAGCCGATACTTTTTACTATACCAGTTAACTAACTCGACCAGTATAGAATACACATTGTTAAGAATGTATTAGAGGGTACATCAGTTTATGACTTGACCATCGGTCCGGGCTGGTACCAGGGCCAAATTCGAGGACAGGGGTGTCATAAACCGCGTGCACTGAGTACAAGCGGCCAGCTACGCAGAAGGCACTTTTTGCCTTCCGTAGAAAATAGGAAAAATCGCCAACCCCACCTTGACCACGATTGCAAGAAATTCTGGAAGGAGAAACTACGGGAGTGAGTTTGTTCCTTTTGAGGTTGACAGATTGATTTTGGCTAGCACTGTGCTAGGAAGTGTTGCTCCGACCGTCGGACACACAGTATTGTAATTCAACGAAGGGACAGACCCTTAATATTTCAAGCGTCCAAAAATTTATACAGTCCACTTAATAAACAGTATTGTTTCCTCTCAACTTACATCTTCATTCCACGATCATTTGGGCGTGAACACACATAATAGTGAAGTTTAATATGAACTTTAAGATCCTCAAATGAAGTAAACGAATTGTAACATTGCGTATGATACAGACACAATTTGAAATTGAAAATAAAAGAGAATATTACAAAGAGTAAATTAAGTAAAGTGAACCGAGGAAACATATTGTTATATAGTGGTTTTATAATTTTAAGAATATCGTACATAACAAGATTGGACTACCGTAATACTTTCATATCGAGAGACTGAATTGTTATTTAAGTTGTAGTGAAAGAAGTAGATAGAAAATAATACATCATTGTTTCAATCCCAGTCGCTAGTTCTCTAATTACAATTCGTTTTTTAAAGACAGTTATTTCGTAACATAGTATTCGCTCCCTTCGTAGTTACACAACCCTGATTCCTAATTTGAAACTTCAGTTTCGGCAGAATCCTTCCCTGATACACAATTACAATTTTAAGTACCGTTTAGCCCTGTTCTGTCACAGTTTGTCATTTGTTGAAAGCTTACAAAATGATACAGTACTCTTTCGAATTCGATGCGATTCAGAGAAGATTATTTGTACAATAGTGTATACGTAAAGTTTTTGGAAACAATTTCAAATTTCAGGAATTTGTAGAATTTTAGAAATATTAAGGAATATTAAGGAGTTTTAAGGAATTTAAGAATTTAAGAATTTAAGAATTTAAGAATTTAAGAATTTAAGAATTTAAGAATTTAAGAATTTAAGAATTTAAGAATTTAAGAATTTAAGAATTTAAGAATTTAAGAATTTAAGAATTCAAGAATTCAAGAATTCAAGAATTCAAGAATTTAAGAATTTAAGAATTTAAGAATATGACAATTCTAAGATTGTAAAACGTGAATATTTATTAATTTGAAAATGTGAATGCTTAGAAATTGTTAGGTCATCAGTAGTTCTGCTATTTGGGAATTTTGAAAATTCGAAGGTTTAAGAATTTCAGAATCTGGAAATTAGAAATTTCAAAAACTTTCAAATTTCTATATTTAGAAACTTGGAAATTCGGGAATTTCGGTCATTTTATAATCTTGAAAATTTTAGCATTGTTGATAACTATGGTTATTGACAATATAACAAATTTGAGAATTAAAAATTTTTTATTCTTAAAGAAACTTGGAAAAATGAGAACATATAAAACATTTTTACACTAGTAAATAGTATAAATCTAATTAACGCAACAAAAGTATATGATAATTCTTTAACCCTTTGCCGTTCAATGACGAGCTACGCTCGACATCGCGAGCTCTTGGCTCGTAGAAAGAATTCAGATAAATAGATTGATTTGAAGATGTTTTCATTTCTTTGCCAGTTGTAATAAATTAAAAATATGTTTGTTATGCACCCTGCATAATTGCAATACATTTTATTGAAAACCCACTTCTTGATCTATTTTCTAAATTAATAAAGAAGCTGTAGGTAAAAGAAAGCACAGTCCGCAAAGGGTTAAAACCCCCCAAAATAAAGACTATAAATTATTTCGCCTTTGTGTGTTAAGGGTTAAACGAAATCAGCCGAATTTAACTAATCAAGTACATTTTAAGTAACTTTACCTTTCCAGTAGCTCCGAAGACGCGTAAATTTAAACGTTTGCGAGTTCTATTTGTGTTTGTGCGCTTCTAGTCAAGGTGTTTCTCTTCGTGAAAGAACCAACGACGCGTCTCTGAAGCTTTTCCGGTTACGTTCTGACTGTCTTCGTAGTTGATGCGACGACCCTCTTCACTTTCCTCGTCGGCCTCTTCGTTGTCGTCGATTCTCTCTACGTTCCCCGTCCCCGGAGTGCACTCACGCCTACTTAGTAGAACGAAGTTGTCTGTCACGCTAAATCCCAGGGCTCGGTGCTGCAGTCGAAATACTGATCCTCGACGTTCAGCGTCTTGATCGATCGTAAATAGTGTGTAGTTTCACGAAACGCGTCCTCGTCGCATGATTACACGGGCGGAAGAACCGCGCTCCAGTCGCGCGATTGCTATGACGCTGCATCAAATTTATTCATGTGGAAATCGAGGCTTTAATCCCACGAAAAACAAATTTATTGGAACTGGAATGAAATTACATTTTATTTTTATGTATCATTATTTATTTATTTCACGGGTGAAAATACTGTTTGATAAATACAAGTTATTACTGATTTAATATATGGAGAACGCAGTTTCTGAAGTTATCACTATTGTTAAAATAATTGCTGGAATTATGAAGGCGTTGCATAGCATTAAAGTCTGTTGATCTGTCGATAAATATTTACAATGTAATATTACGGTATATTAACACGTTGCCGCAAATGACGGCTATAGCCGTCCTGCACATTTTTATTAATAAGAAAAGAAATATTATTAGTACGAAGTGTACTAATATATTTATACATCGAAAAAGAAGATGTAACATTCCAGATAACATATCAATTGTTTTTTACGTGATTTTTCGTGCTTTAACAATTCGAAAAAAAATAAGCACGATCGTCAAATTAAAAGTGTGCGGCAACGTGTTAACACTAGAAATACCCTCCAATCCATACTTAAATCCATACTTACTTCAGAATTGAAAATGAAGTAGAAAAATATATAAATGAATATTGCAGCGTCACCTAACATATACAACCATACATTAGCTCAATAAAACATGACCGATATTTTGACAAAAGGAGGGCCACAAAATTTTATGACATAAAATGTCAAATCCGAAATCAGCCATTTTGACTGGTTGGTAGTTCTAGTGTTAAGTGAGTGTATACAATAAAAGGAGTATACAAGCCGTTTATTTTCATAGTGGCACAATTCCAGTTTTTATTATTGTGAGATATTTAAAAGTTTGCATTTCAATAATTTTAAAATTACTTGTAGGCAGTAATAGACAAATTTGTTGTGCTACTAAATAAAGAATGTTTCTTATTCGATAGTGTTTTTCACAATAATCGACAAAATTATTGAGTAGTTTTTAAATGAATATTACGTCAAACATCATACGCTCTTTCTGTAATGTTATTAAATTTAGCACTCATAATATTGACTGATACTTACGACATGGTATGAACATGGACGATAATACAATAAGGTGCCGAACACAATAAAAGAAAAGAAATTTACGTTGGACATTTTCTAACATACTATTATTTTGATGAACCTTAAAAAATAATAATGGATTCAAAATAAAAGAAGGCTTTATGAATAATAACTGAGCCTCTTGTTCTATGATTAGTTTTACTTTGAAATTTCGTTAGCATCTCTTTTATTACGTCTCTATTAAAATAAAGGGCGGTCGAAAATGGTGTTAAAACGAAATACTGTTTCTACATCCACGTTGAAGTATTTCCACGAGTTCTTTCTTTCATGTTTCTCCAAAGATATCTTAGATACGCGAGGAAAATACCGTTTTCGAACGTCGATTTCCATGGCAATCCGTCCGCGTAATCCAACAAACACTATTTTCCCTCGGAAACGTGTAGCACGCGTTCCGTTCCAACCATAAACAGAAGCTGTGCGAAGGCCGCGTTGTCGTCGATTCTTATGCGATCGGTTTTCCTCCAGCAAATCTGTCGTTTCGAAAGCTTTATCGAAAAATCCATCGAGAAACGGGAGAGCTTTCTTCGCGGTTGCAGTCCACGGGGAGAATATGCCAGAGGGCTGAGGACCGTCCTCCGAGAAATGTCTGGCAAAAATGTCGTTGATGAAGAGGATCGTTGGTCCTGGTGATTCTTTCTAGCACGGAATATCCTCGTTCGTGTTGTCCCCGGAAGGTAGAATCATCCTGTGTTCAAGAACTGGTACGCTGGGAGACATTTGTTCCACGTTTTTACTGTCATTACGCTCACCACGATCTTCAAATTCGTACATGTGCTGAGCTCGTGAAAGCGGTTGTTCGGCGAACTGGAAAGTTAGTCTTCAGCCGAAGGGTTTATTGAAAAAGCAATAATGATTATTTCTAGATACGTATCTTGACGTTACATTTATCCGGGATGCATTTTGCCAATTTTTTCGGAATGTACGTGCGCTGGTACTTTTTGTATACATCATCGTACAATTTACATCTATTTAAGGGAACAGTATTTGCCGCTTCAAAGAAGTCACTTTTGAACGAACAGTTTATCATTTTTATGGTTTTAATGTTTTTTTATTTTATTATTTTATTGTTCTATTGGCCTCTTATTCTTTTTAATGTTTTTGTATAGTATTTCATTGTTGTACTGTTACACAATGCTACTATTGTACTACTTTATTATTTTCATACTCTCCTATTTTAACAAAGACCTATTGTATTATTCCACTATTTTACTGATTTACAATTTTACCATTCGATTATTTTATATTTTATACTTTTTACTGTTCTAATCCACTGCCGTTTTACTATTCCACGTTACTAGTATATGTACTGCAATTTACAGAGTATTTTTAGTACCGGGGGTTCCAAATAAATTCCGTTAGGATTCGAATAAAATTCTGTTTTTGCTATTCGAGTGTTGTATAAAATTTTATTCGATTAAGAATAAACAGTAAGCCATAAATAACGAATAATCATCTACTGTTCCTCGATAATTCGAGTTATTCCTTAATCCAATTATTCAACCAGAAAAAGCTTTCTACAAAAGTAACCTCAAAGTCAAAAAGTTTAATGCCACATTATTTTCTTCTTTTTCCAGTAAGTATCACACGACATCCGTTTTTGCATGCGTTTCAGCCGGACCATGTAACAAAGATTCAATGTACGGAAATAAAAATGGTCTTCTTAGCATACATTCTACGAATCGCAGTTAAAGCAAAAACTTTTAGGATTGCACACGCGCATTCATAATTCTATGGCTCGGTATGGTTCTACCCCATCGATGTTCGCTTGTATCCACCGTTCCTCTTTGAATTTAAATTCTCCCTTGCGGCAAACGGATCCGTGAAGGGAAAAGGCGGGCGGGCAGGTTCGCAAAAGAAGGCGTCACCAATGTTTTGCCGTCGGTGGTATTGACAACCCTTGGTTTGGGGTTTCGGGGCGGCACCCTTGGCGTCTATGGTGGTGCGGTTGATACGTGGGGCGAACTGGTCACATCAAAAGAACCGAATCCTCCAGCTGGTTGACGCGCGCCTCCTATTGACGGAATGCACACCGGCAGCTGCATTTGCAATTTATCGAACGAAAAAACCGACCAGAAACTCCGGTGCATTGTATGGGAGTTAGAAAGGAGATCCTTATTTGTACGCTGGACGCGGTTCCGTGCCTTTGATCTTTGCGACGACGTATTTTCAAGTTATTGGGGACAACGAATAAACCGTTGGATTAAGTTGATTAGCGAATGAAATCCATGATACCAGCTTTTCAGAGAAATTGTTCTCCTTATATATCTAGGATAAAACTTTTTACTACGAAGACCACTCTTAATATGAGACCCGAGTTTATTTCGGTTGCACAGGTTTTTAATACCAGATTTACGGAACCCGTCCAAATGACGGATCTTAGATTTCTTATTTTAAATTACGAAAATTATTAAAAATCTTATGTCAAAATACATGTCAACCTTCATCGAGATAAGGAATCTTTCTATAAACTGGTTTATGTATTACCCACTGTTGAATTATTTTCATAGTTCATTTTCAATTTAGATGTAAGTGGCCATTGAACGTCCATAAATCTAGTGTTAAAATCGAAAGGATCCACAATACATTGTATGATTAAAATGTGGTGGTTCCTAACGAATTCTCATGCTGTTAACATGTAATCCTTTTCCTTTCTATTAATATACAGGGTGAATCACGGATCGTGATCAGTGGGAATTACTCTGTTATTAGCAGTCCGATCGAAAATATTTTTATCAATTTTTACATGGTTTTAAGAGATCTTTAAGGTGACTATGAAGAATTATTTGTCAACTCTTTCTTTTTGTTTTTGAAAAACACAACAGAATTTTTTCTTGGCCCAGATGAAAAAAAAACTATGTCCTGATATCCACCGGATTCGTCTTGAAATCCTCTAACAGATAGGCGTAAAAAAATTATATGCAATACTTTCGTTATAATTGACATTATAGTAAAATTGCGATTCATTATAAATCGCTCATTCGACGATATTATGATCAGTTTGAAACTTAAAATATGAAACTAGCTTTTTAGATTTGTTGAATAGTGACAAACATAAATGTATTTGCACTATTCAGAGTCATTTGAGTCATCTGGTACTGAAAGATGACTGGGTCTTGACTTGGTTTGGAACATAAAAATATTGTCTGTCCTAGAAAGATAAAGATACTAACTAACCTAAAAAGGATAACCCGATAAGAATATATTATATAGATTAAGCTAAAGCGATATTCGGCATCTCCTTCCTCAAAATTGAAGGGTAACCGACAATAATTAGTTCAAAATACATACATAATTATTCTAATACAAAACATAAGGATTAATAATTCGTACAGGTAGTAATTATCCTAGGGCAGTATTCAACACTGTACATATAAGTGAAGTTCAAATTTTCATAAAATCAAGAACCCATGTAATTAAAAACTTTAAAAGTACTCGGATTCACTGCCTGTAACTATAAATAACAAATATAATAAGACATCCTGAAAACATTTTATAAAATTTGTTAAAAATAAAAATACTATCTAATCTTCCCAACTGTTTTAGCGTGACTGTCACGTTAAAAAAAGGTTTCTGTGTCATTTTCAAATAAATATTAAGTTTCAAATCGATGTTACATAAGTGTTTGTCATCAAATTGTGGCAGACTTTTCTACTTTTGAAATTGGTAATAAGTATGCAGTTTCTGTTTACCTACTCCACAGTCAGCGTCGAAGCGTGCATGGCGTTGTAAAAATCGATCCTCTTAATGGAATAATCTGGAAACCGTTGAAGACCCGGTAGCCGGCATCGTGTCGCAGCTTGTGTAAACAGCGGGCTTCCTTCATCGATGACATACGACACGACCAAGAGCAACGGTATCTTGCTTGACACGCAACCGTTATTTACACCCTGTAATCGTGCAATGACCACGATAAATATGTTCAGTGTATACCGTACTTAACCGATCTAAATTCTGCTCTTATTTTCTAGTGCAGCGATCGGTATTATAAAATTTACAGGATTTAAATATTGTAAGAGATATAAGGACAAAATATAAGAAATACAAAGTCGAATGACACAAACTGTAGCGGGCACCATACTATTGTTTATGGGAAAATAAGAAAGAAACAGAACAGAATTTTTTGATTTTTGGATTAGTTTTAAAAAAAATTAAGTTATGATCCATATTTACAATTACAACATTGTATTGTAAGTTTTCATCAGCTGGATGAAAGCATGGAGCATCGACTCTGGTATCATAAATAACAAAAGGTTAATTTAATTTAACTAATAATGCCTATAAATCAAAACTTTATTGCACAATTATATACGTTAAATAAATGGTTTTTTCAAGTCTACAAAAATATTTCTCGGCCGAATTTTAAAATTTATTTAAAACATTGTAATAAAACAAACTATTTCTTTACATTTCTACAATGTCCACTTAATTTTGTAATTAATTTTAAGTGTATTTTGCATATTTTATTTCTATAATTTCTGAATCACACAGACTATGAATCCCGTAGTAAAAAGTTTTTGAATGGTAATATTATTGTTTAAGCTATAAATTATTTTTGCAGATATTATTCCATTGCATAAAACAGCTGTTCGTTAAACAATTGAAGTATATATCTTTAGTCGAAACAAACCGCGAAAGTATTTCGTAAACCTTGATCAGATTTCATTTAACATTTACATATTAGTATACATAAGTGATAAAAATGATAATTTTCTGCTTTATCTCGCTACTTTCATTTCGTAAAAGTTTTCATACGCAAAGGGTTACTCTTGTAGCATGTAATCCCCTGCGTGCCCAGTTATTCTTGGCATAACTGTACTTGAACCTCAGATTATGGCACCCTGAGCCCACCCACGCGTTTCAAGCGGCTGTTATTGAATATTCGTGTCTCCTGATCCTCCAGAGCTTGGGGAAATTATTGTTTGTATAATATGTGGACGATAGAAGATCTCAGAATGTTCGGGCTAACACGTCACAGAGAAAGGATCAGATATACAATATTAGTATGCTACGTCCTGAGTTCAGTTAAGCTCCTTCAAATCCTCCGTGTCTGTCTTCGTTGACCAAACACTTTTTCAATTTCTAAGTTTAACTTATGGATTAAAATGGAATCAATCTGTTCTCGCGAGATTTTTCATCAGTCCTTGGTCGTGAATAGAATTTATGGCAGACGTAAATTGTGTTTACAGGACGACTGAGTTTTGAGTTTAATACTAATAATGATTTGTATGATTAAAGATCACTAAATTTAGAATATCCCAGATATTTCAATTTTCTTTATTTACCTTAATACTGTAGCAATAATTATCTGTGGCTAAAAATGGCATGGGTTAAGAGGTTAAAGATTTATTCTAAGTGATCTGCATCACATATCGTATATTTGCGTTCAGAAGTATTTCGATTTTAGATACTACAGCTTTACCTTTATTCTTGTTTCATGTATTAATTTCGATAAGAACAAGTGCAAAAATTTATAAAAAGCGCATATACTTTATAGAGAGGCAAATAGAAGTTACCTGCTCATAGGTTAGGTTAGTTTTTTCGAGAACTTATAACAAAACCTGACGCATTTATATTAAATCTTAAATTACATGTAGTTAACTTTTGAGACAATTGTTATTCTCGGATTTTTAAATTTATGATCTAATAATTGTTTTGACTTTTCAATTCTTAAATTCCTGATTCATCAGATTTCTGAATTTGTAAAGGTGAAAATTGTCGAATTTTGTAATTCGAATATAGAAATTTATAACTGTTAACTATATCGTTTGTGTATTCCAATTTCTGAATTTTTTAAATTTCATAGTTAGATGTGTTACAAACGTGTAACATTTAACAGTTCATATTTCTATAATTTCAGTTTTTTAGTTTCCGAAATTTCCAAATTTCATAACTGGATAATTTGTAAATTTTATAATTATAAATTTCTATACTTCTAAATATTCAATCTGTGAATTTCTATATTATACTAAGGATTATACTTCTTAAAATAAACTTAAATGAACGACACGCGATTGTTTCTACAACTAACATTTTTGTGGGAAACAGCTAGACATTTTTTTTAATTCTGACAATCTATAACGATGCAGATGTTCTTAAAATGTATAGAGATTCTAGGAATAAAATATACGATTTCCTAGAAACCTAAATACGTCACACTGAAGTCACATGTATTGAAAAAGATTAATTTTCCACTATTTTATTAAAAATAAAATCGATAAATAAATGATAGCCAGTTCGATCAAACAGCGGTAATAAAATTATGTAATACAAACTACGTAACCGGAAATCAGTCATTTCGACTGATTAATAGTTCTACTATTAACACCAGATTTTCGAACGACGAATGACCATTTATACTTGAATCGAAATGCAGGTATAAAAATAAGTGAATAATGGACAACGCGTGAACCAAATCATGCAATGATTTTGTTGGATTTTTGCAGAAATCCTGTATGATATTTTGAAGGAATTTTTCATTGCTGTGAAAACGTACGTTCAACAACATTTAGGTATAAGTCAGAGCCATAAAAAACGGTCAGCTCGAGCCCTGCGCCGAGGTTGTAGCTGACCGTTAAGAGAAAGCAAGACTCTCTCCTCTAGGGGGTGCATAGTTGTACTTCCCCTTAGCTTATGCGAAAAATAGCCTTTTGCAGTACAACCTAAGCAGTCGGTTCGGTAACAGCACATAGTAAGCACAGTCCCTGAATTTCCAGCGCGTTCGGGACTGAACACATTGCAAATTTTTTTCTATTTTTTACTGTATATAATAAATATTCGTTGCGTTTGTTGGAGGCAAACAAACTCTGTGGTTAATTATTCAACAGATTCTTTATTTCGATGAAGGATAAGATAAATTTTGACAAAAGCTTCTTACCAATTTTTCACATTTAAAATTCGAAATCTAAGGTCCGTCATTTTGGCGGATTCCGTAAATCTAGTGTTAACAGGATTGACTTTCGTCCTGTCCGATTACTGAAGTATCGCTCCGTGTGTTCGTTTTGTTGAGGTTAAATCGCTCCGCTGGAAATGGCAACCGTGAATTTTAGACAACGAAGAAGAAACTCCCTTCGGGGTGAAAATTAATCGATGCCACGGTGGTTTCACGCAGCTAACCGAGCCGTGACTGAATTTCATTAATGCGCCGAACGATTTCTACCCTGTTAAAGCAGCTTCGTCTCTGAAAACGATCGTCGGCCTTGTTCTATCGTTCGCTGTTCATGTTTCACCCCGGATCCTCCGTTTCTTCCTGTTCCACGGGCTTGCTTCTAAGCACCGGAGTGGACGAACTTTCGAGAAATTAACTTCAGTCAATTAAGCTCCCGCTTCTCGAATCGAACTTTCGAGCCGTGCTCGGTCTCACGAGGCATCCTCGCCCATGGATCCATCGAGAGACACAGAAAGTAACGCTCGTCTCTTTTTCTCGTATCGACTTCTTTGCCGAGTTTCATATTATCCTGGCAGTGTTTTCCTTTTTTCCGTCTATGATACGCGATCGTTTAGTCGTTACTTTAAGCGATTGATCGCAGGATAATCGATCTATGTTGCCCTCCTTTTGCGACAGAACGTTGAGCACGGAATAATGGAGGAAGAGAAAACGAACAAGAGGATAAGAATAGAGGATTCACTGATCAAATCTCTGCAGATCTTTTCTGCGCATTCTTTTTCTTTCCTTCTTTCTTTATAGGCTCTTTTTAAATTTCAAAAGCTTTACGAATCAGGATCCACTTTCAAAAACGCTGATTTTGCATGATATCCTGTGTATAATTGTAGTGAAAGATGGGTCTTTTGAAATGTCGAAAACTTGGAGCCCGTCGAAATATGAGTTATATTCGAGTTTCCAGAACCTAATCTTTGGTTACGTACTTATTGCCACTAGATGTGTGCTAATTTATGTTTTATCGTTTGTTTATTTAGCTTTCACCTTGATATTTAATTTCAAGTGAATTTTTAATTTCTGGAACGACCTGTATTTGCTTGTTCGACTGTTTCTTTGTCTGCACCAATGAACAGATTGCAATTTTGAGTCTTTTGTCTTAAAATTCTGAGGGTAGAGTCGCGAAAAACAGTAAATTTGCTGTATAGATCTTTGCGACGATCCGATGACAGAAACCTGTCGTCATCAACGACGATCTTCGTCGAATCGATGAAAGACCATGGTATGATGTGAAACCACGTTAAAAGCTATACGTATTGACATCAGTCGTCGTCGAATCAACCATAATCGTGTTTGGTATCATTTTCGACGTTTCAGACACATGTAATCGTTTTGAACAACTTAAAAATCACTATATCTTACTAGTTCTATGTTTTTACAGTAGGTAGTCAAAATTTTAAATACACGTCAAATGAAAAATGAAGATGAAAAATAAATAAACGAACGACAGAACACGAATTAACGCGCGCGTTAATTCTTTATTTCGATGCGAGTCAACGCGAATTTCAAAAAAGCCTCCTTAACATACGTCGTAACTTAAAATTAGAAAATCGTTAAATGATCATGTAGCGGTTAAGACATAAATTTATTTGGAGTGCTTGGGAGGTCCTTGAGGACCCACGCCCGTTCCAATATTTTGCGAGTAGGCCCTCGCTTTCCTTTGTCAGGGTTATTCTCGATGCCACATGTCCAACGGGCAGAGAGAGTTTGGAAAATCCTGGCAGAAAGCAACAGGCTCTTGTACTATTCACATCGTGTTTTATCCATAGTTTTTATTACCGTCATTTAGTTCAGACACCTAATTGTTATATATTATTGCTATTGTTATCGTTTTGTTTAAATATATACTTGTATTGTTGTCTGTCAATCTGTGTCACAATTACGTACTTTTACCTCACGTCATCCTAAAATCATTTTGACTTTGGTAGGTTTAGTGTTAAAAATCCATTAGACTATACAGGAAATGAGTTTCGCGAAACTTTCAAGCCCACTTAAACACAAGCGTATTTCGAGTTTCAGCAGTTGAAAACTTTGGACCGTTTTCGTATTTATCGTTCCATATTGATTGTATTTGTTACACGGGTTTGCACGTTTACAGTTCCCGTCTTCGCAGGTGTTCCATAAAAATCAGTCGGCAGGCATTGCGATTAACGTCAGTTCCTGTGCTGTATTAACTAGAAATGGGTTTCTCGAAACGTCGAAACCTCGAAATCCCTCAAAACGCAAGAAAGGTTCGAGTTCTAGAAACTCTGCACTATTTTCGTGATGTGAAATTCTCGAAACTCTAAATCGAGCGTGATATACGCTCCTGGACATAATTAAGTGGACATTGCAGAAATGTAAAAAATGTTTTGTTTCATTACAACGTTGTAAATAAATTTTAAATTTAGAACGTGAGATATTTCTGTAGGCTTGAAAAAACATTTATTTAATGTATATGATTGTGCAATAAATTTTTGATTTATAGGCATTATTAGTTAATTAAATTTACCTTTTGTTATTTATGATACCTGTCCACTTAATTTTGTCCACGACTGTATGTCATACGCCAATTTTTTGTGATACCCTTTAGTTCGTTTTAGAAATTATGGATCTGAAGCAAAATCTAATTACATCACATGGTAGAGCAAATCTTCTTTTTGATAAAGAAAAATTTCGGAACAGAAGAAATAAAATAATTCTGGCTATAGTATTTATCTCGTGGAACTATTTTTGTTTCAAATTTAAAATAATGTATGTGGCTTTTATCATTGAATTTCAATTTCCAAGATAAACTGAAGAGTGTCAGACGAAATTGTCTCGTGAATAGGTGTTTTCATTATTTAAACACCGTTCAGATGTACATAAATGCTCGCGACGCTGCAAAAATAAACATCATTTTATTTGTTATAGCACCTACATTTATTTGCTGTAAATAGAATCTATATAATTTTTATATTTCAGTGACAATATATTTCTGAAGTTAAAAACTCCATTTTTTTTTTACAAAAAAAGAAAGATCGCAATCAAAATATATAAAAAGTCCTCAAGTCTAAAACCCCAAATTTTAAGTGTAGCCTGTAGCTCTAAATCCTGTAGCCTTGGTGTTTTTCCAAGATTTTCCCACGGTTTTCGCAAACTCGACAAAGAAATCGTACAATTTAAAAAAATTAATTTGCATCGCTTTCATAAAACAAACAATTTTGAAGAAGACAAATTTATACCAAGAAATGCACAATTCATTTTATACATACCAAAACGTATTAATAAGGAACCAATAAATAAATATTGATATGTCAGTATGAAATATTATATTTTAGTAAAATATTATAGGATGTCTTTTCCGTAAAATAATCGATTTACGGTTCCGAATAACAAAATGCAAAATGCAAAATATATGAGGGTGGTCAGGGAACCGACGCGTTTTGCATCGACAGGATATTCGCATCGTCAATGAAGATATCGATCGCATAAGATTAATTAATTCCAACCACGTACACGGCTGCTAACTCTTCTCCCTTGGATCGGTGAACTCTGATATTCGCTTAACCGAATAATTATTCGGTTAATCGGCATTGTCATCGAACTGTTTATCGATTCGTACGACACGGTCAAGCGATCGGGCTTGCCGTCAAAAGTTACTCGACCCTAGACATTGTTTATGACGCGCATAATGTTAAACTTTACTAATTGTAATTCAGAGACGTTCGTCGATCGATAATTAACCTATGGCCGAGAGAATAACACGATGAAAGGGTTTATTATGTCGAAGCGGTTTGGGATTAGTCGGTTCGGTAGTTTCGATCAAAATACGCTTTGGTCATTAACACTATTTCTACCGCGATTTTGTGTATACCTATTTCAACCAAAAGGTGTCTTTTGACCCTTTTCATTGCCGATACTGGTTGGGATTTCAAATTATGAGTTAAACGTAGATAATTTGAGGAATATATTTATTGATACACTAATGTGTTTTTATTGGAGATTATTTAATTCATCAAGCTACAAAATATTAGGGTCACATAAGTTTCTTCCTTTTCGTAATATGACACAAAATGGGATAGCGGGATAGAGAAGGTTGATACAGCTGAACAATTAATGCAACGAATCAACTTTGAACTATAAATATTCTGTATGAATGTCTATCAAAAAAGCAAAGAACTTATGGGACACTCTAATATACAATCAATACAGTGGTGTACACTAAAATGCAACAAGGGAAATTAGCGAATATTAGCTGGAGAAAAATGATATCGCTGCATTAATTTAACAACCATTGTATGAAAAGAAAAAAAAATTAATTGTGGAGAAACGATTCAACATAGAGAATAATTTTATGTTAAAATTTGAAAGGTGTCTTTTGACACCTCTTGGTAGAAATAGTGTTAAACGTTCACCGGTCTCTTTGATCTGTCGTGAAAAAAGAAAACTTACTTTTGATTGTGCGTTGATGGTTCCATGATGCCACAAGTGGTAAATTTTGGCGCTTTAAAAATTTGGAAAAATCGAATTATATTATGCATCTTTTAACACGTTGAACGCCACGTCACCCACATCTGGGTGACGGTTATGTTTCCACAGGGGCCCCGTCACCCGTAAACGGTTGACACTATTCTTTGTCCAATTAAAGCAGTGTAGCGTAGCGTTAAATTAAATAAACTTAGTCTATGGCATAGTTTAATTATTAGAAGTTCAAACGAACATAGTGCACCGAGTCAAACGGCATACCGCGAGCCTCGCCGCGCTCCCAGGTAGCAAGTACCATAAAACCTTTCCGAGCGCAACTCGCCTCGCTGATTGGGCGGGCCTAGCTGCAGTTTTTCGTATATAAGCGGCCCTTTTTACCGAGAAAAGACAGTAAAATCCTCACCTTAACCAAAGCTAGACCACTCTCGGAATCTCCAGAGTCAGAATCGGCAAAACTCCTTTCCTCTGTAACCAAATCAACTTGGAACTCCAGTCGGTAGGCCTAACTCGCAGCTTGGAACCCCAGCCGAGTTGGCCAAGCTTTCCTCTCCGTCAAAACCCACTTCTCGAAAAAAACATCTCGCCTCACGAATACTGAATATCAAACCGTTTTTCGCTTTAACGAACATCTTTGTAAGAAATATTTGTCACGAGCGTTTTTTTAATAAAGCAGCTCTGTTACAGTAGGATTTTTGAGGTAATTTATAGTAATTTTATTTGTAACACAATCATGTCGAGTATAGATAACAGACAATGACAATAAACTATAAAGTAAAGAAAGAGAAACATTAAAAATATACTTATATTTAAATTTGTTTTTAAAATATTTTAACATTTTATCGTTTTTTACTGCTCGACTGAATGAACTGAAGAAACTGAAAGTTCTGGTATAAATGCAACGAGATCTCTCATAGTGTTTTTTTTTCGGAACGCTCACCGTATTTCCCACTTTGAGGCCCTTTATATTAGGGTGTCCCATAAATTTCTTCCCTTGTTGATATGGAATAGAAACCGGCTTAGAGAAACATTTTGCAAGTAATTTTTCAGAAAGAAGAAGGTTTTCTGAGAGACGGAAGAAGATGATCGAGCAGAGCAGTCCATAGTTAATGCAACAAATCAACCTTAAACAAGGATATTGTGTATTCATTTCGTATCAAAAAAGGAAGAAACTTATGGAACAACCTAATAATTTGTAAGCATCTTCCACAAAATTATTTTTTGATACTCTTTAATCAAATATATCTTCTAAAAAAGATCCTGTAATATACACCTAATTCTCTTTTTACACTATAGATACGTTCCCAAAAAATTCGTATAAAAAGAGAATTAGGTGTAAATAATATTAAAAAATTCTTGTTAGAGTTCAGTTAATTTATTTCGTGCTTACACATTTTAATGCATTAAATATATTATAAAAAATAAATAATACTTTGAGAAAAAGGAAATACTATCTGAAATTCATTAATATAAAAAAAGTTAAAATAATATAAACATAGTAAAATTTTATGCATTGTTACTTACTGACAATAAATGCATACGTTTATGTTTCGTACACGCGTTGAAAAATCTCGCTCTATTTGCTCTATGAGATTCAAGAAAAATTCATAGAATATTGAAAATCGTGTTAAAACAAGACAATTCGTGCAAAAAGGGAGTTTTTTTTTTCTTTTTGTTGTAAAAAATAATTCAAGATAAAGTCTTGTTATTCAGCATATACTATAGACATGTTATTTATACGGTAGTACAATTGCGACTGACTTATTTTTCTACGCAGATCTGGTACGGCGTCACACGGCGATCTCATACATAAGTAGTGCCATCAATCGATCGTTAATCGTAACTACATATTATGGTTACCGACCATCACTTTTTAACTCGTGTTAATTCAAATTCGTGTAAGAAAAATTCGTGTAAAAAGAGAATTAGGTGTATAACAAAATAAACTGTGGATACATTTGATACATTGCATTGTATCGCTCTTCTTTATCACGTTCTTTATGCTCCGAGTTTCGGATTTGGGCTCCAAGAGAAACTGACCGATTTTCCCTGAACATTCATCGTGTTAAAACTCATTCCCTTATAAGACCAAAAGAATTGATTGTTCATCTGGAACTTGTAGTATACTAATTCAATAACTTACCACTATACTACCTTCACAATCACACCTGTTGGGATATCGACCATTAATATTTCTTGAAATTGAAGAATTAAATATTAAATATCATCTTGTTTGGACTTTTACGCTGTATAGAGAAACCGTTCTATTGTAATCTGAAACGTGCAGCGCAGGCACAGAACATTTTCAAGCGTTAATTTATTACAGTGCACCATAAAACATCGCCAAAACTCAACTCGATAACTGGTGCCATAAATTTAAGGCATCTGCCAACCATACGGAAGGGTCCTGGAGTGTTTCGACCCAAAGTTAAGATATTTAGAAATTGCCGGACACAACCTTCGTCACATCACCCCCGGACACCACCCTACCTGAGAGTGACCAGGACGTTGGACGTGGATTTTGCCAAGAAATAGGAAATACTAAGACCTTCTTATCCACCAAGACAACATTACTTGTCCAATCAGGGAAGTCACCTCCATCGACAACCCTGACAACGAACTCATAAAACCCAGCGTTTTTTGTAAAAGAACAGAATTTTCAAATCGTACGTACTTGCGATAAGACTTCTCCGGGCGAACTCCTGTATTTTTAAAGTATCGAGCGTACTCTCGTACTTACATATATTTTTAGTAAAAGTTAATTATTACTTCAGATTAATTATTAACTAATAAAAATCACTCAACTGAATTTTACACAGTGCACTTTCGAAGTATTTATTTCAATATTTCCTGGTGCACAAACACATCTGAAATAACGATTATTATCAGAGACGACCAACATCAGAGATCGCCTCACTTTGTTCTAATTTCGTCAAAAAAATGACAATGAAATACAAGTTAAATGTACAGTGAAATAATCAAGTTAAATGTTCGATTCGAACAGAGGCACAACATCCGATGGCTCTTCAGAGGTCAACATAACCGTGGTCAGGAGCGCGTTACCAACAAACTATGGCTAATAGCCAAATCTCCCATAGTCCGTGGACGGATTCATGGAATTTGAAGCCGACACAAAACCTCGCCACATCTAGGGGTGTGTCCTAGCTACCACCTCTTTCTCTCTCGCGACTGCAACCGCTGTGGTAAACCAACACGTGCACGCGTGTGTGCGCCCATATCTGATCGGCTGCTTTGCACGATCATCTCTCCCGTCGTTGAAACACGCGTCAGTGGCTGACCATGTAACACACAAGCTAGGTTTTGCGGCGAGTTAGCGCACAGCTGTATATCTCCTCTTCTGCCACCCCCTCACCGTAACTTATGGTTGCTCGAAATAATACATGATTTATTCGTATCACCGTGATTTACTGAACAGAAGGATGGCTCGTAACGGTTCGGTCAACCTGCACGAATTTCCCTCTTTTTCGTCTATGTTCCTGCGTTACGGTAGCGGTAGTTACGGCTGTTCAACTACTCGTGAATAACGTTTCAATGATTCTGTGATAATGGGATATTTCAGTTCAGTTTCCTATACGTTTGATATTACGAAGAGACGATAATATGCGTAATGAACTTCATTTATCGGCAGATTAATCCTTCGTTGAACGATATTTTATGTTCTTACAGTTATGAAGACTTCGCCTTTTGCGAAGTGAAGGAAATATTTGGGAATTTGAAAATATAGAGATTTTGAAATTTTTTTGCAATATGCATTTTTACGTGCTGGGCTGTGAACAACGTGATAAGCGGCTGGAGATTCTAATGATCATTAAGTCATGTAACTTTTATTAATATTATAGTCTTATACACCTTGAGCGGCTAAAATATATGATAGTGGGAGCTGTCGCTAGAATCTTCTGGGTATATTTGTATAGTAATTATTGCAACACATTTTACGGAACACAAAGTATGTATTACAAGTTTGTTCTTCTTACATTATTCTGTCACGAGAATAGAATTTGTGTAAGTTATTTACCTATTTCTTGTTGCACGGTTTTGACGCGCTGGCAATGCGGGTATTCAACGTAGAGTTAATTGATATACCTAATAGATCTATTCGGTGGTTCTATATGGTTAATGTTGCTTGAATGGGACGTAGACCCGATCTCACTAACAGTAACTCACGTAGCAGCGATATGTTCACATCAAATATGACTTGGTACTGTCCACAAAATGTACGAAAAGGGTCTATATACTAACTGAAAGGGTTGATTATGCCCACGGATGGGGCGGTTTTCTAAGACATTTCCCGAAACACATGTGGTTACTATTTAGATCATCGGGCCCGTCCTGGTTTCGGAAAGTTGTAACAGCAAGTGCACTTGCTTAGTTTGGAGGTTGGCTATTTCTAAGTCTAACCCCGGCCGGTCTCTTATCTTGCAAGAGTCTGTTTTTTTGGAAGCAGGTGTCAGTCATTTAAATATTTTCAGATTGTTTGAAATGCTTTAGGTGAAGGATGTAGCGAGTAAGCAAAGGAATTTTATTGGCAACCGTAACACAATATATCGAGATTTGGATATTTTGGAACTTTTAGAAATTGGATTTGAAGAGATCAATAGACGGATTTGATAGTTTCGATGTAACACTCGAACAATGCGAACAGATGTACTTCTCTTGTCAGTACATCGGCGGCCACAGAGTGCATTTCATAAAAGGAAAGGATAAAAAGAGCGTGGGTCGAGTGCGATTGGCCAAACAGACTGTGGAGGAATGAACACGTCAGTGTCACGAGAAAGGATTTTGTTCGTGGCATACAAAGTAGTCAAAAGACGGTGCCAGGGAGCGTTGTACACAAGACCTCGTAACCAACATGCCTCTTCCCTCCTGTCGCTTTTCACGGCGCCTGCTAAGACCCGGTCTTCCGTGGCTTTTCTCTCTTTCCGCTTTGGCTATCACGAGCTGGGACAGTCGCCAAGCCGGAGTCTACACCGAATACGAATGATCTTGACAAATTAGGTCGCTCCTAAAGGGATTTTCCTTCCTGTCCACGACAGAACGTGTCTCGCGACTCCAGACACTGCATCGGTTCTAATCGTGACTCGAATCCGATGCGCTTCCTGCACGAGTATCGATACGATCGACGCCGGTTTTTGAATTTCGTCCTGATATCTAGTGCCAACGGCAAAGAAGAATTCATACTTCTTTGATGTACACAAGATTGGATTAAGAGTAATCAGAAAATACTATCTTTTTTATTTATTTTAACTCCAAAGCAGAAATTGAATACATTTCATTTTCCTGCATATTCTCCTGCTTCATTTACACATTTTTTCCAACGAATGGGCAACTACTTTATTCCGTCATCGAAAAAAGATATTGCATTGGTCGTAAACCATTTGTATACAAATGCATTCTCGACATCATCGTCGATGAATCGATGTCTTTCCAACTTCTCTTTTAATGGGCCAAACATACGATACTCATACGATACTCATGTACATCAAAAGTCTGTAGGTAGCAGTATAAATTGTGGTAATATAAAAATAAAGAAAATTATAACGAAATTTGATACCGTACTCTTGTAACAATTTTATTACCATTCGTTTTTTCTTTCATTTCCCTGACAGTCACCTTCAAATTTGTGCAGTTTCATCTTCGTCACATTTATCAATTCATGCTTTGTCACATTTGCTCTTTTAAGCCTTTTCTCATATTTACTGTTACACATCCAGAGACACGCAACCAGTGTTCGAGTTTCGTACAGATGAGGTTTACGACATGGCAGAAAAACAGCCACTTTTGAAATGCTTTAGTTTATTATCCGTACCATCTGTATGCCAAGAGTACAATGGTACGTGACATATTTTAGTTTAACAAATCTATTCATGCAACAATCGTTATTAGAGTCCTTTCTGGCTTCAGCGGCACAGGCCATGCCATAAACCTCGAAGACCCAAACGTCGATGGGTAACTTGGCCCTGGAAACCGTTACCTTCCAGGGCCGTGAAACATACGTCACGGAATTTGGGTTTTTCCAACCCAAACTTCCGCAAGCATCCGCCATCCTCCCGCGTGTAGGAAACCCGTTCCCCTTCCAGAAAGGTAGCACGCTAAGGGCGCAATGGAAGAGAGCAACGGATGTTTCAAATAGGGCAAAAATGCCAAAGGGAGAACAATACCAAGAGAGATTTAGTATAGATAGTACAGACAGAACATAGAAATAGAATTACACAGTTATAGAAATACTCGCACACACTTGTTATCATAGAAAATAAATAGTTATCTTGTTACATCATTATGTGTAATTATTAACGGTCCCAATTCCGTCCAAAATTGGGTGATCCCTCGAACTAGAAACTAGACGGTACCGAAGTGCAATATTAAGGGTCTTGACCACACCCTAACAACCAGTGAACCTTAACGAATTAACCCTTTGCACTTGAACGTGGTTTTGTTATGAAATGTTTAATGTATTCTTCTGTAATTATTATTTCCCTATTAAGAATTGTCACTATTGTCCGTTTAATCGTGTTGACACGTTACATTTATAATACTATAGAATCAGTTAAAAAATACCTATTTCAAATTACTGTATTCAACCAAATGGTGAATATGAATCACCTTTTGAGTGGAAAGGTTAAAATATAGAATTATCTAGTTAAAGCGTTAACGAAATCTCGAACGCGGCACCAATTAGCATGGGAACAATTCAACCGCGAATTAAATTGCTCGATATGGTCACAATGGGAAGCACTCCGACGAAAACTGTATTAAGCCTGAAAGGAAGAGCCTGATCGTTCGCCACGCGATAACGTGAGAACTTGGCATAAGGTACATCCACGCACTTGATATATGTACGTTCCTCGTACCATATCGTGTACGCAAACTATAAATATTCGCCTTTATCCATTTCTCACGCGCACAAGTAGCACGCGAACGTGCCTTTCTTGCTCTGGAATTCGATAATGTTACCCGACGGCTAAATTATATTTTAGACGGCCAATGAAGGTACCAATTAACTGAAACATCCTCGAGCACTTGCACCGATAACGTAAGACGCTTGTTCTGCAAGGCTTTTACGTGACAGATTGATAAAACGGAATGAATTATATTAAAAAAAAGGAAATCTAGAACACTATGGATTGTATATGGAGATCAAAATCTAGATTTGAAAATACTACTGTGAAGAATTTCAAATTTATACACCGGTTTAGCAATAAATAGTTGAATTTGCAGGTCGCAGTTGTGAGGAAGTGGTTTTATTTTTTGTATGCATGTTTCGAGTTATACTTCTGTCGGTACATGTTCAGTAAGTTTTCAAATTCATAAAGTACTTTTTTAAGTTTACATACTTTCAAGTCCTTGAATGTACAAGTTTTTTAATTTTTGAAGAACGAACATTTTAATTCACAAACCTCCATATTTATAAATGTTTAGCGATGTAAATTTCCATATTTTTTGAATTTTGAATTTTTCAAAGCTCAAGATTCTAATTTTCAGCTTCGCACAATTTTTACATTTTCAGATTTTTAAGTTCTGAAATTCTTAAATACACAAACTTTCAAGTTCTCAAATTTTCAAATTCACAAATTTACAACTTTACAAAATCTGTAATTTCTATATCTCTGAGTTATTCAATTTTACAATCGTCAAATATAAAAGTTCCTAAATCCCCAAATTTACAAATTCTAAATATATAATTCTACAATTTCTGAATTCTTAGGTTACTAAAATAAGAAATTTCCAAACTTTCGGAAACTCGAATTTATGTTTGTAATATCTATATTTTTCAATTTTCAAATCTTTTAATTTTAATATTTCAATATTCGTAACAATAAAAATTTTCACATTTAAAAAATTGTCCATTGGTTCAATTTTCAAATATTTGGCCTTCCAAATTATTCAACTTCCTAAGTTCAAAAATTGTCTAATTTCCGAATTTTTAAATTCCTACATTTTCGAGTTTTCACATTTTCGAATTTCCAAGCTTTTATAAATTATCAATTCCTAAAATTTCTACATTATTAAATTCCTAAGTTTCCGAGTATTAAAATTTTTGAATGTTAAATATGTAAATTATTAGCTGCCCAAAATCCCACATTTAAAAATTTATAAATTTTTCCAATTTTCGATGTTTCTAAACTTTCTAATTTCCGTAATTTTCAAATCATTTTATATTAACCTCCCGAATTGTAATGAAAAGATATGCTTGTGACGCAGACGCAATTCAAGCATATTCATTTTTTTATATACTTTTACTACGCTTTCATTTACAGTTTAGATCTAATTATAATTTGCATAATAACGAATCGTTAAATAAATAACCTGTGTAGAATTTCAACGTCTGTTATCCGTCCTAAAATTATAATAGTCAGTAGTCCTTTTCTTTCTACACACTTTCAAATAAATTTTAGTACAATGAGCTAAGAATATTTACCCTTTGCACTTTGAGATTTTATATACAATTTCAAATACATACATCCTCATAGAAGGCAACACGTGCGTTTAAGGAAGAATTTATATGATCTTATAATACATTTTTTCGATCTTCCAGTATGAGTTGCTGAGATAATTAATTGCATAATATTGATAAGTAAAATGACGCACAGCCTACATGAAAAATTTATTCGATGTACGCGTTGAAACGTGTAAATACGATTTTCCATTTGTGCACGGTTCTGAGTCGGAAAAGACACAATATGTCGCATGATGGCCAACGTACGTTGTAAAATGGACGTGAATTTCGTCGGTCGAATAAATCTCGTGAACAATATCCGTTCGTCGAATTTGTGTGTGCATGCCTCCGTTTCTTTTTCGAAAACTATACGAGCCGATGGAATAGCAACCACATATGTAACGTATGATACGAGAACTAACTGGCAAGGAAATAATTTCCCATATGTATAAATATCTCTCTTTACGTACGAGTACATCGTGCAGATGCATATGTCAAATATACGACATTTCTCTTTCAATTGAGCTTGATCACTTTTTATGAGACGTGTTTTAATCTAATGAACTGTATGTTTGAATATAGTAATTACACGTAATTTGAAGCATGAGATATACGCTCCCGGTCAAAATGACACAACGTATGTGATATAATTAATATTGAATTTATGGGTTTTTGATGGCTTTTTACTCTCAAATTAAAATTAATGTTGAAAATTAAATAAATATCACACACAAATTAACTTATTCGAGAATTACACTAACGAATTCGACAATTTGTCAACTTGTGTAAACAAATTTGTAAAATTTGTAAAATTCGGAAAAATAAGAATGCAGAAGTTAGTCAGGATTTCGAAAATTTGGGAATTTTGGGAACAAATTGGAGAAACTGGAATTTATGAATTGAAAATTTTGTAATGTAAAATCTTTTGAAAAATTGTAAATTTGAATTTTGTTGATTTGCGAGTTTAGTAATTTGCACAATTGAATATTTGGAAATTTAGGAATGTAGTAATTGTAATATTTGAGACAGGAATTCAGATTCGAAACATTGCGAATTTGGTAATTTGGTAATTTGAGAATTTGAGAATTTGAGAATTTGAGAAATTGAGAAATTGAGAATTTGAGAATTTGAGAATTTGAGAATTTGAGAATTTGAGAATTTGAGAATTTATGAATTTAAGAATTTAAGAATTTAAGAATTTAAGATTTTAAGATTTTAAGAATTTAAGAAATTAAAAATTTAAGAATTTGAGAATTTAAGAATTTAAGAATTTAAGAAATTAAGAATTTAAGAATTTAAGAATTTAAGAATTTAAGAATTTGATAACTAGTGCGTTCGAGGGTTTAGAAATTTGGTAGCTTACCCTATATTAATTTCTAAAAAATTAGAAAATTTAGGTATTTCCGTACACTTTTCTCAACGCTTCAATCTAGCGATTCCACATCGAATCATTTCGAAATTAAAACGGCGATCTTCAATCACTACTTACTCCATACAAAATAAAATTATTCCAGAACAAAGTATAAATTGGCACATATTTCAAGAATCTTGTTCAGAATTTCTTCGTTTGGTACACGATACACGATGGTCCGAAACGTTGGCGTATAAGTGTGAATCAAGGCGACAATGGGGAGAGCATAATTATAATTAAGTAAACGTGCAGAACAGTGGACTAACGAACGGGGATAATGACAAACCGTGTACAATGCGAACTCAGGGCTGTTTCAAGTGGACGTGCTTTCTGCACAGTTAGTTAGAAAAGAATGCGGGCAATTAGAATTATGCATACGTCTGCGCCACCGTTAGTTTCCACCCCTTTCTACTTTCTGCACGTTTGCATACGGACAGAAACATCCCTTGAACGTGCAGTCGTGTTTCTTCCACGGATACTTTCTTGCTTCTTTCCTTATTCTCGTCTTCCTGTTTTTTCTTCCTCCTAGCTTTATACGTTGTGCCATCTACCTCGCAGACACAGCCACTTTTTGCACCAGAAAATTTATCCTCTTCGTTTAATGCTGACTCTGGTAAGGTAAATGTCCCGGTGGTCAAACGATTAAGAAAACAGTTAAGATAATTGCAATTTCTTTTACATTTAGACGTTATAGAATTATAACTAAATACGTTTATTCGAAAGGCTAAAATTTCTACTATTCGATGAAACAATAAGAATTTGTATGCGTAAAAAGTGAAAAAGAAGAATTAGAAATTTGTGAATTTTATACGGTCGATAAATTAGAGACTCAACAAATTAAAAATTGTATAGAACTTGGCCGTGTAGAAATATACAAATATAAATGTTCAAAGTATTCAAATTTATAAATGTAGTAGTTCAATAACTTGCAAGATTCGAACTGTAGAAATTTGGAAAGTTAAATAACATAAAAACTTCTATTTCAAATTCTACTTCTAGTGCTTTCAACTTCTGCTACTCTACAAAATTAACATAAATAGCAGCATTCGTATTGTCATGGATGACACATCACCATCGATGCCCCATCCTCCAGAGCCACCGTGTACTTCCAAAAGGTACCGATAACCAGAAAACAACACCGTCGACATCATCCATGCGTCACAACCTCCCTATCACTCTAAGTGTCATACCCTGTTTTGCAAAGGGCATAAAAACCCCAAACATCTCCCCAAAATAGTTCAGTTACCATTTATCCGCCGATCTGTAACACAGTACTCTGTACGTGATTCTGAACCATAGTGAATAATAATACTTAATTAGAGGCAACTGCGAGTTTCTTCACCCCGTTATCGTTGCCGCGGCTTAACAGTATACATAAATGAATATGGCTTTTACCAAAATCTCTATCCGTGAGTCTTCGATTTTTTTAACCCTCTGCTTCAAGTGCAGCAGTAGAAAAAGCTTGAGATAAGAGGTCGAAGTTTTCTCGAAGGCAAACTAACCATTCCGTACAGAGTCAATCGTAAATCAGAATTTCGTTAGACGAGTTTACGATAGATCGGGGCACGTTTCTCGCAAAGGAAAACTTTTTCGGTAATTCAATTTCTTGTCTTGTCCTCACAGAACCTCTGTCCCTTTGGCTGCTTTTTCCCGCTCCTTAGTCTCTCCGCCAGTGGTACGTGATTGCCCCGTAAAGCTTTCTGAGGGTAAGAGAATTTACGGAAGAGTTTGCACGGGCGTGACATCGCGTTCACGAGGTGTATGCTTCTCAACGGGGGATCTTAAAAATATTCTTGTTCTATTGCTAGCCGCAATAGAACTACGAAGGTTGCTGCTCAACTAGTTTTCGACATCCCTCGCATCGAACGACTATTCGAGGACCTGTTTTGTTAATCTTCTTGCATGATTTTATGGCGCTCGTGATTTTATTCTTCCCCGAAGAGCGATGCGATAGTCAATAGCGTGAAATTGCGTATGGGTAGTAAGAGTGAAGTTGCGTGTAGATGGTCCGGTGAACGCGTGCTACGGGAATGCGTGTGTGCAGTTTATACGAGCGTGATGTATTTTGTATTTTTTTCTAATTAAACTATTATTCAAATGAATATGTATGAGCAGATATATTTACTAAACTCCACAAATTTGACATTTTAATCTATGATATATTTTCCTCCGCTATCTACAATATCTCGCCATCTTTCTGGTAGCTTTTTTATTCCATTGGTGTAACAAGATTCTGGTTTTGAAGCAAACAAACTTCTGAGTTCACTTTTTATATCCTGTTTAGAATTGAACATTTTGCCTGGGCAAAAATTTTGTAAGGCACGAAATAACTGAAAATCACTTGGGGCAATATCCGGGGAGTATGCAAGATGCGGCAAAAGCTCCCAAATCAGTTCATTAATTTTTTGCAGCGTTGTTCGAGCCGTATGTGGTCTAGCGTTATCATGGTGGAACAACACTTTCTTCATATTCACCAATCGCGGGCGTTTTTGAATCAATTCTGAATTTAAACGGCAAAGTTGTTCACTGTATACATCTGCATTAAAGGTTTTATTTGGTTCTAACAAATCATCTTATCGGTCTGGTAATGAGTCATCGCGAATCCCATACATGCTACTAATGCGCGCAGACTTTTGGACTGACCTGATATTTGGAGCATTATACAGGGTGTCCCAAAAGTGTTGAAGGAGCCGGAAATGGGAGTTAGGTGGGGTCATTTTGAACAACTTTTTCATTTGTAAAAATGTCGTATGGGGCTTCATTTTTAAATTATTAACGAAAAGCACCGACCAATCAGAGCGCGAGAATCGCGCGCGCTCGGAGGCGGAAGTGTAGGCCCGAGTTATAATTGGCCGTGGTCGCGATCGAATCGTGTAGCGCGCGATTCTGGCGTTCTGATTGGTCGGTGTTTTTCGTTAATAATTTAAAAGTGAAGCCCCATTCGACATTTTTGAAAATGAAAAAGTTGTTCAGAATGACCCCACCTACCTCCCATTTCCGGCTCCTTTAACACTTTTGGGACACCCTGTATGTATTTTGAAAGTGGAGTAAGTTTATTTTTGAAAAAACAAAGATAATCATAACAATAGACGAATATGGTCTATTGGGTCAAAACAATTCAAATTCCCTAATACTTGTTAGATGGAAATTTAGGTGATTGAAGGTATTGAAAAGACATTTTGAAAATGGTGTAAGTGCACCTTAGGTTGAAATTATATTTAATCGAATATATTACGATACGATTTAGCTACGGTAAATTTTAGTGATACTGACAGTACTGTGAAGACCTATAAATCCTATAATATTAGTGGTTTAGATAACCTGAAGATGAGTGGAGATGTGTTCTAGTATAATAATATCAGGCTGCAAGTTTGCAGCTATAGTTTGCACTATAGTGCAGTTTCTAACAGATGTTCAACAAAGTCTACACGGTTCTTGATTTAGCATCGATGCACAAAACTCATTAACAATTGCACTATTGTTTGAAAATAAATTATGATGTCTGGCATATTGTATTAAAAAAAGGTTCAACGGAAATTATTATATAACTATGATTAATTTAAAGACGAAGGTGGAAGATAATAATAAAGAAACAAAAATACTATCCTATGTAATAACGCCACTCTAATGAAATCTTCATTTCCAAGGAATTTTATTATTTTTACTGTGTTGTACAAAATTGTACTATTTTTTCATTTTTGTGAATGATTTGTTGAACAAGTAATTTTGCAAATATTAAATTACCTTCGTTGTGTAAACACAAGCTAGACCAACTATATCAGGCAAATTGTATTGTGTAAAGATATGATATACAGGGTGGCCTACTTATCTTGAGACAGGTTAATATCTTTTAAACAACATATTTTTGAAAACAATGTTTCAGACAAAAATTGTCGTGTGTCAGGGGGAAAATTGGATGATAGGAATGGATTTTATCAGTGAGTCCTCTTTAAGGCAAATGAAGGTCGACTTTATTCTTTTAAATGGATCCCCCCGTTTTTTATTATACTTATTAATCTTCTTATCTTATTAATTTTATATACCGTTAGATGAAAGGTGTATCTGTATTTATGCATCCTACAATATACAGGGTGGCTGGAATGATCCGTTATTATGTTCATACTAATGCGTCTGTCGATCCGCTCACACAATCCATCTGAAAGTTACCATACTGATAGTTCATTCAATTTTTTATAGGCGTGCAGAAGCATTTTCGTATACTACATCTCAAAGTAAGGTTATAGTGATGGATTTGAAGCGTAATTCTGTAATTGCTTTACATTTAGCTGGAACATCAGTTCCAATTATCCTTCGTGAGCTCCAGCATTTAAAATGTAATCTATTTAATGATTTAATGTAATGTATTTGGGCTATTTTGAAGTCCAAGGTCAATGTAATAAAACATCGAAGTTTGGACGCTCTCAAATCAGCACTTGTCCAGGAATGGAAGAAGGTTCCACAATCTCACATACGGGCAGCGTAGGATTCATTCTTTCACCGTTTGAATGAAATTATTCGTGCAAAGGGAGGTTATATCGAGCAATGAGCATTAAATCATTTTCTTGAATGTTTCTCGACTATTTTTTTTACTTGGATAAAACAAAATATTAAAAAGTCTATGTGCTGCAGCGGTGTGAAGTTGTAACAGTTCATTCCAGCCACCCTGTATGTTTGAATTTGTACTATAAAGGGAATTTTAAGAAGCAGTGTACATTATTTCGTCGCATTTCTCGACTTCTCATTTTATGGAGTTAATCAATTTGTGCTCATCTCTGTATTTGAAAATCACATAATTTTATCTCTCTTAATCCTTAATTTAATATGCAAATCCAACACGATCACTCTCCAGAAACAAATATCCCAGTTACTCGACGTCGCGTGCGTCGCAAAGGAAGTAGCAATTGTCTCCGTAATCCACACGGAACTCTGCTATGCAGATCCGTTTTTTCTCTCTTTCTCTCCGATCTCTTTCACTCTCCCGTGCCATTCGATCTAGCAATTTCTCCTCTTTCTCTGCTCGACTAACGGCCTCTCTCCACAACGAATTGGTGAAGCCGGTTACCGTTGCCAGAGGCTGTGCCAGCTAATTTCGGCAATCAGCACCATTGTGCGGTGCTCGATGTCACTTAAATCTAAACGATTCGTGCCTCTGTCTCTTTCCCTTCCGCTGGCTCTTCAATTCGTCTCTTTGCATTGTCGTTCCTTCGTCTCTGTTCGGCCTCGAATTTCCAGTAGCCGCATTCTCTAATCGATTACCAATTGCTCTCGAATGCCCGTAGGAAAACGGAGACCGAAGCGTAGCCTGAATTTGGAAATACAGCTATTTGAATGCACCGTTTGTCGACTTACGACCAACTTTTCGGAAATTTTTCGCGAATTTTTGGGAAGCACACTGTGTATGCGCTTCGTTTTCCATGATGTGGCTATTTCTTTCGATGTTTCTTCAAATTTGTTTCATTGGGATTTTTATTGTGTAGCTCCGAATTTTTGGGGGTGCTTCGTTTAAGTTAAAAATAGTGGAAGTTGGTCTTGTATTTATATCGGAACATCTTTAGGTAATATTTTGAATTTGTAATAAAATTTCGAATGAAGTAGTACATAAAGGAATACGAAACGAATTTTGTGATTGATGTGAAAATTTAGGGAATTAAAAACTTTTTCATTTTAAATTGAAAAATTGTTGTGTTTCCGGATTTCTAAGAGTCTATGTTTGTTATTTTTAAATATTGATGGTTTTCCAAATTACCAAATTACTGTATTTTCAAAATCTATGATAATTGTTAAATTTACAAACTTGACCGTTTGAAAACTCCATGTTCCAAATGTTCAATTTCGTAATACTAAAAAATTACTGTTTCAAAATTTTTTAATTTCTAAATTCTCAATTACCCATACGAAAGTTTCCAGATTTCTTGCTTCCTTTTTTACTAATTCTAAATATCAAATTGCAAATGTAAAAATTTCCACAACTTCATGGATTGTTAAATTTCTCAAGTTTAAACATTTCCGAATTTCTATATTTTCAAGTAGCAAGAATTTAGGAACACCGGACGATATAATAAATAATTTTTTGTTATTTTTAGTGTCTACGATATTAGACAAATCACCATGCATTTTTCAGAATGTACTCTTCGTTAAAGGAATTTCTGGAAGCAGCGCGTATCAACGAGTAACACGTGTCCATTTAGGAAGCCGCTGTTACAATTCTGTGTAAAAATCGTGTAATTCGTGCGTTACGAGACCAACGACCCGCACAAATTCGGTAATTTAATTGTTGCAGTGTGTTGGACCTTTCCCCCGTCATGTTTTGCTTTGAAACGACCGTTCCGACACGCAAACTGCCTCTATTTTATAATACATTTAATCGGTCGCAATTTTAATCGTGCAGCACGTGGTAAACCAGCTACACGCGGTTATCAGCAACTGCAGGCCCGACTCGTCAAACTATGCAGACTGACCATTGGATATAAACTCCAAACATTTTATCTGGTTTAACGAGCGCCCATCGTCCAACTAAAATTTAATGATATGATGAACCCCAGAAAATGACTATTGCCAGCAATAACTGCGAGTATTAAAGTTCGCTAATGGTATCGCGGCGTTGTGGAAAGCTCGGCTTTTCGATTGGTATTAATTTTTAATCAAATGCAAATACGATATGACAAATGCACAGAAATTAGCTGTTTGTTCGAATTGATTTTGTGGTGCGTATAATTACCTCCCTGTTGTTCTTAATGGATCGTGTTAGAGAAATATTGAAATTGATTTCGAATAATTTTATAGTCGTAGAAACAGTTTTCGAATATTTAAGCATCCATTTATTTTGTATTTTAAGAATTTTCGAATTTTGCAAGTTTTAGGAAGTTTGAAATTCTTTAATTTCGGAACTTTAAATTTGAAAATCATTCGAATTCTTCGATTTGTTAGGTCATCAAATATATAATTTCATAGAAATTTTCAAGATTCCGAATTTTCATTTTCTCAAGTTTTCCTTCTTTGCATTTACAAAGTTTTCAGCTCTTAAATTTGCAAGTTATAGAAACTTTTTAATTTGGTAGATTTTACAAGTATATTTCGTAGAAATTTTCAGACTTACGAACTTTTACATTCTAAAATTTTCAAATATTCAGAATTTTAAATGTCTATTTTCCCATTTATATACAGTCATGGACAAAATTAAGTGGACATTGCAGAAATGTAAAAAAATGTATTGTTTTATTACAATGTTTCAAATAGATTTTAAATTTAGAACGTGAAATGTTTTTGTAGACTTGAAAAAACATTTATTTAATATACAATTTATTTATTTAATGTACATAATTGTGCAATAAAGTTTTGATTTATAGGCATTATTAGTTAAATTAAATTAACCTTTTGTTATTTATGATACCTGTCCACTTAATTTTGTTCACGACTGTATGTTTACCTAATATCAACATTTTTTTAATTTTTTTTATTTCAAGCATTCTCAAATTTTCTACGTTAAAAAATGAATGAAATTTTTCCATACTAAAATACACCAATTTTAATATCTTCAAATTTATCAACATTGAAGTTACAAATTGCTATTTTCTTATATTTAAAAGTTTCAGAATTTTTGAATATTCGAATTTGTAAATTTCCAGTTTCTATTCTGAAATTTCCGACATTTCTCAATTCCCAAAATTTCTAACTTATACAAATTTTCAAATTTTCCGGAGATTATAAACAATTAGGACCTCTAATTACTCGACCTCGTAGCTTCCAGAACTTTCAACTTTTTTTCCTCGAACGCCATTTAAAGTCAAACTCTAATCTTAACATGGAACCTAACTGTAACTTTAACATGGAATCTAATTCTACCTTTAACCCTCTGTCTACCGTAAAAAAAACTTTCATTATCTACCGTACTGGGTCCAATGGACCCGTGTACAATAACAAGTTTTTTTTTATAATAAAAAATAAGAAAAGTAACAAAGTCATGCAATGACAAGATCCCAAGAATTTTAAAAGTTTAATTAATCGCAGTATTTTCATATAGTCGGGTCCAATGGACCCGCTTGGTAGACAGAGGGTTAACGTACACAGTTATTCTTCATCTCGACAAAAGTTAGCATGCACTTGGATAAAAACATCTTAATAATTTTTGGGATAAAATAATCTTCTATTTTTTTAAACAAGTAATCTGCATTTTTTTTGTGCGTTCAGTAAACTTAGCGTTAATTTACGTTTATTTCGAGCGTCCTTCTCCAAGGTTCATCTCGGTCAATGAAACAGATTTACTAACACGTTATTGCTAACACGTGCGTCTTCATTCGCAGTTGTAAGACGTGCAAAAAGAAAACAAAGACGAGTCGAGCACTGGGTAAAAATATTCTCGTATCACGGTCGGATGCGGCGCGTTTATTTGCAGACTTTTGCCGCGCCACGTTGGGCCGGAAAATTTCGTTGAATATATTTGAGAAGATCCCAAGATGTCAGCCAAGGACAGAAGCATTCTGAGCCATTCACTCGGAGATGTGTCTGCAAGTTTGGTTAAAGGAACTGCTTTCGTTTCACGTGCTTGTTGATACCACTGTAAATCCCTTGGTTCTGTCAAAAGGATTGTACAAACTTTTTATGAATATTTTTTATTCTAAGGTGATGAACCTCATACAATGATTCTTGTTACGCGGACAAGCAGCAATAAATTCATGAAGCCACTACGTACTCCGCGGATGTCTTTAAAATCACCGTTTTACCTATGTTTATTGCCTATAATAGTTCATTCATTCCTCGCTATTCTAAGAAATGTGCTTTCTTAACGTCAAGGCGCATCCTAACTTTATTGCTTGCTATGGCCAAGGGTCCAAAACTATAAAACCTCGACGTCACGAGTTTCTGGTTTTTCCAGAAACGACTGACGTCACATTTAGGCGGTCACTCAAGACCCCACGTTCTTATTTCCACACCAATCAGGTGATTTCCTATGCTTCCACCGTCAACTTCATGTCCGCGAATCGTAGAGAACACCCCCGTCATGTACACCTAGACGAGCTTACCTCTACGATATTGATTCGTCTCTAAGTTAGAATACTAATAACAATCACACAGACTACAACTGACTTCCGACACGATCCTCTACTTTACATTACTCTCATCAACGAATAAATTATATTTGTTAAGTTTAAACAAGTCTAAGTTCTGATATAAATCCTTAAAGAATTATCCTGATTCTATTAATTTACTAGTCAGGAAATACGCTATCTAGACATCGAATAATCAAGTGAGGATTTACGATCCTCATAGTCGCGAGCTGCAACGGTTCGGTCTTGTCGCGGATGCGTATTAACAATTCTATTGACTACCTTCGATGATAGTGCTGTTGGAGCCCGGATGAGGAGATTGAACTGAACTTTGTTGTTTAGCCGAATACAATCTTCATTTTACTCCGAACTCAACTAATTACAATTTCGACAAAGAGCGCAATGCAACAACATGTAACGTACTGACCAGATACAAAATTCTTTCTGATTTCCCGTGTCCACGGAAAGTATATATGTATATAACCTTATTCTAGTGGGGGAGGATGGTCTTAGCCCTTATGACTACTGCAGGCCGTGACTCATATATTTTGATGTTTTGGAACTGTTACTCGGATGACTTGTTGGTGCAAACATTCAACTTAGATTAGAATACGCGCTTGGTGATCCAATAGTGCACGCTACCAGATACAATAGCCACAATTATGTTTCCGATCACTCTTTCATAAAAAGTGATATTTGGAGTTTTTTAAGGAATTTAATTCTCACCTCGAATATTTGGAATACGAAACAGTGATGAATACGACACCTTCAAAATGGTGTAAGTTTTTAAGTGAGTACATTGAATATTATAGTTATTGTAAGCACTTAAAAGGAATATGATATAAAAATATGTCAGGTATTTTATGTTATACAAGATTAACACAAAAAAAAGGCATTTTTATTCAAATTATTATTGTTGAATTCCGGATGGGGGAACAAGTACAACACTTGTAATATCAACTTAGAGGTTTTATTCGGTGACGATAAGTTCCGCACGCAAGTACAAATTATGGAAGACTAACTTAATGTCGAAAGAGGGCTAGTTACATATATCGAGTGGAGGGTGAGTAATCGAAGTACAAGCATAGTGTAAGGGCAGAGTGCGTAGGACAGGATGAGGAGTTTGAGGAGTGAAGTCAGAATGTTTTTCGCAGATTGATTCAATGAAGTGATAAGTTATCTTCTTGTCTATGGATTGGTTGTGCAACATTATTGTAAATCAATCTTAAAGGTGGGAAGGAAATTTTGAGTAACAGATAACAATCTTGAATATTGTTAGAATATCGACGTCGTTCTCCATAAATATTACTGCCCCCTCTGGGTCAAATACTGGGTCAATATTGCTATAAAACCTCTCACTTACGCGTTTCTATTTAGCTGTTTAGTTAGTATACGGGCAAAACACGTGGCGAAAGCATTTTACGAACTTAAAGCAATCTTGATCGGCGTAATTAAATACGTGAAATACGAATTCAAAGTCTCACATCTCTGACAAAAATGAACCTCATGCAAGATTGCAGATAAGTACTAGGTTTTCTCTAAATTATACTTCGTAGTAACTGTTTAAAAATTATTTAAAAAATTGAATTCTACAATTCTCTGTTATCTGGAACATATAAAACAATCTACATGAAATATATACAGATTAACCCTTTGCACTCCGTAGGCGCCGCTATTGCGCCAGTTGCTTTCAGTGCAGTTAGAAAAACCTGTGTAGTTTGCGTTCAATGACTAGCAGGTTCTGTGTTCAAAGTTGCTATGAACTATTTCTTAGTGAATTTTGAATTTTGTTTTATATTAGATAGATTTACCATTGAGAAAATATGGAAGAAGGAGATTATTGGGAATGTTTTGAGATCAGTGAAAACGAAAGTGAAAATGAAATTACAGTAAAAGCTCTCGTCGTGGACGGCAGGTCGGAATCCAAAGTGTACTCGGCGAGAGCCGTAGAGGCGAATTTGATACTCGGCGACCGTGCCTTCCTCGTCACGGGCCGCGGCCGACGAAACGACGAAGGTCAAATATAGGTGAAACACATACTAATGCAAGCAAATACAAAGATTAAAATGTTCTTATTTCCTTGTATTTTGTTATGAAACGTATACCATCGTATTCGTCAGGTTTTTTCTGATTAAAATGACACCAAACATGGTCTAAAAGTTCTCCCCGTGGACAGGCGGCCGCAATCAAAAGTGTACTCGGCGAGAGCCGTAGCAGGCGAAAATGTACTCGGCGGGAGCCGTTGCTGGTGCGATCCCCCTCGGAATCAGTCAAGCATTACATAAACACGATCGGTTACCGAAACGACCGAATATCGGTGAGACACATACTAATGCAAGCAAAGAAAAAGATTGCAATTTTCTTATTTCCTATTATTTTTTCATGAAACTTGTACCATCGTATTCGTCAGGTTTTTCTGATTAAAATGACACCAAACATGATGTAATTACGTTAATAATTACGTACGTAACGGGTGAATAAAGTTTTTAACGTGAAAGAGGACGGCGAGTGAAAAAGACAGAGAGGCAGAAGGTTGAAGCGTTCGGAAAAGATGAAAGGCAAACGGAGCTCGGACCTTTAAATTAAAAATTAAAAATTCTTATTTTTGGTTTTTCGTGAATGAAACTTTTACCATCGTATTCGTCTCGTTTTTCTTATTAAAATGATACCAAACACGTTATAATTACGATCATAATTACCTGTGTAACAAGCCATAAAGTTTTATTTGTATCTGCCGTAATTGTAACGTCCGAAATTTTTATGGCTTGTTACACAGGTAATTGTGATCGTAATTATACCTTGTTTGGTCTTATTTTGATCGGCAGAACCTCACGAATATGTTAAAAAAGTTTGCAGTCAAAAAAATATAAATATTAAAAAATTATATTGCTAAATTTGGAACTGGAGATTTGTCAGCCCGCATCAAAGGGACCGCGGCGAGAATCGTGTTACACTTGGACAGGCTCGAGCGAGGCGAACACGGGCGTAGCGATGACGCACGCATTGGCGCAGGAAAAGACGTTCGTCCTCGGCCGGAGCCGACCAAGTAGTACACGAGGAGGGCTTTTACTGTAATATGGAATTTTTTGAAGACAATTTAGTTCGAAATAATACCCAACAAAGTGAATATACCGATACTGATAGCAGCGATGATAGCGACTTAATAGTGCAAAAAAAAAGGAAAATATGTGTTATTGAGAGTAATACTGATGACATTGGTAGTTATTCTGAAGAAATAGATGAAGATGATGACATTAATTAAATAAATGAATGCATAATAACATTAAGGTCTTTTTTTAGTAAAACAGAAGTTCATTTTTCAGATACCCCAACGCAAAAATGTCACGAAGTTGCTGCCCTCTTGAATAAAAAAACACTCGGAGTGCAAAGGGTTAAAAATTCGCGTTGATGGACTGATAGCATAGAAATTGGTCATTTGTTATGCAACAAGCTAACAAGCCAAGAGTTAATCACCGTGAAAACAAAGAAATTGCTGACACAATTACGAATTGTCTGATTCAAATCTGCACTAGTTCCATGGGTACACTCGGACCTCTCGTCAATACGGAAGGTGCTATTCGAGCCCAAAGTCACCTAAACATTCCGAAGCGACCTAACTAAACACAAGTTGCTTTATTTGGACATAAGATGTCTGACAATAGTCAGCTAGCTCGAGCATGCTTAAGATGTTTAGTCACTGTGAAGTTACATAACTGAATTTAAGGCTATCTGAAACTTGCGCAGCCTAAACAGGCTTAAACTACCTAACGTAACTTCACCAGTGAATTAGATTTGAATCATTTAATCATAACCAAACTGTCTGGTTGAATTCCTGCACGGAGATACGCGAACATTTGTCCACAAAGACGAATCAAATCTTGAAATTTCCCCAAAATGCTGAGATCCTCGTGTGAAATGTATTTTGCTTACAGCAATCTGTTCAGTGACGGGGGCCATTTTGCAGCGTTTAGAATGCCGCTGGCAGACAAAATGGCGTCAGTCAAATAAAATGGAATCCAACTAATGAACGCCGATGTAATTCTTGCATTCGTGGTCGGGTTTAATGAAATTCTAGCGCGGATAGGGCGAACGAAATTTACGTTCTGGCCCTTGGTGGTGTCAGACGAAAATGAGAATACTCGTTGGCCACCTACCACTGAATCGTACGAGGATCACCGAATTTTAATTATTTCAAATTCTTGATTAGTATTTTCTTCGTAATGCAACGAATAGCATGTTCGTTCGTGGTATGCGGCTCTGGATTAATTGAGCGACGGGGTTTAGAGGATATTATATAGAAGTAAGTTATGAATATTTATGCACATGGTAGGTAGTGAATTTGTAAACTACGAAAGTTATACTAATTTTGCCACTGCGCTAATTAACACTTCTAACTTTAGTAAGGATTCGTGTAAATTATGTGCTAGGTATGCATTTATTTCTTAATGTGATATGGCTGCAAATACAAATTCCTGCTTAATTTTTAACGAGAAAAGAAGGAACGGTTGTTTTTGACTTGTTAAGAATTTCTCAAAGATTTTATGTTTTGTTTAACAAATCGATATAAAATTTTTGTGCATTTAATATTGGTACAAACAATATCGTAGCAAATATTAAGGACATTTTGTACTATTATTTTTTATTTATGCAATATTTATATTTTGTAATATATATTTTATATATTGCAAATATGTTACACATAATAACAGCGTGTAAAATTATTTTATTTTCCAAATTCAAGTATCATTCCAAAATTTAGTACTGTCGCATCGTAACTTTCCCTACAATATTGTTATAATTACATTTTTGTTTATAAACTAAAGCCAATGAATCATAACTTCACATACAACCATTTTACTTGCTGTATATACAGTCATGGACAAAATTAAGTGGACATTGCAGAAATGTAAAAAAATTTATTGTTTTATTACAATGTTTCAAATAAATTTTAAATTTAGAACGTAAAATGTTTTTTGTAGGCTTGAAAAAACATTTATTTAATATACAATTTATTTATTTAATGTATATAATTGTGCAATAAAGTTTTGATTTATAGGCATTATTAATTAAATTAAAGCAACTGATAAATTAATTTATAATTCTACCATTACAATGACCTTTATTGAATATAATCGCAATAATATTTTATTACACAGTGTTATGAATAACAAATTAGATTATATAACATAATTTAGGTAGTTAAAAATCGGTAACGAAAGAAGTATAAGTGCATGTTTAAAAAGAATTTAATTCTCAATATTTCTAAGGTATTTATACTTTATACAAGTAAAAAATATATCAAATAAAATTTTCTTAAAAATAGTTCTAATATAACGGCTCATATTATGTTAAAATATCATATAATTTAAGTAATCCGATTACAATATGTGACTTTTGAAGATTTTTGTAACAAAAAAAGATTTTCTTTAACTACGTTTATATTGTAGTTGCACAACATATAACACGTAAAACAACGCATCGAAAACACGTAACATAAGTTAAAATACTGTTTGTATCAAATATCAACGTTATTTCTAAAATAAAATCAAACATGTGCGCATTAAAACGATACAATAATTTTTTGCAGTAGACATAATTTTTTCATAAGAAAGCATATCTTCCTAGTGAGCTTCACTAAAAATTCATAGGCATCGTAGTTTCATCGTTTTGTATGAAATTCGCATTTGTTGCTATGTTTGATTATCTAAGTCATTTAAATTCATAACAACGTCGTTGGAAGGCAAGTGCAGGGGTCAATCCGAAACTTGGCAAAGATTTTACGCTATTATTTCCACGGAAGAAGGTACGTGTTACAGAGTAAAATCTCACCGCACAGGGTTACCAGTTCGACCAAACGAACAAGTGGAAACTAGTTAAACTTTCAAACAACCCCCGAGGAAAGCTCGATGGATCGCCATTAACGAGCCGGACCGTAGGGACCAAGTTCGACAATTCGGCTTCCCTGAAACCCCAGAAACGGTCTCCGACATTCTCGCTCCTCTAAACACCTTTCTGCCGGGCTGAAACAGTGGCTTTTATTGTTTCTCGTGACATCTTGCACAATTTGTACACATGAAGTGTGCATCGAACGTTTAAAATCCTGTTTCTTCTGTGAAACCTTGATTTAAAGAAATAGTAACGTTAGAGTTTAAAGTCTCAATTTTAATCTGCTTCTAAACTTTTCCCAAACATCACATCGTGCTCTTTTAAATTATCACCAGACATCTTTAGAGTTATCGCAGTATAAACTATTTATCTCACCCTTTCCTAGGTAGGCTATTTATATGTACATTCAATTTGCGCTCAAGTGCAGTGTAGGTTTCCTTTGAAAAAGTAAATTGTTGAGCTTTAAAATTCTGAAAAATTCACGAATTTTCAAATTATCAACTTTCGAAATTTTTATTTTAGAAATCTCGAAATTATACGTTTCTAGATTGCGTGTATATCAAATTCTCAGATTTCTGAATAATCAAATTCTCAAACTTTCCTCTCCGTCTCCTAAACTCCGAGATTACCATATCTCCAGATCTCCAAATCTTTAGCTCTGTAAACTACTATATCTTCAAATATCTATGTGTACTAATCGTTAGATGCTCTAATTCCTAAAACCATAAACTCCTACGTCATCAGATCTATAGATCCCCAAATCCGTAGGCCCCGAAGTTCCTTTGACGGTATAGTAATTTTGGATCTTTAATAGTTTGTATCTTATGAATTAGGAATTGAGAATTTGGGAATTTCAGAATTTGAAAATATATGTTCCAAAATAAATATTTATTCGCGATATTGTGTTGACAATATAAACTATCAATATTTTTAAATTTTCAATATTCACTGAGAGTACTGTATCGATACTACATATTCCAATATCTTACATAAAAACTCTAAAAAATTTACAATGTACATATATTTATCATCCGAGGTTTCCATAATAAGTATAAAAGTAATATCTAGTAATACAAGATATAATAAATATGCTTATAAAAATAAAATATATTGTACGATTATATTATAATAAAATGCGGTGAAGTATAGGCTTTACAGAATAAATGGTTGGGGCGTATTTGAAAATACTAGGTTTCTTTATTAACTCTATTCACGGCGAAAGCCAATACAAGAATGTCTTCAGAGACAACAAATTTGTACCGAGGACACCCCCGTTTGTATGGTCGTTCTTTAGGCCACTAGGGCCCGGAGAAATTTCCCTGAGAGAGGGGAAGCGCTGACAAAAGCATATTCGTTGATTTCTATTTCTCTTACAATACGAATGAAACAATGTTTAACATCTAGGATTTATTAAATAAAAATCCTCCTCTTTTAAGTAAGTAGAGAATAGTCCATAACTCGGGCAAAGGAAGAGATCATCTGCTGACTACTCATAAAAAGTGCACTGATTTGATTAACACACCTAATGTTTAAACAATATTATATCTATTAAGTGTATCACAACCAAATCAACCATTTTATTTGCAAGAATCAAGCAATTTCACCGTGATCATAAAGCCAATCAATGCGTTCAATTTTGATTTTCCAATAGAAAACAAACGTATCAACATCATGCATATGCCCTGATACGTTTCCCTTTTATTTTTCTATCAGCTTTCACGAGTCAATGGGTAGATCGAGCGGATCGGTCTAGTAACTTCATCCGTAACGGTGCACGTGTACAAGCGCGTGGTGTGTGCTTTCTATGCCGATTGCCATGTATAGGGTGTTTCAAAAGGAGCAGTATTTTTACCCATTAATCCGATACACACGGAAGCATTTTTATTATTGGCAAATGATATCTGTAAAACTTTCTAGTTGAAAAGTTTGATGAATTTTTTCGAAATTATTATTTTTTTATTGTGGGACTGGCGGGGCCTCCATACCCGAAAAGTACAAAAGGATTACGAAAAGGATATACAGGGTGTCCCGTAACTCTCGTTTGACCCGAAACGGGCTTGTAGGGGAGTTGATTCTATGTAACTTTTTCCTTTGCAAAAATGGGGTCCAGGCTCTCGTTTTTGAATTATTAACGAAAAACACCGACCAATCAGAACGGGAGAATCGCGCGTCACGCGATTCGATCGCGACCACGGCCAATTATAACTCGGGCCTACACTTCTGCCTCCGAGCGCGCGCGATTCTCGCGCTCCGATTGGTCGGTGTTTTTCGTTAATAATTTAAAAATGAAGTCCCATACGATATTTTTGCAAATGAAAAAGTTGTTCAGAATGACCCTACCTACCTTCCATTTCCGGCTCTTTCAACACTTTTGGGACACCCTGTACGCCGGGCGGACGCCAGTGGCTCAGTGCGTAGCGTCGACGACTCGTAATCTGAGGGGCATGGGTTCGTGTCCCGGAGAAGTTCGAAAATTTTTCCATATTCCTACGTTATTATTAGCGCCAATATTGTTGTAAGAAAAGAATTTATATGCTTCCTTGAAATCGATCGCAAGATTGCGCATTTTTCGTGTTTTCCTTTGTTTTTCCGTTTTGCGATCGACTCAGTTAGGTTCTTGCCCCGTTATGTTTAGGACGTACTCGTTGCAATGTATGTATCCTATATTATATTATTTTATATTAAATGTGGGATTGGCGGGGCCATCAGACCCGAAAGGACAAAAGGATTACGGAAAGGACGTATATCATGCGGACGCCAGTGGCTCAGTTGAGAGCGTCGACGACTCGTAATCTGAGGGGCGCGGGTTCGAGTCCCGTTTCAGTCCGAAATTTTTCCGTATTCCTACATTAAATACATAATCAAGTGTCAGAAAATTCCGGGTCTACCCGTAATAGTACTCGGTAAAGGACACATGGCCCAGCGCGACGACCACCCAGGCGCCGGGGCCCGGCATAGTGTCGCCAAGGATAACAAACAACAACGCCCTTTTGCGAGGAGGAGGAAATCTCTCGCAACCTTCAGGAAGAGCACTTTCCAAAGAACCTTTGACTTCACTGCATCCCTCACGTTTTGGTCGCTTTGTAAAATATAAATTTACTGATCGTCTATCGACTGATTCTTTTGCGTTTTATCACGTTATTTTTCGATTAGTACTTCCACAAGTTCATATAAATATATCGTCTCTTAATCCACTGCAGTACAAACTCTGTCAATTCTCTGTCACACTGTGTTCAAACAACACGTTCATATATAATTATAACGTGAAATTTAGTTAAGTGTTATTTATTTAAAATTGTTGCACGGCATTAAACGGCGAATGTGAGTCGCCTCTCGAGTGCAAAAGGGTAACTGATAATTAACGACGCGTATACACGTCGATCCAAAACTTTATTTTGATGCGGTTAACCTATATACACGTTGCGTGATACAAAAAACTACCATTTATAAACAAATGAAGTGAAATTCCTCGGACGACTGGATCTGTATTTGTTCGTTTATCTGGACCACGCTACAATGTGAGATTTTAAGGGTGGACTCCTGAAACGATCCACATTTACTGAATAGATTTTAACGGCGATCTGACGTCAGGGACCTGTCGTCATCGACATCCATCGTCGTTGAATAGATAAGAAACCGGATCATTTTCAATAATTTTTGACATATTGAATCGACTAGAACCACGTTGAAAGCTCTATAAACACATCACTAGCGAGAATACTTGGTTGTCATCGACAATGATCCTCTTTGGTATAATTTTCGTCAGTTTTAGACACGTTTAATCGTTTGGAATGACTTAAAATCCTTTCATTATTGCCCTACCTATACATATGTTTACAGTAGGTACGTTAAATTTTAAATAAACATTCTTAGTGGAAGACTCTATACATACTAAAGTCGTGACTCCCTACAATATCATTGATTGCTTGATACTTAACAGTAGTTACTACTGCACTGGATATAGTTGTGTTAATTACGTCTGTGTAGGAAGGAATGCTATGCATTACGCAAAACATTTTTAACTAATCCTCCGAAGCTAATAGGCTAATGCTGATACCGTTTGATGTTTCTAATCTTCTTTAGCCCTCACTCCTTTCCAAACAGTGACTTTCTATTCGACCAGGACACTTCGATACTACAGTCGTGGACAAAATTAAGTGGACAGATGTCATAAATAACAAAAGGTTAATTTAATTTAACTACTAACGTCTATAAATCAAAACTTTATTGCACAATTATATACGTTAAATAAATGTTTTTTCAAGTATACAAAAATATTTCACGTTCTAAATTTAAAATTTATTATAACATTGTAATAAAACAAAAAATTTTTTTACATTTCTGCAAAGTCCACTTAATTTTGTCCATGAGTGTATATTCCCGAATATTAATGTGAATAACTGTAGAAACGATTGTAGGCACTACTATAGGAACTACGCGATGTAAGCGAAAGTTCAAGTTCTCGAAAGATTTGTTCAGATCTATGCAGCACCATATTTAGTGTTCTTACTGAAACACCCTGTACGTGTCGACTGCACACGCTGCACCGAGCTACGGATGTGCATTCATCGCGTGCATTATTGCCGCGTGGGTGGGACCTGGCTGACACGACTATGAATAGGGGGCAAGTTTAAGGCTACGACAGTACGCCTGTGTGCGGTTGATGAGCACCATGTCATATGGGACTCCTCCTGACGGATTCACGCATAAATGCTCCTCTGATACCGAGCTGCGAATATGCCACGTTTCCCGCGGTTTTCTCCTTGACGTGACTAATTGTGTAAGCCGACAGAAATCAGGTTAATGAGCGAGCAAATTTTTCGAATTCAACCAGGAAGAGGTAACTGTATCTACTCCATAGAGTAAAGCTCTGTGAAGCTGGAAATTTTACATTTGGTAGGAATATCCAATTCAGTGTACAGGGTGGCTGGAATGATCTGTTACTAAGTTCATACTGATCCATCTGTCGATCCGCTCACGCAATCCATCTGAAAGTTGCCATATTTATAGTTCATTCAATTGTTTACATGCGTGCAGAAGCATTTTCGTATACTACATCTCAAAGTAAGGTTATAGTGATGGATTTGAAGCGTAATTCTGTAATTGCTTTATATTTAGCTGGAACATCAGTTCCAATGATCGTTCGTGAGCTCCAGCATTTGAATGTAAGAAAATTCCAAATTGACCTGCATTCGAACTCGAAATAGGACGCATACGGTCCCAGCGCGACGACCACCAAGGCGTTGGGACCCGAATATTGTGACGTCAGGGCAGTAAACAACTGAGGCCCTTGAGTTTTGGCGAGGGGCAGTAAAGCCTTCGCAGCCTCGAGGAAGGGCATTCTTTGGGGAATCATTGACAACGCGACATCGCCCACATTTTGTCGTTTAAAGAATATATAGTCATTTAGCGATATTGTACAAGTCGTTATTATACGCGTTTATTTTACCGATTTACGTATTAATCTTACATGAATGTAATCTATTTAATGATTAAATGTAATGTATTTGGGCTATTTTGAAGTCCAAGGTCAATGTAATAAAACATCGAAGTTTGGACGGTCTAAAATCAGCACTTGCCCGGGAATGGAAGAAGATTCCACAATCTCACGTACGGGCAGCATGCGATTCATTCTTTCAAAGTTTGAATGGAATTATTCGTGCAAAGGGAGGTTATATCGAGCAATGAGCATTAAATCATTTTCTTGAATGTTTCTCGACTATTTTTTTTCCTTGGATGCAACAAAATATTTAAAAGTATATCTCCTGCAGCGGTTTGAAGTTGTAACAGTTCATTCCAACCACCCTGTATTATCGTAGAATCTTTATGTTAGGTCGTAGCATTTCAATAAGCGTCGTGAAAATTAGGCGACCACCTAAAGTTTCGTCAATACAAAAGACGTCCTTTTTCGTCCCTTCGAACACTTTAGTTTTTAGAAAGTCAAGAGGTTTTTCGTCCCGTAGCAGTAATAAGACCCAGGGAATCGTTACATTTCGTCGAGAGTTTTTCGTATCTTGTTTTAGTGCCATCTGGTTTTCAGAGCCCTTCACCTTAGTACTAGAGTCTTTATTTCGTGTTTTCTATACAAGTCGAGGTATTCCTTAAATTTATTACTCGCTACGGACATTTTGGAAACGCCTCTGTCCCTCTCCACACTTCCATTTCCACCCTAATTTTGTTAACCAACCAGAAAATAGATATAGTTTTTCCCTTACTTTTTCACAAAACTTACACGCCCACTTCAAGCTTTCTTGGATAGTAAAAAGTTTCGGAGATTCATTCGACTTTCGACTCTTACACTTCACACATTCGACTTTTATACATTAGGCAGTATACATTCGTTCTTAAATTTTCATATAGTATACATTCAACATTAGATATTGACTTATCGCATTTTAGTTTAGTATATCTTAGTTGTACTTTAATTTGTTATACACTCAATCAACCAACTGTTAACAAAGTATAATTGTTACTTTAGTTGTTCGAAGTTACATTCGATCATTTTAATACAGTTTAGTAATCTTAGTTGTTAGGTTTGGCATTAATCCCACGCGCCGTTTAACCAGTTAGCTGTGTTTGACGAGTATAGCCATCATGGAGAAGTGTCAAGATTTTGTGTCACGACGAGTATACTCCTAAATCACAGCTAACTGGTTCACCAAATAAGTCAATATCAGTAATAAAATTGTCTATTTTATAAAATTGGCCCATCTTTTTGGTCCAATACTTTAACACCGACACATATTCTGTGATTGACGATTATACTGACAAAAGGGAGTGCCACAGTTAATTGGTTAATCGTCACTAAAGGATAATTGTTGACGCTGCGACACACATACACTTTAGTCTATTACAAATATAATCCAATTTTTCAAACAGTATTAAGAACTGTTGTACATTTATTGTAAGAATGAATAGTATCTACCTGTTATCGAAATCAGGTATTAACCGTAATGGAACATGTAACGGAACAATTAAATTCTTGAATCAGAAGTTTTATAAAATTTTTAAACTCTAACGGCGCACCGCGAACAGTTCTTTATTTATTGATTTTACACGTTTTCATGCCCGAGTTTCGAAAGTTTGGAATGTCGACGAAAGTGCAAAGTTTCGAATTCTCAAAACTCCAAACTTTCTTGTATTTCGAGGGGTTTCAAGGTTTCGACGTATCGGGAAACCCATCTCAACCATAGATGTTATTTTCAGATTAACACAGTTATCATAGATTAACATAGTTCTGTTTTTATATAATCGATATTTGTTTCATTATTTATTCCTGGTATAAAAGCAATAAAGTTTGTTAAAATGGCATTCGTGAAACGAGTGTTTATTGTCCCAAAATAAACGGTAGTCGAAGGGTGGATTGAATTTTAGTTTCATATTTCTAGATTGGCGAAAGCTGGCGCGAAAATATTAATTGTGACACACTTTGCTGGGGGATGTGCATATTCATACAGGAGAGAAGTTACTCGACAAAATGCTCAGGTGTTGTGTATTCAAATTTCCACGATCGTGGGCATTTTTTGTTGCTCATCTACCGTATATATTCTTTCCAAAATTTTTGGATTTTCCATTCAATGATCCAAAATTTTTTTGTAACAAAAAAATGATTGTTGATTCAATGAATCAATCAATCAATGAATCATAAAAAAAAAGTTGATTCAATGTAACAAAATTTTCATTATATAATAATAATTATTATTATTTAATTAATCGTGTGTTGAGTTTCGCCAGTTTCCATCGTAGATATATGAACAATTTTTGTTGTAAAATTTTTATTTTAGCTGTTTAAGAACATTTCAAGGTTATATTATTAAACATGTTTGATACATTTTTGATAATTATATAGAAAAGAGCACACCTCATCCACTACAATGACTCTTAAACATATTGTTAGACAGTTTACGTAATTTTGTTCTATAATTAGTTAAATTTTGATTAACCTACATTTTGATTCGAACATTACAACTACATATTTATGATACATATGAGACATATAGACTCAAATACAACGTAGGTTTCTTTTGGACGATACGCATTACGTAAACTTGACAATTTTCGAATGTTTGAATTGTTATATATAATAATTTTTAATTTTTTAATTTTCAAGTTTATACACTCGCTAATTCTTAAATTATCAGTTCCTTAAATTTATAAATTTTTAAATTCTCAAGCTCCTGAATTTCGATATCATTAAATAACCAAATACATGCATTTTCGAATTCCCAGATTTTCAAGTACCGATATTTTCAAATCGCTAGTTTTCTAAATCCTTAACTCACCTATATCCACTAATACTTTATATACGCATGTTCATATATCCACAAATTCTTATACATATTCCCAAACGCCTGTATCCCTAAATTCCCAAATCTTCAAATCCTTGTATTCTCAAATCCCTGTATCCCTAAATTTTAGTATCCTCAAATCCCTGTATCTTCACGTTACTGTATCCTCAAATCCTTGTATCCCCTGCTCCCTGTATCACCAAATCCTTCGATCCCAAAATGCTAATATTACCTATTTCCTTCGTGTCCAAATCCCTAGATTCCCTCATCTGTAGATCCCTAAATCTCAAGAGTTGTTGTGAGTTCCCAAATATCAACGAATGAAGGACTTTTGCCCTTTGGTTGCTACATTTTCCCTAGGAGCCACATTTTCTCTCGGCTCTACCCGGTTAACCAGTTTTACGTAACGGTTAACCAGGCTGAAAGCATAGTTTAGGGAAAATCAGATATACATAGAGAGCTCGGAGCTGGTAAATAATATGCTGGTTGTGTTTAATCCAACGAATAATGTTATTGTCTCGTTCGTGTTAACCACTTATCCAACGTAATTAAACCTTGTAGGCAAGTATTCGCGTTAGGACACTGGCGTCGGTTCATGTATATGAGAACGTTTAATGGCGACGCTGCGTCGTTCTGCTTCTACGTGGTTAGCATGTGCACAAGCCTGCCATTAATATGCCCGACATAACGCGAACGGCTCTGTAAACTCCTGCCAAAGAAGGAAATTGAATGCGGATTCCAGCGAGGAGAGACACGCTCCTCGAACTCATGCAGCCCTCTTTGCGAAATCCCCCGAGGATTTTCTGGACACAGTTCGACGATCGTTGCCTGTAGGATTTGTATGCTGGTTGTAATTGCGCGGTAAATCGAGCTGAACGATATGGTAATTGAGCACACTTTGGAGTCTCTTACAATACGAAATTCGCGGGGAAACGTAGCGAAACGCGATCGCTGTGCCGGTTGCGGCGACGATGACCCGAAAACGATCTTTATTAGTCGAACAACATGTAACGCAATTATAGCTTTCCATTTCGGTGGAAGGCATATAAGGTTATTACGTTATCGGTGCTTAAATACGATGTAAGTTCTAATTTCTGAGTTCAATATGGGTTTGTGTACAGGTAAAAATTAAACTGACTATTGGGAGTAATCTACTTATTCTTAGGAAGTTTTGGGGATTTTACAATTCATACAACTCTCTAATTATTAATTTCCAAGGGTCACAAAGTTCTAAATACCCAAGTTTGACAAGATCCTAAAATTCCAAATTCCTACATTATTATAACTCCTAAGATTCCGTTTTCCTGCATTTGCCGAGCTTCCAGAATTCCGAATTCCTAAATTTTACAAGTTCTCAAAATTTCAAATTTCTAAATGTCCCACGTTCCCGAAATTTCGAATTCCAAAAATTCACAGGTATTCACAAATACCGCATTTTGAAATTTCGAAAAATTTACGACAACTTCATAAATAAAATTTTGCGGAAATTGTAAATAAAAATTTTGGGTTATATATTATATAATTGAAAATACAGTAATTTGAAAATGTAGTAAATTGAGAATATTAAAACTTCGAAATATGTTAATTTGGAGGTATAGTGATTTAAGGATAAAGATAAAATGAAAAATATAAAAATTTGAGAGTATACATAAATTGAGGAATAAAAATATTTGTTTGAAAATATAGATATTTGCAGATATACAAATTTGAGAATATAGTCATTCGAAAATTTAGTACTTTGTGAGTACAGTATACGATAAATAATTGTACATTTGTCAAACGAAGAAGAAAAATTATGACTTGTTTCATTTTAATTAATTCTAATAGTCAAGATTATGCGATGAATTCATAAAACTGAGATTTTTATTCATTTTTAAATATTTTGCGGTTATTATTTGATTAATAAATTTGGATTTTTATTTCTTCGTGCTAGTAGAATGTTTCAGTAATGGAATATACTCGTTCAAAATTTGCGTAATTTTAATATTTATGGAACGAGCAAAAATTTAATACTTTCTAATGAATGTCATGGGTTTTTAAATTGTTTATTGAATATTATTACGACCTATGTAACGGCGACAAAAGTGAAGTTTTTTAGAAAAAAGTATTTATGTTTGTAGTACAAAACAAGATTTTTTTAGTATAATTTAAAAGTATTTAAAATATTTGTAACTAAGCATTTATCCAATTATCGTTTCTATTTACATAGTCTTTCACGCAAGATTATACACATATTTTGTAATAAATCTTTCTTACAGTTTGTAACAGAATACTTTAGTATTTACCGTACTTAAAGAATCGGTCCCTTCTTTAAGTTGTTTATTGTTGTATTTTGAGACAGAAGAGTCATACATATAAATTATAGCTTTTGACAAGAAAAGTTATGTAAATTATATCAGTAAAGATTTTAATATCTGTAATAATTTTATTGAACCATATAAATAACAATTTCAACGTGCATAGTAAGTTTCTTGAACTATGTAATTAGTAATTTTGACACATGAAAATTTTATTGAATTGTATAAATAACAATCTTAATATTATATATAGTAATTTTATTGAATTATCTGAATAACAATTTTGACATCTGTAACAATTTTATTGAATTAGACATGTACAATAACAATCTTAATACGTACAACAATTTTATTAAACTAAATATGTAATTAACCTTTATGGTGTGAGCAATAATTTTTTTAAATTATATACACTGGAATTTTTACATCTATAAAAATGACATTGAAAAACATTAAAAAGGAATTTGAAAAATAGACACAGTGTTTAATAAAAATTTGAACAATAAATGTATGGCTCAACTAATGTGACGTATTTTTCTTTTGTTTCAGGTAAATGATTACTTCCTTTTAATAACAAACTGCTTATATGGATGTTTATTGGGTGAGTTTAATGTCTCATTCTTAATTGTACCTATTATAGATGTTTTCATAAAGTCAAAATCTTTTTCAGTAAGTCTATGGCAGTACACAATTATTTATTGTATTACAGCAGTATAATAATGACTTATTGAAATTATTGTTGAAATACGCAAATTCGCAACGCCGTTTGTTAATTTCTGATTCCGTATTCGTGCACGTATGGTTGTTGATTTAATAATGAAATGCTCCTGCATTTCCTCTTTAGAATTTATTTCAGTTCAAATTTTTCGCGAATCCACCGTGACATTTGATGCAAAATTTGCATCTCCGTCAGCATACTTTTTGTCAAAGGAATTTTAGATGAACCATGCATTTGCACAACTTTCATTTTTCAGAGAATTTTTGTACGTGATCGTAAATATTAATTACTGTCTACGGGGTTCATATCATACAATGATGCAGTTAAGTTGAGAAAGATTAAGTGAGTTTGTAGAGGATTTTAAGTACAAAGCAGCACAAAATCAAGGATGAAAATACTCGAAAATTAAGAATTAAAGTAGTCAAACCTACTCTGGGACGTGCTTCGTAATTGAAATCAAATTTGTGGAACCAGCATTAAACTTTTCGACCGAAAAAAGTGGTATAATATTATTCTTGATGCACCTTAATGGACGATGTGTTAGATCAATGATAAATGGTATAGCATAAATGAAGAACTCTTTTACTTCATGTTTATGAAGTTGAAGATTCAGTCTCAACATATTTATATTAGACATGAAAACAGGTTAAAAATGGAAATTTTACGAATTTATAATTTTGAGAAATTGTAAGACTGCAGACTTCTTAAGGGGTTAGACCACTCTAGAGCGCCAAAGAGTTACCTAATTTCAGGAATTTTTTCCGGACAAACTATAACAAAGATGAAAAATATGTTTACGGGTCTTTACTACTTATACATCGAAGTGTTAAACTAAATTTTTATGAAGCAATTAAAAACAAAATGACGGTTCAGGAGCTGGTTGACTGGAACGCTGCTCAGCGGGCATACCTTTGCGGCCGGAAAAGATTTTCCTCCGATTTTAAATAAAGGCACTTATAAAATTCTCCCGACTATAAATGATATTGTATCTTATTCTTAAGACCCCAAGGCACCTTTTAAGCGAAAACAAAAATTTTCGATTTTTTGAAAATCCTAGAATGGTCTAACCCCTTAAGGGGGGATCCTACTTTAGAAGGCTCAAAAAATCGATTTTTTTTTTACTGCTTAAATTTATTGTTAATGTATCTAAAGAATATGTATCCAAAGTTATAGAGGCTAATTCACAATACTTTCAAAAATACAGCACTAAAAGAGCGTCCGAGCAACTGGAGCGCGCGCTCCTTCTCTCGGTCAAATGTACCTGGAAAGGTTCTATGGTCGTTCGAAACAATATTTTAAATTGGTAAAAGGACTGTGTATGTTAGGATGTATTCGAGCCCTCCTATATATGCACGATGTACCGCCTGAATTGTACGGGTTTCCTTATGAGGGAGGACGGCGGTTGCTCGCGGAAGTTTGGGTTTTCTCGAGTTTTTGTTTTTACGATTCTTCTAAATTGGCGGGCGCGATTGCAACAATACTAGACGACCAATCAAACCGAACCAAGGCTTGGTAGCTTCAGTTTTATACACTCTTCTATTTGAACTAAAAAGATTCACGAAAAATAATTCTAAACGATTTTTTTAGCAAGTTGAAACGATTTTTTTTTCCTAAAAAAGGCACATTTTTTTTCAAACATGTGAAAATTTTACAATTTCACAATTTTTTGGGTTTTTCTTAGTTCATCTAGAGGAAAAATATATGAAAATTAAAATTCTCTTTGGTTTTTTACTTCAAACGAAAATTACGAACTGCATCTTTCCCGCCGATTGGAGACTACAATTCCAAGGTGTTGCACAAATGTGCATAAAACTCGGCTGCATTTGAATATTTTTCTTTAACAAAAATATTTTTTTCATGTTCAAATATGTACTAAAATTATCTAAAAGGTTGACTAGGCCTACTCTTTTTTTTCTGTCCTAACAAAATTCCATCAAAAACGCTTTTTTTATGGCTCCTAAAGCAGGATCCCCCCTTAAGTTGAAATCCCCTTGCAAGAAATTAATTTTTTCACGATTGAAGTTGGAACACGATCGCGCACCCTTCAGGATCCTTTGTTCCACGGAGATTAGGATCGTCCTCGCTCGAATATCTCATCCTGGCTGTGACATTTCGCACAATCACGAGTGTTTATTGCGTCTTCTGCACGCTATTAATTACACGATAATTTGCAATATACGAGGCGTGAGTAACTGGCGGTAGGGAGATAAGCTGACAGTCTGAACGACGTGTTCTGAAACTCGCGACAAAAGCGGCTCATACGTGTACAACGTAACGTTCCTCGGGTATCTGTACGAGTATCGGAGTACCTGGTGCACTGAAAGCTGCACAAGGGCCCTGTAAACGATCCGTGTAAACGTTGCTGGTAGATGGAACTGATTGCTTCTCTCATCCTCTGAAAGGCAAACACGTATGAACGGAACCGGAACGCGGCACACAAGGATATTCCGAGCCGTCTCTGCCCCGAAGAGTTTCACACCCGTGAATTTGGTTGTTTCGACGTATTCTGATGCATACGTTTATTCAACGTGTGGGAACGTTACTTTTGTTCACGGGCTTTGCTGTTGAAGTTGTCGGATGGCTCTGAAATGATGTATCATGATCTTTTCATGGGACGATAGTGTGATAAATGTAGTGCTAAAAGTGTGATAAAATGTTCATATTACTGGACTCCGTCTGTACAGAAAGGCAGTAAGAATTGCACCACAATATTTCCGAAGGAAACTTCCGAGTATTATGTTCACTCGTTTATGATACTTTGGCGCCTTATAGAAAACCGCCAGCGGAACATTCCTTTACCGCATTTTGGAACGCAGACGAGTATTTTTTTTAATTTAAATAATTTTAGTGATTTAATTGCTTAAAAGATATTACATTTAAAGCTGGTCACTGTTTAAATTCTGAAATACCTAACATATACAAACTATTAGTTGCACGGTTAAACGCTTGACTGTAGATCAAAAGGTGTATAATAATTTAAATTATTTGTTCTATTGTTATTTTAAGATTTTATATTAATATTATAATTAGAATACTCGGTATATTTTTTCATAAACAATAATTCGAATTAAAATAAATTTGAATTAATTCTGGACACTTTAAGATTTTTACTTTAATTTCGCATTTAATCAAATTATTTAATATATAATCATTTAAATTTCATATTCTAATCATTGTTTTTTAATTGTAGGGCCTAAGCATAAACATTAGAGATTACGATAAAAATACTACGGTATCAATTTAGCGTAGCAGAATATACATATACTTCATATTTATAAGTAAAGAATATTTGTATTCAAAGTGCCCAGAATTAATTCCATTAGTGTATGTGAGGTGCATTAATGCAAAATTTTGAAAATTAAGTCATGTTTCACATTGTTAATACAAGTGATTTTAAATTAAGTATATTGTATTAATTTAATCAAATATTCATATAGAATACAAATTTCTCGTGTCATTAAAAGTGAAAATCGTAACAAATTTAGGGTACTGAAGAGTGTTCTTTCCATTATCCGAGTCCTCTATAAAATAAAGCAGTATCACTGTAATTTTAGTAAAATGAATTTGTAGTGCTTGCACGATATCCGCGCAAGTCGATATTCATTCAGGCCAATTACTTAACGTACGTGTCTCAAAAAAAAAGTTAAACGAAAGTACGTTTAATCGATCAACAATTTTTACGACCGGTCAGTTTCGTGCATTTCCTGTAATGGACGTGTACGAGAAAAATGGTGGAAGAAAATGTTCTATTTAAAATTCTATGTCTAAAGTTCTATGTAGTTCTGTGTGTAACTGGTGTTAAACGTTTGATGTCGAGCCGTAACAGATTTCAATTACGTGGATCAAAAATCGACGCGTTTTTCATTGTACTACACAAGTTGAAATTGCGATTCGTACACGAATGCGTGAAAAATACATCGATCGATTAACGTGCTCATCTATTTGCGAGGGTACGGCGCGTTGTTCCGAATTGATACAATTTAATTTGCCATCGAATTCGTTCGTATATTTGTGCTTGTTTAACAGATTCCGCTGTTTGTTGAATGTGCACTTTTTGCGATCGTTTAAGCGATACGAGAATGCACTGCAGTTTTTAAAAACGGAATTGTAATCGAGCAAATATTTAGTTGATATCGTAATAACAGGCTTTGAAAACACATTATTTTCGTTGAATTTTTTGTCAGTAACAATCGAGATTTTCTTTTTTTTTCTTTTTTTGGTGTTATTGTATAACATTTCGACAGGGTATCAGAGTTAGTCTGAAGTTGTAAATATGAAAATGCTTGCGATGCGATTCTATTCTTTTGAATGTAGATGGTTCCGTGCTTCTAATTCAAGATTTATTCCGTAATTAAATACGAGAACACCGTTGCTTCTAATTAGAAATATCTCTGTACAGCAAGGTTTATATGGTGGCTTTGTCATATAAAGGTACCTTTATATTGATCGTAGAAAAAATGATAGCTTCAGTGCCTCCGAATAAAATGCTAAATTATCACGAAATGAATTTTCAATTTGCACTTAAATACTTCTGGAATCGAAAAATTAATAAGCAAGTAATTGTTGTACATATAATATTTGTATATTTATTTTATTTCCGATCGAAACAATTATTTACGTATTTCATTTTCGGGAAAAGTGAGTGTGTTTTAGTCTTAATTATTTTACTCTCGTTTTATACATTTAATCAAAATTGAACGTTATAATTAAAGTAAACTTATAGTTAGTGTTGATTAAAAATATTATTATTTAATTGCGAATCAATACCTCGTATTATTAGAACAATAACCAATTTGGAAGTTTACAATTAGATGTAATTATTGTTATTTGAAATTATTATTGAATTTTCGTATTTATTTGGTAAAATTGAATTTATGATGCCTGTCGTGGATGATTACTATGGCAGTCAACGCTTAAACATTCATGATATGATATTAATAATAACAAATCTGATATATTGAGAAAAAGAAATAAATTGAAAAATCTACTTTGATTTTTTCTCTTCATTTATTAATATTTGTAATAATATTACTATAATCCGACGAAAATACTATAGATATCCGACCGAATGGGTTAAAATGATACAGGAATAGTGCTCATAGTAATACATGACAAAATATATTGTTCTCTTCTCTCTGAGTTACCCCTAAGGGTAAATTTCCATAGGGAATATTAATTTCATTATCCCCTGGTGATGAAGGCCTTTTACTATTTTCAACTATCCTAACTTGAATATGGTATCAATATTGCAAATAATGAATTAAATTATCACATGAATGTACAGCTACAATGTTAATAAATACATATGATTCTTAAACAAGAAATTATGAAATACGTATTAATATCAAGCATTTATTTAATTTTTTTAAATATATATCAATAACTTTCTATTAAATGGATTAATGCATGAGCACAAATATACAAATTGATGACAAATTTAAAAAATCTATTTATAGATGAACTTTGCAGACATGAACATTTGAAATTTGACATATACCTTTAAATTTCTGATTCATGTAAATTAAAAATGATGAAATTATAAACTTCCTAAATTCCTTAATTTCTGAATTTTCAAATTTCCAAAGTATCAAATTAAAAAACATCGAAATTGCCCAGATTCGTGTATTTGATAATTTTGTATTTTTACGTTTTTAAATTTCTTAAGTTTCAATTTTGTTATTTTTTTAAGCATGATATTATAAAATTTTTAATTTCTATGTTTCTATACTTTTAAGTGTCTACATTTCTTAATTTTTAAATTTTCAAGTTTCTACATTACCGAGCTTTTAGATTACCAAATTACAACATTATCAAATTCCATAAGTACAACAATTCCAACAGTATGGTGAGAAGTTAAATTGAAAGTTATTTCTCAGCCTACTAAACATATTTATCTGTTACAATGTTTTGGTGACGGATCGGGAATGGCTAAATGTTTGATTGATGGTTTATTTGTCTCTTGTAAGATTCGGTGAAGGTAGTTTACAAGAAAACTTCTACGGAAAAAGAGGGGCGAGAGTCCGATGAATTTTAATCTAATGGGAGGAAATGTGAGGAGGGTTACATTCGATGTAGGCATAGGTCGAAACAGGGATGATTTTATGGGTGTTTTAGAAATTTTCCTAACATTGCCGTACATACAGATACATGTATGTATGCCTGGGACCGAGCGGTTGTGCATAGATTTTAATGGCCGACAGTTTTTTGGCTTAACTAATAATGTAGAGACAAGCGCAGAGCAACTGTTTATATTACAAATTAATTTCGTGTTGCCTTCAGAGGATTTACAATTTAACAATGTGTCATTAGGATTTTTCGGTCAGTCGGGTTTTTAAGCTAGGTAAGACAGCTAGGTTCACAATTGTAAATGGGTTTCAACAAAATGAATGGATAAAAAGTGTTCTATAAATTTCAGAAGTGCTTAATAAGTCTAATGAATTAACCTCTTAGGCACTACGCGCCACTATAGTGGCTTCCGCGGATGTCACCTTTCTGTACGACGCGTCACTATAGTGGCTTTCACGGATGTCATCTGAATTGTATTATTAATTATTAGGATAAATTGTTAAAGTTAAAATGCGTGTATCATATCTTTAAGAAAAATTATAATTTAATCATCAAACACTTCATTCCAATGTACTCGTGTACAGAACAGCATTATCCGTCACACATTGCAGTGCCATATCATTTACGCGTAATTCGCGTTGAACTCTGCCGTACAGAGAAACAGCCCCGTGCAAAATGCAACCGTGCCTAAGAGGTTAAACTATTGTTATTTTAAAATAATTCAATAATAAATACCAACGTAATATGTGATGATCGTTTCGAACCGCTAGTTTGTCACCTATCGTTTTGTGTCACCGCGAACAATTATCCACGGTTTGAAGAAACGAGGGAAAAAGGGAGGGGGGCATGTTGGCGAACGGGCACAAACGACCTTGTCATTGTCGATAAATTTTCGACAGCGAGATACGCGAAAGTATCGCTGAGTCGTGGAAAAAAAGACATAATGTACAAGTCCGAAGGGGAAAATTCCTGTAGGGGGAGAACAATAACGGGAAAGAGGGAAAAGGTAACGATGCTCCTTTGAAGAATCGTTTTTGCGTGCTGCTTTTTTCTTGCTGGAAATCGACGCCCATGAAAAACGAGGCGACAGATGGTGGCTCGTTTTGTTCGTATCGGTAAACCGCAAGCAAGAAAGAATGAAAGGGTTGTAAATAACGTGGTTTGATAGCCCAGGCACACGGAACAATGTAACTATTCCAACGTTATATTTCAAGTTTAAATGTGTAACGTGTAATAAATTGCGCGATGTATTTAATCCGATTTTTGCAAGACATTGTCGATTTTCGTAAAACATGAGTTTAATAATGATTACTTCAATACTTATTATCAGTAAAAATTCGATTTTCCTCTCTGTTCAGTTAATTGAACAATCTTATGGAATTATTGAAAAAATGAAGTAAACTATAAACTTATAATGTAGTAAATAAATTCTAATATACATATTGTATATTGTTGAATGATTCAATATATTTGAATAAAATCCATTATCGATTCAATTTATTTATTTCATAAATTCTGTGTGTATCTAACTAATTTAATTTGACAAAATAAATTTACATTTTAATTCATACGGAACTCTTACTACTTTTAAAATCATCTCTTTTTGAAATGTAAATTGGACGATAAAAAGGAATACTGTTTTTGTATTTCGTAATTGAATGTCACAAAAATAAAATATACCTGGTACATGACCATTTCTGTCTTTACATTCTGTACATGATACACTTTATATACTTTGTATATGGCAATATTAATTACTGAAGAAAATGTAGTTTTTTTCATTTCTCCTTTACATCAAAGAAAGAAATAAATGTCTGTGTGAATTCTGTAATTAATTTATAAATTTTGTTTCTTCAATTGGATGAGAAAACTTATTCAGCAAAAAGTTATAATTGGAAATAATAATTGTGGTGATGTGAGAAGAAATATGAAACAAATTCTTGATCACATATGTCGTCAGGTTCTTTAATCGCGAACAAGCTAACAATGATTTTTAAACGCGATAAATGATGCATTCGTTTATGTATGCTGATACTTTAAGAGTGGAAGGGAGAAGAGGGTTGGAAAAAAACTGCTTTTCGACGACTCTTATTCCTTGCCACATTTTCATTCTTACTCTCACACAACAATTAACGTACTATTTTCATTTGTAAATTATTTGATTGTATAAAATAACATACAGGATAAGAACAGAGGTACAAACATTTATTAATCATACAATTACCACTTAAAACGCGCTTCAGAACTACTTCGAATTCTACCTTAAAATTTTGCATTTTACATTGTAAATTTATGAAAGTACGGTATTTTAAAAATATACATTAGCTTTTATCAAAATGAAAAATTATTATAATGATTCGACTAAGTATCTACATTACTCGTATAAGGAAATATGGAAGATATATGAAATAACTTTAACATTAAATTGACATTAAAAATTTGTCAAAGAAGCTCTTTAAAAATAATGAACGTGTTATATAATCATGTTGCAAACATATTTATTTATTTTACTGCTATAAATGAATGGGATAAATAAATCAGCCATTTCTATTATTTTATACACCAAACGTTATTGCTGCATGTCAAATGTATAATTACAATAGCACACTGCATAACCATCGTCAGAATGTAATTTCAGTATTTTGTTTTCATTATAAGCATATTTGGATACATTATGCACCATCTGATTTGTACGTACAAAAATATGTATTAAATATTGTAAAAACGATTCCTTGCTATTTAATATATTATTATAAACGTTGTTGTGTTATGTATTAATATACATAAATATATTTAAGAATATAGGTACTGATATAGTGTAGTATATACGTAAATATATAGCAACACACGTATCACCCATTATGCGAATGTATTTAAAAAAAAGTTAACCTAATATTAAACATTTCAGCCTTGCTAAATCTAATTTTTAGTGACTATAACTTTCATTCGTACGGGTAAGTGATCGTCAGATTAAAATACATACTTCCTCCTTTCGAATGAGATTTATAAGCAATAATGAAATGAATACTGCATCAATGGTCTTTTTAAGAATGGTCTCTGATGTTAATCATACGAAAAATTCAAACACAGCTCAAAAAATGTACATTAAATATTTTTCGAATTTAACTACTTGTATTAAGTGTGATACTACTAGTATTACTTTTGTGCAAAGTTTCATGGAAAGTTCGAATTAAGTTCGGGAAACAACCGCCCAAAGATGTTAAAAGTAAAAAGATAGTAACACGTATTGCCATCGATGGAGTGTCTTAAAAAAGTTATTGTTTCTTGTCGACTTATCGACATTTTCGTCTTCGTCCCTTACGAATGATTTGAAACGGCGGCGTAATCCGTAAAGGTCGATCCCTAAAGAACATAATGAACGAGCTGGGAGACCTTTCCATTGAATTCGTCCTTTAACGATTCCCGTAAGTATCAAGACTAAAGCAGGATGCTATTCCCTTGGAAAGAACGAAGTTGAGCCTCGTTAAGATTTGTGCTAGTGAAAGAGTAAATCCTCTTTCGAATTTTATCCGTAAGTAACAAAATAGTACATAGCTTTATTGATATTTTGTAAAGTAATTACTTTTAAATTTGAAAAAAATTAGTTATGTTTTTCTATTTTGCTATATTTTGATCATTTACAGTCTTTGGTAAAAAATTTCACAAACTTATAGTTCTTAATATATGCTGTAATTTTTAATAACAATTAAATGATTCATCAAAATTTAAATATAAATTTTATTAATTATTGATTCCACATTGATGTGTTACTAATTTTTATATTATTTATATACTACAAGTGTAAGTGGACATTTATTTAAATAGAATAATGAAACAATTAAATATTGTTGTTAAACAATGAAATAGTCGAATAATAAAATAGTAAACATAAGTAATAGAATTGTGGTGTAGTATTATAATAGCACAATGAAGTAGTCAAATACCTAAATGTGTATAATAACAATATAGTAAAATTACTGAAGTAGTAATGTAACATATTAGAACAGTCGAATGGTAATATAGTAAAAATAATTAAACAAATAAAAAAGATAACAAAATCATAAAGTAATGATGAAAAATGATAAACTGGTGAATTAGTACAATAGTAAAATAACAACATAGTATGAAACTAATAGAATTATAAAATACTATTGAAAATCATAGTTGAAAACTCTGAATTGTTCTAATTCTGTAGCTAGGGATTGTATGTTGTACCTTTTCAGCTTTCTTATGCAGTTACTAATTATTGAACTATACTCATTGCTTTATTAATTATTGAACTACGTTTTTATGTTCCTTAAAACATTATATCTGCATGTTTTGAGCCAATTTAGGAAAGTTGTGTGTTGTAATTTTGAAATTAACGCATCTGGATTCCTTAATTCATACTTCTCAAACTGTAGAAAGCGGTAAAGAAGAAAGCATAAATTATTATACTAAAAATTAAGCGATGTACAATGAAATAATTTTTACTATTAAAAGAAATTCCGTTTGATACACAGTAAAACCCCGCACAGTGTCCTACTTGGTTGGACGCGACAGTGTCAAACGTCTCCTCCTGCGCCAATGCGTGCGTCATTCCTGCGCCCGTGTTCGCCTCGCTCGAGCCAGTCCAAGTGTAAACACGATTCTCGTCGCGGTCCCTTTGATGGGTGCTGACAGATCTCCAGTTCCAAATTTACCAATATAATTTTTTAATATTTATATTTTTTTGACTGCAAACTTTTTTAACATATTCGTCTCGTTTTTCTGATTAAAATGATACCAAACAAGGCATAATTACGATCACAATTACCTGTGTAACAAGTCATAAAAGTTTCGGACGTTACATTTACTGCAGAGACACACATAAACTTTTATGGCTTGTTACACAGGTAATTGCGATCGTAATTATATCGTGTTTGGTATCATTTTAATCAGGAAAACGAGACGAATTCGGTGGTAAAAGTTTCGTTCACGAAAAACCAAAAACAAAGAATTTTGATTTTCGAATTTAAAAGACGGAACACGCAGGAGTCGTTCATGTTTGCCGAACGCTTCAACTTTCTGCCTCTCTGTCTTTTCCACTCGCCGTCCTCTTTCACGTTAAAAACTTTAATCACCCCTTACGTACGTAACTATTAACGTATTTACATCATGTTTGGTATCATTTTAATCAGAAAAACGAGACGAATACGATAGTATAAATTTCATGAAAAAATAATACGAAATAAGAAAATTTTAATCTTTTTCTTTGCTTGCATTAGTATGTGTCTCACCGATATTCGACCCTCGTTGTTTCGTGGGTCGCGAGCCGCGGCGAGGAAAACATAGCCGCCGAGTATCAAATTTCGCTTCCAACGTCGCGACAGTGTACAATTTCGATTCCGGCCTCGGGGACACTGTGCGAGGTTTTACTGCATATGTAAAATATAATTTTATAAAATATGTGACTTATTGTAACGTAATGCTAGGGACAACGCATGTAAATAGCTTGTTTAATGTAGTAATATTATTCAATAGTTTGTACAATAAAAGTCTGAAAGATGCCAGTATAAACGTACAAAAATAAATCAATATAATTAGTTAAAATGGAACTAATACAATATACCGTTGACAAAATCGAATCAATAATGGTTAAACATACTGTAGCATGAAATATTTGGAAGTCTACTTACCTAAAATTTCTAATGTTAAGGAAATTGTAGATTGTTTAATCCTAAATAGATTCTAATTATTAAATAATGAAAAATACCACTGCTTCATAATTTTTAGTATATCTTTTTAAATACAATTTTAACTATGTTTTTAAAAATAAAGTATTATTCTTTTATATTAATCATCACATTCGTCAGGTTCTAGTGCCTCTAAGTACCAACCACATTGTCACTTCAGAAAATGTTTGTTTCATAATGAAGGAATAAACTTCAACAAAATTCATACCAATACGAATGTAACAATAAATACGTATTGTCTATTTGCATCTGTTGTTCGAAGCAGAATGATATAAAATTATAAAATTTGCGACATTTTAAAAAACCACAACAAAAATTATATGCACAAGAAAATGAGAAACATTTCCAATGATTTACATTTGACAAAATGCAAGAATCTCGTATTACAAGATTCTCCTCTTCCCAATCCCATAAATTCCCATCGCATATTTTAGCACGCCACAATTTTGTACAGCAATTACAAGTGCTTTCCGACGTCTAATAAATCCACCGTCAAACGAATCTACTTGTCAGACATTCCAACAACAAAAGCAATAAGGAATTACTATAGTACAAATGTCCCGCAGGGTTGCCCTACCCTTGGGTGTCTGATTCATGGCTGCCAACAGTCGATAATGGGCCGTCGTACGAAAAAAATTACACGGTCATCTCGGTTTCACTTAATCGACCTTGATGGCTGCTCTCGCTCACACCAATAATTTTCTGTCGACCACCCTAAACTTTGTTCACGGCGTCGATCATGGAATTTGCGATATTTCATTATACGGTTAGCTTACCAGATGTCATGGGGTTCCTAGAAGAGTGACACCATGACCAAACTTGTCAACGTGTGAAATACATCTGGCAGCGAAGCCGTGTACGCTTTTGAACCATGGCTTCCTCTCGTCAGTTTCCTTTTCACACTTCATTGCGCCGTGTGGTTCAACTGTTATACGTTAGTCGTTTTCTATGCACTGTTCGAGGAAACACGATCCTCCAGACACACGGTTCTTAGTCACCGTTGGATGAGATGGCGACGGAAGGAGGATGTACTTTTCTTGAATTGATAATCGAACTGACTCAGACGTATTGTGAAAGTTAACAAATAGTCGAAGCATTCAGAGAATTTCTTATGGGAATCCTTTACCTTGACACTATGCCGTCCAACGTGGTGCCATGCGAGGACTATATTAAAACAATTGGACAATAACTGTTGAACTACTGATGTGCCATGTTTAACCCTTTCCGGTCCTTAATTTCTTCTACTTACAGCTCCTTAATTAATTTACAAAATAGATGAAGAAGTCCGTTTACAATAAAATGTATTCTAATAATGCAGATTGCGTAACAAATATATTTCTAATTTGTTACAAGTGGCAAAGAAACGAAAACGTCTTGAATCAACCAATTTATCCGAATTATTTCCACGATCAAAGATTAACGCCATGTCGAGCCACACTCGACATAGGGCCGCAAAGGGTTAAAGCTGTTGAACTGAACATAACATTGCGTGTCTTTTATTTAAGTAACAATAAATTACAGGAATGTATGAAAGTTTTTTATTATAACGAAAATCTACAGTATTATTATCAGTGTCTTCGAAAGACCGTCTGTGAATACTGAAACATAAAAATCTAGCTGAGAAGTTTGGATACAAAGCATTAATAGTGTCGAATGATTTGTATACTGGCGGTATAATTTTTGGAACACACGTCGTATTCAGTGTGGTGGATTTGAGATACGAGTTCTATGTATATTCGCAGGAGGCTGGTTCTGAAGGCTTTCGTGAATACGTATAAGTTTTATACGTGTCTATATTGTTCATGCGTACTTAGGATGCTATTTTATTTTCTAGAAGAAGCTATACAATAAAATGAAATGTCGGACCCTGTTATGTGTACTTGGAAATAGCGATGGACTCTTAAACTTGAGAATTGATCTTGAAAAGCTATCAAACTTTGAAATTTTCAATTTGTCTAATTTTAATTCAAAGTGGAAAATTCCAAATTTCCTATTTTCACATTTTTCAATTATTAAACTGCACAATTTTTCAGTTCACGCACCTCCTAAATTTAAAATTCTTTTTATACATTTTTTAAGGTTCAACTTTGCTAAAACGCAAAGATTTGTTAACTTGGAATTTGGTGTTTTTGATATTAAGGACTTTAGAAATTCATATATTTAAAAATTTGGAAACTTAATAGTTTGGACATTTAGAAATGTACAAGCTAATAAATATAAAAATTAGAAAACTAGAAGTATATAATTTTCAAATTATAATTTTAAAAGTTTGGAAATATGAAAAGTTAAACATGTTGAAAATTCAAATTTATAAAAATTGTGCATTTTCAAATTTTCTGAATGTCTCAATGTGAAATAAAAGAATTTCAAGTTTGAAACAACAACAACTAAGAACCATTAAGTTTTTATAACATATAAACATTTCTGTAACCCATGGGTGTCCAATTATTCATTACACTTTTCCTCCGTCACGTTCATTTAATAACTTTCATGATGATTGTGATCTTTTAAAAATCGTATATTTTCTTTTACGTGATTTGCTTTCATCAAACATTTTATGAAAGAAATCTATAAAAACATACACAATTCAAAGTATCCACTTATTTCTGATATATTTTAAATTTTGACATTTCAATCTTCTTTCTATTTCCTTACTACAATATTCTTATTTCGTATAAAGGCTTGAAATATTCAAAAAATTGTTCATTTTTAAATATTCTCCTACGATACATTATAAAATAGCGAGTCATTTCGAGCGATCCTGTTTTAAAAAACCAGCGATTTCATCCTACCGAAAATATTCTACCAGAGCAAAGAAAATCGGGTCGCCGTTCGACAGATCGAAGTCAGATCGAAGGAAGCCGGAAGAAGATCTCCGAGTGGCGGAAGCTTTTGTGCTCCCTTCGAAGCAACGATTATTCGAGCATGAAGAGCCAGTGCTGTGCCAAAATACGGGCTCCTCTCTGGCGGGTCGCGTGCCCCTGGTTCAAGAATAACGGATGAATGGAGAAAGACAAGAAGATAGAGAGGCGCAGTCTCTTTCATCAGATTCTCTCGACTCCTTTGCCTGTCTTTCCAGGCCCCTCTCATTCCAGTCTGTCCAGCCGGCTATTTCACAATAGGAATCACGAGACTCGGATAGGAATATACGGTTCATTAGTTCTCGGCAGTAGAATCTGCTTCTATCCTCTCATCCTCTTGTGTGATTCTTCCGTGGTCTTTATCTTTTACAGCGGGATTCCTTTCTATTAAATAGGTCCAGATCTCTTCCCTCTCATTGGCTGATTAGCTTGCCCCGACGAGCATAATCTCGATAAGCGAGAATCGTTGCAGTTACTTGGACCCAGAAGTACTTATCCTCGTTTCCTAACCGCAATTACGCGCTTGCTGGGTGTCCTCCCGCTGTTTCTTTCCTTTTTCTTCCTAGCCTCCCCATCCCTCTCCACTCCATCTTCGTTTTTGCCTCTTCCGAGAATTAGTTTCCCGCTTTTATGCAACATCTCTGACTCGAATGCACGGATTGCTATGAATTGCAGCTGAAATGCTATAGCCAGATAAAACGGAAGCGAAAAGTGCTCCTAAATCAAATTTATCTCGAGACGCGTTATTCGGTAGCTTGTGCAGAAAGAATAATTTGTCTCGAGAATCTGGACCACAACAAAAACAACAAAAATACATAACATAATTCGAGATTTCTACCAACAAATCCGAACTTGCAATTTAAACAGAAAAAAGAAATCTATAATGTCGCGACTAAGGTCAAGTCATACCAAAATAACACACGAATACCTAATAAAAAAAGCTGATCAACCCTATTGCACATACTGCCCCACCGAAACTCTCACAGTAGAACACATTCTATACCAATGCCCAAAAACTGAACCTCAAAGACAAAAGTATAACATAACACCGGAGACAGCCCTCACAGTTAAAGACCACATTAGAAGAACTATAAATTTCCTGAAAGAAATCAACATGTACAATAAAATATAGCACCCAAGCATACAGTCGTCGCCAATGACCTCGTAGTCGACGCGACGTAAAACACCAATGAAGAATGTTGAATCCCATTGAGTATTATTTTGTAAAGTTTTTCTGTCGCGGCGTATTCATAAAATCATAAAGCCATTGGGCTTAGTTTTAACTTTAGAAAATTCAGAAATATTCGACAACTGCTTTGCTGCTCTTTATAACGTGCAATTTATCGTCTTAACTTATTTTAATTTCGCATGATTTCCGAGAGCCAGCGCGGTTTATTATTTTATGAGTGTCGAACCGTTAGGTGACAAACGACGTCGTATTTTCACTTAGGTCACTCAGGTAAAGAGTGACCTCGCGCTGAGTATTTGGTAAGGGCGGTTCTTGCCCACTTCTCGTCATTTTCGATCACCAATGAAATTACTTTAATTTTGACGTCTTCGTTTGTCCACCCCCAGCGACATGCCAACCCCCACTATGTATGTTATTCTGGAGAGAAATATTATTTTGTCTCTCCAGCAGAATTCAAATAACTAGCAAGGAGTAAACATCGAAACATTAAACATTGTCGGTCACCTCCCGATCCGTCTTTGATACTTAAAAATTATAAATATATTTATTTGTCTTGGGTTGAGAAAAGACTTTAATTTGTTTTCTCACCCGACCGGCGTTAAATTCAACGTCGGGATATAACAAAGAAGAAGAAGAATAATTTGTTTCGAGTTTTGTATTCATAAGTAATTGTCTATTGTTTCAGTAACGTGACACAACAAAATGAAAAAAATTCGAAATGATTAGGTCAATGTAGTGTTGTACGACCAACTCATCGAAAACAAGAGAGCTTATCACCACATTGAATCATCCTGCCAAAAACATCCTGATTTTACTCCTCAAACGCCAACTCATCTAACCTTCTTAGTCATCCTGTTCTACGCGCTGCCCTTACACTATGCTTGCACTTCCATTACTCACCCTCATCTCAATATATATAACTAGGCCTCTTTCTACATTTAGTCAGTATTCCATAATTGGTACTTGCGTGCGGAACCTATCGTCAGCGAATAAAGCCTCCGAGTTTATATTATAAGTGTTGTACTTATTCCCTCATACGGAATCCAACAGTAGAATTACAGTTGTATTTGGGTTCAAAATTTCTGCTATACTTTAGTGACGTACGTGATACGTAAACAAATAGTTTTATGAGATCTCTACCATGTTTCTTTTCGGAACTGCGATTTTAATTATTACGTTCATTTTCTGAACACTGGTCTTAGGTATTACATTTATTTTATGACTTGCGAGCATAAGTTTTATGTTTATTTTCTGAATTGCGGGCTTAAGTATTATATTAATTTTCTGTTATGTGTGCTATGTTAGAAAAACCAAATTTTTCGTTCCTTTTTGCGTGTTTCAGTTACCTCCCTAAGGAAACTTCATATGTTCATTATGAAACAAGTACTTTATATAACGTTTAATGCTTATTCGTACACTGATCATTATCGTATTATGTACGTCTGAAAAAATAATGATATGTTTTTAAATAAATAAGGCTTATTGTAAATAGGATTATTGTTAAGAATTATTGTAAATAAGACTTTCGAGATCTTTTTGATAGACTTCTCTGAACATACATCATTCTCTATATCAAAGTAACGTACTACATTTATGATTCTATATACACTAGTGGAATAAATTCTGGACTTTTATTTCGCACTTAATCAAATTATTTAATATATAATTGTTTATATTTTATATTCTAATCAATGTTTTCTAATATTGGGGCGTATCTATAAACATTCTAGCTTACAATAAAAATATTATGTTATAAATTTAGCGTGGCAGTATATACATATTCTGCCCAAACATGAAACAGAGAATACGTTTATTCAAAGTGTCCAGAATTAATTCCACTAGTGTATGATTTTCTTTATACTTGAAATGTGTTAAAATAAAAAGTGAATTTTCTATGCAACTACGTTCTCTGCAGGAAAAGATTTGTCAAATGAAATTTGCATGTTCTTCAGTATCGCAATTCACGTGAACGAACAGAAATTTTGAGCTTCTTTACAGGCTAAAACGTTGTTGGGAGCATAAGAGATCGATACAAACGGAAAGTTGACCCCGAAACATTCGACTACGGTTATAAATCAGATTAACGTTGATTTATATTGCAAAAAACTTAGAGGTCGAGCTTAAACTTAAACAGAAAGATGTAAGATCTATGTCCCGGTGTACAAAAGAGGCTGGGTTATTAATCCTTATCAATTGTGAGCCGTGCCGGACAGGAAATATATCATTCTCATTGTAGGTAACACGGTCCTCTAAAAATCTAACAAGGAGAGGAGCTTTCTTGATGTAATTACGTGAAAAATTCTTGGAAATTCGTAGTATTCTTCTGCCTGAAACTATTTTGGGGAGTAATGCAATTGTTCTGGGACAATACATTATGGCATAGTCAGTTTAATAATGGGCATTGATGATGCAAAAGCGTCTCTATTTTGATAGAGCAATACATTTAATTTTTATGACATTTGAATTTAAATAATATAATGTTATGTTAATGTTATTGAGGTTAACTAAAAAGGAATTAAAAATTGAGGGTATATCTTTGTTGTTGAATGTCAAACATCTGATTTCAAGACATAAAAAAGATTACATGATTGCATCAAAATATCGCATAACCACATTTATGTTGTTAAATTCCGGATGAGGGAATAAGTACAACACTTATAATATAAAATCGGAGGCTTTATTCGATGACGATAAGTTCCGCACACAAGTACCAATTATGGAAGACCGACTGAATGTAGAAAGAGGGCTAGTTATACAGGGTGTCCGACAATTATGGTACGAGCCGAAGAGGGGTGGTAGGTGGAGCTATTCTGAACAACTTCTTCCTTTGCCAAAATGTCGGATGAGGCTTCATTTTTAAATTATTAAGGAAAAACACCGACCAATCAGAACGCGAGAATCGCGCGCGCCGTATGTTCGATCGTGACCACGGCCAATTAGAACTCGGGCCGACACTTCTGCCTCCTAGCGCGCGCGATCCTCGCACTCTCATTGGTCGGTGCTTTTCCTTAATAATTTTAAAATGAAGCCTCTTCCAATATTTTTGCAAAGGAAAAAGTTGTTCAGAATAACATCACCTACCACCCCTTTCCGGCTCGTACCATAATTGTGGGACACCCTGTATATGTCGAGATGAGGGTGAGTAATAGTAGTGCAAGCATAGTGTAAGGGTAGAGCGCGTAGGGCAAGATGACTAAGAAGGCTAGATGAGTTGGCCCTTGAGGAGTGAAGTCAGGATGTTTTTTGCAGGATGATTTAATGTGGTGATAAGCTCTCTTGTTTTCGATGAGTTGGTCGTACAACACTACATTGACCTAATCATTTCGAATTTTTTTCATTTTGTTGTGTCACGTTACTGAAACAATAGACAATTACTTATGAATACAAAACTCGAAACAAATTATTCTTCTTCTTCTTTGTTATATCCCGACGTTGAATTTAACGCCGGTCGGGTGAGAAAATAAATTAAAGTCTTTTCTCAACCCAAGACAAATAAAATCCTGATTTACGCCTACGATTTTCATTATAATATTAATTCAATTAATTTTTAATGCGAGGATACGGTTTATATCCTTTTTCTTTAGTTCGACAAAAAATGAGCTTGAACATTTATCTATGATTTATTTGTAACTTAATTGTGAAAAATACTTTGTTACGTATTTGTAATTTGTAATAAATATGTGTGAATATTTGGTCCTTCCCTGTAACTTATTCACCGGTAATTTATTTGTAATAAATATTTTATCATTTCACTGTAACGCATTTATTTGTACTATGTAATTAATAGTTCGTAATTTCTTTATAAGTTATTCGTAATATGGTAATATATAAGTCGTAACAATTCGTTTCTGCAATATAAAAATATATCTCGATATTTTACAGTTGTAGAGAAATCATTTTAATGTGTGCCTATCTTTTTCAACTTTCCAATGTTATAAAATTGATGTAAGTACTTCAAAAGCCAATATTAGTAATAAACAAAAAATTGATGACAAACAGATTTCTAATGAGGTTGCAAAAATGAAATTTGTAGTTAATAATATTACCAACATAACAGCTTATAACTTGACATAGGCTTAATATTTTACCGTTATTTTTTTTTTAAATTATACACCTCGTCCACTTAAAGAAATCATTGCGTGCTCCAAAAAATATTAAAAACTTTTTTTAAGAAATAATTTTGTTAAACAAAGAACGGTGTGAAATTTGCATCCCCGATTGCGCGAAACGTTAATACATAATGTGTTTATCTCTATTAGTTTCATCTTATTAATCATCTAGTATTAGAGGTTGGCATGAAATGTAATTCGTTCAACCTAAAATTCCCACTCGCTTTACCAAACATCGAAAGTACGACCCAGGCTGTCGTCTCTTGTTGTACGCACTTTCTTTACTAGCGTTAAATACGCGAATAACTGTAATCTAACGCAGAAAATTGTCAGTAAAGTTCAGGTATTATTATTCGCGGAAGAACTCGCTTCACCTATCTTCAGTTACGAAATAAAATGAAATCGGAAGTAGAAAATTCGTGGGAAAGAGTTGACGATCCGGAACGTGGTATATCCTGTAGGATGTCTCGTCGATGTTTCAGGCAAATAAATCCAGCGACTCTCATATCCAGAAACGGTGGTTTCGTTGGTCGGCCTCTCTTAAATTTCCTTAACGTAAAACCGCGTATATTATTCGACATTGAAGACACGTTCGAAGGAACTTTTGTGCTCTTTCCGAGAGTAAAGGTATTTCGGCGAAGGTGGTTCAGTGTGCAAAGGCACAGACAGCACATACCGAATATCCTTTACGGAATGGTGTCTGCCTTTGTAACGGCGTTTCCAGCGCGCTGGCTTGCCAGACCAATCGTACGAAAGAGAGATATTGAATCGATAAAATCCTCCTCCGTCTAGTTTTACGGCGCGATCCTTTTCCGGGACAATTTACGACTTCCGCTTTTTCCGTTGCTATCCGTCGCTTGTGCCCGATTTTCGTCTGCAGCCGTGTCTCCTTTATTAAATCCTCGCGCCGGCCGTCTTTCTCGCGTCTCTTCGATTTCTCACAGAATCGCGATACCGGATTGTGTGCGAAGACACTTGCGGTAAAATTGGATGAGCATTCTTCCGCGGGAGAATAAATTTTTCACCAACCTACGGGACCAACTGAACATACCAACAACACAAATGTTGCTACAGTCCGACTGCGATAATTTGAATCTCTATAAGACTGAAATTTTTATCATTTTTTCCGTTCGGCTACGAAAGCGTCTATCAATCGAGATAAAACTTACCTTACTATGTACTTAGGATCGGGAAAAGTTACGTGATTTTCAAGAATTTTTTTTTGTCATTTTAATAAATATTTTTAATAATTCTCACAACACTATCAAAAAGTGCATATCTTAAGGTTTATATATAACTTTTTGAATGAAAAAATATTAAAAAACAAATGAAATATAACTCATTTCCTAGATCGCCAGTTCTTTTTATATCACTTGCTGTGACCACGATATCTTCGGAACGCCGTATCTAAAGTCAAAATCAAAAAATAGTGCGTTAGTACATTGCGTTAAGAAGGGCCTGAACGAAGGGTTTCGTAAAATTTTGATTTTTACAAAAATGACAACAATTTTACGAAAAAATCAATGGTTCGAGGTGGATAGATTTTGTTTTTTTTGCAATAAAAAAAATTTTGTAATCGAAATGAAAAATCCTTCGTTCAGGCCCTTCGTAACGCAATGTAATAATGCACTATTTTTGGATTTTGACTTTAGATAAAGCGTTCCGAAGATATCTTGGTCACCGCAAAAAAACTGACGATCGTGGAGACGAGTTATATTTCATTTGTTTTTTAATATTTTTTCATACAAAAATTTATATATACACGTTAAGATATGAACTTTTTGATAGTGTTATGGGAATTATTAAAAATATTTATTAAAATGGCAAAAAAAATTCTTGAAAATTTCGTAACTGTTCCGAATCCCAAGTAGATATAACCCCTTAATCGGTTACATTTAGTTTTGAAAAATCATAACGGAATGAGTAAGACCAGTTTTCAAATCAGTTTTTTTTTATTTTTGAGTGCGCGAATTTTCAAATTCCTATATTACAATGTTTCCAAATAAATTTCTTAATTTAAAAAAGCTTAAAATTTCTAAATTCTTGAATTTAAAACTTTTTAAACTTATATTCCTTGCTCCCAAAATCCCCAAATTTGCATGTTTCTAAATCCGTAAACCTTCAAGTCTCCAAATCTTCAAACCCCCATATTTCCGTTTATCTAAACCCTGAAATCTCCAAATCCCAAAAATTCTTCGCCTTTTCAAATCCAAACTTTCCAAATTTTTAACTTCTCAACTCCAATAGTTTGCAAACATTCAAATCTATTTACTCATATACTCGTCACAATATCACAATAATATATAGTTTTAATAATTTTTCTTACACTGTGAAATCACATACTATCTACAACCCAGGAATTGGCGTATCGACTCACTCGGATTTTCAGCGATGGGATCATATTGGTCGCGTGGTCACGCATACCAATATGACTCAAAGAATATAAACAATCGGTAGTTGGCGATCGTCAATCGATATCAAGTTCGAAGGATTCATCGTGAGGATAGGCGTACTTTTTATGTTTCATCTTAACTTCCTCATGCGCCAATTCCTGGGTGACGCACTGCAAATTCTTCAAAATGCCGAAGGAACAGAGTAAGGTAACAGATTACACATAAAACGTATGTGTAACAATGAAAGCCTTTAAAACAAGCACTTCGTTATAGTTGTCAGTGGAAAGCTTCATGCGCTAAACTTAGTTCATGAAAATGACCTACTGTAATTAATCAAATGAATTTATTATAAATAAAATAATTCCATTTCACAAAATATGACAATTTTTTTTATTAAATCATGAATTATATAATACATATTTCGTAATTGAGACAGTACTAATTAACGACGAGAACGTGCCATCTATTTGGCTATTGAACATTAGTTTTTTATATATAAATTTTGAGATTTTAATTAACTCCAAAATTTTTCTTCCACGAGTAGATTTTTATTATTTTACCTAAAAATAGAAATTTTATCCGTGCAGATAAACGTAATTAATTAGCGTGGTTAAATGCATTTTTAATACTTATAATATTAGGATGTCACATAAGTTCCTTCTTTTTTTAATACGAAATGAATGTACAACATTTATTGTTTCAGGTTGACTTGTTGCATTAAACATGAACTATTCTGCTCTATTGTTCTCTTCGATCTATTAGGAAACTACATTAAACCCCATTTCTAAAATTATTGAACCTTACTTGCAAAATAGTCTTTGAAGCACGTTTATATTTCATACTAAAAAAGGAAGAAACTTATGGGACACCCTAATATCTAATTCAAACATATGGCTGAAATAAGAATGATATTTAAAGATTTTAAAATCGTTCCACACGGTTAAATGTGCCTTACTCTATCGAAAACGATACCAAACACGATCATTGTTAATTTTGCGACGACTGAAGTCAATGATGAACAAATATTCACGTCAACGATGTGTTGTAGTGGGATTTCAGATGATTCTTTGTGTCAAAAATGATCGAAAACGATACCAAAACGCAATTTTTTATCGATACAGCAAATTTGAAATGTCTCAGGGATGCCCTCAAAATTTTAAGTGAAAGGGTCTAAAATTGCAGCTTGTAGCATGATACCGACAAACAAAGAAATGCAGATCGAGTCGTCCCAAGAGGCTCACTATGTTCGGAAATTCTAATTTGACATTGTCTAAACATAAAAGAAATTGCAATTACCTTAACTGCTTCTTTAATCGTCCGAGCAATAGGGCATTTGCCTTAGCGCATTTTCAAGGCAACGATCACATAAATCTTCAATAAAGAATTCACGCGATATCTGTAGATATTCTCTTATATTCTCACGGGAGGAATGGCAAGTCGCGTTTGGAAAATGGTAGATACATAGTCGTGAAATTGTGCTCGATTCGAATCTTCTTAGGAATGCTCGCAGGTTAGGGAGGATGCATCTTGAACAAGGAGCTTGCGTGATTGTCCCTCGTATAGCCAAGCCATTATCGTCTACGCCCACTTCAATTAGGTTTCCACATTGCTATCGTTGCCGCATCAGCGTTGTCTTCTGGTTCGTAGAAGCGCAGGGTCGAATGCAATCGACCTTACGACTGCCCATTTCCGACCCTAGTTAACATGAATACCGAACAAACGACCCTGTTCGCGGTAGCTGATTATCTCCCTTAAATATCGCACGAAGGTGTGCAACAGGGAATATAATTGAAAAATCGTATTAATTTTATTGTCGCGAGTTACTCTTTACTAGAGAAACTTTGTCGCTCTTGTACAGGTCAGTTTCATAGATGAATAGGATACATTGGAGTTTGGAGAATTCCTTTCTGAAAGTATGCATATTGTTCGGCGTATTATATTATATATTAGGAGTATAAATTAGTTCGGTCCGTTTTTAAAAGGTGTCTCCGGCTGTTATAAATGTGTCATAGCAACAGCGAATTTGGATTGTTTCAGAGACATTAGGTATCTGCCAATAATATTCAGTTTATATCGCTTTGAGTTTCATACAGAAATCTTGTTTTTTACTGTGTTGAATATGTAAAATTTCGTGTTAACTAAGCTGCATTTGCGGGAGGTTTTAGTTTTCTACTTTAATTGGAATAAAAGTGCAGCAAAAGCGCATCGAATCCGTGTGGAAGTTTATGGTGACAATGCTCCAACTGACAAATCATTTAGAAAACTAAGAAGAAAAAAACACTACGCTATGCCTGGACAATCGTTACCATCGACCTCAATATCAATACCGAAACCGAAAATTCATGGTTCAAAGGTCATGCTGAATATCTAGTGGGGCCAAAATGGTGTTATATACTATCAACTCCTACAACCTGGCGATTCCATTACGGGTAATAGATATAGGCTGCAATTACTTCGTTCGAGTCATGCGTTACGAGAAAAACGGCCAGAGTACGAGCAAAGTCATAACACGGTTATTCCTCTGCATGACAACACCCAGCCAAACGATCAAGTGAGATATTATACCGTACCCGCCGTATTCTCTGCACATTGCTCCTTCTGACTACTGGTTGTTCCAACGGATGCAGCACGATTTGCCAGGTCGCAGGTTCATTTCTTTCGCAAAAATTGAAAATTGGCTCCAAACTTGGATCACCTCAAAAGACGTGCCATTTTTTCGAGATGGAATTCGAAAATTGCCAGAGAGGTGGGAAAAAGTAGTGACCAGCGATGGACAATACTTTGTGTAATCTGTTCCTACACATTGTTCTGTGATAAATGTATTTTTGACCACAAAAAAACGGACCGAACTGATTTGTACTCCCAATATAAGGTTAATTCTTTTAAATATTAGTGTACAATTTTATCCTCGACAATTGAAAAATAATAATTTCAAAATTTGGTGTTAATAAACTAATAGAAAAGGTACTGCATTCATAAATAGGCTCCGAAATTGCTACACTGAAGCCTTACTATAGTTTGCTAAACTATAGTATTTGTTCTATTATATGCTATTTAATAATTCGTACAGCAGGAAATACGAAAAAGTGCCAAATATAAAATTGTTTGCTGTCGAAAATGTTTTCGAATACGAGGAATTAATTCGTTAAATTTAATTTGAACATTCAACCTTGTATACAACTTGTCTACGCCGTTGCAGTTATTTATTAATCCGTTAAACCGCTTTGTAACAATTCTATTTTATCTTTCGAGTGTCTTTCGTTGGATCGTTATAATTGCTCGAGACAGATCAACGACGGCTTAACCTGTAATTTAGTTTGAGAAACTTATTGTCTGTCGTAATCAGATATTTGATTTTATTCTCAGAGGAAATTGATTACTGGAAGTTTTGTTGAACTTTCTGATCGAGCGATCGAATTACTGCAGGAAGTTTGCGAAATACTTTATAGACTTGTTCACTCGACAGGAGAGGGCTTGATTTTATAAACAGATTTAAAAATAGTTCAAAAATCGATTCAAACGTTTAGATATTAAATTTAAGTGGGAAGTCACTCAAACATCGAATTTCTTGTTAATCTTTCTATTAGTAACGTAATCCGTAATCGTAACATCGTGAAGCCGGTGGGAAACGTAAATAAGTTTGCAGTATTAAATACCTGAGTACCGAAAGACGACGGTGCGAAACACGATTTAATAATATTATTATGCCACTTCCGGTACTTGTTAGCAAGTGTATATCTTCTAACTTCTTGTTGCTATAATAAAGTTATCCGTTAAACTCGCGACTCGCAATGATGGTGCATTTAACGAACGCGTAAAACTAACTGGAATATCAACTATCCTGAATTCGTGTTGCTAACGTTGTACTTTAAGTGTGCTAACTTGATAACTCAATCGTAACAGTACCGTAAAAATTAAGCAGGAACTTAATAATTAATAACATATGTATACAAAATTTGAGTAGGGTAAAGTTACAAAAGTTGTACTATTGAAGGAATTTGTAATTATACGATGAATTGAAATTAGAATACATATTTAATAAAGTGTTTTTATGAGATAATAACATACAAATCTCATATTATTTAAGTATTTTTTAAATGCAAGTACAAAGACATTATTTTCATTCAATATTTTGAAAGTATCTAAAGTGCAGAATTTTTTCACCTGTTATCCTAAATTGTACAAATAAAATTTGATTTGAAATTAACTCGCGTTTGTTGAAAACATAATGTACTTGTGAAATATTACATTTAATACAGTAACGAAATGCAGTGAGTACCAATTTTCAATACAAATTGAAGCTTATTTATAAGCCTTGTTATAAACCTTATTTATAAATATCATATTTTACATTCACACATTGGTTCATATTTTCGTGGTGGATTTCGTCTCGCAAAACATACAAACAGTCTTATTTCTAGGTTGATTCAAGCAAAGGAGACCGTGATACGTTTGAACAGTTTAAATTTACAGTTTTAAATATGTTCCGTGTTAATGAAACACGAGCCACATAAATGTCGATTAAGAGTAGCACGATTAATTTGTAATTTAAGAGAAAATCGATAGTTTGTGTTTCTGCTGTGCAATGTAAGATTAATTAAAATTATTAATAATTCGAATATAAGCTAATTGCATGTTTTCTAAATTATGTCTTAAAGTACAAGCATTTTAAAAACTCTAATAATTTGTAACCTCTGAGTGCCTGCTGTATGTTTTGTGAGAGCCTACTCGAGGGCTAAATTTATGCTAAGCTGCAGTTTACAATTGAATGCGCGTTTTCGTTTTCACTTTGGATACATGAGTCTTCTTTACGACCATCCATGAGACTTTCGTACTCTCCTTCCACAAGGTAAATGTACTAAGGGCACATTGGAAAAGGGAGAGGGGTTGGTCTGAAAACGTTGACGAGCAACAATTTACAATTCAGATCAGTTCAGTTCAAATTTCAGTTTTCTTTGTAGGCGATAAATTAGTTAGTTAGGAAAATGAGTCGGATAGTACCCGGTTAAGGATCGGTGGTGGGGAGCCTTGCACGCCCGAACGTTAAGAAGCGCTCGAAAACACCCGAAGGTAGCGGCGGCCAGTGGCTCAGGGAGAGCGTCGACGACTTGTAAACTGAGGGCCCGGGTTCGATTCCCGGAGTCCGCATTTTTAATCCTGACGCTTACATCTTTAATTCAGTTCAGCTCAGATTTCTATATTCCGAAATCTCTATATTTCACAATTTCTGCATTCTCCAAAACGTGTAGGTCTAACGTCTTTATATCCCTAACTCTTCACATGTCTTAAATCTCCGTATTATCCAAATCTATATTTTCATATTTCAACATTTTTACGGTCACGAATCATCCGACGATCCAAGTTAAAATCCTATCGGGCTGACAAAGATTACAGGTTATGTTGTTTGTCTGACTGCGGTAACGTTTACCAGCTTCTTTCTAATTTACGTCGCGCAGTCTGCTGGGTGTTATGAATTTCGGCTTAAGCGTGCACATCAAGCTCGCACGAGGGCAAACTGTAATGTAATTGGAAGTTCGTGGTCTCGTGATGGGTGTCTCTTTATCGCGCTTAAGGCAGCCTATCCTCTTCAGCGGTGTGTAGCAATTTCGTTTAATGCCCGCATACGCGCAGCCTTTCCGCGCGGAAAGCCGATATCGCCTGGCTGTGAAAGAATCGTGAAATTTATGGTCACGCTTACACGTGGCTGCATACATATTGTCGCTTACGCGTATGTCGGTCGACGAGAAAAACGCGACCGTCAACATGGGGCGAGTATTAAGCGGTCGGTTGGTTCCATAACAAAGTAAACGAACGACACACTCGCGTTTACGCAATGGATACCATTTGGATTATTGTCTGTAACGAAATGGTTCATTAGAACATTGATGACTCATGCTTATCGCTATCGACCATTCTACGTCTGGTAGTTTTATCGTTGAGAAGATTTGAACATGTTTCAGTAGATATTAGAACAAGTGCATCGTTTCTATTATGTTTGAGGTGAGATAGCGAAAGTTTCGTCGTTATTAAGGGGTTAGGTGGGTTTGAAAACTTCAAAAAATCGATTTTTTTTGTCTTATTAAATAGTGCAATGTGTCTAGAATATTCTCCCAAAATTTTCAATCGATTAGAGTAAAACTCTAAGAGATAGATCCTTCGGAAGTTTCGGCCATCAGGCCAGGCAGCCTGTCGCGTCGTCCTTCAATCACGTTTTTCTCGAAACTCTATTTTTGAAGTCGGTGGACATGAGTTCTCAAAAAGTTATGAACCGATCTTGTTCAAATTTTGCACACTTCTTCAAAATACTATTATCTAGTACTTGAACGAAGGATTTTTTTTTTTTTTTTTTTATCACAACTTATGTTACGAGGAAATATGTGGTGAAAATTTGACCAAAAAAATGGAAATTTTTGTTCATAATTCCGTCAAAAATTCAAATTTTAATTTTGTTTTTGTTCCTTCGTTCAAGTACGAGCTTTATACATCTGCTGACAGAAAATATTTGGTATTTTAATTGCTGATGAACCAGTCATAAGTTACCGTGACACTGACCAAGCACAACGTGATAATACTACCCTAACCACCCTACAATCCAGATATGGCACTCTCTGACTTCTTCCTGTTCCCTTGCATTAAAAGAAGCATCAAAGAACGTTTTGGGACGATTGAGGCGGTTCAAGCGGCTTCGACGCAGTGCCTGAATAGTCTTCCTGCGATGCCCGGTTTACTTCGATACCTCGATATCGAAGCCAAGGAATAGGGGACCACTTAAGGGGGGATCCTGCTTTAGAAGGTTCAAAAAATCGATTTCTTTTTTACTGCTTAAATTTATTGTTAATGTATCTAAGAATATGTATCCAAAGTTATAGAGGCTAATTCACAATACTTTCAAAGATACAGCACTAAAAGAGCGTCCGAGCAACTGGAGCGCACGCTCCTTCTCTCGGTCAAATGTACCTGGAAAGGTTGAATGGTCGTTCGAAACAATATTTTAAATTAGTAAAAGGACTGTGTATGTTAGGGTGCATTCGAGCCCTCCTATATATGCATGATGTGCCGTCTGAATTGTACGTGTTTCCTCACGAGGGAGGACGGCGGTTGCTCGCGGAAGTTTGGGTTTTCTCGAGTTTTTGTTTTTACGATTCTTCTAAATTGGCGGGCGCGATTACAACAAAACTAGACGACCAATCAAACCGAACCAAGGCTTGTTAGCTTCAGTTTTATATACTCTTCTATTTGAACTAAAAAGATTCACGAAAAATAATTCTAAACAATTTTTTTAGCAAGTTGAAACGATTTTTTTTTCCTAAAAAAGGCACATTTTTTTTTCAAACATGAGAAAATTTTACAATTTCACAATTTTTTGGATTTTTCTTAGTTCATCTAGAGGAAAAATATATGAAAATTAAAATTCTCTTTGGTTTTTTACTTCAAACGAAAATTACGAACTGCATCTTTCCCGCCGATTGGAGACTACAATTCCAAGGTGTTGCACAAATGTGCATAAAACTCGCCTGCATTTGAATATTTTTCTTTAACAAAAATTTTTTTTTCATGTTCAAATATGTAATAAAATTATCTAAAAGGTTGACTAGGCTTACTTTTTTCTTTCTGTCCTAAAAAAAATTCCACCAAAAACGCTTTTTTTAGGGCTCCTAAAGCGGGATCCCCCCTTAATATATTCAATTAAGGATCGACAATTCACGAAATGTTCTAACACTTTTATTATTATTATAAGCTAACTCGAGAATCGCCAACTCAGATCTTTTATGCATGTTCGGAATGGGATGATTTAGAAGGGAAGGAGAAGGGTGTTTTGCAGGCGAAGCGTTAGGTATGATTAATAGCAAACATTGATGACTGTTTGGAGATTAGATTTTGGATGAGCCATAGGAGAAAAATATTTGTGATCAGTGCGTAACATTACGCTTGCCCACTTCCAACGAGCGTGCGAACAGTGGAAAACCCGCTGGCAACAGTGTATTGATACAGGAGGGACATACTTTGAAGACTATTAATTCAATGCACGTATGTATATCTTCAACGAATTTTATTTCAGGACATCAATCCCGATACTTATTGGACAAACTCTGTAGATATATATATTACAGATTTTTGTATAATTATTAGAGATTCAGATATAATTAATACAGATTTAAAATGACTAAAATAGAATTACAGCGCAAAATTAAATAATTTCTGTTTCTAACCTTAAAAAAATCATCCTTATAAAGATTAAACTATTATTTTCAATTCACATTATCATTTCTACAAATTTTGTTCTACAAAATATAAAAAAATTCGTAGGCGCACCTAGATGTAACTATTCATATTTGTTGGATTATTTTATAATAATTGCACTAACTGTGAATGCAAAAACGAATCATATTGATAAACACTAATAAGATAACACTAATTGATAACACTAATTGACAATAGTAACGGTTAGTACACTATGGAGTCGATAGGCCTCTTGCAATTTAAGCGTCATATTATTATTCATATTTTCATTGTCTGTTCAGTTTTCAAGGAATAGACGTCCTTTACCTATTTGCAATAATATTATCATTTTTCTTCTACCACAACCACTATTTCCAACAATTACAGTCATAAACCAATATTATACGGAAGGGAGCTTAACCAAAATTGTTCCCAAGGGCTTAAAGTTTTTTCTCCGGCATTCCACGAATAATCAGTGAGTAATCCCGCAAGGAATTAACGAGATAAATCGCAATAAATGTCCATGGAGGGTTTCTGCACACTGCGTGACACGTTCACAGCCGATGACGGATGACGACTTCGGGATGATTCAAGCTGCACGACAATTTGCTCGCTTATCGTGTGGCTAACGTGATTGGATGAATTAAACTCGGTCACTACGAGTTGTGCCGCGTGTAGCAGCTCCACAAACGCTTGAACGTGCCTTCATTAGCTCCGACATACGTAATCGTGGGCCACGGTAAAGGGCATTAGTCGAGGACGTGATGCGATGCTCTTTCAATAGGACGCGTGTGCAGATGTGTTCATCGAGCCATTGTTCCAATTCGTGTGCATTCGCCATTCGAAATGAGAACGTGCAAGAAATTTCACACCTTGATCGACACGTAATTACGGACTAGGTTATATTCGAAGAATTATTATGCTGATGTATGAATTGCGCCCGATAGGGTATGTCTCCCGACATCGATTTTCAGAAACACCATGCAGTGACCTGTATGTGTTCAAATTAAGGTTAAATAGATAAATAGATTTCATCTATGTTGAAATAGATAAGGTCGAACGATGACGAGCAGCATGCTAGTACCATATGTACTTGCTTTATTATTTTTAACTTTTAATATTTATAACTTTTGTTCTATCTACTTCACGCTTTAAGATCAATATCAGATATCTCGAAATTTTTTAAGTCTTAAATGTATATATATACTCTTTAGAATTTTTGCAGTTACAAGCTGTTCCTTGTTCCCAATCTGAAATTTGTCCCATTTTTAAAAGTCACAAGTTTTCAATTTCCAAATTCGGAACTTAAATTGTAAATTCCAGTTTTTAAATCACGCAGTTCATAAATTTTCAAATCATCAAATATCCAAGCATTTAAAAGTATCTCAACTTCTGAATTTTTAGGAATTGAAATTTTCAAATTTCTTCGATTTGCAGGTTCTTAAATTTCCAAATACTAAAATTCACATGTTGTTAAAACTCCTAATTTTCAATCTTTAAGATTGTTTCATCTTTAAGATCCATAAAATAATGAAATTCCTAAGTTCATAAATTTCACAGCATTTAGACTTTCAGATTTCATACTAGCGATGTATCGAACACGAGTGTTGCCACTAAAAGTTTTTAAACGTTTAATCTGTGCATATCCAGCAATATAAATACAAAAATTAATTCCCACATAAAATCATCCGTTGGTGAGCCCGGTTTAACAAACAAAGAAATCCGTGAAATACAATAAAGAGGTAAACAAAGGTCTGTTCGGTGTGAATAAATGAAAAGGTGTAATTCAGCGAAATTCTTTCGCTGTTCGTTAGACCCGATACTTTTTCGTTCGTAACGAGCCATCATTCCCGAACAAGTTGAGGGACAAATAAAGCATCGTTATCGAGAAAGTTTGAAAATATTTCAATAGCGCAGCACAATATCGAGCTAAATGTAATGAGAATAAAATTAGCCGGCTACGTTCACGGGTTGATAATTGAAATCCAAATGAATGCGACAACATGGCGCAACGATCTCATATAGGCGACGCGTAGCGAATCGATCGACACTCGCTCTCATCAGACACGTGTTTAACATCATTAGCCCCGACAAGCGACGACATTAATTACACAAAGATCGAGTAAAGTAAGTAGAGGTAGCAGTGTATCGGAACTAGCTCATAGGTAGCCGCCTATTATCGATTTAGTCGGTGACTCAAGCATGGCCTATACATCGATTGTCATGCTTCAACTCTCTCCATCGTAGTAGAATGTCTGAAAAATATTTTAACCCTTTACACTCGAAAGGTGACTCACACACACCACTTTGTTTAAGGGGTTATATCTACTTGGGATTCGGAACAGTTACGAAATTTTCAAGAATTCTTTTTGCCATTTTAATAAATATTTTTAATAATTCCCAAAACACTATCAAAAAGTTCATATCTTAACGTGTATATATAAATTTTTGTATGAAAAAATATTAAAAACAAATGAAATATAACTCGTCTCCACGATCGTCAGTTTTTTTGCGGTGACCACGATATCTTCAGAACGCCTTATCTGAAGTCAAAATCCAAAAATAGTGCATTAGTACATTGCGTTACGAAGGGCCTGATCGAAGGATTTTTCATTTTGATTACAAAATTCTTTTTTATTGCAAAAAAAAAAAAACAAAATTTATCGACCTCGAACCATTGATTTTTTCGTAAAATTGTTGTAATTTTTGTAAAAATCAAAATTTTACGAAACCCTTCGTTCAGGTCCTTCGTAACGCAATGTACTAACGCACTATTTTTGGATTTTGACTTCAGATAAGGCGTTCCGAAGATATCGTGGTCACCGCAAGTGACATAAAAAAAACTGGCGATCTAGGAAATGAGTCATAATTCATTTGTTTTTTAATATTTTTTCATACAAAAATTTATATATACACCTTAAGATATGCATTTTTTGATAGTGTTTTGAGAATTATTAAAAATATTTATTAAAATGGCAATCAAATTCTTGAAAATCACGTAACTTTTCCCGATCCCAAGTAGGTATAACCCCTTAATACAGCAATTTAAAATGGGTATTTTTTAACAAAATCTGCAGTATTGCACGTATGATGTATACATACAGAGTGTCCCAAAAGTGTTGAAGGAGTCGGAAATGGGAGGCAGGTGGGGTCATTCTGAACAACTTTTTCATTTGCAAAAATGTCGTATGGGGCTTCATTTTTAAATTATTAACGAAAAACACCGACCTATCAGAGCGCAAGAATCGCGCGCGCTCGGAGACAGAAGTGTAGGCCCGAGTTATAATTGGCCGTGGTCGCGATCGAATCGCGTGGCGCGCGATTCTCGCGCTCTGATTGGTCGGTGTTTTTCGTTAATAATTTAAAAATGAAGTCCCCTACGACATTTTTGCAAATGAAAAAGTTGTTCAGAGTGACTCCACCTACCTCCCATTTCCGACTCCTTCAACACTTTTGGGACACCATGTATAATGGAGCAACTGATAGTGGCAATTAATAATAGAAGGATAATAACTTTGAAATAATTCATTAAACCTTTTAACCACAATCTTTTACAGTTGCTATCTGCTATCGATAAAAATATCTTCAAGTGCAAAGGGTTAATATGTCAGTCTCGTGTTATACGGGAGTTATGTTTAAAAAAATGACCGTGTTGCGCTAATTTGTATGGCACGAAACAAAAAACTAGTACGAAAAGGGAGGACACTTTCCAAAAACATACTATTATATTTTCATAATTACGATAAATATTTTTATTAAAATTTTCTTGAGAAGTAATGTATTTTTTCTAAATCAAAGTTTCCTATACATAAATTTACGAATTTTCCTGTACTTAAACACAGGAATTTTAATTATAAGTAAATTCTCAATTTTGAAAATATGTGTTTTCTATAGTACGACGTAGCAATAAATTAAGTAGAAGATAAATAATTTCAGTGAAATCGGTTTAAAAGTGTAATTTACGGTATTTCAAGAAACGATACTTCATGAAAAAATACGAAGCACGTAAATTCAATAAGGAACATAATATCTATTTATGTACTGTAAATAGTACAAGTGGAAGTGGGTCATTTTCGTAATATGTAATATATTTAATTGCTAAATAAAAAGCACAAAAATTAATGTACATTTGAAGTGGATACCCGTTACGAAAGTACACGAACGAAAGAAAAATTGCAGAGCTTATTAGCAAAAATATTTCGGTAAATGAAGTATCGTGGAAAGCATAATAAACAGGACAGAATTCTGACGGCGCAGGAGCTCGTTAAATATTAATTTCGCTCGGGATGAGTTAGATGATCTATTTGACTTTCAGAAGCACCTTTCGCATTTCGTTCACATTATGAAAAAGTATAATTGTTGTAACAAGCTCCGTATGAAAACAATTTCCGTAAATTAAGGAAGTTCGGAAAATATTGTTCCTGAAATTATAAATTATACTAATTACTGTTTTAATATTGTAATTAGTGAATGTAAAAATGTCATTATTGCTTTATTTTACACACACATTGTATATATATTTGAAACTGATTTCATAAAAAAATTGATTAAAATCTATTGCATAAATAAATAAATTGTAAGAATAAATATGGTTACTTTCGGCAAAAAGTCAAGCAATTTATTATAATTGTTTAGAATTTACCGTAACAAACTTACCGATTAACATATAAGGAATTAAAGTAAAGTTTGTATTGCAAAATAATGACATGAGAAACGGAAAAGTTTGTTGGCCCGTTTTTTAAGTATTCTATAGGAACTCATATGTTAATGTTAAGGATTATGAATATACCATCGTCTGTAAAAGCATAACTATGTTTATTATAATATACAGGGTGTCCCAAAAGTGTTGAAGGAGCCGGAAATGGGAGATAGGTGGGGTCATTCTGAACAACATTTTCATTTACAAAAATGTCGTATGGGGCTTTATTTTTAAATTATTAACGAAAAACACCGACCAATCAGAACGCGAGAATCGCGCGCCACGCGATTCGATCGCGACCACGCCCAATTGTAACTCGGGCCTACACTTCTGCCTCCGAGCGCGCGCGATTCTCGCGCTCTGATTGGTCGGTGTTTTTCGTTAATAACTTAAAAGTGAAGCCCTATACGACATTTTTGAAAATGAAAAAGTTGTTCAGAATGACCCCACCTACCTTCCATTTTCGGCTCCTTCAACACTTTTGGGACACCCTGTATACGCGGTGAATATAATGCACCTTTTCGTTTCCGCTTTCTGTACGTCACAAAGATTGCCCGCGCATTTTCAAACATCATTCTTAACAATTAATTTACAAAAACATATTTTTTATAATCGTAGAGAAGAAACGATCTTGTTTAACCATTTTGGTAAACGATTTTGTTGAATATATAGAGACTTTAAAGTACAAATTTGGTTGTGGTTTCATATAAAGGTAAAAATAACTAAAAATTCATAAAATAATGTAATAATAGAATTATATCCCGAAAATTGTGTAAATAACATCAGCCACAATATTTACAGTGATTTATCACGAAGTAGGATGCATATTGATAAGAAGATATTTTCAGTTTGTATAACTGATTGTGAGATTGATTACTGTTGCTGGTAAAAGTATGTGCAATTAAAAATTCATAGAATGACGTAATAGCAGATAAAAAAATATTAACAGTCCATGTAACTAAGATTAATTATTATTGCGAGTAAAAGTAGCAGGAACAATAAAAAATTCATAAAATCATGTAATAGTAGAATCGTAACGTGAAAATTATTTTAATAATACGAAGACCAATAACTACAGATATTTTTCAGGAATACATAATCAAAGAGCGGATGTAACAAGAGGCGACACTCCGGGCGACACCTTTGATGTTCGGCAAAGCCTGTCCTTTTGAATCGGTTGTATAGACCAACAAAAAATTAAAAATCGATCGAATTTAATTTCATGTCAATTTCTGTAATTGTAATCCTTTTGTTAAAATCTATTTGTTGTAAATTTTCTGTATGTTACTAACATTGACTTTCGAAGTATTTACATCGATTTTACAACATTAAAGATTGAAAAAGAAAGACATACTAAAACGACTCTGCAACTGTAAAATATCGAAATATATTTTAAGGATATACATATGAGCCGTTCAGTGCACAAACCGATTAACTCCATACAATGAGAAGTCGAGAAATGCGACGAAATAATGTACATTGTTTTTTAAAATTCCCTTTATAATATAAATTCAAATGTATATTGTAAAATGCATAAATACAGATACAGCTTTCATTCAATAGTATATAAAATTAATAAAGAAAGAATAGGCAAAAAATAGTCGTCAGTAGTGTTACAATTTTTATGTGTCTGGTGGAGTTAATCGATTAGGCAACTGAAAAAAGTAATAAAGTTGAATTCAGCGTTTAAATTTTTTTTTCCATAAAAATTAATGTTGACAGTTCTGTTATAATAAATTATTTGTGATTCATCAGCAATATAAATAGTCTTCTTCATCAACTGTATGCGACGCCTCATTTCTATTTGTTGTCAAGTTTTTATAATAATCATGGTTAACAGGAGGAATGAATTTTAGCAGGTCCATGATGTCTTTCCTTTTTTCCCTTGCCACAGATCTACCTTTTGGATATAATAAAGGCTGATCTACATTTTTGCAAATGAAAAAGTTGTTCAGAATGACCCCACCTACCTCCCATTTCCGGCTCCTTCAACACTTTTGGGACACCCTGTATACAGTCGCTTTCCGTAATATCGCATCGAAATAGTATTCCTATCCTCTTTCATTTGGCATGATCATTTAAATTGACTGTATTATTCCGTTTCTCTCTAAAAGTAATTTCTTTACCAGAATGTCGCCTCTTGTTATACCACTTTTCAACATAATATTGTTCACTATGTCGATATGATACCAGTCATCAGGTTGGCAGCATTGTAGAAGGCATAGAGATAATTTATTAATTGCTCACATTGTTTTCTTTTTTCTCTCTCCTGATGTTTCTTCCATTGGGTACGAACTCCTTGCATTACATTTTTCGTATTACGCAGATTTCTCGTTATGTTACATTAATTTACATCATAATTTCATAGCTAAGTATAGTTGATGTAATTACATCACTCATTTCAAACTCTACAAGTGTCGAATTAAAGAAATTTGAAAATATACCAGTTTAAAGCCCATACAGTTTGCTGTCGTATTTTGATTAGCTTGAACGTCTAAAACCAGAAGAAATTTCCACTCGCTCCGTAACTACCTAGACTTCGAGCACCGGGCTATTAACGACTATTGAAATGACCTAATCTAAAACGGCAGAGTTAGTACCCTACGGTAAATAAAACTGGATAAATTCGTTCCCGAAACGAAGAGATAGAGGTAATCAGCGTGGAGTAGGTATTTCCGACTTCGAATAACAATTTCATTCCGTCCGTTCTCGTCTCGTTTTTCCTAATCATGTTCGTAAACGTTAACACCCAGTTCCTGAAAAATTTCCGGCACGTTGCCAGCTACCTTCCTGCTGAAGCAAGTTTCTACTATAGTAGATGGAGAGGTACAGCTACCGTTTCCATCGGTTCATCCATCAATCTATCGTGCCGGATCTCCAAGGTCGTCAGGCGTTCATGGTTATCGATCACATCCTCTCAAACCATTGCCGTAGCAGCTAATAAATTTTGCCGGTGCCTTGGCCATGTTCTCGTTGAGAACCAGACAAACGACGTGGCCGGTACTGTATCCGAAAAGGACTGGTAATCGTTTTATAAATAACACGTTTATCAACTCGTGACCGAAGGTATATTGTAAAGGTAACAAAGAGATTTTACACGGAACCTACCAATCGATCAAAATGACAGTTTAACGAGCTTCTTATTTTGAGTTACAAAGAAAATTAAAGGAGGTTCCTTTACATTCGGGTTAATATTCGTTGGGAAAAACATTACATTAATTTCTCTTAACATCTTTACAGTAATTTATGTCACATTTTTCCTTTATTTATGTTCGACTTCATTTTTAATTTCAAAATAGTGCGTTTACTTAAATTTGTTTGCAAGATAAATATGTGTTTAACTTCGTTTTCAATTTTAAAATAGGTAGGTTTAGTGTTAACGGAGAAGTGAAGGGTTGTTCATTGTGGTTAAGTTTTTTCAGTGACCCGTTTATTAAGTACTCTTTTAACTAAAAATATTATTCGAGTACAGTAAATCCTCCCACAGTGCGACACTTGTTACCCTCCCACAGTGCAAAACGTCTCTTCCTGTGCATATGCGTGCGACATTGCTGCGTCTATGTTCGCCTCGCTCGAGGCAATCCAAGTGTAACACGATACAGTCATCGCGGTCCCTTTGATGCGAGCTGACAGATCTCCAGTTCCTAATTTAGCAATATAATTTTTTAATATTTATATTTTTTTGACTGTAAATTTTTTATCATATTCGTGAGGTTCTTCCGATCAAAATAAGACCAAACAAGATATAATTACGATCACAATTACCTGTGTAACAAGCCATAAAAGTTTCGCTTCTACTATTCTCACAGTGAACAGTTTCGATTCCGGCCTTCGTTGCACTGTGGGAGGATTTACTGTATAGAGTTTTGATGGAATCAAAATTTTATTTGTTTTCTATTTAAATATATAATCGAGAGAATATGGTCGAGGAGGGAGAAGAGGGCGCATGTTTGTTGATTTCTGGAAACTTTTGTGAATTTAATAGTTACGGAATTTGAATATTTGAGTTAGAAATCTGGGGATTTAGAGATTTTAAAGTTTGTAAGTTTGGATATTTGGGAAACGAAGGATTTGGAGCTCACACAGTTTGTAAATTTGAATATTTAAAAATCTACGGATTTAGACATTTAAAAATTTTTAAATTCGCAAGTTTGAAAGTTTGGGGATTTGAAAACTAAAATGCTTAAAAATTGCGGAATTTTGGTATTTTGTAATTGAGAAGCTTCGAAATTTGAAAATGAACACGATCAGGAATTTTGAGGTATGCAAATTTGCGTATGTTAGACATTTGATATTGTCAAATTGGAAAATTTGATTTTTGGAAAATTAGAATTTGTCAATTTTATAATTGTAAGATTTATAAATTTTAGAACTAGAAAAATTATAAATCACAAAATTACAAAATTAATAATTTGGCACTTCAAAAACTTAAAAAAATAGAAACTTTAAACTTTTGAAAATTTAAGATGTTAAAAATTATCAAGTCTACTAAAAATAGGAATATTAAGGACTATTAAGAATATTTGTGTTCTTATTTAATGAAAACCTATGTTCAATATAGTACGATTATTAGGGTTTAAAATTTTTAAATTAAACTTACGAATCTATTGCAATTATTTCAATCTTAAATTTAAAAATGTCTTCGTTCATTTAATAATTCACTTATGCATTTAATAATTTTTTTCATTTATAACTTTGGTAATGTTGCTAAATTTCAAAGAAAATAAACATAACGAAAAAAAGAAAACGTTATAAAAATTGTAGCAATTGCAATCACATTCCAGAAAATTTTTCTCAATTTCTTTTTCCACTCAAACCTACCTCTGTTTTAAAAATACAACGACGGGTATAATTAAAAGGTAAATTATATTCCAAATGGGATATCGTAATTAATATAGTCCGTGTTTAATCCATTTTCGATTTTCTATTCTATGCAAATGTGTCCGGAAACATCGAGCCGCGGATATGTAAATTATCGAGTATTCGGCAAACATGAAAAATGGGTTGGTGGAGTTCAGGTACGAGCTGCCAAGTTCTGCAAACACGGATTACCTTTCTTTTTATTACTGCGATTTACATTTTAAGACAGATAATAATGAAATTATACGGTTGACTTTTGGTTAACGATAAGTAACGTCAGTGTATCCTTGCGAAAACGAGGACGTTTCGAGCTGGACCAAAGAGGAGAATTAAGAGAATACGACGTTAGTGGTGGGCGTCGTTATCATTACGACGCCAGCAAAACGACGTCCTGGGACTAACGAGCCACTTTAAGTCTAACTGCACTCCAGAAATATAACTTTTTTTTGTTCTACCGTCAACGAGGATCGAAACTTGAATTACTAGACGTGACTGAAGTACCGGCAGGATATTTTCACGTGAAATTATGTGCCGCATTAAACAGACTGTGAAATGGTTCAATTTTAGAACACGACTATGTTGGTGGACATTCGCAGTTTTGGAATTTTCGAATTTCGTAGCTTCGGGATTAGGGAACTTCGAAATGTTGAAGTTCATGAATTTTGTGCTTTTACGATTAATTAAGTTTGGAATTTTTCAACCGAAGGATTTTCGAAGTTTTTAATTCTTAAACGCTTGAATTCCTGAATGTTTTAACTGTGTAATATAAGAATTTAAAAATTTGTGAAATCAAAAGTTTTAAAATTTTGTAAATGTTGGAAATTTGAATCTTCGGAGTTTAGGAATTTTTTGAACTTTTCAATTTGAGAACTTTTTAATTTCTGAATTTTTGAATGTGGAAATTCGAGAAACTTAATTAATTAAAGATATAAGAATGTGGGATTTAGAAAATTGGAGAGTTTCGACATTTGAAAAGTTAGACAGATTTTAATTAAGGGATTTGCAAATTTAATGATTTAGGTACTTCATACAGAAATTGTAATATTTGGAAATTTTTTAATTCGGAACTTGTACTTTCGGCAATTCAGTAATTCCTCCAAACCTAAATCCTTAATCCTTTCATTAACCGATACCATTATGCTTATCCAACATCAAAGTCGAATTAAGTTTTAATGAAAATAAGCACGTGCTTAAAATACAAAATGAAGAAGGATACCAAAGAGATTCTGTATTTCATGTTTATTATGTACCTTATCTTCCGAAGTTAAAAAATTCAGAAATTTTCGGCGGTTAAAAATTCCAAATATTGAAATTTGAGGATTCTTTGATCTTAAAGGCAAAATGTGCCATGATTCTATGTACATTAATTATACATATAATGATAAGAATAATATAATATAAAAATTCTACAATAATGATAATAATCTAATATGAGAGATTTATTGTAATATAACAACACAGTTATAATATTGTAATAAAAATAATGTAACACAAAAATTAGCATGGTAAAGTGTTGTAAATAGCAATGGCTTCGTTCAATCATTGCATTTGTTGTATTCTTTATGTTAAATAAGTTTATGGTCAATAATGTATTTGACAGCGATAGTTAGTTTCCTTGACGTTTTATCATCTATGTTATATCTTTGATTAATTGATTCTATGTTCTCTTTACTTTTCATCTGTTTTGGTCTATGGCGTCTAACAAACTGTCAATCTTATACTGTTCAATAAACATTTGTATTATTCTGTTCAGTATATGCTTATATTATTCTGTTAATTATAATCAAAATAAAGTAACGCTTTCAAAGTGCAGTCAAGTGTTTTTCAATGTGAATCATTAGTCTTTATATATTCATGTTTCAACTTCCACATAGCGGAGAGAGCTTTCAGTATATTGTCACTTATAACATGGTAGGGCTGTAGGAGCAAACAGTTGAAGTTTGCCAACAAGTTTTCTCATTCGATATGATAATGGTCTCCATAAATCCTTGTGTCTTACGATAATAGGGTGTGAAGCTAGTGTCAATGTAAGTCCATATGAGTTGCATATTTTAAAAGTGGAACAAGTTCACTTTTGAAGGAACAAAGATAACTATAACAATAAATAAAACTTGATATGATACATTTATCTGGTCGATGGAAGTGTGGGTGATTGGAAACATATTTATTTTGAAATTTGTGCAAGTTTGCCCTAAGGTAAGTTGCCCAATACCTGACACTCCACCAATAACTGACACTTACAACTTTGTAATTAATTAATAAAGAATCTATAAACAATATCTGTTTCTCATTGTGTGTGTAAGGAAGTGTGTATTATGCAGCGCCATTTCTGATTTATGAGGATCATTATGCGTGAACTTATCCAGATTGTGCAATTGTTTTCCACAAGTCGACACGTAATTTTCATTAGCGGCTCGATTCCTCTATCATTTAAGGTTAGAAACACATCATGTTATTTTGCTTTGTATTTATTTTGTAAAATTGTTTTGAGAGCAACCTTATATTTCTCTATTATGATTAAAGATTATAGTGCTGTTTTTTCTTTGAAGGCTTTAAATAAACTGTCTAATTTGATGGGTGTCAGGGGTGTCAGTTTCTGGAATATGAACATAACTCTACCAACCAATATCTGACATGGATGTCAGATATTGGTCGTAACGATTGTCTTTTTACTTTATGTTGTTTTAAATTAAAATCACATTAATTTGAAAGAATTCATCAATAAACATTACGTTTAGTACCATATCTCTACAACTTCCAATAACTGACAGGTGATGTCAGTTACTGGGTGGTGTCAGATATTGGTACATTTGAATAAATTTCGATTTTTGATTTTGAATACAGAATGGCATCAAAAGCAAAGAAAACTATGAAATATGCGGCAGAAGACTTGAAAAAGGCTTTAGACTCTATAGATGCAGGCATGCCAATATTAAAAGCGAGCAAAATTTTCAAAATTCCAAGAACAACCCTTATTTATAAACACAAAGGAATATACCCTAAAGAATGTAGAAAAGGACCACCAACAAATTTAACGCCTGATGAAGAACAATCTTTAGTAAAATGGTTAGGTCATATTGGTGACTGTGGTTTTCCTGCAACAAAAACTCAACTTTTGGACTCTGTAGAAATGTTGATGAAAAATTTAAACAGACCTAACAATTTTATTAATAATCGGCCTGGAAATAAATGGTATTCTTGTTTTATGAATCGTCATCCGGAATTATCAGTACGAATGTCACAGAATTTGACAAAGGCGCGATCGAATATAACAGAGCGAAAAATACGCAACTGGTTCGACGAAATAGAAAATTACCTAAAAAATAATAATTTTTACCATATATTAAATGACAGTCAACGCGTTTTTAATGCAGACGAAACTGCTTTTTTTTTGAACCCAAAAGTAAAGAAAGTTATAGTTAGAAAAGGAGAATCCACAGTATATAACTTTATTAATAATGACGAAAAGGAGTGCCTGACGACACTTATAACTGCCAATGCAGCTGGACAGCTTGCACCACCAATGGTTATGTTTTCCTATGTAAGAATCCCCTCACACATAATAAGTTTGATGCCTAATGAGTGGGGTGTGGGAAGAAGTTCTAGCGGCTGGATGACTGGACAAAGTTTTTATGAATATATTACAAATGTGTTCTATAAATGGCTATTGAAGAAAGATATTCCTTTGCCAGTCATTTTATTTGTGGATGGTCATGTTAGCCATCTTACTTTGTCCCTAAGTGAGTTTTGTACAGAGAAAGGAATAATAATTATTGCCCTTTACCCGAATGCAACACACATCTTACAACCAATGGATGTATCAGTGTTTCATCCATTGAAAAATGGTTGGAAAGATTCTGTGCAGAAATGGAAATTTGAGCACGATGGGCAAGCAATTAGAAGAGAAAACTTTGCTCCATTATTACAAGAAGTGCTTTTAAAATATGTCAAGCCAGAAACTATTGTAAACGGTTTTGGAGCTTGTGGAATTGTTCCGTTCAATGCTTCAAATATTGATTTTAAAAAATTTTTTAAATCTAACAAAGAAATTAATTCAGATCTCCCTTCGTCCAAAGAAACGTCAAAAAAATATTTAACGCAACTGAAGCAACAATTGATTTTTTTAGAATCCAAAATTGCACCGCAGACTTTGATTGAGTTTAAATCATGTGGAGGTATTTGGTCAGGTAAATTGGAAGACACATCTTTGTTTGAAGTTTGGAATAACATTTCTTCCGAAGTTAATTTTTTAAAACTACCAAGTACACATTCCGAAAATCGAGATAGTAATAGCAGTACATCTAACAATGAATTTGATATATATACATTAGACAATACATTAAACAATAGTTTTGAAAATAGTAATAATGAGAGAGATTATTTTCATATCAGGGAAGATGAAATAAGGGCCCATAATACAACACCTACACCCACATCATCTTCAGAACTACAAGAAATACAGTCTGCAACAATAAATCAAAATAATGTACCAAATGATGTACCAAACGATGTACCAAGCCCTTTTAAAAATTGTTTATTTTGGCCGGTACCATCTAACGAACAGAAAAGAAAGAGATCGAAGGAAAAAATTCCGTCCGTCGTGACATCAGAAGAATGGAAGGATTATTATAATAAAAAAAATGCCGAGAAAGACAGAAAAGAAAAGGAAAAAGAAGAAAGAAAAAGAGAAATGAAGGCAGCAGAAAAACTGAATAAGAAAAAGAAAATAAGTGCAAAAAAATACAAACGGCTTGTTATAGAAAGTGATACTTCTACATCATCTGAGGAACTTTAAGTTCAAATTTAAATGTATTTTGAATAAATTAACGTTATATTTTGTTATTTTATTGTGGAAATAAATTTTGTTATTTAAATGAATAATCTCTGCTTACATTTATAAAAGTGTCAGCTATTGGAGGATCTAGATGTCAGATATTGGATACACTACATTTCGGCCATGTCAGTTACTGGTGTCATTACCATAACTCTGCTTACTTAATTTTCTTAACATTAACAAAACTTAAATAGCTTTTAGTTACGTCAATTTAAAGATAAAGGATCAACCAATCTTGATAAAATATTAGCGATTGCTTTTATTGATTTCAAATATTTTTTTATTTAAATTGTTTGAATTCTTTCTCTTAAACTGTCAGCTATTGGGCAACTTACCTTATGTTGAAATCATTTTTAGTAGATATGTGACAGTACTTTACGGTATATTACGGTAATTTAACTCCGGTAAATTTGAGTAATTCTGATAATACTGTGAAAAACTACAAATTGTATAATATTGATGATACAGTTAATCTGAATCTCATGTGCTGTCGCTCTGTTTAGGTATCATTATTAATTTCTAGTATCAGCTTATAAATAAATTCTAGTTCAGTTTTAATAAGTACTCATCAAAACCGACACGGTTCTTGTTTTAGTTGCGGTGCACAATACCCCTTGACAATTTCATTGTTATTCATTTTATTAAATTTGATTAATTGTATTCCAGAAAACTATTGCATAGAATAATTTTTATTACATCTATAAAAATAATATTCATGAGAATGGGTAACAAAAGTAGAATCGTAGAGTCAGAATCTGAATGTGAACACAATTCGGAGCAAAATGATTCGAAGGAATTAAAAAATTAATTAATTGAACATCTGAAACATTCATCCATTTTATGAACGATTACAATAATTAACTACTTTTGAAAGTGAGGCAAGCCCATTCGGGTATAATAAAACCTTTATTTTTTCTATCGAATACATTAAATGCTATTGAATAATAAAAATACATTATGTCAGAGCAGGGAATATAAGAAATTCATCCATTAGTGTAGGATAGGGCCAGAGGGGGGTGCAAATAAAATCACACACGCTCGTCGGAATAAGAGAATTTAATAATAATAAAGAGGATAATGATAATTAATTAACGTAAACGTGTCCGCACGCATCGCATAATGTATCGTAACTCACTTAAAAAACTTGAAAATATTAACAGCCTCAAAAATAGCTTACAAGATTATTTTGAGGATAAAACAGAGAATTTTTCTCAGAATGTAATAATGGCACTACCAAAAAATTGGGAAGAATTCATACAACGAGAGAGTAATTACGTATTTTCGTGAAACTTAATGGTATGTATAAAAAAATCGCATATGCAACCGCGCGAAAAATGGCACGAACTTATGGGATGACCTAATATAACAGGAGTTCGCGGTAGCAGAATATTGTCAGTGGAGTGGGAAGTAGCGAAAGGGTTAAATGCAGTCGCGAGCGTGCGAATGGAGTCGGTGCAGGGGAACGTTATAACGTCATCGAAAAGGAGCGATTGAACGTGGCAAACCGTCACGGAAATGGATGATTTCACCGCGGTGTATACGCTTCCATGATTTTTCCCCGTCGGATGAATCATATCCGTGTCGAATAGAAATACGGGACGAATCGGTAGTGTCATGATCAATTCGTGTGTTCGCGTGGTGTCGCTGACAGACAACGAATCGCAGCGACGTTCCGTTTTTCCTTCTTTATTTCTTCCTCGCTATCGAGTGTTTCGTCATCCGTCGATTAATCATTGTCAAGCTTTCTATACTTCCTCGCGCTGCTTCGACCGACCCTCGTTATATATACACCCTATTCCCGTACCGCGTAGTATGATTAAATGAGGGTATGTTAGATCTCGCGGGAGGATGTTGGAAAACTTTTACTGCCTTCGAGTGCAGCTACCCTCGACATGTTCTTCGGCAGACAACATGTAAGGTTTATAGGGGTCGTTCCAGAGCGAGTCGGAAAGTCATGTTGCGTTACAAACAATTTGTAATTATGTAGAAACCCACATCACTAGACATATGTACTAGACCAAAGAAAATTTGTTTCGTTTGCGAGTTGATTGCAGGGATAAATATCTGGAAATAGATGAATAATGTACGACACAAGTCTTATATTTTTATAAACGGAACTTTATTTAGCTTAGCGGAAGAACGTCTTGTATCTTTCGATACCGCACGAGTAACGAGAAGTTCAGACTTCTAAAAGGAAATTTTATATTCATTTAAGGGGTTAGGTGGGTTTCAGACGCTTAAATGAAGCGTATTTTTACTGATTTTTTTTAAATATATCAAATGAAATATTTATTGCAAAAAATTAGCCATTCAAAGATACATATTTAACAAGTACATTGTGAAATATTTATATAAAAATTTTGAAAATTGAGCCATTGAGACCTCATTTCCGTTGACCTCGAAAAAGTGCTCTCGGCGCGGACACGATAACTCATGACTGGTTCATCAGAGATTAAAAAACCAAATATTATCTGTCAGCAGATGTATAAAGCTCGTACTTGAACGAAGGAAACAAAAAAAAAATAAAAATTTGAATTTTTGGCGGAGTTATGAACAAAAAGTTCCATGTTTTGGTCAAATTTTCACCACATTTCCTCGTAACATAAGTTGTAATAAAAAAAAACAAACATCCTTTGTTCAAGTACTAGATAATAGTATTTTGAAGAAGTGTAAAAAATTTGAACAAGATCGGTTCATAACTTTTTGAGAAATCATGTCTACCGACTTCAAAAATAGAGTTTCGAGAAAAACGCGATTAAAGAACGACGCGACAGGCTGCGTGGCCTGATGGCCGAAACTTCCGAAGGGTCTATCTCTTACATTTTTACTCTAATTGATTCAAAATTTCGGGAGAATATTCTAGACACATTGTACTATTTAATAAGAAAAAAAATCGATTTTTTGATGTTGAAGTTATATTATAATTAGAAAACTCCTCTTCGACAATCTCTCGAGGCGCAATAAAATTGTTATTATCTTATCTCGATCCACATAATAATATAGACCCACAGTTTTTTAAATAAATTGAAAAATATCACCAAAAATTGGTGCATTTTTGGGGTCTTTTTTACTTCGATCGTTGTTTAAACATATTTAAAAGTTTACAATGTAATAACAATTTATATCGTTTTATTCGGGAAAGTTCACAGATTTCTCTCGTGGAAGAAGCCATTGAATAGCGGCTATAGTAAAAGCACGAAAAATTCCGAAAGTTGAAAATTTGCAATTTTTTTTAACATTAATTGTCTAAAAAACTGTACGTACCAGAGAAAAACGGATTTCAGATTCGTATTCAGCTCGCAAAAATCTATAAGAATTTCATAGTGGCAGTTCATATAATTTTTGGCTGTTGTACAGTGTAATCGGACAGTATCAATTGGTGGTGACAGTCACAGTATGTGGTGTTAGAAAATATTAATCGTATACGAATGCCTATTTATTCGAGAAGATGCATTACACCGTAGTTACTTATAATACTACGTAGTAATTACAAAAAATTAGTGTCATGGGTTTCTGAATTTATTTGTAACGGGATTCACCTCGTTAACGCTGTTTCGTTTAGCGCTGGAACTTATTCGAACATATCCCCTATGTTAATTGTATTAGATGTTGCATATTTGCTGGCATCCTCTGCATTTTTTGACTTTTCTGGTGACCACCAGTATGTCTCAGCATTAGTTGAAACAGATTATCAAGTTCACTATTTGAACTCAAGTTGTTATGTGATTATTTAGGCCACTGTTAGGCATCAGAATATAGCACTATAGCGAGGAAATTGGATCTCAATCTAAGTTTTTACCGATACAGTATGTACCGTTTTGAGTCTGTTGGATACTTTTGTAAAGTTCAAAATTAATGGTTTCTCTACGCCTAGCTACTACAATACCCAAGGAGTCGTTACATTCTATCGAATATTTTTAGTTGTTTATCATTCTCATTTGGTTGGCAGAGTCCTTAATTTTAGCAATAGAGTCTTTTATTTGCAATTTTCCTGTCATGTCGCTGTATTACTTGGTTTCGAGTACTTGCTACGGTCATTTTTTTGGGAAAATTCAAACTGTCGCATACGTTACACGGATCTTCACTACCACCACTTTGTACAACCAATAGCAACCAAGAATTGTTTCCCTCACCCTTAGTTGATAAAAATGATACATCGACAGCGATCACTCGTCCTTAGAAAAGCATAGCATTCGTATGTCGTCAAACATAGCATTCGTATTTCGTTGACCATAGCATTCGTACTCCAACAACGATAACATTCGTACTCCAACAACAATAGCATTCGTACTTCAACAACTATAGCACTCATACCCTAACAATCATGGCATTTGTATTTCGACAGCCACAGCTTTTGTATCTCGACATCCGTAGTAACAAGTAGTCAGAATTTTTTACAGTTTCCAATTTTAACCCTTTGCGGTCCTATGTCGAGTGTGACTCGACATGGCGTTTCTCTTTGATCGTAGAAATAATTCGGATAAATAGATTGGTTCAAGACGTTTTCATTTCTTTGCCGCTAGTGACAAATGAGAAATATATTTTTTTACGCAATCTGCATTATTAGAATACATTTTATTGTAAACGGACTTCTTCATCTATTTTGTAAATTAATTAAGGAGCTGTAGGTAAAAGAAATTAAGGACCGCAAAGGATTAAAGTGATCGTTAGATTACCATTGGAAGAGTAGTAGAGTAGGAACATAATTAGCCAGCACACCACGTTCAACATTCAACGAATCTAGAACTAATATTTTCAATCCCGAGCATAAACAGTAATTGTTTTGGCGACAAGCGTGATAATGTTAAAGAAATAATGGTTTTGTCATAAGTTATAGCAGACACCTTGTAAAAGTGGGTAGTACCGTGTGTGTTCGACGTAACATCTCGTAGCTGGACCAAAAGGGAACGCAACGTTCCCATGTGACTACCTTATTGACGTTTCTCCAGAACGGCCAAGTATGGGAACGTCGTTGACGGCATGTGCAGGTTGTGAAAGTTTTTCCCCCAGTCGTCGTTCGCTTATTACATTTTCATAACCGGTGGAGAATATTTCGTTGGTGAAAGTAACTGGCCAACTTGGGGAATAAAGTTCCATTTTGCCATTTTCCCGTTACCACCAATGGACGTTTAAAACATTGCACTCAACGACAAACATCGGCAATAACGATACTGATATACGCTTTTAGGAAGAAATTGCGATTGGCTTACTCAAAGTAATTGGTTTTCTTTCTTCTGCTTGTCTTTGTCAGTTGTTATTACTGCGTCTATAAAGAAGCGATTTGTTACAAAAGTGATACAAGTAAAATAATATCGTCAAAGAATTTGAGATTGAAGAAATTTGTAGTTTTTGCTCATTGTTTATTTAATAGTCATCGATGTTAATAACAGAATCAGGAAAATATGGTATATAAATGCTGTTTTTTTATGTATGCCTATAGAGTATTTTACTATTTGGTGATTGATAAATGGGAGCTGTAAGTTTCTTTTGTTTTAAAATTTTGTATGGTGATGTGTGTACATCTTTCAGAAAATCGGTTTGAAATTTGTTTCAGAGAAATGTCGTTTAATGGAACACTTAGCAACGGTCAAATTTAGTTTCTTCTCTAATTTAATTATTCTCTTTCCTAATAAAATATTAGAAATATTTCTAATCAAATATTGGCGCTCGTTTGGAAGCTGTGGGTACAAGTATGTTAATTGTTTTAATAATTAAATTCAATTGCAATTAAAATCAGTGACAATAAATAAAGTACATAGTTAGGAATATTAAAATTAAATAAATCGCGTGGTTGCTTAAAGGAAACATAGGTGCGCGTCCTTCTAGTTTTCATTTGTTTTCTGCGCTATATTCATTACGTTTTTTTTCTTTTCCGTCCTGTGAAATTAAAGGCGAATCTACGCGGTTAAGATTCTAATTATCAATAAAGTGTTTCTTTCGTGTCATTATTTCTTAAACGCCTTCTTTTTCCGTCGATATTTATCGTATTAAAGGATACTAAAGTTCCTGTTCGGACATAAATAATTAATTATATAATCAAATAAATGATTAAATTAATTCCTTGGTAATTGTCGGAATATCGACGCCCTTCAATACCGATACTGGCATTTCTCGTGTCGTGTATGAATATATACTTATGTATAAACAAAAGCATAAACGTTTATGCGTCTCTTCCTATATGCGAACCGCAAAAGCGAGGAATCTTGTACAACCGAAACCAACACTCTATAGTCTATAATAATAAGTTCAGTTTAATGCAATTAACAAAATATTGGTTATTATTGTATTGATTTTAAATTGTAATATTGTTCTTGTTAAACAGCACAGTTTTTAATTAAAATAATGGCCGATTAATTGGCCATATTTTATCAATTAACATAAAGATGCCTTGTCTTTTTATTATTAAAAAATTGTTTATGATTTCCTTTACTATGAACATTGATTGATGAAATGAAGGAGATAGAATCGGAGAATAATTTTATTTGGATTTCTAAATAAAATGCCTGTACGTATTTTAAAAGGAACAAAACCTTAACATTCTAGAAGAGGAAATTATCTCATCCTTGCTTAAAAATTTCACATTTTCAAATACCAAAAATAACAATTTCTTGGACAGTTTTTGCTAACAATTTTTTTTTTATATTTCATTTTGACTTAACTATGGAAGTAATTTGTTAAATACAAAATTAAAATTAAATGTTAAATGTTAAACTGCAAAATTTGTTGAGATGATTTTCTTGAAATCTATGCTGATTCTTATCAAGATAAAGAATCAATATGTGCATTGATTTATGTTACATAGTTTATTCATTTATTTTTCAACTACATTTTTAACTACAAAGTTATTGTGTATTATACGTCGGTAGTTTTAGTGTTAATCAACCCACAAGTCCACAGTGTTTGTACTGTTGTTTTACTATGAATGACACCTGGTTGAAATTAATTTATTTTCTGTTTTAGGTAAGACCGTAATAAACTTTGTGTCAAGAGACATCCTTCGTTAAAAAATTGGTAAGAAATATTTAACTCAATATAAGCCAACATTAACATTATGTTTACGAAACTCGTCAAACTGACGCATCTTAAATTCGTTATCCTAAATTACAAAAACTATTAAGAAACTTTCGTCCAAGTACATTGTGGAGAAAAACTCAATCATAATATAAAATACAGGTAGTTTAAACAATTGAGATTAAAAATTATATAAGTTACACTGAAGTGGATTCATATAAAATATGATAACAGAACATTCAAACTATCTCAACACTCTCGATTCCGATCTCAACTCAACGACGCAATCGACTTTCGTTTTACACTGCCCTTTTCGACGAGAACAGACTTTGCTAGTCCCTTTTTTCTCTATTACTATAATCTTGCAAATATCGGTAATGCATCGACGCATCGTCCGTCTGTTGGATCTGGTTGTCGTCCGTCAGCTCTTTCTGTTTAATTATCTTCTTCCTGTCCTCAAAACTACTCATGAAATATTCTCATATCTATTCTTATGAACTAATGTTGCTTAAAAGGATAACACCACTGAATGTCAACAATTCTCGAGGCTGATAATAATTGTATAAATTAATTTATGTGTTCGAAAATTTGAAGTTTGTATAACTACGAGCGACCAAAACGGGACATGTGCGTTTTGTCAGAGCGTTTATCCAGTCGCAAGGGAAAGTTTCCCCAAAAAGGGCAAAGGGCCATAAACAGTTGTCCGGGCTATCATTTTGCCTAAACGGCACTCTTGTTCTGGCTGAAACTCATCGTAGAATAAATAAAACGAATCAATTGCGAGTAACGATCTATTTCGTGATTATCACGCTGTATCAATTCCCTTCTCCTAATTTTCTTACATATGTTACACTTAACAGTAAAAATAACCGCTCCTCATACGCCCGTATACCTCGTATCGAACCGAATGGTTAGTGCGACTGTATGTGCATCACAGACTCAACAATTATTTTAGTTACGATTAAACGACTCGTGGGATTAATGCCAAACTCATAAACTAAGATTAGTGGACTACATTAAATTGATTGAACGTAACTCCGAACAGTTAAAGTAACAATTATACTTTATTACAAAGTTAGTTGATTGAAAATTAGAGTTGGCTGGTATAAAAACGAGAGTAATAAAGTATAACAACAAAAACGTATGAAACTAGAATGTCAATACGATAAGCGAATGTTTAATGTTGAATGTATACTGTATGAAAATGCAAAGTCGAATGAATCTTCGAAGCTTTTTACAATCCAAGAAAGCTTGGCGTGGGCGTGTAAGTTTAGGAAAAAAGTGAGGGAAAACTGTATCTATTATGTGGTTAAACAAATTAGGATGGAAATGGAAGTGTAGAAAGGGACAGGGCGTTTCCAAAATGTCCGTAGCGAGTAATTTAAGGAATACCTCGACATGTATAGAAAATATCGAACAGAAGACTCTAAGGTGAAGGTGAAGGACTAAGGTGAAGGCCTCTAAAAACCAGATGGGACTAAACGAGACACTAAAAACCCTCAACGTAATGTAACGATTCCTTGGGTCTTATTATAAGTCAACTTCACTTCTAAAATGCTCGAAGGGACGAAAAACGAAGTCTGTTGTATTGACGGAATTTTGGGTGGTCGCCTAATTTTGTCCACGCCTATTCCAGGACCCAGCAGCAACCTTCCTAACGCAGAGGGTTAAGATATTTCGTTTTCCTGCCTTTTTATCTGGATCGAACTTCCTGATATATTTACGTCCACCTGTTTCGTGTTTCGGTGACAGGACTCCGGAGCATTCACGATGTCCAAGTTCGTGTCCTGTCCGGAAGACGTCGGAGTCGGTAACTCGTTAAATCAGCTCGTAAGAAGTTTCCAAGCCGATTCAGGCTTCGAAGCGACGCGCAAGGGGAACATCAGCTCCAACTTAGGTCCTTTTCCTCGCCGCAAGAACAATCGTAATCGACTGGTCGACAAATAAAACGTAGCTAGGAAGTCGTGGCGCCTCGATTCTTTCCCTCGTTTTGAACAATGTCCTTCAGTGGCGACGAGACTAGAGACTGTTCGTCCGGAATGGGACGAACTTCCGTTTTTGCACGGAAATTATTGAAGGATAGCGAACGGAGACTGGAAAAAAGCTGGGTCGGCGATAAAGTCCGCAACGATCTTCATTCTTTTTCTTTCTCCCTTCCTTTGTTTCCGTTTCTCTTCGTCTTGATGTTCGTGACGAGTCGAGAAGAAACACTGAAACATCTTGGTTCGCTATTGCCTTTTGGAGATGTTTAATCTATTAAGGGATCTGTATCGGACTTCGGGACGAAGGTTGAGAAAATTTGACAAAATATAGGCTGTTGGATACGAGGGATTTTGGTATTTGGGGTTTTGGGGATTTGGGAATGTTCGGAGAATTAGAAATTTAGGGATGTGGGGATTTGTGACATTTGGGTATCTTGGTAATTGTGAATTTAGAGATTTGGACATTTGCAAATTTAGAGATTTAAGAACACGGAGATTCACACATTTAGAAATATCGGAATATGAATATTTGAGGATTAAAAAATGTAGACATTTTGGAAAATAAAAATGTAGAAAACGCTCAAGTTGGTCACATTCATGTCCTATCACAAAAACAGAACTAAATGTGTTACACACGATCAGAGTTTTTTTTATTAAAATCCGAACTCGTGTGTCTCTACAGCGGTTTACGGTTATAGAGTGGTATGTTGTTAAAAATGAACTGTTGGATACTTGTTAACGTTCAATAAAATGTTTAATGTATTAACACTTAAAACTAAATTTACAGTTGGTTGTTCTAAGTGAAACTGTGTTGTGTAAGAAATACTGTGATAATGTAGAATACTGTCGGATATACGTGAAGGTTGCAGAGATGTTGATACTGTTAAATGTTGGTTAAGACTGATTTCCTGCAGGAAGAGTTCCTGAGGAGGAAAAGTAGGAAAACCGGGTGGTTGTCCTGATTGGCTTACTGTTTGCCAATCGTAGTGTCGAAAATTGGGCATCATCCTACCCCGTGCGACCTTAGTGCAGTCCGCGCGGAGTAAGATGTGTCGCGTGGAGGTGGTAATAAGAGAAAACGGGCCTAAGACAGAATTTCCTTTGGGTGGTCGTCAAGGGGGTTCTGGTTACTGTCTCCGAGGCCCTGTCCTCGAACCCTCCGGAAACTCACATTTATGGCATTGCAATAAACTGTTGAGACCGTCGAAAGCACTTGAACATAGAAATCGTGAAAGAAGAAATATATGAAAGGACTCTCAAAAACAGCTATGGTCGTTGCATGCCATGAATGTGCTAACAATGTGCAGGCCAACTGTTGTTCCTCTGTACAAATTGCTAGCTGTCCTAATTACTGTAACGATCCCTTTCGATAGTTAATAATACAACTCTAGGGCTGCGAACAAAATGTCTACGATACCTGTGTCACACAAAACACTATTGAGAACATCTTCGTAACTTGCCCTAAATGCAGAATAAAGAGTATACAATGTAATGTACCGAATCCGCTGTTTTCCGAGAAGGAGACACCTGTAAAAAAGTTCTATGTTTCGTAAAAGACGTAAACTTCATTGAGAACAGAAACGTGTTCAATTTTTAGATTGATATACAGTCGTGGACAAAATTAAGTGGACAAGTATCATAAGTTACAAAAGGTTAATTTAATTTAACTAATAATGCCTATAAATCAAAACTTTATTGCACAATTATATACATTAAATAAATAAATTGTATATCAAATAAATGTTTTTTCAAGTCTACAAAATCATTTCACGTTCAAAATGTAAAATTTATTTAAAGCATTGTAATAAAACAAAAAATTTTTTTACATTTCTGCAATGTCCACTTAATTTTGTCCACGAGTGTATATTAATACTTTGCATTATAGCGATGTTTTACTTTTGACGCACTCGCATTTCAGATATATTAAATATTTTTTATATTTTTATTACGATTGAGTATTCGTTCCAAATCTAGTCGTAATTTACACGTTTAAGGATCGCTAAATTGAAAATAGCCATGACACTTTAACCTTCTGTAATCGTGTTAACATCGTAACAGAGTATAATTTGTTGCATCTGACGCATCATTCATAGAAATTTGTTACATTGTAATAATCCACATATGATGCTTTATGTATATGTATACATACAGCGGACGGCCGACAACTTGGCCAGTGAGGACTGCCGATTGTTTACAGTTTTCGGGTCAACTGGTGTGCATGACCGCCAAAACCAATAAATTTCGTCGCGGAAAATGCGTGAGATTCGATACGACCATCTTTTTTTTTTCGGCCAATTACTGCCGTCGCGTTGGAACGCCTGGTCAAGCCTCCTCACCAGCCAAGTTGTCGGTTGCCCGCTGTATGTATATCTGGTTTTATAGTGTCCACTTTTGTTCCCTGAGTTTTTTAAAACATCATCCTTGCGTACTCCTTCAATTGGATTCTAATATTTTTCAATGTAATGTATTTCTTACAATTTTATGATCGTTCTAATCCATCACTCGTTTTATAAAACTCCCGCCAACAAAATTGAATATGGCTAACACAATGCAAACAGGAATACGACAACCTATAGCACGTTATGAGATAAAGCAATATAATCCGTCAAAATGATAAGGACAGGCAGCAAAGTAATTACAACGCCAGCCTAATTGACGAAATTGAGACGAACGATGGGTACACATAGTATGTGCTCGAAATGAACAATTTGAATGCAACGTCGGCGCATAGGAAGCGGCCGCGTAAGAAATAATGAAAAAGTCTGCACTGATAACACATCGTCAACTGTGGACAATTTTCCATTCATATTATGGCGCCCATGGCACCACACACGTCGTTACCTTTTTCTCAATCTTTTCTGTTTTCTAAAGTTTCTAAAGATTCTTTCTGTTTCGTATCCTCTTTAAATTTACGCTCGCTAATTTTCCACGTCTCTACAGAGTCTCGTCGGGGTCTGGTCATCGTCAGCTCTTAGGCCCTTGCGAATCTCTTCACTTTTCTTATTTTTACGACTCTTTTCCGCTGTGTCTCTCCCTTGCCGAATTTCTCAACGGTTTTCTCAGTCCTTTCCCACCTTCTTAGTTTTCTCTCTCTAAATCTATTTCTTTCCTTTTTTCTCAATGACTTTTTGCGGAAGAGATGTAAACGGCGGACAGGCAGTGGGATTTAGTTTTTCGTAGGAGTAAGATGGAGTCGTTTACGCTACCCGTCGCGGATCTTTAATAAATACTTTGAATCGTCGGATACGAACACGCATTCAGTATTAACCTTATACCCTAATTCCACAATATATAATTAAAAATATAATTGAAAATCCCTTCGCTTCGCTTGACCGTTTTCTATTTTTTCTTCCCTTACGCTCGTGTGCGTGAATAAATATTCATTTTGTAAAGTATCAGGTAAGGAGTTGGTGCGATTTTTATGCTGGAGATAAATTCAAATTGAACTTCTTATAAAAGTAATACAGTCAGTAATGCTCTTAGTGTGGAGCAAATTAAGTACTTGCCATGAGCCACGCTTAGATGCCCTACATTTTAATTTTCAAATCTTCATATTTTTAAATTTATGCATTTTTTAAGTGAGCAATTTAGATGCTTTCAGAGTTTGAGCGTTTTAAATTTGTAAACTTATTAACTTAGAAATTCATCAGTCTTTTGAATCACACATCTTCAGACATTTACGTTTTTGAATTTTCAAATTTGGGAACAGAAATGTAGAAATTTTAGACATATATTCTCAAATTTAGAAAGTTTCGTATTTTCAAACCTAAATTTCTGAACTTACTTATTTTTAATTTTTATATTTTCATTGAATTTTCTAATTATGAAAATGTTACATTATCAAATAAGCAAGTCTTCACATTTTCAAATTTCCAAACATTCGAACTTCAAAATTTTTTAATTTAATTATTTAACAATTTTTATACTTACAAATCTTAAAATCTTTCAATTTAGGAACTTTTAAGTTTTCAATTTTGCAAATTCCCAAATATTCAAATTCAGAAATTTGGAAATTTGTTAAATGACAAATAAACTGATTTAATGATTTCATAATTTTCAAATGTTTATAGTTCTAAGTATGAAAATTTAAAATCTTAAGAAATTACAAGATCCGAAACTCTGAACTTTACAAATTTTCAAATTCGGAAAAGCAGAATTTCTTTAATTCTGAATGTCGCAAATTTAGGATTGATTAAATTTACAACTGTTGTTAGTTTCTAAACCTTTAAATTTAGAAATATTAAATATGACTAATTTTTTAACTTTTGATTCTTAAATTTTTTAAACATTTTATTCCTTAATATAAGTATCTAGAAGTGTTCAAGACTGGAGACTCCCAAAGTAACATATTTCTTAGTTTATAAATTTAAAAGTTTAACAATTCAATCAAAGAATTGAAAACTTGAAAACCCGAAAACCTGAAAACTTGAAAAATGGAAAAATAAAGAAGTTAAAAAATTGATAAATCGATAAACTGAAATACTTTTAAGTTTTAAAGGGCCATATGCTGGAACCTCTTTTTACATTACCAATATCTACAGGTACACTCTTTCATGGTAATATAATGAGACTTTAACGCAGTGTGTAATATCGTGGCAAAATTGTAATGCTAGAGAATTACGTAAAATTATTTATTATTTATACACCATTTGTAATTTTTGTTTCTTTCCGTTTTCCATTTTCTTTTTAATGTTAAACAAAACTCGTCCTCTTGTATTTCGTAATTTTATTCTTTCCTATAAAAGACTGTTTTGCAGTTGAACTCTTCAGAGAAACGATAAAAATATCTAAATAATAGTGAATTTAGCTTCTGCAAGTGAAACGGTTGGAACGTTTAATCCACAATAATATAAAAGATTGCTCAGAGAGACGGTTATTCCTTCGTTAAATAAAATGATATCAATTTAAACGTAATTGAAATTACTTGGATTTTGTTGCGTAAATCCCTATCAGGTTTTTGCAGCATTTAATAATTAACTGTTGGTATCAAGGGTACATAGTACGATACGAAAAGAAGGAAGTACTTTTTGAAAAGCATTACTTAAGAGTTGGAAACTTGATCGTTAACGAGAGACATTCAGTGTTGCCACTCAGCTGAGCCTTTTATAATCAGATTAAAGGATTAAGCTTTTCAAGCAAGAAATTACAAGAGAAGGGATGTTGAATTTATGATAGATGTAGCAAATTGAATTCTGAATCTTTAACGTCTATCTCTGTACATTTGTTGAACAAGATATTATCAATTACTAACTTGAACCTCACAATTTTTTAAATTAAGAGTTTGTAAATTCAATATTTTAAAAATTGATACATTTTAAAAATTAGAAACTTGTACTTTTATAAATCTTGAACTTTTGAAACTTGTACGTGTAGAAACATTCAAATTTGCGTGTTATCAAAATTAAATTCATAACTTCAAACATTTTCAAACTCACAAGTTCAAAAATTTTGTAATTTATAAGTTCACAGCATTTGAAATTGAAAAATGGCGGAATTAGTAAATTGAAAAATGATAATAATGATGTATTGAATTGAGGAACTGAAGAATCAAAGGGTCGAAGAACTGGAGAATTGAATAATGGAAAAATCGAAAAATCGAAGAATTAAACAATGTTGGAACCGTACAACTGAATATTGGAACGCGAAAAAATGGAGAAATTGAAAAATTGGAAATAGAAAAATGGAAGAATCAAAGAATTTCACGTTTATTTGCAACATTCATAAACATTAGTTCCTCCACACGAGTAAAGTGTTATTCCTGCCTTCTAATAGTAGTGGTTTTTGCCAATTACCCAAACAATTTTACGTAGTATATTTGTAAGGGGATGAAAAGTAAGGTTAATTAGGCCAGATGTTCGTTTTATTCGTCAGTTGGGCGCACAAAGGTACGCTATTATTTGGCGCAAAGGAAATGCGTGTAATTTCCTTTCAAGATGCATACTGCCCCTAATTTACCTCGCTAGTACACTCGAATCAGTTCCATCGCATTCCGGTATCTCAGCTATTCTATTAGCTCTCGGTCCAGAAACACGGGCGCGAATGTTGCCATTGTTGGGCACAGAGATTAATCTGCCCGATGCGAACGATACGATAGTCCGTATCAACCGTTGTGAAATAGAGCAAGAAAAAGAAACTGTGCCTCCCCTTTGACATTCGAAGCTGTTGCCGTCGTCGTGGTACACCCTTTCGAAAAACCACAACCCCCAAAACCGGATGTATACGCACTGTTTAGATTCTTCATCGCGGTTCACCGCATGCACGCGTTGCAGGAGCGCACGAACGCATTCACAAAGGGCTGCGGTAAGGATGTGGAGGGTCAAATTTAATCCCTGGTAAACGCCTCTTTCCCTTTCACGCGTGTTTTCACCTTTTATTCTGTGTTACATATATGTATGTAGTTTAGTGGATGTTATTCTGCACTCTTTTGCTTTAATTACTTCACGTTTTCTTTAATTTACTTTCGTCTGGTGTGGAGATCCGTGGTTGACGCGATGAATATTTGGAAGGTTGGAAGTTTAGATCTATTTTTGTTTTCTTCTTGGTTTCTTCGCTTGGTTTTCTCTTGTGTTCGTTTATTTCGTATAGTGATGGGCGAATCAAGGGCACAGTAAAGAGTGCTGGAGCATAGCTGAGCATGTTTGTGCTATGTATTAGGTGTTAGCTGTACTATGTACTTACGTAGAGATTTCAAACGTTTAAAGATTTGATAATTTGAAAATTTTTAAACATAATAGTATCACACTTTCAATTTCCTGATTATTAAAATTAGGAGTCGAAATCTATAAAATTACGAAATTACAAATTTAAAAATGTAGAACACTTTCACTGACACTCATGATCTTAACCAGTTAGCTGTGCGCCCACTTTTGTGGTATACTCGTCAATAACACAATAAGTGTCGCTGATAAAATATTGGGTCAAAAAGATGGGTCTATTTTATAAAAGTGTCAATTTTATTGCTAATATTTACTTGTTTGGCTAGCCAGTTACATATGATCGAGGAGTATATTCAAAATCCTGCCACTTCTCCGTGACGAGTATAGTCATCAAACACAGCTAACTGGTTAACAGTGTCGTTCATTCAAAAACTCTCAACCCAGAAGCCCCATGAGGCCTCATACATATGCCTAAAAAGAAGACTGGTACTTTAATGAATCGAAGATTATATAACCGTTTTATCAATCAATTAATAAAAATGAAGAATGAATACACATGATACAGAAAACCTGTATATTTTATGTTATTTAACACTGATTTATTTATTACGCGGATTAGAATTACTCTATTCATTGTAACTCGTGATCGTTCGTTTCATCCAAACAGTTGCAGAGCAATGATCTTTCAAATTATTGCGATACTTCATTTAAGATGTTAAGGTTTAATACATTAGCTCACACATACCGCATCTCAATCGTACCGTGTTTCAATCACGCAGCTCCCAATCGAACCGCGTCTCAAGTCATACGGCCACTAATTTGCATTTTCTTTTTAGTGATTAAAAAACGTAAAAGTTTGATAACATTAAAGTTCAATAATATCAAGTTTAAATCTTCCCGAGTTTGGAAACTTGAAAATATACTAATTCAGAAATTTGTAAATTTAGAATTTTAAAAATCGTATGATCTGGAAATGTAGCTATTTGTAGTAGAGAAAAATCAAAATTGAATAATTGTACATTTATAAATTTAAAATTTGAAAATAAAAAATTTGGAAATTCAATAACTTGAAACGTCGAATTTGGAAATGCTAAGATTTACAAATTTAATTACTAGTACTTAAATGTTTAAAAAATTTGAATGTTTCAATTTGGAAATTGAAATTCTTAACATTTATAACTATCTAAATTCCCAGAACTCCGAATCCTCAATTTTCCAAGTCTCCATATTCCGTAATTTCAAATTTTTTGTAAATATTTTAATTTTTGTATCTCCCGGTGTCTGAATCCCTAAATTCCCGAATGTTTAAATCTCTGTAACCACGCTTCTGAGAACTTGAAAATTTGTGATTAAATAGTCTGTATCACCAGTTACTTATTTTTCAATTTCATTTGTATTTTTACTCGTTTGGCCTACATTTGTTATGCAAAAGGTAAAAACTCGGTACATTTGCAATGCCGATGTATATTTATAAGCTACTTCTTTATTTTGTTGTTAGTTCCATTAATCTTATGCAATCTTGATATAGAAAATAATATGAAAAATATTGGAAACTGTGATAGTTTTAGAATATGTATACTATTATGAAAGAGGTTAAGCTCGAGTCAGAGCGAGCTTATAACATATTATTTGAAATTCAACATTTTAATTTTCCAGTAAACAATGACTTCTGAAACTAATTAGCTCAGTTGTAATTACCACTCCTTTCGGAATATTACTCCCTTTGATTCTCCAGTTTTTCTATCAGTTAATTAAGTACATTTTTTCATCTGTGTCATTTTGAAGATACATATAACTCTTTCAATTTTGCTCATGTCAAAAGCATTTCCTTATATACAGCCTGTGGGCAAAATTATTATACTTAAGAGATTTCCTTTTAAAAATATGAAACAGATGCGAATTTAATTAGTTCAATGAAACAGTTTAAATGACGTGGTACGTAATAAGTATTTTGTAGGATAATGTCAGTGGATGAATTGGATAATACAATTCCAGTTAATCCTCATAAAATGAGTAAGAAAATAAATCCTAATATTGTAACATTACAATAAAAATATGTTCTAAATATAAGTTCTAAAGTCATATTTATAAACACGTTATAAGTTATAGAGTTAGCAAATGAGGACGTGTTAAAATCATAAAACATGGAATTATTATTGAAATATAATAATTTCGCCGCTGATTTTGAGTCCCAGTATCACACTACGAATAAAATGTGTACTTTTCTCTTTAGTGTTATTATTTTAATAAAAATGGCAAATACACTCCGTTTCTAAATCAATATTTGATGCTCCACCGTTTGATGGGTAGGTAAATTGACTATCCACCTCCAATCAACCGCTGAATTTTTTCAAATGATTTATTTTTCCATCGGAAACGCCGTTAAAGAATAAAAGTAGAAAATTTCAATAATTTTTTTTTTGAGTTTCCGGTTTAAGGACTGATTGGAAAAGAGAAAAAATATCCATTGCTTTTCGTATCAATTAGTGAAATTCTATTAATTATTATTTCAATTAGTTTATGATACCGATTGTTTTCAATTTATTAAGCTATTTTTTATTATTTTTTTTTGTTTCAGTAAAACCGTTTTCTAAAAGAAAGTAATATGTAATCATTTATTTGTAATGTAGAAGCGTGCAATTGAATATTTCCTATCATAATTGTGATAATTGAATATTTCCTATCATAATGAATCATAATTGTCATTTATGAATTCTTTACGTTCGAAAAATATTATGCTATCTTTTAGGAGTGTATATAGGAGATGTTTATAATGTGTGCTTTTGGAAAGAAAGCTATTCTACTTTAAATGAACGATACTCATTGGCTGAAATCTTCTTTATACATATTAGAGGATTATCAATAAAACAAATTTTGCTTTATTTAACACTCATTGTCAGTCGGGAAATTATTCTAATTGTATTGAGAACTCTTTTAAAATAGTAACTAGTAGCTGATGTAGTAGATAAAAATAAAGTGTGAGGTATAACTCTTGAAAAATATGTAAACTGAAAAATTTCTAAATTTTTCAATATTCAAATTCTGAAATTTCTCAGATTTCTAGTTTTACAAACTTTCAGTCTAAAAGTTGATGAATTTATGATGTTTAAAATCTGAAAACTTTAATCTTATAAATTTGAAAATTTGTAAATTTTAAATTTGAAGATTGTATTGTGGAAGCTGTTTAAATTTGAAAATGTTGAATTTTTGAATATTCAAATATTATACTATCTAAATTTTTGAATTTTTGGTTTCTGTACAAATTTTCATAATTTCAGAAGTTTTAATTTTTAAATTACTAAATTATCAAACTGCCCAAAAATCACATTACTAAATTTTCAAATCTCTAAATTTTGTAAAGTCCCAAGTTACTCGAATTATCCAATTTTCTCAAATTTCAAATTATCCAAATTTCACGAATTCATAAACTTACATATTGTCAGTTCTCAAATGTATGAGTCTTCAAATTTACAAATTCAATAATTCTATACTTTCAACTTTGAAAATGCCCAAATTACAAAATTTAAATACTTATTATAAGTATTGCTTCGTTTATAAATGAAATACATTTTTGTTACGAACAGTCTTTCATATCATTAACACTACATTTACGAACGTGCAATGACTATTTATTTTTGCATTAAAACTGAAGTAGAAAAGAAAATAGATGAAATATGATACGTAAACTGTCTTATAAAACGATCCTTTATCTTTATGAAAGTCAACATACATTTCGATAAAAGCTTCCTCATAGTTCTTGTAATTTAAAATCAGATTTGTATCATGAGTCATTTTGGCTCGTTCCGTAAATCTAGTGTTAAAGTACTTATTTTCCTTAACATTAAATCCATCGGTATATAATGGACACTTAACTTGAAATTAAAAATAGAGATAAAAATAAGTTGAAAATGGACATAAATTAATATACATATAAAGTGTTTATCTCTGTATAATTTATAATAATAAACTTATGAACTGACGTGACAGTTTTATTGTTAACTAAAACTAGTTTTGCATGTACAATATTAAAACAAAATTTTTCAGTGCAAACATTCGCTTAACCCTCTGTCTACCGTAAAAAAACTTTCATTATCTACCGTCTTGGGTCCAATGGACCCATGTACAATATACGGTATATTTATTCAGTTTGAATTTATATATTTAATAATTTTACAAGTAATATAAAAAATTAGAAAAGTAACAAAGTCATGCAACGACAAGATCTCAAGTATTTTAAAAGTTGAAATAACCGCAGTTATACATACAGTCGGGTCCAATGGACCCGCTTGGTAGACAGAGGGTTAAAGCAAGTTTCCAGTTCTATACAATTAACTTCTAATAGTTACAATATTACGTACTCAGCAATGCCTAACACCAAATCTGCTATAAAACTTCCAACACTAGTCTGTTTCGCATTTAACCCCTTTCCAAGCGATTTATTTGTCAAACGCGACAACACTAATTATCCACTGCCATATTAAAGCAAACACAGAAAGTTAAAATGTTATGTCAATTTCGTATTCCGTGATTCGAGTAGGATTTATTGCGTCACAAGTCAGATTTATCAAATTATACGGAGGAGTTTCGTCAGCGAGTTTAGGCACCACCCCTAACACTGATGCCGGAAGTAGAAAAAATATAACCGTACATTTTTACACTCTGCTCATTGATCGTTTTCCCGCTGGGATCATCCAGCATCATCGACCGATTCAGGAACCCCGTTACGCTGAACACCCTAGCGAAAAATAAAAACGGATCGGTGGTGCGCGTTAGGGCTGTCAACGAGCCGGAGAGCAGCGTCGAGAAGTTTTTCATCCGTGTCACTTTAAAAGGGTCCTCTCATCCCCTGTTCTGTCGGTGTGCCGACCCCCTCCAGCCCTCGCTGTGTATACAGGTTTGCATTAGGGCAGGGTGTTTGGCCAGCACCCTGTTAAGCAGAACAACCGAAGTTGTCGCGCGTCAAGATTGCACGGGCAACCCGCAAATCTCGTTACCTCTGTTTACCCTTCTGTCATGCAAATAGGTGTGACAATCGCACCTTTTCCGCCCTGTTGTTCACGACGAGGATGACGAGCTTGTAAATGCGAGACTCCCGTGTTGTACGACTGGTTTTATGGGCCGCAAAAGGGGGTCCGACCAAACGGGGGACCGCGCCGGGTAACAACAGTTGAACGTGCTTCGGGGATTACGGTTGTTTTTCAGTGACATTTGGTGACAACGAGGGTATTTGCATGCTGGAATAACGTTTGCCACGTAAAAATGCTGTCTACGTGGCAGAGACTAGCGAACTGCTCGGATTAACGATACAATGTGTGTACTACGGCTGTTTGTTGAATGCTTCTGTCCACAATGCTGCAGATGATTAGATTACGCGTGTACCGGGGTGTAATGCGGCTTGTTTCTTCTGAAAATAGAGGGTGCAGTATAGTGGGGCAAGGGACACTTCGAAATTTGTACTTTTGCGGGGTTTGTGGTGAATTGATTGCACACTTATGGATGTTAGGCTTTTCTAGGGAAAAGGACGTCATGGCTGCATTGGTAACACGAGTGAACAAGTTATTGTATTTGAGAAAGTTTTTCTTAGATATATGTGTACGAAAGATTTTAATTAGTTTAACACTACTATTGATACTTGACGTATAACTGTTAGAAATAGGCGGTAGAATAAAATGATAAAACAATGAATAACTTTAAATTAGACTTTATATTTAACACGAAAACTAGAATCACGGAAAGGAACGTTTACGATCTGTTCTGATCAAGCGCTCAATCGTAATGAACGATTCGGTAGCGTCATGTAACAAAAGACTGCAGCGATACATGCCTGAACATGCATACGAGGTTCTTTTGTCTTGACCGTTATTTCGTACAAAGAAGAAGATAATTTTTGTAGAAGAAACACAATTAATTGTGTTAAATAAATCCAATAATAACGAAGTATGACATACCTGCAGATAACGTATTAATACACCTACCTTTTTTGTAGAATAAAAGACGAATGTGGATATAAGGTTATGTTAAGTATTCCTTGTTTTGAACTTAATGGTTTGTGGTTGGAAGAAATCCTTGACCTCTATTTAACAGCGTTATAGTTAGTGCTGGATTTTTGTTTAGTATTGTAAATAAGAGAAACAGAGTGAAGAAATTTTAAGTAAATGTTTTTTCTTGCGCATTACACTGTGTGACTTACATTTAAGTTACAAATTTTAACTTTTAATTACATATATTATCGTTAAAAATAATAATTTGTAACTAAATTTACAATATATGACGTCAAAAATAATAAATTGTAACGTTAAAATAAAAATATCTATTCCATCCGATCTGTTACAATTATAAAATATGGAATTTTTCTTCTGGTATAATAATGTGGCCACCCACTGTAAGTAGAAAGCAGAGTGCACCTCCCGTTCATCCTCATTAGCAATGATTTCAATAAAGTGCAGTATTTAGCATGGTAGGTCTGGCTAAGTAAAGTGTCGATGCAGAAAAAGAAGGCCGTTGTGTTCAATACGATATTCGAAGGATGCCGCGTATTATACCTAAGTTATATGAGAGGTGGGGCATGTTCTTTCGAAGAACATGGACATTTTAAATAAGCTTTAAAATGTAAAAATTTGTAGTCTTGGAAATTTGAAAATATGAATATTTGGTAGTATGGTAATTTAGAAACAAATAAAAACTTAAGAATTTAGAAACAAATATTTGGGGTAACTCAGCAATTTTGAAAAAGGAATTTAAACACTTGGAAACTTGAAGATTTGAGGACTTGTGCTTTTTGAAATTAGACAACTCGTGTATTTACAAGTTTTAGAATTTATACATGTGTAAACCTCGATATTTAGAAATTTTGAATGAAGGGAGATTCAGAATTAAAAAATTTGACAATTTGAAGGTTTAGAAATTTGATAATTTTTAAACTTTCAAGTTTCGAAACTCACCAAATTTTGTAATCCATTCAATTTCCAAATTCTGACTTTAGGGATACTAAAAATTTGGTAATTATTAAGTTAAAAAGTTTGGGAATACAACAATTTTTAGTATTTTAATCCCCAGATTGCGAAATTTATAAATGTGGGGAAATTGAATAATTTCAGAATATAGAAGTTTCGAATTTTTGTATTTTCAAATATTTGAATTATCAAATTTTTAAATTTATACAAGTAGAAATTGAGAAATTCAGAAAGATTTGAAATTAGAAATTGACAGATTTTTAAATTGTTAAACTTACAAATTCAGAAATTTGGGATCTTTTAAATTTAAAAAGATAAACACTTAAAATTTTCAGACATTGGGGTGTTTAAATTTTCGAAACATTTAAAATATCCCAATTTGTGAAATTTTCAGATTAAGAAAACTGTCTACATATTGGTGCCAGTGTCAGTTACATGTATTTTGCACATTTGTACACTGAGTCGTTGTAGGCATTGACATCCATCATGATATATGATATATGTACATGCATGGTACAATAAATACTAATAAAAACATAAATGATTCCAGCTGTTTAAGTATTACTAAGATGTTATAAATGCTTAAAATGCGTAGAGTTAATATCACAGTTCGCATTAGCTATACAATTCCGCTCCTTTAATAAAATATTCCAAATGTAAGGCATTAATTATACTCTATATTCTGATAATCCGGTTTCGCGGTACCTTCATAAACAAAAACACGAAAGTCTTTCACATCCCATATTTTTCTAGTAAAAGAAATTACAACATTTTCGAAATGCAAAATGACCCGATTTTACTTTTTATACACGTGGTCTAGTTTCGCATTTTGTCATGAAAGAAAGTACAAAGAGTTAATTTCATCTGCATACCTTGCCACACATATTTTCTCTTTTCGTGAAAGAAATACAAAATTATTAAAGTGATAAGCACGGGTTAGAAGATAAATTTTACTTCGTACACCGATAATCTAATTCCATAAAGTATGTTTATAGAAGAAAATAAGGAATAATCCAAGTACAAGAGGTTAATTCCGCCCAACACTCCTGTTGAAAATATCAAATTTTCCCGTTATATTTACCAAGACACCACCCTCAGGAAGAAACTAATTTCCAGAAGTAGTCCGCAGAATGTTCTTTGGCTGTTTATCACGATATTTTCGAATCGAGAATATTTTCATCGTGGAAGTATTATATTATAAAGTCATACGTTGTCACGCCATGTTGTATTTAAAATAAATCGCGTTCCTCGAAAATCGTTCCGTTGCTTAACTAACAACCCTGATAATCTAATGCCGCAAAGTTTTAACAGAAAGTACAAGATTACTCGACTGCAAAGGGTTAATTTCATACTGCACGCCAATAATCCTACACCAGGAATATTTCTCGTAACGGACAGTACAGTCAAAGGCAAATCTGGCTGCCTTATGAAGAATATCATAATCCTAGTAGAAGCGGCAATCTATACGTTCATTTTTACAAAATCATAATTTAGGAATTTTGAGATTTCACGATTCTCAAATTTTGAGACTTAGGGTCTCCAATGTCAGAATCTAGGGATTGTTTAATGCAGGCTTTTCGGTATTTTGAGAATTGAGGATTTTAGTGATTTATGGCTCTAGAGATTTGGGAATCTGAGAATTCTGGATTTTAGAGGTTTAAGTGTCTATAGATTTGATAATTTTTTGGATTTATGGGTCTAAAAATTTGGAGATCTAGGGATTTCGGTGCTTGAGAATCGAAAAATGTAGATGTTTATATGTAGATGAACAGATTTTGAAACATAGGGGTTTGCAGATATAAGGATTAAGTGACTTAGGGATTTAAGGCTTTAATGATTTGAGAGTCTAGGAATTTCGAAATTTAAGAATTGTTGGATGTTAGGATATATAATGTACAACTACCGTAATTTACGGATTTTTATAAACTAGAAATTTCTAAAATTCTTGATTTGAGAAATCTATGGGTTGAGAAATCGAGGAACTTATGACTTCAAAGATTTAGGAATTTAATGATATGGAAGTCCAAGGACTGAAGGATGTAGTAATTTAATACTCTATAGATTTGGGTATCTTGAAATTTGGGGATCAAGGAATATGTGGCATGCTTTATGACTTTACATATTCGAAAATCTAGAAATTTGAAGGTCCGAAGATTGCGAAATCTAAGGATTTACAACTTTAAAGCATTCAAAATACAGAGTTATTAGCATTTAAAAATTTGCAGAACTAGTAATTAAAAAGTCTGGATATTGGAGAATGTAGAAACGTCTGCACCTGTATATGCAGAAATTGACGACTTCCAAATTTGGAAATTTGAGAAATTGAAACGTTGAAAATTCAACAAGAGAAATCTCGAAATCTGAAAATACGAAAGTCTGTGAATCAAAGAACATTCAAGTTTACGTAAGGCATATTGCGCGGGAGTGTACGTAACTCCGGAAATCAATTCAGCCGGCACGCGAATAACTCAATTCAAGCTTGTTTCTTTCAAATCATATCGTATCATATAATTATAAAATTTCCAAAGTTTCCTTGCGTCCGTTCGTGTTTTTCGCTACCATAGAAACTCACGATCATGGCGCGCGGAGGGGTGTACATAGCGCGGTCTCGGCGATATTCAAAGTGGAATTTGTCGTTGCGCGCAACAATGCCATAAGTTGAATGTTGCTGCAATAAAACGGGCATGCGACCGCGAAGCTGTACAGTAAACCGAACAAAACAACCGGCCAGAAACGAAACAAAACACCGGCCAATCCGCAGCCGGCTTTGCTGGCCATAATTAATATTCAGGCATTAACCCGGTCTTTCTCCGCTTTCCTCGGCCTATTCGTCCCCCCCTCCCCCCGCCCTCCGTTTTTCCTCGCCAGCTATCCCGTTGCCAACCTCTCCGACCATTTTTTATTTTTTCCTCGGGCGATAAATTTGCATTTCATCCCGTGGCCCGGGGCTGGAACCGTTTTGTTAAACATTACCCATGGCGCACTGCGGCATATGGACACGGCTCGCGTTAAGAAGAAGCTTATGGCTGCGCCGGGACCCCACCATGCTGCAGTTTTGCGGTGACGAAATTATCCGCGGCTTTTGCATCCACCAGATTATGAATTTTAAATTCGACCACCGCGTACGAATTCATATTGCACGTATCGCAAGCCCGTCCTGTTTAAAGTAAGCATGATTGCGCGTTGAATATGCAACCGAGAATCTTGGTTTTGGGAAAACGGTACGTTGTGGACGTAAATTTCTGTCGCGTTTTTTCTTCGGACTTGAACTTAGAAAGTTATGTTATCTGTGAAAAGAGACAGCGGTGTAAATTGAATAATGCAGCGCAGAGTCGAATGTGTCCAAACTTGTTTAATAGAAAGGTGTCGAATAGGATAAATATTATTTACTAGACTAATTAAAAATACAATTTTAATTCAAGTTTTATTTGGAAGCAGAAAATGAATAGCCGATGTTCATCGTACGATTGGGGCATATTCAGAATTTGCAAAATAAAGTATATTTGAATGATTGAATTGAACTGAATAATTCAATTAGTGATAAATGAAATTGATACTTGAACAATTTAATTTATAATAAGCAGAATGTACTTGGAGAATTGGATTAATTGTAAGTAAATTATACTTGAAAAATGGAATTGAGCATAAGTAAGTTGTACTTGAAAAATGGAATTGGTTATAAATAAACTGTATTTGATAAATTCAACTGTTAATAATTAAGGTGCGTTGAAGAATTGAATTAATCGCTTGACTTGTGACATCGAGTCAGACTCATGACGCACATTGTATTATAAAAGTGACGAACCTAAATCGTATTCACACAATTTTTTTTCTTGTATTGAGTTCGATATAATTATAATTTGTATAATTGAAGATTATTAAGTTCGAAATATACCTAACATTCTAACTTTTTGTATTTATCTTGACACTACAGTAATTAAATGCAGGTAGCCCTCCTACAACACGGTTTCGCGATAACACGATTCATAAATTGCGGGAACCCTTCTACAACACGGCATCCTATAACGCGGTTTCGCGCTCACATGATAAGAAAATTGCAAAAACCTTTGTAGAACATTGTACTTCTTCGGCCGCGGCGATGTTTGCCGTCTTCACATTAGATCTACGTAAGTTCACTGACCACTTAAGTCTAAATTGAAAATGAACTATGAAAAGAAGTAAACAATGAATAATACATATACCAGTTTATAGGAATGTAATAGGTTTGGGGTTATTAATAAAGACCAGCTTAATGTCAAAACAAGAACTTTATGTCCGCTCTAGGCAGCTATGCAGCGGCAACTGTCGTTCCGACGTTCACACCTCGCACTCCTTTGTTTCTCACATACGTGCCACACTCTCACGCATATTACATACACTACAAGGAAGATTCTTTATTTCGATGATGGTTAACATTCATTTCGACATAAGCTTTTTAATAATTTTCGCAATTGAAAATAAGAAACCTAATATCCGTCATTTTGACGGGTGCCGTAAACCTAGTGTTAAATATACACTGTTACGGAAAGCAACAGTCTAGGCCAAGGGTGTCAAACTCAAAAGCTAACTTGGGCCAAATAAACAATGCTTAACTTTAGGTGGGCCGCAAAAAAAAAAAATCAATGTTCATAGAAACAAATATACAATTTAAAATGATCCGTATAGTTTATAAATAAAGTATATTATAATTTTATATGCTGGTTTCGTTTCTAATTTACATTTCTATTTTGTTTTTACTTTGTGTCAGATATATTGACTGGGCCGCGAGTTTGACACCCCTGGTCTAGACCATTAAGACAAATGAAAAAGAAATAAGAAGTGCAGTTGCTGCACGCTCTTCGACACCCGAATACATTTATATTTTTAATAAAAATTAAGTTATTTGTGTAGAATTAAAAAAAAAATATTTGTTTTAATAAGTTTTCGGAACGTAACCCTTTTTTTGTATTGGCTCTGAGTCTTATACAACACGGTTTCACACAACACGGCATTTTCTAGGAATCTAACTACCGTGTTATGGGAGGGTGACCTGTAGTTCTGACTGACTCAATTGTCGAAGAAATTGTAGTTGCAGGGGTTAAAGAGTATGTAACGAGTACAGAGTGTAAAGAAATGTTTGGTCTTGGCACGCATAGGCGTATTCTACATCTTCGGATCGATGAAGATCTGTAAAAAAAAATTGCCGCAAAATTGTCCTTGACCTTGAATTTCAAGGTCAAATTTTTTTTATTGCATTGTATTCTACATGTCATGTGGATCAAAAGTGTCAAAGGAACCGTGGGTCAAAACTCGACCGTTCTCTTAAAACATAATAATAGCGTTATTGCTAATAAAGTGAGTAGTTACTATTGTTGTTTATCTGCTGTTTATCGGAAATCTAATATAACCGATGATAATCAACATTACCTTCTAAGTTGTGGAAGATGTTTATCTTGTATTTCTTCTTCTAAGTCACAGAACCGATCCATTTTGATTAATGTTTTTTAATAAGTATGTACATACTTAAGCGCTATAATTAATGGTAAATAAAGTATATTTGAAGTGTCATGTCGACAATAAATGAAATATGCTTGAGTAATTGAATAATTGCCAGGGAGATCGAAAAGCGATTTTTATTTGAGGTACCATCCACTATGGGCCCAATGCGAACTTTTATAACGTGATCGAACGTATACCCTCCCGATGATGATATTTTCTTTTACCAAACGTACGTGTACTTCCTGTCAGCCCCATGTATTTGCGCGCATTGCAAGTAAATGGAAGCCACGACGTGTCCGCAATGAGAATCGCCAGCTTGTCGAGCTTGAAACACCCACGGATCAGAGGGGTTTGTTTTAGTGCTGGACATGTCGGCCAGCATCTGTTGTCTAGTATGTTTCTTCAAATCCCCTGCGCCTTTCAAGCACCCTTCAGTCTGCCTACAGTACACGTTAGTCGACCGGAAGACATCACCTTCACAAATTTAATACGTTCGATCGTGACTTGGCTGATCGCTACACGTTGATTGAGCGTTGCACAAAAGTAAATAAAAAGAATCGTTACTATTTTCTTTTCGCGTCAATATAGAGTGTAGATTTAATAGTTGACACCTGCTCGGTTGTTGGTACCTCTTCTTTTTTTTTTTTTATAAACTACACCTATGTACAATTTTGCTACCTTCTTTCTTGTCATTTATGAGAAAATGTCTGCTACTGCGTGCAGCAAGTATTAGATTGGGAAATAAGTTCGTAGCGTTTTTATCAAAGACTCTTGTTTAAACAAAAAATTTACCAGTATATATGATATACTGGTATATTATACATATATATAATTACATATATATTATATATAATATAACAACAGGTGTGTGAGTATACCTATTTCTACCAAAACCAGTCATTCTGACTGGTGTTTAGAAATTCACAGAATTTCAAATTTTCAGTTTGCAGTTTTGCAAATTTGTAAATTTAACAAAATTTGTAAACTTTTAAATTGGTTAATTCATAAGTTCGTATGTTGGTAAATTCGTAGATTCGTAACTTGATAATTAAAATTAAAAATTGAAATTGAAATTGCAAATTATAAATCGAATATCGAAAATCGAAAATCGAAAATCGAAAATCGAAAATTGAATGTTAAAAATTAAGAATTATGTATTAACGTTCAAAAATTAAAACTAAAAGTTACCCAATCCTTTTTATTTCCATATTCCTAAGTTACCAAATTACCACATCATCAAATTTAAAAGTTTTACATGTGCCGAATCTTGAAAACGATCATGCTGTAAAACGAGTACAGGAAGCGGTTCAATGTCATTATCGGTTACACCGTAATACTCCGTTAAAGTGTTATAATAGTATCATGAGAGACGGAGTCGTTACATAATTAAACGTTTTATTTCTTACATCACACAGTCGTATCGAATTAAGTCGTTGCCAGCCGAGTCGAGAACGTACAGGTTGAACAAACTGCGGTGAGCAATTATGAATTCCCTCTTTTGCTGCGAGTAGCGCCAGCCGTGGACGCTATTTCAGCAGCTAACTCCCTTTTACTGGCCGCTATCCGGTTAACTTTGCCCTGGGTCGTCGTTTCACTCGAGGCCTCTGTCCGAATAGTTAATTAGCACCGGGAGATTTGCATTCGCGGCAAGTAGCCATATCTCGTTTGTGGGAAATTGGTGGAAATTTCGTTGGCTCTCTTTTCTTTCGTTTCTGGAGGCTCCCCTGTCGGTCCGTTTTGACGTCGAGCTTCCTTTGATATCCTACACCACTCGGTATCGTGTTTCTAATACCTATGGTTGTCGTTAGTGTGGCTGGTCGGCTTTCAATAAACACAATGGCTTAAATTGTATTTATGATGTATACATATATTGTAATACATTATTGATTTTCACAGAAGGGTCGATATGTCTCACTGTTAGAATTTCTTATTGAACTCAAGTACTTCAACCTTCTGCAAATACGTTTAGACTATCGCCTTCCAAATTTCCAAAAATCATATAATTATAAAATTCCCGAATTTAAATATTAAGAATTACACATTTTTGAAACTTCTGAAATCTCAAAGTTCCAAATTTCCAACAATTACAAAATTTAAAAATTCCGGAATTGACAAATTCCAAAAATCCTAAATCCTATAAATCAAAACTTAAGATGTTACATAATTCCAGTATTCCTAACTCCCACAGTTCTAAAATTAGGAAGTTACACAATTCCAGCATTTCCAAATTTAAAAATTCAGGAATTCTAAAATCTGAAAATTCAAAAGTTCGAATGTTCAAAAATTACAAAATTCAAGAATTCTAAAATCTTAAAATCCTCAAGATCGAAAATTCAAATATTTGAAAATTCAAAATCTCGAAAGTTCAGTTTGAAACTTTGAACGTAATAAACTTCAAAAGTGGGATAATTCAAGAATGAAAAAATTCGACAATTCAAGAAGTATAGAATTCGATAATTCAGGAATTCAAAAATTCTATTAACCAAGAATTCAGGAATTCAAAAATACTATTAACCAAGAATTCAGGAATTCAAGAATTCAGAAAGTCTGGAAGTACCAAAATTACAAATTAATACTACTAAATATACTAAAGTACAGATGAAATCTATATCGTCAATTCTATACTAACTGCAGTAGCCATAAAAATAATATATAGAGGAACGTTTTTTTATCAAGAACGTCTCAACGCCGTAGTGAGTTCAAAAAATTAGTTCTAGAGTTTGGACAAGGGATCTGCGATCAGTTTCAGGGTAACAATGATTTCACGATAAGGAAGTTCTCGGTGTAGCAGAGTGCTCGAGACTGGATCGTCGTCCGTGGATGATTTATGAGCTCGAAGCTGTGCAATAAGTTGGCCCTTCGATAAATCGGCACCGAGAAGAAAACCGATAACTTGTTTTGATGCCTCTCCTTCGTGAATTTCGTGATTCTTAGGTGGTGCAATCTCGCTTGAAACGTCGATTTTCCACGAGGGAAACGAAACAAGCTTCTTATCGTCGACGAAAATGCGCGAACTCAATTGCTTCTGGGATTTACAACGAATTTGTTGATACCGTAAGTTCGTTAGGAAAAGCCGTGTTAAGTTTCCCGTGTTATGAGATTGCTGGCAAATGTACTGGATAATTTGCGAGGAATAATGGATGCTTTACGTATCGATAATACACAGTATGTCCGAAAAGTAATGGAACTTTTTAAATTCAAGGAAGACTACTAGCACCATCTATTAAAACAATATGATATCTGAAAACAGTATTCGTCCCCTACAAAACAAAACAATCATTATTAGAATCGAGCAACGAATTGCAAACTTATAGCGGTTAAAGCGACAGAACCCTTTGTCACCGTGTCACAAACTCGCGATGGAGCAGAGAGCGAATATTAAATTTTGTTTCAAGCTCGGTAAAAGTTTTACAGAAACGTTTAAATTAATGAAAAAAGTTTATGATGACGATTGTTTATCCCGTACACGTGTGTTCAAGTGGTATAACCGATTCCAAGACGGTCGTGATATTTTGGAAGACGACCCAAAGCCAGGCCGGCCAAAAAAGGAAAATCACGATGAATTGGTGAAAAAAATGCGTGAAATGATTGCCTACGACGCGAATTTAACTGTGACATACATCCAAAAACATCATTCACGAAATTTTGACAAAGGATTTGAAGAAACGGAAAGTCTGTGCTCGATTCATTCCTCACGCGTTAAATGAAGAGCAACAAATTGCTCGCGTTGAATATCATAACCAAGGCTGTCGAGTTTTAGGAAAGAAACCTTATCGATCAACTTACCCATGGTGCAGCCGAACCTTAGCGAACCAGGTTCTCCATTTCTTTCAATCACTAAACCTCTCCTAGTTATGAGCAGCTGGACGTTAGCGAACTAGGCTTTCTCAAAGACCGACTTTCATATTTGGAAACTTAGGTATGTGCAGTATAGAAGTTTGGAAATTTGAGAATTTCAGTGCAGTGAATTTAGGTAGTTAAATGTTTAGGAATCTAAAAATTTGAAAATTTCAAACTCTTCAGGATCTATAGATTCGGAATCAAGAAACTTTGAAAATATAGAAGTTCAGTAGTCCAGAAATGTATGAATTTATCAAACCTGAGAATATGTAAATTTTTTAATTAACAAATTTTCAAGATAACGCGTATTATAAACGTATAAATATTTAAATATGCAGTAACCCTGTACGATTTCGTATAATTAAACGATTAATAGCAGAAAATCGGGAGAAAAGACGTGGAATTGTTCATTGTTCATCTGCGCATTGAATTAAGTGCATCTAATCATGGCTGTCACAGTTGGTCGTCGAAAAGATAGCCGGCGGTCATAGCATCCGGCATAAAAGGGGATGGAAAAAGCGGCCCAAAGGTATTATCGAGCGTAAACAGCTATCTAGATGCAGACTACCCGCCGGAAGCGATTCTCATTTGTTTGCCGCTTTTTAATCTAGTGCCCTTGTAGCATCAGGTCCTTTGTGAGCAGCCGTACCAGCTTTCCTCGTTGCTTTCTTGTCGTCTACTGGCACGAAAACGAAAAGGTTGGTTTATTAAAATCTCTACTTCTCCATAACGAATACACCTGTTTTTATTACATTGGACGATATTGGTGCTCGGGTGCATTTTCTTCTTCGGTGTACCCGTGTTTAGGGATATCAGGTTTTATTGCATTTAAAAGGAACTTTAACCTCTTAAGCACGGCTGAATTTTGCGCGGGGCTGTTTTTCTGTGCGGCAGAGTTCAACGCGTGTTGCATCACTTTAAACAGTTATGCATCAATCCTTATTAATTATTATCGACACACGACCTCGAAGCCCCCTCGTAAATCTCCAAGTTCGGAATTTCTATTTTTGTACGGCAATAGCCAAAGAAATCCGAACCGACCCGTACCAGCAGTAAGTTTATGAAACCATTGACCATCGTTCTTTAGAAAAAATAGTTTCGCGACGACGACCCAAGTTTATTACTTTGGGTCCCACATATTAATCCTCGATTCCGTTAAATTCACCCTTCGTACTCAGAGTCAGAGCGTTTCTCCAGCTTATTACCTGCCACGGGTTCTATCCCTAAAACACGCGGACATCCGTCGCATGTCACCCCCCTTAGTCGTTGCCACTTCCAGAGATGACCATCACCTCTACGAGGGCGGCAACTTCTGAAAAACCATAGCCAATCACAAATCTTACCCCCTTCCGAATCTTCAAATCGAAGGTGACGTCGACGGTAATTTTTGCGACAAAAGACAGAACAAATTTAAAACACGAAAAGTATAACACGAATAAGAACAAATTATAACACGATTAGACTAAGAACGAAATACAACACGAATTAGAACATGTTATAACACGAACTAGAATACTTGAAAACTCGAACGCGAACAACGTAAAACACAAGCGAGTATTGTAATACAACGCGAACACTTATACTTCAATAAAATCTTATATCACTATCGCGATCGAACTCCACACATCACGAGCATTTCAACTAGATCCAGGCTCATTAAATTGTGGCTGGGTCAGAACTCGCGTAGGGAGCACGAATCCACGCAGTTCACGCAACAACGCGAATTACGCGTAAATGATACGGCACTGCAGTGTGTGACGGATAATGCTGTTCTTTACACGAATACATTGGAACTAAGTGTTTGATGATTCAATTATAATTTTTATTAAAGATATGATACACGCATTTTAACTTTAACAATATTGGAAATGGGAGAATAAAACGGTGCACGATAATATATGTTTAGTATGAAAACTTTATTTTACGGCTCAGAAGGACGTCTGTAAGATTAATACGTAATACGGTAAAATAAACGCGTATAATAACGACTTGTACAATATCGCTAAATGACTATGTATTCTTTAAACGACAAAATGTGGGCGATGTCACGTTGTCAATGATTCCCCAAAGAATGCCCTTCCTCGAGGCTGCGAAGGCTTTACTGCCCCTCGCCAAAACTCAAGGGCCTCAGTTGTTTACTGCCCTGACGTCACAATATTCGGGTCCCAACGCCTTGGTGGTCGTCGCGCTGGGACCGTATGCGTCCAATTTCGAGTTCGAATGCAGGTCAATTTGGAATTTTCTTACACGTCTTTACTCTAGAAATTCTGAACACGAAGTGAAGTAACAATCGGATCCTCGAAAAGAAAATCCGTTGTCCACTTAAGAAAAAGAGAAATCGTTGCCTGCATAGTGTTTATTACTCTGGCCTTCGACGGAAAACAGTCTCAGGCCCTTAGACCCGGTGGTGCCAATATGGCCCGACTATGCAGACAATAAGCAGTGATTCTCACTCCGCGATTCAGTTTTGCTATAGATTATTTCTAAATAATCCAATAAACAATTTATTCTAATAATTAATAATACAATTCAGACGACATCCGCGAAAGCCACTATAGTGGCGCGCCGTACAGAGATGATATCACGAAAGCCACTATAGTGACGCGCCGTATAGAGCTGGCATCCTCGAAAACCACTATAGTGGCGCATCTTATAGAGCTGGCATCCTCGAAAGCCACTATAGTGGCGCGTAGTGCCTAAGAGGTTAATAGACGATCAAGTGTCAACGGTATCGTTCGGTGCAATTCGAGTCATCAGGGATATTGTACGTATATTGAGTGGTCCTTGCGACTTGCACACATTGATTCTTAACCCTTTGCGGTCCTATGTCGAGCGTGGCTCGACTCGGCGTTTCTTTTGGATCGTAGAAATAATTAACATAAATAGGTTGGTTGAGGATGGTTTCATGACTTTGTCATTTGTAATACATTGAAAATATGTTTGATACGTACCCTGCATTACTGCAGTACATTTTTTATTGCAAACCCACTTCTTGATCTATTTTGTAAATTAATTAAGGGGCTATAGGTAAAAGAATTTAAGGACCGCAAATGATTAACAACATGCGCTATAATTACGAGCTACACTCGTGACGCACTCGCAGTTCAAATATGCCAAACCCTGTTTATGCAGTTGAATGTTCAATCTGAGTCTAATTGTAATTTACACAATCGAGTATCGCTAAATACAAAACAGTCTTGATATTCGAACTTTTTTTAAATGTCCCGACTTCAATTCTCAAATTCCCTTGTGGTAGCGAAATAATTACAAAAAAAAAATGATGACATTTATGAACTAGAAAAATGAAGGAAAAAAAGTAATTTGAAGAAATTTAGTTGATTGCAGTGTTGATTCTCTTATGTCAGGAACGATAAATGTCCGAATGTTCCACCGTTAGAGGCTAAACATTATTTAACGCGCTCTCTTAAATGTTCATTTTTGACAAAATACTTGACATGTATTCTAAGTTCTGAGAAAATATTTGATATACATTTTGATTTTTGACAAAATGCTTCATTGCACTCCAATTTTTAACGACATACCTTACCTTCATTTCGATAGTCGGCATAAGAACTCTATATGTACAGATTTTATAATTTTTAGCAAAACATTTCAATTTTCATAAAACACTTAACGATCCCTTTATTCAAAAACTTTGTTTCTTCTGCGCAACTTCCGCGCCTGGAGCAACAAGAAGCAGTTAACGAACTTCGACGTTCCGAGGAATTCCGAAGTACCATCTTTCCTTAGCTTTGATGAATCAGTTTCAAAAGTCATCCTTAGATCAGCGCTATGAAAGCGAGCGTTTAATAAGATTCCACCCGGAAGAAGGAGTGAGATCTCTTAAAAAAGAAAGGTGATCTTTTGACCGGTCTTCTCGATATCGACAGCCCCGGGACAGGAAGTCGTCGGATAAAACTACTCGGCATAAGATTTTCTGCTTCTCGAACCTCGAAGCCGGTTTCGTCGATGTCGTCGGGGATTCGTCCGAGATATCTTACCCTTCTGGTTCCCCTTCGGGGTTCGCCAAAAAGTAACATCGTAAAGATCGAGATAATCCGTGCCACTACGTTATTCGGTAACCCGCTTCGGCCTCGGTATCTGACCCGCACAATCCTCGACGTCCGCAGCCGGTAAATATATCGGCATCGTCGTTCGGAACAGCCACCGAAAGAGGGGGTTACAGCCGAAGGGTCCACGTTAAGTCGCTTTTACTATTCTGCTGACCTCCATGCATCCTGTTCCGATCCTTCGCTATCTCGCGACTCGACTTTCGGTATTTTGCATGCTGGATTTTCTGGCTGTGACGATAGAGATTTCTGTGGACGCGCGAGTGACTTTTGGACATGGGGCGTGAAAGGTTCTTGGTGATTGTAGGGAATAGATGAAAGAAAATAGTATGCAGTATTGTTGTTAACCCTTTGCGGTCCTTAATTTCTTTTACCTACAGCTTCTTAATTAAATTACAAAATATATGAAGAAGTAGATTTACAATAAAATATATTCTAATAATACAGATTGCGTAACAAATATTTTTCTGATTTGTTTCAAATGGCAAAGAAAAGAAAAAAGGCTTAAACCAACACATTTATCTAAATTATTTCCACAATCAAAGAGAAACACCATGTCGAGCCACACTCGACATAGGATCGCAAGGGGTTAAGTCGTAAATCACAATAAGCATCGAGCAAATTAGGCGACCACCCAAAGTTTTCTCAACACAATAGATGTCGATTCTCGACTCTTGGAACACTTTAGTTTTTAGAAAGTCAAGAGGTGTGTCGTCCCGTAGCGGTAATAAGTCCCAGGGGATGGTTACATTTCGTCGAGAGTTTTTCGTATCTTGTTTTAGTCCCATCTGCATTTCAGAGTCCTTCACCTTAGTACTAGAATGAACTTTGTTTCGTATTTTCTATACATGTCGAGGTATTCCTTAAATTTATTATTCCCTACAGACATTTTGGAAACGCCTCTGTCCCTCTCCACACTTACATTTCCACTCTAATTTGCTTAACCAACCAGAAAATAGTTACAGTTTTTCCCTTCCTTTTTCCCCCAATCTACACGCCCACTCCAAACTTTCTTGGATTGTAAAAAGCTTCGGAGATTCATTCAACCACTAGTTTTCATTCATTCGACTTTAAATTTTTATACAGTATACATTCGTCACACTATTCGTCATAGTATACATTAGACTTGCATACTTTTAGACATTGATTTATCGCATTATAGTTTAGTACATCTTAGTTGTACTTTAATATTTATACACTTAATCAACCAACTGTTAATAAAGTATAATTGTTACTTTAGTTGTCTCGAAGTTACGTACATCATTTTTAATACAGTCCACTATTCTTAGTTGTCGGGATTGCCATTAATCCCACGCGGCGTTTAATCGTCACTAAGATAATTGTTGACGCTGCAACGCTCATACAATTGTAGTAGTCTTAGAAAACCTTAGGTCGTAAGAATAGGTATAAGAATGTTATTTTATGAGGAATTTCAAAGATAAGAAGGACGTAGTAAAAGAAAAAGTGCGAACAGACGAAAATCAGACCCAACGGACGTACGATGCAATGGTGCATTATTGTTGCGGCACAAACTAATGAATCTAAGAATTTTTAATTTAGAAAATTCGATCTATAAGCCAAATTTATCAGCATTAGTTTATTAGGGTACGCACAATAAAACAGTTCAGAGTTTTTCATACTGTAAATGGCTCTAGTCATCCTAAAAGATTCTGAACTGACCCGTAGCAGGATTAAGTTTATGAAGCCATTGGATATTTTCCGTCCTTTACGATCGTCTTATCGTTAATTGTTCCCTTTTTGTGACGCAGTATTGTTAACGTATTCTTTAATCTCAGCATGTTTTGGTAAAGGGCTTCATAAGGCTATTACCTGACAAGGTTGATGTGTTGGAAATTCCCATACACGTCACTCCGTGGGTACCTACTCAGCTTGTAGACGGCTACCTTTCCAAGAAATAATAATTTAGCCGATCACAAGTGTCATCCCCATCAGTTCACCTGCACCGAGGTGGCTTCAGAAGAGCATCGTTTAACGCTGGAACTTATTGGAACGTATCCCCCGCGTTAAGCGGGATCTTACTGTACTTTGTTATGTTGCTTATAAAGAACACTTTTTCCCCCTTTCATTTTTCTTTCATATCAATCATTTATCAGAAAAACGCTGGCTAGAAAGCCTGTGAACACCCTGTATATACTTGTATTAATTATTCTGAACATTTGAGACTTAACAAATTGAAGTGGTTTTCTTCTTGTTCGTGAAGTTTCGTACGAATTTCCGATACAGTTGATCATTAATTTTGCAACGTTCAAAGATACAATCAGACATCCCCATCAGTTGGGAGATCACTTTCGTACGTACTAGGAGATTTATGGTTTCTCGAAGTTGGCAATGGGAATGGAACAGTAAACGAAATTTACTGATTGATTATGTTGAAAGCGAATCATTTCTTTTATAGGTAATGAGTATCATTGTTTGTAGCAATGATTAGATCTATTCTTGTTTCCATAAAAAACAAATGTAGTTATTATTTCTTCTTTGATATGGCATATGATTTTTGTGATTTTCAAATTGAAAGGCTTCATTATACCTTTAATAAATTTTATACGATATACCGATAATAGATTTATTACGAATATTTTTTTAACTGAAAGTTTACACAAGAATATACGTCGCTGATATATTTATAGAATTTTGTATTGTTCATTGTATATGAAATATTTAAAATCTTTTAATTCTTGATCTTGAAACAGGATATTACCGACAATTGTCAAGACATTCTTACATTAATTCCATTTTTTAAATATTTACGAAACACTTATCTGACATTTATCACACTATTCGATAATTAATTTGAAATGCTACAGTGATGGGCACATAATTTTCAAATTTGATAATACGAACATTTCAACGTATATATTTATACATTTGTAAGTTTTTCAATTGTTCAATTTTTAGATTTCTAAATTTCTAATTTTTCGAATTTGTAGACTTGATATATCGATATTTGTCAAATTCATTTACAAATTAACTAATATTCATTTAATTTTAGTTAAGAAATTTGGGATTTACCGTATTTCAGTAACGTCCCGGAGTTTTACATTTAATATTTAAAAGATATAAGCATTGGATAGTTTGTAAATTTGTAAATTTGAAATGTGAAATTTGAAATATGAAATACAATATGAAATTGAAATTTCTATATTTGTGAATATTAGTAATTTTTAGATTGGAAAATTTTGAAAAGATTTTACTTAAAAGTTTAAAAATGTGCGAATTTCAGGGCCCAACTTCCATAGTTTTACATTCTGTACATCCTAATGACTCAAATTTAAGAATCTTTACATTCTATAATTTGATACTCGTACATTCCTAAATTTGTGCAATGTCTAGGGTTTATAATCTTGTCTTTCATATTTCACCTATGTTTTTAAATACAAAATTCCCCTAACTTAAACCGAATTACGTATATGTGTAGTCTATTAATGAAGATAGTCATTGTCAGCACTTTTTAATGACATTCAAAAGGCGGCATTTCATTTTAATTAATTTTGACTCGAAAGTCAGTTTCCAAGAATTACTTCGTCCCTTCAACGGACCTCAATTTCACGCACGTCGAGCTTCAAGCTATTGCACAAAACACGAACGCGACAAAACACCAACGCCAGCAGGACGTTCCTTTCGATCGAACGGGCTGTAAATACTAATTACTCACGAACCAGGAAGAAACCAGCCCATCCCAGTTACCGTAATGCGTTTCTTCGTTGATAGTAGAAGCGCAGCGAGGAACGAACAGCTTCAAAGACAACTAATTTCGTAGATGCTCCCCGCTTCTTTGCTCCTGGTTCGCTTCTTCTATGCCTTAGACAAACGATTATACTAGACATTGCATAAATTTACCAACGTCCTCTGTTTTTATTCGTCTAAATCTCCGGGTGAAAATTATGCGCAATATTCTTTAAATCTCCATATCCTTACATTAATTTATGTTCCTTCCCTTTTTGATATGACGCAAAGACGCGCTTCAAGGAATATTTTGCAAGTAATGCCCAATATATTTATAAAAAGTAAGCATGTAATGATGTTTCTTGGGAGGTAGAGAATAGAGCAGAATAGTTCATATTTAATGCAACAAATCAACCTGAACCATAAATATTCTGTACTTATTTCTATCAAGAAAGGAAAAAACTTATGGCACAGCCTAATATCGCTGGATTTCTCTATATCTATATCTGCAGGTCTTTAGGTTTATTATGTCGGTATCTTTGTTATTATTATTTTGGTATCTTCAAGGTTCATAGACTTCGGTACTCCGTATTCTTATATCACGTTTTGCTATATCCCGTGCCCCCCTATCACGTTCTTAGTTTGGTATGTTCAAAGTTCGTAGATCCCTATATCCCGTATCCCTATATCCCGTATCCCTATATCCCGTATCCCTATATCCCGTATCCCTATATCCCGTATCCCTATATCCCGTATCCCTATATCCCGTATCCCTATATCCCGTATCCCTATATCCCGTATCCCTATATCCCGTATCCCTATATCCCGTATCCCTATATCCCGTATCCCTATATCCCGTATCCCTATATCCCGTATCCCTATATCCCGTATCCCTATATCCCGTATCCCTATATCCCGTATCCCTATATCCCGTATCCCTATATCCCGTATCCCTATATCCCGTATCCCTATATCCCGTATCCCTATATCCCGTATCCCTATATCCCGTATCCCTATATCCCGTATCCCTATATCCCGTATCCCTATATCCCGTATCCCTATATCCCGTATCCCTATATCCCGTATCCCTATATCCCGTATCCCTATATCCCGTATCCCTATATCCCGTATCCCTATATCCCGTATCCCTATATCCCGTATCCCTATATCCCGTATCCCTATATCCCGTATCCCTATATCCCGTATCCCTATATCCCGTATCCCTATATCCCGTATCCCTATATCCCGTATCCCTATATCCCGTATCCCTATATCCCGTATCCCTATATCCCGTATCCCTATATCCCGTATCCCTATATCCCGTATCCCTATATCCCGTATCCCTATATCCCGTATCCCTATATCCCGTATCCCTATATCCCGTATCCCTATATCCCGTATCCCTATATCCCGTATCCCTATATCCCGTATCCCTATATCCCGTATCCCTATATCCCGTATCCCTATATCCCGTATCCCTATATCCCGTATCCCTATATCCCGTATCCCTATATCCCGTATCCCTATATCCCGTATCCCTATATCCCGTATCCCTATATCCCGTATCCCTATATCCCGTATCCCTATATCCCGTATCCCTATATCCCGTATACCGTTTTCAACCAACGTAACGTCTGGTGTACATCGACAATCTGAGACCAGGTTGGATTCTCTGAGAGTCCATATATCTTGTTGATAGATGTTCCTAGGGTCTGGCAATTCCACGATTTATTCTCATCTCCTCGTTCTGACCACCTTGGTGTATCAGATGGTCACCCTTAGCTTCGTTTCCATCCCGGGTTTCACGCTGCCCGAACAACCGGCTGAGTTTGCGTTTCCTATAACGTAAATTGTTCTTAACTTTAGCAGGTGGTTGATTTGGTACGGGTTTATTGAAGGATGTATTTGGTGAATTTAGTCGGAATAAGTAACTCGAATTACTTATTTATAAGTTGGGCTAATAATTTCGAATTTTGAATTTTTAATTTGTTGGTATATCCATTAATTTTGTTACTATTCAATGATTTATCTAATCACGTGTGAAAATAACATACATATTTTCACATTTTCGAAATTCAAAATTGTAAAATCCTAAATTTAGCCAGATTCGAAAATTCTTTAATGACAAAATTTTCAGAAGTGTAAATTAAAAAATTTTCAAATATTCAAACTTCCAACGTTATAGCCTGATTTTTAAATTGACAAATTTCGAAATTTCTCAAAGCTCAAGTTTAAAGATTTTAAAGTGATAATATTCTGTATTTCCCAGATACTTAAATCTCCAAATTCTCAAATCATGGTATAATATTTCCAAAATTCTCCTATTTCTTCGATTCCCAAAAGAGTAGAATTGGTAAAAAGCGTTTAGAAACATCAAAGAAAAGGGAAATTTATGAAACTTTTAGAGAAGACATAAGTATGCTGCGTTTTGACTAAAACGTGGTGGCAAACATTTCCACAGGATGAACATCTGTACACTGTCATAAAAATACCCAACTAAAAGTGTAATTTCTACAAAAGTGAACATATTACAGTTTAACATGTGATACGAATAATTGTCGTACAAGTACTTACAAGTGTTAAATTACGTGACACAAACTTACGTTTATCTAACACGCGGTTTTCAAGCGAGTGTATGGATTTCCAAACAGGATAAAAAGGCGCTTGTAAATGATGAGTGTCTTACAAAGTATTTATTATTAAGAATAATGAGACATCTTGAACCTGCAGCTTTCAATACAATTCAGAGCCAATTGTCAACACGAAAGAATCTGTTTTCCCTGTAATCGCCGAATTCCCATCACCGATAATGAATATGAATTATACCTTATAAATGTTTCTTTCAATACGCATCTAATTCTACAACAAAGAGCACGTATATACCTAAGCTATAATGAGCAAGATCAAGGCTGAGCTTCGATATCAAGCCCCTTTAACGAACAATTCGACCAAGTTAATTGTTCCTTCCTGCGAAATGAGTCGGTCTAGGAGGATTCTTTTACGATAAGGTAGTCTTCATTGTTCGTTGGCTAAAAGAGAGACGTAGAAAAGGTCGACTATCCATTCATTCGACTAATGGACCCACCGTCTAATCTCGTCTTCAGCGATTTAATTTTGTATGAAAGAGGTTATTTTCTTCTTTAACGCCGACATAGATCCAAACACCTTCGTTCCATTGTACAACAAGCCGCGACTACTAAACCGACCGTCAAACTATTCTCATTAATTTTCATCTAACGAGGTATGTTCTCGTAATCCAAACGCGAGTCCGACGTCCATTCCATTAGGACAATGCGAATGAAAATTGTCTCGGCAGTCAAGGTTTCTGTGATACGAACAAGTTGTTTGATGTTAAGTGCATTTGGACATCGATAAATTGCTGCGCTCCTGAATTTTTAATTTCTAAGTTTCTAAGTTTTTAAATTTAACATATCTGGAATTATAAATTTGACAGTAATAAAGTATAGATTTTAGAAAATTCGGTATTCAAAATTTATGTTTTTAAATTTCGTATCCTTTAAGCTTTCTAAATTTACAAAATTTTGAGTTTGAAAATCAGAAAATTTGCGAAATTACAGTTCTTGCGCTTATAAATTTCAAAATTGAGTAGTTTGAAAATTTTTATTTTTAAAATTTAAAAAAATTTTAAATTAAAGTTAAAGTTAAAGGTGCACAAAAGTTTGTACTTTGCAGCAATTTTTGGAACGTTCGTGAAAAAAATTTATTGCACTCCGTAGAGCGCATCAAAGAATGCAAATCTTTTAAAATAAAACATGCCCTCACGTTAAAGGATGTGGCGGGGGTGGGGAAAGGCGGAAGTCCAATTTGATAAATGGTGCTCAAAGTAGAGACTTCAAACATTAAAATGAAAAAAGAATTTGTAATATATGACCATTTTTCGCGGAGTTACGATTACTTAAAGTTGAGTGAAATTTTGATACAAATTTTTGTTGCGCAGTGTATACAGGGTGTCCGAAAAGTGTTAAAAGGAGCCGGAAATGGGGGTAGGTGAGGTCATTCTGAACAACTTTTTCATTTACAAAAATGTCGTATGGGGCTTCATTTTTAAATTATTAACAAAAAACACCGACCAATCAGAACGCGAGAATCGCGTGCCACGCGATTTTCTGGCGACCACGGCCAATTATAACTCGGGCCTACATTTCTGCCTCCGAGCGCGCGCGATTCTTGCGCTTTGATTGGTCGGTGTTTTTCGTTAATAATTTAAAAATGAAGCCCCATATGACATTTTTGCAAATGAAAAAGTTGTTCAGAATGACCCCACCTACCTCCCATTTCCGGCTCCTTCAACACTTTTGGGACACCCTGTATTTAAAGCATCTACGGTCATTCCCAACTTTGTATCATCATGAAGAGCACTCGTCCAAAGCTTTGACAAGAGATTTATAAACTTGACCATCTTTATTCCGCCAATCGTAGGATATCAGCGTAAAAATGAGTATTTCCTGCGTTTGAGAGGTGCAGGGAAGAAGGTTGGGCGTGCCTAATTGCAGGTAGAGAACTATAGAGAGCTAGGAAGACGACGACACCCGTCCGGCTATGAATAAATTTCATCGGAGGTCTTCCACAAGGGCTGCTCTTTCACTTTACTTGTTCCCCTTTGTTTTTCAAACTCTCTTTTATCTGGTTCTTCATCCTCTTCGGAGATTATCGCGTGTAAGAGACTTTCGCGCAAGGTATTTGCTTCTGGTGTTCGTATTGTCCCGAATTTACTCTCTTCGTGCGGTGTTTCCTCTAGATTATATTGTACTACACAACAAATTTTTACCTTTTTTATGTACTCCAATGTGGAATAAGTATTTCTCATACATCTTTATGAGCTAGATACAAATCTGCAAACAGTTTTTTGCCACCACCCTTGGTTTTTCAAATATTCCATATTAAAAACAAAATCATTTTCCATTTTGAGATCGTTCTTTATATTAGGTTGTCTCATAAGTTCATGCCGTTCATTGCTGTGTTGCTTAAATTAATCTATGGAACATACCTTTAATATTTATGATCTTTCCTTTGTAATATTTATGATCTCTCGTTCTACAACATTTTCCCTCCTTTTTGGTAAAGACATTATGCCGTCATTATACAATTCCGTGGTTTTTCATTAAAATACTTTTAAATGTTTGTTTTTATGGATTCGACAATACACCTGGTCTTACAACTCGTTCTGATGGACCTTCTCTTTTAGTCCACGTCCATTTTCTTTGAGAATTGTCGTACGAAATCCACTTTTCATCTTCAGTACCTAAATTTTTTAAAAATTGTTGTTTTACATTGCGTGCAAGCAAAGATATGGACGCTGCTGCACGATCAACACGGTTCCGCTCTGTGAGTTGATGCAGCACTCACACATCCAGCTCTGATATCTTATCCATTTTTTTTAAGTGTCTGATGATTTCGGGATATTTAACATTTCAGACATCCCTCGAAACGATAAACTCCGTGTTTCATTAACTAAGTTGTACTGCGTATGTATTCTGTCCTCCTCTAGTTCAGTTGGCCGTTCAGAACGTGGTTGATCTTCAAGATCAAAATTTTCTTTTCGAAATTTGTTGTATGCCAACCTAAAATAATAGAGATACCCAATATCTGTTCAATATCTACGATGGCCTCATCCTTAACTCCGATTCATACTACCAGTACACAGCCCTACATCATCCTCAACCTTGTCCTCTGCGACATTTTTGAACTCCGGTCTTACGAATACCAACTCCCTCCACCACTCTCCAAAACATTATATATATCCCTGCATTTTCCAAACCAATAGTTAAATTTTCTGTCTTAGAGCGAACTCTCGTACGTCCACACGACAAAATATCAATCGGTCCTACTGCAAGTGGTTGAATAAAGACTAGTCTAAAATTCCGCTTGGAATAAAAGATTATTTAATATAATGACCCTGATCCCTACGGAATACAAAAAATTGATCAAACAGCGCAAATATTGCTTGCAGTAACACGTGTTGTGTTTCCCCTACGAAATTCATACAGCATAAGATGCCGAAAATGAATTTGTGTTTCACTTATGGTTTCTTACCTTATACAAAATGTTACTATTCACGTACTTTTTTTTCGAATGCTTTCTCCAAGCTGAACTCGATCCCTAAACTCTGATGCATTTGGTCACTGATCACACTGTGTTTACTAAATACACTACAGAAAATATAAACGCATTCGCGGCTCGAACTTATGGGACAACATAATATAAGTGTTAAAAATGTTCGTTTAAAAATAATTTCATTAAGTGTAGCCTATATAATAAAATACCTAAACCCTGTTATACACAGTATTTTATTTACATAATTACTTTATTTACGATATTTTCAAAATACCGGATTAAAGTAAAACTGATGAATGAGGATATTTGGAAAATGCCAATGCAAGGACAAAACTTTTATGTTTAACTTTTTTGTCATGAAATTTTTACAAATATATTTTGGAATATTTTTCTGACTAAAATGGAATCAAGCGCGATTAAATTCCGACTATATTTTTTTTGTTTTGATGACGACGATTTTGATTTACACAGATTTTTAAAGAAACAGGTTTAAAGTAAATCAGCGAATATTTTATAATATTCCTTCTAAAAGGAATCGTATTCAAATAAAAAGCTCTAACGGTTATTATCGGTGTATTGAATATTAAATATCAAATAAGACTCTCACGTAAAACCTACTTTGATTATCTGGGATTACGTGTAGGCTTATGCTCTGAACTATACTATACTGAATCCGATTACCAACTAGTATAGAAGTGAAGGTATTTCACCCTTTGTTTATACATAAGCTATTTTCGTTCGTCTTATGTAGCTTAGAATTGGCACATAAATTTTCATAAGAGAGAAATGTGGAAAAGAACCGTCATTTATTTAATTCGCAACAGGGAATTGCTAATAAAAATCACTTAATTGGTATATCTGATATATTCAATTTTTGTTACTTTCATAAATTTGTATCTATTTATTAAAAATTACTTTCATTGTTAATGGTGTATATTAATGGTCAAATTTAATTGTTACATTGAAAATACACAGTATAATATTATTGAGTTTATTATTCATTTAAAATTTTTACTGTCACTCACTTTTATTTATTTTAAAAGTGTTTATATTATACAAATTTTTGTTAATATAATAAAGATGTCTATCATTTGTTAGTATTGTGTATTGATGGCTAAATCTGAATATCGGCATAAACATGCATTGGTACGTAGATCTATTATACAGTATATAGGAGATTTACAAATATATAAGATTTAATTAAGTTTTAATAAATTTGTAATAGCAGATTTACAAGAATTATAAATTTGATCATTATTAATTCAAGATCCTGGAATTCTTAATTCTATGCGTATTTGTTTGCGATTGTGCATTAAAAGATTAATGCTTTCGATTTAACCTCTCGTTAAATGTTAAGATCAAACATTTATGGCAAATTCAATAAAATATATAATTTAAGATGATTTACAAAGTACTTGATAAACTTTTAATAATTTATAATAGAAACATAATTAATCAATATTTGAATTAATATGCAATAGGTACAAGGTTTTCCGTGTTTTATATTTTATTCTGTCGAGGAAAGTATTTCGCAAATCCTTAAAATGGTAAAATACTTCAGCGAATGTCGGGTTAGTGATAAAGTTTTTCAGGTGAGAAACAAATTCTACAGTTTTTACGATTACTCTGTTTTTTATTAGAGAAGTTCTAGCCTGAGAAACAAGATCTCTGTTAGGTTATTATCCTTCGGCACCAAGCTCAAGCGAGAATTTACGTGCGTGTTTTTCCGCGGAAAAACTGCGGTCGAAAACATTTTCGCTGCCCGTTAACGTACACCTTGCCCCGTAAAATACTTTTCTTTTACCTTTAATTTCACGTTCCTGTGGCGTTCGAAATAACTTTTGCCAACTTGAATTCCGTAAATATACATAATTTAGACGATTAAATTATTAGAGAAGAATATAAAATGCATCATTAATATCGATATCGGTGGAAAACTTCTTTTCTCTGATATCAATTCTAAATTTTGGTTCGCAAGATTTTTAACATTAACTGAATTAATTAGCCATTTTATTATCGATGAAATAGCATATTCACTGAACTCCCGTTTTGTATTAAAACCGAATAACATTTTTCATATATATTTAACGTTAAAACCAGTTAACTAATGAATGGCATAATAAAGATTTAAATATTGATGGAAGTTGTTTTGTTGTAACTTTCATGTTAAACAATAAATCATATAAATTCTAAACACATTCAATGATTTATCCACATAAAGTTCAATCGTTTAAATTTTAAAATTAATTGGAAAAATCATAGGACTTGATGTTTCTATTTGTCGATAGATTGGTAAATCAACAAATAATTAACAAATATCGACAAATAATTAATAAAATGACAAATAAATAAATTATTATATTAACGTATATAGGTACTTCGTATTCTTATAAATATTTCAATAATGTGTGTAATCTACTATCTACAACCCAGGAGTTGACGCACCTTTCAGTGGTAGGATCTTATTGATTCGCATGGTCATGTATACCAGTTAACTCAAAGAATATAAACAATCGGCAGTTGGTGATCCTCAATCGGCATCAAATTCGAAGGATTCATGGTGAGGATAGGCGTACTTCTTAGGTTTCATTTCAACCTTCTCTCGCGCCAATTCCTGGGTGACGTGCTGTATGTAGGATTAGGTCTGAGGAAGGGTGCTGTTAAGGGATATGTGTGTTAGAAGCAGGTTGTTGCAAGTAATCTTAATAATGAAAAGAACTTTAATGTAAAATGTGCAATAATATAACCCAGGAACAACGTACTGTCCTGTCCAAACCGATTTTTACATCGAACTGCTGAAAAGCAGACGGTCGCAAATACTTATACCTACGGAAGAACATACGGTGTAAGTACCTCTTCAGGTACGCGTACATCTATATTCGACTTGGCGGAAAACGTCACCCGCAGTAAAACGTCTTCGACAGCCGAACCGTTTTATTGCGCCTCGAGAATTTGTCAATGTGGAGTTTTCTAATTATAATATTACTTCAACAGGTGCGAATAAAACACATAACCGACAAATTCAATTGTTATACAGGGTGTCCCAGTTTTTACCAATCAAACTACTCCAGTATGATTTATGAGTAAAAACAAGACAAAAGTTATAGCCTATGCTTAACCAGTTAACTGTGGCGCACACTTTTGTGAGTATACTCGTCAATGACAGAATAAACGTCACAGTTAAAATATTGGATCAAAAAGATGGGTCTATTTTATAAAATAGGCCGTTTTATTATTAATATTTACTTATTTCGTCAACCAGATAGCTGTGATTAAGGAGTATACCCGCCATGACAGAAAATCCTGCCACTTCTCCATGACGACTATACTCGTCAAACACAGCTAACTGGTTAATAGCGAGAATTGTTGGCACATCGGAATGTAACAGCTCTCAACGTTCTCCAAATAGTAGATCGTGAAATCTGTAAATATTGCGAAGCCGACCCTACACTTTCTGTAGGATTGTTACAAAATAAATTAAAAATTCTATTTTGTCGGCAGGGTTGAAACCTGACTCCTACTGGTTGCCTTTCAATTTGAAATGAACCTGTCAGTCGCAACCGTGTAAAAATTCTGCCAAAAATCATGAAATGTGGTACTCTTCTATTAGAGAATCATCGCTGATATTCTCTAACGATCGTTCGAGAATTTCCATCACAGAATACGAAAACAAAAATCATATCAGCATATTCTTCGGTCAAGTACACTCTTGGCATTTTGCATGAAATTGTATTACGCTTTAACGTTTTGGAACTGACACTAACTCGTTGAATCATCATAACAGTACAGATATCTGCACAACTCGATCGCTGCAGTATCACGTTCAACTATTCCCAATAATAAACATAAATAAAAGAAATCATAATAGATTTCATTAATGTCTTTGACTTACTGTTATATTCCGATGTACCAACAATTCTAGCTACTAAGCGTAGTCTGTGACTTTTTTATAAAGCGTTCACAGATCTACGTTTATATTTTGCCTATTTTTACTCATGGAACATGCTACTGTAGTTTGACCATGCTGATGTAGTTAACACTATGCCGTCCGGTGCCACCACGCTGGTGCCATACAAAATGTATCTGTTGGGTGCCGGTGGTACTACATTGGTGCCATATTTAAAAAACCGAAATGGCATTCGAACTATCTTTCTTGGGTGTTAAAAGCCGGAAAACTAACTATAGCGTTATTTTTATTTAAGTAAGAATCGAATACGGGAATGCTTGAAGGACATATCTTCATTTTAGGAATTTATATTACCGCTGTCTTCGAAACATTGTTTATAAAATCCAAAATTTCCATGTTATTCTGCCGGTGTCGAACAGAAGAATCTATCTAAGATCCGCGGACGGCATAGTGTTAATACTGGGGACACCCTGTGTAATAAGAGTAAGGTAATAATGACAATGCTGGATAGAAATGGGTAGAAACGTGCCAGTGTAAGTTGCTTAGCGTTCTCCAACTGCCGAATCTCTCGTGTTTTTTGTTTTTTCACACACATTCCTTTACACGCATACATGCACTCACCTACTCTCGTTCGCACTATCTCTTACATACACTTACGCATACTCACATTTACTCATCTATTTATCCTCGAATTAACGAAAGCTTACTTGCTGAGAAGAATTTTTTTACTAATATTTTGTAGGATTATTAACCTCGGCTTTTTGTAAAAAAAAAAAAACAAAGGTATATGGACAAAACTTTTATTCTATACACGATTCTGTTTTTACAAGGTAGATTCGTTTCAGAAGAAAACGGTAATTAAACGTTGTTCAAAAAACAATACATATGGCGCATATGGAAAAATAGAAGAATGGTTCCATACAATGTGAAATCCCGATTGGAAGAGTGGAACAAACAAAACTAGGTTTTGTAATGGAATATTGGTTATAGCGATTAGTGATTGTGTCATTTTTATTACAGAAATTCTACAGAATAATTTTAATTAAAAAAAAAATCAGTTTTTCAAATTTTCAAATTTTGTAATTTCCAAAGATTCAAATTTTCAAGCCCTTGAAATCACATTTCCAATTTACCGAATGATGGAAGTTCCAAATTTTCAAATATTCATTCTCTCGAATTTCCAAATTCCCAAAATCTCACATTTTTTAATTTTTAAGTTTTCAGACTATTAAATTTTAATATTTTTGAATATTATATCTTTAATTTTACACACTGTATAATTTTCAAACTCCACCTAACTCAGAGATCAATTTTTAAATTAAAAAATTTAAAAATGCCCAAATTTTCGAAGACAAAATTATCCAAATTTTCTGGTTTCGAAATTTATAATATAGCCGTAAAACGCTATAGAGACACGGGTTCGGATTTAAAAAAAAAAATCGGATCGTGTGTAACAGATAGGATGCCACAATCCTATCTTGATTAAACTTTTTTTACTCCTGCTACGTTATATATCATCAACACACAACGTCGCCGAAGAATAATCTCTACAGTAATGTCTCCACATATTTTATTCTATATTTGTACAGTAATTCAACGTACTATCAAATCTGCCATTTGATGCGCAACAAATGGACTCGTAACGTCAGCCAGATAACTTCCCGCAGATACGTTAATTCATAGTAAGCAACGCACTGGGACTATCTTCTTTTTCTCTGCTGATAACAGAAACGTCTGTTGTACCGCGAACAACTGCGAATCATCCGGACATCTTCATCTCCTCTTATTTTCTTTCTCTTCCACCATGTCGCTTTACCTGTTCACGTTAGCTTCAATTTTCTCAAGAGAGTATCTATATATAGTTTGCGAAACGACCGTCCAGGATACTCCTTAAGCGCGTCGTCTATTTTTTGCCGTGTTGTTTCTTTTCCCCTGTCTCAGCGAGAAAAAACTTTTTCACGTAATTGTAAGTTCGTGCTGACTTCGAAAATTTCTGCTTCCTTCTCCATCCCTCCGTCGTAACCTGCGAACTACTAACATGGCTAAATGCGAGGTTTCCGCCTTTCGCAGTGTTCCTTGCTGTGCCATTGACGACCCACGGAACATTTTAAAACATTCCTTAATTTTATACCGTTATCTACGCTCTAACGTGACCTGTTTAACTAATTTTCATCGCGGTGTTTTCGTGTTCGTTATGCACTAACAGAGTTTTTATGCATTCAGTCACGCGTTGGAATCACTTTTGGGATCCTTTTTATAATTCTCTTAAAAAAGTTGGTGATATACTTAAGTGACGTTATTATAATTTGCAGTAAATTTAATTTAGGGATTTCCACTTAAATGGTAGTATACGCATTCGACTTCTCTAAACGGTAAATAATCTTTATATTAAATAATACATTATGTAATTAAACGATTTCTATTGGAGATGCTATATGCATTCTATTTCTATAAATATCAAATAGTTTTTACATTGAATAATGCATTGTATAATTAAATAATTTCTGTATTAAATAATTGATTAACAAATTAAACAATAATTTCTGTATTCAGTTGTTGAATAAGTAATCGAATAGTCATTTGTGTGTAAAACGATTAATTAAACAATAGTCTCTGTATTATAAAATTAATTGGATCTACATAATGTCTTTTATATATAATGATTGATTAAACAATATTTTTCTATTATACTGTGAACTAAACAGTCACATAATGATTTCTGCATTGAACAATTGATTGAACAATTAAGCAATAATTTTGTTTGAAAAAGATCTTATTCCCTGGTTTTACGAGGAACACGCTAATTTCAATTTAGTGTTTATTTATAATTTCACCTAATAATATTGTAATACAGCTTATGTTTGTCAAATATTTTTTTCTACATATATGTTGACTAATATTTACTTATTATAATAATTTTGTGGTCATTCTACAATATTAAGTAAATATGAATTTATTTATTAAAATAATTTATAACTGAAATTATTATAATAAGACATCAGTCTTTGTTTTATATGGGGCTGGCGTGAATTCTAGTTATATCTATAATTATGACACCATTGTTAATCAGAGTTTGTCCTTTCTTTTTTTCTGTTAATAACATAGACATAAAATTCGATGAGTTATTCACTGATAATCTCCATAACGAATAAAGTGTTAATTCGTCAAGAAATTACAGAAAAGATATCCGCCAGTTTGCAGTGGGACTGCGCTATAACAGGTAAAACGAAATACGGTAGAGGAAACACATGAAACTGCTACTTTAAGAGTACGAAGTTGTTGCAAGTTTAAAGAGAAACTATTTGAAGAACACATCGCCTTGAAGAGAACACGTCTCACGTGTTGGCCGCACCACCTGCACCCGTGTAAGATCACTGTAGCCTACTTGGCAGTGATGAATAGGAAAGGAGGGAAATAAAAAAAAATTGCCCGAGCAACACGGTCGGGAAAATATGAAAGAATTCTGAAGCACTTTCCGGCTTGTTGGCCTTCGGGAATACAAGGAACGGTAGAACGTCGAACACGCATCTAATTTACAGGATGTTCCAGAAATAAGTGACCACTCGAAGCACCGATGATTTAACAGCCCCGTGCTCACTCGTGAATGGGCGCATATGGATATCCATTTGATTCTTTCGCTTATTCTGAAACTTTAGCTTAGAAATTCTTGTTTATCTTTAGTTGGGTATAACTAACAACATTTAGGTAACTATACGAATAGTTGTGTAATTATGCAAAAATCCGAAATGAACAAAGAATTTGGGTGGACTTGTAGATTATATATTTCTACATTTGTATATATTTCTGTATATGTATACAAAATACATTGCTATATATTACTACAAAAATATTTTGGTAATAAAATACGAATAACTATACTTATCGTATAATACACTAATGTATGTTATACATGTACGTATTGTAGTATGCTTGTAGCAGTTCTGCACATTTTTTATAATTATTGAGCGATTCTTAACAGAACGTGTTGGAAAACAAATTAAGAGACGCGATGTTTCTGAATTGTTTATAGTTCAATTTTAATAACAGGTAATCAAATTAATATAAATAAACGTGAAAGTGAAAATCAAAACTCATATAAATAAAAAATAAAATAAAAGTTAGAATTGTTATTTCCATAAATCAAAATCTGAATGAAAATCCAGATAAAAGTCCCAATGAAAATCGGGATCAAAAATTAATTGAATTAAATTGAAATTTAAAGTAAAAAACAGCTAAATCAAAATCAAAATAAAAAATCAGATGAATCGAAAATAAAAATAAAAACTGCGGTGAAATATTTTTGATTTATAACAAATTCTTACTGAATCACATTGTGTGTGGGAAAATGATTAGTCAAAATTGAATAACAATAGAATTGAAATGTAATGCAGTGGAATAAAAGTGATGACACTTACAATTAATATAATATTATAAGTAGAAAAGGAATGGAATGATCAGACGACTGCTGCGACTGAATTCAAAGCCAGACCTCTTATTCGTCGGACGACTGCTTAAACCAATTAAGCTACTTAAGCTTTTCATTAATTTAACTAACTACACTTCTTAAACTTAAACGAGTAACGCCTACAATTTTCAAGTGTATATTTGCGATTTTATTCTATGTTCTTACTAATACTGTTGCTAAGTAAAAGTGTTTATGAAAAAATGAGATCTTTTGGAGAAAATGTGGTTATAGAAATAAATTTGATTTGGTTGAACAATTTTTTTATCAAAATTGGGTCCATTATTTGTCATTTACAATAACGTTATAACTTCTTTTTCGTTCATCTCAAAAATTAAGGTTTGTGTATATACTTCGACGTAATTATTAAATAATTATAAAACAATAAGGGAATAAGGAGAATTGGTAATTATTTGTATACACAGAAGTTTGAACTTAAATATTATACCATAACTTTTCTATTGGATACTAAATAACAAAAATGAATTTCTGAAATATAAAATGAAATTAAATTAATAGTTAATTCCATTTAGGATTTTTTTTTATTTCCAAAAAATTTCGAAGCTCCCATTGCTTATTATTTTGATAATTATTAGTACCATATGTTTTAAGCTTTTTAATAATTTTAATTAATTACATTTCCTAAGTTTATGATGTTTACGATTCTTAGTTAGATGTTTGACAGATGGCTAAACTTAAACTGTGTCGTTATTATTGACGAAATAAATGTATACAAGAGATAATATATTTGCGAACAGTTAAACTTTTAACAAATTTTCTTTAAATCTCTACTTTTATTTACATTTCTCTTGTTTTATTTAAGTAAATTTACTTTTTTAATTTTTTAGTCACAACTGTTTCATTTAAATTACATTTCCGGAACTTTTTAGTAAATTAATCAATTAAGCTTCTTACATTGCAATAATAAAACTTTACAATCTTCTTGTGAACGATTAATAATAGACATTGTGTCATTACTTTGAATACTAGAAATAATTGTTATATAAAAAATTACGTTTGACGATATAAATACAATAATAAAAACAAATTTCATTCAGATTTATCGGTTCTACAGATAAGTCAATTTTTATTCCCTTTTTTGTACAACCATATGTTTTTGTTACATTTAGGAAGATCAGTCAATGTCTATTTTGATGTAAAAATGACCAGATTTTTGTATTATACAATTTAGAAAGTTCATTGAATAATGTTTACCCGGAAATAATCAGATGTTTGCGTTATATTTAAAAAGTTCATTCAATGATTACTTTTATAACGAATGTCTATTATTAACACGAAGTCGATAATTTTAAAAACAGGAGTGTTGTTGCGGGGGTCAACAGATATCCTCAAAGGGTGAGCAGACAAAAGGCGAAGTAACTTCAAAAGGGGTGAACAGTTTGCCTGATTATCGCGTGACCGACGCAACGGAGGTCGGTGCAGAGGAAATAGCTGGAGAACAGCGTCGTGGATGCATATAATTGAGGGTTCGGCAATAGATTGCGACAGGAGTAAACTATGGACACGTTGGCAAGCGTGTCTATTCGCTTAATAGCCCTGCAGTGCCGACGCACACGCTGTATATTCGCCAAGTAGATAATTGCATTCTCTAGCGGATCTCTCCTTTGCTGTATATTCCTACGTACATGTGTTTTCTTAGCAAATAATATTTCAAGCGTTGTATGGCTGAGCTGTTAGTGATTATTTAACGGAATGACGATATCAGTGTCAGAATATCGGTTGTGTAGATAACGGCGATTCAGATTAAAACAGAAATACTGCTTTTCCAATAGAAAATATTGTAATTGTTCGGTCGTAAATTACTTTCAGTATTGCGTCAATTAAGCGACCACCCAAACTTTGTCACATACAATAGGCATCGACTTTTTCGTCCCTTCGACGACTTTAGAAAGTCAAGAGGTTTGTTTGTCCCGTAGCAGAAATAAGACCCAGGGAATCGTTACATTTCGTTCAGAGTTTTCGTGTCTTGTTTAGTCCCATCTGGTTTTCATCGTCCTTCGCCTTAGTACTAGAGTCTTTGTTTTGTATTTTCTATAGATGTCGAGGTATTCCTTAAATTTATTACTGACTACGGACATTTTGGAAACGCCTCTATCCCTCTCCACATTTCCATTCCGCCCTAATTTGTTTAGCCAATCATAATATAGTTGCAGTTTTTCCTTTCCTTTGCCTAAAATCTCCACGCCCACCCCGAAGCTTTCTTGGTTTGTTAGAAGCTTCTCTAGTTTCCGTTTAGTTACATAGTATTCAGCTTATAGTATTTTAGTGTTAGTACTCATTAGTTGTACGTTAACATTTATATTTTTATCCGTCAACTCCTAATAAAGTTAAACTATTCTTTGCAATTGTTTCGGAGTTACATATCATACCATACAGTCCACTATTCGTAATTGTCGGGATTGCCAATAATCCCACGCGTCGTTCATTCGTCACTGATATTATTGTGGACGCTGCGACGCACAAACAGTAATCTTTAGTATAATCATTTTATATATGTTCCGTGCCGGGCTTTGAACAGCGTGAAAAGCGCCGAGAGATTTAAATGATAATTAACCCACGTAACTTTGATTAAATTTATAGTCTCACACACTCTGAGCGGCCAGGATGTATGATAGTGGGAACTGTCACTAGGATCTTTCGGGTATATTAATATAGCAAATAGAATAACACATTTCACAGAACACGATTATGTATTACAAAATCATTCTCTTACAATTGTTTCGGTCGCGAAAATGAAGAGTGTATGTGTGTTACCTATTCCCTTATGCACGGTTTTGACGCACTGGCAATGCGGGGATTCAACGTAGAGTTAACTGATTTGCGTCGCAGCGAAGTGTTCACGTCGAATATGTAACTTTGATATTATTCACTCGATACTGTCCCTTTATTGATGTAAGTTAACTACTGTCCACTTGAGTATACAAACGAAAGGGTTTATATACTAGCTGAAGATTGATCACGTGACTTTTTCTAGAGATGAATAATTTCCTACAGGATATTTTGATTATCGGGCATGTCCTGTTTTAAGAAAAAATTCTAACTGAAAGTACTCTTGTTTGATTTGGTTCTATGTTTATAGGTCTGGCTCCGGCCGGTCTCTTATCTCGCAAGGGTCTTCTATTTGTTGGAAGCGGATGGCAGTGGTCGGTTAAATATTTTCCCTTCTTATTGTTTCAAATGGCTTAAATGAAGGGTGCAGTGAGCAAGCAAAGAATTTTGTATCGGCAACCGTAACATATACAGGGTGTCCCAAAAGTGTTGAAGGAGCCGGAAATGGGAGGTAAGTGGGGTCATTCTGAACAACTTTTTCAGTTGCAAAAATGTCGTATGAGGCTTCATTTTTAAATTATTAACGAAAAACACCGACCAATCAGAGCGCGAGAATCGCGCGCGCTCAGGAGCGTCGTGCAGGCACGAGTAACAGTGACCGTCGCCGTAAAAAAACGTATGAGCATCGCGATGGTACGACACCTCTGAGCGCGCGCGATTCTCGCGCTCTGATTGGTTGGTGTTTTTCCTTAATAATTTAAAAATGAAGCCCCGTACGACATTTTTGCAAAGGAAAAAGTTGTTCAGAATAACCCCAGCTACCTCCCATTTTCGGATATTTCGTTCGTTTTGGGACACCCTGTATATGCATAGATTCAGCTTTTTTAATCCTGACACAACTTAGAAGTCAACATTTATTATGTTAATTCATAACACTTGAAGTATATAAAGTGTCAGTGGTTTAGAACACACCAAATGCAATTATAAAATGAATGAAAATCCAAATTATACCAGAAATGAAGTCGATCGTACAAAACATGTTTTCAAAAACGAAAAATTATAGACAAATAACCTTTCTAGATATCACAGTAAATATTGCAACTAAATTTATTATACATATATTATACACAAAAGGGATGTACTGTCATTGAGGCATTTTGCAATAAATAACAGATCAATTTTGATTTAGGTCCATCAAACTAACTTCAATATTATCCCTTATCCCTATAATATTCTCCCTATATTTCATCAATTTTCATTCGAGTAGAGATTTAAATTGGTTTAGCAAAAAATGTCCAACCCCAAGGAAGTGCGCAATACACTCGAGTTAAGAAATGGCTAGCGGAAAAAGAATTTCAATATTCGTGCAGCATTTCAATAAGTCTGCAAGAGTTGTCAGACTTTGTAGTTTTCACAATGAAACTTATTCGATTTCCTCGCATTCTCTTAATTTCTTTATCGTGCGCTCCATCTACTGTTCAACGAAGTGTGGTGAAATAGAATAAAAACAATTTCGCAAAAGTTATGAGCCACAAAAATTACATATGTACACTGCAATTTTTATCGTCATATTACGGTTATTATATCACTATCATATATAAGAATTCGAAATTTGTGAATACAGAATATTTGCGAGTACGTATTTCAGTATTTCGGGATTTGTGTATGTGTAGATTTATGGATTGGAAGATTGTGAGATTGGAGGATTTAGAGATCTAAAAATTTAGGAATTTGTAGATTAAAGAATTTAGAAATCGAAGGATTTCTTGTATTTGAGATTTTGAAGATTTCAGGATTTTTTGGGTTTAGAGATTTCGGGATTTTAAACTAGGCATTTAGTGTTTGGAATTTGAAAATTTTGAAATTTTTAAGTTGAACAGTAATTGGAGAATCTGTAGAATGGAAACTGAAATTGTTTTTGGAATTTGCAATTTAAGAATGTGGAAATTTGATGTTGGGTTTGAACATTTAGGAATTTGAGAATTTGGAAATCAGAAATTTAAATTTTGAAAATTTAGTAATTTGAAAATTTAGAATAGGAACAGTTTGCAATATTTGAATACTAAAAATTTCTAACTTAGAAATTAAAGAATTTACTTATACTTTAAAAGTTTTGGTCAATAATACTCGATCATTTTTCAGAACTGACACCGTGTATCGCCAAAATGGAATAAATAATAAAGCAGGATGTGAAGGATTTTCTTTTCCAAAAACATGGTGACAGAAACGAAATGTGTCGTGAACACTCGGATTTCTTTTATTGTCGTAATTAATTCCTTAACACTTTTGTAACAAAATATTGTGAAAGTATAAAGTATAAATTATATTGTTCCTATTAACATTTGCCACGAATCTTAAATCTAGGAGTCAACTGCAACGCTCTCGTCTTCGATCACGGCTACAGAAATTTCAAATTCCATCAAATGCGTTAAACTTCGACCAAATTTCAAGTTCTGCGCGACCCGATGTCTCATAAACAGGGAAGTTCGAAAGTTCATGGACGAGTTAACGCGTGATATAAGTAGATATAAGTTTCAGTAAGAGTAAAATGCTACAGGCGTTGCGAACTTGCGTAGATTCTATCAATTTGCCAGCGCATCGAACGAGATACGTTGGGCGAAATATCGTGCATGTGGCAACGCATATATGGTCCGCCATTATGCCGTAATATGGTCGCTCGAACCGGACTTAAGCCAGATATCCTGTACGAAATTGTTCGGGATTATGTTCGGCGGAGAAGCAGAGAGAGATGCGACACAGCACCAGTTGCGAACGTTCCCTGGCCATGTACTGTTTCGAAGCTATTAAGCTTCGACTGACCTCTCGAAGGCAGGACTAACGGTTCCAACTCTCCATTGTCCAATTTTCCCGCGATCTATTGCTGGCTTCTCAATTATAGGGCCTACTACTCTACGTCGTTGTTATTTCCGGTATTTCAGCACTTCGTCCAATGGTTCGAACAACGATCTCTTCAAGCTGGTTGATATCTCGTTTCTTTCGAATGGAAGATGTTTGCTAGTTTTTAACTTCTACAGGGTGGTCCTTTTATCTTGAGATAGGTTAATATCTTTTAAACAACATATTTTTGAAAAAAGTGTTTCAGACAAAAGTTATCGTATGTCAGGGGGAAAATTGGATGGTAGGAATGGATTGTTTCAGGGAGTGCTCCTGAAAGTCATATGAAGGTCAACTTTATTTTTTTAAATGGAACCCCCCCCCCTTTTTTATTTCACCATCATATTCTCCAGGAGAAAATAGGTAACTTTTGTCCGAACCATTTTTCGCAGGGTGTATACTTCTTGAGATAAGGTACTAAATATTTATTCAATAAACATTTTTATTTATTATTTAAGAAGATGCTCAAAGTGTTGATGGCGATGATAGAAGTGTGGGGGGGCATGCAGATTGGTTTTTCCACAAAAATTAGAATCCAATCAGCAGATTCTTTTAAAAATTGCCACTACTGCACATTTACAATAGATGGAGGATGTAGGGGGACCGTTACATTTACGGCAGAGATACGAATTCCTTAGATTCTAACGTCCGAAACTTTTATGGCTTGTTACACGGGTAATTATGATCGTAATTATATCGTGTTTGGTATCATTTTAATCAGAAAAACGAGACGAATACGATGGTAAAAGTTTCATTCACGAAAAACCAAAAATAAAGAATTTTGATTTTTGAATTTAAAAGACAGAACACGCAGGAGTCTTTCATGTTTGCCGAACGTCTCGAACCTCAGACCCTCATTGTTTTTGTATCGCTATCCTTTTCTACGTTCGATTTGCATCGTATCCCTCTTCAGATTGGCTTGAAAAGACATACCAAATCGCGTCAGTGCGTTGTTCGAACATCGTCGGATATTTAAATGCCTCACCGTTTCAGCGGCGGTTTGTTTTTTCGGCCGCCGGCGAAGGCGAGCCGCGGCGCGCAAAGGACAGCCGCCGAGTATCAAATTTCGCTTCCACTATGCTGTCAGTGCACAGTTTCGATTCCAGCCTCCGCTGTACTGTGCGAGAATTTATTGTATATTGATTCCAAAGATCATAATTTCCTTAATACAGTCATTATTCATTAAATTTCGTTGGGAAAAGTGTACTCAATCAAATGGATCATATTTCAATTAAATAAACGGCATTTGTAAAAATATATACAGTTTTATATATTCACTTGAAAATCCGATATTTCATATGCACCAACCTAATAGTATGATCTGTATGTATATATAACTGAAACAAAATTGTTATATAAATATTCCGTCGCACGTGGAACATAGAACGCGAGGATTTCCAAAGGGAGTTTGGAAATCCATGATTTCCTATGACGGTCGTTCTACGAAAGGCTATTTTTGACATAGACATTTTTTGCTTTACCGGTCATGTTCATTCACCTTTTTTCTAGAATAGAGTTTAAATTTTAATCTTCGTTTCGTTCTCGATAGCTACGCTCATGTCATAAACCTGACTTTTCCGAACTCTCGAACGCCTTGATATCATTCCCACCAGCTTCCAAAAAAAGGCGTGCTCGGGGCGCAAAAGAGGATGGACACTACCAACAAGAGGCATGTTGATTGGAAAATTAACGCTGTGAACGAAAACCAATCAGCATGCTTCAACCCACTTCCGACTTTTCACGGAAGTTCGAACGACAACGAGCAAACAGATTAAAATACAACGTCAAACGCTTCGAACGTTTTAAGGACAACATATAACGTCAAACGCTTCGGACTTTTTAAGAACAACATATAACGTCAAACACTTCGGACGTTTTAATATTAAACAAAAACGTGTAACGCTTCGGACGTAGTAGAAAAAATTAGAACATCAAACGTTTCGGACGTTCTAGAAAAAATGACAACCTCAATCACATTGGACGTTTAAGATCGAATAACGAGAAGGTCAATTGTTTCGGACGCTTCTTTAGTCTTACAATTAATGATTTAACATAGTCAATCGTGTCGGCCATTTTAATCGTAAATTCAACGGGTCCACAATTGGACTATCGAGAAATTGTTATTTCAAGGTTAATTCGGCGAAATAGCATAGTCATGACGCAACGCGACATATTTCTAATAAACATAAATCCTTAAAAACGCGTTGAAAAGTTATGGCAATAATACGAAATGACGGGAACAATAACTCGCGGTTACTACGATGTGATATAGAAATAGTTCAGCAATATTTACGATTACTTCTTGATTTATACAAGAAGTAATTAATACTCTATCGCAAAATGTATACCGCCACTCTTGGCAATACATGATTAAGATCTGTAGAGAATAAAATGAATTACTTTGCGAATTCGTAAATAATTGTGCCATTTCGGTATGAAATCTATGAACTTACTAATGAGACTGAAACACATCAATCTCAGATAATAACAGTAATAATAATGATAATAACACAAATAATAATGGTAATAGCAATAATAATAATTATAATAACAATAATAATAGTGATAATAACAATAATACTAATGATAATAACAATACTAATAACGATAATAATAATAATGATAATAACACTAATAATAATGATAATAACAATAATAATAATGACAATAACAACAATAATAATGATAATAACAGTAATAATCGCGAGTTTGCTAGTACTGTTTTCCTTAATCGTATTACTGTCATAACTTTTTAGTCAAGGTTTAAAAAGCTTATATTCCTGTTGCATTTCGTTCCATAGAATATACCTACATTGGTTGTTCGTTAAAACCTGGGACTCTCTGCATGAATCTGTGAAGCATGAGTGTGAGATGCGAATGTGTGAAACACGAGTGTATAATATACCAGTTTGCGATCTACAAGTGCAGTGAACATGAGTATAATTATAAAACTACGTTTCACATTTGTGCAGAGAATAATCTTTCATTCCCTATTGTAGCGTTTAAAATTATAAGTACTATAATGGCGAAATTAGGCCACCTTCAAAAACGGCCTCCAGGATAGCCTGATACAATATTTGTTGCAGTTTCATCCAGATGAGGTTTACGACATGAGGAGAGAAAATAACCACTTTTGAAACCTATAGTTTATTATCCGTGACATCTGCGTGCCAGCACTACGATAGTACGTGATAATGTTAGTTATTGCTGATTTACTTATTGCTGCACTCGGTCGTAGGCCATATTAGCTTCGGTGGGACAGATCATGTCATAAATCTCGAGGGTTCAAATGTCGAAGGGTAGCTTGGACGTGGAAATTCACGGTTTGCAGTACTCCGGGGACTGACGTCACGAATTCTCGGGAAAACCCAGAAGGTCCAAGACAAGACCGTCCTCCCCCATGTAGAAAACCCCAGTTCCCTTTCCAAAACAGCACCACGTCCAGTGGTAAAATATGGCAAAAATGCCAGAGACGACAGAGTACAATAGCAACAGTCAGAGCAGTCGGAGTTACGGTAAGAGTATAGTAAAACAGCAAAGTAAAACGAAGTCAGAACAGAATAGTCAGTAATACTAAGGGTCAAGCAGAGTAACATAGTAAGAGTATAATAGTAACAGTCAGACGAGTCAAACACAATAGAATAGTAACAGCATAGATCAGAGTTACAGAAGAACAGTTAGAGTAGTAACACAGTATCAAGAGTAAAACAAAGTAACACTCATTCTTCTGCTTTATTCACATAAATAGTTTTCATGTTATGTAGTGCAATACTAAGGCTCAAGCGTACCCTAACAGTATTTTTCCAGGAACAGTCACCTTAACAGCGCAAATTTTGCGCTATCTAAGAATGCGTGCCCAGTTGAGTGGTAGTCATTTGATCTAATGCCCTGTAAAAACCTAGAGGAACCATTGACCGTGCCCTTTGCTCGTTATCTCATGTCAGTGACGTGTACTTAGCTATAAGATTCCTGTCTGGTTCCTTGCTGCAGCATAACAATACTAACTCTGTATAATAAATCCAATTGAAACCCTAGAGGACCGAGTGTATCTTTAAATTTCTGTATTCCTAAAATATTTATGTTTCTCGATTCCTATAAAATGAATCCTTAACACTAGATTTACGGACGTTCAATGACCACTTATGTCTTAATTGAAAATGAACTATAAAAACAAATAAATAATGTATAATGCGTAAGCCAGTTTATAAAAAGATTCTTTATCTTGATGAAGATTAACATGCATTTTGCAATAAGTTTTTCAATAATTTTCGTAATTGAAAATAAGAAATTTATGATCCGTCATTTTGATGGGTTCCGTAAACCTAGCGTTAAAGAAAATAAATATGTCAGAAAAATCGCTTTGTAATGAAGTTAATGAATCACCCTGTATATTAAAAAATAATTATGTGAATATTGCAATTATGTTGCTGATATTCTTTATGATGGATAACTAGTATACAAAATGTATATCTTCATAAACAAAAAGAAGAAAGTATGTATTACATTTTGTAATTTTGTAATTTTTTCTCGAAACCAATTATTCAATCTTATTGGCTTTGAGCAAAAAAAAACTACAAAATTAAATAGCAGTTTGTGATACGTGCATTTTTATTTCGTTACAACAATCGAACAAAAATGTAGAAGGAACGGCCAAAAGCAATTAACTGCTTTTAGTGGTTCTTAATTAAATACAGTCACTGTACTGTTACCGTTGGGCAATTACTGTAGAAAAATAACATTCCGAGCAAAATTTTGATTTAATTGAGAAAAATATGTTGCTTTTATTAATCATAACATGCTGGAAATTGAATCATTACCTTCAATTTTAACCAGTTAACTGTGATTGACGAGTATACTCGTCATGGAGAAATGGCACTATTTTGTGCCATGACGAGTATACTCGTCATGCGAAAAATTCAGTTAGCATTGATTACTTAAACTGTAATTTTTGCAAGAGTTATTTAAATTGTAATTTTTCGTAGATTCTAAGGCGTTTGGAACATTTGGAAGCAAAGGCGAAGCAAGACGAACAAATAAAAAGTATAAATAATTTGTGATAAATTCATACATCCTGAAGGTACGCGGCATCCTCGATTTTCGCGACACATATAAGTGCACACTCTGAAAAGGGGGCGCCACAGCTAACTGGTTAATTGGAACTGATACGTATTTTATATGAAATTTTAACATCGGGAGAAATGTTAATCTTTCCATTTATATGATACATTTATTCTATGCAATATGTACATACGTATCTATATATCTACATATTTATATACAATAATTGTTATTATTCTTAGTTCTAATAATATTTGTTACATCTTCGTTGCATTGTATTGCAAATGTGCTATAAAATTCTTGTACTTCTTTAATTAATTAATTTGTAACTTTCATAATTAATCATATCAATAAAAACATTTCTTACGATTTATAATTATGATTTTGTATTATTTCTTCTAGACAAATATGAGCATTATTCAGAAGTTTTAAGAAAAAAATTCAAATAGCATATATATTTAAAAACCCAGAATAATTTCTTCTTTGAATGAAAATTTATTCGTAGGCCCTGCAGTGAATATTTCGAATAAAACTATATTCTTGAAAATAATATGCCATTTTTCATTCAAACATATCTGTATTTAATGTAAGATTTCATTTCACCTAAAGTTTAATATCATATATTATTTTCGAATAATTACATAAATTTTGATCTCTTCACAATTTTAATTACTTGAGTAAGCTTTTCTTCGAGAAAATTGGTTTTAATAAATACTCTATTTATGATTGATAAATATTTTCGTTTCGTTCGAAATTGGGGTAACTAGATTATTTAAAATAATGTTTAATTCTGCTTCTACAAATGTGAAACATTACCAATTTAATGTTGAAAATTTTCAATGTTATATAATTTTTCATTGCATAAACTATTTGAAAGTAAAACATTTGTTTAATATTAGTATCATTTTGTGTGAGTTCAAAAATAAATTTCGTTTTAAAGTTACGTAATAAATGCTCGAAAATAATCCTAGTTATTCACCTCACAAGTTCGAAGCAGTAACAAATTTAATTTGAAGCAATATGTTTAAAATTTGGAACATTTATTCGTGTTAATTACAGAAATTATTCGCTTAATTGTCCATTGCTGGTGACGGTAAACCGCAACAATTAACCATTTAAAAAAGCAAATTATCCTGTTGATGAATCTCACGGAAGAGTTTCCTTTGACCACTGTACCGTACTTTAAATTTAATTTAACTATGGTATCGTTGCAGACGTTGTTATAACCTGCCTCAGCAATAAACTAGGCTTATTATTTTACCAGCCTTCTGTCTACCTTTATGGTCAATTTAAGGGTTTACCTTTTACGGTAAATTGAAGAAGCTTAAAATCTCACAGACGAGTTAAACACGTTGCCCGCTTAAAGGATGAGATAACTAGTTTTCCCCAGTGAAACGGGTTAAATTTGTAGAAAGTACGTACGCGCCACTGCATTAATAAAGAGTACGGTAATTACAACGGTTTCATTATCTTACTAAAAGGTTCGTATCACTATAATTAACCATTATTCAGCTTTGATCGTCTTTCGTTCCTTATGTTTCCTTCTCCCTTGTGCATCTTTTCAAAGTTTATTTTATGCAACTTGTAATCAGAAACTCGTATTGGACGATAGCACAGAAAAAATATGAGAGTCAAGATATTTTATGATTACTGTAGTCTCTGTTATATTGCCACGCATGAAGTTGTGCAGATGAAACATTCTTAAGATTGGTCATATAATAATACATACAGGGTTTTCAGGCTATTACTAGCGAGCATTTTTTTTTTAATAGTAACTATTAGAAAAAAATGCAAGAGGAAAAAGTGGTACTGTTTTTAAACACAAAATACTAAATTCAAACATTATATCAAAATGATGTGAATACAACAAAAATGCATATGTCGTTTTGTTGCGCATAAAAAACAGTACCATTTTTTCCTCTTTCATTTTTTTCTAACAGTTACTATTTAAAAAAGAATGCTGGTTAAAAATTGAATTTTTTCTTTCTTTCATTTACATTTCTGATATAAACTTTTAAAGATTTCACATTAATTATTAGGTATTAAATGTAAAGTTTCATGTATAGTTGTAACTTTGCAAATTCAATTTGAAAAATCGAACCTTCTTTATTTAATTAAGAATAATCTAAAATAATCGCTAAAAATAATCGCTAACCACACTAATATTATGATTTTCTAAGTAACCTTGAACAAATGCGAAAATTTAATATTTAATAAAAAATTAAAATATTGATAAGATCTAATAGACAAATTTTTGTGTTCTGTCATGTTAGATAATGCATATATAGTATCTGATAGTACTTGAAGTGCTGGCTGAAAAAGATGAAGAATTTATTACATCGAAATAGACTTGCCTCACTTTCAAAGTGGACGGCTTATTTCTCATTTCATTATTTATTTACGGCTTTTATTATTTACTCACCCAAATTACTTGCCCTGAAAAGCTGGTATTAACTAGATGACGCCGTTATCTTTATAAATAAATCTTTTACTAGAAACGGCATTAAAAGACACAGTCTGTATTTACTACATAACTGTAATATTTCTACTGAATTGTACACAAATACCGCATTCATGAAGAAAACGTCGACTCGTTCTGTACATTCTTCCATCCTTAATCTCGATAATCCAGCAACGTCATTCATTGTTCGCCTGCACACGAATATTGATACTTAGCTAGATAATGTTCGCGTAAGTGAAGGGTTGATCTATTCGGATCCCTGGGTAAATTAACCATAGAAAGCCACGGCGTCGGAATTTTAAGTTAGCTCCGTAAAGCCGAGATTGAGGGATGGTAAAGTGGCAAAATATCGAGGGAACGCAAGGAAGGGTTGGATTGGCTGCATCTTATCTGCAGTTTACTGACATTCGATAGAAGGTCATGCTGAAAAGGTGAAAGCACTTACACCAGGGTTACCATCAATAGATCCAGTGTTGTTCGTGGTCGAGGTATAGGTGGTAGAAAAATCGCGGAAGCAAAATAATAGCTTAACAACGGTATTTGTTAAATGGAAGAATTTTCTTCGGATATCAGAGGATATAATTACAGAACAGTACTTAAGATTATAACGTAAGTGAAAATACAAAAATAATAATGTAATGAAAACCTGAGGCTACAACGGGTCAACCCATCTGCTTACACTCCGCCATACTGAACAAAGAATATCGGTCGAACATTCTATTTACATCTTCCACTTACAGTAGTGGAATTAATTTCAGACACTTTTAAACTTTAACTTAAATTTCGCATTTAATATGTAATTATTTATATTTTATATTGTAATTACTGCTTTTTAATTTTAGAGCGTAAGTATAATCATTATAGATTACAATAAAAATATTACGGTTGTAACGCGATGATTTAATAATTTTAAGCATAGAAGTTAAGCGAGAGGGTAGCGGGCTCGGCCGGCGGGCAACGCAGGTACCGAGAGTCATAAAACTCGGTACGCAGCGTTGCCGCAGGCGCTGATTGGCGCGGGCCTAGCTGCCCAACTTACAAGGGGACCTCGCGGTTGACGGGAAACGGATTTTCCTGAAACTTGCAGTATTTAAAGATGTCATATCTAAAGTTAATTAGGCGAAGCAGTAGCGCGCACCTCTCAAGATTTTCCAAAATAATTGCATTTGAAAATTTGAAAATTTGAATACTCCGAGATAAAGAGTTTGCGTTAATGATAAAACAGCAAGCTGAGTAGCGGAGCGCGTAACGTAACAGACTGACAATTGATAGATCGCCAGTCGATTCCTGCTGTCGATTTTATTTTTTTTTCTTTCAATTTATGTCTACCTTAATTTTAAAAGTAACATGTATAAAATCTACGCTAATTTTTAATTTTTAAATAGAATATTTATGAAGAAACGACAAGCAGGAACCTGCTTCCCGGACCCATTGCGCGTCCAGGAACTCTTTCCGAGTAAATCCTTCAAAACCACCCGTCACAACGAGGAACCTGCTTCCCGGACCCATTGCGCGTCCAGGAACTTCTTCCGAGTAATTCCTTCGAAACCACCAACTTCTCATATTTTCCCTTCGTCGTTTTGAAAGAGCATTCGACCAACCCACTTTCTCCTGCGAGACCCTCCTAGGACTCGTGTTACACGGTATCAATTTAGCGCAGCAGAATATGCATATTCTCCAAAATCGTATTATTATTCAAAGTGTCCAGAATTAATTCCATTAGTGTATTTAGGATGCCCAATGTAAGCGTCAGGATTAAAAATGCGGACTCCGGGAATCGAACCCGGGCCCTCAGTTTACGAGTCGTCGACGCTCTCCCTGAGCCACTGGCCGCCGCTACCTTCGGGTGTTTTCGGGCGCTTCTTAACGTTCGGGCGTGCAAGGCTCCCCACCACCGATCCTTAACCGGCTACTATCCGACACATTTTCATAACTAACTTAATTAAACTCCTACACCAATAAGTTTCTTTCTCTTTTGCTACGAAATGAATACACGATATTTATTGTTTAAAGTTAATATGTTACGTTAACACTTTCACGACCGGTGACACCAACGTGGTGCCATAGGCAGGCCAGCCGTTGTTTGCCGGTGACACTTACGTGGTGTCACGTGGTGACTCCCACGTGGTACCTACCATTGGACAGCCATTTGCGAAGCTTTTTCGAACGTCAGTTGTTTAACACTTTGAGATTGAATACTATCGCTAGAAACTGCGTACTTTTTCACGAAATACGTTTCAATTTTTGCTTATTGATAAGCATCAAGGTATGTTGTTTCTGTGTTGTACGGATACGATAAAATAATGTTATAAAAACGCAGTTAAGTTTATTATGTTGTCATGAATTTTGTTTTATATTTGTACCTTTTAATAATTGTCACGCAAAGAAAAAAAATTGTTGTATAATAATGTTGAATTATTTCGTGAATTTACGTAAAGTTTTTTTACATTAATTCTTCAAAAATATTTCTGGCGTTTGGCGGCGTTTCACTGTGCACACATGCGGTCGTGAAAGTGTTAAATATGATCAGTTCTGCTTTATTACCCTCTTCCATCTCTCAGGAAATATCATTATTTTAAGACACTAATTGGTTTTATTAGTTGGGACGGTTATTTTTTGGTTACTTACGGTTACTACACCTTTTACTGCCAACAGGAATTAAGAACCAGTCGCAACTGTTACTGTTAGACTTAGAGTAGTAACAATCAAGAAGTTATAGACAACACACTAGTAGTAATAGACACTCACGTTCACAACACACTAGTTAAACAATCACTCCTATAACAAACTAGTTAACAGTCATATCTTTTTATCGTTAATACTATAATCTTTGAAGTGGTCCTTCGAGCAGTAGGTGTAGTATAGTTCAGTAAAACAGATCATTAGTCGGCATACCGCGTGCATATTCATCGAAGCTCGAACGAATCTTTATTCGACTACGAGCGTTAACACGTGAGAAAAGGGTTGATTTGTGGCTTGTACTTCATAGATAAATCATAACTCGAGACACAGAACGGAAATCGTGGAAATCGATGCCTGCACGATTGACCTGATAAGCCGGCGCTTTTGAGTATCAATCCTAGCAGCGCGATGCACATTATGCGATTGAATCTCTACAGTAATCCCGATTGAACGTGTCCAGCTTCTGTAGCCGCATACGTAGCTGAATATTGCAGTTGCATGGCATGATTCCGTGGCGGGTAGTCAGCTTCTCCAATATGGAGCTTATAACCTCCGATAATGTAAACCAATTCTCGGCCCTAATCATAGTTTTGCTGGAGGCAAACACTTGACACCCGAAGCGTCTATTTTGGTATCAATACCAACAAAATTAAGATAGGGTGTAACATTCGCTGCTTCGGTTAATGATTGTCATAAATTTATGTTATTATGTTAGTTTCATTAAATAAAGAAACACAAAAATCCTTGGAGTTGTTTCTTTTTGCTGTGTCCAGGCTTCGACTCAAGAGGATAATTGAACGATGAATTTTTAAGGAATTCTACATAATCTAAAGTCACAAATTTGAAAATTGCAAAAATGTACATTTTTCAGTTCGTAAATTTGTAAATTTCTGCTTATTTACAATTTTGGAGGATGTCTATAATTTCAGATTTGGTAAATTACCATCTTCCCACATGCCTGAATTTGTAAATATGAAGAATTGAAAATTGGATATTGCTGCACTTTTAACTTTCTCAATTTGAAAATTTCCAAACACAAAACTACTATATTTCTGCATTTAAAAATGTGAAATCTTTTTATTACTGTAGATTTTACTTCATCGAAAATTATGTATAAACATCGACAAATTTATTTCTTCGTGTAATGTTCGAATTTCAAGTGATGAGAATAACTGTGTTCTTTAAGTTGAATTTTTCGTCATTGATAATCATTCTCGAGCTTTTCGTCAAACTGTAAACGTGTACCTTTCTTACCGTTTCAATTCAAAATAAAGCTTCATTTTATCGAACGTATTGTGAATTATTTTATAATTAATTATTTAGTAATTTAGTCAATCAAATTTACTATAGCAAATGTGTTGTTTCTTGTTAGGTCATGTTAATGTGTGTTGGAATTTCTCGTAATAGAACACAAAATATCGGCTACTTTAATTCTTACAAAAATATATATTGATTGATCGCTCTCCAATACCATAAAATAAGTATTCCCAAAATTCCAAATCACTCCGACAGTCCGAACATGTTCCATGCGAGATGTTGCGGCGCATTCATTAAATCTTAAAACTGTTGGGCTTATTTTTAACTTTAGAAAATTCATGAATAATCAACAACTGACCTTTGCATCTCTTTGCAACGTGCAATTTATATTCTTAAACTTTTTTTAATTTAGCATGATTTTCGAGAACCAGCGTGGTTTATTATTTTATGAGTGTCGACCCCTTTAGGTGACGAACGCCTTCGTACTTTTTACCTGAGGTCATATTGACCTCGCGAAGACCTCGGTAAGAGCGGTTCTTGCCTACTTCTCTTAAATTTTCCACAACCAATGAAATAGTTAAAATTAAACTTAGTCGTTTGTCCACCCCCAGCAGCACGCCAATCACCATTACATACTTTATTCTGGGGAGGACATTATTTTTTCACTTCGGAAGATTTCTAATAACTCTCAAATAATACACAGCCAAATCTATATTTATGTTTCAAATTCGTTGTCAGTTTGCGATGTGTTACTATTTTTCTTAAGTGCTAAATCAAGTTGTAATTTTTAATAATGCACAAACATTTTACCCTCGTCAGTTGTTTGGTTATTTCTGCCTTTCGAGCGGATTCACTGATTCCACAATGTAACTACTTCGTGGTTCTTTAAGTTGAATCCCGAGGAACACACACAAGAAACGCAGTTGGTTCCTTTTCCTTCTTTTTCTTTTTAACGTTCCTGTTTAACAATGTGTAATAGCAATAAATAATAGGTAACAATGCTTATACAACTAATTATAATTAGATGTTACAAAAATTGTAAAGAAGAATAATACCTGTACATTTATATACAGTTAAGAATGTACGTTTGAAATTATATTATATATATATTTATATATCTTTTTCTTATGTTCCAGGTACGTCTTTTTTCAATCAATTACACGTAGAATTACTGCGTTCCTCCGATGTTCTGAGTGGTAAGTACGGAATGCGATTCCACAATTTAACAGAAATAATCAGTGCATTTAAACGTAGTGACATATCAGAATCAGTTGTACTTAGAATAATTTACTACTTTGTATTTTCGATCATAATTAAATTGACATATCTTTTATTTTAAATTATTGGGTACACTTTTCCCAACAAGATTGTAATATATAAATGATTGTATTAAGGAAATTCTGATCTTTGGAGCCAATAAACTCTGATATTGAATTTTTCAGACTCTCTTCATTTGCACATCGTATAGCCAGTGAAAACAGTCCTAAATGTTTAAAACAATGAAAGTTAGTTGACGAGATATCTGATAAGTAACCTGGGTATTGAAAAATTTCATACTTGGACTCATTTAATTTTACGATCGTTTTGTGCGACACATGCGGCCAAGCGTTTTGTCTCGGAGATGCCGATTAATGAGTGATGGGTATACAATTTTCAATTTTTTTTGCACTTTTCAAACCAGCCGCACATTTTGTTCGATTACAGTATTTCCCTCAAACGTATGGTTTATATTTCCGGTAGCTCTTGCAGCATTATTGCCAAATTTATACTCGCATTAAAGAATTACACGAATATCGGCTGAATTCGTGTCGGTACACAATACAAAACAAATAACAAAAGGAAACGCTTTTCAGAAAATCTTCTTTGTTGAAATGTGACTATGACAATGGACAGTACAACTATGAAAGAGGTTGTGCCAAAAACGAAAGCATAAGGGAAACATGGTGACAACGGTTCACATGTACAGAAAATCTGACATTTCATATGCACCAACCTAATAGTAGGAACATTAGATGTAACGCTGTTCGTTGCAACATCTGGTTGCAAACTTGTTAACTTGGAAATAGCTACGTCTGAACAAGAAGGGAATACAATTATCCGATAATGCTCAGTGGGACAAGGAAGACCCAGACTCGTTTCGAGAGAAGACGTATTGCTCTGGCTTAGGTCTCGTCCCAAATATGGGTCAGTGAATCGCGTGCAGTATTGTGATTCCCGCGTCCGATCAACCCTAATCCGCTTCCCATTCGCGTGGACTTGATTCCTTAACTCGAACGACAATCTTTCGAGCTGTGCTTAACCGACCGTTTTCGTCCCTTAACTTTAATCCCGTGCCAGCGAGCCGCGATGTGAGCCAGGCAGCAAGAAAATTCGATACAACTGGCACGCGATCAAACAATCTCGTCGCCCGGTACCCACCCATGGGGTTGAGTTGTTTGCCGTGTCAGGGTGTATCGGCATTGGCGGCACGGCTTTTTTGTCCCCGTTATTACAGAAATGTCTGCAACCAATTGAAATCATAGATTGAATATTATCTTTACAAAGCATGATAAATTTTTAAGCTGTCATGCCCAAGCATCCGGAGATTGCGCTCGACGGAATGGAATTTACCATCGTTGAAACACGAAATAAAGTTACACACTGCTAGTGTTGTTGGACTAATGCAAACTGGGGATTGTGAAGGATAATGGATAACGGATTTGTCTTTTCTTTATGCTTTGTGTACTGTTAGGTAATTTATATATGGCGTACCTTCAGATGCACAGAATGTGACTGGAATTGTAAAAGACTAGGATAAGAATAAGTTTGGAAGAACAAGTGACGGTAACTTAGAGAATTAAGTTTACATAAAAAATAATTCACAATGAGTTATTTTTAAATCATGTAAAAATATGAACTAATTTGTGAAACATTCCGTGTATAATTGAATATTTAACCGAATCAATACTCATACATTTTCTTACTTCAATTATGCACCTGGATAACAATTGGAGAATTAGACTCCGAAGCTTGTAATAGATTCCGAATTCAAAGTTGTCGTATTTCGTCTATATGTAGCGAATCTAATTAATTAAAAAATAGTGCTGCAGAGCGAAGTTTAACCTAACCCTACGTGTGTGTATCTGGAATTTAACCAGCTGACAGTGAACATAACATAGTAAATAAAGACTCAGGTATTGTATTAAATAAAAATTGGTCCAAACACGACCAACGAGCTTGCATCAGCTTGTGAAGGTACCGGAATCCTCTGAATTCCATAACTTCCAGAGATTCAGTTTGATAGTTCACTATCGGGGATACCATCGATTGGGGGAAAAATTTTGTATCAAAATTGTCCCTGCAGGGCCAGAAGGTGTATCAGAAAATTCGATGAATTTGCATTTTGAACGCGACACGATTCTTATTCGACGCCACGTGACAGGGTCAAGAACACGAGAACGGCGCCTCATCGTCTCGTCCATCGTCTACTCGATCTACTCGTCTTTTCGAGCAATGTTTGCAGAATACGAGAGCAAACCAAGCCACGACCCCGTGGCGAAAGTGGGTTAGGGCAATTGTGACGTCACTCTGCGGCAACCTAGTTACCTCCTCCTCTTTCACGCGGTATGATCGCGGTGTTGCCTATAGACAACAATGCGGTAAAGTGGCCAGCTATCATGTCAGTCAAGGTTCAAATGCTTCACTTGTTTCGGGAAATCTTGATTAGACCATTTTGCTTACCCTTGTTTTTAATGTCTCGTGCGTGTTTCGTGTTTACTTTGCTGACGCCAGCAGTTAGTCGCCGAAACTTGGAAATCGTAGAAAGAATTATTATTCTTGTTGAATGTTTAAATTTAGAATTAGGCGATCGTTCAGCTGCTAGAATGTGTCGACAAGATTGACACTGCTGAATGCACTGCTTCTTAGAGGATCGTTCTCGAATTAACAATGCATGTTTTCTATTAACCATTTCGTACCTAAATTATCGGCGAAAAAGAGTTTTATTTGTTAATTCGCACATTCTGAACATGAAAATTTATTTATATTGAAATGTATAAAACATTTGTGTTTATATTTGTATATAGTTTTTGAATATGTTACCGTGTTAGGATGAAATGAATTGAAAATTTAGAAATTCGAGTATCTTATAATTCAGAAACAAAATGGTCACATGTTTACGTTTTCGAATTGAGAAATTTATTAATTTAGGATTAGAACTTTGAAATTGGAACTTGAGTCTAAAGACTGAAATATTTGTGAATTTAAGAATGCAGTAATATCAAACTTTTGAAATAATAAAGTTGAAAACTTGGAAATTCGAAAATTTGAAAATTTGAAAATTCGGACATTTGGAAATTTGGAAATTCGGATACTTTGAATTTCCTACTATATATTTCTTTTCCCAATGAAATCCTTACTTTAACCCTTTCGCTTCGGCAGTCCAGTCCGCCGAAGTGTTGACACCGTACCAAAGCACGCGCCAGAAATGTGGACAGTGCGCGTGGTTTCTGTATATATGTTTTTTAAGTCTTAAATAATTACTGTGCTTCATAAAACAATTGTTTTTAATATGAATTATACAATTAATATGCAATTATTTTTAATATACAATAAATACAAATACATAAATACAAATAAATACGTAAAAATAAATAAAATATAAATACAAATAAATACGTAAAAATAAATAAAATATAAATACAAATAAATACGTAAAAATAAATAAAATATAAATACAAATAAATACGTAAATACAATATACATAATTGCAATATACAATTATTTTTAATTTGAAAACACTTAGATGAGACCAATCACAGTTGACATATTTTTTGGATGCTGGATATTTCCGACGTTCGAAGCGAAAGGGTTAATAAACTACTTCACATGATTCCATGACTCCATCCTTTGAAGGATGTTCAGAAAATTCTGTTAAAGGTTTACAGTATTTCCTGATAACAATAAAAAATGAACAGTACAGAACAAGACAAAAACAATTTGGTCCATGTTTCATAAACAGATTGCTATATAAAAATAATAAAAACATCTTAATACCTTAAAAAATCCTAATATTTCATGTGTTTTCATAAATATTAGAAAATCTCGATATATATCTCATTGTCAGCATTTTCTATCTTCACTCCTATTATTTAGAAGAAAAGTCCCTGTACTACATGCAATGTTCATAAAGTTGATACGGTTGACAGCACTGCGGTATAAAACGCCTGAAGAAATAAAACATCAGAATCTTACATCTCATTGTTACAATCATGAAGTCGCCTAATCTTTTAATGCACCAATTTATCATACCTTGAACGTAGCATTACATGATAGTTAACCCGCTTTACTGACCTAACCGAGGTTACGCCTGTGGTTGGACCTGTGATTTACAGAATAACCTAAATATTCAGTCCTGTAGTACCTCCAATTATACATTATCGTTATATCGCTGAGAAGATTACAGTGTTCGCGCAATCAGAGCGGTCGTGGATCATTAGGAACACGAAACACGTTTACAATCATGCGTTTCGTCCATTTGTGTGCAATCGGAAAAGCTTCCGCTAGAAAACGATAATCAATCAATCTGCTTTTCACGGTATCGTTATTGGAACTCGTGACTTTTATCGATGGCGTTTTATAGATACGATAAAAAGTTTTACGCATTGATATTGAAAATATCAAATTTAATATTTGCCATACTTTGACGAGCCTCGCATGTGACGCGATCGCAGCTCAAAACATGATCAATTTTACTGCAATTTTAATTTCTCCTCTACATTACATTTTTGAATTTAAGTTCAATTATAATTTGTCTAATCGATCGCTGGAAATAAAAAATAAATTATTGCAAATAAAAATGAAAATTGACACGACATTTTAACTTTCTTTCTGTGTTTTAATAATACTGATAAAATACGTAATTAATTTGTTGTAATAGTGAGCAATTAGAGTTGATTGATGCCTCAGAAAAATAGATCGTATAGCAAGAAATTAATTATTGAAGTTAGAAGTATGAAAGGTTATCAGTAAATTTGAAATTGAAAATCATTAATGTTTTAGAATTCAAAGGATCAAGTTTCAACGGCAATACTGAAAAGAATGGAATTAGAATGGAAATGATTTACAAATTAAATAATATTATAAGTAATAAATTTTAAACATTAACAATATCAAATCTAATCGTTGGTTCATTGTACTGCATTCATATTATGTAAAATAATGTACGTGCAGTGCATAAATGTGTTAATCCCACATAATCTCAATGATCTGAAATTTTGACTGAAAATTATGGTCAGCATTTCTTAAACGCACATCAATTGAGTATTTATGTTAATACGCCAATTTTTGTTGATATAATTTGTTGTTTACAAATTACAGACTAGTTTAAAAGATAATCGTCACAGAATATTTAAAGAGTATTTGCCCTAATTTTCTGTCGGAAACTCATATTTATAAAAACAAACGGCGTTACTATATTTATGCAACGCACTGTATCATATTTTTCTGCCATATTTGTTATCTTTCGTAATCTCAATCGTCTCATTAACAACTCGTGCCAGTCTCCTTTAAAAAAACGTTCCATTTTTTAAAAAGACGAATAAATGCCGACTTACTTTTTCACGTAGAATCAATACTTGGACACTTGTATCACGATGTTTGCAACGTCCTGTATATTACCTCGTTGACTGTCACACTGGAGCAATTAAAAATTTCATTGGATTGGATTTTTGTTTTTAACAAATCTTGTCAAATATTTTCACAATATTTTATTATATTTACTTTCCAAAATTTCAAGTAGTCAATACGAGTATTTTCAGCTACATAAATAAATTCTTAATAATAAATGTGATAGATTCGTATTAAAATTTAATCGTATATGTGGAATACGTGGCAGTCAAAGCGGTAAAGAAGATAACCGAGTAAAACAATCGACTGAATTTAAACAAACAGCCTTCCCAGATATTCTATGAAAATTAATTTTTCCTATTGCAAGTTAAAACGGTTACACAAACATCCGCATATATACTGAAGTAAGTAAATGCCACTATAAGGCAAAAATTCACGTTATTTTCGAATATGAGTAGAGTCATGGAACTAATGCAGTGTGGACAAGTCGAAATGTTAACGTGGTTGTTGCGTACACGTTTTCCTTCGCGGTGAAAATTAAACACGTACAACTAGCTTGATATTAGTCTACTATATTTAATGATGAGTGAGTGAACTTGGAGAGAAGTTGTTGATGTGTTTATTCAAGGCTCGCCGATGTCTAATGTTAACTATTGGTTGACAATATATCGAATATGTTAAGTATGTTAAATCTAGTTGAATTCTTGTTAAATTCTGCTCTTAGGTTTCCGAGTATGCGTATTTATGAACTTTTGAGTAGTCGTTTACAAAGTTTGCTACGCTCGCTATTGGTGGTTTCAGGTGTCTTTTTCCTAAAGGCGAGTCGTGGTACCTTAACTGAGTGGGGATCTTCACTCTTCGCCTACGGTAATTGAGGTACCGTTGTACTCCGAGTGTCCCTTCAAGGGTGTCCAAATTTTGACCGTAGTAATAAATCCAAAGATCGCCTCGACATCTACACGACTTGTGAAAACTATAAGATTTAAAACTATGTTCAAATTGATCAAATTCAGAAAAAAACTAATAAAACTATGTTAACTAAGTACCGGTTCCGTGGACATTATTGCTGCTACGGTAGAAACGGTTAAAAACATAAATTTACAAAATGCTAAGGAGTGTTCGCTACGCGGCACATTTTTCTGATACTCCTCCCGAACACCAAGGGTCAGTGAAACCAGATAGAGTCCAGTCGTCAAGGAACCATAACAGAGTGCAGTCATTCAGTTATACTCTATTGTGTTCAATTTCATAATCACTTCGAATTCTCTTTCATTATTTTGATACCTTTATTGTACGGACTACCACTCTGTAATGTTTTACGAGTAAAGTATTCGTTAAAGAATAAATATTTCAACGCATACAAATACGTGGTATCAGAACGAAGGTATCTCGTTGTTGAAGATTTCGCATTTTAATGCACCACTGGCGTCATCTATATGCGCCAGTGGTGACTAATGAGCGTCTGTGACGATCACGCGTCAATCGAATATCAATAGCGTCATCTGTAAGCAGTCACAATGATTCACGTTACGATTAATCGATATTTTGATCGATTGTAACGTGAAGTTATGTGAGAGAACCCCCAACCGTCTTTACTTTGTTCGCGGTTATCGGTCGTAAAATGTCCGCGATCTATACCACACGGTCGATACGGTTCGTTTATAAAACTCGAGTTTAAATATGTAAATTATTAAGAAAGTAGTGTCAGAACGTGCTATTGTTCACAGAACGTACAGACAGTGATTAGTTAAATCCACAGACTGCTCAGAGATCAGTAATATCTCAATTCATTCGGACTGTTCGTAACCACGTGTTGCTTACAACAACCGTGATCGAAATGTACATTAATAATTATGTGTAACGTCTCTGTGATGTGAAAAGACTGTTTAGTTGTTAATTATACGTTTTACCAGACTTTGTACAATAAATTGTGTGCAGTATTTCACGAGTCATCGCTTATATCCGGATCACCCTGTCCGAACATCCGTAAGCAACGACGAATGCTTAAAAATCGTTACACTCGTGGTTGTGCAACGTGGAGCTCCGTACAACTCTACGCAGTCCCATCGATTGCAGCAGATATTCCACCGCGAAAGAATGACGCCCTAAAAGGATTAAATTAGCAGCGAAGCCAATAAAGGGCTTTCGCATTGGGCCACCGATCTTTCCATCGACATAAGCCGGCATCGCGGGTAATCTCGGACGCGATTTTGGTGCTGAATCCCACTTTGGTCCTCTTTCAACCCGCGGATCCACGAAATTGCAGGGACTTGCCGGCCGCTTAAGCCCAGCGAGATTACTTCCTGTTTCCCGCGCGACACGTACTTATTTCGCAGAAAGAACGACCGTTCGCGCGATAACCACGCCGATGGCTCGGGAAGTTGATTCTAAAAGAACAGACGAACGAGAAAGGGGAACGTCGTCTTAGAGGAACCGAAGGAATAGAGGGTTCCTGGCATGGGAAGAGAAAGCCGGCCAACAGCCGTCTGCAAATGGCATGGATTAGGTAGCTTCCCCCTGGCGAATCTGCGTTTCCTTCCGGGAACTTGCGAAGGATTTCTTTTCGACATTATCTACGCTCTTCTAGGAATATAAAAGAGGACGTGTCTGTCGTATGTTCTGCGTATATTCCCTCGTTGCTGAAGAATTCCATCTCGTGCCCACCTGCATGCGTTACGCCATCCACATTTGTTTGACACATTTTGTTCTGAGAATACGAGATCGAGACGTTTTATTGTATCTGTTATTTTACTAGAAGATCATATAGGAAATTATTGTTCTTCCACTGAACTTTGAACGAATAACAGTAGTTAAGTATATAATAGAAAAATTAAATTTAATTGTGATTTTTACACTGAACTACTAAAGCCTTATTAAAATCAAATGACCGTTTTTCGAATTTCTTATTTTAAGTTACAAAATTTGTTAAGGTAGTTTTCTTGAAATCTATGTTGATTTTTGTTAAGATAAAGAATTAATGTGTATAGTAGCTTAGGAATATATCTACGGAGACCAAGCTTCCAACTTAGATGAAAGGGACAAACCCAATGGCGGAGAATGAGCAGATAAATCGGCTGGGTTAAGGGAGATTTTGTCCTCTTCATTGATTGATTTTCCGAATATCACAGCAAATCATAACTAAATGAATCTGTGACGAATTTAAAACAAAATTTCAATCGTGTCTTACAGTTTTCAGAAATTATATTTTTTTTATTTCTGTCGACGTGAAAATAAAATTTTGCACATAGTTAGTAAATTCAATTTATTTATATAACTTAAATAAACTATGTCTTTTTATTCAAATCGACTTATAAATAAAGTACAAAACGCCTCTATGTTCAAAAGAACATACTTACTAAATAAAGAATAATTACCTTATATATATTAATTTAACGTAGTAAGTACAACTAAAAAGAGTTTATTTTTAAGTTGATACAAATAAAAAGAGACAATTAAAAATAAAATATACTTGTCACACGTCGTCACTTTAAGGTGCAGCTGAAAATATTTGGGTTACAACTTAAAGATTGGCAGAATAAAAACAAATGTTACATAATTTATTTGGAAGAAGTATTTAATACTAAAATCACAGAATAAAAACAGTTGTCCTCATATTAAAAATGATTCAAAACAATAAAATAATTAACATTATATAACTGATCAAACAAAAATGAAAAAGAAAATATTACTTACTAGTAAAATTTCGAAATTATAATTATTTTACACCTGAAATTTTATAAATTTTGGTGCAATTTAGATATTCCATAAATTGAACCTGTAGATTCTTGTTATTAAGATTTAATTACAATTTGTAACAACGAAATCATAATTTGTCCGGAAGGACTGAAACAACAAAAGTATGTACTGTACATATTGTGGATTGAAATGCATTATTGCAAATGTAATAAATAGATTAACTTCACTTCGCTTAGAAATATTTGAAAAATAATTTGTGTACACGATTGTATTCTACGATATTGATTTCTCAAAAAACGCAGGTCACGATTTTATTGATTAATGGATAAAGTTTTTCGTCGATATCTACCGCAGCAAAGGAAGAGCCAAAGAATCACGCGAAGAATCAGAGTACCGGAAGTTGTCTCTATCGTGGACGTGCTGAAAAGCTCGCAGCTTTCAGCAAATGGGAGAGATTAGCTTTCTCTCAGAGATTTCAAGGAAATATCGCGACTGCGTTGAACAGAAAATACGACCAAGTATTTTTGTTTGTCCATATATTGATTAACCGTAAATTAAAATCCTGCATTTATTTAATTCATGATATTGTAATTGCATTATTCAACGATGATAGATCTTTTAAATGCCAGATAATACTGCGATAACTATTATTAAATCGTGCAATAAATTAAATACAGAAATAAAATCATTATATGGCATATAATAAAGCAGTAGCTATTACATATTTAATTATGCAATTAATTAAATACGTCATAGTAAGGTATAAATATATAAGTGTAGACAAAATAGATAATATTAAATTGTGCTATCAATTTTTAAATGAACAATACTAAGATATAAACAAAAGCTAATTGCTGCATTTTAAAGAAAACAGTACTTTCCTATTTTTCACATTTATGAAATGATATATTGTATGTTCATATGTAAAATGTAAAGAGGACGGGTCCTTTACAATAGAAGAAGGATGTTAGGTCAAACTAGATGAGAATTTAGAAATTAATATTTAATATTAATTTTAATATTAATTTTAAATCTTCGGTCTCCTAAATTTCCAAATTTCTAAACTTCGCAACTTCTGAGTCTCTAAAATTCTAAATTTTTGAATTTCTAAATCTTGAAAGTTCTACATTTATAAAATTCATTTTCCATACTATTTTCAAACCATTATTATATGGTTTTTATACACTTTGTATACGTACTGTGCGCAGTTTTTACGGGTTTACGCGTTTGCGGACAAAAGTACGTCTGCACCAGGCTTCAGATGGCATTCAACACTTGGTTTTGGGAGAGAATTCGTGAAAGGTCGAAATGGCAATGTTTTCGTGGAAACCTGATCGTTGAAATTTCGTAACGTCCCATTCAATCCTTCGGATCGAGTTTACATTTCGGCGAACGGTTATCGGTTCAGTTTCACCCTCTGTTTCTTTCGTCGAGGACAGTTCTAGCGAATTACGGTCAAAGAAATTTATTCGCGATAGGAAATTTTGGGATGCCCGCCATTTGGCTGGACGTGGGCAAAACTGCTATGTTTATTCCGTTCGGTTGGAACTGTTGCGAACAGCTCGATTTCCATTTGGAGGAAATCGACCGGAAGTTCACGAAGGTTAAATTAGCCAGGCGGAATGAAACAGAACGGAAAGCCAGGGATCCAGCTATCGTCATTCTACGGTACCATCTGAATCACAAACGTGGTTGAATAAAAAAATAACGTAGACCATTATGATGTAACATTGCAATATCGAACCATTTAATTTCCTTGTTCCACCTTACAAGAAGATGAGTTACTTTCAATAACGCAAAACATGCCAAACAATAACTGATAAATAAAGAAGACATTAAATACGGCTATAAGTTTTTGACGGCTAAGTTCTTCAAATTCACAAATTGTATATTTTTAAATTGTTAAATGCTGGAAATATACGTATACGAGGTCTGTTAAAAAAAAGGTGACTTTTAAAATTACGCCTACTACATGCATTCAATTTCAAATTTTTTTTCCAATTTTCCCAGGGTCTCGTGCAAGTCTGGTCAATGTCAGATTGCACATTTGGCAGCCAGACTTGTGCGGGTCTAAATTTTTCCGTTCACTTTCTCTTTCACCCCTCCAACTTTCCACCCTATATTTCTCCTTTTCTTTTACTATGTCTATTTCTTGTCAAAAAGGGTATAAAAACACTGGTAAACGCGCCGCTCGAGACATTCTTGATTTTCGTACCGACAAGCTTACACCCGCGGAATCGCTGACGCTGTTGTTACTTTGTTGTTATTTAACCAGTTAAGTGTTTGGGCCAATATTTTAACACCGACACGTATTCTGCGATTATCGAGTATACTTACAAAAGGGAGCGCCACAGTTAACTGGTTAATCTTAGTTTATTTTGTTAAATATATTTTGTTGAGTGACTGTTAACACTAGATTGCCCAAGGAAGTCATTTTGACTGCTTTTCAATTTCAATTAGAAAAACAATTATGTATATAATGACATAGCTTCTTATAATTTTGTGACTTTTTGTACAACATATAAATGCGTCTATTAATCATTGTAGTTGCCTCTCCCTCCTTCATTTCCGGCATATATATATGTGTGTTATACCTGTATTGCCTAAAAGCAGTCATTTTGACTACATGGAAAATTTTAAATAATCAAATGACTTTTATTATTGAATTGAGTAAATTTCTTATGGCCACGCGCCTCGTCCCCCTTGAACGCGCGATAACGTAGTTCAGGGGGGCGGAGGGGATCACTGACTGTAGGATCACATACTGTAATCGATATGAACACAAAGATCAACTGCAACATCATCAAATACAACACATTCTAGCACAAGAAAAATTTGTCAAGTACGACTTTGCCACAATAACAAAACAAATAATATATGTGAGAAATGTCAAAAGTCTGTTTGCGGAAGATGTACACATAAAAAGATTTCCACTTTCATTTGCTTAAAATGTACAAGCAATGCATAAATTATTTTTTTCTCCATGTGAAGTAAATTTTTTTTATTGTTAATACTTACTAATAACTTGTTATATGACTGTAAATAATATAAAAAATATTACAAATTAATGTTAAACAAATTTTTTTACGCATTTGTTATTTTTTCACAATGCAGTCATTTTGACTGCTTTAGGGCAATATAGGTATATACTAAGTTTCAGTCTTTCTAGTGTTAAGAATATACTTTTCATCCACACACCCACGTCCTCATTATAAATGCAACAAATACCTCCGACAGCAAGATAATGGAACTATTAACAAGATACTGGAACTTCTTTATGCCGGAACATCTGGTTCGATCGTAGTCAACTGTGTACCAGGAAGTACGAAGGGGAAGAAAAAAAGTACTAGATAAAAGTATAAGGAGAACGAGAGGAATACTTTGGATGGAGAAGAGAGAACAGATGTTCGAGCGAGCGTCAAGAATTGGTTGTGCTTCGGATAGCAAGGTTTCTCGTAATTTCCCGAGGGTAAAGGCAGAGAGAAACGTTCTGCTTTCGACGTCCTTTTCGTCCTTGTAAGCCGCCTCAGCTTCGACATCATGGACGAAGCCGCTAATCTCTCGAGTTGTACCGCGAGGAATTCAGATAGAGAAATGGGAAGTGGAAAGTCCTTACACAATGGGCCTTGCTATGGCGATGGCAGCCACGACGGTGATTGTCGTTCTCGTTGTCGAATTGGGAAGAGTTTTCTTCCCCTTTCGTTCGAATCTCGATAATCCTGTCCGTGCTACTGACCTTTCCTGCACACTTTTTCGTTTTACATTCGCACCTGCTGCCAACAGGACTCCACTTTTGATTGTGCTCGAAACGACCGTCAGCTATAAAACCCTTGCTGGTAATAGAACGACCGAATAGGATAGATGGAAGGAAAGAATCCTTTGTGATCCTCGCGAACTGTAATTCTACGGGATCTCGTTCACGATTGTTAGGATACTCGATGTTTCAAGCCGAGCTTTTTATGAGCAATTGTTCAGCACGTGGATTGTCATCGTACGATCGAACAATTTTGTTCGGGGTACAATTTTTATGTCGGAGTGGTGGTTTCAACGTTTGGATCGGAATTGTCTACAATTTACTCCACAATTGCAACCACTGATTTATAACCTTTATACGGTCAAGGCTCGCTCATTTAACCTTCGATTTATGGACGTTTTATGACTACCTGTATGTACGTTTAAAGTGAACTATACATGTAGCTAAATAATGGATAATACATAAACCAGCTTATACAATGATTCATTTCGATGGAGGTTAACATATATTTTGGTAAAAGTTTCTTAATAACTTTCGTAATTGAAAAGAAGATATCTAAGATGTCTCATGTTGATGTAAAGTGCTGATTATTGAATAGCATTGAGAATTTGTAAGTAATTACCTAACAAATAAATTATATCTGTCAACATCGACAAAAATCTAGCAAAATTTCTGGCGAAATTATATTAATATTCTCTATTGATAATTATATAATAACTATGTATTCAATAATTCATATATAATTCTGATGATTCTTCTAGGTTGCATAAATACTCTATTCGCATAAGTATTAATTTTTGAATAATTAATTAGGAAATATCTTACATTAAATATATATCTAATGCAATGGAATATATGTATGTGTATTTACTATTTCGGTAACTGGAATGTAATGTGCAAGTAGTAGAACCATAACCTACAACTAAATTTCGAAGGAACAGCTTAACTCTTTGCGGCACAGGATTTCGGATCAAAAATAGACCCATGTTGCACAGGAATTTTATCGGGTTTTGAATGAAACAGAATTGATTTATTTTTGTTAATAAAGGTATAACATCATGTGAAAACCTTAACAAAATAGTAATAGTTAATCAAATTTTATTATAAAACTCGTTACTCGCTTGTAAAGAACTAATTTTTATAAAAATTAGCTTACCTCCGCGATTTTTCGCATGAAACTGAGAAAAAAATGTTAGTGCAAAAAAAATTCCGCTTATAACAATTGGTCAACCGGTAATTGCGTGTTGAATGTTGCAAGCACAAGTGAATACATTTGTCACATCGCTTGAAGACATTATTAACTGCTTTACGTAAACAAGACGAAATATAAACCTATGCACATACAGCTACTACAAGATTTCGAGGTGGGACTAGAAATGTCCCACCATACCGTGAATTACATAAAAAACGTGGGACACTTTTAATCCCACCGTGCCCTAAAGAGTTAATATAATATGTTAGTATTTTGTGATACAAAAGTATGGAAATTAATTAATAGATATTGTAGAATAAAATGAAACAGTTTCGTAATTGAAGACATTTAATTAAGAAATATATTGCAGAAGAAATTAAAAGTAATAGGAAACATTAATTATTGACACACCCATTATGGTAATTGAAATAATGTGTGCGTCAATAATTGATACAATAATGCTATATTAGTTTGTGAAACACACTATGAAGTTAACAGACACAATTATTGGAGAAATTTGGGAATGTAGTAAATTGGAAAGTTGAATATTTAAAAATTTCAAATCCTCAAATGGAGAAATGTGATAATTTGGTAATTAGATGTTTGAAAATTCGGTGATTTGAAATTTTCGGAACGTAAACTCTTAAAAATGTCTATATTTAGAAATTCAGAAATGTACGAATATAGAACTTTTGAATCTTCTAATTCAGAAGAATAAAAATTAAAAAATTACGAATTTTAAAAATTTGGAAATTGTTTACTATTGAATGCTAGAATTTTCAGAAGCTTGAAATCTGGAATTTTCCCAATTTAAAATTTTTATTCGCCGTATGCAATATATCTATAAACTTTCCTGTACATTTCGATTTGAATAAATGAATGAAAATGTAAACTTAATAACTGTATTTCATTATCAGAAGAAATGAATGTTCAATTTAGTTTAGTTTACTCCATTTATACTTCTCCCTTACAATAAGATGGCGTTTAAGTCCTCATGAGTGTTATTTTGCCCAACGAACTTTACCATCTTCTAAAAAATTGAATGTGAAAATAAGTAAAAGATGTATTTTTCAAGTTCAAAATGTATTTTTGTTATATTTGTATCACGAATAAGTATCAATCTGACTGTAAAATCAAGATAAAGAAACTGACTATGCACTATGTCTTATATCTGATTGTACCATTTCTAAAAAAATAGATTCTTTAATTTCTAATCCGTTACAAATAGAATTTTGTATTTATATGTCTATGTGCAATCAAAACTCTAAATTAGCACACAGGAATGTCGTTGCAGTTTTGTTACCAACCCGTGATTGCAGAAATTGTTTTTATGTCAGTAGAATTAAACAAAGACATATTTACAATATATACAAAGACACTTTAATAAAGACTGTGCTATGAGAGAATAAAGGTTTGAATTTACAATATAATTTTGGTTACCAAAACGTGAAATTATTCTAACAGAATAATCGTTTTAACAGGTTTTAGAGCATTTATTCTAACAGAAATTACATCTCCACAAATGTTGAATCAACTTCTGTCCATCGATAAAGTTATAACTCCTATTTTCTCCGCACTAGCTATAATGGCCCTTCAGACATTTCTGGGTATCAAGTAATTCTGCGCAATAAATAACTGGGTGAGGTTCCTGCAGGACCAGGATACTACTAGAAAACATCATCGACACGTGAACCCGGTCGTGTCCCCATCAAAATCTAGATCAAAGCACTTAGTCGGATGCGCGGCACACTCGCTTTTATTTATGACAGATTTACAAAATTGGAAAAATCCCTCAGTCGACGACCATTTCTAGCTATACTTCTTGCTGTGGCCTACCCGTCGATTTCTCTTCGACCCCACACAATTCAAATTTATGTCCCTTCGATCTCTCGAGGGATCTTTTTATTACCGACGCGTGTCCCTGCCACGTGGAAGTCTAACAAATTAAGACACAACGCTGAAATACATTGATTTGGGGTAAGCAGGATATTTGTCAGGCAAATGTTGCGTGAAAGAATTGTAGCCATTCTGATTGTTATTTTATTGAGATTTGTTTGATGTCTCAAAACGGACGTATCACCTCCTTATGTAGTTTCAAAAGTTATGTAATATTGAGCAGATGGTAGCGAATAAATGTACCCACTAGGAATAAATTGTTTATTTTATTTGATAGAATACTAATTAAATAAATTTTTTTAAGTAGTATGTTGACCAAAACCTTAAACCATTATAGTCTGAAGCATTTTATTTAATTTTTCAAAAAGAGTCTCTAAATAAACATAATAAGTTGTTAACTACTAGGCGTAGCAATAAATAATTCACTTTTTTAGTCAAACTCAGTACTTATTTTTAACATAAAATAAAAATCCAGTCTGCCATTACTATAAAGGCAAAAAACAGTTTATTTTAAATTCGGATTACATTCCTAATTTATGAACAGAATTGGAATATTAATTTTGCATAATATTGAAAAATTAGTATTAAAGTATACATAAAAAAATAAACTATTTCAAGATAATTTAAAATGATACACAAAAATTTTCAGCGTATGCATGTAGATAATTGTGTGGCATTATAATAAAATTTATGACACATTCAGTTTTATTCTGTTAATATCTGTCAATTTGTATACAAAATAATACGAAACAAGCCATATTTTTGAACATAACTATAATTTTAATTCACATAAAAATTTCTGATATAGTCAGGAACAGTTGCAAAATTTATATAACAGTTGTTACTACAATAATAATAATTATTCATAAATTTCATGAATTTTTACAATTATTGTTGCTATAAATTTATTGACAATTCGGTGACGTTAACTCATCTTATTATATATTTCAAACATAATATTTTACCTTAAAAATAGTAATAATATCTACATAAATCCAAATGATTATCTTAAGTACAAAGTATTAATAAGGAAAATTATCTTAAAATCGATACAAACTTTTAATATCCCTAATAATGGAATATTGAATGGAAAAAATATTGAACAAAATCGCAAAAATGATGTAAAAAACTCTGTATAAAATCAATTAAAAATGACTTTTTCCAAAAATCTATCTCTAGGTCCCTACCCACATCGGACCAAGTGACTATTTCACAAATTATATTAGGCCATACAAAACTGATCCATCAATAACTCCTTTACAAAAAAGAACCCCCAAGAAAAACACCCAACATGCTAAGTGTGCAAAGATGTGACAGTAGAACACGTCATCAGCCACTGCAGGAAATGCACTACTAACAGATTACGGTTCGATATAAGACCACCCCTAAAGGACAACCTAAATTCTGCAGCACCGTAAAGAGTCTAAACTGCACAACAAGCTATAAACACACTCAGTGTCGCTAATAATCCATGATTGGTTGATGTGAATATAACTAAATAGATGAAAAAAAAATTGGTCAGATTTTTAGTACAGATGATAATTGGTCGAAAATTTAAATTTTTTCGATAACATTTTTGTTTGATCGAACGTCAATCAAGAGCACAAAATATCTAGATGTTATAGAATATTTGCGCGATTCGTTTAGTAAAAAGCAAGCAGATTCATGAAAAAAGAACTTTTGACCTTTTCCCTACGACATCAAACAAGGTCGCAGTTAAAAATTTTACGATATTCAGCTAGCATGCACCATAAGTATTGGATTGATGAAATATCCTGTGAATTTTTCCTATTTTTTCAATTAAAGGGACCATTGTGGACACGTTCGATTGAGTTGTACGATTAGTTCGATTGAGACAATGACACGGAATCCGTTGGACGAATTAAAAGTCAACCTTCAAATTGAGTTCCAACGATGCTTTGAACAATGACAAAACATCGCAACACATGAATTACTTACTAAATAAAAATAGCATCGATTATGTTCAAATTTACCAATAATTGAATATTTATCCATTAATGAAATAGTGATTTATTACATTTTATCAATGTTCCCAGAGTTCTCTGTTTTTACATTTCGGTGCTCCTTATTTTCTCTCTCTCTCTAGAATTTAATGTTCCTATATTCCAATATGTCAGAATCCCCATATTCCTAGAAATCTGTCTATGCATAGATAGTTCCAAAATATCTACATAACTCCCTACATTTCTATTTTCCTAGGAATTTGCGCCCAAAGATGTCTACATTTCTAGATTCTTAGATCCCTATATACATACACATTTCCTTACATCCATAGATCTTTACGTTCATCAATCTCTACATTAATATTTACTATCTATCATACCTTAGATTCCTGTTTCCCTAAATTTTTAAGTCCACAGATTCCTACGTTCCTGCATTCGTACGTCCTTCGATCTCTACAACCATAGTTCCATACATCCATAGATCCCTATATCCACAGATGCCTGCATTTATGGATCGCTACGTCCGTTGAACTGTTGATCTTCAGGATTCAACTTAATGAACCACGAAGTAGTTAGGTTGTGGAATCAGTGAATCCACTCGAAAGACAAAATTAACAAAACAACTGACGAGGGTAAAATGTTTGTGCTTCATTAAAACTAAGACTTGATATAGCACTTAAGAAAAAATAATGACACCTCGCAAACTGACAAAGGACTTTAAAAAGATAAATATAAAATGTTGTTGTGTACTCTTTGAGAGTTATTGAAAATCTGCTGACGAGAGAAAATAAAGTTCTCTCCAGAAAAAAGTATGTAGTGGGGTTCGGCGTGTTGCGGGGGGTGGACAAACGCCTAAGTAAAATTTAAAGCATTTTCATTGGTTTTAGAAAATTGAAGGGAAGTGGACAAGAACCGCCCTTACCAAATGCTCCTCGCGAAGTCAATATGACCTCAGGTAAAAAGTACGAAGGCGTTTGTCACCTAACGGATCGACACTAATAAAATAATAAACCACGCTGGTTCTCGAAAATCATGCTAAATTAAAAAAGTTTAAGAATATAAATTGCACGTTGTAACGAGCAGCAAAAGGCAGTTGTTGATTATTCATGAAATTTCTAAAGTTAAAAATAAGCACAATGGTTGTATGATTCTATGAATGCGCGGCAACAACGTACTTAACCCTTTGCGATCCTATGTCGAGTGTGGCTCGACATGTTGTTTCTCTTTGATCGTAGAAATAATTCGGATAAATAGGTTGATTCAAGACGTTTTCATTTCTTTGCCACTTGTAACAAATTAGAAATATATCTGTTACGCAATCAGCATTATTAGAATACATTTTATTGTAAACCCACTACACCATCTATTTTGTAAATTTACTAAGGAGCTGTAGGTAAAAGGAATTAAGGACCGCAAAGGGTTAAATCCCTATGTCCATAGACGTAGGTACCTTATGTCCTATGTATTCCTCGGTACCTACGTCCATATATCCTTATGTTTCCATGTTCCTACGTTCTCAAACGCCCTATATGTTTTTCCGACAGCGTTCTCAGCCCCTCTTTCTGTTTTATCTATCGTTTCCTCCATTCGCTGGTGTCGTAAAAGTTCCAAATGCCCGAAGAAACAACTATTCAGTTCCGATGCCAAATTCTGAACTGTTTTTCGATAATGATATTCCGTAAAAAGTTCTATCGATCCGTCGATGAAACGTATAGTCGTGCATAAACCTTCGAAAGCACTCAAGATTCAATTTCATCGAACAGCACTAGATTTATCCACGAGTCATCTATGTCGTCGATAGACGTCAAGCTCGCGTAATAAATCCGTCGAGAGTGAAAGGAAGAGCGGAATGAGAGGGAAAAAGGAAAACGGCGCCGTGGCGCGCCTCGCCGCGGAGAAATCGAATCGTTTTCCAGCACTATTAGCCGGGCCGTTCGTAGAACGATTGAACTTTAATGCAAACGGAAGGCAAGGAGGGAAGAGCAAATTAGTATCTGGTAGGTAGGTGGCACAGTATTGCCTTATCTAACAGCAGAGGGTGTCGACAATCGACAAACGGCTTCACCGTCCCTTGTCTTTGCTCTCTTCACATCGAGCTGAACCACGACGAGTAATTTGCCAAGAGCTCCAACATCTGTCGGCCTCACCTTTCCTTCCCCTTTATCCCGCTCTGCTTGCCCCGGAAGCCTCTTTTGCATGTTACTTTCCGTTTTATCTTCGGCCTTTCCTTCCTCTCGATGCCACTTCAACGAACACGACGCCCTCGAAAATCGCTATCGTCGCATCGTGACCGTACGACTTCCGGGTTGTTACCTGACAAATCTACCCGTACGAGGAGACCATTTTTCTTTTTTATGTTAACTAAGGATGCGTAACTTGCGTTACGGATACAGAGATATAATGATTTAGACATCCAAAGATTCAGCAATGTAGAGACGGTGTAGCGATATATGGAGATAAAGATCTAGAGGTATAGAGGTACAGAAATCAAGAAAATTGTTAATCGTTAGATAACTGTTCGAGTTTCGTACAGATGAGGTTTAGGACATGGCAGAAAAACAGCTACTTTTGAAATGCTTTAGTTTATTATCCGTACTATCTGTGTGCCAGCAGTACGATGGTACGTGACATATTTTAGTTTAACAAATCTATTCATGCAGCAATCATTGTTAGAGTCCTTTTTGGCTTCAGCGGCACAGGCCATGCCATCAACCTCGAACACCCAAACGTCGAACGGTAACTTAGCCCTGGCAATTAGCGGTTTCCAGGGATGCGAGAAATACGACACGGAATTTGGGTTTTTCCAAACCCAAACTTCCGCGAGCAACCGCCGTCCTCCTCCGTGTAGGAAACCCGTTCCCCTGCCAGGAAGGTACCTCGCTAAGGGCGCAATGGAAGGGGGCAATGGATGTTTCAAATAGGGCAAAAATGCCAAAACTAAGAGAGAACGGACAGATCTTTAGAACAGAGAGCAGAGTAAACATAGAGCATTAGAATAGTAGAGATAGAGTAATAGTGTAGGAGTTATATGTATAATCAGAAAATAGATAGTAAAAGATAGAACTTTAGAATAGTACAGACAGAGCTTCATATTATAAAAATACAATGAAACAGTTATAGAAATAATCACACACACTTGTTATCATAGTAAATAAATAGCTATTTCTGTTACATCACCACGTGCAATTATTAACGGTCCCAATTCCATCCAAAATTGGGTGGTCCTTCGAACTAGAAATTAGACGCCACCGAAGTGCAATATTCAGGGTCTTGCCCGCACCCCACCAATAACCATATCACCGTGCAACAGCCATAAAATTCACTAAAAAAGATTATGAAAAGATTGCACAATCGTTTTGTGCAAACTAAGTTTCCAATGGATGTATCGTAAGTACAGATTTATAGTACAGGTAGCCCTCCTACGACACGGAATCTTATAACACGATTCATAAATTGCGGGAACCCTCCTACAACACGGCATCCTATAACAAGGTTTCGCTCTAACACGATAAGAAAATAGCAAAAACTTTTGTACCACACTGTACTAAAAGAAGTAAACAATGAATAATGCATATATGTACCAGTTTATAGAAAGATTCTTTATCTCGATGATGGTTAACATTCATTCCGACATAAGCTTCTTAATAATTTTCGCAATTGAAAATGAGAAACCTAAGATCCATCATTTTGGCGGGTGCCGTAAACCTAGTGTTAAACATACAATGTTGCAGAAAGCAACAGTCCAGACTATTAAGACAAATGAAAAAGAAATAAGAAGTGCAGTTACTGCAGGATCTTTAACATCCGCATACATTTATATTTTTAATGAAAATTAAGTTATTTATGTAGAATTAAAAAAAAAAAATTTGTTTTTAATAAGTTTTCTGAACGTAACCCCCCTTTTTGTACTTGGTCTGGGTCTCATACAACACGGTTCCACACAACACGGCATTTTCTAGGAACCTAACTACCGTATTATAGGAGGGTTACCTGTATTTTTATATCATCCAATTGTGTGAAACTTTCGATGTTTCTAAATCGACCATTCCAATTGGCTTAATAACGTCAGTAGCACAGACACGCGGTCGATTATTATCAAACCCAATTTTTTATAAACAAATTTTAGTACATACTTTTCACATTTTCCCATAAAGAATTACGTAGTACCCTTTGGTGGAACCTGTATATCGATTAAATTATTTCTTCGAAAAGAGCCATCCCCGACTTATCCCAACTCGAGCAAGACTTTTGAATTCTGTGCTCGGCAAACAACAACTCGTATAAATAACAACAAAAGTAGTATGTACCGGGGAAGTTCTCGGTGGCTCGAAAAATTCATCTTGAAGATGAACCCTTTCACCGAACAATCCCAATTTCTTAAACGGCTCCGACGAACTTTCCACGTCGCTCGTCACCCTTTATATCGCGTGATACGAAGCGTTCCTTAATCTCCGGCCACGGACAACGGCTGTTACGTGCTACAACGCTGTCGTACTCCATTCTCAACAGTGGCTTATCCTTTCTGATAATTAATGCGGCACCCGATACTATTTCTATGTAACGGTGAACGCTGCCTAGGCTCGCAGGTTCGGCTTAGCCCGGTTGTTACAGGTCACCGGCATGCGACCATGGCGTAATTTCATCGGGTGCTCGCTACTGCTTCCAATTACCGCGAAATCGTATTAATCCCCGCGAAAATCCTGTGTCGAGGCGATAAACAGGCTACGAGGTTGTCGCGGCAGGATTACGCGGATGCGCCACCTGTGGCGAAGAATATAAAGTGAAGAAAAAGTTGTCGTTTGAGAGGACAGATCTAGGGACGCGGCACCATTAACACGATCACGCCGGCATGTACCACCGGTGGTTCACGACTGGTTCAATATACTATACAGGGTGGCTGGAATGATCTGTTACTAAGTAAGTTCATACTGATGCATCTGTCGATTCGCTCACGCAATCCATCAGAAAGTTGCCATATTTATAGTTCATTCGATTGTTTATATGCGTGCAGAAGCATTTTCGTATACTACATCTCAAAGTGAGATTATAGTGATGGATTTGAAGCGTAATTCTGTAATTGCTTTATATTTAGCTGGAACATCAGTTCCAATTATCGTCCGTGAGCTCCAGCATTTGAATGTAATCTATTTAATGATTGAATGTAATGTATTTGGGCTATTTTGGAGGCCAAGTTCAATGTAATAAAACACCGAAGTTTGGACATTCTAAAATCTGCACTTGTCCGGGAATGGAAGAAGATTCCACAATCTCGCGTACAGGCAGCGTGCAATTCATTCTTTCACCGTTTGAATGAAATTATTCGTGCAAAGGGAGGTTATAATGAGGATTAAATCATTTTCTTGAATGTTTCTCGACTATTTTTTTCCCTCGGATAAAACAAAGTATTTAAAAGTGTATCTGCTGCAGCGATTTGAAGTTGTAACAGTTCATTCCAGCCACCCTGTATACAAAAAATATGCCGACGGGAACGTGTTAACCCCCGTTCTATTCGAGTAATCGAGATTAGGTTTGATTAGGGAAGCTGTTGATCATGAGACAAGTGGTTATTGGTGAGGTGGGATCAATCGGGGGTTTGTAAATTTGAATAACTGAAAATTGGAGAATTTGAAAATTTGAAGAATTAGAAATGATAGATGTTTATCCCCACATTCATATATCGTGTCTTTGTAAGATCTAGTACGAAGCAGAGGTCTCCATACGTGGGATTTGTCTTCAGTACTGAAGTATGTTTGATACTCTCTCTGCGTCTTGCGACTGAACACGCGTGCATAGAACAATATTACTTACATTATATATTAACCAGTTAACTGTGGCGCACACTTTTGTGAGTATACTCGTCAATGACAGAATAAACGTCACTGTTAAAATATTGCATCAAAAAGATGGGTCTATTTTATAAAATAGACAATTTTATTACTAATATTTACTTATTTGGTGAACCAGATAGCTGTGATTGAGGAGTATACCCGTCATGACAGAAAATCCTGCCACTTCTCCATGACGACTATACTCGTCAAACACAGCTAACTGGTTAATGTAACATTATACTCTTACAACATTACATTATACTCTTCATGTATTGTAAATAAAACCTACTTAAAATCCAACATCTGCAACAAGAAATAAAGGAATTAACAATTGTAGCGACACATGGGTTATGAGCGTCGAGGGAAATAGCATTACAGATGCTTAGGTATTGGCAGTTAGGCCTACCGTAAAGTCTGTAAGTTGGCGAAATTATTTTACACTTTTTAGCACGAGTCTAGCCGAATAGGCTACCCTATCATAAGACGTTGCCAGCTATGTCTTCACCGCTGTCACGGTGAATTCGGTCTCATGACCATCGCGACTCAAAGATTGTAGCTGTACAGGTGATGAACACGTTGCAAATTCTACCTCTACCGAAAGTCAGGGCGTTGACAGAGGAACTAGCAAACAACATCCTCAGTATTCTGAGGTGGTAACGCCCTCCTTGCCAAAGTTATAAGTGAGGAAGACGAACAGTCAGAATACAGTATCGAGTAACAGCCAGAGCAGTATACTTAATGAATATTCAACAGTGGTCCAAGTCTTCCACTCGCAGTCAGCTAATCGTCTGTTAATAGTTACACTCGCACATTTGTTATTAGTTATATTTCTCCTGCACTACTGTTATTTATTTAATCAAACACATCGTCACAGTATTTTGTCTCACGCCATATCATCCGTCACAATGGCTCTTAACATCCCCAGCTCCGCAACTAAACAATTTACGAAGTTAGATAACACTGCACAACAAATTGGGCTTGTTCTACTTTTCTGGACCACTACTGTGAAATTCTTATAGATTCTTGCGAGCTGAGTACGAATGTGAAATCCGTTTTTCTCTGGGGCGTACAGTTTTTTAGAAAATTAATGTTCAGAAAAATTGCAAATTTTCGACTTTAGGAATTTTTTGTATCTTCACCGTTGCAACTATTTAGTGGCTTTTTACGCAAGAAAAAGCTGTGAACTTTCCCAAATAAAACGATATAAATTGTTATTACATTGTAAACATTTCAATATGTTTAAACAATGATCAAAGTATGAAAGACGATCAAAAACGTACCAATTTTTGCCGGTATTTTTAAATTTATTTAAAAAACTGTGAGTCCAGGCGAAAATCTAACCATTGTACGTGATAGAACAGACATTTCTGCTGCAGTAAGCATCGTTGCAAAGTTACAATTCTGAAAATTTAGAAATTTCAGTGATATGTAAATTTAAACATTTTTAAATTTTTCGCAAATTCTTAAATTTGCAAATTTCTGATTTGATAAATATTTAAATTTAAGCTTTTGGAAATAAAAAAGTTGCTAAATTTGGTCATTGAAGAATGGAAAGGTCTTTTATTTAAGTGCTATATTAAAAAATTATTATGCCGATACTTATGGTCTTTATAATTTTGTTAACTACAATGTAATATCCTTTTTAAATCAAATAATTACTATAGGTTCTATGATTTCTAATAATTAATCAATTTTAATCTGTTTTATGTTACAGGTAAGAATATTATGCTTTGATCATAATTTTTTATTCAAAATGGTGGTAAGAAACTCTTAATTCTATACATATAATATAATACTTAACGAATATACACACATGGACAAAATTAAGTGGACATTGCAGAAATGTAGAAAATGTTTTGTTTTATTGCAATGTTGTAAATAAATTTTAAATTTAGAACGTGAGATATTTTTGTAGACTTGAAAAAACATTTATTTAATATATATAATTGTGCAATAAAGTTTTGATTTATAGGCATTATTAGTTAATTAAATTTACCTTTTGTTACTTATGATACCTGTCCACTTAATTTTGTCCACGACTGTATAATTAATTTTATTCATATAGAATCATATAGAGACACACTATAATTAAACTGATTATCGATAAAACCTCGAACGATTACAAAAATTTGTATACATAAACGTATTGATTTATTAAATCGAATTTATCATTAATACATTTTGAACGTTTATGTTTTCATAACGTATCCTTCCATTTTTCCCTAATTAACTTAGGTTTATAACATTGAAAACCGGAAATCTATACTGTTTCTAAACCCGCATACACTGTTTCAGAATCTTGCAAAACAAGAAAACGTATGGGAGTATAAATACATCCTTCAATATGTTTGTCGTTAAAAATCTTTAACTAAAAGTGCAGCTTGTATTCATAGAATACAAATTTTGCAAAAAATTTCAATTTTTCCAATATCAGTAACACAGCATCGAGTTTTTAAAAATATTACCCGTATATAATAGTAGGATTCAATGCTCCGGCTTTCGTTGATTTTTCAAATTTTGTTTTCATATTTTTTTTCTAACTTTACATAGCTGTTGCAACAGAAACGTGAAAAATTACGAACAGTTTTCAGAAGAATTATTTAACCGTGGCCGATGCCGTTGAAAACAAAACAGATTTATAAATGGATCCATTGTTTTAGTTTCAACAATTCGTCGTATCGATTCGGTGTAGATGTTACCGTGAAAGACCGAAATTGGAGAATGTCGACTTTCACCGGTGAATGTCAACATATACCAAATATGTCGGTGAAAGATCGAATATTTCATTACATTCTTGTACATTCGGACCGTCACCGGTGTATGTCGACAATCGCATATATGCTCTGGTGGAGGTCCAAAAGAGAGGAGCCGACAAAGAGGCGACTGGCTCTCTTCTGCCAAATCCTCAGTTCTGCTGGGAGTCAGTCAGCTTTATCAGTCTTATGCAAGCTTTGATGATGCGAGCAACATTTTCTTAATTTTTTTGTTCCGATACCGTAATTTATACTGAATGGATACTGCAGTAAATCGTGATCTTTTTCTTGAAAAATTAAAAAGATTAAGTTGAGTTAGTTTTTTCTCATTTAGAATGTACTGTGTGTTTTAAATTCTTGGTCACTCCCCTCAGAAAGAGAGGCGAAAAAGTTATGTCACCCTCGTGACGTTTTATAGCGACTGAATTACGGAGAAGAAAATATAAATCTCCGACATGTTCAACATTCACCACTAGTGCATGGTGAATGTCGACATTTACCGGTGTAAGTCCGAAATAAGGGTATTTAGCATATATTTCGGACATACACCAAGCGACCATGTGAATGTTGACATTCACCGGTGAAAGTCGACATTCTCCAGATTTCGGTCTTTCACTGTAACATAGATACTCTTACAAGAGACCATTATCCCGAAGCGACAATTTCTGAGCTTGATGAAACGAACATATGTACATATAATGTAGTTCTGGAACAAATATTTTACGAGTACTTTTTTGTAGTTACTGACATTCGTATTCAGGAGGTGACAATAGAGGTTCCTCCCAAAATGGAAGATGTGGATCATATTTGATCGAATATCGCTGAAACCAACAGCGCTAGAAGTATGATATAAATTGAAAATATATTCTATGTATTTTTTAACGCGGAATCCAAATAAATTTGAAAACGGATTTTAAAAATTCGCATTTGTTTAAGTTATATATTAAAATATGTTACTCTGTTGTTCATTTTTCCATTATAAAGTTGATGTACACTCATGGACAAAATTAAGTGGACATTGCAGAAATGTAAAAAAATTTTGTTTTCTTAGAATGTTTAAAATAAATTTTAAATTTAGAACGTGAAACGTTTTTATAGACTTGAAAAGATATTTATTTAATGTATATAATTGTACAATAAAGTTTTGATTTATGGGCATTCTTAGTTAAATTAAATTAACCTTTTGTTATTTATGATACCTGTCCACTTAATTTTGTCCACGACTGTATCTCCCTACTTTGGATGTGAGAAGTATCCTCGCAAATACAAAATATGGATAAAATGGAATTTTCATTTCTATATTGTAAATATAGTTAACGCATTTGAATTTTTATCGTACTTTTGTTAGGCGCGGACTTTAAATACGTATGTACAATGAAACAGGTAAAAGACTTCTACCTTTTTACTAGTAACTGCATTACAGGGAACCTAACAAATTTGATTCGGATGGGGTCAACATTTTTTGCGCAGTAATCTGGACGTTGGACCATAAGAATTTTAGAAATTCAGAAAGTCAAGAATATAGAAATTTAGCAATATGTTGCAATTTGAAAATTTGAAAATATAGAAATAATAAATATTCAAATTTACAATTAATAAACTTGTGAAGCTAGAAAATCATAGAAATGAAAAATGATCGAACTCCAGTGCCTAATTTTGGTGAGAGTACCGTTGCATACGTTTAGTGCATTTTAAACCATAATAGACACAAGTCCACCCGATAATTAAGTAAAACATTCAGATAACATTAACACTTTCACGACTGCATGTTTGCGCAGTGAAACGTCGCCAAACGCTGGCAATATTTTTGAAGAATTAATGTAAAAAAACTTTACGTAAATTGACGAAATAATTCAACATTATTATACAACAATGTTTTTTCTTTGTGTGACAATTATTAAAACGTACTAATAAAAAACAAAATTCATGACAACATAATAAACTTAACTGCTTTTTTATGACATTATTTCATCGTATCCGTGCAACACTCTCAGAAATAACATACCTTGTTGCTTATCAATGAGCAAAAATTGAAACGTATTTCGTGAAAAAGTACGCAGTTTCTGGCGATAGAATTCAATCTCAAGGCGTTAAACAACTGACGTTCGAAAAAGCTTTGCAAATGGCTGACCAATGGTAGGTACCACGTGGGCGTCACCACGTGACACCACGTACTGCCAGCAACCCATGACGTGGCGCGTGAGGAGGTTTTCCCAGGCGTTCCGAATGCGACGGCGATAATTGGCCGAAAAAAAAAGGTGGTCGCATCGAGTCTCACGTATTTTCGGCAACGGAATTTATTGTTTCGCGAGGTCACGCACACCACTTAGCGCAAAGGACAAAGGGCGTCAGAAGACGTTTAGAGAGCGAGCGAGATAGTGTAAACTGCATTGGCGTAGATGCCGATATAGAATATTAGTTTTAACCAAATGTGAAAATTTTCGTTTTTGTCATTTGTTGTGGAAAGAATTAGTATTAATCGAAGGAAATTGCATTGACCGCTTACAGATGCTTAGGTATAGGCAATTAGGCCTGTCCTGAAGTCTGTGTTGGCGAAATTATTTTGTACTTTCTAACACGTGTCTAGCTGAATAGGCTACCCTTCGTAAAACGTTGCCAGCCATGTGCCGTCATGGTTAGTTCGGTCGCATGAACCGAATTTCCATGTCTGCGAATCGAATTTTTTAGTAACCAATAAAAATGGTGAAAAATGCTATTATTATTATAATGTTGTAAACTTCCACATTGCTTTGTAAAAATTCTTTCAATTGAATTTTCCACCTGAAAGTTTGAAACGATTGTTTTTATATCATATATAAACTGTTTACAGAGTAAGAGTGAAAACAAATTTTGTTAACAACCAGGGTATGCCAATATAATAGCGTATACGAATGATAGCCCAGAAAATATAATCTCTGCAAGAAAATATAATCTCAGCGTGACGAAAAAAACGTCTCTGTCACAGCAGGCGTCGAATTCGGACGGTTCTCATTGGGGACAGGCGGGGCGACCGAGTACTTCTTATGTTTAGGAAAACCTCTTCACGCGCCACGTTATGGGTTGCTAGTAAGTGTCACTGGCAAACAACGACTGGCCTGCCTATGGCGCCACGTTGGTGTCACCGGTCCTGAAAGTGTTAATATTATTTTAACAATATCATACTCTAAGTGAATGTATATGTATTTAAAATGTAGAGTACCTAGTGTAAACGTATACATACAGTCGAAGAACAATGAGATGCATAGTTTTGAAGTCGTTCTGAACGATTAAACATGTTTGAAACTGTCGAAATCGATACCACGTACGATTATTTTTTATTTCACGACGTCTGACGTCAATGACGACCAGGTGTTGTCGTTCGACGATGAGTTATAGAACTTTCATCGCAATTCCAGTCGATTCTGTGTGTCAAAAATTATCGAGAGCGATACCAAACCACGGATTTTATCGATTCGACAACCGACGTCGATAACATCAAATTTCCATCATCAGATCGCCGCCAAAATCTATACAGCAAATTTAGTATGTCTCACGACTCTACCTTTAAAATTTTATAGTTAAGACACTCAAAATAGCAATCTGTAGCGTGAATCATACAAATAGACAAACGAACGAATGCAAATCAAGTCGTCTCAGACCTCACTAGATTTGGAAATAAAATGCATCTTGTACCCAATAATAACGTCACTAGAGAGTCAGAGAATTAAAAATATATAAATTAGAAAAGTTTTAAAGAATTTATTATTGCAGTATTTCTAGCTTCATTACTTTGGCAGAGAAACGAGAAGATATTGAACGAAATTGCTTGTAACACACTTTAGACGAACTAATTTAACGTCCTGAACACTATTCTGATGTTAGTTTGCGTATCTTTGATGGATTCAATCATTGATTTTACATCAATCACTAACCTCGACATTGTTTAATTCGAATTGATTTGATCGGAATGATTTATTGAAGGACACTGAACTAAGTAGGACCTAGAGTAAATTATATATCAGTTTATTTGAGGAGAATATATTTTTAATGTTATAAACTTACAAATGTCCAATTATACAGATATCCGATTCTCGCGCTCTGATTGGTCAGTGTTTTTCCTTAGTAATTTAAAAATGAAGATTCATCCGATATTTTTGCAAAGGAAAAAGTTGTTCAAAAATAAACTATTTTGTTAAATTAATGAACTAGGAAAGTATAGGATCATAATAATTTATTTGATCAATCATATTTCAAATAAATTATTATGATCCTATTACATTATATTTCATATTTATGTTCTTCAAAGACATAAACTTCATTTCAACAACAGCAAAAATATTCGATTTTATTCATTTTTCAAGTAAAGTTTATTGAATACAAAATTTCAGTATTTATTAAAAATGATTTTTCACTAGAAAAATGGTACGAAAGTTAAGTATAATATAATGGATACAATATTACGGAGTTTACTTTATAATTTGGTAATAAAATTGTAAAAAACAATGTACTCTCATTGTGACAAATGTTGTGAACAAATGCCACTTCCTATTTCTCAAGTTGCACTGCATTATCTATCGAATTAATTTTGCTTCTGGTTAATTTTGAATCCAATCGACCGAAACGGCCGATTAGGGGCTGTTAATTGGCGCCACAAAATTGAGATAGTTTAGTTAGAGTACAGCTGGAGTAATCAATAACTGCAAAATCTAGTGGTTTGCAATTCGATTTTTCTATCTTCTATTGTCCTAAATCTTAAATCTTAAATTTTCAAATTCACAAATTTCCAGAATTTAAGATTTATCAAATCCTAACATCCTAAATTCATAAATGTCAAAATTTTCAAATTCATAAATCCCCAAATCTCCAAACACCCTAATTTTAAAATCTCCCCAAATTCCGAAATTTTCAGATCTCTAAATTTCCAGATTTTTAAATCCCGAAATTCAAAATGGTCGAATTCCAACTTCCCAAATTCTCTAATTCTACAATTCCTTTCCTAAATTTCGTAGTTCTGAAATTTTTTAATTTCCCACATTTTTGATCCTGTATTAAAGTCTCAATGTCCTTCAATGTTTGAAGTCCTAAATTTCAGGTTCTCATATCCCCAAATTCCCAAATGCCAAGCGATACAATTTTAAGTTCAGAGTACAATATTTTCGAATTTAATTTCCTTGCAAGCAGCGCTACATGTAAACGAATGTTATTTTAAAATAACAACTTTTTATCATATCATTATTCAACTTATTCTCTGATCTTCATTAAACCTATACCACCAGAGTATCCAATCAAAGACATTTGGAAAATCGTTTACTAAAAATGTCTCGTGAGCAAATACAATCGAAGTCAAAAACTTGATGTCGAATAAACCGCGAAATAAATTTAAATTAAATAAATCGAAAAGCGTGACTGGATCACATTGATTCAAGCGCAACAAGGGGGTTAGAATACATTGTGTATGTCGAGGAAATTTGATTCCTCCGATTGAATGTTTTATCTGAACATTCGCGCTGAATCGAACTGAATCGGGTACGGTATTAATCGAATGATCGATACGTAATCAAACACTCGTCTGGTTGCCTATACACGTTAAACAATTTACTCAATTAATAATTCATTCAGCAGCCGCGACTCCACCGCCATATATTTGTCCGACTGCTGCGAACAAAGATACGCAACGAAAACGAAACTGCGCAAAAATGACAGTAAATGTGTGCTTTCAGTTATAACGAGTCGGGTGAACTTTACTCTCTTATAGAAGTAGTCAGATTAATTTTTAAACGCTCCGTAAAAACTTAAGTGCTTCGTAAAACCTTACACAAATCTATTACGTAAATTGTATTATTGCTTGTGATAAAATATCGTTAAAGAAAATGAACAAGTATAGAAATGCACTGAAAACATTTGTGAAATGTTTACATACCAGGTTATCGTGAGCAAAGTTTAAGACTAAACTTTTATGATACCTTTATTTCATCAAATTATATTATAAAAAATAGTCAAACAATGTATATACAGGGTGGTTCTTTTATCTTGAGACAGGTTAATATCTTTTAAACAACATATTTTTGAAAAAAGTGTTTCAGACAGAAGTTATCGTGTGTCAGGGGGCAAATTGGATGGTAGGAATGGATTTTTTCAGGGAGTGCTCCTGAAAAACATATGAAGGTCAACTTTATCTTTTTCGATGGAACCCCCCGTTTTTTATTTTACCATCATATTCTACAGGAGAAAATAGGTAACTTTTGTCCGAAACATTTTTTCGTAGGGTACCTACTTCTTGAGATAAGGTACTAAATATTTATTCAATAAACATTTTTATTTATTATTTAAGAAGATGCTCAAAGTGTTGATGGCGATGATAGAAGTGTGGGGGACCATGCTGATTGGGTTTCCACAAAAATTAGAATCCAATCAGCAGATTCTCTTAAAAATTGCCAATACTGCACATTTACAATAGACGGAGGATGTAGGGGTAGTGGCAATTTTTGAAAGAATCTGCTGATTGGATTCTAATTTTTGTGGAAAACCAATCAGTATGGTCCCCCACACTTCTATCATCGCCCTCAACACTTTGAGCATCTTCTTAAATAATAAATAAAAATGTTTATTGAATAAATATTTAGTACCTTATCTCAAGAAGTAGACACCCTACGAAAAAATGTTTCGGACAAAAGTTACTTATTTTCTCCTGGAGAATATGATGGTAAAATAAAAAACGGGGGGTTCCATTAAAAAAAAATGAAGTTGACCTTCATATGTTTTTCAGGGGCACTCCCTGAAAAAATCCATTCCTACCATCCAATTTGCCCCCTGACACACGATAACTTTTGTCTGAAACACTTTTTTCAAAAATATGTTGTTTAAAAGATATTAACCTGTCTCAAGATAAAAGGACCACCCTGTATATTGGCACTATTGTTAATGCGATCCGTGCTTGATTGGTGCTGCCATCGGTATCAGCTGTGGCCGATCGTAATAGCGTAGGACTCGCGTCCTTTTGACTTTTTTTTTACTCCTTGCCGTATCGTGCGATCGTAAGGTTCATGTGCTTATTTATCTATTATCATTTGCGTACAATTACAGTGGAACAGTACTCTAGCGTGTCCCGTTCGACTTCCACATTCACCCTGCTCACAATATATTTGTTATGTTAGCACATATAGTCACAGGAGTGACATTACCGTTCTGTTAATCAGCCGAGCAGTAGGTGTAATAATGCGAACACGTATGAGCAATTATATTAACGAATGCAGTTTGGGTAAAGCAAACCCATGCCACAATTACCACTTTACTTAATAAATCAAATATACAGTAGCGGATAAAAGCTTAAGACGATGATTTAATTTGAAATATTATACGAGCTTCGTTCCTTTTTTTGTAACTGCGCTACTGAACAAAATATCAAAATGAAATTTTCTTTATAAGTGTCTAAATAAATGTCTAATTAGTTAACACTGAAAGTAGAACACTATTTATAGTTTTTATGAACAGTAAATTAATTATTTATTTTTTCCATTTAGTCTTAAACTTTTATCCGCTACTGTACATTGGATTTATGTTCTAAATAAATTGAAGTAACATTTTGTAATCAGATGTAGATGTGTGGATCGCATTGTCAGCATTTGTTAGCGACGATTGAACCACAGAAAAAAACTCAATTGTTTGAAATCCTAATATTTATAAATTGACTGCAGGGTTTAAATAATTGAATAACACCGTCATATGCTGTCCACTTTTTCCACTTTTCAGACATACTGTGTACGCACGACTTATTACATTTATTGAGTGTAATTTTTGATATTTTATCTATTACAGTAAATTCTTGCACAGTGCAGCACATGGTTTTCTCGCACAGTGCAAAACGTCTCTTCCTGCGCCTATGCGTGCGACATTGCTGCGCTTATGTTCGCCTCGCTCGAGGCAGTCCAAGTGTAACACGATACACTCACCGCGGTCCCTTTGATGCGGTGTGACAGATCTCCAGTTCCCAATTTAGCATTATAATTTGTTAATATTTATATTTTTTTGACTGCAAACTTTTTAAACATATTCGTGAGGTTTTTCCGATTAAAATAAGACCAAAAACGATATAATTACGATCATAATTACCTGTATAACAAGCCATACAAGTTTCGGACGTTACATTTACGGCAGAGATACGAATTCTTTAGATTCTAACGTCCGAAACTTTTATGGCTTGTTACACGGGTAATTATGATCGTAATTGTATCGTGTTTGGTATCATTTTAATCAGAAAAACGAGACGAATACGATGGTAAAAGTTTCATTCACGAAAAACCAAAAATAAAGAATTTTGATTTTCGAATTTAAAAGACAGAACACCCAGGAGTCTTTCATGTTTGCCGAACGTCTCGAACCTCAGTCCCTCTTTGTTTTTGTATCGCTATCCTTTTCTACGTTCGGTTTGCGTCGTACCTTTTTCAGATGGGCTTGAAAACATACCAAATCGCGACACTGCGTCGTATCCCACCACAGATTGGCTTGAAAAGACATACCAAATCGCGACAGTGCGTCTTCGAATATCGTCGGATATTTAAATGCCTCACCGTCTCAGCGGCGGTTTGTTTTTTCGGCGGCTGGTAAAGGCGGGCCACGGTGAGCAAGGGACAGCGACCGAGTATCAAATTTCGCTTCCAGTATGCTCACAGTGCACAGTTTCGATTCCGGCCTCCGCTGCACTGTGCGAGAATTTACTGTATTTCTGTGCGATAACGAACTACAGTATCGTTATACATTTGATTTACTCTGACTACGCGAATGAAGACGAATTAGTTTATTCATTATTCATGAATGAAGAATAATACAACAATTATTCCGATTTTTCTACTTAACCGGCTTTCACCTAATAGCCTTCTACTACCATCGCAATGCCCATATGTTCGTTTACGGTGACGGCCACTGTTACTCGTGGCTACACGACGCCCCTGAGCGCGCGCGATTCTAGCGCCCTGATTGGTCGGTGTTTTTCCTTAATAATTTAAAAATGAAGCCTCATCCAATATTTTTGCAAAGTTGTTCAGAATAGCCCCACCTACCACCTCTTTCCGGCTCGCACCATATTTGTGGGACACCCTGTATGCACAGGTTTGAATGAAGAACGTAATGGCGACGCGACGTATCGCTATTCGATCAGCAGATGATCACGTAGCGAATCGTCAGAAGAATATCGAAAAGCAGTTACATTACGATGTGCAATCTTACGTCCCCTGCATATTTCTTCTGTTCCCACGTTCCGAGTTGCAGTCCTCAATGTTTGTTTTTCCATGAATATCGATTTATTCGAACTTTCACCGTTAACCAACTATTTCACCCGCATCGTCTTACGATTATTGCACCTCAGTCCTTGTTCTACCTTGTTCGTCTGTTCCCAGAACAAACCACCCTGAAACTAGGAAATTGTCCCTTCCTGCTCTCTGTTCCGGTGTTCTAGTTCGCCACCGAGTTTCATTGTATGTTTATTAGTTTAAAAGAAAATCCGGACCACGTTGTGCTTCCATTTCCGGTTCTCATTTCCGTTGTACGAACGACACGTGTTTCAGAGTTGGCTCACTTTTGTTTGCGAGTACAATCAGCGTTCTTGCTGTCCGTAAGAGACGGGGGATTGAAATAGCTTTGGAGTAGCATATTTTGTTCAGTGATGCTGAAATTTTGTAATTCTCCGTGAATTTGTCAGACGCTTAAAATTTCTTAGAGCTTGAATTAATTTGTCGTTGCGTTATGCTACAAAAGTGGTGTACTGTGAACGAAAGTAACATAATTTCATTGTTTTACATATTTTTTGTTATTATTGGTTCAGCTTTTAATTGTGTTCGACTCAGATAGCGAGATTTTGATTTGTCGTATTAATTTGGAGAGCTTTTAGAGAATACGCGCGAAGTATCTGTAGTTTTACTATAAATTTTACATAATTTATACTATTATTGATTAAATTCAATCGGTAATTATTACGGATTGACATAATGAGACGAATTTCTGTTCAGCTTTTAATTGTTTCGTTTAAACAAATGTAAGAAAATTCCAAATTGACCTGCATTCGAACTCGAAATAGGACGCATACGGTCCCAGCGCGACGATCACCAAGGCGTTGGGACCCGAATATTGTGACGTCAGGGCAGTAAACAACTGAGGCCCTTGAGTTTTGGCGAGGGACAGAAAAGCCTTCGCAGTCTCGAGGAAGGGCATTCTTTGGGGAATCATTGACAACGCGACATCGCCCACATTTTGTCGTTTAAAGAATATATAGTCATTTAGCGATATTGTACAAGTCGTTATTATACGCGTTTATTTTACCGTTTTACGTATTAATCTTACACAAAGTATTTTATTTTTGTGCGATAGAGAGTATTTGTATGCAATGGAGATTATTTTATCGAATTGACTAGGAATTTATCAAAATATTATGTAATAACGTCTAATACGAACAGTTTAACTGAGCATATTAACAAGAATGTCGAAATGGTAGAATTAAATGATCCGGATGAATAGTTCAGTTTCATTTCTGTTTATTTTAGTGTAGATATTTTACTTTACTACCATTTATTTATTTATTATTGTTGGTCTCGACGGATCGGTTTCTCATAAATACAATGGTTTGACTTATAAATAAAACTCAATAATGTGACTCATAATGTAACTCATATAATCATAAATGTGATATATATATTGTAATATATTTTTTATTTAACAGTATTAACGATATGTCTCGACAATGCGCGTTTGATCTTCACAGTATGAAGAAACAGAAATGTTCTTAGTTCTCAGCGTCTCCAAGAGCGTTGCCAACGTGGGAAATTCAAATTGCTACATACTACAATTATGTTCAGGAGGGTCTCATTATTATATAAAAGTATTAGGAGTACAAATTAGTTCGGTCCGTTTTTAAAAGGTATCTCTGGCTGTCATAAATGTATCACAGCAACAGCGAATTTCAATTGTTTCAGAGACATTAGGTATCTGCCAATAATATTCAGTTTATATCGCTTTGAGTTTCATACAGAAATCTTGTGTTTTACTCTGTTGAATATGTAAAATTTTGTGTTAACTAAGCTGCATTTGCGGGAGGTTTTAGTTTTCTACTTTAATTAGAATAAAAGTGCAGCAAAAGCGCATCGAATCCGTGTGGAAGTTTATGGTGACAATGCTCCAACTGACAAATCATTTAGAAAACTAAGAAGAAAAAAACACTACGCTATGCCTGGTAAATCGTTACCATCGACCTAAATATCAATACCGAAACCGAAAATTCATGGTTCAATAATCATGCTGAATATCTGGTGAGGCCAAAATGGTGTTATATACTATGAACTGCTACAACCTGGCGATTCATTACGGGCAATAGGTATGGGCTACAATTGCTTCGTTTAAATCGTGCAATACGAGAAAAACAACCAGAGTACGAGCAAAAACATAACACGGTTATTCTTCTGCATGAAAACGCCCAGCCTCGTGTCGCAAAAGTCGTGAAAATATATTTGGAAACGATCAAGTGGGATATTATACCGTACCCGCCGTATTCTCTGGACATTGCTCCTTCTGACTACTAGTTGTTCCAACGGATGCAGTACGATTTGGCATGTGACAGGTTCACTTCTTTCGCAAACATCGAAAATTGGCTCCAAACTTGGATCGTCTCAAAAGACGAGCCATTTTTTCGAGATGGAATTCGAAAATTGCCAAAGAGGTGGGGAAAAGTTGTAACCAACGGTGGACAATACTTAAAGTAATCTGTTCCTACACATTGTTCTGTAATAAATGCATTTTTGACCACAAAAAAACCGACTGAACTAATTTGTACTCCCAATAATAGTCGTAAACAATTATAAATCTCTTTACAAATGAATTCGTCACAAAGAATGCATATATCTTATTCATAGATTTTAATAACTCATCGGTAAAATCCATTATTATTTTTTATATTCCTGAACAGCATAATTACTTCTAAGAAACCTTTTATTTCTGTAAATCCTGACTAAAATTAGATATATAAAGTAGTGCTGTGCCGAAAGTTGATATAAATTCGTTTCTGTTGTCTAAAATTGTAAATAAACGTTTCCATACATTCATTGTCGATTATCTTTTATTCGTTCGCTAATATTTTATCGCAAATATTTCTTCTTTCCACAACGCCGTAGATTCTATAATGTAAGATTTACCATAACAAAAATTTATTCGATAGAATAAAGGGATGGATTACCTTAATTCATGGCGAAAAGGAAGATGTACGAGGTCACAATAATGAGATCCATAAAACGATGAAACTCGTTCACCGTATCACGCCAGTTTCACAGTCGATCGATTCATAGCCATTTAGACAGCCAACATGAATAGGAAACGACGTGAAAGCAAACGAGTAAAACCGAACGAACAAGTCGAAGATTTCTATCATGGTGTTCCACCACTGAATTTTCTACCCGTTCTTCAATTTTCAATTAGTTAGAAGGCTAATTAAGGCGAACTAAAGCGAGCGTAACTGCCAGTTCCATTGTTCTATACGAAGTGTACTCGCTGAATGATCAAAGAAAATCGACACGAAAAATTTTGCTCAGTGAAAAGGAAGTTTAGTTCGTCGAGTTTAATCGTAGAAATCAAGCGAATAATTGCATATCTTTGGGAAATAATAAATTAATATTTTATAACTACCTTTGAATAATATATTGTACGTTATGTTTTCCCAATTATTGTGGAGGGAGATGTACTTTTAATAAAGACTCTTTTTGTGACCTAGTTGCTTGTGTAGCATTATTTCCTTATGTTCACAGTTTACAAATAATGAAATTTATGAAATTATAGAATTCGGAAATTCAAAATCCTTAAGAAGCAAAATTAGAAAATTTATAGAATTATATAATCTGGAAATTTTCATATCCCAAAGCCCAAAAATGTTAAAATTCCAAATTTCTATAACAAAGTTACGAAGTTTCACACTTTTAAAATTGCAAAGTCATAATGTTGAAAATTTCTGAAGTTCAAAATTGCTTACTTCAAAAATTCTAAATACTCAAAAATTGTATGGCCTGAAGGTTCTAAAATTCAAAAATTTCATAACCATAAAATTGTAAAATTTTTGTCTCGACGTCCAGAAATTCTGAAATTTTATAATTTATCAACAATTTTTTAATTCAAAAACCCGGTAATCCAAAACTCAGAAATTTCTGCAGTCTTAATGCAGGTATATGTTAGGTCTTTAAGAAGAAAACGTTAGAAACTCCATTCACTTTTATATTATTGTATTATACTATTATTATTCACTTCGTTACGTGCGCATCTACCGCACGCCATGCTTCGCCATTATATTACCTATACTTAACAAAAGAAAAAAAAAAACACGGCCACCAACCCAATTCTTGGCCAGTATGAACAACCTAATAAATATTAATATAAAAATAAAATAAACTAGAACGAATACGAAAATCTCCACATTATATTCTGAAATTTGCAACTTCTAATATTCTCAAATGAAGAAATTACAAATTTACAAAATTCTGAATTCTCACAGTTCCATAATTTCGAAAGTTAAAAATTGCAAGCTTTCAAGTTTTAAAAATTTCGAACATCCAGTGCCATTGAATTCAAAAATTCTATATTATAAGGTTACAAAGTTCATAAATACTAAAATTCTAAAGCCTGAGTGTTTTTGAAACTTTTTGAAAGATTCAAAACTTAAAAATTCGGAAACTACGAAGTTGTAAAATTACAAAAGTACATGCTTACGAAGGTGAAAAATTACAGAATTATAAAAATGCAAAATTGTTAAATTACGAAATTTCTATATTAAAAAATTACAAAATTACGAAATTATAAAATTGCAAAATCACAAAATCACAAAATTACAAAATTACAAAATTACGAAATTATAAAATTGCAAAATCACAAAATTACAAAATTACAAAATTACAAAATTACAAAATTACAAAATTATAAAATTATAAAATTATAAAGTTATAAAATTAAAAACTTTCAAAATTTCGCAGTAACAACATGCCAGAATTAAGGAATTGCACAGTTTCGTTTCCAAAAACTGCAAGTGTTTGCAACTGACTTGCAACTCAGGTTGCAAAAGGTAGTAGGGCTTGATTAAAAAACACCGCTTACATGTGTCATTACGAGTATTTATAAAAGATTCTGTAAGCGCAGCTTTATCCAAAAAAAAAGAACTCTTCGGGTACACAGTCGGTTACAGAGGTTTGCATATGTATCAAGGCACATAGAGAAATAACCATGCACCAAAGCGGGCATATGTGAGTGGCAGAGAGACAGGCTCGTTTACGAGCCGATGCAATTACACACTGTCAGGCTGGCGTTGTAAGCGGATTAGACGAACGAAATGTTTAATCGTCCGACGATCAAACGGAAGGATAATGACAATGGAAGCGGGAAACCTCGCAAACGCGAGATTTGCTCCCAGCGCGCGAGCCACCCTTTGTATTTCGCGGTGGGTGCATAATTAAATCTGCGCTGTATCATACAGAGTGATCCCAGAAACTGGGTCGGATGGTAGCCTCTTTCTAACAGAATGTGAACAAAAAAATTGTACAGAAAAAGCAAGGTAAGGTTATATCATTATTTAATAGTTGATTCTCGTTATTCTTCTTCGTAGATAATATTGTAGTATCCTAGTTTACAACTTACAAGAACATATCCAACCCAAAAATGCTAATTTCGCTTAAACGTATGTGAAATATAGTTTTCAAATAAATATTTTACAGTATGAACTTTTTAAATTATGATTGGAAAACTGTAATGTAAAAAGGTTGAAGAGAATCTACAATTTACATGTTTAACATCGATAAGTGAACAATCCGAGACGATGTTTATTTATATGCATACACTACAAAGGCACCTTTTTAAGATTTTTATTCTTCCTTTATCCAAAAAAGTCAAAATATAATGCGACCATTACTTTGGATCAACATAGAAAGATGACGATACCCTCTAATTAATATAATTTTTCTATTACTGTATCGTTTTATAATGTAGGATCTCATATTATGTACGATGTCAACTCTAATTATTACCTCATTCTGCAATATGCTCATTTTCATATTTTCATATGCAAGAATAATACATTGAATTCGTGTATTCTGCGTGTCTCTAAATAATATCATATTTATTTATTGTTGTATTCCGTCCTCTCTATACACTACTTACGATACAGATACTTCCACAAGTTTCGCTTTTAAAGCAAATCTCTCAACGCGCGCAAACGCTTATAGGAGATGCTCCCATAAGGCAACATAACCTTCCTAATTCGATATACGATCACGGACGAGTTGAACCACTGAAGTACCCCCTTGTCTTGTCAGCGATTAAGAGGGCGACCTTCGTAAATTTTGCAGAGTTCAACCTATTCCAGAGTTCCTGCAGACACTTCAAAACTTCCAAACCCTTGTGTGATCTAACTTTTCCCTTTCCGTCTATCCATCTATCTTACTCTTTATCATTTCCACTCTGTCTCTCCTTCGCGTTCCCCATACATTTGTCTGTCTCCATGAAGGCTGACGCCTTCAAGATAATTGTGGGGACATATTATTCTTTTGAAGTGCAAACGAAGACGTTGACATTATTAATGTCTCCGATAACGGGGTACTCAAAAGTTATAAAAGCGTCAGGGAGAGAGGTATCCATTATCAAACACGAAGAAGCGAATGTCGCGGAGAGTGGTCTGATAAAATGAAGCGAGATATTTGCAATTGCATCTGGAGAAACGCGAATGACGGATTATGAATCAATTCAGATACCAATAATGTAAACTCAGTGGACGAACGTGTTGTGGGTGTTATCTGTTATTCGGTATCTGTTGTCTTGGATTTACAAAGGTAATGCAAAGTATTTTTAACTGCTGTTTGTCTCTGAGCAGAGGCAATAATTTATACTTTCGATTATTATATATTCTATACGGAAAACGTCCACAATTTTTAAATTGTGAAGTACATAAAAATTAATTCAAATTTTATGTCAGTTGCGCGTTTAATAATGTAGGGATCTTGGTGACAGAAGGACTCGTTTTAATAAAAATAAGAATATTTAATATAGAAAACACAAAATACAATATACGCTCGCACAATTTCTCTCTTTTAACTTTCACACTCGATTTGTCTGTCTTAATTCTCACGCTCTACTTGTCTGTTCTAACTTTCAACCGCTCTGTTTTAACTCTGACGCTCGACTGACTTTTCTTCCATCCTTACAACGATTTTCTTTTCCTAAATCGACTTATACACAGTCACACCCACTGACCCATTCGTACCACACGCATTCCCATTGCGAAGACTTGTCACACGATCCAAACACTTTTCATTCACACTTCTCGCGGTCCAAACACTCTACATATGCATCTCGCTCGAACATCCTTATCTCACACCCCACGATAAGTTATCAATTTTTTATCAAGAATTGATGTTGTCAAACTTGCAAATTATCGCGTATAGTGTGGGTGATTTATCAGGAAAAGATTTCGGGTAAATAATAAAATATTTTAAAAGTGTATTAATGAGTGTAAAAATGTATTAGAGCCTTAATATTTCAGTATTAATTACATACTTCGTGAAATATTACTAAATAGTGTATGTAATATTTGGAATTTTTGTAGGAAATTTAATTTTACAATTTGGAATATCTCACAACTATTAATTTTTTTGTATTATGCCATAATACTTTTTAACACAGAATGTTGCAAAGGATTGACTCATATAAATCAAGATATATCACTCATTTAAAAATTTATACACATATAATCTTCATAAGGCTTGCCAAGGTTTTCGCAAAGTTGAATAAATGCAAATATCATATACATATATTTCTTGTCCGTAATATTTTTTCAATCCTGGTTTGGAATATTTTCTCGTGTCATCCACATTTTTTAAAGGTATTTACGTGTATGCAGATAAATTGAGTATATTGTATACGTGCACATGTATCCATGTTAGTCGACCATGTAAATTATTTTCATTCTAATTAAAAGTGAAAAAATATGATGAGTATACTTCTGAAGAAATATGGTGGTTAACGTTCACTGTCATTGTTCAAATAACGCTATAATGTTGTTCGGTTATGTGTTAAGAATTGATGAGTTTAAATATTGAATTATGCTCATGAACATTGATATTCCAACCACATGGGACAACAAATCGGAAGCAAATGTGTTAATAACTAAACTATACATTAATCGAACAAGTAATATGTATTAGTAATTGATTATGATTTTGCAGTACAAATATGTACTTGTATCTGCGAACATAAACTCATTCAGACGATGAAAGGTTAAACGTAAAGTTTTATAACAAACGCAGTCAGTAACGAACGTTAGAAGTTTTTAAATCTCATGAATAAAAATTAATATTTTCAAAGGATCGTCGTAAATTTTACTGTTACTCGTAATCTATTCAGTTACTTCGTTGAATATTAAGTACGAACGGCACGAGAAATCTTTCGGAAAGCTGGTCGAACATTGATTAAAACGAGCAAACTTTTTAACTGAGAAATCTCAAATTAATGAGATTTTTCGAGTGAGCGCAAGACTCTCAGCGTTCCAAGTGTTTTAATCGCTTTCTTTGTTGGATGAGCCTTGCTACTTTTACTTTTACCAACTTCTTAGTTGATAAAACGTTATTCTGCGTGGATTCTTTTCCCCTAACTGCGCCAAAGTTGCCATTAATTTATACGGATATTACAAAAAACAGAGCGACGCAACAAAATTCACAAAAATATTTTAATATCTTACCTATCGTCAAATTTTGTTACTCAGTTTTATTACTCAAAGTTTATCATTCATTTTATTTTATCATTCACAGTCATATTTGAGTTGAAAATAAATTGCGAGCTTTAAACAACGAGGAAAGGAAGACAAATTAACATACTTCTTTATTACTATCTATCGGAACAAAAATCAATATGTATCTATTGTGCACTCGGATGCTGCCAAGGAACATCCAAAGAAAGAAAATAGATAAAAATATAAATATTTGCAACAGTATTCCCCAATAAATTTAATTTTTTTATATTGCATGTTTCCTATTTCTATTGGGAGGCACTCACGAAGTGTATCAAATTAAAACTTCGTTAGCAATATAGAAAAATGTCAAAGGAGAGGGATGAATAGTTCAAAGAGTACTATATTGTGGAGAGAGGTGAATACTTCAAAGATATATTATATTCAAGGGACAAAATTCTTTTGACAAATGCAGTGCATTAATATGGGTATGTGCATTAAAAATTGTACTGTTTTTTAAATGCATAATTGTGTTACATTCCAAGGTTGCAACAAGGTTGCTTTCGTTTCGCTTTTCTACATAAAAAAGTATTGGTGCACGATAATATAAATGTTATTAGTTATCGAAGTATTTTAAGAAAAAGTCATTATCGAAGAAGATATTACTCTTTAAACCATTCATTTATATCCTTTGATATTTTTCTGTATCGGCACTAGTAATGGAGTTTCAACCTGATACAGTTTCCTGAACCACCATGTATACTATTACTTATCAATTGCCTATTACGAATTAACTACCGATTAAATAATTTGGGAGCCGTATAAAAGAAAAGAAAACTAGATCTCCAAATTAATTTTCACAATCATCCGACGTTCATTGTTATATCTAATTTCACTGAATTTGTATTAACACTTTCACGACAGGTGACACCAACGTGGTGCCATAGGCAGGTCAGTCGTTTGCCGGTGACACTTACGTGTGTCACGTGGTGACTCCCACGTGGTACCTACCATTGGTCAGTCATTTGCAAAGCTTTTTCGAACGTCAGTTGTTTAACACTTTGAGATTGAATTCATACTATCGCTAGAAACTGCGTACTTTTTCACGAAATTCGTTTCAATTTTTGCTATTGATAAGTGTTGCATCACTTTAAAGAGTGATGCATCAATTTGTACATATATTATTATCGACACCATACTTCGAAGACCCCTCGTAAATCTCCAGGTTCGGAATTTCTATTTTTGTACGGCAATAGCCAAAGAAATCCGAACTGACCCGTACCAGCAATAAGTTTATGAAACCATTGACCTTCTTTCTTTAGAAAAAATACATTCGCGACGACGATCCAACTTTATTACTTGGTGTCCAACATGCTAATCTTCGATTCCGTTAATTTCAACCTTCGTACTTAGAGTCAGAGCGTTTCTCCAGCTTATTACCTGCTACGGGCTTCCTCCCTAAAACTCGCGGACATCCGTCGCACGTCACCCCCCTTGGTCGTTGCCACTTCCAAGGATGACCATCACCGCTACAAGGGCGGCAACTTCTAAAAAGTCGCCGCCAATCGTATCTCTCACCCCCTTCCAAATCATCAAATCGAAGGTGACGTCGACGGTGATTTTTGCGACAAACGACAGAACAAATTATAACACGATTAGATTAAGAACACAAAAAGTATAACACGAATAAGAACAAACATAACATCACAAACAGAGCAAAGTAAAATCTCGAACATTGTACTATAACACGAACACTTATAATTATCGAATCAACTCTTACACAACATCGCGATCGAATATCATACATCACGAGCATTTCAAACAGATTCAGGCTCATTAGATTGTTACTGAGTCAGAACTTGCGTAGGGTGTCCGATTCCGCGGAGTTCACGCAACAATAAGCAACAAGGTATGCTGTTTCTGAAAGTATTGCACGGATACGATAAAATAACGTCATAAAAAAGCAGTTAAGTTTATTATGTTGTCATGAATTTTGTTTTATATTTGTACGTTTTAATAATTGTCACACAACGAAAAAACATTGTTGTATAATAATGTTGGATTATTTTGCGAATTTACGTAAAGTTTTTTTACATTAATTCTTCAAAGACATTGCCGGCGTTTGGCGACGTTTCACTGTGCAAACATGCGGTCCGGAAAGTGTTAAAAATATTTTTAATCGTTCAGTTCCCTGCAATAAATCCTTAATTATCCGCGAGCAATTGATAGTTTCAGTCGAAATAAATGTGTAAACTACTGCAGCGTTAAAATAACTAAAACAGGCATATTAAAACATCGTCTGCAATTGAAGACACGCAGTCTGTAATTATAAGGGGTTTTTTAATTAAAACCGCTCGCGTTTAATTTACACAGTAACGTCTGATCCAGTTGCGGGTGGTTTATCTCATTTTGCCCCGATATTAACCGGGACAGGGCGGTAATAACTTTTATTTTATCATTTTACTTTCTTAATCCTTCCTTCCGGAACGATCAAGTTAAAATCCGGCATAAAGTTCATCTTTCCGTCGCGCAAATTGTTCGTGATGTTTGCAACAAAAAATTTCATTCGGTTAGCTCGTTAAAGTCGTGTACCTTTTATAAACGATCTACTTCTTTCGAGCTTTGTTTTCCATTTGGATTACGCGAATATGAAATACGACTGTTACTCAAACACTTGTCGGAAAAACGAAATTCATGTACTGGATAAATTTGCACTTCTCTCATACGTCGGGTTAGCTCAATTTGGTGTTCAGCATTCGAGTTGAATCAAAATTCGACACGACGCGAACGATTTTTTCTCTTGTTCTTGGTGTCTGGCAGTTTATTACGAGGTACTTGACTCGTTCTCGTTACACATTATATTTTTTTCTAGTCGACGTTCCTTTTTCCACCCGCGTAATCTCTCTTATATTTTCGTGATAAAATTGCGCAAGTTCGCATAAAATGGATCGTAGCTTTCGCTTGGCCGAATATATACAAAAATGGCGTAGAAAAAATGTTGAACGTTGGAAATTCAAATTCTCTATCGAAACAGTTTTTTTTTGCAGGAAACTGGTTTTAACGATAGCCTGCGTTCGATTTTACAACTATTAAAATGGCCGTTCTCGTTTCTTTTACAGTTCTTTTTTCTAACAATAATTTTTTAAGCAAAAAATGAATTGTACACTTATATGATTTTGGTAGTTTAGGATTTTAGAAATTTGGGACTTTAGGACCTAATGTTATAAGAATAGTTTTGAAAGTTTGGATACCAGAATTTTGAAATTTTTTAACTTTGGAGGTTTATAGTTTTGGAATTTTCGATTGAATCATTTGTTTGATCTTTGACTTATGGATTGAAGAATTTGTTCGAAGTTTGACAGATGGATTAAATGACTTGATTGATGTCTGATTATGAACTTTTTGATGTTTAAAATTATGGTAGTAACAAAACTTGTAATTTTACAATTTTGAGGTTTTGAACATTTTTAATCTTGGGATTTTGGAATTTCGATTTTTTTAAATTTCGGCATTTAAAAATTTTGAAACTTTTGGTATTTGAATTTCTTAAATTTTTGAGATTTTTAAACTTCAAAATTTCGCAGTTTTATAATCTTGAAATTTTTTAACTTTAGATTTTTAAAACTTTAACAACTTGCGTTCTGAAATTTTGTAAATTTCGGTGGTTTCGAACTCTGAAAAGTTGGAAATATTGAATCATAGCGATCTTCAAGGAACGTGCTATATTTAACAGAACCTAATAATTAATATGAAAGAGCTAGAAGTAAACAATTACATTTATAATATAATTATTAGTGATTTTCAAGACACATGGTATACTTAACACAATCTGATAATAATCTGTAGAATAACTATAAATAATACACAATAGCTATATCGTAACTACATTTATACAGTTTAATATTGTTAAACTATTATTGAATAACATTGTTAATCAAAATCGCATTTCTCGCATATTGTTAAAAAGATATTTTAGAAAATCTCCCGAGTACAATAATTCGTCCACCCATTCTAATTATAGTATCCCATAGTTTGCTATACAAGATTTTAGGTTAAATTAGGTTATGTTACGAAATGTGGCATAATGAAAACAGAGTATATTTTGTATTAAAAAATAAATCGAAATAACGATAGCTTTTTGCCTTTTGATATTGTACCTCGTCCTTAGTTAATGCAACGCTAGACGAATATAAACAGCGGATAATCTCGTTGGACGTTACGCTACCCCTGCAAGCAAATGTCCTGTAAACCAGTGCCTAAATTTAATTTTGTTCCAGCGACCGGGAAATCAATTAAACGGCCCACGTGGATTCTAAATGCGCGTTGTTTTCTATGTAAATTAACCGGCCGACCGTTTGTTCGTTTCGCGTAAATTGAGTGCAGTTACCGCATGTTAACCTTTTCTCTCGTTTTTGCTCCATTTTCTATACAATATGTATGTACGGCTTTCACGAATGATGCTGTCGCGTGAATTATTCACGGTGATTATCCCCATTCAACGGATTAGGTTATTAATTGACTTCGACGGTGTGTGATCTTTGATTTGATTTTGTGGCCTTTCATTAATCACATAGATTTGCCCGGGCTAAACTGATAATTATATCATTGCCTTTCATTACTCGTTAATATGATACGCGGTTAATTGATGAGAGTGAAAGTGTTATTTAACAGTAACATTTTAAACCTTTGAAGTACGATCGGCAATTATAGTCTCGAATTTGATCAAATTCGAATAGATCAATATCAGTATGTTTGATACTGATGTGTAGAGTTTAGTGTAATGTAGGCTTGTTACTGATTTTGGTGAGCTTGTAAATTTCCTAAACTCAAAATTTACGAATTTACAAATTTTCAGATGTAATTTGTAAACTTCTATCAAATTCTTACATATCTAAGTATTCTAATCCATAGATTTCTAAATATCTAAATATGTCAGTTGTTTGTGTTCTCGACTTTCCTTTCCTAGATTTTTTAATTGAAATATTTGCTAGCTTAGAAATACCGAAATCCTTAATCACGAAATTTAAAAATTTTTCCCAAGTTTTAAACACCTCAAATTGTTAAATATTCAAATTCCTAAATTACTACCTTTCAAAATATTTAAATCTCTAACACTCTAAGTTTGAAAATTCACAAATCAATAAGTTCGCAAAATTTTTGGAATCCCATCTTTCCGAATGTATTGATCTCCATATTTTCAAATTTTTAAATTCCAAGATTTTCCTGTTATCAATCTTTCAAGATCTTAAATTGTTAACATCTCTGAGTCCTCGAAGTAGAAAAATTCTCAAATTTCAAACAGCCGAAATCTTTCAATTGTATGTCAATTGTATGTTTCTCAAATTACAAAATATTCCTGTCCCGAAATTCCCATACTTCAGATTTCTCAGGTCCCTAATTTCTCAAATCTCAGAATCACCCAATCCTTCCGCTTCAGAATTTCGAATTCAACAAACCACTAAATTTCCAAGTCTCAGACCCTCTTAATCCCTAAGTTCCCAAATTTTAGATTCCCCAGATCTTTAAACTTCGAAATTCCAGATTTGCGACATCACAAAATGCTTGAAACTCACAATCGCCCAATCCCTTCCGCTTCAGAATTTCGAATTCAACAAACCACTAAATTTCCAAGTCTCAGGCCCTCTTAATCCCTAAGTTCCCAAATTTTAGATTCCCCAGATCCTTAAACTTCGAAATTTCAGAATTGCGACATCCCAAAATGCCTGAATCTCAGAATCACCCAATCGTTTCGCTTCAGAATTTCGAATTCAACAAACCACTAAATTTCCAAGTCTCAGACCGTCTTAATCCCTAAGTTCCCAAATTTTAGATTCCCCAGATCCTTAAACTTCGAAATTTCAGAATTGCGACATCCCAAAATGCCTGAATCTCAGAATCGCCCAATTCCTAAATTCCCGAGTTTTAAATTCTGTAGGTACCTAAATTACAAAATCTCAGAATCCTGTTGACTGCACAGTGTAGTGAAGATATATTTTACCCTCGGCCAGACAATAAGGGACCACCCACGTCCACACACCCCGAGCGCGTCTTTCGCCCTTCGAATCTCGCGTTCGAAACGAAAAAGGGAATCACAGACAGATAAATAGAAACGGGTTCGCCGTTGGCCAGCAAAGGAAAAGGAGAACGGTTTTTTTGTAGGATTTCAGCACGTCCGTTGAATATGTGGACTGGGCAAGAGGATGAGAGGGTTGCGGCCTGTTTATATCGCGTATCAAAGGGCCATACGTCTTTCGTTTGTGCGCAGAGCCCGGGCGAATCAAGCACCAGTGGAAAAATGTGTAATAGACGACTGGCTAGCTTCCTTTGAAATTCGCTACTGCCACTGCTATAGTCGTCGACTCAGGCCACTGCTTTTGCCAGCTGCTGGATCCCGAGTCTTCCTACTGGAAAGAACAATTGCGGTTTAAATGTGTAAGGATGTGCTCGAAGGAAATTCTCAAAGGAACATAAACGAAATAATGAAATTACATTCACAAACCGTATTACAAAGGGAGTTTCCTTTACGACGAACCAGCGCCAGCTGACTTCCTGCGATGAAAATGTGTTCTTCGGAAAGAACATTCGGCTATTGGTTAATTGTACAGGCGAGAATAAATCTTCCCTGCAGGCTATCCTGAAGGAAATATAGTATTATTTCAGGGTTAGGTTTTCAAGGGTTCTTATAAGTTTGAATATTTGGGGATCGACGAATTTAGGGATTTATGAACGTGGGACGAAAGGGTTTGATTTAGGTATTTGAGAATCCTTGTTGAGGGAAATCGAAGAATTTGGGGGCTTAAGGATTTGAAACATAGATATCTGGGTATCGAACAATTTGATAATATAGAAATTTGTGAGTTTAGAGATTCGAGATCCCGAAATGCGGCAATCGAAGAATATAGGAGTATACGAGGTTTGTTCAAAAAAAAAGGTGACTTTATTTTTCTCGAAAAATATTTCTTTATTCATCCAGATCAATTTTGTCCCCTTCAAAGTAATCCCCGTTAGAGATAATACACTGGTGCCAGGGCCTTTTGCAATCATCTAAGCACTTCTGATATGCGCGTTTTGGTATGGTCTTGAGCTCTTCTGGCGATGCAGCCTGTATCTCCTGAATCGTGGCAAACCTTCGTCCTTTCATGGATCTTTTCAGTTTTGGGAACAGGAAAAAGTCGCTGAGGTCCAATTCCGGTAAATACAGTGGCTGTGGCATGATTACAGTGTTGTTTTGGGCCAGAAAATCACGAATAAGCAATGACGTGTGCGCTGGTGTATTATCGGGGTGTAATATCCATGACTTGTGTATTCACAATTCCGGACATTTCTTTCGTATTGCTTCACGCAATCGGCGCATAATTTGAAGGTAATATTCCTTATTGACCGTACGACCTTCTGGCAAGAACTCATGATGCACCACGCCATTGTAATCGAAAAAAACCATAAGCAAAACCTTCACATTTGACCGAATATGGCGTGGATTCTTCGGCCTTGATTAATATCTTCTTAGCGTTCTGTGAAGAACTTGTACCACTTATAAACACTATTTTTGCTCAAAATAGACTCGCCAAATGCCACAGTCAATATTTTAAGTGCGTCCGGGCACTTAATTTCATTTTTAACACAGATTTTGATACAGATTCTTGGATCCATTTTTTTCGATCGCCAAGCACACCAAAACACGCCTTACGTCAAAAATAAACTATAAACGCAAAATGGCTGATATTGTCAACTTATGTTGAGGACATATGTACTAACGCAACACACAAAAAAAATTTGAAATTGAATGTATGTAGTAGGCGTAATTTTAAGTCACCTTTTTTTGAACAGATCTCGTACATATAGGTTTGTGGGTTAGGAATTTCAAGTTTATAAATTTGGAGATCGAAAAGTTTGGAACATAGAGATTTATGTCTTCAGTGATTTGAGATTTCGAAATTGGAGGATTTAAAAATTTGGAAATATAGAAATGTAAGATCTAGAAATTTGGACATCGAAGAATATGTGATTATATAGATTTGGACTAATATCTGGAAAGGATGCTATTCGAAAAACAAAGTGTTTCTCGACATTTGATTACTCTATACTCGTTATTGGTCACAGGTTGTATATAAAATGTCCTAAAACTTCTTAACCCCTTCCCGTGCCATTTATTTGTCAGATGCGTCAGACAGAACTAACTATTCGTAGCTATAATATTAAAACGAAGAAAGGAAATTTACAATGGTACGAGTATTTTATATTCAGCGATCTTTGACTACACGAATTATAATCGGATCGAAACTTCAAGTCGAGGAGTATTCAAAATTTGAGTAAAGTTTGTGTTGAATCCCATTGAGTATTATTTTGTAAAGTTTTTCTGTCGCGGCGCATTCATAAAATCATAAAGCCATTGGGCTTAGTTTTAACTTTAGAAAATTCAGAAATATTCGACAACTGCTTTGCTGCTCTTTATAACGTGCAATCTATCGTCTTAACTTATTTTAATTTCGCATGATTTCCGAGAGCCAGCGCGGTTTATTATTTTATGAGTGTCGAACCATAAGGTGACAAACGACGTCGTATTTTCACTTAGGTCACTCAGGTAAAGAGTGACCTCGCGCTGAGTATTTGGTAAGGGCGGTTCCTGCCCACTTCTCGTCATTTTCGATCACCAATGAAATTACTTTAATTTTGACGTCTTCGTTTGTCCACCCCCAGCGACATGCCAATCCCCACTATGTATGTTATTCTGGAGAGAAACATTATTTTGTCTCTCCAGCAGAATTCCAATAACTCGCAAAGAGTAAACATCGAAATATTAAAACATTGTCGGTCACATCCCGATCCGTCTCTGATACTTAGAAATTATAAATATATTTATTTATTTGTCTTGGGTTGAGAAAAGACTTTAATTTATTTTCTCACCCGACCGGCGTTAAACTCAACGTCGGGATATAACAGTTTGTTACATTCGAGCTGTGAGTGCGTTACGAGTTAGACTCGTCAAAGTACTGGAAGGGGTTAACCGAGAAGTAGTCGCTACAATGAAGTCGGCAAACATTTCGTAATAATTTGAATAAGTAAATGCAGTATTATAGCCGATGATACGTAAAACCCCCGGACGAAATTAATTAATTAGTCAAGATAAGGCTCTCGTATGAATGCGTGTTATAATTTAATTACGCGCACAATAGAGAAAAAGCAATTAAATCGTGCACCGATAATTATCTACGTGACAAAATATTTCCTGGTGCTCGGTATTATTTCATTTGCTATATCCTCGGTCCGCGTGCTACTCGCAAACTGGTTGAAGCGATCCGAAATTTCACGATATTTCGCGGAGCGCTGATTTTTCCTCGCTGAAATTATTAGCACATAACAAATTAATCGTCGGTGACATACTTCATCCGGAATCGTTTTACGCGTGAAATAGCAGCCCCGAGGCTTAGAATAGGTTTATCGTGTGTAAAGTACTTAACAATTGAACACTTCGACAACGATTTCTCATAATAATATATGTTTCATTACATTATACAAAATAACATATTATTTATGAGTATTTTGTATTTAGTACATCGACAAAATTAAGTGGACATTACAAAAATGTAAAAAATTTGTTGTTTTACTACAATGTCTTAAATACATTTTAAATTTAGAACGCGAAATGTTTTTGCAGATTTGAAAAAACATTTATCTAATGTATATAATTATACAATAAACTTTTGATACATAGGCATTCTTAGTTAAATTAAATTAACCTTTTGTTATTTATGATACCTGTCCACTTAATTTTGTCCACGACTGTATAAATGTACACTTCGAGACAACTTAGGCTACCTTTGTATAAGAACACGTATGTAAATTTGATCATTTTTATAATTTAAACTTCTTCTTTTGTTTAAATTGTACATTTTAATTTTACATTTATCAATTCCTCTTTATATTTTAATTTTATTTATAGATTCCTTTGTACGTTTTAATGACATATTTCATATGTTATTATTTCCTATATTAATTTCTGTTATAATATCTTATATTTTGACTTTCATTTCCACTTCATTGGATCGCTGTTATTTGGGTATCAGTCTTCGATTCACTTTATCGGCTAATACCTTTTGTTCGAAGTTAATTAAATTAATGCAATATTAAGGGCGCGACGGCATTATTTACTATAAATGTATTAAATTTTCGGTAATCCCCGTAGTGAAATATCCTGATTGAAGTGCATGAAAGTGATAATGCGTGCATTCTATTGTTAATCATTGTTCGTTTTAATTGAGTATCAGCCGTTTTATATAAGTAACAGTTATAAAATGTTTGAGCAGCTTTCTTTGGCGGAATTTAAGTTTAAAAATAATATCGTACAAATATTATTGTATGACATTTTTATATATTCAAATCGTGTTACACTCTTTATGGATGCGTATTTTTAAATTTACAAGATGATGGACAACAAAAAATTGTATCATTTTTATTGATTTCAAGGTATACCAGTGGATAACTAGTAAATTCTTCAGTTTGTAAATTTGTCAATTCTAAAATAACGTTTATAAATTTTTGATAATGGAAATTGAAAAATTTAAGTTTTATTATTTAGAAATTTAGGAATTTGTAAATTTGAAATGTCTGTTTTCAAATTTTGTATGATTGTAACATTTAGATTTTTAAATTTGTGGGCATCGAATTAGAAAATTTGTAAATTTGATATTTCTAGTTTACAAATTTGGAAATTTTATATTTTTAGCTACACATGTTTATAAATTTGAAATTTATAACTTTTCATATTTGTCCTTTACTCTTCCTATATACTTTATCTTATTCATCTCGACAATTAAATGACATAGAAAATTCTACATTTTGTTCATCGGCATTGTTCAGGCTTACCATAGAAAAACATGGTGGCTGCCTTTCATTCAAATAGAACCGACAGTATGCATCTTTTTGATTGAAAATTTTCACATCAGTCTGATCTTCTATATCTCCGTTATGACTTTCAGCGTTTGTTTCATTCCGCGGGTTTCTTTCTTCTTGACAAATCTGTAACAAAATATTCCCTGCATCGCATCAGCCGCGTGCGTTATTTGCAAACATTTCTATTCGCCCCGGTTGCAGAAGTTTTGTGTTTTCCACAGTGACTTGCGTCTCGTACGCTTTGTTCTCTGCTGGGATTACAAGAATATGAAATACGCCGCTCAGACAAGCTATCTGCGAGGAAAGGAAAATTTGTGTTCTGAATAAATTTGTCTCCCATTCGTACGTAAAACTTGCTCGATATAATTTTCCATATTTGTTAAATAATATTGTTAGATTGTTTGGTTGATTCTGTCATATTCAGATACTACCGTTTCTGCTCTGAAAGTTTGATTTAACTTTATTGGATACGTACGAGAAAGCATTTCCTTTCTGATTTCTTATAAAATTCATTTAAATGATATTTAATTAATTTTAGAAATAAAGAAGAAAATTAGTTTTATTGTGTACAAAAATTTCATACCTCAGAGATTTGAGCTACATTGTAAATTAAAATTAACAGTTTAAAATTTTAACATTTTCTTCATAACTTTTCGAAAACAATATTCATTCAAATGACATTCAATTATTTATAAAAATTCACAAAAGTAGATTTCTGACTGCATAACAATTTCTTCTATCATAGATTATATCCACAATTAATGTTTGTAGAAAATGTATGTAGAGTTCTTTGTAGAAAAATCTGTTGAATAAATGCGTTTCATTCCAAAAACCCTGACAACACTATAAAACAAAAATTCGCTGGTTCAAAATGAATAATAAAAAAATGAATATAATTAAAACCGTAAAAAATTATTGCAAAAACAACAAATTAATTACACCAATATACTGAATCAAAATATCAAATTGAAGTATTAAAGTGAATAAATGAAACGTAATAACTTTTATATATCAATAAACACAATAATAAACCAAATTCATGGGCCCAATAAAAGGAAGCTTATTGCAAGCAGATTTAATTGAGAAATACACAATAAGTTACTGGTTCTTCTTTGATTCACAGTAATATTATTACAAGATATTAAAAAACTGTTTTTAAAAAAAATGTATCAACTAAATGGGGTATTCATAAAATATATGTATACATGCTAATTCTTGTTTCATTTTTATCTATTAGTTAGATAACTATGACTTAAATTATAGCTCACGAAAACTTGTTTATTTTTACAGGTATGTATCACCAACCATTTGTATTCAACTGGACGAAACTTTGCACCTTTTAATACAATTTCGGGATTCCTCGGTATTCTACAGAACGGTATAGTGAAACTAATTTAGGTTTTAATATTTCTTTAATCTTAGTAAATGATAATAATCTACACTTGTGCGTAGAGAATATTTGTTTGAAGAATAAAATATTTAATTTTGCTTCCAGCATGTAATTCGCATACAGTCAATAAATAGTACCCTATGTTAATAATAATAACTGAATGTTTCAAGAAAATAATATTAGAAAAAGAGAGAAATCTGTAAATTTTGTAATACATTCGCAGTTTTACAACAATTTCAATGTACATTTTAAAACAGTGCAAAAAAGTAAGATATAAAATATAAAATAAATAAAAAAAATATAAAATATAATCATAAATTTATGAAATTATATTTTATAAATTTTAAATTACTTTGTTCTTTAGAACTCAATTATGTGTCTAAATTACTTTAACAAACTTCCTTAAATTGTTAATAATTATAAAATATCAATAAGTATCAGTACATACTTTACCCAATGCCAATCATGCCCAAGCTTATCCAATTTCAAACGTGATCGATGGATAAACGCACTATTTTATATTTTTATCAATACGATCAATATATCAGTAAAGTAAATTGTACTGGTAACATCGGATTATCTTTCAAGAAAATGTTTATAAAATGCTCTTCCTTAATTATAAAGAGTTTTTTGTAATTTGTAGATTTTATAATTTTGTCAAAAATAATGTAGACTATGATTTTGCTACAAAGAAATTAATTAAGAATAAACAATGCAAGAAGGGAATAGTTAATAATCAAACCAGTTCAATCTCGTCTAAAAACGAAAAACTGAAGAACAAGAATTTTATTCAAAGTTTTAGTATTGTTTTATTCGGGAAAGTTCACAGATTTCTCTCGTGTAAAAAGTCACTGCATAGCTGCTATGGTAAAAACACAAAAAATTCCCAAAGCTGAAACTTTGCAATTTTTTTTAACATTAATTTTCTAAAAAACTGTACGTCCCTGAGAAAAACGGATTTCAGATTCGCACTAAGCTCGCACAAATCTATAAGAATTTCATAGTGGAGGTCAAGAAAAGTTTTGACTGTTGTACAGTGTTATCAGTCAACCATTCTACAGGGTGTCCCACAATTATGGTACGAGCCGGAAAGGGGTGGTAGGTGGGGCTATTCTGAACAACTTTTTCCTTTGCAAAAATATTGGACGAGGCTTCATTTTTAAATTATTCAGGAAAAACACCGACCAATCAGAACGCGAGGATCGCGCGCGCTTGGAGGCAGAAGTGTAGGCCCGAGTTATAGTTGGCCGTGGTCGCGATCAAACATGCAGCGCGCGCGATTCTCGCGTTCTGATTGGTCGGTGTTTTTCCTTAATAATTTAAAAATGAAGCCTCATCCGACATTTTTGCAAAGGAAAAAGTTATTCAGAACAGCCCCACCTATCACCCCTTTCCGGCTCGGACCATAATTGTGGGACACCCTGTATAATACATTATGAATATCGATAAAACGACTTGGTCCTATAAAATGTTATCATCGTACTGTTTAATTAATTTAGAGTTAATCCGCCGAAAATTTCGAATTCTAAATTTTGTTTTTTCTTACTTTTTTATAAATGCTGAATGAACGTTAACGAATCACTTTTGATTGACTTGTCAAGACAGGTTATCAATCTATCTTCGAACAATCTGTCAGCTTCGACATTATTGTGCAGCGATCTAGAATTCCTTTCCTTTACAGTTGTCACTAAACCATATATAGCCCCTGGCTAGGATACTTCCTGCTAGGAGACATGTTGTAAATAACAAATTTCGCCCGAAGCCGTGTAAGCCACGTTTGCTGTAAACTGATTGTGCACCTGGACAATTGAAAACAACGTATACACGAATGACGATATTACATTGTTGAGTATCAATTTTGAATTTTAAAAATAACGAGTTTGAATAGATTTTATGACATTTTTTGTAAAATTTAAAGATAAAAGTGAAAGCATAATTATTTTACACTGTTTCCAATAATTGGAATAACACCCAAGCGATTAACTCTACGTCAAGAAATAAGCCAAATATGTGGACCAAAACTTTTTCACGTTCGTGTTTAATTTTGAGCCTACTGCAATTAAATATATTTGAAAAATTGAAATATTCAGATTACTCAGAAGAAAACTCGTTCAAAATACTCTAAAAAGAAAATTTATAATTCAAAATAGTTGAAAAGAGGAATTTATAGTTCAAAATACTTGAGAAATGAAATTTAACTACAAAACATTTGAAACTAAGCTCGTTCACTGCGCGGAAAATGTCATTTTCAACAAGTATTTAATTAATTTAACAATTGACTAAAATAAATATTACATATTGTTGAAAATGAGAGATAATTGTTTTTTAAAAATAAATATTTTTTATTAGCTCATCAACTGTTCCATATTGTTTCCTGCTCCTCATTTTTAAAATTCTGCTGAATTTTAATTTTCTCTTAATTATTTATACAAAATTGGTTCGATGAGAAGGACGAATTACATTATGAAAAATTAATTCGATGTCAAAGTCGAATTTCGTTATGAAATATTAATTTAAACATGAATTCGACGAGAAGGACTAATTACAACAACAAGAATTAATTTGACAAGAAAGACGAATGTACAAAATTAAGTCGTCGACGAAATATCTGTATGATATCTCGATAAAAATCAACACAGATATTGTGAATAGCACCTCCAAAAATTTTGTAACTTAAAATAAGAAACTTATAAAACGTTCATTTAACCGGTTTAGTAGTTTCAATGTTAACGTTATGAAATGACAGTTACAATTATATAATTTTTAATAACTTTCAATCCTTTCGACATCAGAATTGATTGATACCTGTTTAATACCAGTAATCACGAATATGTTCGTCCTTCAGCGTTAGAAACTGTTAGCAAAAAATTACGTGATCAGGTTTAAAACCTTTCATCAAGTTTTTCCAAGCTTCATCCCGGTGACAGATTTACCCTCCTCCATCTCCTTTCAACCTGTTTCAACTCAATCTCTCTCCTCTGTCACCTTTTTTTCGGACTGGATATCCTCTTTCCGATCCTTCGAAGCTTCGACGATGTGAAAAAGGACGAACGAATGAACAGAAAGGATGGATTATGATCGGATAACCCGAGCCAGACCAGGATTTTCTATGATCACGGATTTACTGATCTCGTTTAAATCTTTCCACCTCTATTATTTTGTTACAATGGACGTCAGCACTTCGCAAATTATTTGATGTGCAGAGTAAGAATAAGAGTTTCATGAAAATAAAATGATTCTATCACACGAACACAGGATTCAAACTTAAAGTTATTTTATTTAAAAACCAAGAATGTGTATTCTTGTACTGGAAATGTAGAAATAAAAGTAACAATATGTTGTTAATTATATTTGAACATATATAGCTGTATATTATACATAACATTTACAATATTTACAATGTATTTTTAAATATATTTAATAATATAGAAAATGTTGCTTTTATTTATACAGGGTGGGGCAATAACTTTGTCCACCTTGAATATTGTCGTTATTTGTAATAATATAAAAAAATGTCATATACGAAACTTGAACGGTGCAAAGGAGGGCATATTATGATACATATATTTTTTACCTGGTTGGAGGCATAGAGGAGATTTGAAGGTCATGACCATTTTTTTCAATGGAATGGTATGTTTTTTTTTATCACCATGTGATAGCCGGTGTTGAGACGACTTCAACAAGCTATCGTTCAAAGTTATGCAAGGTCAAATATGGTTTTTAAGTAAACTTGCAGATATCATAGAAGGTGTTCGATGTGGTAAAAAATTAAAAGAAACCAAAAGTTATTGCCCCACCCTGTATATTTCAAGTGCACGAATATTTTTGTCCCTCACTGTATGTTAAGCAAAACTGAATTATACCTACAGTCATGGACAAAATTAAGTGGGCATTGCAGAAATGTAAAAAAATTTTTTGTTCTATTACAATGTTTCAAATAAATTTTTAATTTAGAACGTAAAATGTTTTTGTAGACTTGAAGAAACATTTATTTATTTAATGTATATAATTGTGCAATAAAGTTTTGATTTATAGTCATTATTAGTTAAATTAAATTAACCTTTTATTATTTATGATACCTGTCCACTTAATTTTGTCCACGACTGTAATGTGGTAAATGTAAAACATGCTTTAACATAGAGGACCTAATATTTGGACACGTCTTCAAAACACCCATTATAACACAAATAATACACGCTATATGTAATATTCACTTTATCGACAAATTATTTTATATGTTTATTGAAATATTTGATAAAAGATATTCATGTATTTTTCTTAGTAAACTTATAATTTTATGAAAGAAAAAGTTTTTTCGAACTTTCGCATTTGTATTATCTGAACACTGCTCCGGTTTCTAAATTATTAATAATTTTTTAATAATGACATTATGAATATTCTTAATACATAATTGCTGTATTAATAACGTTATTAATAATATTTAGTATTTTGATATAATTACAAATGGAAGGTTTTTTAACACTAGAAGTACCCGCATTAAATGCATGCCTACTTCAAAACTGAAAATAAAGTAGAAAAATAAATAAATAAATATTGCAGCATCGCCTAACATATACAGCTATTCATTAACTCAATAAAGCATGACAGACATTTTGACAAAAGGATGGAAATAAAATTTTGTATTAAAAAATGCCAAACCCGAAACCAGTCATTTTGACTGGTTAGTAGTTCTAGTGTTAAAGTTGTGTTTATGGACATTTTTTAATAGAAGCTTCTTAATATAAAAATAATCGGAGCAAGATAATTAGGTCATATATCTCCTGTATTATATTGGATATTGTAAAGACTCTCAATCTTTAATATTTTACAAGATCTCCAAATTTCACTATTGTTTTATTAAATTTCTAATTATAAAATAATTCAATTTATCATGTAGTTACAAAATTGTTGAATATTATTTGATTTATACGCGAAAAATTAACCAATGTACCATCCATATCTTAAATATCCAAGTATTGTGTCTTTCAGCACTGTATGAAAATAGCGTTTGTAAAAAAATAATTACAGATTCAATGAAAATATTTGTTTACTTTAAATATCACAGTCTTGGTATTCACGTTTTCATATAATTCAAATATCTATTTTTGAAGTATAAAGGTATTTCAAAATTATTAACAATTATAGTCACTTCTAATATAAACAAAAAATAAATTAGATTACAAGTTCTTCTTCAATAAGTATAACATATATTTCGTAGAAGTGTGTGTATAAGTATGACAGATAAAATAGCTATACCTTAACTCAAAAAATCAAAAACGCCTCATTCTTATAGGTTAAGTTGTTCCATCGTTAAATTAAATCGTATTTACGATGATTCATATATCAGTCAACGAAACGAACGACAAAAAACGTCAACTTATCAATTTAACAACCTGTACCTCGTAGAAATTGCCGCAGCAATCAAGAACCATTTCCTGTTCTTCCACTTTCCTGAAGGAATAAGAACAACGATGCCGCGGATTTGTTGGATACTTCTGACCCAGCCAATTTAATTTCTCGGATCTGATATCATCTATTATAACGGAACATCCAGCTGAAACCAACAACATTCCAGCATATTTTCGTTTCCCGACTGTCTGGAATTTTCTTAGAGCCGCATATACCGTCGAGCACGTTTCTTCGAGCGAGCTAATTTGTTTTTGTTTTGGCCCTAGCGATATTCCGTGCACGCTCCAGCAAAATGCTGTGTTCTTTTTTCCAACCCTCCGATCACTGTGTTCCTCTTCCTGCGCTTCTTTGCCATCGCTTCGGAAACCGGTGGATTAAACAAACTATTCTTTCTAGACGTTCTTGTAAATCTTGCTTATCTTTACGTCGCAAGTACAATTAAACTATTTAGCTATGAATTTCATTAACACTAGATTTACGCAACCTGTAAAAATGACGGATCTTAGATTTCTTATTTTAAATTACGAAAAATAGTAAGAAGGTTTTTTCAAAATGTACGTTCTCCTCCGTTGAAATGAAGAATCGTTGTGTGAGTTAGTTTACCCATTGCCCATTATTTATTTATTTTTATAGCTCAGTTTCAATTTCAATATAAATGGTCAGTAATCGTCCGTAAATCTATTGTTAAGATCGCGAACAGATGGAGTGATCGTGTACATTTAGTTGTATGAATTTTTGAAATTCCGTGATTCGAAGTTTTGGGGCTGGGGATTCGTTAAGTGTTTGAAATTTGGAAGTTGTTATTTTGAAATTTTGGAATTTTGGAATTATGGAATTATGGAACTTTGGGATTTTGGGAATTTGCAATTTTTGGATTTCGCGATTACAAGAATGTGGAAGTACGAAATTTCGGGATATTGCGGTTATAAGAGTTTGGAAGTATGGAATTTTGAGAATTAAATTTTTGAAACTTGGAATATAAAATTTGGAATTTCAAATTTCAGAAGTATGGAATTTTTGAACATTGAGATTTTGGAAATTTGATACTTAGGACTTTCGAACTTTTACAAACTCTCAAAGTTTAAAGAATGTTGTAGATTTCCGAAAGTCACAAATTTCAAGTTCACGAAGACTTAAAATTAAAAAATTTCCGAAACAAGTTCCAGAATTCTGGAATTAAAGGACGCCAAATTCCTAAATTCCCCAATTTTTCCAAGTTTCAAATTCTCAAAGATTAAACACTTCGGTGTCTCAAAATCTTAGATTTCGAAAAGGCGAATATTTCGGATTTCAATGAACCTAAATCTTGAATTTCAGATACGAGGTTCTAAGTGATATTCCTAATATGACAAAGCCTCAAATCCCGAAATCCAAAAATTCCAAAGTTTAAAAATCTTAGTTTAAAACTAAAATCCTATAATTGTATAGTCTTAAAATATTAAAATCCCAAAATTCTAAAAAACGAAGTTCTCATATTTTTAAATTACTACATTTTCATATTTTAAATTCTCAATTCCAATTTCCAAACCTGAAAATCTTGAAAGCCCCAAAATTCGAAATTCTGCTAGTCGCAAGCTAAAAAATGTGAACATTCCAAAACTGCAACACTTCAAATATTCAAAATCTCGAAGTCCTAACGTCCTAAAATTTCAAAATTCCATAATCCCAAAGTTCTACGTTTCCAAAATTCACAAGTCCTGAGATTCTAAATTCGATTGCTCCAAATCTTCGAGTTTCTAAAATTCTCATTTCACAAATTCTATTATAATTCTCAAATTATTTTGCACATCATATTTGCATCGCGTTGCAACAGAGTGTCAAATAAAACATAAACAGTCACTGAAAATATAATCATACATTTATACAGTGCGTCCAAAGATTTAACGATTAAACATTTCCCTATGTTCTATATGGTAAAATAAGAAAGAAATATTATACAGGGTGTCCCAAAAGTGTTGAAGGAACCGGAAATGGGAGGTAGGTGGGGTCATTCTGAATAACTTTTTCATTTGCAAAAATGTCGTATGGGGCTTCATTTTAAAATTGTTAATGGAAAACACTAACCAATCAGAGCGCGGGAATCGCGCGCGCTCGCAGGCAGAAGTGTAGGCCCTAGTTATAATTGACCGTGGTCGCCACAGAATCGCGTGGCGCGCGATTCTCGCGCTCTGATTGGTCGGTCTTTTTCGTTAATAATTTAAAAATTAAGCCCCATACGACATTTTTGCAACTGAAAAAGTTATTCAGAATGACCCCACCTACCTCCCATTTTCGGCTCCTTCGACACTTTTGGGACACCCTGTATAAACATATTTGAAAGACTTTGTTAAAAGCGGTAGTAATGCGAGGTAAAAGAAACACTAGAAAACTCACGATTTTTGCGATGTGATACAGGAACAGATCATCAATATTTACATTTGCACTTTGAATGCTGGAAACAGTTTAAATATAAACAGTATAAATTTTATTTTTTTACCGATGTCAGTTCTGCACTCATGAGAATGGTGGACACTTTAAGATCGAGTATTATTACTTTGCGAATAAAGAATTACCGCATATTGGTATGAAGTCACTGAATTCACTAAAGGAACTAGTACACGTCAACCTCTGATACCAAGCACACATGAACAGAGTAAATGTAAATATTGATGACCTATTTCTGTGCCGCATCGCATTAACCATAATTTTGTTACAATTCTCCTTATCTCGTTCCACTGTCATAACTTTTTAGTAACGCTTTAAAAGACTTATGTTCATATAACATTTCTGTTTTATTTCGATCCATATAACGTACCAACTCTTGACCGTTAAAACCTGGAACACCGAATATCTCCAAATTCCTGTGCCCCCGTTGTTATGGCGTAACAACCCAATTTAGAGGCTTTTTGTGAAAAATGCAAGCGTACGGACTCCCTATAAATCACCAGTCAGAAACAGATGGAATAAAACTTTGGAAATCCACAAAACTCCGACCGACTCCAATTCTTTATCGCGAGTAACAGGAAATTGAGTAATTTACAAAATTATTTTTAAAATCTGCTAAATTAATTTATGGCAGAATTAAGTAGTAAATTTGAGCACAGAATCACTGTTTATTACCCCAGCTGAATTAGGTCTTTGGCTTTTACTTGCGTACAGTTCTTCATGCAAACTTGAGAAGTCATCAGCAAGTTTTGACTACCAATCAGGTATCCGTAAAGTGGTTCTCCATAACATTATTGTTACGGCGAAACAAAAACAGAAAAATATTTTGTGTTTAAAATAGCATTATATTAGACGCTTTAGTTCATAACAATTCCCAATTCCCCGAATTACCAATTCCCCAAACTCCCAATTTCCCAAATTCCCAAATCGCACATAAAATTGTCTTATCCCCTATTCAGTAAAAATGAATAACTGAACATTATTATGTGTGATTTAAATTTGTCGTAACATAGTACGATACTAACTTGTTTGTTCGCGTCCGCGATCGGTCGTATGTTCGGGGCTTCGCTTTCGTTGGTGAGCGTGCGCTATTCGCGCGCTCTGATTGGTCGGAGTTTTTCCTTAATAACTCGAAAACGAGTGCCTAGACCCCATTTTTGCAAAGGAAAAAGTTACTTAGAATCCCCTTTCCTACAACCCCTTTACGGGTCTTACACTTATTACGAAACACCCTGTATAAATACATTTATCGATATTGTACGAAGTCGTCATTTTACGCTTTTGCCTCGTTATTTCCACAGTAATCTTACAAGTCTGAAGCGAGATTATTCTTATTTTCCGCTTAGTTTTACACGTATTAGAAATATCTCTCAAAAAAGCTATCGAGTTTAGAAAATTCGATGTAATCACCGAACAGTAAAAAAGGATCAGAATTCAACAAGCGGTCAATCAGTAAACACATTCAGTACCATACACTCTCAGTTATACCTTTTAATATATAAAAACTATTGGACATCTCTTTAGGTTAATCTGTATTGTTATTGCTTTAGGATAATTAGTATCTTTATTTATTTATGATAGTCAGTATTTTTATGTTACAAACCAAATCCAAACCAGTCATTCTTTTGTACGGAATAACGCAAACGACCCTTGACTCCTTACTCACTTCTGAAATCAACTGTGATTAATACGCCTGATTCCTTAACATCTTAGGAATTACATCTAACAATTGGTCCTATTCCACATTTTATTCTGCAACCTCCAAAAACCAAAGTCCCAGTCTTTAAAAGGACCGCTGAAATTGTCCTCAGTAGCATTATTAAACACAAAGAATAAGAGAAGTAGAATCACAGCGACAATGCAGTTTTCTTAAGTGCCTCTTGTAACAGAAACCAGTGCTCAAATAAATCGGAATCTAACAAGACATTCAAAGTTAAGTTCACTATTCTTTATTATAATAAATACTTTAATATTAAATAGTTATTAACTATAAGTAAAATGTAATAATTTTTCATGCAGTAATTTTAGTATTCATTCAACTTACACTCCATAATTACTGACCGTTAATTCAGTGAAAGTTTCTTTAAAATATTTGTAAAATAAAGTTTCGCTCGCGCCCGAGATATCTAAATTTCTCAATTTCTACGAGGTGAACGTATCCTTAACACTTTCACGACCGGTGACACCAACGTGGTGCCATAGGCAGGCCAGTCGTTGTTTGCCGGTGACACATATGTGGTGTCACGTAGTGACTCCCACGTGGTACCTACCATTGGTCAGCCATTTGCAAAGCTTTTTCGAACGTCAGTTGTTTAACATTTTGAGATTGAATACTATCGCTAGTAACTGCGTACTTTTTCACGGAATACGTTTCAATTTTTGCTTATTGAAAAGCAACAAGGTATGCTGTTTCTGAGAGTGTTGCACTGATACGATAAAATAATGTCATGAAAAAGTAGTTAAGTTTATTATGTTGTCATGAATTTTGTTTTATATTTGTACGTTTTAATAATTGTCGCACAAAGAAAAAACATTGTTGTATAATAATGTTCAATTATTTCGTGAATTTACGTAAAGTTTTTTTACATTAATTCTTCAAAAATATTGCCGGCGTTCGGTGAGGTTTCACTGCGCAAACATGCGGTCGTGAAAGTGTTAAAGAGAATAAAAATGTCTGAAATATCATTTGGAGTCATTGGAACACGCTGCATTACATCATTGAAAGCTTAAGGCTCGTGAATAACTCATTTGTGTTGTTGAAAACGGTGTTCCGCAAACGGTTCGTCGAAAGAAAGGCAGTGGGCCACTAAACTCGCATAAATCGGTATTAGAATGTATAATCGCCTCTTGGTCGCTGATTAATTCTTCGTAGTTGGTCGGAAGAGAAGCTTGGTTTGATTTATAGTCCCGTTTACCTCGAATGGAAATCTCTGCCCGTCTAGCACCCTTCACGGCGCAGACTTTAACGGCAAAAGGGCAACGGGTCTTTCGTTGAAAGGTTGTGCTACCCTTTTCAACGGATAGAGGGACGTTCTGCAATACAGAGACTTCGGTAACAATACCTTCTCGCTTCTCCGGCCACGGATCCCTCGTTCTTTCTCTATTTTTGAGGGTAAGAGCGATGGCTTTCACCCCTTTTCGCGAAAGGCATGGCGCGTGTACAAAGTGACGCATTTCTCATCCTTTTACCTTCGTCCATTGATTTTCTCTCCTTTTTTTCTTCCTTCTGCGTGGACCCTTGTCTCTAGTTGAAAACGTCTGTTTAATCGTTCATTATGTCGTTGAACCTGCATTTGCGTTTTTTAGAACTTCAATCTATCGTTGAGATAGCATATTCCTAAGAATAGCAAGGAACGAAACAACTATTACAGGCTATAATTGTAGGCAAACTGTGATTTTAGAGGAATTCGCGGGGTTCGTAATGGCTTCATGATTTTATTGCCGCTGTCGAAGGTTGAGAGCGTTTATGGTCGTACGCGGTATCGGTCCGCGTAGAAAATATTTTGGGCCTATTCGTTGTTGCCCTGACCTGAAGGGTCTACGAGGCAACAGCTTTCTTCATGAGATAGCGTATAGACCTTAATTCTATATCACGAAAACTATCGACGTATAATGCACAATTATTTTGATGTTAAAAATGAAGATGAAGAAGAAATGAACAAACGATGAAACATAAATGAACACTTACCGATTCTTTATCTTGATGACAATCAGCATAAATGTCAAAAAGACGAGCTTAACTAATTTTGTTATTTGAGGTAGGAAATTTGTAGAATGGTTATTTGACCCCTTGTGGTAGTATTAGTGTTAATATAGGCTAGACAACCAAAATCAATATTTATAACAGTTGCTAGACTCATCAGCCTAAAATAACAAAATAAATGCCGTGCAAACTGTCCGCAGTAACAATAAGTGAAACCATTTGATCAAATTGATATTATTTGTATTTCTGCCAGTGATAACCACACTAAAAACAGTGCGCATAATAGCTCTGGATTCGTATATCAATAAAAACCTATTTGTTTGCATTTCAATTTTCGATTTGTTACTGTATTTTTATGATACAGAAAAATTATACGCAAATAGATTTTCTCAACGAAATCATCCATCGCGTCGTACCTTTGATTATGTTTTTAAAAAATTTTACTAGACGGGGTCATTTCGCCACATTGAACCCTTTCTGTAAATAGACATTAAAATTAAAATATCTCCTAAATTAATGATATTTTTTACACAAATGGATTAATACCTTTTTGAAAGAGTGTGAAAAGGCATCAGCTGATACGATAAAAAATATATGACTCTATTTAAAAAATATTAATGACCTTCATATGTCTTTTACACATCCACCTACAAAAAAAATGTACCATCATAATGTGCCCTTCTGTGGCGACCCACCCTGTATAGGTTTATAATTGTTGATTTTTCGTTCCGCAATGTTTTAGGATTTAAAACATAAAATCGGCCCACAAAGGGTTAAGTAAAGTGCATTGGGATGGATTGGCACTCGAAAGGTCGCTTTCGAATAATTTTGACATTAAAAATAAAATTGACAGACAAATAAACGAACTATAAAACATATTAATGCACATATTACTTTTTTAAGTGAAGAAACTTGTTCAACGAACATTTTGAGCTTTGTGAACGTTGAAATAAATAGTTTATAACTAAATCTATAGTATTATGCATGTGATGTGCAAATATAGCGAAAGTGGGAATCGTAGTAATTGAGCAGAGAAAAATAACAAATTTTTTAATAAATTTATCCAACCTTTCAGCCACAAATTCTTGCAGTTGACACCTGATAAAAGCAACAATACTTTTGGAGTTCAAAAGGCGCATACGATACGCATATATCATTTTTATATTACTTTATTCAATTGCTTCAGATATATTTCGTAATAACTTCATAATGTTCCTTAAATTCATGTAAGATTTAATAAGTAAATTTACAGATTTACAAATTTTTCGTGTAAAACACGGCCAAATTTTACTGTATATCAATTTAAACATCATCGAAATGTAACAATGATTTGTATTAATGGATTAAAAATTCACATATAAATGATGAATTAATTTATACAATTAAGTCAGTTGGTATTATAAATGATTTCAACGAATAAATGTTATAAAAAGAGAAATTTTTTAACCAGTTAACTGTGACGCACACTTTTCAGAGTATACTCGTCAATGACAGAACAAGCGTCACTGTTAAAATATTGGATCAAAAAGATGGATTCATTTCATAAAATAGACAATTTTATTATTAATATTTCCTTATTTGGTGAACCAGATAGCTGTGATTGAGTAGTATACCCGTCATGACACAAAATCCTGCCACTTCTCCATCACGACTATACTCGTCAAACACAGCTAACTGGTTAAATCAATTATAATCAATTAATATCCGTTTTGGTATACTCTTTGAATTCTTAATATTTTTTTTCAATTGAATTCTTATGAGCTGATATTTAATGAATACATATTTTTTGTTGCATATATATTTACAGATAATAATCTCCATAGTAATAATCATGATCAATATAATCTCTCAAGGTAAATGAAGTAATTATATAAACTCGTGAGAATGTTTCATATAATAATTAATAATAATAATTGTACAAATTATATATTCATCATGGCAACCATAATAATAACAATAATCTGATAACCGTATAAACCTCAATATCTTTAAAGCATTTCAAAACTCGACAATTTTTCAAAATATTTTTTAGCTCGATAATTGTATCAAAATATTTATAAACTTGGTAATATTTTCAAACTTAATAATAGTTTAAAGATATTTATAATTAACTCGATAGTCCCTTCAAAATACTTTTATAATTGACGATATCTTCAAAATATTCTTAAACCTGTTAATATTTTTAAAATATTTTCGAATTTGACAATATTCTCAAGATATTTTTAAATTTGATATTTTCGAAACAATCTGAATTTTAGTATTTGTAAAATATTTTAAAACTTCATAATATGTTTGTGCACAATATTTCTATTTATAGAGTACGAATCATGAAGTAGTTAATTAAGTTGGTTCAGAAGAAACTTTAATGCCCAGAAAGTCGAAGCAACCGCATTGAAGGGACATGCGAAATCGATAAAATGAATGAAAAGGGAAGCGATGATTTTGCCCGTAATCGTTTCTCGATGTTTCTTGAAGTCGCTTCCGGTGCCGCGATGGCGACAGTCGCGCGACGATTCATTCTTCCGGTATATTTATGGCGTGACGATCGAATTGATTTAGAACCCCCATAACGGGCGGACCAATACGCGGAGGGGAATGGTGCGAACTGCTTAAAAGCCGAGTAAATAAACGCATCCCTCGCGCCAATAACGCGCCACGAATCCGAAGGGAAGAGCACGGTAGGGTGAAACCTCTTACGGGGATGAAACTCGATTTACGTCGAACCCCACGGTCTCGATGGACGAAGGGGATACCTGGAAACAGTAAACAAGGGAACGCATCGCCAGACATTCTTTCGAATACTTCGGCACGACTTATAAAGGATTCTCGTTCCTCTCTTTTCTCTCCACAACCCTTTTGTTACAGCAAATGGACAGATAATTGAAAAAGGAAAGGTTTACAGGTCGAGATACTAAATTAGGAAACAGATTTATGTTAATTGAAGCAAATGATACGTTTTAAATTATGAACATTTTAATGCAAATCTAAAATTGTACATAATCCGAATCGAAAATTTCAACCCTAAATTTACTTTAGAATTTTTTACTGAAATTCAGTATTGAGTTAGCTCTAACACATTGGTTAAATGATTTGTGGCTGTGTCCGCCACGACGTTATTTCCAACTTTCTCTTTTTCCTGAGTTTTGCTAAGGACTTCCTGCCTAATCTTCAATTTCCTGTTTTTTCCGGGGTCTCGTGCAATCCTGGTCTTTGTCAGATTGCACATTTGGCAGCCAGATTTATGCGAACCTAAGTTTCCATTAACTTTCCTTTCCACCCCGTAAACTGTCCACTCTATACTTCTCCTTTTCTGTTCCTACGTCTATCTCTTCCCAAAAAGGACATAAAAACACTGATCATCACGCCGCTCGAGACACTCGTGATTTTTCTACCATCACGTTTACACCCGCACAATGTTTGACGCTCTTACTACTCGTTACTGCCTGATACCGTTCGTTGCTTATTTATTGAATATATATTTATTGTTGAGTGACTGTTAATTCGTTTACAATTCATTCACACATACTTAATTTTCATTCACTCAAAAAATTAATCCTAAAATTATAGCTTACGATTTAATCTAAAATTTATGTTCAAATCTTATCATGGCGTTAATTTTAGCTTCAAAAGTAGTGCACAAATTTTAATCCGAAATTAATCTTTATGATTTATATTTTATTTTAAAATCAATCCAGAAATTTATCAGAAAATTGTATCTTAAAAATAGACCACAAGTGTTAACTCAATATTATACTTTAAGAATTAACCTTCAAATTATAGTCTGCATTTATCACCTAAAATTAACCCTTAATCTTGAAATTGTCTCTTGAATTCACCGTAGGATCTAATCTCAAAAATTAAATCTTAAAGAATTATGTAAGTTTATTAACACAAATAAAATTTATTGATGTACATAAGCTACAAAAAGGTACAATGGCCCAAAGTAAAACTCATATTTTTGTTTTATGAATAGATAATTAGTGCAGAGCATGAATTAAAGGAACGATTGAGTGACTTTTATTAAGCTCCAGTTGCAGACATAGAAATCCATAAAAAACGAAAACAAAATTACAATGTATTAATTAAATAAGAAACAAGGTGTCCAACCGAAGGGGAGTTCATTTCAAATTAAAACTTGGACAATAGAGAACTTTGATTTATATATATTTTTTTTTACATTATTTTTAGTACATAGTTGGCAGTCCTTTGTTTGCTTTGACAGCTTTCAATCGATTCGTAATTAATCGCAGTAATTTTTCACAATATTAAACGTCAATCATTCTTCTTACAGTGCAGTGTTTTAGTTTGAAACGAATTTCCTTTCAGTTTGATACTCTGTTATTTTATTAATATGTAAATTGTAATTTTGTTTTCGTTTTTCATGGATTTCTATGTCTGTAACTGTAGTTTAATAAAAGTCACTCAATCGTTCATTTAATTTGTGCTCTGCACTAATTATCTACTCATAAAACAAAACTATGCAGGTGACCATGTTTTACTTTGAGCTACTGTATATGTATAATACAGAAAGATGCAAATGTTATCTCGAAGCTTGAAATATTATAATTCCAGTTTTTGATTTTCAATCCATTTGTGTTCGTAATGACGAAATACGATTTATGGAGATATTGCTGAATTTATACGTAGATTATGTTACATAAGCACCACCACTTTCAGTTTTACAAAGCCATGCTTTTGAAACCATGACATCAAGGGGAAGGCTTTCACATATCAAAATAATATCGTTCCATCTATATTATTGGTGATGTTTAAAAGAAAATTGCATAAATTTGGTTTACCATAAAACTGTGCAAAGTTGCATAATAAATCTGAAAGGTGTATTTCAAAACTGTAAAAAGAAACGGATGTAAATGTTTAATTTAAATAAGTTAGTAATTTATCAAACCATTGCGTGTTATTTGTATCACACTATTTAAATAGAAGTTTAGAAAAAAGCACCAAAACATTTTGTTGTGTTCTGTTGCAAATATACTACACTAACAATAAAATAAGACACTGTCCAAATCTTATATTTTGCTAAATATTAATGAATAGTTTCATAATTAAACAAATTGATAAAAATTTTGATTATTTTGCTTTAAAATATTGAGAATTTACAATATCGTATCCATTGTTTTTTAAACAAACGTTTTAATAAATAATATCTGCTTTTCAGTTTTTATTGCTATTATTTGTATGCTATCTAAGTATTATTAAAAATACGTTACTTCCCAAAATGACGAATATCATGCAACGAAGGATTAATGATTTTTGTAATTTAAAATATGAAATTTTATCTGATATGTAATCGTTGTACTATTGGACATATCAAAATATATAATAAATAAACAATTTTCCACTTTACACGAATAAAAGACCTATGTTAATTCTTTTCGATATTGAAGCGATAAATATATGTCTGTATTAACGTAACTATGAACATATTTGATATTTATTGCAGCACCTAGTATTTTATAATTATGAAATCCTCTTATGTAGTTACTTTGGACAGCAATATTGTAGAATATTACGCGCGGACAGTGAATAATAAGACCGTCCACGGGTTGATAAAGACATTTGTTAGTACTCGTAGAGTAATGAGCTATCCGAGACTTCAGTAGATACTTAAGCGAGCACAAGAATCGATCGATACTTGTAAACAGCCGAGGAACCTCATAGCCAAGTTTACGTAACTATTCACGTGGCTAAGAACCGCACAATTGATGAATCCTAACTGCTATAGTATCCTTTGAACGTAGTAAAATGCGTATAAATTTCATCCAAGATAACCTAATAACTTTAATTAACATGTTATTACCTTCCAGACACAATATCAAATATTATGGAGCCAGTTACCTAACCTGACCAGATGAAATCACTTTTGCAATCAAGTTGTCTATTCTGTAAATAGATCACATAATAATTGCGTGTTTTATGGGCTTTATATTTTATGAATAAAGAGAGATACGGTAATTCTACTGATTAATGATCAGCTTGCTGCATTTATGCACATTTGTTATTAATATGATGTTATATTTATGTTTAACAAAATAGTAATTGTTAATGTTGCGACGCATTCATAGAATCATAAAGCCATTGGGCTTATTTTTAACTTTAGAAATTTCTTGAATAATCAACAACTGTCTTTTGCTGCTCTTTATAACGTGTAATTTACATTCTTAAACTTTTTTTAATTTAGCATGATTTTCGAGAGCCAGCGCGGTTTATTATTTTATGAGTGTGGAACCGTTAAGGGACAAACGACGACGTATTTTTACTTTAGGTCACTCAGGTAAAGAGTGATCTCGCGAGGAGCATTTGGTAAGGGCGGTTCTTGTCCAGTTCTCTTCAATTTTTCTAGAACCAATCAAATTAGCTTAATTTTAACTTTTAGTCGTTTGTCCACCCCCAGCAGCACGCTAAACCCCACCACATACTTTTTTCTGGGGAGAACATTGTTTTTTCTCTCCAGCAGATATTCACTAACGCTCAAATAGTTCACATCAATTTCATATTTAAAGTCCGTTGTCAGTTTGCGAGGTGTTATTTTTCTTAAGTGCTAAATCAAATCTTAGTTTTTAATAAAGCACACTCATTTTACCCTCATCAGTTGTTTGTTACTTTTATCGTTCGAGTGGATTCACTGATTCCACAACCTAATTACTTCGTGGTTTATTAAGTTGAATCCCGAAGAACGCAAGAGCATACAGTTAAAATAACAATTAAATGCAGATCATTTGAAACTATTACGAACATAATTATTTATCCAAGATATTACTGTTGGGTGGTAGAGCGTGAGTGTGATATATGAATGCATGGGTGAGATGTATGTATGATTGGGTATAAGATATGATTGAGCTGAAGGCAGTCAAGGGAATGAATACAGCGGGTTGTTATTTTAAGTGGCATGTTTCGCGTATGACGGAGTTTGTTTTAACCTGGATTGTAAAAGGCGTTGTATCGAAGTCCGTTACAAATAAATGTTTCTCACAAATACTAAACATCCTACATTACTTACCTAGTATTAATATCACGATGTGGTAATGAAGGAATGTAATAATATAGGGGTTTGAAGATCTCCGTATTTGGTAACTTGGAAAACTGGGATCTGGTAAAGATCCAGGAATATAGGGATGTAAAGATACAAGTATATGAATATAGTGATCTGGAGATATGAGAACATGAGAATATGAAAATTTGGTAACAGAAGGCAGTAGTGGCGCAGTGATTCAAAAATCTGGGCATCTAGTAGTATATGAATCTGGGAATGCAGAAATATGTAATCTACTGATACTGGAATTCGGGGATATACATAGCTATCTAAGGATATAGCGGTCTAGACATATAGCGATCTAGGGATATAGCAATTCAGGCATATATATTTATTTAGGAATGTAGTAATCTAGGGATGTAGTGATCCAGCAATTTAAGGACACAGTGGCCCAGGAATATCATAATACAGGGGTATGGTAATCTAGGGATGCAACGATGTGGACATACACAGTTCTCCGGATAACGAAGACGAAACAATAATTTTCCTCTGATTACATGGTAATGTGGCGCCCATAGCACCACACACGTCGTTACCTTTTTCTATTTTTCCTCAATCTTTTCTGTTTTCTAAAGTTTCTAAACATTCTTTCTGTTTCGCATCCTCTTTAGATTTACGCTCGCTAATTTTCCACGTCTCTACAGGGTCTCGCCGGGGCGTGATCAGCGTCAGCTCTTAGGCCCTTGCGAACCTCTTCACATTCCTTATTTTTACGTCTCTTTTCCGCTGTCTCTCTCCCTTGCCGAATTTCTCAACGGTTTTCTCAGTCCTTTCACGCGTTCTTAATTCTCTCTCTCCCTATTTCTTCCCTTTTTTCTCGATGACTTTTCGTGGAGGAAATGTAAACGGCGGACAGTCAGTGAGATTTAGTTTTTCGTAGAAGTAACATCGAGTCGATTACGCTACCCGTCGCGGATCTTTAATAAATACTTTGAATCGTCGGTTACGAACACGCGTTCATTATTAACCTTATACCCATAATCTCACTGTAATATTACATAGCACCTGCTCATCCGTATGTTCGGGGCTTCCTTCTCGCAGCTGAGCGAGTGCTATTCGCGTGCTCTCATTGGAGGGCGTTTTTCTTTAATAACTTGAAAACCAGAGCCTAGACCCCATCTTTGCAAAGGAAACAGTTACTTAAAATCACTCCCCCTACAAACCCACTTCGGGTCCTACGCGAGTTACGAGACACCCTGTATACCAAAATATTTAGCGCCTGGTCTCTTTTGAAAAATGCGAATTTAAAGACTTTCGCTGAACCGCTAAAAAGTTAATCGAACAGAACATCGAGAGTCTCGAAAATGCCAAACGTTGTTTGCGCCCAACAACTTCGATGAAGAGACTTACCCCAGGAGTTACTGTAACCCATCCATTTCTCCACTTACAATTAGAAGCGAAAGAGAACCAGCACGGCCGAAATCGAAAGGGAAGGAGACAGTCTCGTCCAGCACTTTCGGATCGGTCTCGATCAATTAAAACTTCGCCAGTTCTGATTTATCGAACGATTTGAAGTAAACCGGGACTCGATGAAAGAAACCAGTTTTCCAGCCGCCGGTTTCTTTTTGCGATTCTCCACTCGGTTACCGGGGAAAACTTCTGCGGCCAGTGGTTGGTACGATCGACTCGACTCCACTTTTCCGTGGAAAGCCTCACGCATACCTTTATTTACCCTGCACTTCGTTGAGAACGTTTGCAGATCGGTTCCAGGAACTTCGTGACGCGTTTTCCTGCACTCCATTCAGTAGGATAGATTGTCTGGACTGTTGCCAGTTCTTATGATACAGGAAATTAGCAAGCGAGTGCATGGAATTTCGAAAATATTGATGTGAGTTGGACGTTTTTATAGGACGAAGTCGGATACGTCTGACTAGGGGAGAGGATATAAATAATTATATGGCATCATTAAAGAAAATAATTATACGTAGAAGTACAGTCGTGGACAAAATTAAGTGGACAGGTATCATACATAACAAAAGGTTAATTTAATTCAACTAATAATGCCTATCAATCAAAACTTTATTGCGCAATTGTACACATTAAATAAATAAATTGTATATTAAATAAATGTTTTTTCAAGTCTACAAAAACATTTCACGTTCTAAATTTAAAATTTATTTAAAACATTATAATAAAACAAAAAATTTTGTTACATTTCTACAGTGTCCACTTAATTTTGTCCATGACCGTAGATGAGAAAACATCAAGGAAACTAACTATCGCCGTCAAATACATTATTTGACCATAAACTTATTAAACATAAAGAATACAACGAATGAAATGAATGAACGAAGCTGTGAATGACACATACACGTGTCGTGAAATCAACAATAATCGAACGACTTTAAAATCTCTGCATCCTTGTTCTACCTACATACAGTGGCTCACGAAATAAGAATTTCTTTATGAAACATATTAGCTACCATACTTGCGAGTTGAGGAGCGGATGTAATAGGATTTTTTTTATTTCGGGAATAATAACTTTCTCCTCTCTTCCAGTCTATTTCTTTGGTCGACCTGATCGTGCTTTGTTCGCAAATGTTTCCTCATTCTTTGACTTTTTTATGATATAATATATTGTACACTTAGTTCTATTCACAATTCCAGCAATCTCGTTATATGATTTGCCATCCTCGTGTAATCGAAGTATTATTTCTCTTTCACACTTTTTTGTTTCAGACTTTTTGGTACTCATTTTAAATATATTGTGCACACTATTACGTTAATGTTACTGAAACGATGTCTAAACATCAAGTGACCGTACCAATGTTTTCACTTAGCGATGGTGTTTACATTCCTTCCAAAGGAAAATGAAAAATTATGAACAATGTTACAGCGTTCGAATACTTTTGTGAGTCACTTACAATGTGTATTTCTAATAAATGTATCGAAACATCTATGTACTTACGTTGTTGAATACTTTTCAAATTTTGCTAACTTAATCTTAAGACTTCCATTTTCCTACTGACATCTAATTGTCAAAAAAAATTACTTTAATGTACATTATTTCGGCCATTCAAGTTTGTGTATGAAAGCATTCGAATACTTTTTTGTGAGCCACTGTATGTACATGTTTACGGTAAGTATTATAAATTTTAAATACCCATTTGAATACGTGCGATGCACGTGGTCTGCAAACACACTAGTAAAATGACTCTTCTGCTCAAAAGCATCTGTATTATAGTATCAAAAATTCCTCGGACACCTTTTACCATAAGCAACGAACGGTTTAATTAATTCTTTCACGCGTTTCTTGCTTAAAATTTCATCATAAGAATTTACGATACCACTTTAAAGCGCACCAGCGAGCAATAATAGCGCAGCAGCTGCTACGTGCTCCGTATATTGCTTCATAGATTCATTTAACAAGAAAGTGAAAAATACCTGCGATATATGAAGTCCCGCGGGATCATTCAGGATTCCGACTGCGGTTTATTCGACACGCGTACGATGCCACAACATTAAATGTCATCCGTGTCGAACGCGTGTTGCGAATCCAAATGCGGAAACGGTATTACGATTATTTCGGTAGGCTTCCTTCGCTTAACGGTCGCATTAGCTGCAGCCGGAAACGGAGGAGCATTACCGGCATCGATATTCTGCGGCTCTAATAGTCATACTGAATATTGATTACCAATTAGTGGCATAATCAGCGCGATCCAAATAGTTAATGACCGCGGAGGTTAAGTATCTGAAACTACTGGACCGATACAGTCTGTGCTAATTAACGATCTTTATATTTCCTTTCATATGTAAACTCTATTTGGAAGAGTAGACTTTTAAATGAACGTGGGGCTGTTTCTCTGTACGGCAGAGTTCAACGCGAATTACGCGTAAATGATACGGCACTGCAATGTGTGACGGATAATGCTGTTCTTTACACGAGTACATTTAAATAAAGTGTTTGATGATTAAATTATAATTTTTCTTAAATATATGATACACGCATTTTAACTTTAACAATTTATTCTAATAATTAATAATACAATTCAGATGACATCCGCGAAAGCCACTATAGTGGTGCGTTGTACCGAGAGATATCCGCGAAAGCCACTATAGTGGCGCGTAATGCCTAGGAGGATAATTTCCAATGTACGAGTTCCGTTGTAACGTGATATATCATACATTATATGTATGTATCTGTATTGATGATAGCCATCCATGACATTTTTCAATTACATGTTTCGTTTATCGTGCGACCGAGTTGATTAGGTTCAGTTATCTTTTTATACAAACACTTATTTTATATAAACACAAAATATATGTACGTATGTATACGGATAAATTCCCATAATCGCAGATTTGTATGGTCCCATGTTCTTGGATCCATACATATAAAGATTTCTGAGCGTATGGATCCATATATCCCTCTGTATCCCTAGATTCCTAGATCCCTGAATATGTGGGTACCTAGATATACAAATGTAGATACGTAGACATCGAGATACTGACATACCTGAATCTCATCATTTCTACATTCTTAAATCTGCGCTGCCCAAATTCATGTATCCCAAGTCCCTGCATCCATAAAACCTCGCAAATCCCTATATTCCCATCTCCTTACATACCCAAATCTATATATTTATAATAGCACTTTTATTTTCAATACACTTGGTTGATTTTTCTCACGATATTTAGCTAGATTTACTAGATATTACTCAAAGCATTTTACTAAAATCTGACCCAAGTTCCCACATCCGTGGCGTGAAGGTAGAATTGTCGTTCAAAATTAACATTATAAAATATTATTAAATACATTGGTTATCCACATTGTTATAATCAAGAGATTTCATATATGTATTTCAGTCATACTTTCTCTGAAATGTAAGGGACGATGCATTCTGATTACAATTTTTATGAGGACTTGGCGACGAATTTTCGGCAACGTGAAATCGGACGATAAGCGTTAAATATGTGTTAAATAAATTTTTTAGGTTTAGAACGATTTAAAAAGTCTGTGCGTGACCCAGCCATTCTTGCAGATATGTATGGCCGTATGAAAAGCTGGGTAATTGGAGACCAGGATATAATTGGAGGTCGAGGTAGTTGCCTATATATAACAAGCTATGTTATCGTCCTATCAAGGACGATCTGTTGTTCCCACGAGGAATTTCGCTCCTCGTTTATCTTCATTATCGACGTATCTGTCCTCCAGTATCGAGAACGGTAAACTCGTACGTTAAATACGCTCCTGTGGCTCGTATAAACATTTGAATATTTATGAAGGACGTATTTACCAGCGGTCGTAGGTGTTTTTCGATCATGCGATCGTTAACTATGACCAAATCGTATTTGATCCGCGGCCAAATTGATCACGATAACGATACAAACACGGTGAAAATTCTTTGTTTCGGATACTTTTATTCCGAGCGGGATATTTGGATAAATAGCGATTTGGTAATTCGGCAACTTGGGAATTGAAAAGATGGAAGAATTCCGGTTCGGCGGTTTGGGAAATTCGGATATTGGAATATGTGGAAAATTAGTGATTTGGAGAAATATAGAAAAATGAGGATTCGGCAATTTGTAAAAGAGGAAATTTGGAAGTATGAGAATTTCAAAATTTGTAGACTTGGAGAGTCAAATATTTGGGATTATGAGAATTTTAGTAGATGAAAATTTAGTGAATTGGAGATTCTGAAAATCTGTAAGTGAGGGGTAAGAAAATTGTATTTGACCCATGACCAAATTGACAGTGATAACGATACAAAGTCGCGATGAAAATTCTGTGTTTTAGATTTTCGTATTCCACGTAGAATATTTGAAGTAATGGGGATTCGGTGGTATGAGAATTTGGGGATTTGAAAATTTCGAAAAAATTCGACCTCGAAAATTTGGAAAATTTAAATGCTTAATCATTTGGGAAATTAGTGGTTTGTGAATTTAAAATTATAAATTTGAAATATGAAATAGAATTTTGAAATTAGAAATTTGAAAGAATGCGTGTTTGGTAATTTATGAATCTGAAGAGTTTAAAGTTTAGGAAATTAGTGAGACTGGTACTTGAAAATTAACAAAATTATTGATTTGAGTATTTGATAATTTTTTTAAATAAAAGTTTGGAAAAGAGACAATTTTATATTTGAAAATTTTTAAAAGTGATAATTTTAACATTTTTTAATTTAACTCTTTGCACTCACCACTTTGCTTAATACAGTAATGTGGAAGAGACATTTTTTAACTGAATCTATGTTGTAGCACATACGATGTATAAACACAATAAAACAGCTATTTGTGAAAATTAATAATAGGGCGATAATAACTTCAAAACAATCCATCATAATAGACTACAAAGTTTTAAGAGATGCTATCTGATACGAATAAAAATATCTTCGAGTGCAAAGGGTTAGGAAATTAGTGATAAGGGCATTTTCAAATTATAAGCATGAATGATTTTGGCATTTGAGATTTTGAAAAGTGCTACACTGATAATTTGAAAACTTGGAATTTGGTAATACGGAAATTTACGAACTTGAGAGTTTTAGAATTTGAAAATTTCAGAATCTGTGAATTCTGATAAATAAGAATTTGAGAGTGTGGAAAATTTGGTGCTTGACAATTTTTATATTTGGAAATTTGGAACATTGGAAATTTAAAAATTCGTAAATTGATGAATTTGAAAAATTGATAATCCGAAAATTCGAAAAACTTCTTTAATCACGATAACGATTCGAGCACAGCGAAAATTCTCCCTTGCGAACTTTTTCTTTTTATCTCGAACAATACTTTTCCATTTACACTTAGTGTTTACATCACGCAGCCACTACACGCACCGCCATCAGTGTTTCTGTTTGCTCAACAGAGTTTCTTTTCTTGCTATTGCAAGCTTCCTCTCTCTTTGTATGGTTTATAGCTTGCGCTCCCTGCGTCATTTTGACCTCTGCGCCCGATTTTTCCGCTTTCGTTTGTCTACCCCGTTTGGTGATTTTTTGCCGACTGCGAGTGTGTGTTGGCACTGAAAGAATTCTGAGATCTAGAGATTAGATTTGAAGAATGATAAACCATTGCTGTTTCTCTTCTTTTATCTTCATGGCTGAATTACTATTTGTTTGATACTTTAACACTAGACTCTCAAAACCTCAAATGATTTATAAATTTCTGATTTTAAGTTACAAAATTTGTTAAAATGCTGTTATTAAAATTATATTGTTGTTTATAGGGGTAGAGATCGTGAAAACACAATGCTGTTTCGTCATTCGTGTATTTAAATATTTACTTGATTCTCAATTCTACATTATGTGTGCATTATATCGTTTGTTTATCCATTTTTTACTTGATATTTAATTTGAAATTAGGTGTGCTTTGCGCGTAGGTATATTTAGCGTTAAATATTTACAGTTTATCGTTTGTTTATCTACTTTTCTACTTATGTTTATTTTGATATTATATATGCATTGTACGCTGGTATCTTTGAAGTTAATCGTTTATAGTTGTATTTCACGACGAACATAATTAACTGTAAATATAAATATTTATAATTAATGTAGTTAACCACAATTCTAACACAATTACCTATAATTAACAATAAGGAGTTGAAAAGTATCCCTAAACGAAATTCGATTTGTACGCCATTGGATGGCTGATCAAGAAAGAACAATTTTAGTTATATTTCCACTTAGTATCTCGATTAAGGAGGAAGTAAAACGTAAAGAACAAAAAATTACATTTCTGCGCAAGTTCTATCAGATTATATACGTATCAGCTTTCTTCCAATATCGTGTAAAATATTTACTTGCTACAATTTTTTAAAAAGCGCCATATTTGGAATGTAATACCATGCACCAATCTATTATTGGGTTGTTCGGAAAGTCATTTCGTTTTTCCCCATCAGTCTTGCTTGTGAGAAATTCTTGGAATTTGGAAATCTGGGAATTTGAAACTTTCAGAATTTGGAAATATGAGAATTCGGATTTTGCAGAATTTGGAAATCTGAGAATTCAGAATTTTCCGAAATTGGAAATCTGAGAATTCGGATTTTTCAGAATTTGGAAATCTGAGAATTCGGATTTATCAGGATTTGGAAATCTGAGAATTCGGATTTTTCAGAATTTGGAAAGTTGAGAATTCGAAATTTTCAGAATTTGGAAATCTGAGAATTCGGATTTTGCAGAATTTGGAAATCTGAGAATTCAGAATTTTCCGAAATTGGAAATCTGAGAATTCGGAATTTTCCGAAATTGGAAATCTGAGAATTGGAGAATATGAAAAGCAGCATTTTCGGAATTCTTCACTTTTTTAAGAATGCTGTTCAAGCAAGAAAAGAAGTATCCCCCGAAGATCGTCCCTCATTTTCATAAAGAAAAAGAAACGAAATAACTTTCCGAACGACCTAATAGATTGCTTTTTGAAAATTCCATCCATCGAAAACAAGGTCCAATCAACACGGATTCATTCTTTGTCGCAATTTTTTATTCGATTTGAACACAGTGTTAGACTATCCCAAATATGCTACACATCCTCCATTTAGCAGAGTCTATGTTCGTATTTCAAATTCTATAGCATGCTGAAATCTACTGGATTGCATTCTAACAACTGCGTTTGTCGAAAACTGCGACCAATCAATCTAGATTCGTTCTGGACATTGTGAACCATCCCCGATAATCATTTTCGAATTATCCATGAGCTCCGACCGTGATTATAATCGGTAATTGATGATCTCCCTTTTAAGGGTGTGCAATCGGGGAGGGTTCAAGGGTGGCAGGATACACGAGATACGTTATGCGAAACCTGGAGAATCCTGGCGAACCGTGATGATCGTAGGGGGACCGGGTTTAAGGGGTCGTTTCTTTGCCGACGATCTCGCAGAAATTCATTTTCTTCTGGTTATTTAGTAGGGGATGTTCCGACGATGAGTCACGAGGCAACGAAAATTTCCTGTCTGTATATAGCGTACAGTCAAAAGCAAATCTTATCAAAAATTTGGGAACCGCGACGGAAATGGACTTGGCTCAAGGATATTTGTGAATTTGAAAATATGGGGATGGGTCGAGAATTTTGGGACTTTAATTTGGAGATGTAAGGATTTGCTTTTTTAATTTGAGGCTGCAGAACATTCGAGATATAAATATTTAAAGAATGTGGCATTTACGGATCTACAGACGTGGGAATTTGGGAATTTGGCGACATAGGAATTGAGGAGTTTAAAGATGTGGAGGCTTTGGTACTTAGTTGTCTGTAGGAATTTGGAGATATCGGATTTTGAAAAATTTCAGAAATCGTAATTTCGAAATTGGTAAATTTCGAGAGACCTAAAAAGTTGAAAATTTGAAATGTAGAAAATTTATGGACGTGGAGAATTAGTATATTCGGTTCTTTGCTAATTCAAGTAAGTTTAATTCGAAAATGTCAAAATTCTAGAATGTGAAAATTTGACAAGGGAGGACAAACTTGAAAATTTAAAAAATTTGGATTTTAGAAATGGACAAATTTAAGGATTTCAAAGGTTAGAAATCAGGGCCTTTTATTCTAGAATATATAAAGTATTAATAACATTGTTGCAGTATTTTAAATCATATCTGTTGCATATTTTCATGAATGCACATCCACTATACGTTGCAGTCGAGTGTGCATCATTGATTATGATAGGGGATTATGAATCATGGAAATGAGAAGCATCGTTGGTGTTCTGATAGATGAAATCGAAAGATCGAGCATGGAATCTCTGCGTCGTTCAACTTCGATACGTTCCACCCTCCTTCGTTTGTTCGTGGATCGTTGAACGAGAAACAGCGTTGATGATCAAACACTTAGGGTCACCTAACTTCGTTACGTTCTTTGACACGATGTTAAGCGGAGTGTGAATTGAATAGACAATCTTTAACGCGTTCATGAGAAAAAAGAAACGGTTCAATGAATGTGTTACGGTTCGTAAAATAATTCATTTAGCTACGTTCATTGAAAGCTTGTTTAGAAAATGGTCAGACGGTTATTAGGTTGTTGCATATCAAGCGACTTGCTAGGTTATAGAATAAAACACAATAGCGAGAGAATTAGATCTCGGTCTATTGATATAATAACATAACCGATTCAGTTTCTCCGGACACTTTGTATGGTCCCTGTTAAGTTCTCGTGGTTACCCAAAAGGGGAGTTGTTTGCCAAATCCCTGAATCCTAGTATTGAAGTCCTTTATTTTTAGTTTCTTATTCATGTGGAGGCATTGTTTGAATTCGTTACCTGCTACTGTCACTTTTAGAAATACTCGGATTCATCGTCATACGTTTACGATCGTAACGAAAATCAAACAGTAAATTTATTTTAATAATAAAACAATGACAATTACATAGTGATATTCACAATTTATAATTGTAAGACGCTTCAACTTTTACGAATGTAATCATTGAGATCCAAAAGTGTGTTTTGCCAGGTGTAAATAAAAAGACTGACAGTTAGTTTTGATGAAAAGAAAGCATATCTCTTCGTGTAAAATTAAACCTTCGACTTCTGAACATTTGCATGCAGTTTCTTATTCATGCGGAGGCATTGTTTGAATTCGTTACCTGCTACTGTCACTTTTAGAAATACTCGGATTCATCGTCATACGTTTACGATCGTAACGAAAATCAAACAGTAAATTTATTTTAATAATAAAACAATGACAATTACATAGTGATATTCACAATTTATAATTGTAAGACGCTTCAACTTTTACGAATGTAATCATTGAGATCCAAAAGTGTGCTTTGTCAGGTGTAAATAAAAAGACTGACATTTAGTTTTGATGAAAAGAAAGCATATCTCTTCGTGTAAAATTAAACCTTCGACTTCTGAACATTTGCATGCAGTTTCTTATTCATGCGGAGGCATTGTTTGAATTCGTTACCTGCTACTGTCACTTTTAGAAATACTCGGATTCATCGTCATACGTTTACGATCGTAACGAAAATCAAACAGTAAATTTATTTTAATAATAAAACAATGACAATTACATAGTGATATTCACAATTTATAATTGTAAGACGCTTCAACTTTTACGAATGTAATCATTGAGATCCAAAAGTGTGCTTTGCCAGGTGTAAATAAAAAGACTGACAGTTAGTTTTGATGAAAAGAAAGCATATCTCTTCGTGTAAAATTAAACCTTCGACTTCTGAACATTTGCATGCAGTTTCTTATTCATGCGGAGGCATTGTTTGAATTCGTTACCTGCTACTGTCACTTTTAGAAATACTCGGATTCATCGTCATACGTTTACGATCGTAACGAAAATCAAACAGTAAATTTATTTTAATAATAAAACAATGACAATTACATAGTGATATTCACAATTTATAATTGTAAGACGCTTCAACTTTTACGAATGTAATCAAAGAGATCCAAAAGTGTGTTTTGTCAGGTGTAAATAAAAAGACTGACAGTTAGTTTTGATGAAAAGAAAGCATATCTCTTCGTGTAAAATTAAACCTTCGACTTCTGAACATTTGCATGCAGGATCAAACTAAATGCAGTCGCTATCAGGCATCAAGAGTCACATTTTACAATCGCGAAAGCGAACATTATCGCATCGATAGTAATTACAGCAATTCGTCGCGTGTTTCTTATCTCTCGTTAGACAGTGTACCTCACGAACATTCACTCGGGAGTAAAGAAACACGAAACTGAAAGAAAGTCGAGGTCGTGTAGGTTAAACGTCGCCGAAAAGAAAACAGAGGATGAGTTTGCAAAGGGTTGACCCGTGCTTATTTCCTCTCAAATCTTCTGCAGCGGGTCTATATTTTCACAAGGCCGGAAATGAAACGTGTCTTCCATTCTCACAGGTTGCTAATTAATTTTTCATCGTCGTGGTTATAATGCGGGTCCATCGTGAAGGAACCAGCTCGGTCCACCATGTCAGAATGGTGGCTATTTTCCACTCTCGCGGAGCTTTAACTATAAACGCTAAGTTGTTAAAACCAGATAATGCACCCTTTCATCATTGGACCTTCCAGCACCTTAATACGTTGACTCAGACAGATACGTTCGCGAAATTTTGCTGCTTCAGTTTTAGTTTTTAATTATATTTATGTTGTAACAGTGCTACTTTATTTAAGGTAACGCTAGTGACAAAAAATATTTCTTACAAAGAAAATGTTCTTAAAGCCAAAACGGTTAGATATATAATGTTCGCAAGACGAGGTGTTTTCGGGAAGTGAGTTTTTGACGGAGAGGAAATTTGGCCAACTCGGCTAGGGTTCCAAGCTGCGAGTTAGGCCTATCGACTGGGGATCCAAGTCGATTTGGTTATAGAGGAAAGGAGTTTCACTGATTCCGACTCTGGAGGTTCCGAGAGTGGTCTAGCTTTGGTTAAGGTGTGGAAAATACTGACTTTACTCGGTAAAAAGGGCCGCTTATATACAAAAAAGTGTAGCTAGGCCCGCCCAATCAGCGAGGCGAGTTGCGCTCGGAAAGGTTTTATGGCACTAGTTACCTGGGAGCGCGGCAAGGCTCGCTGTATGCCGTTTGACTCGGTACACTCTGTTCGTTTTAATTCTTAATAATTACACTACGCTACAATGTGTTATTTGAATTGAACTTGAAACATTAAGAATTCATCTTCGTGGATAGAACACTCGTTACCAGATATGACACTTATTTCTTTCTTGAAGTTGTATATAGATTGGCATTGAATCCAACATAATAAGAATGATACAAACATATACTAACAAAAATTAAAATGTTTTTACCCAGTTACCCGTACAATTAGACGTTAATGAAGTTTCTCTGTGTTCATGGATCGATTTAGAACGGTATTCCGATCGTTTCTGGACATATGCAATTCTTCTGTACTTTATGTATTAAATTTTGTTAGAATTGGGATCTATATGTGTTCCTTACTCCGCTGAAAGAGTGCGCATTTTTATATTCTTTCTTTTGTTTTACTTTTTGCGTGCATCTCGTAGTTCGCGTAATGTCTCTGTACAAGCAACATGTGCTCGTGCGTTTTTCTTTTGTATTACATATATTAAATATATTTGATTAAGTGTACTAAAATACGCAATTGATTATTCCACTGCCCGTCAAATTGTGTCAAATTTATTTAAATTCAAATTTTTAAACTACCAATCTTCTAAACTATTGAACGTTTAGTTCCAAATTTTTTAGATACCAAATCTCTAAATTGCTGCATTTCTATGGTATCAAATCTGTAAAGTTGAAAATTTCTGAACCAACAAATTCATACTTATCAAAGTTCCAAATTTGAAAATATTAAGAATTCCCTATATTCCAATTACACGTACACATCAATACCCACAAGCTCTCTGATGGGCAATTGATCTGCCCAGCGCTCTCCTACATCATCTCTGTTAGTGTCTATAAAGCTTATATCGAAAACACAGGCCGAACACACTGTTTGCCGCGTTATTGCATGCGCCGTTGAATCTCCTTTATTGTAAATCGGCCGAGTGTGCGTTTGTTGGAAATGTTGCCCGGCAGGCAAAGGTTTAAGGAGCCGGAACATGCGCCTAACTAATTTCCATATTATATTATTAAACGCTATATCACGCGTGGATGCTTTAACAGCATTACACTGAAATTACCTTGATTGAAATCTGTTAGATCGTTTCACCTATCATCTTGACTGCAGTTTGCTAAATGTACCGTGGAAGATTATCAAGTAAATATTACTTTTCCCCTCTGAACACTGACACTACGAGCTTTAAATGCACACATAAGTTTGAATTGAAAATAAAATGAAGCGGGTTAATACTGAAGCATTTATGGTAATAAGATACATGTACGACTATTCTTTGTTTCAACAAAATATGATGTGACATTTTACATAATAACCAAATTTTGTGATATTACGTCTCATGAACTTATTACGGACCATAAGTCCCATAAACTAGTTCTGAAAATAGTCATTTTGATTGGTAGTTCTAGCGTTGATGACAGTGTTAAGTTTTTGAAGTGAAATTCGTGATTCCTGATTGATTTTTGTATGATGCATATTTTGTTAAAATATGAAGATAATATAAAGATATTTTAAGTTTAAAAATGATACTTCATTTTGAGATATGAAATATTACGTGAATTGATGGTTTATTTTTGATAGTGTATTATAATAGATTTTACACAAAATTATATGTACGTAAAAATACTTTTTAAAATAAGTAAAAGTACCTCTTTTACAGAACTATGTAGGAATGTATTGCTTTTTAAATAGATGGATGCTTCGGATCATTTTACGTAATGTAGTTATAATATAAAGCAATTAACAACACGTTAAATGTTTCGCATGTTTGTGTAAAATATCTGACTCACGCATTTCAAATGTCTCGTTGATAATTATACTACAATATTTCCAAAGATTACTTCGAAGAATTAATGTTTGTAGGAAATATCAATTCACCTTATTATATTTATAAAAATACTATTATTAAAAAGAAACAATTTTGTGAAATGGTCTACTGTATAATATTCTCTCGTTGCTTGCCTTCATATTTAAATAAATAATGCGTTTGCATTATTTAGATACATCGTTACATTTAATAAAAAAAAATTGAGTCATAGGAAGATAAGTTTTCTTATATCATTTAAGCTTTTTTTTTTCATAATATTTTTCTATTTTTAACACTTTTCAAGATATAAGGTAAAATTTTCAGATCAGATAATTTGGAAATATAGAAGTTTAGTAATTTAGAAATTTGTAGATATAGGTATTCGAATGATATATAATTCTTGGAATTTGAATATTAAGAAATCTGGTATGTATGTAACAAAGGAATGTATGTGTTGCAAGTTTCATTTCTTTCTACTGCTTCTAATTTCTTCCATATCGGAAGTCGTCGAACTTTCTGAACCCACATTGTATTAAATTACGTGTACGTTGAATTAAAACACTCTACATCGCGATATCGCAATAATCGCTGCATATGCTTTGGCCTAAGATTGAAGTAGTGTCTCGATCTCAAGTGATTAATGGTTGGAGTTCGAGTTAGAAATGTTTCTGATAAAGAAAATAAGTGGACACTTTTTAATAAATAATGCATACTTAAGATAATGTGATATATAATACAAGTTACTATGTGTTATGTGCTTTTACTGAGATGTATGTGTTTTCAAGGTTGCTACTATTCTACTGTTCTGAGTTCTATTCGTGTTCTTACTGTTCTGTCTGTCCCTGTTCGAACATCGAAGCAGAGAACCTCGGTCTCGGTGGAAACTATTTACTATTGGTAGAAAATGCATTTGTCTCTGTGGAAATGGAAGGGAAATTTGTGACTCGATAAGATTAGGAAGTCGCGATGTTTTGGTAGAGATGGGAGAGGAAGAGTAGGAAAACCGAAAGAGTGAAGACGGGAGAGTAAGAGATTATTATTTGCTTTTTGTCACATGGTTTTAAAAATCATATCGACCTAACGGTTGGGGTTGCTAATAACTGTTGACCGGGTCGCGCATTATGGTAGGTGGTAAATACTTTGGGTTTATGTTCTGATTACCCTGACCTGAAGGGTCTACGAGGCAACAATCGTTGTTTCGCAAACCTAGTCAGTCTTCCGATAATAATCGCAGATAACTTATTCGTACTGTTATGAATGACACATCGCCATCGATGCCTCACCCTCCACAGTCACTGTGTACGTCCAAAGGGCACCGATAACCAGAAGCAACACCGTTGTCATCATCCATGCGTCACAACCGCCCTATCAGCCTGTATACGCTTCGGCTTGAAAACGATGTACTATATCTCGCTCTCGGTTGCCTTAGCGAACTCCGAAATAAATTAACCCTTTGCACTCGGCTGTCCCCTCTGAGGGGACATTGAAATTTATTAATGATTACATTGTACAATAAGTTTTGATTTTTTTTTATTTCACAACCACCACTATGATATTCTTATAGATTTTTTCGAGCTGAATACGAATTTCAAATCCGTTTCTCTCTAGGTCGTATAGCTTTTGCGAAAATTGATGTTTAAAAAAAATGCAAATTTTCAACTTTGGAAATTTTTTGTGCTTTTATCATAGCAGCTATTCAGTGACATCTTACATGAGAAAAATCTGTGAACTTTTCCGAATGAAACGATATAAATTGTTATTGCATTGTAAATATTTAAATATGTTTAAATAATGATCAAAGTAAGAAAGACACCGAAAACGCACCAGTTTTCGTTCATATTTTTCAATTTATTTCAAATACTATGAGTCTGGGTGCAAATCTGACCATCGTACGTGATAGAACAGACATTTCTGCTGCAGAAAGTATGAAGCGAATTTAGAAATGCATGGTTTCGCGACAAAGTAACTGGTAGTTTAGGTCCGGAAGGGTGCGGAGTGCAAAGGGTTAATACTTGGAATTCTAATTGAGGATGATGTGGTGTAGTAATAGAGATAAACACTTGTATAATAAATACTATATACTTGAATTAATATGATATATATTACAAGTTGTTGAGTTATATGTGTATGAATTATGTATTATGTAGTGTAACGAGTTGTAGTTGCGTTTTTAGCTGTGTTTTGATTGATTGATTGTGTTATTCTACCGAGTTCTAATTGTGTTCTCTTTGAGTGTTAATAGTATTCTGTCTAGCGATGGGAAAGTGTGTTGTAGGAAAACTTGGAGTGAGATATGTGATGGGGGTGTTGTCTGTGATTCGTGGAAATAACGTCGGAGGTGGAAACTGGAAAATTGACCTAATTGGTCGGAGAATTCGTGGTGTGGGGTATGAAGGGAACGCCTAAATGTGACGTCGGTTGATTTTGGAAAAACCGAGACCTCGTGACGTAGGGGTTTTATGAGTTATACCTGTGATTCTAGCAAGCAATAAACTTAAGATGCGCCTCGACGTTGAGAATACATATTTCTAAGCATAGCAAAGAATAAAAGAACTATTACAGGTGGCAATTGTAGGTAAACTGTGATTTTAGGGAACTTCGCGGGGTTCGTAATGGCTTAATGAGTTTATTGCTGCTGTCAAGCGTTGAACGCGTTTATGGTGGCTTCTTTGTTGCCCTGACCTGAAGGGTCTACGAGGCAACACAGCCTAAGAGTCATACCTTGTTTTGCAAAGGACATAAAACCCCCGGATATCTCCCCAAAATAGCTTAGTTACCATTTATCCGCCGATCTGTAACATAGTGCTCTGTACGTGATTCTGAACCTTTGTGAAATAAAACTTCACTACGTGAAGTAACTGTGAGTTCTTCATCTCGTTCCCGTTGCCGCGGCTCAACAGTACAAGCGACATTCGTTTCAATTGTGACAAATTTTACGTTCCCATAAAGAACTGTTTAAAGACACTTACCTCGATTTTCTGTAATCGAGAACCGTTTCCATTCCACAGGAACCTATTCTATCCAAAATCACCTTTGGAAGTGGAGGATGCATAAAATTCTTTTTATCCGATCCCATATTTCAACGAACGCGAGATTTTATGATATTATACACGAACGATATTGGTCTCGTTGAATTCCTCGAGAACCGAGGTCGTTTGCAGTTCGATGTCGTCTTCGCCGTTTGGACGCAATGCACGACGCACATACAAAGCACAGATGCCATTATTCGCCGAGGTATTGCACGCGTCGTTGAACCGACTTCACTGTAAATTGGGCTGTGGGACGTTTACCGGAAACGTTGCCCGCAGCGGAATAAAGATGTACGCGTAAATTGGAAATTTAAAAAAACAATGATTCACTCGCTTGGTTGAAAGTTTGAAAAAAATGGGAAGTTATAAAATTTCAGTTTGGGAATTTTATAACTTACAATTAGAAATTTTTCAATTTGTGTAGTTAAACATTTGTATAAATGAGGATTCAGTAATTTTAAAATTTAAGAGCTTTGGAATTTTGTAACTTGGAAAATATTCAATTTGGAAATTTGAATATTTGTAAATTTCGGGAAATGAGAATTCGGTAGTTTGCGGACTTGGGAATTCGAAAGTTTCAGAGTTAGGGAATTTTAGCACTTGGACATTTCTCAATTTGGATATGTGAAAATTATTACGTAAGAATTTGTAAATTTCGGAATTTAAACATTTGGAAATTTGTAAGAAGAAGCACTCGGTACTTTGAAAATTTGGGAGTTTAAGAATTTCAGAACATGGAGAATTTTTAATTTGGAAACTCGGGTATTTGAAAATTTAAGAGAACGTGAATTTGTTAATTTAGAATCACAAGGGTTTGAAAATTTGGAAAAAAGGAAATTTCAGAATTTGAAAATTTATTGTTTAGAATTAAACAATTGGGAAAATGGTAATTTAAACATTTCAAGATTTAAAGATTTGGAAATTTGGAGCATCAAAAGTTCCGGGATTTGATGATTAAAAAAAAACTTACAAATGAGACAAATTGTAATTTTGATAATTTGATAATTTAATGATTTGAAAATTTGAGGGTCTGATAAACAGTATCTTTATGTTACCAAATTATGTCTAACTTTCTATTTTTGGAATCAACTACCACGCAATCTAATATTTGATCAGTCTTCAATTGTAATAAATAAGGTCACATTCATCATATTGATTCCATGTTGAAAATGAATTGATTACGAAAGTTAAGGAGTTGAAAACTGATTAAATTTGAGTAATTTAGCTTTCGTTTGTTCATAAAATATTAATATAACTTTTCAATCATTTAAAGTGATGCTGTTGTATATTATTATAAAAGTTAGTTTCAATAGATAATGGAAAAGTATCTAAACAAAAAAAGAAATTTAAAAAGACATTGGGTTGATAAAATTTATTGAAACAAATGTCCAATTCTGAGTAATATTTAAAAAGGTCGTGGATTGAACCGAAGCTTTAAGTAATGATGAAAATTTATGTTAAATGCATTTCATATTTCTTTAGTAATAGTTAAACTGAAACTGAATTGAAATAAAATCTTAAATAAATAATTTAATACAAATTTAGTGATAATATTAAATTATTCGCAGATTCAGATATTTATAACGGCTTTTGAATTTTTCGATGCAAGTATTCTCAAATTTCTTAAACTCCCAAATTTTCAAATTTCGTATTTCAGGTAATCAAATATTTGTACTTTCAATTCCTCGGTTTCTGCATTCTTAAAATTTCATATCTTGAAATTCTCGAGTTTCTTTATTCTTAAATAACCAAATTTTTAATTACTTCAATTCCTTATACTTCTAAAGTCGTTGTTTATAAATTTTCAAACGTATAGGCACAAAAATTTCTGAAATTGTCAAATTTTCAGATTTTCAAACCCCTAAATTCCTACATTTCCATAATTTTCAAACTTTTCAACTTTTTCAAATTTTCAAGGTTTTCAGGTTTTCTAAATTTCCAGCTATCTGTATCTCCAAATCTCCAAACATTTAAAATAGTAAATATCGATATTTAAAAGTTCCTTAATTCCCAAATTCGCTAATCTCCCAATTTTTAAATATCCTTTGTTAAGGCTCGTGGTAGAAATAAATTCTTTCGAGCTTTGGTGAATATTGCACGTGGTGTGCCGACTAGGTTTTATTATCACAATCTCGAAGGACCACCCGATTATTCGGGACTATACAAATGATCTATGTTCAACAATACTAGATACTATGTTCGAGATTCTAATGCTATTACTATACTCGTTCCTTTGCTATTCTATTTCAAATACTGTTTTTAACTGCTGGAGGTTCTATCAAATCTCTCCGATGTCACCTCGGTCGGGTAGACTTGACGGGGGTGCATCGTTCTAATTGGAGAAGCACAAATGTACAAATTGTGGAAGGGCAACAAAGTTAACGCCCTACGTGGGCCCCTCCACTCGCAAATATTCTACGTTTTGCTCCTGGACCGTGGCAGGTAATAAGGGTCAGGAAGCGCGCTGACTTTGGCTAATCATGCTAGAAGTAACGGGATCAAAAAAGGTAAAATATTAATCTGGCGACCAGATGCGAACAATGACTAGAAAAACTACATAGAAAACGCGCGGGTCTTTATGGCTTCCTGGGTTTATGGCTGCCACGGCACGGTCCGCGAACCCTTCGATGGGACGACGGTCTTAGGTTAATTACTATATTCAAATTTTAAACTCTATTCTAATTCTAAAGGCATTGTTAACCATAAGAATTGTTATATTTTAATAGTGGGCCTAAACACCCTTATATTTACATTCTCAGATTTCGAAAATTCTAATTTCCCAAATGTGCAAATTCATTTCGTAAAAAGCAGCATTTACATATAAACATTTCCGCTTTTAGTTGCTGCATTTTCCCCAGAGAAACCAGATTCGATGTCGAATGCTGTCTTCGTCGTTGCGACATGACGCACGATGCCCGTCCGAACCACGAATGCATTATTCGTTGCGTTATTGCACGCGCCGTTGAGTCCGTTCCATTGTAAATAGGTCTGAGGCACGTTTGCTGGAAATGTTGCTCAAAGGGGGATCGAGTTGGGTGCGAAACATCCAGACAAGCCTGCTGAAACCCCGGCAAAAGCACTTATATTGAATACGTGGTCGACATTTCAATATCTGGATGCACTTATTCATGGTCCCATCAATAACACATTGGTAGCGTCTCGAAAATAACGTGACAGACTCATGCGTTTTCTGTATGAATGACCCTTGCCATGGATATCGCAATCCTTGAAGTTTTCATTTGTCGTCTATGATGTAATGTATTAGGTTGGTGCATATGAAATGTCGGATTTTCTGTACATGTGAACCTTTGTCACCATGTTTCCTTTATACTTACGTTTTTGGCACAACCTCTTTCATAGCTGTACTGTCCATTGCCATATTCACATTTCAACAAAGAAGGTTTTCTTAAAAGCGTTTCCTTTTGTTATTTGTTTTGTATTTTGCACCGACACGAATTCAGCCGATATTCGTGTAATTTTTTTATACGAGTATAAATTTGGCAATAATGCTGCAAGAGCTACCGGCAATATAAACCATGCGTTTGAGGACAAAAATGTAATCGAACGAAATGTGCGGCTGGTTTGAGAAGTGCAAAAAAAAATTGAAAATTGTACACCCATTACTCATTAATCGGCACCTCCGAGACAACGCTTGGCCGTATGCGTCGCACACAACGATCGTGAAATTAAATGAGTTGAAGTTTGAAATTTTTCAACACCCAGGTCATATATCAGATATCTCATCAACTAACTGTCATTGTTTTAAACATTTAGGACTGTTTTCACGGCCTATACGAAGCGAAAATGAAGAGAATCTGAAAAATTCAATATCAGAGTTTATTGGCTCCCAAGATCAGTGTTGTGTCGTGCTCTTCGTTTTTAGTTTTTTGAAGGCGGCACGATAGGTATTACCCTTTAGATGCGGGTAAGTCGCGATTGTTGATTTCGCGAGTGAAATGATTGTAGGTTATATAGGGTTGGTTTGAACTTGGAGTTTATTGTCTAAGTTCTGATAAAATAAATACTCGGTTAAACTAACTTATATATATTTGGTTCAATCTTACTCGGAAGATTATTACTAGGTTTGAAAGTTCGCTTTGAATGTTAGGTTTTATCTATTTGTAGGTTGATTGAGTTCTTTGAATGTTAGGTTTGTTCTATTTGTAGGTTGTTTGAGTTCTTTGAATGTTAGGTTTGTTCTATTTGTAGGTTGATTGAGTTCTCTGAATGTTAGGTTTGTTCTATTTGTAGGTTGTTTGAGTTCTTTGAATGTTAGGTTTGTTCTATTTGTAGGTTGATTGAGTTCTGTCTTAGAGGTGCAAAAATGTCTTGTAGGTAAACTCGTATAGGTTAGTATAATGGGGATGTATTCTAGGATTCGCGGAAATATCGTAGGAGGCGTAAACATAGGAAATCATCTGATTGGTTTGAAAGTACTGGTGTGGGGTCTTGAGTGACCGCCTAACTCTGACGTCAGTAGTTTTTGGAAAACCCAGAAACTAGTGACGTAGAGGGTTTATAGCTAGACCCTTGACCGTTGTCAGGTAGATTAGAAATTCCGCTGTTAGGGGTGCCGCGTTTTACAAAGTGTTCCTATAATAAAATTTCCGCTGTTCAGAGTTTACCTACAGATCGTTAAATGGTCATCGGATTTTTTCTTTTGTACAAAATAACAATAGATTTGAAATGTCCCCAATATAAGGACGCAATAATCAGAATTTCCTTAATACAACGCGTTAATACATGTTTATATATTACATTCTGGTTGGAAAAAGTGTACTTAAGCAAATTGATCATATTTTAATTAAATAAACGGCTTTTGAAACAAGATATGCAGTTTTATATATTCACTTAAAAATCCGACATATCATATGCACCAACCTAATATCAGAAATATTTTATTCTGAATTCGCCAAGTACAAATTACGTAACCGTTGGACTATGAAAGACAGGGTCTCTATAATATGTAAATATGATGTATGCAGAATGTTGGAGCTAATGGAAGCCACCTAAATATCTGTTTTATTTCTAATGGCTTCCTCTTCTATCGAAAAAGGGAGAAATTTACGTGACATCGTAGTATTTATGGCTTTATTTAAATAATATCGAAGTAAGAATATCTTGGGAAAATAATTTTGTTTCTTCGGTTATTTTTCATAGCTTTTTCAAGGTATTCGTTATTTTTATCAGGATAACATATTTTTCTTTATTTGATCTTGTAGCAGAATAATATTCTCAAATTCTATTCTTTGGTGATATTGGAATACTAAAAATTTGAGGAAATTGTAGGATAATATAATACTAGTATCACATTTTGAGGATGACTGCATGCTTACACATCATATGTGGACACAGTGTATACAAATAGTATACAGAGTGTCCCACAATTATGGTACGAGCCAGAAAGGGGTGGTAGGTGGGGCTATTATGAACAACTTTTTCTTTTGCAAAAATGTTGGATGAGGCTTAATTTTTAAATTATTAAGGAAAAACACCGACCAATCAGAACGTGAGAATCGCGCGCGCTCGGAGGCAGAAGTGTAGGCCCGAGTTATAATTGGCCGTGGTCGAGATTGAATTACGTGGCGCGCGATTCTCGCGTTCTGATTGGACGGTGTTTTTCTTTAATAATTTGAAAATGAAGCCACATCCGACATTTTTGCAAAGGAAAAAATTGGTCAGAATAGCCCCACCTACCACGCCCTATACCAGGGGTTATACAGGGTGTCCCATAATTACTGTAGGAGCCGGAAAGGGGTGGTAGGTGGGGCTATTCTGAATAACATTTTCCTTTGCAAAAATATTGGATGGGCCTTCATTTTTAAATTATTAAAGAAAAACACTGACCAATCAGAGCGCGAGATTTTCGCGCGCTCGGAGGCAGAAGTGTAGGCACGATTGACCGTCGTCGCGAACAAACATATGGGAATCGCGATGATAACTCATCGAATCGGTTACCCAACGATAGGTGAACAATAGATAACGCCAGATGTCGGTGTAGAACAAGGCTATTAGGTGAAAGCCGGTTAAGTAGAAAAATCGGAATAATTATTGAATTATTCTTCATTTATGAATAATAAACAAACCAATTAGATTTTATTCGCGTAGTCAGAATAAATCGAATGTAATAACGATATTGTGGTTTGTTATCGGAAAGAAATAATCGCATAGATGAAATTTCGAAAATTCGGTAAATTATGATGATACAAAAGAAAAAACTCACATTCTACACCGACATCTGGCGTTACCTATCGTTTACCTATCGTTGGGTAACCGATCCGATGAGTTATCATCGCGATTCCCATATGTTTGTTCGCGACGACGGTCAATCGTGCCTACACTTCTGCCTCTTAGAGCGCGAAAATCTCGCGCTCTGGTTGGTCAGTGTTTTTGCTTAATAATTTAAAAATGAAGGCCCATCCAATATTTTTGCAAAGGAAAAAGTTGTTCAGAATAGCCCCACCTACCACCCCTTTCCGGCTCCTACAGTAATTATGGGACACCCTGTATAATTAACCCCATACATAATTACATAATTGTGTACCTATATACGAGTACGTTGTATACCTCTGTAAATTGTTATTAGTGTAACACATTTACTGTTTGTGGTTAATATAGACTTTATCGTTTCATGAAACATATTCGCTGCAAACAGCTGACTATCGATAAGTGTTTCAGTATTTTACAATTGCTATCACACTAATGAATAGAACGATGTGCAAACGACAATATCGTATCGCATACGTATATTGATTCATGAAAATGTTCTGTGAACGAATACGTTTATTTTCAGTCATGATAGTTTTACTTAGAATCGTGTTCAATTCGATACCGAAAAAAATATCCAAGGAAACGATTAAGTAACTCCTGACGATTTCCAGACTTCATCAACGATCTCGAAAGGTTTGTAAATAAGGATACCGCAGAAAATCACTGCCCGTCGTTGTCCTGTTCCCTGGAATTTTCAGTTAGTCCATGTTGGTCCTGCGTCTCTCTTCCTTCGAGTTCGGATTACCTCGATTCCGCAAACAACCTCGCGGCACAATTTCGGCTCCTAAGCTTTGCCCGGTTCCCGACGAGTTTACCGAAGCTTCAAGCGGATCGGGAAGAGATTTTGAGGTAATTTATCTCGCTTGATGGGATTTGTTGGATCCCGTGGCTGCTAGCATAAATGATCAAGCGTTAATCGTACATACTCATTTTCTAGCAGAACTACTGATTTCTTAAATCCCTTCCTTAAATTCTGCAATTTTCGCAGGTTTCATGTTGCCTCCCTATTTTGGGTAAAGCTTCACCATTGTCCAGCCTAGCTTTTCATACAGGACAGCGCCATTTTACCCGTTTTGATATGATGAATGGAAACGATGGCCGTTTTTGGCGGAAGATACGTACTTCCGAGACATTTATGAAAACGTAGGAAAGATAATAATAAAAGATAGTAACAATAAATAAAACTACATTTGTAAAACATTATTTGATATTACATGTTTTATTAATTTCTAAATAATAAATTTATTTCTGTGGCTGTGTCTGCCAGTTTTGCTAAGCACTTCCTGCCTATTCTTCAATTTCCTGTTTTTTCCAGGGTCTCGTGCAACCCTGGTCTTTGTCAGATTGCACATTTGGCAGGCAGATTTGTGCGAACCTAAGTTTCCGTTGACTTTCCTTTCCACCCCTTCAACTGTCCACTCTATACTTCTCCTTTTCTTTTCCTACGCCTATCTCTTCCCAAAAAAGGGCATCGCGAGTGAGAAAAGCACTCGTGATTTTTTTACCATCACGTTTACACCCGCACAATCTTTGGCGCTCTTACTACTCGTTACTGCCTGATACCGTTCGTTGCTTATTTATTGAATATATATTTATTGTTGAGTGACTGTTAATTCGTTTACAATTCATTCACACATACCTCACGTCCTCGTGTTTTATTATAATGTTTTAAATAAATTTTAAATTTAGAACGTGAAATGTTTTTGTAGACTCGAAAAAACATTTATTTAATATACAATTTATTTATTGAATGTAAATAATTGTGCAATAAAGTTTTGATTTATAGGCATTATTAGTTAAATTAAATTAACATTTTGTTATTTATGATACCTGTCCACTTAATTTCGTCCACGTCTGTAGATATAGCTTTCATCTCACGGTATATAAAATTAATCAGAAAGTATCTTTGACGCTCTTACTACTACTCGTTATTGCCTGATACCGTTTGTTGCTTGTTGTTATTTAATCGTTGCTTATTATTGAATATTTATATTGTTGAGTGATTGTTAATTTATTTACAATTCATTCACACACACCTCACGTCCTCAACATGTTTTATTAATTTCTAAAGAATAAATTTATTTAATATTTTCCTTTGTAAAACTGAAATTTATCATGACTCATGATACACTCAAATATAAAGCGTGTTAGAATTATCCGAAATGCTTAAACATTGGTAAAACTACTGATTAATTTTTAATTTTGTTAATTTGCCTTTCAGTAAGTTCAATGGAGAATCGTACGTTATAAAACTTGTCAAATAAACTTATTTTTCATAACAATTGAGGGGAAGTCACTGCAATGAATTAATGGTCTTGTGGATGTCAATTAGATTTTCCTGTTAATTATTTACGCTTAATAAATTTTGTAAGAAATTTTGTACTATAAACTTATTAGACAAATGTCACTTTTATGTATAGCAAATATAAACAAAGTATGAGAAATTGCTGCAAAAGTGTACTATTGTTATGGATAATTAATGTTAACTTAATTTTGAAGTAATTTTGTTACAAATCTTTCATTGTTAATTAGTAAGCTTAGTAAAAATTACACAATGATAAATAAATGGAGAAAGTAGAGTTTTTGCAATCAAACCTATTATTCTTAAACGTCGTTACTAATTCCTAACTTCAGTAACACAATTTTAAGCATATTTAGCGGTAAATTTCACATTTTTTATACCAAATTTAACTTTACTATACATTTTATACCAAATTTACATAACACGTAATGAAGGATGCACGAGAATTTGGTGATTACTATGTTAATTTACCTTGACAGTAATTTTTTTAAAGATATGAAAGTAAATAAACTAATTTCCCATGTAATTGTATAAAATCCACGAATTATTATGTAAAATTCAAATTCAATGAAATTGAAAAAAGTATGTAATTTAGTGAAATTATTCCTGAAAATTTAAAGTGTCTCAATAAAGAACAAAACTTGCATAGTAACTTTGTATGCAATAAATCTTGCTAACATAATAGTAAGATTTATAGATTATAAACTCTTATCTTGAATTGTTACATCTACGGGGTTTTAATGGTTTCCGTGTATAGTGCATACCTTACGATCCCCTATAAAACATGATACAATCAGTAACTGCGTACAGGTAACACAGGGACATAATAAATGTTAAGACATTAATGTGTTTATTTAAACAGATATACATCGTTCTTGTTAAAGTCTTTATTTCACACAAAGTAGGTAATTAAATTAGTTATAGCTCCCTACAATTTCGTAATTTCTTATCATTTCTTCCTAGAATATATTTTCGTCGTATGTGTATTATACCGGATCAGAACTAATTAAAGCTTGTACGTTTTACTTTTTTTCGTGTAACCCTCTGTGTTTTCAACCCTTGTTCGACTCGATGAATGAACTCGCATTAATTGCCTGAAGTCACGACATGTCTCCATTACTCAAGAGCTTCGTTAAAGGATAAGTGGACTATAAGGATAAAGGGACGGAAAGATAAAAGAGAATGCAACGGCGTTTCATCGTTATTTTTCATAAATTGGATCGTCAACATCGTGACCCGCGGCTACAATTCAACTGATACTCATTGCGAAACAGGTAGAAAGATGCTTCCTCACTTTAACGTACAAGAAGGAACGAAAGTGGTCACGTATAATCATTTTTCTTAAAAGTTATTTGCTAACGTGTTAATACGGCCGAATAAAAAAACTTGTTTGTAACTATATTCGTACTCAAAGTGTATACAAATTGCTTTTGTTCAATAAACAATTTATATATTAAATAAATTACATTCGGTTCCCTAATTATATCTTATTTCTGACTCAGTTATCCTATCGTTATTAACTTAATAATTATTAACTTAATAAAATATTTAACTTAAAAACTAAAAGATTAAATAACAAGTAACAAGAGGTAACAAGAGCGTCAGAGATTATGCGGGTGTTAGCGTTTGAATACACCAATTATTTAAAATATAATATAAATATTATATTTAATATAAATATAATTAACATAATTAAAATATAAATAAAATATAAATATTTGTTGTATATCTATAGTAGTGGTATTTAAATTTGTTGGTTACAACATTTTCAAAGTTGTACAAAATTAATATATTAAAAATTATAAACTATAGTGTACTAATTAATTCAGATTAAATTATTTATTCTCTAAACCTTCACATATAGGTATATTTTATACCAGAAAATGTTTCTATTTTGAACACATTTTTTATACTGTTTTGTACTGTACTGTATTGTGGTTTTACAATTGTTATACCATTTTGTGTTGTCCTTTTTTTATTTTTATGAAGTTTTGGGTAATCATTTTAATATTCTTATAACGGTTTATATTACTGTTTTATAACTTAGGACAATGTTTTGACTGCTTTATATTACTCTTTTATCATTTTATTATTGTTTCATCATTTTCACTCGCTGATAGAAGCCTAACTGTTTAATCAAACGTACTAATCATATCATTGTATATCATATAACATTATCCAATTATTAATTTAAAATATATAGATTTAATTATGGCGTAGATTGGATATAACCTCACTAATGTACACAGTCAATATGCAATGACTGTAATTTAAACTTCTTTGGAAAAATCATAATTATTAATCTATCAACTTTGTACCCAACTGTGAATGTCAATTAGTACATAACTAGATAATTGGGAATTTGAATTCAGACTGAGGTCTATTAGCCGTGCAAGCCGATTCATGGAATTACCAGGAAATTTCTGATTAATTAATGGAAGCTGAACTAGGATGCGGTCGATCCATGTGGCTTCGTATGCCATAGTGATCGGTTAGACTTCGAATTACATAATAAACTATAAAACATTTCATTATTTATTTATGTCGAACGCTTTACAGTTGCGATTGAAAACGCAAACTTAATCTTTTTGTAGATAAATATGTACTTTTAAAATGACGTTTAACATATTATTCGAAGTAAATATTAATATATTACTATGTATTTGAAATAAATAGCAATATATTAATACAAATAGTGGTACGAATAAAGAGTAATATGTTATTATAAATAGTAATGAATAATAATAAGTAATAATTTTTTGTTATTATAAATAGTAATACTACAAGATTGTAATATATTACCATTTGAAATAAGTCCTAGTATTTTATCTTTAAATAATATATTATTATTTGACAGATATAGTAATATACTACCTTTAAATAATATATTACATAGTACATACTACATTTAAGAGTAAGTTGAATTATATTTATATCCATTTCCAAACGCAATTGTATTGTTTTACTTTAAAACTTAAGGTTTTTTAAAATTTCAGATAAAATTTCAAAATGACATGAAGCATATTTTATATAAAATTTAAAATCATATAATAAAATAGTGGATTTAAAAAGTGCAGTTCGACATCACGTGTATTTCAGTGTCGTCAAAATAGAAGAAGAAAAAGTATAGTTAACGAAATAAAGGAATTTCTAAATCATAACGTTAATAGTCAATACGGGTGACAGAAACGGTGTGAATTATTAAAATGAAGAACTTTTTAAGCCTTGACTAAGTAATTAACTTTAAAAAGCCGTTCTCTTAATGATATTCATGAATTCACCCCTCGAAAGTCGTAACAACGTTAAACCTTTAAAGTTTCCAAGTCTTTGATGCTTACGTCAAGTAACACTATTGGCTGCTTTGTATGCTTTGATAACAATTATTATTATTAAATGCTTGGAACATGTTATTTAACAATATACTGATGAATATCTTCATAATTCTTTTGCTACAAATTGTCGTACTGTTTGAAGTCTATCAGGACTTTGGAATGGCGACACTAGAGCTTCGGGAGACAAATTCTAAACAACTAACAGTTTGCTTAAAATTTTTACTCTTTTTATATAGACAATTAAATTGAAATTGTACCGAAATAAATTTTACATAAAAATTCCTTCCTTCATAAAGTGTTATACGTAAATTCAATAAATTCTAAACGACTCACAATTTGTTGAAAATTTATATGGTTTTCATGTACAAAAATAAATCGAAATTTCGTTATATCTAATTTGAAGTACACGTTTACGTATGTTTGGGCAACGAATGGTATGATGGCGGTGTTCAACGTCGTTACAGCTGCCCTATTTCCGGACCCCTGGAACATGCTAATTAAACTGGCTAATAGACGGTCCGGCCTTGGCTGCCCATCAATCGATTTAACTACAAATTCAATTGAACGTTACTTATTGGATGGGAAAAATAATTACTTGCCCCAGAGGTTCAACTACCGTGACGCGATGAAAGAGGGTACATAGACCTTGTTAACTCATCACATTCGGACAAATTTTCTGAACGAAATTTGTTGTTCGATATCACTGCCCAACAAATTTTAACTTTTTCCCGGCATTTTAAAATCTGTTCAGTGATTATTATAGTCTTTTTGGCGCTCATTACGAATCTGCAATCCGTTTTTCGACAGCGCGTACAGATTTTGAGAAATGTGATTTTTAAAAAAACACACATTTTCGAAATTCAAACCAATTTTGTGAGGTAACTATAAAATATAGTAAAATTCTGGATATGAAAACACTCTGTAAACTTTCTTGAATACAACGGTATCTGCTTTTTATGCATTCTAAATATTTAAACATGTTTAAACGATTGTTAAACGCTGAGAGACTTCGATTTTGTACAAATTTTTACGTATATTTTTCAATTTATCTTAGAAAGAAAGGGACTAGTGGAAAATCGATTTATAGCACGCGATAGAGCAGATTTTCTTCTTTAAAAAGCATCCACAGAAAGTTGCAACGGCGTATTTTTTTAAGATGCCTAAAGCGAAATTGTTGGGCAGGAAACGAAGCGTAGACACGTTCTTCGCAACTGACCAGCCTACATTAATGTGATGCAAGATACTCTCCCAAATTTGATAATTTGGATGATTTGGAGTTTATTTACTTTAAATTTGTGTAATTTGAATATTTAGATTGCACGATGGATGACAACTTGAACATTTGTGGATGTTTCAATTTAGTGCTGTGAGACTTGAAAATTGTATTGTTAAATGTTAACAAACTTTAAATGTTCGAAAACTTAAAATTTGGTATTTAGTGGTTTGGAGGCTTGAGAATCTGTAAATGTGTACATTTAAAGAATTGCAAATTGGATAATCTGGAAATTTGTATGTTCGGAAATTTTTAAATAAACAATTTGGGAGTTTAGAGAGTTGGTGATTTTGAAATTCATGAATTAGGATTAGTCAAAATGTAGAAGTATGATACTGTTCAAACCTGGGAATTTAAAAGTTTAAGCATATAAAAGTTTGCGTACTAGAGAGTTTTGCAAATTCTAACATTTCAAAATTTAAATATTTGCGAATTTAGTAGTTTTAGGATTTGCATGTTTAGAAGACTGGGAAATCAAAAATTTTAAAACTAAGAGATTTAAGTATTTAAAAATGTAATCACTTGCAAAAAAGGCGATGTGGAAATTTGAACATTTGTTAATTTAAGAATTTAGGACCCTTGTAATTTACATGTTACGAAACTTGAAAATTTTCGAACTTAGAACTTTGCAATTTGATGACTTAGAAAAGTGGAAATTTTTTGATACTAAATGAAGTCACGATCAGCGTATAATTTTAAAAAGAAATCTCTCTACTACAGATATCCTAACACTCGAGTACATATGAGCCGTTCAGTGTACTTAAATCTTAAATTTAAGTGTCAGAGCACTTGATATAGTCATAACTTTATATATTTATAATAACCTTCCTGAATGATGAAAATAACACCATTACTTGACAAAATTTGTATGGCCATTGAATAATAGGTAATTTATTTCAGAAGGTATTTTGATTAACTCCATACTCTAACATAAATTATTTCAATGACACATTTTTTCACCAGACCATTGGTACAATATAATCTAAACTTGTAAAAAGAAACCACCATTTAATGTTGTCCAAATGACCCACCAAGATTTGTTTTCAACAAGACCTTTAGATAATGAAATAATTAACAGATAAGTAACCTTCACAGGGTTTCCAGTAAATTGGCTCAAAATACACTGGATAAAGTTAGAAAGGTCCAAACCCTACCTCATACAATTCAAATGTGATTATAATGAAGATGGAGAATTTAATGTCATAAATATTAAGAAATCTGTAGCAAGTAGACCAAAAAGTTTCAAAAATGTAGATCAGCCTTTATCATATTCTAAAGGTAGATCTGTGACAATGGAAAAAAGGAAAGACATCATGGACCTGCTAAAATTCATTCCTCCTGTTGATCATGATTATTATCAAAACTTGACTTGTCAACATTAACTTTGATGGAAAATCTGTAATAAAAGTATATAATAACTAACTTTTTCTGTACTAAAAAACTTACAACTTTAAACACTGAATTCAACTTTATTACCTTTTTCGGTTGCCATTCGATTAACTCCACCAGCTACATAAAAATTGTAACATTACTGATGATTGTTTTTTGGCCATACTTTCTGATTAATTTTACATACCGTGAGATGAAAGCTATATCTACAGTCGTGGACGAAATTAAGTGGACAGGTATCATAAATAACAGAATGTTAATTTAATTTAACTAATAATGCCTATAAATCAAAACTTTATTGCACAATTATTTACATTAAATAAATAAATTGTATATTAAATAAATGTTTTTTCAAATCTACAAAAACATTTCACGTTCTAAATTTAAAATTTATTTAAAACATTGTAATAAAACATGAGGACGTGAGGTATGTGTGAATTAATTGTAAACGAATTAACGGTCACTCAACAATAAATATATGTGGAGAGTGAAGCAAGCAATGTAATCGATACTAATCGAAGTGTGGAGAGTGAAGCGAGTAAGAGATTTTAGAATCAAAAGTAATCGATTATATTTAAAAAGAATAAAAGAATGTACAATTAACAGGACGAGGCGGCGTTGAGAGATGAAAAAGACAGTCTTCGTCCAGCGTCGACCGTGTTTGGTGTAACATTTCAATTTACTTAATATATCATTTATTACGTTTTGTTGTTAAACTCTTTTGTCCGAGTCTTTTATTTCATTTACGCGGATCCTTGCTTTCAAAAGATCCTTTAGGAAGATTTGAAGGAAAGGCAGGATCCCACATATATATTCAATAAATATGCAACGAACGGTATCAGGCAGTAACTAGTAGTAAGAGCGCCAAAGATTGTGCGGGTGTAAACGTGATGGTAGAAAAATCACGAGTGTCTCGAGCGGCGCGATGATCAGTGTTTTTATGTCCTTTTTGGGAGGAGATAGACGTAGGAAAAGAAAAGGAGAAGTATAGAGTGGACAGTTGAAGTGGCGGAAAGGAAAGTCAACGGAAACTTAGGTTCGCACAAATCTGCCTGCCAAATGTGCAATCTGACAAAGACCAGGGTTGCACGGGACCCTGGAAAAAACAGGAAATTGAAGAATAGGCAGGAAGTCCTTATCAAAACTCAGGAAAAAGAGAAAGTTGGAAATAACGTTGTGGCGGACACAGGCACAAACAAAAAATTTGTTTACATTTCTACAGTGTCCACTTAATTTTGTCCATGACTGTATATTTATGCATTCTACAATATATATGAAGGAATGCGAGAGTGCGTGGATGTACGTGAGAACGAGTGAGATGAGTACGTGAACGTTGTAAGAGAGAATACGAATGATTGCAGATGAACGTGTGTGCGAGTGAGAGGGAATGCGTGAGGTAACAAATGAATGAAGCGGACGAATTTCAGTTGAATGCATGATGCGACGCGAGCGAACACGTTTTTATTAACTATATTATATTATCTCCTTTTATTTTAGTAAAACTTCGTTATTTTCGACAAAAGTGCGTGTGTTTTCTTCACACCTCCCTCTGGCCCGATCCTACATATATTTGAATTTATATTATAAAGGGAATTTTAAAAAACAATGTACATTATTTCGTCACATTTCTCAACTTTTTATTTTATGGAGTTAATCGATTTGTGCACTGAACGGCTCATATAACAATTGGACCATCCGCGGTTCACGCCCTTTCAATTTCTCACTAACGTCGAAACTGTCGATTTAATTTCGATTGTCATAACCCGTACTTGCTGTACAAATATTTTCATTGGTCACTTTACACGTTAACTGACTGAGAAAACGTTCCTGCGTAGTCTGAAGCATTATAATCCAGCGAATTATGTTTTTCCATCGAAGAGGAGGATACGTGTACGTCAGTCGCTTCCGGTGTTTTCCCATTCCGTGTTGTAAAGAAACGATTCGTAATATCCTCTGCTTCGGGTTAATTGCACATTGATAACTAACGAGCTTCCTTTGTGCGAACTGTCAGCGAGACGAAAGACCCCGGTAAATTTCATTTGACGCGCTGGATTAAACGCTTTTACCCGCATGGAACGCGAACTGCTAACTCGCTATGCACAATCATGCGTTTAATCCGTCCCGACTTCGCTTCCTTGTTTCGCGTATTAGTTCTATCACGTGGATGCGTTTCCCCGTGACGGAAAATCGATGGTCTTTTGCTTTTAACACTCCGGAAAACTGAACTCTCTTGGCAGGATGTCGAAACGACGTCTGGAATCTGAATGCGGACACGCTTGGACCTGGGCCGCGTTTGGACAGTTTAAATTTGCCGCCTTAACACGTTGACCGTCATAACGAACCACTGGAAACTTTGTTTATAATGTGCTTTTACTATTAACTAGTTTTACTACTTTAGGAGTTGGTGAGGGAAGATGAATTAGAGTCTTTATTTAGGACGGAGCGATATCTTGTTTTATTTTACAAGCGAAGTGTTTCGCGCGGTGGTCTCTACATAACTAACTTTTTCGCTCTTCATAATTCTCTATAACACGTACGACACCCCTTGGTGGGGGATTGTCTTCCAAACGAGAAATTTGGCAATGCAGCGGGATTCCTGATGACCACTTACCTTACTCCTGCATGGTCAGGGACCGCCAGGCCCGGAACCGTGGTCTGTTCGGAATCTCCGGTTTATGACACCGTAGGTACCTATTGAGCCGTTGACGAAAAACTACAAAATATACCTAAAGAAAAATCTAACGGAATCCTCAAAAATAGCTTTTTCGGCCGTATACGTCGTACACCGTGCTGGCCTTACGAGGTCTGTTCAAAAAATAACCGAACTTTATTTTTCTAATTTTTTTTATTTGATACATAACTTATTGGTTTTTATCCCCTTCAAAATACTCCCCTCCTCTATCCACACACTTATTCCAGCGGTGTGTCCACTTTACCATGCAGTCCTGGTAAGCTTCTTTAGGAACATCTTTCAATGCCAATGACGAATTGTGTTTAATGTCTTCAACTGAGTCGAAACGCCGTCCTTTCAGCACTGATTTTAATTTTGAGATAAGAAGAAATCGCAGGGAGCAAGGTCTGGGGAGTAGGGAGGCTGGGGGAGGACAGTCATCTGATTTTTGGTACAAAACTGGCGAATTAACGAGGCTGAGCGGGCAGGCGTGTTGTCATGGTGAAGACACCATGAGATGTCTCGCCACAACTGTGGTCTCTTTTTGCGAATTTTTTCTCGCAACCTTTTCAAAACACCTTCGTAGTACTGGCGATTGATTGGCACAAGATCACTGACTTTCTCAATGCAAGTGTTGTGGTCAAAGGCCTTCCTGGTCGAGGGTCATCTTCAATTGATTGATGACCATTTTTGAATCTGATAAACCATTCATAACACTGTGTACGAGAAAAAACATCACCTCCATAAGCTTACTTCAAAAGTCTAAACGTTTCCGTGAATGTTTTCCCCAGTTTCATACAAAATTTCACGTTGCGCCGTTGCCCTCGTGAATCACACATTGCGAAAATCGCCGCGCACACTGAAACACCTTGCACTCAAATTACAATAACTCGGGAACTAAACGCGATATAAAGGATCTGTAAAATGCATGTGACGCAGAAGATTATGGCAAATGAAATGCTGTAAACCACTCGTCGCTATGAAGATCCATTGTCGTGCAATTACAAATGTTCGGTTACTTTTTCAACAGAACTCGTATAATGATACCTATACTTATAATGATCGCTTAAAATCACGCAGCCAGCCGTACTACTACATTTTTTATAATATTTCTTTTTGTTGATTATTATTATTTTTTTACATCTGTTATTATTATTATTATTATAGTTGTTGGATATTGCAACGGATTACGCATATACACATTTGTATAGAGCAAAGGCTACTACAGGGTGCGGCGCCAAAATCCGGACAAAATTCAATTTAAATTTCTCGCCGTCATGTACTTATTGCGAAGTTCATGATTGGCAACCACATAACTTGAAGTGTATATTAAATAGTCATAAGCTCAGAATAGTCGCAATGTCGAAACCAAGTGCAGAATTTAATCGAAGAGCCGCGATTGTCGAAAGTGTTGGCGCTGGCCGCACAGCGACAGAAATCATTTGCTTCTTCGGGTACCCCGGATCGACTGTACACATATGATGGCATCACCGAAGAAGGAATCTTCATGACCCTGAAGATCTTCCGATTGTCTCCAGAACAAAATTTCCACCGAATGTCCGCGTACTAAGCGTCCTATCCAGTGAGGGTCCAGTCATGACACCCCATTTCTTTGAAAAAGGCGAAAATATCACAAAAGAAGTGTATTTGCGTGTCCTCACAGATGTAGTGAAGCCGTGGATGGAAAATGTATCGTCCGGAAAGTCGTATGTTTTCCAGTAGGACGGTGCTTCTGCCCACACCAGCCATTTAATACAAAATTGGCTATCCGACAATGTCGACATGTTCTGGTCAAAAGAATTCTGGCCTCCTAATAGCTCCGATTTAAATCCCTTAGATTTTTATGTATGCAGCGTAGTTGAAAGGGTCACCAACAAGCCCAGACACCCAAACGTCGAATCACTGAAAGCTGTTATTAAAGCAGTATTTGCCGATATGGATCGTGAAGCACTAAAACGGGACTGCAATCGCTTCAGACCAAGATTAGAAGCAGTCATTCAAGCAGCAGGAGCATATATTGAATAAAAGGGTTCCATATGCCCTGACTAACAATAAAGTAAAAAAAATTGTAAATATTTTTGTTTTCGCAATAAAAATTATGTTCGAAAGTAATCTTTCATTTGTCCGGATTTTGGCGCCGCACCCTGTATAGCTAAAGGAATGGTCCTACAGTTTATGGCACTCTTCTCAAGTGGCAAGGACCGCGGAAAACTCGAAAACAGTCAGTCGTCATCGAGCCATAGCAGAGTGCACAGTATTTCCAGATTCAGAATAATTCTTAAACAGTCTCTAATTATTTTATTGCCCTTTTTATATTCATTCACTTATATTCCATTGTGCGGACTACCTCCGTATATTTGTCTTTACAAATAAAGTTATTCTTGTGAAACAAATAAATATTCCAACAATAGTCATTTATATGGACAGTTAAAATTTTTCGACTCAACTCGTTAACCGTCATACCGAAGCAGTTGGACCTTTGATTAAAATGTGTTGTTATTTATGACAAGTTTTACTAAATGTTTTTACAATATTTTGTTTTAGTTGTTATTATTATTTTGTTGTATTGATTATTATTATTTTGTTATATTATTTGTTGAAAGCAATTAATATAAGTATTTTCAAGTATTTTCAGTGAACAAATTCTTCGTAATAGAGTGGGTGGTCAAATTGTTATTCTTAAGAGATTTCCATTTAATAATGTGACAGATACCAGATTAACACCTTGAGTGTCATCTTAAAACAGTTTCACTTTCTTTAGGAAGTAATTTTATAGACTTTTTTCACTTTCTCACCCTGATTTATTCGATAAGCTTTAATATACTTTAATTTTTATACACTCAATCAACCAACTTTGTAGTAAAGTATAATTGTTACTTTAATTGTTCGGAGTTACGTTCAATCAATTTAATACAGTCTACTATTCTTAGTTGGGATTGCCATTAATCCGACGCGTCGTTTAATCGTCACTAAAATAATTGTTGACGCTGCGACGCACATAAAGTATAGATACATGTTATCTTATGTAGTATATAACACTATTGATTGCTCATAATACAAAATATTTCAGATTTCCCTTATAACGTGTTCGATTCATTCATTGTATTCAGTTAAATCCAATAATCAAGATGGGAGCAAAGAATCCATGTCACAGAGAAATTTAATCAAATTTCATGCCAGTTTCATTCAAATAACGTTAGATCAAAGATCGAATTATATACATAAATTTTGATTTCATAATATTTATGAATGAACCTTAATATGAGCTCGGAAGAATATTAAATTCCGGATCGTACGTATTAAGAGAGAGATCACAAAATTTTTTATTCGAATACCAGAAATTCTATCTTCCCTGATCGTTTCTCTCTTGGATTACAAATTTAACGAATATTCCATCACGATGCGCTGAAGGATGACACGTTTCTTCAAAAATATTCCCCCAGAGTAAAGGTATTGTGTCGCAGATAAAATTGTTTGTCTCGCAGAGATGCCTACAGAAATGCGTACATGTTTCACTCTGGGGAAACGATTCCCACAAGACTTGTGAACGAAAAAGCTTGGAAACATCTTGCGACTATAAAATAGTTTCGCGAAGAGATGTCGCTTTTTCGTCTTGACCGAAGTAGCATTTAAGGTTAAACTCGACCTTATTTTGAAAAGGAAAGGTACATCGTCATAATGAGTACCATCATAGTTCTCTTAAACCAAGCGAATAGGTCTCATTTGACTACAAAGCGAAGATGATATAACATCTAGGTCGTTTTATGGAGTGCATAAATGTGCCATATTTTCTGTTATATCCCGACGTTGAGTTTAACGCCGGTCGGGTGAGAAAATAAATTAAAATCTTTTCTCAACCCAAGACAAATAAATGTATTTATAATTTCTAAGTATCAGAGACGGATCGGGATGTGACCGACAATGTTTTAATATTTCGATGTTTACTCTTTGCGAGTTATTGGAATTCTGCTGGAGAGACAAAATAATGTTTCTCTCCAGAATAACATACATAGTGGGGTTGGCATGTCGCTGGGGGTGGACAAACGAAGACGTCAAAATTAAAGTAATTTCATTGGTGATCGAAAATGACGAGAAGTGGGCAAGAACCGCCCTTACCAAATACTCAGCGCGAGGTCACTCTTTACATGAGTGATCTAAGTGAAAATACGACGTCGTTTGTCACCTAACGGTTCGACACTCATAAAATAATAAACCGCGCTGGCTCTCGGAAATCATGCGAAATTAAAATAAGTTAAGACGATAGATTGCACGTTATAAAGAGCAGCAAAGCAGTTGTCGAATATTTCTGAATTTTCTCAAGTTAAAACTAAGCCCAATGGCTTTATGATTTTATGAATGCGCCGCGACAGAAAAACTTTACGAAATAATACTCAATGGGATTCAACATTTTCTTCAATTAAACTTCTATTCTCTAGATTTTTATCTTCGTGCTGTACATATAACATACAAAAATTAACGTGTACTTGATCGAGACATATTCTGAGACATTTAGATTTCTACATTTGTAATATTTTTAGATGTATCCATATACAAACAGGGTGTCCCAAAACGAACGAAACATCCGGAAATGGGAGGTAGCTGGGGTCATTCTGAACAACTTTTTCCTTTGCAAATATGTCGAACGAGGCTTCATTTTTAAATTATTAACGAAAAACACCGACCAATCAGAGCGCGAGAATCTCGCGCGCTCGGAGGCAGTCGTAGTGGTCGGCTTACGTGGTCAGGAGCGAACACGGTCAACCATGCGCCGACCAGTACGACTGCCTCCGAGCGCGCGAGATTCTCGCGCTCTGATTGGTCGGCGTTTTTCCTTAATAATTTAAAAATGAAGCCTCGGTCGACATATTTGCAAAATAAAAAGTTGTTCAGAATGACCCCAGCTACCTCCCATTTCCGGATGTTTCGATCGTTTTAGGACACCCTGCATATAATCGTGTATACCGATATTTCTATATTCCAATATCATGATACTCCTAAATTTCTATATCTCTATGTCTTAAAATCTCTTGATCTCTGGACACACAGATTATTAAAATTGTGCTTAAATCCCCAAATCACTATATCCCTAAATTCCTGAATCCCTACATTCCGAAATTCCTGAATCTCTAAATCTCTCAATCCCTGGGTTCAAAGATCGTTCCATTCCTATACTATACTTCCAAATGCCTATTTGCTTAGGTCCTCAGACTCACAGACTTTCATATGCTCAATCTCCATATCTCAAGGTTTGTATGGCTCTACATCCCTATGACCCGGTATCCTTGACTTGTTGGTACCGTATTCCATATCTCCATAAGTCGCTCTGTCCCTCTATCCTTATGTCTTCAGATTCTTATATTCCTAATTTAAATAACTGAAATTAACTATCAGGACATTTATCATTTCCAAGAATTCCCAGTACTCGGTTGCATATTTGTCCGTTAATTCGAAGAAAAAACTTTAACAGATTTATTCATATATTTTAGAGCAAAATATTTACTCCGTTTTATTTTAATTCTATTTCCCCATGTTTTATTTTAAAATAAGTTGGTTTTTATTTTGTATTAAATTTTCAAGTTATTTTTTAGAAAGAGATCAACTTTTTCTGACTGTTTCATAGTTCATAGATTAATGCAACTTAAAATTTCGAAATGGTAAAATAATAAGGTGCATTTTCGATCATTTTGTTACAGTTCTATCACTTGCTGGAGGCGAGCCATGTAGCAAATACCACACTCACGTATCGACATGTGACAGTATTCGCACCAACCAATCGAGCTTTCCAGAAATACAATAAAGAAAAGAAGAATTTGGTTCTCTACCATATGTGTAAGTACTTTATATTTAATTGTTATTAATCAGTATTGATTCTTTTTAAAGAGCTGCGCTCATGCTTCACAGAATTTGCTCTTTTTAACACAAAATTCTCGAGTAACGACAGTGGTTATTAATTCATCCTTGCATAATTTTGCAAATTCTAAAACAAACACATTTCTGACCTCTTACAAGCAATGTCAATAAAAAAGTAAAAGTAAATAAGTTTATTCCAAAAAAAAATTGATGTAATATAGTAAATTTGCAGAACAAAATTTTATAATTACAAATAACATGTTTTGAATATGTTTATTAATCATGCAATTTGTTATACGGTTAATAAACTACTTTTCAATGCTAAACCTTTTGGCGTACATATTATTTGAAATGGAAAAGAATGGACACATAATTGAAAATTACAAATAAATAAACAAACGGCAACACATAAATTAATACACGCGTCAATTCTCCGTCTCGATAAAAATCAATACTTTTAAAAATAGCATGTCTGTTAGTAAAGTAATATTGCTGGGTTGGCAATCCCGGCCGATCGTGTTTTGTCTTTGCGAGACGACGCTCTGCCAACCACGCTGTTATATCAATTACAATATATCTCAATGTAATCGTGCATTTGGTTGTTTCTCTACCCCGCCAACAATGTCAATAAATTTTATAATTTAACAAATATAACTTGTGAATCAATCGAATGAGTCATTTAGTAGTTTTAGTATTAATCCGAAAGTATACATTTTAAATATTAAAACTAAAAACCGTATAGTTATGATAAAAAAGATAAAATCATTAGCCCTTTCTTTAGAGTCCGTATTAAAAAAAATTCTCTTGTGGTAATAAAAAGAAACATTACACGTATTTGTAGAGCTGCTAACAAAAAGAAACCTTACAAATTGCTAAATTTAATTTGCTAAAAGTAAATCAATAACTTTGACTACAGATTCTTTGCTTGCTCATAATTAATACTACTTGAGTTTCTGATTACAATAGCTTTTGTTGTGTTCGCAAATGCATTCCCAAGGAAAGTTACTGTTTGTAAACTTACAGTTTACCTAACCTCGTAGGTGCGTTAACTTTTATTAGAACAAAAGTTGCAGAGCAATATTGGTCTTTACGGGGTCATGTTAATGTAACTTTCACCACGTTCTATGCCAGAAGTAGGACCTTGTCCAGTATTCGGTTGTCCCATGAGTTCGTGCCGTTCATTGCTATGTTACTTAGATCAATGAATAAAATATACCTTTAATGTTTATGAAGAAATGTGATCGCCCTCTCGTTCTACAACATTTTCCCACCTTTTTGGTAAAGACATGCTGTCATTATAAAATTCTCGTGGTTTTTCATTACAATTCTTTCCATTGTTCGTTTTTATGGATTCGATTGTAGACCTGGTCCTACAACTTGTTCTGATGGATCTTCTCTTCTAGTCTACGCCCGTTTTCATCTCCAGTAACTAAATTTCTTTTAACCTCTTAGGCACGGCTGATTTTGCGCGGGGCTGTTTCTCTGTACAGTAGAGTTCAATGCGAATTACGCGTAAATGATACGACACTGCAATGTGTGACGGATAATGCTGTTCTTTACACGAGTACATTGGAATTAAGTGTTTGATGATTAAATTATAATTTTTCTTAAAGAAAAATAATAGAAAAAAATCATAGATACACGCATTTTAACTTTAACAACTTATTCTAATAATTAATAATACAATTCAGATGACATCCTCGAAAGCCACTATAGTGGCGCGTCGCGCTGTGAGATGGCATCCGCGAAAGCCACTATAGTGGCGCGTAGTGTCTAAGGGGTTAAATTGTTCTTTTTCATTGCGTGAAAGTAAAGATATGTAAGTACGCTGCTACACGATCAAGACGGTTCTGCTTTATGAGCTGATGCCGCACCCACAAATGCAGCTTAGGTATCATTCCCATTTTTTTTAAGCGTTTATGGAATGAGGATTTCGTGATATTTAACCCTTTGCGATCCTATGTGAAGCATGGCTCGACATCGCATTTCTTTTTGGATCGTAGAAATAATTCAGATAAATAGATTGTTTGAAGATGTTTACATTTCTTTGTCACTTTTAATAAATTAAAAATATGCTTGTTACGCACTCCGCATTGTCGCAATACATTTTATTGTAAATTCATTTCTTGATCTATTTTATAAATAAATTAATTATGGAGCTATAGGTAAAAGAAATCACGGACCGCAAAGGGTTAACATTTCAGACATCTCTTGAAACGATAAACACCGTGTTTTGCTGTATTTTCTTTGCGAAATTTGTGCAGCATAAAATGCCGAAAATGAATTCGCGTCTGACTCATGGTTTCTTACTTTATACGCAACGAAACTCTTACTATTCACGTAAGTACTTTTACTTTCGAATACTTTCGCTAAACTTAACTCGATCTCTAAACTTTGAGCCATTTGGTCGCTTATTGCTCTGTATTTACTAAACCCACTACAAAAAATATAAACGCATCTGCGGTACTAATTTATGGGATAACCTAATATATTCGTTAGCTAAGTATAGGAAAGAAAAACAGTTAAAAATTCTACAAATTTATGGTTATTAGCATTTGTAATAACAGTTCGTGATTTGTACCTTTATAAATATGGTTTGATAAACATACAATTTATACCTTAACAAATTTGAGTGCATACAAATTTTTCAGTTTGAAAATTAAATGTTTGGAAAATTGAAGATTTGAACATTTAAAAACCTGGAAATTTCGAAGTTTAGAAATGTAAAAATTGAAAAACTTATATAATTAAGAACTTCGTAAATTGAAAAATTATGGAATGTGAAGATCTCAAAATTTAGAAACTTAGAAATTCAAATATTTGAAGAGCTGAAAATGTAAAATTTTCAAAATTTCTGAATTTATAATCATTAAATCCTAAATTTTTAAATTTGGGAATTTCTGAATATCGAAAATATTCTTAATTATTTTCTCTTAGTTCCTCGAAGGATTTTTCTCAAGAACGTTTTATAACAGCAGTCATTCTCTTACTCATGGGTAACCACGTATTGCTCTAATCAGAGCATTAATCCCGCGAATTTCGAAGTTAGGGATGTTACCCTTTGATCTTGTCGAACATGATACGACATATATGTACATCTGCATTCAACGCATGTAGAGAGAACTCGTACGTATTAGTACGTCTATCTAAGAAATGCTGTTGAAGTTAGATGTACAAAGAGACTCCATTGAACTCGCATTCAATATTCGCACGAATTCTCTGTTGCGTGTAATTCAAGATTCTTCAATATTCATAAATGAAATTTTAGCATTAAAGACTTGAGATACTCAATATTTGACGTATTAAAAGGTATTACTTTGATTGGATATTTGGTCTTCATAGTCGGAATATGTCAATGACAGTTTGAGTACTTGAGTATTCGAGTATTTGAGTATTTGGGATTTGGGAATTTGAGGATTTTAATATTTTAGCATTTAAAAATTTGGGGATTTGCAAATTCGGTGATTTGAAAAGTTAAGAATTTCAAGAGAGGCTATTTACAAATTTTAGGATTTGAAAATTTGAGAATTTAAAAATTAGAAAATTTGCAAATTTAACAACTTTGATATTAGGAAATTCGGAAATTTGGAGATTTAGGAATTCCCAACTGCTTTTGAGAAATTGAGAATTTGATAATCCGAGGTTCTGTAAATTGACTGTTTCTAAATCTCGAAATTTAAAAATCTGAGAATTAAAAAATTGAAATTTATAAATTTAATAAGATTGTAGTTTGTGAATTTGTACAATTAGAGATTTAGAATATTTTTAATGCCTAAACTCAAATATTTCTATTCTCAAACATTCTCACAATATTTCAACAAATCTCTAAATTTCAAATTTGACCATTTACATTTATACTATAATTAAAATCATAATTAAATTTTTGTGAATTTTTTACCGATAAATATTTGTTAATCAATATTCTAGAAAATTCGAAAACTTGCGTCTTTACATAAAGAATGTTGATTTTTTTTAAATTCGTCAATTTTAAGTTATAATTACTTTTGCAATTCTAATATAATTATAATTACAACGATGTTAGTAAAGCATGTACATATTATGATATAGCGGTAAAGGTATCGTATATAAAACAAGTGTAAATAATGCACAGGTAACAAAATAAATATAAAACTGATTGGTTTGGCATATTCTCTCCAAAATTTGAAATCCATGACCTCTGTCTGCTCTACACCACAATTATCGACGCAAGAGACCAAGATATAACATGTCATTTGATATGCAACGACCTAAACCTGTCTCATTTCCTATTCCCATAGAACATTCGAGCGTATCGAAATTCGCAATCACGGCAGTCGTGTAATAATTAAATAACCCCGTGATTGTGTGGATTAAGAGCGAGTGCTCGATGGCACCGGTCGATCGTTTGAGCTGTTGACAGAGTTCACGAGCGAGATCTTGCTAATAATTGATAAAGCAAAGGGGCAACGTCACAAATTCGAACGCGCCGTGGACTACAATGAAGGATTAGTCCGTTGTATTAAATTACAATAATGCTCTGCCACTGTACCAACGCATGATTGCAGACGTCGTACCGACGAAGGAAGACCGGCTTTAAGGGATGAACAGCTCACCGGGGATTAATATTAATCGATACAGTCGATGCAACACTTCAGATGCTTTGAGTTGTTGAAGGCGGTCGAAGAAGTTACAATTCGAACGATAATTGTGCTCGCTTCTATATCAGAATTCCGATTAGAATTTCGCGAGTTATTGACAACGAGCGTTTTATTATATTCTTTCGTTTATGGTAGTGGGGGTTTTTACTAAATACAAAGCTGCAAATACAAAAGTTGTATTTATGACATACTAAGGTTTGTTGTCAGGTTGTTATTCGATGTCACTAGGTGGAGACGTCAAGGAGATATGAAGAACATCTCTGTTTTTTTTTTTAAATGGAACGGTACATTCGTTTACTTACATTCTGACAGAGTATTTTAAAACTGGGTCAAGCCACATCAAGCTACGTCTGGGTTAAGCCAATTATGGTGTATAGTAATTACAATCGACAATCGAAAAAGGGATTGTTGAAGGTAATGAAATAAGCTTATACCAGTGTAAGTACGTTTATATATTTCCATGTACGGACAGCGACTAACAAAGGTGTCGCCGAAACCTTTTGACAAAAAAAAACTATGTTTATTAGCACATGTTCTATTTCTGTAATTCGTGTCTTCCGACAACGGATGGCGTTGTTGCCCCTTTCCACAGGGATGATTCGAAAAATCGTCTTTGAATTGAAGAACTTGGAGCGTCAGAAATTTGAGAATTTGGAAATGTAGAGGACCGAAAGTTTTTTAAATTTAGAAAAGTGGTATTTGTGAACTCCAGGACTTGGAAACTTACAAATTTAAAATTATGGCTTTAAAAAGTCTGTTAAATTCGATGGTTTGAAAATACTAAGGGTCTCGAATTTACTTGTATCAACACCAACAGAGATTTAACTGAAATTAGACTATAAAAATGTTAAGGCCAACATGCCCTTACATTTGGCAATAGATTTGGAATTTGAATATAGTAATTAACCTAAGACCGTCGTCCCATCGAAGGGTTCGCGGACCGTTCCGTGGCAGCCATAAACTCAGGAAACCATAAAGACCCGCGCGTTTTCTATGTAGTTTTCTAGTCATTGTTCGCATTTGGTCGACAGATTGACATTTTTACCTTTCGAGCCCGTTATTTCTAGCATGTTTAGTTAAGGTCAGCGCGCTTCTTGATCCTTATTACCTGCCACGGTCCAGGAGCAAAACGTAGAATATTTGCGAGTGGAGGGGCCCACATAGGGCGTTAACTTTGTTGCCCTTCCACAATTTGTATATTTGTATTTAGCCAATTAGAACGATCACCCCCGTCAAGTCTACCCGACCGAGGTGACATCGGATAGATTTGATAGAATCTCCAGCAGTTAAAAAATTGTAGCCACACGAATAGATAGAAAATAGAATAGTAATACACATGGTAGAATTGTAGTTGAATAAAGAACATAGTCATTCGTAGAGTTGAAAGATAGATAATTTGTATAGTCCCGATTAATCGGGTGGTCCTTCGAGATTGTGATAAATAAACCTAGTCGGCACACCACGTGCAATATTCACCAAAGCTCGAAAGAATTTATTTCTACCACGAGCGTTAACAAAAAATATAAATTTTGTCTTCCTTTGTACATCATAGTAAACATTTGGAATTATAATTTTAAATAATAACAAATATTCTCAATCTTTGAACGCAATTTTATACAAATTTATGACACATCTACATAATAAGTTATATTTAATGCCGTTTCAAAGAATTATTTTCAGACTTTGTCAGAAAAAGAGAATATCGTAATTCAGTTGTCGAATCTCTTCTTTACAAATTCGAATCCTTCGGTTGAACCGTTTGCATCCTTCCAACTAATTTCTGTCAGAACCAATTGATTGTTTTACACCCTGGTAGTCGTAGTTAAACCGAGTTGTCTGTGCTAACCGAAGGAACATTTCCCTACAAATTCAGACGAAGAAACATGGACAGGGATGAAACGAGCGTCTCTTAGACAGTCGGGTAACACGAGCAAGGAACAATTTAATCGTGTGCGGTCTCGATTCTATTCGAACCTCGAGTTCGACTACTATCGTAGTCAACCACCGTGAAGAATGGCATGGGACTTGTCCGATAGTCGAAGATCGATTAGTTCAGAATTGAAATGTTATGCACGGTTGTCTTGCAAATGGAGACCTCAGGGAAAAAACATTAAGTGAAAATAGATAAATGAAATATTCAGTTATCGGATTTCTCACTTCTCTAAATTCATAAATTCTCGAATGTTCAAAATCTCAAATTCGAAATTCACCATCGAACGATTTTATCAATAACAATGTTATAAAAATTTCAATATTGCCGAAAGATATTGACTAAAATACTGGCTAAAATATGCATTAGTTTCAATCCGTCGTCTAATTTTAACTTTCTTCTTCAAACGCCGAAAGGCGAGTCCATTTTAATCCAAATGTTTCAAGTTTCAAAATGAAAAACTCTCGCATATTGAAGGAAAGAGCACGAACTTCCGAAAATAAGCATAAAAGGGAACTTGAAATTGAGTTAAACTTTCAAACTGCGTATGGTCGGTTGGTAAAGTCCTAGCACGTTATTCAAGTTTTAATTCGTTTCGAGAATTTTACAAAATTACGTCTCGATATACTTTTACATTTATTATAACACTGAATTTACGGTCGTTTAATGGATATGTATACTTAAACCGAGACTAAACTATGAAAACAATTAAATAATGGATAATACGTAATCCATTTTATACAATGATTCATCTCGACAAAGGTTAGGTTTATTTTGTTTATTTTATATTTAGTACACATTTTGACAAAAGCGGCTGCATAATTTTCGTAATTCAAAATAAAGTTTTGACGAATTGTATTTATGTAAAATTTTAAAACAATAATAGTCAAAATTTGAATTAATTGAATATTTTAATAAATCTAATTGTTGATTATTACATTAATTTGCATCTAATTATTAATAGTAGAGTATTCAATCGTAGTCTATAAAAATTAACGTCATAAAATTATTTATTATAATAAAATTAATATTTCAAATATTAAATATTATTTAATTTATTTAAAAATCATTTCATTATTAATTAATTATATCGAAATTGTACAAATTATCTTTGACATTTAATTTAATCGTATTTGCTGGCAGTACATTAAACTTTACTTATTTTATTCGCTGATATAAACATGTCTTTATTAAACAGATATTAAATACTAAAATAAATATGTCATTATTGAAATAATATATGTAAATTTAACTCGATTCTGTTAATCTAATGTTTATTGCTTTTCCGAAATCAATTGGCAAAGCAGATGCAGAATAGTGCATTCATCATGCCGGTGCTTTAAATTTTATACTCATATCCTTTTCAACGATGACGATTTCCTATATCCGACAACTCCCCTTTGACTCGAGGCGTTTCTCGATTGCTATGAAGAAACTTAGCACACGAAGGAAACAAGGAATTAAGAAGGGCGTTGCCGTTTTATGAAGAAACTTCCTTCGCGCATTCAAGACGCCTCGAGCAACAAGGGAGACTATCGGGGTCTTTACCCTTAAACGACAAAAATTTCATTCCCGGTTCAATTTCGTTGCTAGATGAAAAATTTTGTCACGACAAATCACTGTTTTTCTAACACGACCAAATTAATTACATGCTATATGAACACTGTCTTTTTTATGTTGATATTTGCACTAATTTATTTCAAAAATGGCATTCTCAGGCAGCGTGTACCCGTACACGTGATATTAAAATTATAATACTCTCTTCCTTAGTAAAGACAAAAATTTCTGCCATTAGTAATTGTAGCGTGACATTGTTTTGGCATACTCTCGACTAATTTTTCACAATATGATATTGATAGTCACTTTCATATCTTTCGAATATGGTGTACAGATGTTTTCATTTTGACATTACGTCTTCCTCTCAGTTTGTACTTCATTACAGACCAGATATTTTCAATAGAATTTTCATCAGTAGACTGTGATGGCCAAGGAAGTGCACCGACGGTGTTTACTGCTTTCCATTGTTTTCCATCGCTTTGTCAAGCGTGACTTTGATGTTTGGTGTCTTGTTTTCTTGTAAAATGCATTGGTACACCGTTTGATTCAACCAGCTTTTCACGGATGGAGAAATCTGCTTTGGAACTATTTCACCATTTTTTGTGCATTCAAATTGTCTTTGAAGCACAAAGTCCTGAAGCTGCGTGCATTAAAGCAACCAAACGTGTACTTTTGTAGGGTGTTTCACATTTCCTTGAGTCATTCGTTTTCCACGGATAGACCAAATACGCTTGATAAGATTCCATACCCAACAGGAAAATTCATCAGTGAACATCACATCACTCCAATAACGATCGGTTTTGTCGGCAGTCAAAAAATTACTCTGAAATCTCCAAATGCCTAAATTGACAAGTATCCAAGTTCTCAAATTTTCAAGAATGTATATTATCAAATTTCTGAGGTTCCAACTCTCTGAACACTCCAATTGCTAAATTTCCAAACACTCGATCCTTGAAGTCGTCAGATTTTAAAGACTAAATTTTTAATTCGAAAATTCCCACATCCTCATAGTGTTATATTTCCAAAATAGTAATTCCGATTTCAAAATTCTCACATTGCTAAATCTCCAAATCCTAAAATTGAAGTTTCTAAATTTTCCAAATTTGTCAATTCGAAAGATAGTGTTATGGATCTTCAATGTTTTATTAGCTCGTATATCGTGCTCATCGGTACCCCAGTGCCCATCAATGTGCTCTTGATTTCCCCATTACTGTGTTAGCAACATAATCCGGCAAATAGAATCACTACCCTATCCCAATAAGTAGACCACATCAATGTTTAGTCATACTATCAGAGCTGTCGATTCACCATATATGGTTAAATATCGGTCACAACGATATACAAGGTGTTCTGTAAATCACCATACAACCGTGCAAATTTGTTAATTTGCGAAATTGAAATTTAGAAATGGCGAGTTTTAAAAATTTAGGAATTTATAATTTTGCTTATTTGGTATTTTATGAATGTAGAAGTCGACAAATGTAGGTATTTGAGAATGTTTAAAATTTGAGAATTTAGAGTTTAAGCCTTGGGAATTTCGAAATTATTTAATTTGGTAACTTTAGGATTTGCAAATTGTGATAATTGTGAATTTGGGAATTGACAATCATTAGAAGTTTTATAACTTAAATATTGAATAAGTTTAGATTTTAAATTATATTTAATCAATGATTTCAGATTGAATAATATTAGAGTTAGAAAATGTTTCAAATTTCAGAATGTAAGAATTTGGAAATCTGAGAATTTGGATGATTTGTGTATTGTGAATTTAGTAATTTAGACAATAGATAGTTTGAAAATAAGAGAAATTAAAGATCCACAAATATTGTAGTTTGAAGATTTGGGGATTCAGAATAGGCATTACGAAATGTGTGAATGTGAAAATATGAGGATTCAGGTATTTTGAAATTTGAATGATGGAGAGTTTTAATAATTTAAAGATTTGATACCTTCAGAATTTTGTAGTTAAAAAAATTCAAAATTTACATACATAAGAGTTTGGAAATTTGAAAATTTCTAAATTTGGAGACTTAGAAGATTAAGAATTTTGGAAATCAAGAATTTCAAAATTTAACGATTTAAGAATTTATAAGCCAGAAAATTTGAGAAATTAAAGATTTGAATATGTCATGTGTGATGAACATGTGAACAGATACTCAAATCTGATTTTCATGAAAAGAGTGCTTCAAACAAAAATTTAATTCTACTATTCTAATTTTATTTTATGTTTTTGTACTTATTTTTCCTACATATTTCTATATTTTGTACCTTCTTCTTTTTTCTTACATTTTCTCACTTTTTTCTACATTTTGCAATTATTTTTACCTACGTATTTATTCATTTTTCCACACATTTTTCTACCCTTACGCTTACTTTCATACCGCCATTTACGGAACCCCCAATACGTGTAAAATTGCGTTTCGCATGCAAAGTAGGTGGCAGTTTTGCAGTTAACATAATTTTGTAACGATAGGAGCTTCCGCACGCGAATTGTTCGAAATCTTGCGTTAGGGAGAATCCAGCAGCCCTCTGTCGCGAATCAGAGGGATGCGCCAAGGGGAATAGGCGGCGACTTTCATTAGGTCTCCTTCGCGTTTAATCCACGATGAATGGTAGCGTCGAGGGTTAAAACAGGAACTATGCTCCCGGTGTGAAGAAGGGGTGCCCCTGGGCATTTGTAACCTTCGTCGCCGGCAGTCAAGTCGAGTCACTGACGGATAATCGTCATTCAGAAGGCGGATCTCTTTTTAGGCTTTCTTCCGACTGGCAGTTTCGTGCATGGATACCAACCCTTCGACACCCCGAATACTTGGAATACTCGAGGATTCTCTTCGTGGCTGGGGTAACGAGAAACGCGGCTCGATTAAGACGCGAAAAAACTTTCTTGCTGGAAGAAGAATGCTCGAACGAAGGGCTGATACCCTCGCTGGAATGTGACGGAGTTTCAACGCATATTTTGCAGAACCGACGTCTGCTCGCGTGTATTTCATTTTCATGCACTACTCTGCTCAACTTTTAGATTATATTAGGAAGCACAATTATTCGTCTATTTAGTTTGTTTCGAACTATTTGCTCATTTACAATTTGTAACATACTTGCATCATTGATTTTATTTATTTTTGTACTACCCGTTGATGCGTGGTCACTTTCACGATTTCCTGATTTCTCAATTTTTCCAATTCTCATATTTCTAAATTCACAACTTTTTCAATCCTCAAATTCTCATTTTCCTGAACTCACAAATTTTCAAATTCTTGATTTTTCGAATTTTTAATAGATTCCTAAGTTTCTAAGTTTCTAACTTTGTAATTTTAGTTCTCAAATTTTTAAATACTTAGATTTACATAAATACATAAATTCACGAGTTTCACATTCACAAATTGTCAAATTTGCGAACTTTCGAATCTCTAAATATTCAGAAGCCGAAACTTTCAATTTTCTCGACTGATGTACAACCTTTTTCGGTTTTAATTGAATTTGATTATTTACAAACTTTCAAAATTTCAAGTCTCCGAACTTCTGAAAGTGCAAATATCCAAGTTTCCAAATGTTCTAATTTTAGGTATCAAACATTTCCATTCGTAAATCTTCAAATTTTATGTCTTTTGCAGTCACAATTTCTTGTTGAATTTTTTCAAAGTTTTGCAAATTTATAATATAATTTAATTCTTCATTGAATCACTTTTTTTAAATAGACAGTATTTGTACATTACTATTTCCGAGTGTTCAAAAATACACTATCATAACAAATTTAAAAAAAATTCCGCAGCAAAGGATTATGTAATTAATGTCTTTTTTGCCGGCATTCAGAACATTACATAAGTAAGGGTTACCAGTTTTTTTTCGACAGAATTCAGAAAATTATATACTGAAAGATTAATAGTTCTCTTTTACCAAAATTGAAAAAATCACATATTGAAGGTTTGAAAGTTTTTCTTTAACAAAAAGAGCTTTTATTAGAAATAATAGACTATGTAAATTAAATTTATGATGGTAGACGTAAAAGACCCTTGTGATAGTAAAGATAGAAATATTGTCAAATTCAATTTCTTCAAATTAATTTTTTATCATGAATTGTACAATAGAAAAACTCTTTCCTTTAAATGCATTCTAACATTGAGCATTACCTGAAATACCTCACATATTTTTAATACCGGAAATATCTATAATAAGAAAGATTTCAAAGATATATAAAAATCATATTTTATATCATACATATTTAAAAATGTTTCAATTGAATTCCATGTAACAAAAATAAATTAAGAAAAAGTGATCCAAATAATTAATAAATAATTTATCAAGATCGTAATACGGACTATACAAATTTTCTGCCTAAAAATATAACTAAACACATCTGTACCTAGTTGCGTAACTTTCTTATCATGAACGAAAGTGAACACGTTAACAAAGCATATAAGACTTCATTCATTTAGAAACGACATTATCTTTAATACTTCCATTAGTTCTACCCCATAATCGATGTTTAAAAAAATCTCTTAAAAATCGCGGTATAATGCTTGTAAAATGGGAATAGAAAAAAAAGGTGGTTGAAAACACTGCCATAAATAATAGTCGAGGGTAACATTACTTTTTATCGATGAGAGCCAACCCTCTTCAATGACTCACCCCCGTACACGAGTGAAAGTAAAATGCGTGTAAAGGGAAGAAGTAACAAGAGTTACGTTCTTTCTATGCAGTCACGAAATAAGGGGAAGCCACGGTTGTTCAATGTAAAGTATCGGTTGAAAAAGTTTCCTGACGAGTTAATAGAAGACCCGGTGACAGCTGACAGAGTGAAAGAGAAATCGTCCGTTCACTTGGAAATAATAATGGTGTGGCGATATCACGATAAATCGAACCGAAAGTCTTTTCCAGATTTACGAGAAATTTATTTTACTCTCAACCTTGCCACGATGTAGCAATCTTTTTCGATCCATTGCTTTTTTTTCTCTTTGGAAACTTTTGCTCGATGATATGTGATGAAGCTTCCACTTCCACTTCTTTAATATTATATTAGAAATTTATTGCTGGCGCTTATATTCCTTAAATAAAATAAATACAGTATATTTCACTTAATCTATTTTTGTTGGAATATCTAGCTGCAAAAATAAGTCGAGTGTCACAGGACAGTGACAATGTCTTTTCATAGCCTAACAGTCCTCAGGTCAGAAATTGAAGGCCTGCAGTTTGTCTCTCCGGAAAGGTCCGAGTTGTAAACAACACATGTGCACTTCTCTGAGTTTTCTTCAAGAGGACCCAATAGAGGTTTTTCTCTTCCAAGCTCTCTCTTTTATTTTTACATCGATTTTAGCTTTCGTGCAGTGCAGACATCCTTCGTGTTCATAGAATAAAGTTTCAGTTTTATTTAATTTAGCGTATATTTTATTTTTATACTATTCAAACCATACCCTAATTCTATTAATTTTCAATCAACGTGGTAAACGAAAAACGTGGTAACACGTAACAAATATGCTAAATGGAAAGGAACGAATGTAGGTACACACTTTTAGACGCAAAAGAATACAATATAACGCCGACTGCAGTGAATGTGCGAGACATTTAAAATGAGTTTGTAGTTTAGGCATTTATAACAGTTTATATGATTTGTGGATAATAAAAATAGATATACAGGGTGTCCCAAAAGTGTTGAAGGAGCCGGAAATTGGAGGTAGGTGGAGTCATTCTGAATAACTTTTTCATTTGCAAAAATGTCGTATGGGGCTTCATTTTTAAATTATTAACGAAAAACACCGACCAATCAGAGCGCGAGAAGCGCGCGCGCTCGGAGGCAGAAGTGTAGGCCAGAGTTATAATTGGCCGTGGTCGCGATCGAATCGCGTGGCGCGCGATTCTCGCGTTCTGATTGGTCGGTGTTTTTCGTTAATAATTTAAAAATGAAGCCCCTTACGACATTTTTGTAAATGAGAAAGTTGTTCAGAATGACTCCACCTACCTCCCATTTTCGGCTCCTTCAACACTTTTGGGATACCCTGTATAAAAGATATCTCGGTGTTCCTGATGTATTATTAACGAAGTACTGTTAAACAGAAATTAATCACATGGATGTAACTTACAAATCTATTATCAGTGATATCACAAATCAAATTGCAAATGTAAATTCCGTCGCTTACTATTTTGCATACATATAAAACTCAATGACTACATAATGTTAGCTATTAACTGTTTATCAAATTATGTATGCTAATACTCTAATCTTAACATCCATAATGTGTGCCTTAAACAGCGCATGCATGTGGAGACGTATACTCACATTTATAATTCATGAGTTACTAAACATTGTTTGTTCTCGATAACTATATAAAGGATATTTTAATTTTAAAAACACGTATAGCTTTTATTTTAATTGCAAAATTTTTATAAGAAACTTTTATAACAGCAAATAATACAAAAATGCTTATTTACCATAAGGATGGTATAAAGAGGATGATCAACTTGTTTATGAAACTTGCATCAATTGACAGTTTCGATTCTAACGATTTTATCTCGCAGTAAAATTCAGTTGCACTTTTGATTTTAGTGATTAGTAATTAATGTAATTGAACTGATTTAATAATGTCATTCGAATTACAGTGAAATCGTACAACTATGCAATTGAAGCAGGATGTAATTAAATCACAGTGTAATTAAATTAACACAGTAGTGATTAAAGTGATGCGCTATAATAAGGTTCGTACCATTTTATATGTATACGGTTTTGTTCCTTCAGGAATAATTGGGATATACAACTACAGCGGTCTAGTTAAACCGAAGAATAGCTTTAAAATTTAAATGAAATTGATAAAAGTAATATCAGAATGTTCTACTTAAAGACAATAAATATTAGAAATTGTAAAAGCATTAATTAATATTTGCTGATACAAAAATATACATGTCTATTTGCGAATTCACGCATTAGAAAATATACATATTTGATATATATTCGAATATTTGAATATATTCGAGAAGGATAGTAAAGGTTATTATGAAAAGAATATATGTATTATATATGTATAAATAAGTTAAAGGTTAACATCTTAAATTACAAATGATTGGATAAAAATAAAAACAGAAAGGGATTTGAGAAACTTATATTTTTTAATAAAAGAATGTACACTGGAAATTTTATACGTCATGTGGTTTGTATGTTCGAAACATCACAAATTTATAATACTATATATGATACATTAATTGTCCATAATGCCTACCTACGAATAATAGCCTTATTTATATTTTGTTCTTCAAACTGTTCGTAATTTTTATTCTTTTTACGATTTGCACAACTAGGTACGTTACAAAAACTCATTGTTTTGCACAATTTCATTCGCTCCTCAAAAAATATTCTCTTCGACTTATCAATAAAACAATTTATACAAAATGGACGCGTACGATACTCACTAACACTCCTGTCATTAATCGCATAACGATATTCAGTTGACACGAACCGAACGCATCCGAAACTAACCAATTTACCACAATTGAATTTCTACCACGCTCCATTTAGTCTTGCCGGTATCGTCGCATAAAGTAATACGTATATTCTGTTTATAAATTTCATAATATATATAATTTCCTGAAATATTGTCGAACGTATTAAAATTATAACTAGCGTCGTTTCGCCACATAGAGACCACTACAAAATGTCCAAGCAATAATTTAAAACTTAAAATTTAACCCTTTGGCTTACAATGACGTCTCCCACGCGTGACGCACAGAATCGTTGCAACGCGACAAATTTGGCTCGTATTTTCACCACGATCGAATTTCGAGCTCAACATTAATTCGAACCCGTCCACTCATGATCGCCATATCGAAAAAAACCCTAACATTCGAGAAATCTTTATCCGTCGTAACGTTACGACGACAATTCAATCGTTCTGTCTGACGCACTTGCCGGCAAAATCATAAGTTAAGGGGTTAAGTACCACTGTAGCATGTAACTTATGGACGGATTTATCCGTGTTTTATTCTCTATTCTAATACAGCTACCGTGTTCTATCAGCACAACACGTTTAATTAACCACGCCATCATGAGTACGAGATTTTCCAGCTCGCTGGGTACGATTACGACGTGATTTCGTCGGTCGAACGAGTTTGAAATTCTCCAGTTAGTAACAAGACAAACATACAAGCAAGAGGTTTAGCTTGGCCCGTGGCTAAGAGGCCACAAGATGTGTCGCAGCCCTAACCGGCTTGTTTCCAGTTACCTCGAGTGTAACCAGCTCCTCCTTCTTGGTTAAAGGTCCTTCAAAGTCTTCCCGTCCCGTCTGCACCTCCTTCTTCTATATAGCGTTCTTAAGTTTCCACGGGAACAGTTAACTTACTCCTCCAGACCGAAGTTCGCGTTCTCCTTCGTCGCCTCTTTCGCGTATCTTGTCCCTTCGTTCCCCTTATTTCAATCTGATCTTCCCTAGCAGAACTGCTGACTCTGCTCTTCGATCTTTAGCGAACAAATTTACCAACATTTGAAATGTTTAATAACAGACGGAATACGTTTCTGCTTTGACTCGAAAAGTTTGCACAAATATTTGTACGTTCGCTGATTTTAGGTCAAAGCTCGCTTGGCGAAACTAATCATGGGTTTTGCTCCCAGATAACTGCTAGGATAGATATTACTTGTAGCATTAAATTGCTTTCGCGGGTTTGAAAAGTGTTTTTGGGAATTTATCTTTGAAAACATTGAACTTTAAGGGGAGACCTCTATGTAGATGGACTCAAAAATGTCATTTTTTTTTTTATTTAAAAAGTTACTTTAAAGCCTATCCCATTGACTGCCAGACATATTTAGAGCGTCTTGCCCTAGGTGCCAAGGTTTTATTTTGAAGAATACATGAAAGTTTACAAAATATAATTATATTAAGTTACTGATATAATATTGTAATAGCATTTACAGTAATTAAAATAAATAATAATAATAATAATATAATTTTCACCTTTTTAAAATATTTTTAACTGAAATGGCCATTTGTAATTAATCTAAAATTGCAGCACGCACTACGAGATATCTCGTAGCTGGCAGTTTTGATACACACGCTTAATACGAGATATCTCGTAGCTGGCAGTCAATGGGCTATAGAATACGAAATGCATTGGTATTTGGAGTAAAGTGCAAAGCTATGGTTGTAAGAACCTATACATATGACCCACCTTCTCGCCGATCCGGGACGCGCACGGCAGTAATGATCGAAAGTTTGTTTATTTATTATCCCTGTTTCAAGTGCTTCTATACCTATAATAGGGTTTAGTCGGATGTTCCGGAAGAAGTATTTACGTAGACTTTTCGAAGTAATGGTAGATACGAAAACCATTGAAATAATAGCAGACTAACCGTTAAGTCGCAAAATCGCATATTGTTCTCTTACCGAAACTTTAAACGCGATTTTCTCGAAACTCGTTTCGTCGCGCAGTTGAAAATCGATGTACACGATTACTCGAAAGTTACTCGGCCAATCGGTCTGAAATTTTGTACACATGTTGATGATAGTTATGGGTCCTGAATGAACCTAAAAATAAGTTAAAATCATGGAAATAAACATTTAAATGTTCAACTTTTTGATCCGAGGTCTGCCATTCTTCCAATTTTTAATATTTTTTCGATGTCCTAGGTTCATCCATTTACTACATCTATGTACTAATAAAATTTCTTCGTTTTGGCTGTTTCGGATAATAAGAACCGACACTAGAGTGTACACTGTTTTAGAAGTCGGTTCATGATGCTTCTAGCACAACAGGCTGTACCTCCGCCATTTTGTATTTTATTTTCACAAAGAAATTCCAAAATGAAGTAAAAGTATTACTTAAATAGTCCTCAAAACCATCCAAATATTTATTCACTCCTTACCCTTCAAAAAAATGATTGAAAATCGGCTTAATTTCGGCGTTCTACATAGAGGTCCCCCCTTAAACGGAGAACTAGTTTCAACTAGAATCAATGGAGGCATCGATCGCAAAGAGTTAAAGTTACAAATAAAACCATCGTACATTCAATAATTCGTTTCGATATACGTGCTTATCTATCTTCTCTACGACACCTGTCGCGTCGATGAAAATTTACCGAAACATCGCAGAGTTTATAAAACGAAAATGTTCCTTTCTATGAATCAAACGTCATGAATTATTCCACGATTGTCTATTGAACTACTCCTCTGAATTTCTCCAGGGCCCAGTTTACGTAAATAAGTGAAAACAGAGCCGCAAAGTTCGATGAAATAAAACTGTTGGAGCAATATTATTCCGCCGGAGGCAATTTTTCGTCGGAACTCGCAGTAAGAACGATTCGATAAAAGCAAGACCCCTGCCGCTTATTGACAAGGAATTCCATGAACTCCTCGTGAGCCGCGGTAAGGCAGTAAACAAAGAACTTCTGCGAAGTTGCCGTGCGAATGAAACGGACTTTACGATGAACTTTGCAATTTCCGCTTTTGATTAAATAACAAACGGTACCGCCTGGCAAGCCGACTGTTTTTGAGTAATACCGCGGTATTCAACCAGTTTTCGAAGGGCTTTATGAAGCTTGGTAGTTCGCTGAATCTGAAATTCTCTTCCATTTTGAGCGTGTAATCCGACGCCTTAAAAATAAACTTTACTTATCAATTGTTTGCTTAAAAAAAAAACTTTACTTATCAATCCTGTGCGAGCGGTGCCGTCACTGTGGTCACATTTGTAAGTTATCCTCAAAGTCTAGACCACTCTAGGATTTTCAAAAAATCGAAATTTCTTTAAAATCGGAGGAAAATCTTTTCCGGCCGCAGAGGTATTCCCGCCTAGCAGCGTTCTAGTCAATCAGCTCCTGAACCGCCATTTTGTTTTCAATTGCTTCATAAAAATTTTGTTTAACACTTCGATGTATAGGTAATAAAGACTCGTAAACATATTTTTCATGTTTGTTATAGTTTGTCCGGAAAAAATTCCTGAAATTAGGAATTAACTTTTTGGCCCTCTAGAGTGGTCTAACCCCTTAACCTAGTAGTGTAATCTGGTTTCATACGCGGATCTGTTATTCGAGCTTTTTATTTTGAAGGGCGAGTCCACTTTTCGTTACTGCAAGGTATTCAATAGTCTGCATTTCAAAATATTTGTGTAATATACGTAAATATTACGCACAGAAGTTAAATCGTTCTTTTCTCTAATTTCATAACAAAATCAGACATGAAGAAGTTTAGTTTGACTGGGATCAAGAAAATGACAATCAAATTCCAATCAATGGTTAGGTTTCAAAATAAAAATAAATGTACGTTATTTTCATTGAAAACTTTAGTCAAAGGTCAAATTTAAAATCAGTTTAGTCGCGAAAGTAGGATGTTAGAGTGATTGTGACGAAAGTATGGTGAGTGACGAAATATGTTGGCGAATATCGTTTACTGTAATTGGTTAAATAATGATAGTGTTTGGGAGATAGAACTTACGACAATGTAAGAGACTAACTATGTAACTGACTGCATGAAGAAGACTATTGTATATTTGGAAGACCGTCGGGTTCTGACGAAGTGTACTGTTCTGACTGTTATTTTATACTGCAAGATACTCTCTTCTTTCTCTCTTATAATTTTGGTAAGGAGGGCGTTACCACCTCGGAACATTGAGGATGAAATTTGCTGTTAACTGTAACGTGATCATCACGTGTACAGCGACAATCTTTGGGACCAATCATAACGAGACATAGCTGGCAGAGTTTATGATATGGCACCCCATTCGGCTAGACACGTACTAAAAAGTATAAAATAATTTCGCCAGCTTAAAGACTTTAGGGTACGCCTCATTGCTTATACACTCATGAACAAAATTAAGTGGACATTGTAGAAATGTAAAGAAATTGTTTGTTTTATTACAATGTTTTAAATAAATTTTAAAATTAGAACGAGAAATATTTTTGTTGGCTTGAAAAAACATTTATTTAACGTCTGTAATTGTGCAATAAAGTTTTGATTTATAGGTGACAGAATTTGACGAGCAGTGGAATAATCAATTGCGTATTTTAGTACACTTAATCAAATATGTTTAATACACTCATGGACAAAATTAAGTGGACATTGCAGAAATGTAGAAAATGTTTTGTTTTATTGCAATGTTGTAAATAAATTTTAAATTTAGAACGTGAGATATTTTTGTAGACTTGAAAAAACATTTATTTAATATATATAATTGTGCAATAAAGTTTTGATTTATTGGCATTATTAGTTAATTAAATTTACCTTTTGTTATTTATGATACCTGTCCACTTAATTTTGTCCACGACTGTATATGTAATACGAAAGAAAAACGCACGAGCGCATGTTGCTTGTACAGAGACATTACGCGAACTACAAGATGCACGCCAAAAGTAAAGCAAAAGGAAGAATATAAAAATGCGCACTCTTTTATTATTAGTTAAATTAAATTAACCTTTTGTTATTTATGGTACCCGCCCACTTAATTTTGTCCACGACTGTACCTAAGCATCTGTAAGTGGCCAATGCTATTTCCTTCGACGCTGCGACCCATGTGCCGCTACTATCTGAATAAATATCAATTATTTTTATAACATTAAACTCGTAAATCTGTGTCAGTTGATGTACAGGGTGGGTGGAATGATCTGTTACTAAATAAGTTCATACTGATGCATCTGTCGATCCGCTCACACAATCCATCTGAAAATTGCCATATTTAGAGTTCATTCAATTGTTTATATGCGTGCAGAAGCATTTTCGTATACTACATCTCAAAGTAAGGTTATAGTGATGGATTTGAAGCGTAATTCTGTAATTGCTGTATATTTAGCTGGAACATCAATTCCAATTATCGTTCGTGAGCTCCAGCATTTGAATGTAATCTATTTAATGATTGAATGTAATGTATTTGGGATATTTTGGAGGCCAAGGTCAATGTAATGAAACATCGAAGTTTGGACGCTCAAAAATCAGCACTTGTCTGGGAATGGAAGAAGATTCTATAATTTCACGTACGGGCAGCGAGCTATTCATTCTTTCACCGTTTGCATGAAATTATTCGTGCAAAGGGAGGTTATATCGAGCAATGAGCATTAAATCATTTTCTCGAACGATTCTCGACTATTTTTTTCCCTTGGATAAAACAAAATATTTAAAAGTGTATTTTCTGCAGCGGTTTGAAGTTGTAACAGTTCATTCCAGCCACCCTGTATACGTTTATAAAATTTTTAACCATTATCTCTCTTGCATTAAATAATTAAGAACTGGAGAAATGGAAAACATTCATGCAAACGTAACACTCTTATAAAATATTTATATCTTCAGAAATGTCAATCCTTCCTTCGGATCTTCTTACATTTGATATTTTGTTAAATTTTTAATTACCCCGTTCAGTTGAACGTCCGGTTAAAAGAAATTTCATAATGTTAATACTTCTTAATGAAAGGCGAACCCCTTTTTCGAGGAGTTCCATCGCATCGTCACAAATAATTTTTCAAGATGAATATTAAAATGTTTGTTCGATTTGATGAAAAAAGTCCAGGAGTACTATTCGGCCTGGCGAGTTTACGGAAATGTTGAACGTCGCGGAAAGTTTCACAATTAGTCTTGGAACTTTCATAATTTTGCAGCTTGAGGCGTCTTGTTTTGCGGCGGGGAACATTAGTGTGCTCAGCTTTAATTTATCATTTCACCTCTACTCGGAACTCGACTTTCCTTCCCGTTTTTCCTTTCTTCGTACTCCCTTTTTTTCCTTATTCCCCGGTCTTTCTCTTTTCCCTTGCCTCAATCTTGCGACCCTCCACAGCAATGGTGAGAAAAACAAATTAAATCTCAATTCTCGCAAAATGCTTCCTGAAAGATGACGCTAATTAAAGAACGCCACAAAAAAGGACATTAAATAAATCTAGCGTTAAATTGTTTTAATTGTTCGTAACTTTTGATGTAAACGATTGTTTAATTAAACCATTTACATCATTGGTTTATGTATACGCGCAATTTATTTGGCCGTTACCGTCAATTTTGTGTATATATACGCACACTCAGACGGCTGGTTCGATATTATACTTACAAGGGAACATATTCACATGGGACACGCCGATTTTGTTGAAAGTTACAGAAAATATAGTTCTTAAAAAAAAATATTTGACATGTATTTTTCCTTATCGGTAATCGTGCATGTTGAACGGATAAAAGCCGCCCTCAAAGTTTGGGGTTGAAAATATCTTTTTTAGAATATCTTGGAAACTAGGGGGTGTAGGACGGTACCTTTTTTATTTTGTGTGTTTTGTAATGCCGAGTCGACAAAAATAAAGGATACGAGTTTTTGGAATTTTCGATTTTTTATTATTTAACGATTTTTATTAAATCCATGCATTTCCGTCGCTTCAGATAGTGAAAGGTGTTCAGTTTTTTTTTGTGGAGTATACTATGAACTTTTACAATGTTTTGGAGAGCAAGCATGTCATACGATACAATAAATAAATTCTCTTTGAAACTTTTGCATATAATAAATAGTTTGACTTTTGTTAATGAACTAGTGATACTTATCAGATTATTAAACTTGTACAGGGTGCGCCAACTGTAGGTACCATATGATAAATGCTTATAAAATAATGAAAACATAATTAAATAGACTTCAGTTGGCGATATTTATTTACTTTGCTTTATACCGTTACAAAAAATTCATTTTTTGAATACAATATTGGGCAAATGGTCTCCTTTGTGAACAGCGCAAAGAAATGCTCGTTTTTGGGCATTTTCCAATATTTTTACAACATTTCGGGCATTATTTCCGTTACTTCTTTGCGAATTCAATCTTTTAGTTCCTGGAGGAACCGTGGTACATTAACATACACTTTGGACTTTAAGTATCCCTACAGAAAAAAGTCTGGAGCCGTCAAATCAGGCGACCGCGAAGACCATTTGTAATCGCCACTTTTCGATTCGGGAACAATCTTCTTCTTCTCAACATCGGCCCGAACAACCTAAATGTTCTCGTTGCTGCTCTTTGTACGCTGTCTTGCACTCTTTGCACGAACATTACCACTATCACAAATTTATCACTAATTTTCGATACAGTTTTCTACGTAACGTTAAAATTGCGTCCATACTTCCGCCTCATACCACGTAAAGATTTGATAAATGAGAACCCTTCTTTAAAATATACTTCTACAATGTCAATCCGTTGTGCTGGCGTTAAGTTGTTCATGGTGAATAATAATGGTCTAAAATAACCTGCCGAATGGTCTAATGTGTTTTTCGAAATGTTTACAAATAGCAATTATTTTAGCATTCAACATATAGTACCTACAGTTGGCGCACCCTGTATGTAGGTATTGCGCTGACACGTAATTTCGGATTGTAATGTTTGTATCTTGTTACAGCTTAACAGTTCCCGTCTAATTACGCCTCAGCACACTAACACTATCGATCTTCGTAGAACCTTAAACGTATTGATCCTAGTCGTCTACCAGTTCTAAAGTTAGATGTTACACTCCATTCTTGACACGTTGACGCTCAGAGAAATAACTATATCTGATATTGCAAGCCATAATATAAATTATTAGAGACATTACAAATTAATTTGTAAAGTACTTCCTCAACTTGCTATTTTGAATTAATAACATAATTTTACTATCAATCGGAAGTATTTTACTACTTTTATTTCTTAACGTGCCCTGCATCCCAAAATCACCCTGTATATGTATATGTATGTATAGAGTCCTGGACAAAATTAAGTGGACAGGTATCATAAGTAACAAAAGGTTAATTTAATTTAACTAATAATGCCTATAAATCAGAACTTTATTGCAAAATTATGTACATTAAATAAATAAATTGTATATCAAATAAATGTTTTTTCAAGTCTACAATATTATTTCACATTCTAAATTTAATATTTATTTAAAGCATTGTAATAAAACAAAAAATTTTTTTACATTTCTGCAATATCCGCTTAATTTTGTCCATGAGTGTACATATGTATACTGATAGTCTGAGGGTTGGTCTAAAATATTGATAATAGACGTATATTGATCGGCCGATGTCTCCATTGAAACAGTAAACTTAGGCGAATAACTAAATTAACATGGTAATAAGATACAGACGTGCATTGCATGCATTCATATCATTACAGAAGGTTACACTGTACAACAAATTTTGACTTTTTCGACTTTTCTTGACCGTCACTATGAAATTCTTCTAGATTTTTGCGAGCTGAATACGAATCTGAAATCCGTTTTCCTCTGGTACGTTCAGTTTTTTAGAAAATAAATGTTAAAAAGAATTACAGATTTTCAACTTTGGGAATTTTTTGTACCTTTACCATAGCAGCTATTCAGTGGCATTTTACACGAGAGAAATCTGTGAACTTTCCCGAATAAAACAATATAAATTGTTATTACATTGTAAACATTTAAATATGTTTAAACAGCTATCAAAGTAAAAAAAGCTCCAAAAATGCACCAATTTTTGCTGATATTTTTAAATTTATTTAAAAAACTATGGGTCTGGGTAAAAATCTAACCATCGTATGTGATAGGGCAGATATATCTGCTGCAGAAAACATCGAGTGAAGTTGCAAAATCAGTTTTGTTTTCATTTGTTGAGAAACATAGTTCGGCAAAACACGCGTCGCTGCCAGCGGTACTCAATGCCTACTGCCTTGGTTTAACGGAAGAACTGAACGGCGCGACGCGTTATAACACTGAGCACCGCTGTGTAATAATGTAAGAACAATTTATATCATTTTATTCGGGAAAGTTCACAGATTTCTCTCGTGTAAAAAGCCTCTGAATAGCTGCTATGATAAAAGCACAAAAAAATTCCCAAAGTTGAAAATGTGCAATGTGTTTCAACATTAATTTTCTAAAAAAAAACTGCACATACCAGAGAAAAACGAATTTCAGATTCGTATAATGGCGGTCAAGAAAAGTTTTGGCTGTTGTACAATGTTATTAAAAACAAGATTTTTATCGAAAAGATTTATTAAAGAACAGTCTTTCAATTTTATCTTTTAAACTGTTAGTATGCATTATTGTCTAAAACTGAAGAGCTCTAAAAAATGTATTTTATTTCTTTTTCGTATAAACAATTGATTTAACCGAATTTGCAATGCTGGTGACATATGACGACTATTGAGCTCGTGTTAAATGTCTAAATGTCGAGAATTAAATGTAGAGGAAATGCTATTCGTCGTTGAAAAAAAACGGAATATTGAAAGCTGGATAATTGATGAGACAGAAGTACCGATTACAAATGTCATTTATCGTCTGAATTGTTCATCCAGGAAACGAGTAGCATTCGAGTGGAGTTGGCTGAACTGACAATTATTACAAGCTACCGGTTTCCAAGCCGCTGATCGATAGACGCCCGTTGTTATAACTACTGTTTACCAATTAGTTGTTGCATAATTATAATTGCTAATTGTGCACACGTCTGGACAATGTTCGCCGATGGCTTCGATGTCATTCATTTGCACACGGAAGCAGCCCGCAAACGTACGCGCCGTTAATTTTAAATTGCGTTCAACAAAAATAATTCACACAGGAATGGGAAGTTGATACGTAAATTGAATTTCGTTTAAAGCCCAAGTTAGTTTGATCTCCACTTTTTGTTTGTTTCGTTGATATACCAAATTATCGATACGTTATTTTTGTATGTTTTGTATTATTGTATTTCTGTACCTGAGCGGCAGACTAGTTACAATATAACCTTCGTTCTTTATCTCAAAACGAAAATAAGAAAAGGGCGAAAAATTGCGGGTTCCTTGTATAAAAGACGATTAAATGTAAAAGAAGAAATAAAAAGAGATGCAGAAATATTTAAAAATATTTTAGCACTTTAAAAAAATAAACAAATATTACAAACATTTGAAGTATTTAAAATATTTAGAGAAAATTAACAAATATTAAAAATTAAGGTGTTAAAAATATTATAAAAATAAATAAATAAAAAATAAAAGATTTGGATTTGTCTGGCACTCAAGAAAAGATTTTATGTTTACATTCTATATCTTACATACAGGGTGTTCAATAATTATGGTACGAGCCGGGAAGGGGTGGTAGGTGGGGCTACTCTGAACAACCTTTTCCTTTGCAAAAATACCGGATGAGGCTTCATTTTAAAATTATTAACGAAAAACACCGACCAATCAGAACGCGTGAATCGCGCGCGCCGTGTGTTGGATCGTGACCACGGCCAATTAAAACTCGAGCCTACACTTCTGCCTCCTAACGCGCGCGATCCTTGCTCTCTCATTGGTCGGTGTTTTTCCTGAATAATTTAATAATGAAGCCTCATCCAATATTTTTACAAAGGAAAAAGTTTTTCAGAATAGCCTCACCTACCACCCCTTTCCGGCTCGTACCATAATTGTGGGACACCCTGTATATACTATTTTTTTCCATTTTATTATTTATTATTTTTCTCCCTATAGATATATGTTATACTGATACAATTGTACTTTATTAAACATTGCATGAGTATACATTTTGAATTTATACTGTCGTATAAATGTCATTGTTTTCATATTTTGGATTTGACCTAACGTAATCTCATCTAACCTATTTAGTTACATTATTTGCTAGTAGTTGCTCTCCGTTATTTGCTGGATTCTTATCATTATATACGAATTATTCCTTGGACAGTAAGTACCTCTTTGAAAAATGGCTTCTTTACAACAATAGAAAAAGCTGTGCTCGATGGCTTGATAGGAATGAGGTTCATATTAGTGAAATGTAACTAGAGTAATTCATTACTCATTTCTTCCAACCGGAGGGACAATTACAACCGAAAAGTACTGCCAGTACACTGATGAAATTCATGAAAAATTGAAAATTGTACGCCAATCGCTTGTTAATCGACATGACCCAATACTTCTCCGCGACAACGCTCGACTGCATACGTTGCAAAATTCCACGAATTAAAATATGAGATTTTGCAGCACCCAGGTTATTCCTGGTTTCTGCGTTGCACGTGTAAGTTTACAGTGGATGACTAAAAATATACAAGTTCGAACACAGAGATAAAATAAAATCTTTAATTATGAAATATATTGTTTAAAGTGTCGAAAAGTAATAGCAAAGAATAATCACTAGCAAAGTTTGTCTAGTAACTGTACCTATGTGTACAACTAACTGAAAGCGAATAATTTTGTATTAATTTTATAAAAAAAAATGTAGAACAGAAAGAAACATCCGACCATATATTTGTCGGTTTTGTCAACTGAAATTAATTAAACGCATGATTTTATAATTGTACCATGCTGCCAAATAAGTACATATTTAAAACAGTACATAATATGCAACATGAATTTCAAATTTTGACTAAAATGTGATCGTTGTTAATCGTTGTCGAACAAAAGTAATTAAAAATATGAAGTCAATCAAAGTTGTTCGTTACTTTTTAATTTTGATTCGAAATTTTTATGTAGAAAAGATGAATAAACTTTTTCAGTGTGATATTGGTGAAATATTATACATATATAAATATAAAGCAAAAAAATAAAAATCTGAATTTTTCTGAAACCGAACATTCGAATTTTAAATCTTTGGATACTTTCACACCTTCAAGTAGCCACAAAAATCACAACCAATTTTTATAAATTTTCTTAGATCAAACAAATTAATCAAAAGTTCAAATAGTATGTTGGACATGTTAGCGACAACGTATTTTTGAGGGTCGACGAAGGCAATTAGCCCGCCGCTATTTTGCTTTCGGACGATTTATGATAGGATGTTTATATGAATGGCAACTCATGCGGTCGACGATGGCCAGCGACTCCAAGTCACGTAGCCATCGAGTGTCGCCGGGTTGATTGTTTAAAAAGAGGCATGGGAATGTTCTGGAAAAGGCAAGCAGCCCGTCGTTGCATTGCTTAGGGGTGTTGTTCTTTAAGGATCTGGCCACGGAGTGGGGAAGGCGGGAAAGCCTTTTGGTAAGAGGACGAAGCTTGACCTCTTGGCACTTACCCCAGAACCTCGTTATAGAACAGTCTTATTAGCTTACCAAAAATTATATCTAACAGACATATGAAATTAAAAAATAAATATCTATTGACAAAATAATGTAGAACCTGCGATTCTGACTGAAATGATGCGTGGCAACGATCAATCCAGTGTCAGAACACAATTTGCCCCACGTGGTTTGTCACGTTACTAATCAGCTTACAACCGAACTAAATCAGCAAGAAACATGCTTAACGAGCAACAGATAGCAATTTGTATTCACGGTGTAACACACTGTTTCCATATTTCCTCCAGAATTTCCTGCAGCAACAGTTTCACTGACACAACGACGAATACGTTTCCGTGTAGACAAGCGTTCGTTTTCAACAAGGTTCCTGTTCCTTTAGAGGATATTTTCTCCTAGGATCCCCAAGATGGCCTCTTTGCTCCCTCCCCCGGATAAAATGAAGGCCGTAGAGAAGGAACAAAACTGGCGGTGACCCGAAGAAGATGGCTACCGGATGCGCTTCGGGTGTGATGCGAAATTGATACGAAAAGCTGTTGAGATTGATTTCCACGTCACGGAACATGTGATGACAGTATGTCGGCAATCCCCGTGGACAATCCCAACTTACTCAGGACCGTCTTTGCAAGGACTATGCTCACGGTTCTTTCAATCCTGGATGGAAATAAGTCTGAAAATGAAAGGAGAATACCCAACTTCCCCATGGGAAATGTAACCATCCTGTTCCTCGTTTCATGAATCTCCGAGACAGATATTCCTCTCTGCGGCTAACGTGGCTCTAAGAATGGAATTGTTTCAGGGAGAGTGGTGTACACATCTTCGTGTCTATGAAGATCGATTGCGATTCGATTCTGTCGTATTTGAAAAGGGGACTCTAGGAAATGCCTATTCGTTAAGTCTTCGATCGGTTGATTGACTGGTTAGAAATTTATTGTGAAATTCCTGTGTTTGTAATCCAGAATAAATTAACATGTGTAAGTACTGGGTTTTGTCCGTAATTGATGTGGATCCGATACAATTTCCTTTTACTGAAAATTACTGTTATACTGGTTTCCGTGAAAGTATTTAAACAGTTAACTGCGGAATTTAGTGTTCGAAAATTAAATTTAGTTAATTTGAAACTAAGAAACTTAAAAACATTGGAATATTGAACTACAGAAGTATGAAAATCTTGATTTTTTAAACGTATTTTACATATTTGAAAACTCCTAAATTCGGAAGAAACAAAAATGAAAGTTTTGTAATATTGTATTATAGGAATTTTATTAACAAAAACAAAACGATTTAAATAATTCAAACTATAATTCTGCACTTTAATATTGCGAAATATAACGAATTTAACTATTATCAGTTATGTTTAACAAATCAACAAATTCCACGATGTGCACAACTCAAAGGTTCAACTCCGACTCTCAACTCTTAAAATTATATTCCGTTTCCTCGTAACGTAATCGCGAAAGGCAAAAGATTACAAACATCTCGCATGAATCAATCGATTCACTTCCACATTATCTATCAGATTCACGACGCCAGTATCGGTGACGTCATTCTTAAAATCCTACGCTACCCTACAATGTAAAGAATAAAAAGATGCAACATTTCACTTAATGTATTTTACATTCGTATATACAAATTATAAAATATGGGAAGTTGCAAGATTGAGCAACAAAAATATTCAAATTTTTAAATTCGCAAACTGTTCCTTTCGCAATGGAAATTGTGATTGTCGAAAATTTATAATATAAAATTCTCACGTTTGAGAGCATAGAATATGAAAACACAAAAATGTAAAATTAGAATTTCAAATCGTGTGAGTATCTAATTATCGGCACCCGCGTTCTTGACACTAAATTTGCAGAACGCGTTAACATTGCGTATCTTAAATACCTTACTTTAAATCGTAGAAATTATTAAGATGCGGAATTAGATATGAATTTGTCGAAATGTACATTAACTTATATCAAGTAGAAAAATAGCTCTATAGGTTAAAAATGGTAGAGTCAGGATCCATCTGTAAGGTAGACTTGGGGTCTATGTTAACACTATATTTACGGAATGAGCCAAAATGACTCAAAGCGCTTTGTTTATTTTAAATTTCAAACACGATGAAGAAGCATTTTGCAAAATTCATGTGAACTGCCGTCCAGAGAAAGGGTCATCTTATAAGTTAGTTTACGTATCATACTTTATTTATTTTCTTTTCTGATTTAGTTTTAATTTAAAAATAGATGGTCATGACATGTCCGTAAATCTAGTGTTAAAGGTGGAGTTAACCCATTGCGATCGTAAGTATTTTTACCATTAGCAAATAGCAACTATAAAGCTTTCTGGTTAAAGAGTTTGATCAAGTTTTTTGAAATAATCATATTTTTATTATTAATTGCCAATATTGTCTATTTCACTGTGTTCAATCATCCCGTGCATAATACTACAAATGTAGTTATAAGTAATTGTTGGATTATTTAGAAATAATCCATAGCAAAACTGAATCTTGCATTGAGAAACGCTGTTTATTGTCTGCATAGACGGGCCATATTGGCACCACCAGGTCTAAGGGCCTGAGACTGTTTTCCGTCGAAGGACAAAGTAATAAACACGATGCAGGCAACGATTTTTCTTTTTCCTAAGTGGACAACAGATTTTCTTTTCGAGGATCCGAGTGTCATTTCTCTTCGAGTTCAGAATTTCTGGATTAAAGACGTCCTTCCGAGCCGTAAAATAAAGTTTTCTTATTGAACATACATAATCGTCTACCGTTTCATTCTTCCATTTCCAATTGTAATTTATTAAAAATTGTTGCACTGAATCAAATGGCGAGTGACAGTCGCCGCTCGCCCTCAAAGACTGTGTATGGCGGCAGTGTTAAAAAAGCAGTGAGTACTGACAATTGAGCTGGTTTTTTTTAAAGTGGTATGTCCACTTTTAAAAAAAACTAAGTTAACGGTAATTTTAATGAGCTATAGACACCTTCTCTCCATAGTTACAATCACAATTTCAATAGAGTTCTATCTTGACATAAAATAAACAAAAACAGTTTTGCTGTACAATTCTATCGCACAAATATTTCTTTTGAAAGTGGAATAAGTCCATTCTTAATAATTATAATTAAAACAATTTTCTTATTGCAATTATTATTGTGGTAAATCGGCTAGCTGCGGCACTGCGAGTTGTAGCGCCACGTAGCGACTGATGAGTGCGTGCGTGCGGACACGGCGTTTTTGTTTTTTTTTTTTTTTATATGTTACCACTTTATAAAACTTCAAGGAGCATAACAAGAGGTAAATATAACGATATGATAAGTTTATTACCTTATATACCGCCTATTCACCATAAATCCTTCAATATGCTAACTGTAAAAGAAAACTAAGTTTAAAATATCTTTGTTTTATTTAAAGATCTTAACGAAGTAATTTTCATTTTTATATTTTTAATATAACTGAAATAAACTCTTAATAAATTTGGTTATTCGTGTATTTAAATGTCTCCATTTTAACTATTACTTTTTACATAAAAATTCATTTCAGTAAAGCTTTTATGTCTATAAAAATATGGATTTAAATTTGCTCCTGTTTTTATTTCTTTTAATATGTTATTTTTGAAAATGGTATAAGTCCATGTGGAGCTAAAAAAATCGTTTATTTTTTCAAATAATTTTAGTAATTATTATTTCATAACAAAATTTAAAAGGTGTATAGTGTAAAAAACATTACTCGAATTGATTAAAGTTGGCCAATATTTTTAAATTGATTCAAACGCAAACCCTTAAATATCTCAATATATGAAAAAATGGACTTATACCACTTTAAAAAAAAACAGCTCAATTAGATCCACATTTCGAAGTGATGTAATGTATAAGATTATCCGTGTATAATGTCAGCTCCATAACAAATTGCTAATTGAAACTGCTTATTTCAAAATTGTTATCGTATAAATTCCTTTACGCTCCATCCCTTATATATTTATCGTTGCGCTTTATTTATAAGCTAAAAGTATCTGTATATGGGACGTCCGAAAACCTAGTATCAAGATCGCATCCACTTTCTTCAAATTCTATCTCACTCCGGTCATCTGCCGCACGTACACAAATTCTATTCCTGCTATGTGGATAATAGATGAACTAGTCAAAAGTTGAAACTCGCTCCAGTTTAAACACGCCGCGTTAATAATGAACGAGTCCGTTTGATATTCGAGTCTACCCGTAGCAGAGATATTTGCCTCGCCGGGTAAAATACGCGGAGTTCGTGCTCGCTGACTGGAATAAAGAATCGGTCTTGACCACCCTACCCTAGATTCCGTTCGTCGATACGATCAAAGTTAAGGAAGATGCCGAAAGGATATCAGGATCACGGCGATTCAGCACGAATGCCACGAAAGGTTAGGCGGTCTCGAGCCGGAAAAGTGAACCTTCTATAGATTTTTCTTGCCAATGGATACCCTAACCACTTGGACTCTGAAACGTAAGGAGATCGATCGGTCCGCGGCGGTGGACGAACATCGAATCAGCGACAAAACGAGGAAATCGTTTTGTAATACTTTCTGCATGATCGGATCCTTGTGACCGATTTTTCGGCTACAAACTGAAATAGGGGAATGCGCTTCGAACGGACAAAGGATTACAATCTTTTACGAATTGGATTTTGTAACGATTTTTACGCATTCGTCGTTGCGTACGGGTGGTCGGACAGGGTGGTTCGGATATAAACGATAACTCGTGAATTACTGCACACAATTTATTGTACAGAGTCAAGTAAACGAGTAACGAACAAAATTAGACAGTCTTGTACACATCACAGATTATTTACAAAACGGTTATTCTAACCGGCGTGCTGACCACGGTCGTTGTATGCGACACGTGATCGAGAGTGTTCAGAGTTTAATTGGTGATATTATTGATCTCTTATCAGCCAGTGATTATATTAATCACTGGCGGAGCAGTTCTATTGACAATTACGCGTACGGAGATGACTTTCGTATTCTACAACACAGAACAAAGTGTTCTTCCGTTGAGCGGACCGTAACGACGCACGTGTTAGCACGCGGACAAAAAGTAGATTTGCGAGATATTATTGATCTCGCGAGCAGTCTGTGATTATATTAATCACGCGCGGAATAGTCTTTTAATAATTACGAGACCTTGAGTGAACCTTAACACTTTACAATACACGAGAGTACATTAACGAACGAGCACGTGAGCAGATCGGAACAGACTCGAGAAGCCCTTAGAGCAGACTACTACAGACTTCACGTTACGATCGATTTCAATATCGATTAATCGTAACGTGAATCATTACAGAGACAATAGATGACGCTAACGGTATTAATCGACGTGTGATCGTCACAGACGCTCATTAATCACTACCGGCGTTTATAGATGACGCCAGTGGTGTCATGAAACTGCTAATTCTTCAACAGATTTTATTTATTTGTTTTGGAGGAACGTTAGTTGTATATGACGCAAGGACGATACGCGGAGAAATAGAATATGGGATTTTGTGAATTCTGGGGAATTTCGTGAATTTAAAGATTCTAGGAATTTTTAGATGTTTGTATTTTGAAATTTAAGAATTTGGGAATTTTGAAATTTGGTCATTTTTTAATTTTCCGGAAAGTTAAGCATTTAGAGATTAGGGAATTCAGTTATTTATGTAGGATTTTTCCATAATATGTATAGCCGTTACTGTGGGTTTTTTCTATTAAGTAACCGTTACAAGAATGATACGGCTTGTCGCCGTGTCAAAGATTGTTATTAAAATAGAAGAAACGATTAATTATTAACTCTTCTTCGGGCCTAAGCGCCCTACAAAAATAACTGTGCTGGCGGGATTGTCCTCGGTACGAATTCGATGTGTCTACGAAGACGCCTTTGTATTAGAATTTGCCACAGCGAGGTTCTTTGTGAACGTGGCGATTCTTGCAGGGCGGGAGGCATTTGTTACTCTCCCCCGAGCGAGCCGCTTTCGGGTGTTCGAGGCGTCTTTATTCGTTCTCGAACGCTTGATCGACCAAGTCATTAAACGCAATTTTATCAGACCAGCATCTTATATTATTTTCGCCCGCAGACATTTTCCAAAACCCTTCTTATTTCTTACAGGATAGTCTTTTGTTTTACGAAAACGCGTTGCGACCTGCAAAATTCTGACGGTCAGTCGTATTATATTTTGCGCTTCTCAACGGAATAGTCACAAAAAAGCAGTGCCGCTCGAAATATTGTTCTCTTTTGTCCGTGTGTGTGTGTTCTTTAATAAACTGTTAATTTTTCGTATTAAATAGATTTTTGTTTCCCCCCTTCGCCCTCATATCCTACATTAAGGAATTACGAGATTTGTACATTTGTAAATTTTTTAATTTTCTAGGAATTTTGGAATTGACAAATTTTTGAATTTGGGATTTTGACCCAATCTTAGTGAAGGGCTGCCCGCAAACAGTGATATACTTTTGTTATATAACATAATTATTTTTCAATATAAATATTGGATTTATAAGTTTTTGTTACCAATGAAACAACTAAAAAGTTCTAAAAAATTGTGCAAGTTTACGCATTTTTCGGTGTCCTAAACCAGCCCCCCCCCCCCCCCCTTAAAACTTTCGGAATTTCGAAAGTAAAAAATTTTCACATTTGGTATTTTCGTACTTTGGAATTTTGAAACATTAGAAATTTTCAAATTTAGGAATTGGAAAATCGAAGACTCGGAAGTAGCATTCATAGTAACTGCAAAATAGTAATTTAGGATCTCGAAAACATATTCACACTTCTCGTGTCGTCCTAAATCTTCACCCCCCAAAATAAAATGCTAAATAAATATATTACTTACCAAGATAATTTTCATTTACGTGAAACTTGTAAGGAAAACTAGAAATTAATTTTGTCCTATCCTCTACGATATTCACTCCTGAATTATCTAACAAAATGGTGGGTAAATACTTTTGTAACCAACTGTATGCCAGACGTTTCGCTGAAAGCTCGTCTTTCTTTTAATCGTATCAAAGCGAAAGATCGATAGATCGAAAGAGTTGTTCCAGCGTCACTAATTCTTTGTATCAACGCTTCATAGAAGTGGAAGTTCGCTTCGGAACGGCCAATCGTAATTTGTCCGCATCACGTCAGTCGAAAGAAAGTCCGCCGTGGGAATTTAATTAATTCTCTTCAATATTCGTTCGACTCGCCCTGTGCCGTCGTCGACGTTAAAATGCACGAGCTACTACAACCGCTTTCGTAGAAGTCTTTTTTCTCTTCTCTCTCCATCTGTTTTTTTTTTTATGCGGAAGTGACTGACGGCGTTGTATACGTTCCTTCCATATATGGTCGATTGATATTCGGCCTTTCCGAAAAAGACGAAGGAACGGGGAACGGGAGACAAAGGGAACAGCGAAGGATAACGATATTCGAGGGACGATCTCTGTTGGATCGTTGAAATTCGTATCATGGTCGGTACAGCCGTATGCAAATGTACGACATATGTCATCAATATGCGACTGGGAAGTTAAATTATTCTGTGGGATGAAATGGTTTTCTCGGTGATTTCCGACGAAGTTGAACGAGGTCATCGATTTAACATGTATTCCGTCCGCCGTAATATTTTTCAATCCTTTACCATCGATTATTAACGTTAAAATCATGAAATCGTTTCCGTTGGCGAAAAGAAGATTGACAGGTAAATTTGCATAATATTGAAGATTGAAAATTGTATTTATTGATTTCGAAGTAATTAATACAACTATTCTTTTATTACTACTATAACGCTATTTCGTATGCCGCAACATTTTCTAGTCCTTAACCATTGATTATTAACCCTTTGCACTCCGCTGTCCTCTCTGAGGGGACATTGAAATTTATTAGTGATTACATTGTACAATAAATTTTGATTTGTTTTTATTTGACAACCACCACTATGACACTCTTATAGGTTTTTGCGAGCTGAATACGAATCTGAAATCCGTTTCTCTCAATGTCCTACAGTTTTTGAGAAAATTGTTGTTAAAAAAAATTGCGAATTTTCAACTTTGGAAATTTGTTCTGCTTTTAACAGAGCAGCTATACAGTGACTTTTCACACGAGAAAAATCTGTGAACTTTCCCGAATAAAACGATATAAATTGTTATTGCATTGTAAACATTTAAATATGTTTAAATAATGATTAAAGTAAGAAAGACACCGAAAACGTACCAGTTTTCGTTGATATTTTTCAATTTATTTCAAATACTATGAGTCTAGGTGAAAATCTGACCATCGTGCGTGATAGAACAGACATTTCTGCTGCAGAAAGTATCAAGCGAATTTAGAAATGCATGGTTTCGCGACAAAGTAGCTGGTAGTTTAGGTCCGGAACGGTGCGGAGTGCAAAGGGTTAACTTTGAAAACATGAAACCGTTGTTGTAAAAAAAAGATTACGAATTAAATTTGTATAACATTGGAGATTGAAAGTTCAGTTTATATAAACTGAATGATATATAAATAATTAATTGAATTATTCTTGCGTTAGTACAACATCCGAGTGCACACTAGTTTTATCAATGAAGAATAAAATGTTTCGTAGTTAGCGTTTTGAGGGTGTTGAGGATTTGGCTGAATAAGGAGTTTGGAAATTTAGAGATTTAACCATTGTTTATCGATATACCGCAAATATCTGGTTAAATTTCTATCTTGATTTGCGAAAGGAAATATTAGGGAGACCGGAAAGTAATATCGTTTCTGCGCATGCCGATATTCGTTTTTCCAAATATTTTGCTCAAAACTCAATTGATTTTTATGGATTCGGCATAGAAAATTTGTACAATAGATGGCAAAAGGTTGTTGATAACGAGGGTGATCATTGATTAAAAATTTGTGTTTGAATGCATTGCAAAAAAAAACATTACTTTCCGGTCCCCCTAATATATTCACTTTGCTCGGCTGTTAATAACGGGGCCGGTTTTCAGTGCTTCCTTTTGCCAGCACGATACCTCATTATCGACGTTTCCCATGTGAAATCCGCCACGTAACCAAGCAAATCGAATTCCATAGGCGACAGGTGTTTAATGCAGATAAACCGCGGAAGAGTAAATTTGCGAAGCAAGCAGAATTTAATTCGCTGTTTAATGCATGGACACAAGGAACCATCTATCACACGCGTTCACAAAGATTTTGACACATTCCTTGCTAATCCGCGTGCCTTTGAATCACATACGGGTCTGAAAGCCTGCTTCGTGATATACCAGTATGATCGATGTTGAAGATTTCCGCCGAGCATATCTGCCTGTCCGCTTTGCATCGCAAATACTCGTTGTATATCAAAGCTCGCGCGATATGACCAGATTAATTTCCGGCTACTCGATCCGATCTTAATTCAACATTTTTCTGTCTTATAAAAAATTTCCGTTTTTGAGGCATTACAAAACTATTTCTTGTAGTCTGGAATTATTGAGTCTTATTTGCAAAATCGCAGTGTTTGAAGAATGTTGATACTCTCAAAATGTTATACTACCAACTATTTGAACCTAGATTGGAAGACGGACCTATGATCTAGTCTCAAAACTATGACTCTCTAAATTTTCAAATTTTTATACTGCCAAATTTCTACATTTCCGAATTTTCGTATTTCCGAGCATCTACATTACCTAATTGTTATGTTCTCCAAATTCTTATATTTTCTAAATCTATACTCTAATATAAATGTACATATCCTAATTTCTATATTTTCAAATGATGTTTTTCAAATATACGTATTTTCTGACCGTCATATTTTCAACTTTCCATTACCTCAAATCTTTACATTTCAAAATTTGTATATTCCAACATTTCTGTATTCCTAAGTACCTATTATATACAAATGTAATTTCTATATTTACAATATTTACAGATGTATCCTAACCCTCTGTCTACCAAGCGGGTCTATTGGACCCGACTGTATGTAGATACTGCGGTTATTTAACCTCTTAGGCACTACGCGCCACTATAGTGGCTTTCGCGGATGTCATCTCTCAGTACGGCGCGCCACTATACTGGCTTTCGCGGAAGTCATCTCTCGGTACGACGCACCACTATAGTAGGTTTCGCGGATGTCATTTGAATTGTATTATTAATTATTAGAATAAATTGTTAAAGTTAAAATGCGTGTATCTATGATTTTTTCTGTTATTTTTCTTTAAGAAAAATTATAATTTAATCATCAAACACTTCATTCCAATGTATTCGTGTAAAGAACAGCATTATCCGTCACACATTGCAGTGCCGTATCATTTACGCGTAATTCGCGTTGAACTCTGCCGTACAGGGAAACAGCCACGCGCAAAATTCAGCCGTGCCTAAGAGGTTAAACTTAAAGTTCTTAGGATCTAAATTATGTACCTACTCCAAAAATATGAAATACAAAGATATTACTTGTACAATTATTAAATATATAAGTTCAAAGTGAATAAATATACCGTATATTGTACACGGGTCCATTGGAACAAGTGCGGTAGATAATGAAAGTTTTTCTTATGGTAAACAAAGGGTTAAACTGTCTGTATCTTTCACATATGCGTATTTTCGGATATCTACATTTCTATATTTCTATATTCTTAAATGTCAGCATTTCCAAATTCCTGAATTCCCAAATGTCCATACTTCTATCTGTTAGTGGGATAAAATTGCCATTAGATCCTCGTATACTAAAATTAGCGTTCTGAATCAACCGCAAAATGTGCATTACGTTGATGCACGCAGTTGATATCCGAGCGCCTGTGATAACCTGGATACCACTAAATATCGTCTGATGATTATTGCATGCAACATATCACCGTGTAATACGTACAGAAGATAGTACACGCGGAATCGCTGTGCATCCTGCTGTTTTTCATGCAGCCAGTTTATGGTCCATTTTGAGAAATATATTTTACACGAAGCTCCAGCGCTTAAGATAACAATAATTATGGTTTCAGAAGAATTATTAATTCCATCGCTGTTAAGGCTAACTACGTTCGTCCATTAGCAAAAGGCTCATTTTATGTTACGACAACGTATGGCATCTTATCTTCTTTTTAATCATTTACGAAACTGAAAATATAAAATATGTAAAGTACATGCAGCAAGGATTTGTGTAATCTCTTCATTTTAATGATGTACGGTTCTGACGACAATATTGTGTAAAATGTCTTCTTATCGTTTGAAATGCAATTTAATTGTTCTATATATATATATATGTATATAGTTTACTTATCCAATCGGAATCATTTACCCCCGTCAAGGCTACTCCACCGAGGTGGCATGAAGATAAAAAATAGTCGAACAAGGCAGAACAAATCGAATAGTAGAAGACTTTAGAATAGACTAGCTGGACAGTATACAGGGTGGGGCAATAACTTTGTCCACCTTGAATATTGTCGTTATTTGTAATAATATGAAAAAATGTCATATACGAAACTTGAACGGTGCAAAGGGGGACATATTATGATACATATATTTTTTACCTGAGTGGAGGCATAGAGGAGATTTGAAGGTCATGACCATTTTTTTAAATAGAATGGTATGTTTTTTTTATCACCATGTGATAGCCGGTGTTGAGATGACTTCGACAAGCTATCGTTCAAGGTCATGCAAGGTAAAATATGGTTTTTAAGTAAACTTACAGATATCATAGAAGGTGTTCGATGTGGTAAAAAATTAAAAAATATAAAATTGTCACGTACCATCCTAATACGGGCATACAGATGGCACGGATATTAAATTAAAGACTTTTCAAAAGCGGCTATTTTCTTGTCATGTCGTAAACCTACTCTTGGAATTTATGTTTTGTATTGTTAAATTATAATGTGTATAAGTAATGTTTGTTACGCCGTAACAAGTATTGAACGCAACATAGAAATAGAATCATTAGTTCCCGATGTATGCGGGTGGTCCTTCGAGTATTAGTTATTGTAATTTGTAGACACAAGCGCGCAAAACACCTACAAAGCTCGACCTCCCTTTTGGGTAAACGCGAGTATTTAAAAAATACAATAAAATTAAACCTATTAATACAGTGTATACAATAAAACTGAATCAATCAATATAGTAAATGCAATAAAACTGAGTTAATTTATACAATAAATATAAACAAACCGAGTCAATTAATACAATGAATTCGAGAGAACTGAACCAAACAAAACAATAAATATAACACAACGAAATTCATAGTAAAATAAATTATACGATTACGCACAGTAAGTCACGTTGTACAAATTATGCATATACGAGTTTCATGCTTACATAGCGTGAGCATTTTCTCGCTAAATATCGTTGTAACGAAAGGGTTGAAACAACAGAAATGTTATCAGAGGCTTATTCTTCTAGTATGTAATACTTAAACCGAGGGAAAGAAACGCAATCACTTCTAATTATTATAATTGTACTCATAAATAGTAGGTTTCGTAACGTGAACTTTCTGTCTTTCCACTTTCTGTGCCATAATTCGCCGTTATCTAAATTTCATCTGGGCTGTTCCCCTTCGAACAAGAGGTAAAGGGAGGCAAGAAATAGCTGCGAAACTTCTGCACACTATTAAAAATGAAATAGCACACCGGAAGGGAAACATGAAACTTCGGTGACAATATTTTCAAATATTTTATTAAAAAGTATATAAATGGCAAGGTAAGAGATACAAGAGTTGTAAACTTTCGCTTCTGCATGATAATACTGAAGAGTTACGGCCGGTGTAAATGACGCCTCACGTGAGTCGTTTTACATGATCTGTTTTCTGTCGGGAACTCTTGATGAAACCAAGAAACTCTAATTCGGCGACTGCTTGGGTGAAACGAGCTCTAAATTTTAAGGTTAAGGACATACATTGTGTACAAGTGTATATAAGAAACTGAGTAATACTAAACTATGATATCAGTCAAAACAAAGTTTAAAAATTTCTATTGTGTATTACATATTTTCCACAATGATATAAAGACTTTCGCAACATGGGGAAATGCGGGAATTTAAATATTTAGAATCTGAGGAAGTGACGAGTTTCGAAATGTAGGAATTTTTGAATGTGAGAAATTTAAAATATTAGAAGTATAGAAATATGGAAATTTGGAAATGAGATTTCAGGAATTTAGAAATTTCAGGGTTCAGAAAATTTGGAGTTCTAGAATTTGGAAAATAGAAGTATGTGGGTATTTGTAAATGTGGAGATAGAGAAGTTTTGGAATTTGAGAAACGTAAGAATTTAGGAAATTAGAAATACAGGAGTTTGGTGAATTAGAAAATTAGAAATCTCGGAATCTGTGAGAAATGGTAATTCTAAAATATGGAAATCAGAGAAAATAGACAGCTCCGCTGTCTGGAAATTTCGGGATTTGAAAAGTTGTAAAATTTTAGTTGTAAAACATAGGAATTCAGGGATATGAAATTTGAAAAACATGAAAATATAAAAATTTAATAACCTAGAAATGTTGGAATTCAGAAAATTAGAAACGTTGGAAATTGTGAATATACAAAAATTTTGATACAAGAAAATGTGAAAATATGATAGTTTGATAGTGCAGAAACGTCAGAATTTGAACAATTGAAATTTAAATTTGTAAATTTAAAAAACTGAAAGATTGGATAAGGGAATAAATGATTTAAAAATTAGGAAATTTGGAAACTCGGATAACTTGCAAATTTAAATATTTAGAAATTTTGAAACTTAAAAATTTACAAATATCAGAATTTATAAACTTGAAAATTTGAAGATTCCAAAACTTGATACTATAATATTGCAAATTAAAATATTTTAAAGGTTACATATTTATTTTTTTCGAAAAGATGCTACATTGTAGCTCAGTCACTTTAAGAAACTTAAACGCAATATGGACTTCCTTAGGATAAGAATGCATCTAATCTTGATAATTTTTACATTAAATAAATTTCATATTTTGGAGTTTTTAATTGATCAAATCCCCAAATTTATACATTAATAAATTTCTAAATTTCCAAATATTGTAGTTTTCAAATTTCGAAATCCGGAATTTTTCAAATTTTCCATATTTCGAAATTTCTTAATTTTTGAATGTTTGGAATCTAAAAATTTTCGAAATCCCCAAATATCTAGAATACTAAATATCCCAATACTTAGACTTCTCCACCCATAAATATTTCCATCACTAAAATCCTAAGTAAACAAATTTTCAATTTATCCCCGAATATTGAAATACCTAAAAATACTTGAAAATCATTGAAATGGTACTACACTTCTCTCTTAGCTGCCGTATTTTCCCTAGGCAAAGTAGATTTTCTTTAAACTGTACACGCGTGAATTATTCAAATGAAAGGTACGCGAATCCAGCGAGTTACGTTCACGTGACTAGGATTTCTCCATTATCACTTATGGATATGAATTTCAAACGCCACGTTAGTAGACAAATCTTTGCTCTCTCTGTTATCCTCCGAACAGTTTGAATACGACAAAAAGGATACCGTAATTTTGCTTCCTTCTCCTGGTGCTTCTTCGAGTCCTGATTGGGATCCATTATGGTCACGTATGCCTGTAGATTTAGTTTAAATCATCAAGTCAGAGATTTGTTATCAAGCAATTTTGAAATACTGCTATTGTACATGTTGTGATATGTTGAAAGTATTAAACAGACAAAAATTTAATATTAAAATTCTAACGTGTAACTGTGTATACTTTTTATACAGAAGTATATATACATATTTCCTGGTCTATACACTACTTATACAGAATGTGAATGTGTGTCGTCGTATGTAAATGTGATATTATTTTCTTTTTAATTAAAAATAAATCTATCAAATTATAATAGAAAGTTCTATGATTCACGAAAGTAAAATATTTATTAATAATAAGTATATGATAAAATTCTAATAAATATATAATAAAATTATTGATCATTACAGTACTGTAAAATTTCAGGGATGTTTTAATTTTGCTAAAATAGTATAAAGACGGGCACAAAATTGTACAAAACATTGCACAAAAATTTGTGAATTTGTAAATTACTAATACTTCAAAAATATTTAATTTAACCCTTTTTAACCCTTTGCACTTGAAAGGTGACTCACACTCCCCACTTTGTTTAATGCAACAATGCGGGACAGACATTTCTTAACTAAATCTATAGCCTTGCACGTACCATATATGCATAAAACATAATGAAACTTCTAATAGTGACAATTAAGAATAGAGAGATAATAAGTTATCAAACTTTCAACCAGAAGGTTTTAGGATTGCTATCTGCTACCAATAAAAATACCTTCGAGCGCAAAGGGTTAATATAATAACGACGACAGGTTGAACAAATCAAAAATGATTTGTTCACATAATGAACAGTAAGAAAGAAAAGAATTTACATCGTTTCTTAAGAATTAATGACAATTAGTTATACATCACAAGTGGTTATGCTATATATCTAAAACGGGGCGGTGATGCGTTAACAGGCAATTTACGAAGATTAATATCAAACTGCAGCGTACTGCAACTTCAGAATCTCAAGCTGCTACTACGACTATAATTTGTAACCGCTCGAGATTAATTTGTAACCAAGTGCTCTCAGCTCTATGCAACTCACATTTAACTTCCTGTAAAGTTATATCATTCGTATAGAAACAGTATACATACGTATGTACGTTGTTTCAAAACTTCCAAGAAACGGAGACTGCTTCCTACCAAACCTTTCAAACGCAATGCAACTTTATAATCACTGAACATTTGTAATCTAAAACTTTTAGTTCATTATTTTTGCCGTCTCTTTTTAATCAAGAAGTTTATAATGCAAATAATCTTCGGATATAAAAATGCAACGAAAATATTCGAGAATAACGAGTAATTCCTTATTCGAATAGAAGTATGCTTAACATTTGTCGAATATGATCGAATTATTTATGAAATACAGTTATTGGGGATCCATTTTTAAAATGTGAGGCCGATATTATATTCAACCTAACATCTAATTTCCAATTATTAATATGTAATTTAAAATTTTACAAACACTTTAAAAAAAGTGTATAAGTACATTATTTTGACTGTATCCTTGAATTTACAAAGTACTTCGTGTTACTGATGTTTAAAGAAAATTAATTCACTCTTTTATGGTACATTAAAGAAACTGTCAATAGGATATTTTTAATAACATTGCTTAAAAGCAGTATTTTCTATAGTTACGAATTGTTATTATTTTTTATAAATGATTTCTTGTAAGAATGTATTTAAAAATTTGGTTAAATAATGCAAACAATTTTATGTTAAGAATGTTGTTGTAATTAAAAAAGAAAAACGAACCAACTCGGTGTCTTGTGTTAGATTAGATATGTTTAACCTTAATTTTTACCTTAAACTTTCATCTTTAAGGAGGATGCTTATTATAAAATTATTCTTCAAACAGATTTTCATAAATGAGAGAAATTACTCGAATATCTGCATATATATACTATTTTACTATATTATTTTGTTACTTATTATTATTATTTATTTATTAAAATAATATACTACATGACTTTATTATACTCTCTGATAGTAAACTGAACGTGGTACCTACAATGGTACTTAAAAATTAAAATAAATTAATGAATTTTAATAACTCACCACACCAAAATCTCTTCTGAATAACCCATCAAATGATTCAAAAAGAAAACTACCTTATACATGACAAAAGGTTTTGCAAATCCCTAATGAATTAATGAGCAACTCACATTGAGAAACCAAGTCATTAATCACGAAAGCAGAGGAAATTATCTTACAAAATGTTGTAGCAAAAAAATGATTCCAAGCTTTCACTAGGGAAAGACAAACCAACTCGACCCTGTTTCAGGAGGTCTATTTACAATGTTAGGCTCGCGTGAATCGTTCCCGATTAAAATCACGAGAACGAAGGAGTGAAAGGGTGCGTGACCATAAGTGTAATCAGGATTAACCTGTAAACACGAGCACGAACGGATTGTTACCTGCAGCCAGTCGTACATATTCATCAGCTTGCCGGATTCCAAGTGAAGCTTGTAAATTATACTGAGGTCGGGCATCGTAGGCAGAATGGCGTCGTCGTTCTCCAATTTGCAGCAGCTACACTAAAATATGTATTTCCAATTAACTTGGACACGCACGACAGTATTAACCTGTTCGGGAAAAATCGATAATCGATATATGTGGAAATTAATAACGCTCTTTAGTTAACCGAACAAACGAAGCTTGGTACCTGAAAAGTAAATTCATCCTGAACGTCACAAAATGATTAGTATTTTTATTAGTGTTTTTCTTTAAGTACCAGAGATAGCAAAGATATTTTTATTATAGGAAAATATAGGAGAGGTATTTATCTTACAAGAAGAGATAGGAGAAGTGTATATTACATTTTTATACATATTTAATTTAGTATTAGGATATCAGAAACGAAACGAGGTGAAGGCATAGGAAGTAGAATTTGTGACAAGGTGTATAGTTGAAGATATGACGTAGACTTTTGTAGAGTAACGTAGAAATAAACTGTAACTGTTAGTTAAAAATAAATATGTTTCAGTTTATTCCATATCGTTCATTAATTTAATAAAATCGAATCAGAAAATCTCTGTAATTAATTTTGCATTTAAAATTTGACATTTTTATATTACTGAATTTTTTAACTCGGGAGTTGAAAATTTGAAACTGTAAAAACTAGGAAAATTGGGAAAAGTAAAAATTGTAAATCTGTTAAATTTGATATGACCAAACTTCCAATGTACTAAAATTCGCGATTTTTAATTTTCTAAATTTCTAAATGTAAAAACTAAAAAGATGAAAAAATTACAAATATAGTAAACCTGAAAATCATAAATCAGGAAAAATTGATATTTTTAAATTCCTAAATTTCTACATTTTCAACTTCACAAATTATTACATTTTAGCCAGCACTTAATGTGCCCATAAATTTGAAAATCCTAAAAAATAAGCTAATATACGGCCTCACGTTATACGTATCTGCAGAGAAACAATTAACGTCATTATTAAATTTTTCCACAAAAGTCAATGAACATAAAGAAACAATTGAGCATTTTTTTCCACTCACGTTTAAGTACACCTGTGGATCGCTCAAAGCGGTATGTATCGCGGCCCTCAAAGACCCACGAATATGTTGTTTCGCCAAATTGCCATCGTTGAAACAAAATATCTCGTTAGCTGGTACGAGGTTAGGATTAATTAAATAAACACCGAATACTTGCTGATCCAAAAAACTGATCACATCTATTTGCGCTTGTTTAAAAGGTGATCGTACCTTCATTTGGGACATTTTCAATAATTTCTATAATCAAATAAAAATTAAAAATATTGTAAAATATCACAATTTCGCCGTTGAATTTTTTATATAACAAATTTGATTTTAAACCGTTTGCAGTTGGATTCGAGTCAGTTTTTCACTACCGGAAACGATATCTGTAGGCGTTGCATTAACATCTAAACTTGCTCCTTCAATAATTGTTACATGTTCTTCAAGATCCGTCTTAAGCTTCTTCATAGACGAATTGTTTGACTTATCGATAATTGTCAAGAGGGAGTTCAATTTGATGAGCAACTCTTTCTTCGACAGAAATCCCAAAAGTTCTAGGCAGTTTTTGTACTCGCTACATTCTCTAAGATCCTTCACGTAAACTACTTTTACGTAGAATTCACGTAACTACAATCAATTTACATTTGTTCGTTTCCTTCTTAAATAAAACTTGTACAATTTTGAAGAAATATTTTTATAATAGACTCTCGATATATTGTCGGAAATACTCTCGCGTCATTGTAAGGTACACACGCGCGGAGAATTTTAATTTGCAAGTTTTTAAATGTGGAGATGTGCAAATTTCCAAATTTAAGAATTTAGAAATTCAGTTTTTGAATTCGGAATTTTTTAATTTTGAGATACAGGAATGTAGGTATTTTGTTTAGAAATTGAAGAATTGTTAAATTTATAATTTTGGCATTTTTAATTTTGGAACTTAGAAATTTGGCAATTTAAAAATTTAGAAATTTGAAAATATGAGAATTTGGGATTTAGAAGTTTGAAATATAGTAATTTTTGAGTTTAAAAATTCGATAATTTAGAAAACTGAAAATCAAAAAATCTAGAAATCTTGAAATTGAGCAATCTACATATTTAAAAAATCTGGAATTCAGGTATTTATGAAGATAGCAGTTAAAAAATGTGACAATAAATTTTTTAGTATTTTCAAAATCACAAACTCTCGAATTTAAAGAATGACTACTTTGGCCAACGGAATATATCGCCCGCTCTAAGGATTGTCGATTGTAGCACCATTTGTGGCAACATAACGAGAGACTATTATATTCAGTTTCTACCTGTTTACCCATAGGTGAGTTTGGCAATGTTCCCAACAAATCGTGTAGACACCTAAGTATTGTTAAAAACTGATCCATATACTTGTGAAAATTGTTTAATAATTTTCCTAGAGTTTCCTACAATAAATTTGTCAGTTGTGTTCCGTGATAACGTTCGAAATGAATGAACAAACGATTATAACTATACCTTGAATTTTTCGTTTTTAAATGCTTCACGATCGCTTCCATTCTGCTTTAATTGTTCCATATATTTTTCTATTGAGGGTAATTTTCTAATCTCCTCTAAATCTTCGTCTGACAGAGTGGATATTCTATGACTTATCTGTTGCGGTTTACAACAAAGTGAATTTACATTGTTTCCATAAAAATGTTGTATCATACATGTCTAGAAATATTAGCAAATAATAAGTTAAGTGTGAAATTCTGTTAAAAAGATTATCGAAGATGAATGCAAAGAATAATGAAATAAAACAAAAAGGAACTGAAACTAATACCTTGTAATTTTGTATGAAGTTTTCTACAGATAAATCATAAAATAAAAACATGTCTGTTAATAACTGAAATGCGCGCCCAGTCAATTTAAACGGTATTTCCGTACAAAAAATAATATTTTCTAATACATCCGATAATGTATTCAATTGTGTTGGCATGTTGAATATCTAAATAAAAAGTCATTACTGTTTCACGAGAAGAAGTATGTACCTTTTCATGCTAACAATTCTGTAATCTATTTGTTGCTCACATGAACATATAATTTTGATGTGGCATCATATGTTAAACATCTGTAAATGGCATGCATGGTGGTCGCAACACCAAATATAAGAATAAATTTCATTGTACTTGAATATTCACTGAAAGAAACATGTGATTAATAGTAAGATTACATCATTCCAGTGGAGAACTTTGAGAGCACTTTATAATACCTGAGTATTAAAATAAAGTCATGTAATACTGCTGGAGAAGAACTCTCAAAATCGGTTACAACTATAAGAAGTGGATCGTTTGGGTCGCAATTTTTCTGATGCCAAGATTTTAAAACTCGCATAGTACATTGATTTTTTTTAACCAATACATCTTCCTTCTATAAATAAATGTATCATAGGTTCTCATAGAATTTCTGAATTATTATTCAAAAACTAATTAATCACCTCTTCACTGTTTATCAGCTGATATACTGATTCCTCTAATATATTTTTTATATTTTCTGTATCTCTACTCCATATAACTGCCCTGTGTTTTGTTATTGATTCTAATTTAGAAACTGTTTTTTGAAACATTGCTGCATGGTCAGGTACATTAACTCCTACAATTCAATTGTTCAAATGATGTATGACGTTGATCAGAAAATATAAGAGCGTGCAAAATGGTGATGCCTATAATTATTATCACCTGTTAATACAACAGCAGTTTGTATTCCATCTTGTAATTGTTCTATTGGTGTTTCTTTAATTTTAGAAACAAAGGACTCTAAATTTGTCAAAATTTCTTGAAACATATTCAGTCTAATGTCCTAAAATTTGATACAAAAGTATTGATTTAATATAATATAATACACATATTATACATATGTATATATAACAGCATTTAAGATGAAACAATACCTCAGCTGCTTTTTGAATGCTAGTCCATGTTTCATTGTAAGCAAGATACCATGGTTCATTGAAATAATCTACCAATTTAAATTTGTGGGACTTTTTGCCAATTTTGTAACTACCTTTGTATGCAAAAACACCCTAAAAATATATTTTAAAGTAAAAGTACCACAAAATATAAAAAACAAATTTATACAGATGACTTTTATTATAATACAGAGCTACCAACGAGGAATACACATTACTAAAAAAATTGTTTCATAAATCCTAAGTTTAATATCTCTTAAGTTAATATATTGCTATATTAAAAAATATTAAATATAATTTATATAGAAAAGAAATAAATTATATAAATAAACAAATATAAATAAATTAAAGTTGTTTCACAATTTAAATGTTAACAATGAAGATTATTTTACACAGTTTATTACAGGTTCTTTATTATTGAAAGATCATACATTATAGTCTAGTAAACAAAACGTTTGAAGTTCGCGAATGTATTTTAAGGTTATGAGAGTAGAAACAACAGGGTACACAATACCTTCGACACTGAAGCGTTCTCCATTTTAACACCAATTAACGTTAAAACACTTGAATATTAATTAATTATTTTCAGATCATTGAAATAACTACGAATCAACTTGCGATAGACAAAATACAGAGAGAACAAATCAGATACCGGTAGTTTGCGCGCGACTGTTAGTTTCGCAGGCGCTCATAGATAGCGCAGTTTACTGACACTATTATATAAGGTGAGATAAATTCAAAATGACTCTTCGTTTCTGCCAGTTTTAAGCTAAAAAGTAGCCCTTCGTATTGTGGTTTGAAACAAAAATAATGTTATGAGATAATAAAAATTTGTTAAGTGCAAATTAAAAATTTATCTATTATATTATAATTTAATTATAATATTTAGATTGATCTATTATAAAAATAATCATTCAAATAAAATGATGTATTCTTATTGGGCTATTTACTTGAAACTCTAAACTGTAATTTACTAATTAATGATTAACTGTAAATGAGTAATTGTAAATCATTAATTAATAATTTCATATTTTATGTTGATTCAATAATGTAATCGACAATGATTAAAATTAGAAGAATAAATGTACCCAATTTTTTAAGAATATTGATCATAAATATAAATCAAATATTAACAACATTGCAGTCGTCCATTAAATTTGTATAATTTTAAACATGATTAATTTTAATATGGATATTAATATTGAATTTTATATTTTAATTTCTTCGTGTATTCGGAGACTAAATTCTTATTAACCAAATCATTAAAGTGTCAGACTGTACAGCTGCCTCAGATAAAGAAAACAGAAGGAAACAAAGAGTTGAAGGAAACTAGAACGAAAAAGTTTATAAGTTTGAATATGTTAATGTTTATTTTCGACCAGTTCGAACTATCAATATTAGGGTTCGACAGACCAGTCCCAACCGTTTGAAAATAGGTAAAGCGAAACATTTTAAGAGTGATTGTCCGTCAGAAATATTAAAAGTTTAGCTGCGAGCACATTTGAGAACGGTCAAATCGTTTTATTGCCTACCGGGCTGCGCTGACGAAAATCAAACCACCCTACCACCCTACCTTTCCACCTCCTAAACGTTTTGCCAAAACTTAAAATCACCACTAAGGAGCAGTGTTACAAAAAAAACCCGTCCGCCAAAGTAAGTTACAACGATAGAAAAATTAGCGACAGCGAACAGATCAAATTAAAAGTCCAACCAGTTAAGACAAATATTTAATATAAAACTAGCCGTCCGAATAAATATTGTATTTATCGTAATTTTCTTGTTGTTTAAAATATATATAAGTGTTTATATTTATCACTGTGTTGTTCACCTCCCGAATTTCCAATAATTTACTCGCCGTTAATTCTGCGTGTAAAGTGGGCATACAAAGAAAGACTTACTTTCAAATTTCAATAATTCAATTTTGCTCACGCGGTAACACCGTTCTTAATTCAAAATAATTCTAGAACGGAAGAATTGAAGGCGTCAGAAATATCTGTGCAATAAAATCGATGGATGCCCAGCGCTGTTTCAAACAACAAGAACAAAACCGCCACGAGCGGGGACAGCAATGAATAAAAATGTGCGCGTTAATCATTCACAACGACAAACGCCAAGTACAACGATCGAAAAATCCAGACAAATACGTTCCATTTAGCGATCAATAGCTCCCTTGATCTCTGCATCGTTTTGGTCCCCGACGTCCCTTTCAACGAAGGCGGATGATTAAGTCGTCGATCGAATCCCATTTATTTTCGACGAGGGACCCCCTTGGGGCACAGGTGCGATGGCCGACCACAAAACGAGAACATTCGTACAAAGCTGCTTGGCGCGATCGATTTATATTCTCTGGCCAAAAAACCCTGCTCTCCCTCCTTGGAGTTTCGGTTGAAAGCAGACTTCCGCTCCGAATAATCTCGGTTCCGGTGCCGATTGCACGGACGTTTACACAACCGCGCGCGATCGTGGATGTATTTCAATACATTGGCAGGCAACACGCGCGGCATCGGCATCTTGTTTGGACACTTCTTTAAATCAATTACGAGTTTCTGGCTGGCAAGTTCGCTGCCGCGAGTGGATCTATTCGATGAAAGTTTGACGGTGCACCCCCTGGACCGCGAAATGCAGCATCAAACTCTCGGTTTCCGGATTGTTTGCTCGGCCTCGGCGAATTCAATCGGCGCATTTGCGATTCAGATGATGATCGCGGCAGGTTACGCCCGTGAAATTCGAATATCGCGATCGAAATTCTGGCAGGTACGTTCGATTTTGAAAATTCTACCCTCGCCCCGGGTTATTGGCTGACTACGAACATTTTTGCTCGTGCAACGAACTGATTGATTCTCATTGAAACCGGTTCATTGTGATTTATTTACCGAACTTTGACGTGACAAAATTTCGATCGAATTATTTATTTATTACGATCGTACTGTTATTTATTTATTTCAGTGTCATAATCGGAATGTGACTCTGAATAATTATCGAAGTCACAAACAGATTTGAATTAAATTTAATTACAAAAATAGTTGTATTTAACACTAGATTGCCGGAGCGAGTCAATTTGACTCATTTGCACTTTTACTGTGATATACATAACAATTTTAAGTCATTTTTTTTTAAATCATTTTTTGGTTTTTCATAGAACAATGAAAGGTATACAGAAAGTAATTCCTATTCCTCCCTACTCCCTTACTTCCAATAATTCATATGTGCTATACCTATTTTGCCGGATACGAGTCAAATTGAATCACCGTTTTAGACACACGTAACTTATTTCCTTTTCATAAAAGCTGTTGTAAACGTTCTGGTGGGAGAGTTTTCATGTTATAATTTGTTCATTCAATGCTGTAAAATTATTTGTTGCAAACTATCCTGTTGAAATCTTTCATTTTGACTTATGGCACCGGAGAAAGTAGTGCATTTGTCGCAAAACAAAACCCGATAACTGTAGGCATTGTGTCTAAAAGAAAGAAACAGCCAACCAGAGTGTATTAGATGTCAGTGGCTGTAACCCGAAGCAAAGTAAAGACTATAAGACTATGCGGAAAGTGTATTTTAAAAACTAAATATGTATGCAAAAAGTGTTTGGAATAAAGTTTATTTGTAATAAAATTTTATTACTTTAAAAAACCTGCATTTTTGACGATTGAGTCAAATTGACTCAATCAGGCAAAATAGGTATACAACCAACCTCCGGCAATCTAGTGTTAATAATGACGAAAATTTTTCAACACATTTATGCTATAGTTGATGCATAATTTTAATATGTAATAAAAAAGGTATTACAAATTTTAATAAAAAGATATATAACATACTTAAGGATTACAATATTATGTTATTATGTAGCCATAAATTATATTATAAACATTGTAATTATACATGCATAGTATGTTAATATAATATTTATGATCTTATAATATATGTTGCGTATAATCAAATACTCTAACACTGAATATTGAAGTTATGTATTAATTATAGAATAAACGTGTTAACAAATTATAGAATAAAGTTTGTGAGTAAACTCCAGAAGAAACGTTTACTTTTGTCTGTACCACTGCATCATCGTTCAGATGTTACGATTTATATCATATATTTGATCACGAACGCATTTACATGCAACATCACATTCCGTGATCGACAGAGTCATTTTCCGATCACACCTCGTAAAATTCGTAGATTCGGAGACTCGAATAAGGACGGAACGCGTTTGCTGATTCAAGAATAAAACGGTTCGTTACCTCGTCATCAAACACAAAGGAACATGTCCACAATCAAATCAGAGACTTATCACTGTTGTTAGGGTTAGATGGTGAAAAGATGTGCGAGTTTGAAAATCACCTGACGATGATAATCACAGTTAGATTAATCATTATTCTGAATAATAAATGATTAACTAAACGTATAGCATTCTTTACATTTTTCCTGATGGAAGAAATCTTAAAAATTTATAGCAGTGCGAGTTTATGAAAAGTATGCCTGTCAGTTCTCAATTTAAGAATTTCTAAAATATAAAAATTCACCTGCTATAGTTTAAATGTAAAATTACATATGTAACTGTGATAATGAGATATTATAATTTATTTGCTACAAGCTTCGAAAATAATCCTCGAAAGCAGTATATCTTACATTGTGTTTTATGCCATGTAGTGGTGATAATAAAAATAAACCCTTGCTGTCCGAATAATCCATTGTTTCTAAACTTCTTCTCGTATCAAACCATATCGTTTGTAATATTCGAAATTGTTCTATGTTTAACCAACGAACAGAACGAAAAATCGAAATAATAAAGAAATTGATGGCATTGTAACGTCCCATAAAAGGGCGTCATGAAACTGGCCAAAAATCGCAAGTAAAAGAAAATAAAAGGCAGCAACGATGTACAGCGTCAAACGTATTACTTCCTCTCGCATCAGCGCCAAAAACCGAAACGTAAAAATCTAGCCAACGAGCTCGTCACCGGCCAAAGAATTTTATTTTCCGACCGCAGCGGGAACGCAGGCTACAACGGAACAACCAGTGTGGAACAATAGAACCGAAAAAAGATACCGGGAAAAAGGTGAAGCTTAAACTAAAAGGAAAAACCGACGTGGGTGGGGCGAAAAAAGTTCGTCGCGAAGCTACAAAGCTGGTCTCTTTATTATCTCGTTACCGGCTGGAATGTCCTCGTAATCCTGAGTTTTTTTCCAGTCGTTGTCTGTCGTTGGAGGCACGATACCATGGATAGAGCGTTTTGCATCCTACAGAGAGAACTTCAATCTCGTCGGAAAGGAAGAAACAATAATAGCTTTCATTACGAACACCGTCATGAACAATCGGCTCCTGTTTCACGGAACGGCTTCTTTGCCGAGGCGCCAAAGAACGTCGACTTGCTCCTCGTGTTTCGAATTATTTGAATTTATTTAACTCCCGCTCCTTAATTTAATGTTCTGAAGTTGCTGTGATCCGATTACGTTGCCCAACAGCCAATCGATGTTTAGAGTCGTATGTACTATGAGATTGTTATGGTTTTGTACCATTTTATTTTCTCAAATGTTTTGCTCTCTGGTTTGATAAGAAAGATAGCGTCAAAACTTTCTCTGACAGTCCTTTCGAAACAAAAGTATATTGTATCGTGAAAATGATTGAATTCCTAGTTTTCAAAACAAATTGAAAAATATCCCAAAAAATTGGGGAGAGATTCAATGAAAACACTTTTCCTTAATTGTTCAATAATACGTTGAGTACCATACTGAAGCAGTTGAAATGTTTATTAGGTAGTACTTTTTTTTTTAAGAAACCTTCTCAACTTGTTCAAAATTTCAAGACCCAAATTTCTAACTTTTTCGATTTATGTTTGTAAATTTAAAAATTGTAATAAGTTTGTGAATTTTTGAGTTTCTGAATTTCGAAATTATCAAGTACCTATTTGAGAATTTTTAAAATCGAGAATTTAGGACCCTCAGAATTTGAGAATTTGAGTATTTGAGTATTTGAGTATTTGAGTATTTGAGTATTTGAGTATTTGAGTATTTGAGTATTTGAGTATTTGAGAATTTGAGTATTTGAATATTTGAAACCTACAAAATACGGATATGTTAGATCCCCACATTTCTGCATGGTATGAAATTTCTAAATTTACAAATTGTAAAATTGTCATCCACAAATACTTAAAGCACCAAAAATTCCTGATTCTGAAGTTTCCAAATCTTCAAATCCCAAATTTCCAAGTTTCTACATCTCCAAATTCGTACATTTAAAAATTCGATATTTTCATATTTTTGAATTTCTAGCCTTTTATACTTCTAAATTTCTAAATTATTATGTCCCCAAATTGTTATATTCCACACATTCTAAATCATAAAACTGAATATATTTTAAAATTTCTATCTTGATAAATTATAAGTTTTGTATATTTCTTAATTCAATAACTTGTAACCACGATTCACGTCAGTGTCCGTAATCTCTTCCGCAGAAACTTGATCTGCCCATCAATCATATAAAATGGACGTAAATTATATAACTAGATTTAATCTCTACACGTGTTAAACCACATTAAAGTATCATTTACTAAAAGAGTTACTACCTAATAACTAGTGCACTGTGATTACAATAACAATTCGTTGTTCCTCAACAAATAAAACGCGATTATAATGAATTTCGTTCTCTCTTTTCAGCAAACCTTCCCAAGACTCTAGAGAACTTAGGAGACTCGATTTCATCGGATCTTGAGGGTAATCCACCATTATGGGTCACTAGAAGACCAGGCAACGATGGCGAGGAGATTTACATAAATAACGCGAAAGTCATCATAAATCGGAGTAACTTTCAATCGAAGGTTACTGTCGATGGCGATATAAAAACTCAGGTGAGTGTTAATTTCTAAATTTGATCATGGTTTTTCCGCTTTAAAGGACGAAAAACCTTGGCAAAAATCTCTCCAGGACCCCAATGAATTTTTCTTGGTTTGTTCAGTGATCGCGGTTAATTTAACAGCGAATTACTTTTTTTAGTAGCGTAATCTCCCTAGCAATTACGTGCTGCTTTGCGTGAACACGACTGTCGGCGTACTAAACGTGATTTCCTGGAAAGTGTACTGAAGAAGTTCGTGCGCTACACGTTCAGAGCTTGCAGTCCTCTTTTAACGAGCTTTTAATTCTGTAGACCACATTTAGGTCATGTATGTCACAGGCTCATTGCGCTGATGGATATTGATAAGTTTGTCGAGTATGTTCTCCTTTATCACGAGATGTTTGTTATCGACAGAATGTTCGACTTGCAAATTAGAAGCTCGAAAGATGGAAAATGGAATTATGCATTCATAAATCATTCATTGAACTGCTTAACATAAATCATTTATTAATGTCCTTTATACATACAGTCGTGGACAAAATTATGTGGACAGGTATCATAAATAACAAAAGGTAAATTTAATTAACTAATAATGCCTATAAATCAAAACTTTATTGCACAATTATATACATTAAATAAATGTTTTTTCAAGTCTACAAAAATATCGCACGTTCTAAATTTAAAATTTATTTACAACATTGTAATAAAACAAAACATTTTCTACATTTCCGCAATATCCACTTAATTTTGTCCATGAGTGTATAGGAGGCTGCTGGGTAGATTAAACTGTGATAGGTTTCGAAATGTATTCAATCTGATACGTCTAAATGACAAAATAGCAAAAGTATGTTTGCTTCTTGTTAGTTATATATTCATTACGAAGTTTTGAAGATTACATAATTATACATCGATTAAAAAACATTTCTCCATACATGTCATGTTCTTAACACGAATATTTGTTATTGAACAAATCCTTTTTATAAAGGAATATATTGAAATTTTTATTTATTGGCAAAACTGGAACATATAATGCAGTATGGTCTTGATATGAAAAGTTACAAAATAAATATATTTGAATTAAATTTAATGTAATTAAATATATTTAAGTTTAGTTAGTGATTTATATGCTGTTTCAGTACAATTTATGCACACTTTATTAGATATCGTACAAACTATACTTACTATCTATAAATTACTTATTGAATCTTTTTATTTAGTAACTATAGTCAAATTATGATATTGTATAATAATTATATGCATTATATAAAGTATGTAAGTTATATAATTATTTCAGGCAGTAGGTAAAGTCATTTTATGATATTAAATATGGTTCAAATTATATAATTATAATATTAATATCAAGTTATATAATATATATAATGTTCTTCATCTTAAAATGACAGGCTTTCGAAATGGCCGTCATCAATACCAGTAGCGTCTAATATTCTTGCTATCATTTATATTTAATATTCAAAGTGTGTATATGTATATATTAGCAGAATTTACTTACGTTGTTAGAGATTAATAGTTCATCTTGTCGATTTTCAATAATAAATGTCATTTATATTTTGGGGTAGCTGAGGGACAGTTATCTTTCCAGTTTCTTAAAATAATTTCAAAAGCTACAACTTTCAATTTGTAGAAATAATTTCAATAGCTACAACTTTCAATTTGTTGAAATAATTTTACAATCTTTAACTTCCTATCTTAACACTGAATCCACTGGTGTATAATGTTTACTTATTTTAAAATTAAAAATGAAGGTAAAAATAAAATAAACAAACAATAAGACACAAATTAATATACACATGAATTCTTTATCTTAATGAACATCACCACATATTTCAAGAAAAACACGTAAACAAATATTATAACTCAAGTTGATAGACGAATAAAACGGTAATTTGAACACATTGATAGTTCTACTATTAATACTAGAAGTGCTGGTATTAAATGCATACTTACGGCAAAATTGAAAATGAAGTGTAAAAATAAATAAATGAATATTTCAGCATCACCAAATATTAGATCATTCCATAAGTTCGTGCCATTTTTCGCGCGGTTGCATATGCGATTTTTTTATACATACCTTTAAGTTTCACGAAAAAACGTAATTACCCTATTTCAATACAATATCACAGATATTTTGATAAAAGCACGACATCAAAATTGTGTAATATAAAATGTCAAACCCGAAACCTGTAATTTTGTCCGGTTGATTGTTCCACGGTTAACCCTTTAACTACGGCAGACTTTGGCGCGCACTGGTCGTACGGTACAGTACGAATTCACTCCCGACGTCCACTGGGTACGGCGAAATTTTTCGTTAGACATGCATTTCTGAGGAAGTACCATAAGAGCAATTATAAAATTTTAAGACGGGCGAAACAAGCGAAATTTGATTTGGACGCCAATTGGCGCCTACAGTACCGGGAAGTCAACATGTGTCGGACGCCAATAGGCGCCAACAGTAGTCAAAAGGTTAATTAAAAATTCATCAAAGATTACGAACAACGCAATACTCTCAACATAGATGCACCTTTTTTCGTTTTTCGATGTTCAGTACCTTCGTCTTCTTTTCCGACGAGCGTGGATGTCGTTTCAATTCGTCAAACGAATCCTTTATTCTTTCAGCGAGTATCATCATTGATGAAGATCGCATAGCGAAGCCAATCTTCGACTAATCTGTTCAACACTCTCGTTCGTAGATCAATCTTCCTCTCTTTTCTTTCGTTCCTTTTTCTCTTGTTCCGTCTCACGGTAGTATTACAGAAACTTTTCTCATCCACTTAACGGAGGAGTTCTATCGCGGCCGATACTTCCTACTTGTTCGTACAGCACAAGAGTATCGGATCATAATTAATGTAGACAAAAGTGGGCTAATCGAATAACTTTTTACATTCCGATTCGTTGAACTCTCGGCAACTACAGCTTCTCGTTGAAGCCGAAGACCAAACTTTCTTTCTCGTTCGACTGATCAGTCCGTTGGAAATGCTGCCTTTTTCATTAATTTCTGTTCCGAGGCTGCTGCATGGAAATGATCTACTTGTGCATTGACAGACTGTCGATAGAATTTTGCGCAATCGATAATTGCTTTTACGGAAATTCACGTTGTCATTAAGTTATCAATTTTTTCGGTAAGGGAATGCTATTAGTTTGGTGCATATGAAATGTCGGATTTTTAAGTGAATATATAAAACTGCATATCTTGTTTCAAAAGCCGTTTATTTAATTAAAATATGATCCATTTACTTAAGTACACATTTCCCAACGAGATTGTAATATATAAACGATTGTATTAAGAAAATTCTGATCTTGGGAGCCAATAAACTCTGATATTGAATTTTTCAGACTCTCTTCATTTTCGCTCCGTATAGGCCGTGAAAACAGTCCTAAATGTTTAAAACAATGAAAGTTAGTTGACGAGATATCTGATATATGACCTGGGTGTTGAAAAATTTCAAACTTCGACTCATTTAATTTCACGATCGTTTTGTGCCACGCATGCGGCCAAGCGTTGTCTCGGAGGTGCCGATTAATGAGTGATGGGTGTACAATTTTCAATTTTTTCTTGCACTTCTCAAACCAGCCGCACATTTCGTTCGATTACATTTTTTTCCTCAAACGCATGGTTTATATTGCCGGTATCTTTTGCAGCATTATTGCCAAATTTATACTCGTATAAAAAAATTACACGAATATCGGCTGTATTCGTGTTGGTACAAAATACAAAACAAATAACAAAAGGAAACGCTTTTAAGAAAACCTTCTTTGTTGAAATGTTACTATGACAATGGACAGTACAGCTATGAAGGAGGTTGTGCTGAAAACGAAAGCATAAAGGAAACATGGTGAAAAAGGTTCACACGTACAGAAAATCCGACATTTCATATGCACCAACCTAATATAAGAAATTATACAGAGCGTTCTAATCGTTTAGTGCTAAACTTTACCGACATACTCGGTACATGAAAATAAGTAAATGATGTATTAATGTAAAGTTTGAAACACTGTACTACATACTTGCAACAGAAATATGAAATAAAAATGGATTGCTTTGTTTTTCAATGCGATGCACAGTGTGGTTTAATTTCGTATGTAGAACTTTACTAACACGTTCTTTAAATAAAAATGATGAAAATGTTATATGGTCAAACGTAATATCTTAAATTTTTTACTGAAAGATTCTGAAGAATGTACCTGTGGTAATGGACGACTTTTTCATTCAACATTAGATACGAATAATTTTTGGTAACATTTAAGAGTCTATGTTCATATTAACATCTTTTCTTATTTTTATTTATAGAATAAAAATTGCAGCTATATACGTGATATCGACTAATAAAACAGTCCGCTGTCATTTTATATTTTTGTTATAATAATTTTTAGTACAGTGTTTGAAACCCTGTGTTGATATATATATGTGTGTGTGTGTGTGTGTGTGTGTGTGTGTGTGTGTGTGTGTGTGTGTGTGTTGTTTGTTTTTATGAATAGTATATTAGTTAACACATTAAAGACCTCTCACGAGTTTTATCGTGTTGCGAGCCCCGTCTGTTAAGCAAAAAAGTTATGATAATTGTCATGTTTAGAGGGAACCCTTTAATTAGTTGGACGATGTCCTTGTTTCTTTATATGTTTTTACGTTTATAGAATGATAAATGAAAAAATAAGCAATGATATATTAAATCGAAACACGAAAGTGTGATCAAAGAACATTAAAATTGTAGTCATGGCTTTACAGGATCATATTAATAATTATTAAAAAACATAATTCTTTCCCATGAATACCTAGAATGCATTCTATTATACAATTTCCGAATGTCTAACAAAAATCGCTTCATAAATAACAAAGTTATGTTGATTTTAGAATGTACAAATTTGCCCAAAAACGTGCGGTCCCACAACGTGCAGTCGTATGTCTCACAGATTTCTCTGCGGTCCTTAATGTATTAATAGAATATGACAACAAAAGCCACTCTTTATAAATCAACATACTCAAATTATATCGATAATATTGGTGATGCAAAAAACATTCCGTATAAAGTTACAAGATTTCATGCGGATAAATTGTCTGATGTAAGTAGCCTTAGATAGCTATTAACTTGAGAGACTCCTCAGTGATTTTTATGAGCTTGAAATACGTTGTCAAAGTCACTGTTTCGTATATTTTTTCCCCTATAAGTATTATCGTAGTTCGGTCTCCGTTTTCAATTCGTAAAAATAGTTTTATGCCTGAGTGAGTCATCTTTAAATTGAGCTGGAGACAGTGTGCTAGACTTTAGTTCGAACTATTATTAACCGAAATTAAAAATACGTCTGCACTTATAAGTTAACACGAAATTAATCTTGTATTGAAATCGTACTTTCATGGAAACAAAAATTCGACAATGTAATGTCCCGGCTATGTCACGTTTCCTGGAACATTAGCATTTGCATATTTGAAAATTCAAAAAAGTCATAAATTTCAAAATATCTAAATTGAAAGGTTTGAAAATTTAGTAATGTAGAAACCTGAAATTTTGAAAACTAGCCAATTTGAAAGTTTAAGAGTTTGACAACTTAAAAATTAACAAGTTTGAAAGTTTACAAATTAAGCCTTGGAATTTCATAGTTTGAAAATTAAAAAATTAACAGGTTTAAAAATTTGAAAATCAGGATGTTTGGCATTTTGAAAGTTTACAAATTTTTAAATTAGCAAACCTTGTAGTTTAAAAGTTCGAAAATTTAAGAAGTAGTAAACCAGGAAAGTGAAAAATGTTGAAAATTTAAGAAATGTGGGAGAATGAATAAATGTATAAATAGTCAAGTTTACATATGAGTTCTCGCTCAAAGGATGTCAATGTTGCACACGACTGTGCAGTACCGTCACTGGTGCACCCCATGTTCACAGCCACTTGACAATTACCCGTTACATCCACGGCTTGTCATCGTGTTATACCCTTGTTATCCTGGGCACTCAGGAAAAAGCTGAAATTGAATTGGATTAAAGTTGCTCGGCTGAGACGAGTATCGCTGTGGATGTAGGAATATTAAGGGGAATACAGCAGTTAACGTGCTGCCAGCAGACAGCGTGCAATCGTATAAAAATATTTTCCGACTTATTTAAACCGCCTCGCCGTTACGTTCTCGCATTTCCACGGGGGTATATCCTCGGAGGAACATGAGATCAACGCGGGGGCTCCGTAATAACTGACAAAGTCCCGGCGCCGTTAACGTTTACGACCTCGTTGCGAGCTACATCACACGCCGGACGATCCGGGGCGAAAAAAATACTCCGAGGAAATTCCTGGAAGCTTCGTTATTCAGCGCGGAGAACGCGGAATCCCGAGGATAAACTGGCCGAGCTGGAAAAGAAACGATAACCCGGGACGGCCGCGAACGCGAGATTATCCATGAATCTAAAAATGCCCCGGAAAACGGAACACTAATTTCACGACGCGATATGGTGGAAAACGGATAATGGAAGAAACGTTCGTCGGGGATGGCGGAACGATCGAACAATTTAAATATTGTCGTTCCGTCGCGGCAATGGCGTTATTGCAGCTTCGCCAACTTTGGAAAAAGAACTTCTACTAGACTCGGATAAATTTAATTTTAGCGCTGTGTAAGCTTTTTAATTTATCAATATACAGATATAAGGATCCGAGTATATTATTACTTCCTCATTAGTGTTTTACGTCGCATTGACTACGAGGTCATTGGCGACGGCTGAATGCTTGGGTACTATATTTTATTGTACATGTTGGTTTCTTTCAGGAAATTTATAGTTCTTGTAATTGTGGGGTTTAGTAAATATATACTTTCTCTTGTATATTAATATGATTTATTAGTTTAATTAATAAAGGTACAAAGAAACATGACACTCGTTTTAAACTGCACACACGCGTTCCCATAGCACGCGTTCCCCATAGCATCTACACGCAACTTCACTCTTACTACCCATACGCAACTTCACGCTATACACTTTCCTCTCGCTCATGTCGCTCACTTCATTCTCTCTCTATCTCACTCTATCTTTCATTCGCATGTAGGCATACTCAGTTACTCTTCACTCAATCACAGCAATCAAAACAATTTCTCACACACTAATGTGGTCCTGTGAGGGCTGTGTCCGGTTTTATGATATACTTTTGTCTTTGAGGTTCAGTTTTTGGGTATTGGTATAGAATGTGGTCTACTGTGAGAGTTTCGGTGGGGCAGTATGTGCAATGGGGTTGATCAGCTTTTTTTATTAGGTATTCGTGTGTTATCTTGGTAAACATTAGGGTGTTCCATAAGTTTCTTCCTTTTTTCATATGAAATAAAAACGCATTTTGAAGAATGCTTTGCAGACCCACTAATTTTAGAAAGAGGAAATAATGTGGCTTATTGGCATTGGAGGAAGGTGATAGAGCAGAATAGTGTATATTTAGTGCAACGAATCAATCTTAAACAATAAGTATTGTGTATTCGTTTCGTTTCAAAGAAAGGTATGTACTAATGGGACACACTAATATGATAGGAATGCTGGAATACACAGATATAAGGACCAAGGAATATATGCAGACATTTAGAGGTTTAAGGGAACAGATTTATGGGAGTATAGAGATATAGGAATAAGAGAACATCTAAAACGGAGAATGTAGAAATATTGATATTTAGGAATATTAGTAGAGGTATGTGGATTTATGATCATTAGATGAGGGTATAAGTTATTATGTACACTCATGGACAAAATTAAGTGGACTTTGCAGAAATGTAAAAAAATTTTTTGTTTTATTATATTGTTATAATAAATTTTTAATTTAAAACGTGAAATATTTTTGTAGACTTGAAAAAACATTTATTTAACGTATATAATTGTGCAATAAAGTTTTGATTTATAGGCGTTATTAGTTAAATTAAATTAACCTTTAGTTATTTATGACATCTGTCCACTTAATTTTGTCCACGACTGTATGTATTTGTAAAGTCATAAATTTCGTCACTAAATATATTAGTCTAAATACGAAAATATACGACTAACAGTGTTAATGAAATGTATTAATTTTCATTTGCATCATTACAAAGTATCATAGTGGTCTATCGATGAAAGGGACATCAAACCAGATGCAATTTTATCGTAAATATTCATTCTTGCGTTCGAAAATTGATTTACATAAATACTTAAAGGGTTGACCATTATTTTGCAGAAAAATTCGCATGTCCTCATAACAAAGTTACTATTTTCAAACGATCGAATTTTTACGTATCAAATAATGAGATCGTTTACTTTAATACTCTCTTTCCTTGAATATCGAGCTGAAGGCATCGTCAAACGAGGAATTTCACGATAAATCACACACGAGTGCAGAAAAAATCTTGAGGCATAGATAACATCGAGGTCGAGAAGCCGGCGAGATTTATAATCTCAAAAGCTCGCGGGCTTTTGATCTCATTAAACAGCGTCGGAAGGCGTTTCCTTCATGTGCAGCCTCTGGCACCCAACCATCCAGCTTCGTCCCGGTTTCTTAAAAATTTAAAGAAATTCCAGTTCGAATAACTGGACCGAACCATTAGCCACGAATCGTCGAAAGAGTTACGGTTAATGGAGGGAAAAAGTGGCGACAGGCAAACGCGAAGGAAAGACGAACGGGTTGAACTGAAAACAGGGTTCGGAGTACATATGAACTGCCACTATGAAATTCTTATAGATTTTTGCGAGCTGAATACGAATCTGAAATTCATTTTTCTCTGATACGTACAGTTTTTTAGAAAATTAATGTTAAAAAAAATTGCAAATTTTCAACTTTGGGAATTTTTTGTGCTTTTACTATACCAGCTATTCAATGGCTTTTTGCACGAGAGAATTCTGTGAACTTTACAGAATAAAACTATATAAATTGTTATTACATTGTAAACATTTAAATATGTTTAGACAACGATCAAAGTAAAAAAGACCCCAAAAGTGCACCAATTTTTGCTGATATTTTTAAATTTACTTAAAAAACTATGGGTCTAGGTGAAAATCTAACCATAGTACGCGATAGAGCAGACATTTTTACTGCAGAAAGCATCGAGCGAAGTTAAAAAATCACAATCGTTTACATTTTATAAGGAAAGTAGTTCGGTAAAACACGCGTCGCTGCCAGGGGTACTCAATGCTGGCGGCGCGGCGCGCAGTTATTCCGTCACACCAAGACGGATGGTAGGGTGACCACCGCGCCGCGCTAACATTGAGTACCACTGACAGCGACGCGTGTTTTGCCGAACTGTTTTCCTTATAAAATGTAAACGAATGTGATTTTTTAACTTCGCTCGATGCTTTCTGCAGTAAAAATGTCTGTTCTATCGCGTGCTATGGTTATATTTTCACCTAGACCCACAGTTTTTAAAAAAAATTTGAAAATATCAGCAAAAATTGGTGCATTATTGGGGTCTTTTTTACTTCGATCGTTGTTTAAACATATTTAAATGTTTACAATGTAATAACAATTTATATAGTTTTATTCTGTAAAGTTCACAGAATTCTCTCGTGCAAAAAGCCATTGAATAGCTGGTATAGTAAAAACACAAAAAATTCCCAAAGTTGAAAATTTGCAATTTTTTTTAACATTAATTTTTTAAAAAACTGTACGTATCAGAGAAAAACGGATTTCAGATTCGTATTCAGCTCGCAAAAATCTATAAGAATTTTATAGTGCCAGTTCATATAAAATGAAAAAGTTAAAATTTGTTGTACAGTGTTATTTTATATAGGATTTTTTTTTTATATTTACGCCCATATTCATTTCTACTCTTCAATTTTATATAACATTTTACAAATATCGTTTGTAATATTTTATACAAGTTTTTTATAAGCGTATTATTATATTTTTTATGATAATATCGCAGAATATTCTTTGTCAACTTTATTTGACACGGTATATAAAATTGCAATTGCATTTAGTACATGCAAAAGAATGAATTTGTCAGTATGTATATCTTTCAGTAACATATCTGTCGAAAATGTAAGCAAAAAATAGAACTTCTAAATAGTCTCGGTATACGTTTGCATGTTGTATGTACATTCGTTTTCTCCTGCATTCGAATGGTTCTTTCTCGTTAAAAGCTGTTAATTTAAACTAATTATCCACTTTGTGGACTGCGAATAAAAGAATCTGTTTATAACACTGTTTCTAAAGTGGATCGGTATAATGTGTATTGTATAACAGATGCAGTCTGTTAAGCGTTTAACGCGTCTGCCGATCTGAAAAACGCGTTGATCCCCTCGAGTTTTATACCGAATAAAATATATTTTGTTTCACGTTGAATTTTAATCACTACAAGAATTATTACGCTCCTGGTTATTGTTTAAATTTCGAACGCGTCGCATTGATATAGAAATATGATTCGCAGCAAACGGTAGTTCCATTTGTTCCTTTATTACGCAATGCTTCTATAAAAGCAGTTCCCATTTAGGTGTGCAAATAAAGTGATAAAACGTCGTTTGAATGAAACGCTAAAATGCGAGAATATTATCGAATGTAATAAGCATTGAAAAGTGGTCGCGAGTGAAAATGAGAGCTTAACAATACCCTTATAAAATATTTAATTAAATGGAATTGAGTGTGACAAAAGGTATGGAAAAAAGGGACATTTTTTGAATTGAAGTAAATTTTTGTAAGCCAGTTCGTACATTGAATCGTGGATATTAATATTAACTTTCTAATAAATTTTTCAGCTAGTGCAAACATTTTGTTAGCATTGCATTTTATATTAATATTATTGTATTAATTAATTCTTCACGATTAATATTGTAATAGAAAATATAAACTGAAAATGACAACATAAATGTTGTAAATTGGTGAGGAATATTAAAATGTGTAAAATATTTACTTCAAAATGACACAGTATATTATGACAATTTAAATCTGTTTATATATTTCTATATTTACTTGAACACTTTAAGAGTTTAAATCGGTTATATTACAAAATGTAAACTAATAACAAAGATTAAGAAATTAGTAAAATATAACACAATATTAATTGAATATTTGTTGACAACGATATTAAATATAAAGGATACATTTTTCAAGTTTCACAAGTGATAATAAAAAGAGAAGAATTAGGTGGAAATGTTATCTAATTAATAAGTATATTACATAATTTATGTTTAATAAATTTATAAAATACAACAAAATTTGTAGTTTAATATAAATACAATTTAGTACAAAATTTATGTTAAAACTTGTTTTTACATTTGTATTAAAATAAAAATTTTTGTGTACAAGGGTATATTAGAATTCGAAGTAAATATAAGTTTTTCTTATTAAAAGTACTCGTAAAAATTTTCCGATACCCAGAAAATCATGGCACTGAAAAGCAGAAATAAATTTAAAATTAATATTAGCTGAACGCAGGACGTGTCTACGGTATTTCAATTTAAATTTATGATCAATCTGTATTCATTACATTGCCCGGATAGAATAAATGTTAATTCGAAGAAGGAAGAAAATATTGGAGATAGACAATGTTTCTTTTTAAAAGGATATTCCTGTCGGATGACAAACTCAACTTTCAGCCCGATGCTGTATAATCGAATACAAAATGAGGTTGTGGGTGTTTGGTTAATACGTTGTATAGGAATAACGCTTACATATCCGCTTTCAATTCGATAGATATGTAAAATATATACCGTATTTGCGTAAAATGAATACAAAGTGCCGGGAATATTTCATCGTTAAATCCATTGAGTATTAGTACGAATTACGGGTACGAGACAATTTAAAGCTTCCTTGCTATTGTTGGTGAAAAATCAGAATAATTGAACACGATGTAAAAAACTAAAATACAGGATTATTCACTTTTCGTCTATTCGTTTTAAATGTCGTTTGTGTGTTTCATAAAAAAGGTTTTGTTTAAAACTTGTTTTAAAAGTTCGAAACCATAACAAATATCGTGAAAAATTATTATGCAGTTTAATCTCTTGATATTTTAAGCGTTCTCATTGCAAATACACATTTATAAAGTTAAATTATATTATAGATTGCGCCTTTATAGGCGAATAAAATTATTAATCTTTCGGTTAATATCCGACAAGTTATTATCGAATGCATTGAATGCGTTATTGTTTTATGTGGAAGTAATTTATACGATGTTGTACGAAATTCAATATTCGTAATCATTTTATTCACGCACGAATGAATTTCGGTACTAACGTATAGAAAAGTAGGTATTCATAATTACCATATCTTTATATTAATAAATTTTGTGTAAAAACTACAAAATATATCAAATAAAAACTAAATTATCGTCATACAATTATTTATTTTGAATTCTTTTGAATTTTAATTTTGGACCTATTCAAAAGTATAACTCTTCTGTGCCCTAATTTTCAATATTGCATAATTAACAAGTTTAAATGAGATTGTCAGTTATATTTATAGGAAGAAAGTCGAAATTTTGAAATATGGTTTACATAAATAATTGGACAATCATAACCGTTTTTTACTTGGATTAGCTAAAATAAACAGAAAGTTCGAACGAAATCAAATATTGCAGTCATTAGTCAACAGCTATCTCCAAAATTAATATCGTGAATACACTTAAAATATCTAAAAATAATTATATTCAACTAACATGAAAGTTGAGCAAAATTATCTATATAAGTATTATTTAAATTGTACTTAAGAATTAAAGAAAAATAAACATCTATCTTCTTACAATTTCGATATTTTAACCTCTATCAAATCCAGGGTGTCTATGAAGTGAAGGTATCGATATTACATACTTTTGTTTTATAAAAACGTGTAATAGAAAAATATTTTCATATTTAACTAAGATTAATAGTTTTTGGAAACTGCAACACTATAAAAGTTACCAGTAGAGTAATGTCCAGTTATATGGCCATCGTTCGGAACTATATGTGGTCATATATGAAGAGACGAGAGTTTCCAAGAATTCATCAATGCTATCCAACTGTAATTGTTGTAATATCTCAGTTATTAATAAATTATTCAAGGCGAATTACTAATTAGTGACCATCCTTAGGTATTAGACAAATAAACTGTTTGAAAATGATTACTTAAAATTAACAGAAAATATGATTGCATACTTTGCTTATGTTATTTTTTAAATACGACTGAAATAAATATACATATAGTGAATTATAAGAAAACACTGATAACCTATTTCAATGCGATTTAAGTTTATGATATATTATAATTTTATCATATATATACAGGGTGTCCCAAAACGAACGAAACATCCGCAAATGGGAGGTATCTGGGGTCATTCTGAACAACTTTTTCCTTTGCAAAAATGTCGTACGGGGCTTCATTTTTAAATTATTAAGGGAAAACACCAACCAATCCGAGCGCGAGAATCGCCCGCGTTCAGGGGTGCCGTACCATCGCGATGCTCATACGTTCGTTTACGGCGACGGTCACTATTACTCGTGCCTGCACGACGCTCCTGAGCGCGCGCGATTCTCGCGCTCTGATTTGTCGGTGTTTTTCCTTAACAATTTAAAAATGAAGCCCCGTACGACATTTTTGCGAAGGAAAAAGTTGTTCAGAATGACCCCAGCTACCTTCCATTTCCGGATGTTTCGTTCGTTTTGGGACACCCTGTATATATCGAAACAGGATTATTTGTGAATCAATGGGTAAGTCGTAGTCAAATTGTTTGTACATTTCTTCATTGAACGTACGCAGGACTTATTACATTTATTAGTTATTAGATTTAAAATATTTTTCGGTGAATGAAAAAGTTCATTCTCTTTCAGAATGGAAAAATGTATTTTTTCCAGAATGAGAGTTTGTCCTTTTTCATCTTCATAATATTTATCGAGTGTAATTTTCGATATTTTATCTATTATTTCTTTGCGATAACGAACTACAGGATCGTTATTTCATTTACTCTGACTACGTGAATAAAGACGAATTAGTCTATTTATTATTCATGAATGAAGAATAATTCAACAATTATTCCGATTTTCCTTTCAACTAATAGCATTCTACTGCACGGTCATCTGACAGTCACTGTTACTCGTGCCTATACGACGCCCCTGAGCTCGCGCGATTCTCGCGCTCTCATTGGTCGGTGTTTTTCCTTAATAACTCGAAAACGAGAGCCTAGACCCCATTTTTGCAAAGGAAAAAGTCACTTAGAATCACCTCCCCTACAACCCCTCCAAGGGTCTAACACTCATTACGAGACATCCTGTATATTAATATTTTAATATTTTTCATAATTATATTAGAAATCAAATCAGCAAAATTGTACATGTTAAAATTGGTTGCATTTTCAACTTTACCCTCTGTAAGAATATGAACAGAAAAGTCGTTTCCATTTGAAAAATAGCAGTGTAACTAAAAGTCTCTGAAGAATAAGCTACCAAAAAAATCTATTTTCTAACAGAAAAATAATCCCACGAAATAGTAGAATTTTCTCCAAAATTCATTCATGCAACTAATAATAATGTGTCCATCATTAATAACTATGTCCATCATGAATCATTTGTCATAAATTAAAGTGTCAGAAATTGTGTTTTCCACCCTAGGTAATCAAGAACAAACTAATTCCAGCGAAACGCTTTGCTATAAATTAACGAACGACGAATTAAACGATACGATCATCCAAGACGCGTCGCGACGCTCGGTGTCTCGGAGGCTGGTTTCGCGGTCGCGTAGCTTGTTGCCTTCATGGCGCAATTTCCTTTTACGAGACATTCCGGCAGCCTGTAGAGAAACTTCTCCCAGGAGGCAGTGAATGCGACAGGAAAAGAAGGGAAAAGTATCAAGGAAGTTGCCTTCGCGGTAACTCGATTTGGAACGGAATAAAGCCGAGATTTCGCAAGCGTAAATGCCACCGGCCGAATCTGTCCTAAGCCGGCAGACAAAACAGGGTCGCGTTACGGCTTGTTAAAAAATGCACGCCGCCACGGGACCGAAAAAGCGAGTTTCCAACGGGGTGGAAAAGAGAAGAAACAGCGGAATACGGGTGTGTTGGAAGACCCAAGGAGTCAGTAATAGATGAAACAGAAATGGTGGAACACGCGGGGGAAGGAAACGAGCGCGATAGCGGCTCTGATGAAATAAAAATGACGTCGGTTTCTAAGGGATGAATATCGTTCTTCCCTCTGTGGTTCGATTCGGTGAATGTTCGAACGACATGGTGAAGGGCGTTCGTGCAAAACTGTCGATTCCTTCGTAGAGATAAGTTTATAAATAATGGCTTTAGTTAATATCTTTTCAGATCGAGTTCCAAAATATAATTTGTTTGATGGGATTATGTTATTGTCGTCGATGATCGTGTGTGGTGCTCGTTGAAGAACTTTCATTATTATAATTTTGTTTAATTAAGTACGCAGTTTTTTAACAATTGTGTGCGTTTGATCACCGCAATCAGTATAAGTGAAATTTTTATAATTATTGCGGATAGAAATTTGTGAATATGGAATTTGATATCTTTGAAATTTTAGAAATTTTGGAATTTTGCAGTGTTGAAATATAGCAATATATTAATTTAGCCTTGTAGGAATTGAAGAATCTTGAAATCTAGAAATGTGGGAGTCTAGGAATGTAGGAATCCTGTAATAAGAATTTAGGAATTTTGGAACTTGAAAATTGTAGGCTTTGGTGTCTTAAAGATTATGGACTTGGCAGAAATTTGGGAATCTGACAATTCAGGCTTATACACAATTTTGTAATTTAAAGATGTAGAGGTTTAAAAATTTATGAACTAGGGAACTGCAATTTAGGGACGTAGAAATTTGTGAATGAAAATTGTGACATTTGGAGATTTGAATATCTGAATAATTAGGAATTTGGAAGCCATGGAACTTGGGATTTTAGATATTTGTTTATTTGAGAATTCAGCATTTCTTAGGTTTGCAAGTTTTGTATATTTGGGAATTTGAAAAATGGGATTTTTTGGTAACTCATGTATTTAATAGTTTGAGTATTAAAGTTGGGAAATCTGAAAATTTGTACATTTGAAAATTTAAAAATTAAGAAATTTCCCTTTTCAAAACTGCTTATATTTCATAAAATATCACGAATAGAATTAGATAAAAAGAAATTATGTAGAACTAAGGAACATTTTATTTAAAAAGACAGAATTAAGATTTTCATTTGTTATCCGAATACATCTAAAATTAAGGGCCGTCGTCATTATTATAACAGATACAAATGTTTGCCAATAAAATAAGATACATGTTTCGAATATTCCTTCAAGTTTCATATGTACATATCGTATCGAAATTGTATTAGATGTTAGTATTTCTCAATTAAAGAAAACCTCTAGCTATAAATCATATTGTCAATATTTCAATATTCTGAATATTGCTGAACGCGTGAGAGAAAATATTGACGTTCTGTCAAAATTTTCGTACTAAAAAGGTGGTTTGATAAAAAAATAAAATATTTCCCCTCGCTTGTTTTTTTTATTTGAGTAAAGTGTTAAATCGAACGTCGAAACTAAACGTGTTGTCAATAAATAGTGAATTCGTGAAGCGAATGCAGTTGTTCAATAAATATTAACAAATTGACGATACCGCATTGATAATATTGTCAATACTATATTGCACCAATAAAATATTTATATGTAACAAATATATGATATAAATATTAATAACAAACAGATCATGCTTCATTTTAATCGTTTGCAATTTCACAAAGAACAACATAATATCAACGTAATCACCAACTGCCTTATTTATTCAATTATTCCATTTCTGACCTTGCTTGACATTGAAGGTCATTGTGTAGCATATGGATGAATTTGTCCTGGCACGCGCTTTTATATGATATAAAAAAATATATGGCATTCCATTTGAAAAAATTGGAGGTCACCTTGGTTTCTCCCAAAATAATGTGAATACAACAAAAATGCATATGTCGTTTTATTGCGCATAAAAAACAGTACTACTTTCTCCTCCTTCATTTTTTTCTAACAGTTACTATTAACAAAAAAAAATGTTGGCTAGTAATAGCCTGAACACCCTGTATAGTAACAAAAGATATATATAATTTATTGATATATCCTGGTATATTCATGACATATTCATCGTTAAAGCTCGCCATACGTGATGTGTTTGATAGCTTGATTATAATATGAAAAAAAATAAAACAAATTATGAGATTGAAAAATAGAAATCGTGTTCTTAACGATCAGGATAAAAACGCATTTCAAAAAATTAACAAACGAATATGGTAAAAAAAAAATACATAAAAGGTAAAATAAAAATGAAATATTTGAATTTTTTTTAAGTAGTATAATGCTTAAATACCTTACGTGTGTGACATTACGAAAAATCGTAGAAAAAGTGACGAAGAGCAACATTTTCCTTAAATAGTGATAGCAAATGTTTTAATTCCATGTTTTACGATCTATTTATGAATCAGAACTAACTATTTATAACTATAATATTAAAACAAAGAAAGAAAGTTAAAATATTATATCTAAATATTGCATAAGTATATCAATCTCTCGCATTCGATGACCTGAGTGCGTGGTAAAAGATTATGGTCAGTGTTCCTTAAGTAGTAATTAGTAATGTGTAAACAATAAATTGTGTAAAAGAAAAAGTACATATTAACGTAAATATTGATCTGTGTCACATAAAACCTGATTTTGAATTATGCTTTGTAAATTCTCTGTAACATTGGGTGTCAGTCATGCTTCACAAGTAAACAAATGCTTTATGTTATAGTTAGTTATTTCATTTTACTTGTAGGTGTATTTTTAACCAGTTAACTGTGGCGCTCCCTTTTATAAGAATCCTCGTCAATCACAGAATGAGAGTCGGTGTTAAAATATTGGACCAGAAAGGTGGATCTAGTTTATAAAATAAACAATTTTATTACTAACATGGACTTATTTGGTGAACCAGTTAGCTGTGATTTAGGAGTACACTCGTCGTGACACAAAATCGTGACACTTCTCTACGATGACTATACTCGTCAAACACAGCTAACTGGTTAAATTGTAATTGAACCTAAACTTCAAACTGATGTGTATTCAAAATTCAAGTAAGATTTATCGTATTTCAACTGTAAGTGCGTTACGAATCGACATGCGGAAGGAGGTTAAAATGGTTCAAGAGAGAATGTGTCAAAAGACAAGAAGAACTAAAGCTTATGGAGGTCGTAGTTCAAGAATTGTAGTTACGAACTTCAAAGCAGAGATGTAACAAGTTTTCCAACTCCCTTGCGAGTTCAACCGGTCGGTAAAACTTTGAGTGGCACGTAAATGACATCTCACGTGGACTTCATAAATGTGGCGAACGTATTTTTCCGATAAAGATTACCAAGGGTCAGTTTGATTTCACTCTCGACCAACACTGTTGCTTGTCAAAGGGGAAGAAGATAACGGGAAGCAGTGAAACGGCGCCATGGTGTCTCGATGCCACACCCTACTAGCCCAGAATCTTTTACAACCCTGACACACAGGACGAAGAATAATTGTATAAGAATCGAATGGCAATTAATCTGCCCTTTGTATTCTTAGTTCGCACCTATACAGGGTGTCTCACAATTATCGTACGAGACGGAAAGGGGTGGTAGGTGGGGCTATTCTGAACAACTATTTCCTTTGCAAAAATATTAGACGAGGCTTCATTTTTAAATTATTCAGGAAAAACACCGACCAATGCGAAAGCGAGGATCGCGCGCGCTCAAAGGCAAAAGTGTAAGCCCGGGTCATAATTGGCGGTGGTCGCGATCGGACATACAGCGCGCGCGATCCTCGCGTTCTGATTGGTCAGTGTTTTTCCTGAATAATTTAAAAATGAAGCTTCGTCCAATATTTTTGTAAAGGAAAAGGTTGTTCAGAATAGCTCCACCTACCACCCCTTTCCGGCTCGTACCATAATTGTGTAGGATTGGCGGGGCCTCCAGACCCGAAAGGACAAAAGGATGCGGAAAAGGACGTGTATCAAGCGGACGCCGGTGGCTCAGTTGGGAGCGTCGACGACTCGTAATCTGAGGGGCACGGGTTCGATTCCCGTTTCAAGTCCGAATTTTTTCCGTATTCTTACAATTGTGGGACAACCTGTACACATACCCTACTGTAGACGATATTTTAGATTGTAGAAATTTAGCGTATTGAAGGGTCAGCGTAGCAGCAATGAAAGACCAAGGAACTATTACTTTGATCGTTTTACTCAGCTGGTATGCACATTGAGCCCGAGGTTGGCGTAGTTGTGTTATTTTTTTCGGTTCCTCGTGTAGTTTGAAAAGTCGAGGCAATCCTTGGATTTATTACTGTTACGGTAATTTATAGATTGTCGTATGCCAAAGGGGCCACCGGCAACGGTTTGGACCGGATGACCGCTGGCGGGGAAAATGGGGACTTCTCGCGTTGGGGAACGTCACCCCTTTTCCCACTCCTTGTTTTTCCTTCCTGCGATACCGGGAAGACACATATAAATTGTACGAAAGCGAAGAAACTGTGTCTGTCTGTCTGTCTGTGTCGGTCTGTCTTGATATACTCGCTGAAGAATAAACGTCACTATAGTTATTTGTTTGTCGTATTAAGGTCTTTACAACTCGGTATATTCTACAATAAATTTTTATCGACTCTATTCTCTATTCTCTATTCTCTATTCGCTATCCGTTATCCGTTCTACGTCGCGTTTCGCGAATCCTCTTATATATATACTCTCTCTCTCTCTCTCTCTCTCTCTCTCTCTCTCTCTCTCTCTCTCTCTCTCTCTCTCTCTCTCTCTCTCTCTCTCTCTCTCATCACCATACCTCATTCGCTCGATCATACGCTCGCTCGGTCGCGCTAAATTTGAACGGGCCTACATGTTATTTATTTGATTTGTTATTGATTTGTTGTAACTTATTTGATATTTTCGTCTTTTTCTTTCTCTCCTCTTCATTTTTAAGTCTACACTACCATCAGCTTTATACGTGTTCGATCAGCGAAGTCGAATCCAAGTTGAACAAGTGTTTTTGTACTCGCGCGTCGCTTACTGTTGACCCACTTCGTATTTGAGCAAAACTGGATCAGTGAATCAATTGTTTAACTGGATTCAGAAACAATTGCTTGTTAGAGAAACAGATTGAAAACTTGTTGACTGAGTTCAATGAACGTTTTAATGTTCATAAAATGGAAATGGGCGTATGTTTGGAGAACGTGATGGGTGATATTATTCGACCGAACGATTTTGTTTCCTTTTTTCGGTTTTTGTTTGAAGTTTCGGTGCAAAATAAATCGTTGGTGGTAAAAATTAGTTTTAGCTTTTGTAGGTTTCTATATGCATTCAAGTTTATTAAATATTAGTTATATACATTTCTTTAATAAATAACTATTAAAATTATAGTTTATGGATAACTAAAAACAACTCATGGTGTATATTATTTAAAGTATTATTGCAAACTCTACTGTAGGGAGATCGAAAAATTATCACAAACATGGTAAGCAATTATTAATGCGAACGGTGATTGTTCGCCTTTTATAACTGAAAATTCTTATGAAATTTATTAATACTAGATGAATAATAAGTAAAACTATTTTTATCAATAAAAAAGTAGCACAGTCAGTGTTCCGATACCATTCTTATTGATGAACCCATTCGTATATTTTTCGCGAAAAATAAATAAACATGCTCGAAGCAGTATTTAGTATTCATTACATTTATTAATAATACATGTATCATTCATTTTTATTAAAAAATCAAATTCAGTATGATATAATATAAATTTAAATTTAATTTTTGTACAATACGTACATAAAACTGACGACAGTAAAGGGTTAAAATAACACGTAGTAAAATTTGATGGCGCATGACAATTGCATCAGAAACCGTTATAAAATTCCGGGCCACTAACTTAGTATTCGTTAATTTACGGATCCTCCAGGACCTCGCGAGAACACAATTAATTACGAACAGCCATAACGAACCATTCGCATGTTTTTATTAATGGCCGCACTCGAGGGTGTAAACGTGACTTTGGCCCCAAGACGGTAGCCAGAATTGTTTGAACTTTGAATTAACGACCTCTTGGAGAAATGCTTTGATTTTTTCTCTGGTGTACTACTATTTGGAAAAAAAGAAGAAAGTTATTCAATAGCGGTACAGTCGCAGAAATGGAGGACATCTCAGTAGTCTTCCATTTTCAAAAATTTGCGATTGTTTTTCGTTCTGGAAAGGAAACTTTCGAATTTAGAACGTCTGGCATTTATATTAAATTTATCTAAATTATTTACATTATTTACATTATTAACGTTATTCACATTATTTACATTATTCACATTATTTACATTATTCACATTATTTACATTATTTACATTATTTACATTATTCACATTATTTACATTATTCACATTATTTACATTATTTACATTATTTACATTACTTAAATTATTTACATTATTTACATTATTTACATTATTTACATTATTTACATTATTTACATTATTTACATTATTTACATTATTTACATTATTTACATTATTTACGTTGTTTATGTTATTTATGTTATCCAAATTATTTAACGGATTTATATTATTTAATAATGATTAGCACAAAAATGATTTTAAAATTAAATAAATATTAAACTACAGAATGTTAATCTGAAAAATAGAAGTATTATTTCATGTATTTTTCTTTTAGAGAAATTAAAAATTTTTTTAATATCCGTGCACAAAGTAAACAATATCGAAATTGAAATATCTTTTAATAGGTTGTGAATTCATTTGGTTTTAATAATTAGAGATAATTATAATAATTTAAAAAATGGGGTATGAATAGAAAAAAAGGTGAAATATTCAATATATTATTTGTTCAATGATCCTGAAAGGATAAATATAAATTGCAGAATTAGACGAAAAATTTGTGAAAAAAAGAATACACCAAAAAAACCAATTAGATTTTGTTTCATAACATCCATAATGTGCATCATAAAATTACTAATTGCAAGTAAAATAATTCTGTTGAAATTATAAGTACAGAAATCTCTCGTTATATTGCAACGAAGATGTAGCGACGGAAATATTTGGCGGTATATCGTGTTGTCCAAAAAGGTTTTAGTAACGAAGGAAAACTACTACTTTTTATGAAAATCTGTTTTCAAGTGCCAGTAACACAAAAATCTACAATAATAAAATCAAATGTTCCATAGTATTAAACTTTATTTTTAATGAAATGTCGATGTAGCATTGATATATCCCCCAATACCAATGCAGATATTTTTAATACCAGTTATAAACCATATTTATACAATTTTTACGGCCAATATGACATGTTCAGTGATAATATGTACTCTACGAATATTAATCGTTTACAGAAATTACTCGCGGGTTCATAGAACCTATTAGCGTTCTAATTTGAAATTGTTTCTGGCCGTAATAAGCCCGCCGCGCCGGCGTGGTTAATTTCACTTGATGATTCCATTAAGCTTCATATAATCATATATACTCAATACTATAATTAATTTTACTTAACTCCGGTAGAATGTGCAGTTTGAAGGATGAACGATTGAATAATTTAGAAACCTATCCTACTGTATTTATCGACGTAGAAAAAGGGCCCTTATGGAACTAGCGTATTTCCGAATCCACACAAAATTAAGACCCGTTTACAATTGATCTTGTAGGGCAAATATATCTCTGGCTTTATACGCGCGCACGCAGCACGTAACAAAACTAATGACGAAGGGTTTAGTTCCAGTTCCCATTGTAATTCAATATCCCCATTCCTTTTAACGCCCTCCTGAGAAATTCACACTCTGGCTCATTTTTACGTTATCTTCCTTCGTCAGAAACCGTATATCCCCGTTGAAAATATCAGCATGAAGAGTAAACAACACGCGAGATGCAACGACACAGTTTTATCGTGATTTCAATTTTATAGTGGTGCTGAACAGCGCCATTCCTTAAAGTGGTTCTTTGAGAAACGACCAGATTCAAGACATCGCACAAAGTTTCAACAAGATTAATTTAGATCGCAACAGATCATGGTGTAAATAGTTTATGACATGTTAATAAGAGTTAATGCATTTGGATACAGTATATTAGTATTAACAAAGTATTACTATTAACAAGGAAAATGAATACTGTGGGAGAATAATTCTTTGTATTTCATATGTAATAAATAAAAATATTTATTCTGTTATTTTATTACAAAAATTAGTTTTTCCATTTTCAATAGATAAAAATATTTCGTAATGATAAAATTAATTTGTAACAGAAACATGGTTGTCAAACCATTCAAATTTTATATTAGGGCTACAAAACAGCGTTACAATGGTCCTTATATCATGTGTCGATACAATAAATAGTGTTAAAAAGTATTTCAATTAATGACACTGCTTTTAGTTTAATTATCAACTATTTACAGTTATTTACTTTCACGTTTGTCATCCATTATCGAGTTTTTATTTTACTAATATACTTATCTGGGTAAACTAACTATCTCAATCACAAACGAAATAGCAGCGTTTCTCTGGGAAGACGTATTGAGTCGTTGTCAGAGGATATTTGCCCTGAAGAAATGTTGTACTTTAGAAACAAGGGCTCTGGCAAACGTAAACTATTCCCGTGTAAAATTCACTGGACAAAATATAACTCGTTCTGGGAGGATTGGCGCCGAGAAGAATAGTCTATCTCGAGGAATCGAATTTAAAAGTTGCCAGACTTTCTTGCTTCAAGGAGAATACACACACAAAAATACACATACATGTCCAATAAATCTTGCAGGGATTAGTTGCACGGGTGCCAAGGCTTGTACTTTTATTGCATTGTACAAATCTAACTGGGCAACTGTATTTTTTATCTTTATTTATCCAGATTAAGGGCAACTGTGTTTGTTGCTATGCAGACCTTGGAAAGATTAGTTGGAAAAATTATAATTATCGAAATTATGAGATTCGATATTTTGAAAATTTCGGGTTTTGAAATGTAAATTTTTTAAATATTTGGAATTTGTGGAATCCTTGAAATTCACGGAGTTTGTAAACATTGTTGGAATTTTTGGAATTTCAAAAATTCGGGATTTATAAACTTTTAATTGTTTTAATTTTAGATTTTTTAAATTTCGGAAGTTTTTAAGGGAAACTTTAAACAGTTGTAATTTTGGACCTTTGAAACATCGGGGCTTTTGAAAATTTGGTACTTAGGTCACTGAAATGTTGGGGTTTCGGATTATTGGAATGTTTGAAACTTAGGAGCATTAAAATGTTGAAACTTTGGTTATTTACAAGTAACGGATTGAAATCTTGGATCATTCATGTTTTAGAAATTTGAAATTTTAGAATTTTGGACACTTGTAACTTTGAAACTTTGGTTATTTACAAGTAACGGATTGAAATCTTGGATCATTCATGTTTTAGAAATTTGAAATTTTAGAATTTTGGACACTTGTAACTTTGAAACTTTGAAATTTAGAGCTTAGGAAATCTGAAACATTAGAATATGCGATTTTTGAAACTTTGATAGTTTGATTCTTTTCACATTTAAAATGATGGAATTCTGAATCTTTACAATTTTTTAAATTCGAAAGTTTCAAATCTTTTAAAGTTAATGCTTTGAAATTTCCAAATGTTGGAATCATGAATTGTAAGATTTCTTAAAGCTGGAACTTAGTAACTTTGAAATGTTGTAGATTGACATTTGTGAAATTATGGAAATTTAACTTTAATGACGAAATTAGGAACTTGATATTTAACAAAATTTACGACTTAAAAATTTGAAAAGGTGAAAACTTTGAATCGTGTAAGTTTTTGAAGTAGCAAATTTTACTTTTTCAGGCATTTGTCACATTGTAATGCCATATGTTTAGACTATTGTCCCTTAAAAATTCGTCTCTTCGACACTGCAGAAAACGAAAGATGATAACAAAATAAATACCGGTGACGTCGACATTGTAACATCCTATACAATTAAGCTTTGATTCTTTTAATTCAAATCGATCATGTCGTCTAAGACAAGTACTTCTTCCCTTATTATTTTTGTCTAATGTTGCTAGACTCCCGGCAGTCTAACGATCGAGGATTCATTCCAAGGTTTCGATCTTCTCTCCCCAATGACTCGTGTCCGGCACGCAAGATAAATGGCCATCAAAGAAACAGAGGAAGTTTGCTCGTCCCTCGATTGCAGGAAAGCGAAACGATTCATTTCTAGGAAGCCTCTCTGGCATACAAACGCGAATCGATCTCTTTTTTTTCTTCCGTTTTCATCCTGGCCAACGTGAATCCTTCTCTGCGCTATGTCCTCGCTGAATAAATGGAACGCGTACCGGCCTTCTCCTGCTTTTATTTTCTTTGTTATCATACAATCTCTCTAGCTTTCTTTTCTTTATTGAACACCGATGCGTACCCTTTAGCGTGCTTCTGCAACGGGAGAAATGTTTCAACGCGGAACGGTTTATAAACTGGAATCGACATCTTCTCGTTTTGCTTTCGTGTGTACGCGATTTACTGCCACCGTTCCTTTGTGTATCTTCCGTGCGCCGATGCATTCGCCGGGGTACCTTATGGCTCGATTTAGAGAAATAAGTACACGTAAAAAGAAGAAATACTGTGTCAGAGGAGTGCGGGGAAATACGATTGGATTCGATGAAAGTTTCATTTAACGGTTAAAAGGTAAACCGGAGCGAATAAAAAAAAACTAACGTAAAGATACGCACGAGCGTCGAACGAGGAAATCAAAGGGACGTCGATTTTCGTTTTAAAGTAATCTCTGTTTTCAGGAGTCAAATAAAAATGTATTATTTCGAACGGTATTAGTGATTGTTGATATTTACATACATTAAATATTGATAATATCGAAATGTTGTTGATAAGTTGGTGGATGTATCGATAATGTCGTTAAGATATTTTTACGGTGAATAAAGGTAAATGCGACTGAATTGAAACTATTTATATTGGAAATGAGATAAACAAATTCTAGGAAGAATTCTACACATTACGTCGACAGTTTTTTATTAATATCCCCGAAATTGATAGGCTGATACGGATACCAATTGATATTTGGGGTCTTTCTCCGCCCCTCTTCACATCGATTCAAAGGGCGATGTCTGGCCCTACAGGGACATTTCCGTACTGTATACCGACTTTCAAGAAGAATTATCACTCCCGAGATGTCTTCAATTTCCAGATTTCTAATTTTGAATACTTAGCTTTTTTAGTTGTCCATTTCCCCAATTTCCCAATTTGCCAATTCCTCAATTTCCCAACTCCACAATGTGCCAACTTGCCAATTCCCAAATTCCTCAATTCCCCAATTCCCCAATTCCCCAATTCCCCAATTCCCCAACTCCATAATATGCCAATTTGCCGAATTCCTCAATTCCCCAACTCCACAATATGCCAATTTGCCAATTCCCTAATTCCCCAACTCCCCAATATGCCAACTTGGTAATTCCCGAATTCCCCAATTCCCCGATTTCTCAACTTCCCAATTTGCCAATTCCCCAACTCCACAATTTGCCAACTTGCCAATTCCCCAATTCCCCGATTTCTCAATTTGCCAATTCCCCAATTCCCCAACTCCACAATATGCCAACTTGCCAATTCCCCGATTTCTCAACTTCCCAATTTGCCAATTCCCCAACTCTACAACTTGCCAACTTGCCAATTCCCCAATTCTCCAATTCCCCAATTCCCCAATTCCCCAATTCCCCAATTCCCCAATTCCCCCATTCCCCATTTCCCAATTCCCCAATTTCCTAATTCCCTAATCCCCTATTACGTCAGCTCCCTACTTCACCAAGTCCCCAATTCTCTTACTCCGCCATTTTCCGATATCCCATTTTCCCAGTTCTTCGAGTTATTAATTCATCAATTTCTAAAGTTTCCGAAGTCCTACATTCCAAATTTCTAAATTCTACAGTTACTAGAGTTTCTAAATTCTACGATTCCCGGTTTAATAAATTCTAAATTTTGTAATTCCCCAATTTCCAAACTTTTATATTTCCCAATTCGGCAGAAATGTCTATTGGAAATGGGTGTTCGAAATAATTTAATAACGCAGTGAATTAGTCTAAAACACGTTTCTTTTTATTTTTTGCTGCACGAGAAAGGACTGTATGCTTGGAAAACTGAAAACGAACCGGCATAACAGAAAAACTGTATTCAAGGGCCAGACCAAAAATTAGTCAGCGGATGACAAAAGATCTATAGAAAAGTCTGTATGTACCTTAGCTCGGTCGTAAATTGTTTGTACTACAGAACTTTCTCTTTTCCTACAACGATTGGTTTTTATCGAACGTATCGTCCAATAATTTCCGAATTTCGAAATACACGAAATTCCAAGTTTCCAATTTCTAAATTTCATAGTTCTCAATTCTGTAATTTTCAAATTTTTACCTCCTTATTTTACCACTTTTAAAATTTTCCCATTCCCGGGTGTAAAAATTCGCTTATTAGAAGAATCCCCGTTCTTCAAAATTTCCTGTATTCACGATTCTCAACTTTTTAATTCACAGTTTTTCAATTCCTACGTCCTCCATTTTTTAAATCTCCAATATCTTCAATATTTCTATTTAACAAATCTAATTTTTCTAGTCTTCTTAATTTAAATATATATATTACATACATACAATATTTAATTTGTAATATATGAATGTATAATTGTATAACATATTTTGTATAACTCGATCTATCTATTAATGTCTAATGTTAGTTTTAATTATAAATTTCAATTTCATCTGATATCTGAACGATATGTTTGATGTATTATTATATATTCAACAGATAAACAATCGACAGTCTTATATATGGATATCGATAAACAATATTCCTACCACGGTCGAAATGAAACTTGATGAGAGCAGTGTGGGATGCGAGAAACCCCAACTATAAAATTTTAGCTTCGAGAATTCACTCGCTCGGAAGATACAGATTCTAACTTTACGTAACCTGGTTTAGGTTTCAGTTAAATTTCGTTAAAGTACATAATTAACAAGCAAGTAGCGTGGAAACTGCCTTATTCATGAAGCTCCATATCTTCCAAATGGGTGTTTCCTGACCTAAAATTTTATATTTGGATCTTTTTACAACCCTCGCAACATTCGCAAGATTTTATCTCGGTCAAATACTGGGTGACTCGAAATAATAGCTAAATAATTTAGATATTATACTATAATCCTTGGATTTACAATAATTTTATCAAATTATACCGTCTTTTATTTATTTAATTTCTAATAAAGCCATCGACAGATGTTGGACATGAAAATTTAATTCGTCATACAATTTTATGAATGCGTAAAAATAATAATTCATCAATTGAAGAAAATACACGAAAATCCACAGCGATGACTTGCAAAATATTGCAGAATGTTGTTTACCGTCAATTTTTTCCGTCAAAAAAAAAATAAATAAAGTTCAGAAGTCAGAGAATTCAGAAGGTTTTGTACAAACAATTTTCTATTCCACGATAACCAAAGTGGTGAAATTGCATGCAGCACTCCCATGCGTGTATGGAAAACGATGTTTTACGAAAACACTGTTATTTTTTAGTCGGAATTTCAATACAAACAAAAGTATACGTTCCAATAAACTATCAAATATCAATCGAACAGAATTTTTTTATTTTCACATACTTTCTATTTAAAAGTATTCATTTTCTTAATTAGTTCTGTTGAAGTAATCTTTCAATTTTTTATAGAATTTGTCATGATTACATTGTTATACGCAATTTGCGCTAATCTATTCGTTTGTAGACAAATTTTTAAGTATAAATGGCAATTATGGTTGCATCTAAAGTTTTGAAGGCCCCAAGGAGAAAGGTAGAAATGATAAATTTTCTTATATTTATAAACAAAAACAAGAATTTAATTGTAAAAGGCTTTAAGAAACTGTGATTTTTAACATAGTGTTAATATATGTTATTATAGTTTGAGATTATAAAAAAATATAGAATGAGAATGAAAGGCGGAAAGTGGATAATAAAAATAAATATCATTACGTTATATATTACTGTGTTACTTCCTTTTGCCGTGATGAATTCTTATTATTCCAGAATCACTGTATATATGTATGTATATGTGTTTTTAGTATTTTCCATATATGTATATATATGTAAAAATTCTATATAAAAATAACATAAAATGCTTCAAATAAAATATTTTATATTGTGCACACTAAACATAACATGTTCTCTTATATTGTATGTAATAAAGCATTCAGTCGGCAATATGTAATCGAATCTATAATACAATATTATAAACGTTTATCTAACAATAATAATAAGTTAATGGACTTACAATGAATAAAGATACTATTTTTAACAAATTAATAAAGTAGGATAATGAATTTTCGGAGAGCTAAAAATCACGAGATATAATAAAATTATTCGTTAACTATCATGTTTAGAGCTAGTACAATTTTAATCATTTTTACTTAGAACTCAACGTACTTTTATATTTTATCATAAAAATTTACCATTTCGTTGAGAAAATGAAAGTTGACCTCCAAATATTCGAAATTCCTCCACGTACAAGAACAGTTTATAGATGAAGGTTGTAAATGTTCATCCCACAATTCCATTGCCTCTCCACTAGTTGTTACAGTGGTGGAAATAGTGGATTGGAATAGTGAGTGAATTTTCCTTAGGGGCATGGCCCATCGCAGACGGAATTGTCAGGTATGATGTGTTCTCAGTGGGCATAGCCCGGCGAACAGAATCTCATCATGTGAGTTGCTCCCTCTGTGGGTTAGACCGAGCGAAGAGGAAGCGAACACATGAAATGACTCCTCAGTGGGCATAGTCCGGTGAAGAGGAGTCTGCAATTTAATGTAACATCTCAGTGGTTTAGTCCCAGTGAAGAGAATCTTAATGATTCCTCGGTGGGCACGATCCGGCGAAGAAGTAATCAATAATGTAAAGTAAGGCCTCACTGAGTTAAATCCAGCGAAGAGGACGTTGTCACATGAATCCTTTCCTCAGTGGGTTACATCTGGCGAAGAGAAAACTAACACTTTAGATGATTCCTCAGTGGGTACTGTCCATCCAAGAGGAAGCCAACATCTTGGATGATTCCTCAGTGGGCACGGCCCGGCAGAGAGGAATCGGTGTAAGTAAATGTGTTCTCAGTGGGTTAGACCCGGCGAAGAGAACTTTGGCAGGAGGTATGGTTCCTCAGTGGGTTAGAGCCGACAAAGAGGAAGGTAGCACGTGAGATTAGGTAAGAAACTCAGCGTAGTAACACGAAACGGTAGTGTGACCACCAGGAAAAGCTTGACAAGACTCATCGATTGTCCAAAGAAGATACAGCAGGAAACCTTGACGGGTTGGGCGAATCGTGGAGGTCTTTTCCAATGAGGACCAATTAGAGGTAGTCCATAACTAGGCAACACACCGATTAGTGGCAGTAAAATAATAATTAAATATAATAGCAATTTAATATTAAACTAATAAAGTAGTGAACGTGGTTAAAGATTACTGGAGGTGTGCAGTTTGCGAAGGGTTAGGGGAGGAGGTTAGTACTAGGAAGTGCCGTACACCGGAGACGACGTTTTCTTCTTCGTTCTTTAGAAGGAAAGTCGAGGTGCCGTATACACGTCTTCCTCGATTTCTGGAATTTGTGTTAGGACGCCATAAGAGAGTGCCGAACACTCCGTCGTCTTCTCTCTTATAGGTTAAGGTAGGGACACCATTGTACTTAGAAAGTGCCGAACATACGTCGTCTCCTCTCTAAGTGTAACGTAGAAAATCGCTTAGACTTAGAGAGTGCCGAGCAGAACGTCGTCTTCACTCTAAATTAAACGTAGTGTTGATGCACTCTGATATTTAATCAACTAAGATGCTTCACACTTAGACCAAGGAGAGTCAAAGGTTTCTGTGGTTTTAGTGCTTATTTATTCTAACTTTGAGCTGATTGTAACAACTGATCGACTCCTAACTGAGTATTTTAACTTATGCCAATGATTGACTAACTGTCTCTAAGTTTTGTTTGTATCTGATTGTCTCTAAAGTTAGTTTGTATCTAACTGTCTCTAACTCTGAATTGTATCTAACTGTCTCTAACTCTGAATTGTATCTAACTGTATCTAACTCTGAATTGTATCTAACTGTCTCTAACTCTCAGGTGTGTCTGATTAGCTTGTATTCTAGAACCACCCTTGTCGACTTTTCGTCGACATCCCGCCCTTGCTACGAGGATGACGGGGGTGAGAAGGCGGTCCTTGAAAAATGCGAATAACTAATCAGCGACCGAGATTGTCTCATCCCTTCCAGTGCGCTCGTAGCGCATTCAGTTCCTGGGTGGGATGGCAACTCGGCCACTGATGCTCACATGTCCGAGATACTCAAAAACCCATTGGTAATAAACCGTATCGCGGAACTATACCGTCATTGAGTTGTAAGCTCAACGCGGACTTGTGGTAGAACTTTATGATAAGGCCGGTTTGGGTTAAGTAGGGTACTTAATTGCATGGTGCTCACCCAAACCGGCTAATATTAATATCCCTTGACCTGGATATGGACAAGCCTGCATATCGTACTAAAGAATGATTCTTATTATTTTATGTTGCTCGAATACCGTACTAGAACACAAATTCCTATTCCTTTACGTATCTCTAACACGTAGGATACCTTCTTGCTAACTGACTTTCTCGGTGTGGCGGCACGTGGGTCGTCGCGTCGAAAGAAATAACATTGACCGCTTGCAGATGCTCAGGTATAGGAAATTAAGCCTGTCCTAAGACTGTAAGTTGGCGAAATTATTTTACACTTTCTAGCACGTGTCTACCTGAATAAGCTATCTTTCGTAAAACGCTGCCAGCCATGTGGCCTCACGGTTGGTACGGTCGCTTGACCATTGCGGCCCAAAGATGGTTGTACACGTGATGACCACCTTTTAGTTTATAACAAATTCTACCCATACCCGAAAGTTGGGAGTTGACAGTGGTGTTAGCAAACTCCACCCTCAGCGTTCTGAGGTGGTAACGCCCTCCATACGAATATTATAAGAGAGGAAGATCATCGCGGCAGATCAGAATACTTCAGAATACAACTGGAATAACTCCAGTCCATCAGTTAATTCCGAACAGCCTTCCGCATCTTCTTCTCTCACTTAGACAATTATCCGTCAATAGTTCTGTATATTTTCTAATAGTTATATCTCTTGCACACTACTTTATATATTTTATAAACTGTGTTATAGCACACTATAAATCACTCGCGTTTATTACGCATCCTTCAACAACATCACATTTCCTTAGCTCTGCGACTACACTTGGTACAAAAGGCCGCTATTTATGCCAAAAAACGAAGTTAGGCCCGCCCAATCAGCAAGGCCCAACTCCGCGTACGAAGGGTTTTTATGACCTGACCTGCGTTGCACGTCGGTCGCGTGTAGTCGGCGTTTTCTTACATTCTATCTTATACCTATTCTACAATATTACAATATTACAAAATTCTATATGCTACAGTAGTAATTTTTTAATATATGAAGATAGTAAAATAACTGAATACAGTAAAATAGTGTGGTAGAGTAAAATTGGTATTACTGGTAATTGGATATTGACACTAGCATTGGTATAATTGGTAATTCGATATCGATACTAGTGTGGTACTGCGCGGTTCGGTAGCTAATGAGCCCTCCCTTCCGCGACAGCCCATCGCGACCCGCACTCACACACACACATACATACCATTACTCGGCAGTACCGTGTACAACCTAGCCCGTATACAACAATAGTAAAATTATAATTTAACATTATAATATTGAAACAGCACTATTTAACACTATTTCTACCAAGAGGTGTCAAAAGACACTTTTCAAATTTTAACATAAAATTATTCTCCGTGTTGAATCGTTTCTCCACAATTAATTTTTTGACTTTTCATACAATGGTTGCTAAATTAATTCAGCGATATCATTTTCCCCCAGCAAATATCCGCTAATTTCCCCTGTTCCATTTTAGTGTACACCATTGCATTGATTGTTTATTAGAGTGTCCAATAAGTTCTTTCCTTTTTTGATAGACACTCATACACAATATTAACAGTTTAAAGTTGATTGGTTGCATCAATTGTTCAGCTGTATCAACCTTCTCTATCCCTCTATCCGATTTCGTGTCATATTACAAACAGGATGAAACTTATGTGATGCTAATATTTTGTCGCTTGATGAATTAAATAATGTCCAATAAATACACATCAGTGTATCAATAAATATATTCCTCAAATTATCTACGTTTAACTCATAATTTGAAATCTCAACCAGTTTCGGCAATGATTTGGATTCAAAAGACGTCAAAAGACACCTTTTGGTTGAAATAGGTGTACACAAAATCGTGGTAGAAATAGTGTTAAAAGCACAATAAATTAACCGGGAACACTCGGGTCAGCATAGAGCGAAATAATTCCGCATACGATTGGCCCAAAATTTCTTCAAATAGTATAAATAATGTCAGATATTCGGATTTCTATTACGAATTCTCTATCTAAAATGATTTGCCTCGTAAAATGCAGGATCGTTTTGCTGCCATTTTCAGTCCACCATTCTTCTGTTCCTATCGTCGCGTACGTCGACCTCGTAAGGGAACAAAACGGCGTTATCGAGCAGAAGAAGAATACTCGTCCAGATAAAAGAAAGAATCACGGTGATCTTGAAGAAAAGCGGATAAATAGCGGTGGGACGTTCCAGTCGCGTACTGCAGGATAGTAAATGGCGGTGTACCTTTTCCAATGAAGGTGGAAGCTGTAGAGGGCGCTGCTCCGCCGGTATCCAACTCGACACCCATGAAATAGTTGCGTTTCTCGCCGCAGAATAAATACCCGGGACCAGGTTCCTTTCGTGTCCGTTTTTCCTCTTGTCTTCGCTTAATCTTCTTCTTCCATCGTTTCGTGTCCCCGTTTGCTCAGCAACGTCGTTTGTCTTACTGTATCTTTGCCACCAACACCATCGTCACGCTTGTATCGCTTGCTTCGCAATTTCTTCGGATTAACTATACAGAATCTTCATCCTAATGGTACTTGCGATTCTTTACAGGACCCAGACATTGCCAAATAGTAGGTTGCGAATCATATTCGAATAACATAACCTACCTTCTCGTTCCATTCAGATGGAGACCAAAGATATATTTATGTATTTGTTTTTGATGTTTCTTTTTTCTGTGTTAAATATATTTTCTAGTTGTGTTCAGTGATTTGTCTGATATACAGGGTGTCCTAGCATCGGTAGTAGAACCGAGGAGGGGGGTGATTCTACACGAAAAAACAATTCGAAACTAAACAAAAAAAAATTTTCGTTTGAAGCTTCGTTCTCGAGAAAATCAGTTTTGAATATTCAGCGAGTACGCGTACATTTACAGTAAAGACCCTCATAGTGCGAAAGAGGCCAGAATCGAAATTCGCACTGAGCGGGCCAGTTGGATGCGAAATTTTATGCTCGGCGGCTCGGTTGCTGGGGGGATCCCCCTTGGAATCAGTCAAGCATTAAACACTATCGGTACCGAAACGACCGAATATCGGTGAGACACATACTAACGCAAGCAAAGAAAAAGATTGCAATTTCCTTATTTCCTATTATTTTTTCATGAAACTTGTACCATGGCATTCGTCAGGTTTTTCTGATTAAAATGACACCAAACATGATGTAATTACGTTAATAATTACGTACGTAACGGGTGATTAAAGTTTTTAACGTGAAAGAGGACGGCGAGTGGAAAAGACAGAGAGGCAGAAGGTTGAAGCGTTCGGAAAAGATGAAAGGCAGGCGGAGCTCAGACCTTTAAATTAAAAATTATAAATTCTTTATTTTTGGTTTTTCGTGAATCAAACTTTTACCATCGTATTCGTCTCGTTTTTCTGATTAAAATGATACCAAACACGATATAATTACGATCATAATTACCCTTGTAACAAGCCATAAAAGTTTCGGACGTTAGAATCTAAGGAATTCGTACATATCTCTGACGTAAATGTAACGTCCGAAACTTTTATGGCTTGTTACACAGGTAATTATGATCCTAATTATATCGTGTTTGGTATCATTTTAATCAGAAAAAAGAGACGAATACGATGGTAAAAGTCTCATTCAGGAAAAACCCAAAATAAAAAATTTTGATTTTTTAATTTAAAAGACAGAATACGCAGGAGTCTTTCATGTTTGCCGAACGTCTCGAACCTCAGTCCCTCTCTGTTTTTGTATCGCTATCCACGTTCGGCTCACGGACGTGGACCGAATCAAACTTTCGCACTGAGTGGGCCAGTGGAAGCGAAATTTGATACTCGGCGGTTGTCCTTTCCACGCCGCGGCCAAAAGAACAAATCGTCGCTAAGGCGGCGAAGCATTGAAATGTCGAGCGAGACTGGTTCAAGCAAGGCGAACATCGGCGCAGCAATGACGCACGCATAAGCGCAGGAAGAGACGTTTCGCACTGTGTGGGCCAATCAAGCATTGCACTGAGAGGGTCTTTACTGTAACTATAGTTTAGATGGATGGATCTCGATAGAGGCCATATGTCTCTTGTAAGTAATACTAATATCATTAGTATCAACATGATGTGCTGTATTACGCATTCCTACCTATGGATTTAAAGTGTATTTAAATAAATGTAAGACATGTAATGTAGATACTAACATACCTTCTTATTGCAGAAATTGTAGAAAATGCTGCCTATTGCGCTGCATACACAACTGTACTCTTTGTATTAAGTTTGTATAAACACATACAAACATGTAAACAAGAATGTACAGAAATGGAAACATAAACAAAAGTCTGTATCGGAATCCATCCACCTATATCATAGTTGAATGTGCGCGTACTCGCTGAATATTCAAAACTAATTATCTCGAGAACGAAGCTTCAAACCAAACATTTTTTTTCTTTAATTTCGAATTATTCTTTCATGTAGAATCACCCCCTTCTCGGTTGTACTACCGACGCTGGGACACCCTGTATGATAGAGCACAAATGATTATTTAAACGTTAAACGTAACTATAGATCGGTACTTTTTAATTTACATTGGTCCAGTTCTTGCAGTTATTTTATAGTAGAGATTTACAAGTATTCAATTTCGAGACACTTAAAATATTTAAATTTGTAAGTTTTCTAAATTTGCATGTCTCGCAAACTTTAATTAAATATGTCTTTTTCTACGCAGTTTTTAAATTGCTAATATCTCATATTTACTTGTGCTGCATCTACTACTTTTATTTGGTAAAATATTATATATTCATTTTTATCACTGTGTTATATTTTAAATCAAACGTGAAGTTGTAACTATTATGTGTTCAAAATTTATGAACACAATTTTATATATATACTAATTATCCGAATAAGTAATAATTCGAATTATACGAAAGTGCATAAATTATAGATGAAAGAAGTATGTTTCTTGATAATTGAACTAGTGACTAAGTAGCCACAATTAGTGGAACTAGTTATTTACTAGTCATATCCAGTTCACTTAATTATTGGCTAGTTTATCACTCATTAGTGGAAGAAATTTGTTGGTTGTTATTGTATTTTTGCAAGAATAAATAAAAGAATGTATTATATAATCCCTTTTCGGTATAATGTCATCCACGAACAAATTAAATACGACATCCGATTATGCTCATTTTTCAAGGTAGTAAAACAACCCTAAACAAATATTAGGAAACATCAATAGCTCTGTACCCGATTAAACGGCAATTAAAAATATTATCAATTAAAGAGGATCACAGTTGACTCTCAGCGATAAATTCCTTTTATCAAATTAACTAAAATTCCCCGTCGTACGAGTTTGCATTTCAACGTAAACTGAGTAAATGATATCGTATTTCAAAGTTCTGTAAGTTCTTGTGTCAATTGTCGGACCACGGGAGAAATTGCTATGGAAATTTAAGCTTATTCTGCGGAACATCGAAAAATCTAATCCATATGAACTGCAAATCGAGTCATTTGAATTCGTATGACTGATCCTCCCATAAACGTGGATTTTCAACATCGGTTGTAGAATGAAATGGGGAAACTTCCTGTAATATTACGTTATTTACTGTTATATGACGTTTCAATAAAGCGCTACATTGTTTAAATGTTTTACGCGTTCCAGATACAGTCAGCGAAATTTCCATAGTTCCACTATAAATTTTATAAACTTTTCATTATTATTGATAAAACTTTTTATCGTTACCGACCGAGACAATGAAATGAATTTTTATTTCGATTTCACTTACTTGTTAGTCTGCTTTATTATTATTTATGAATTTCGACTTTTGTTTCCAGTTTTAATGCGATTTTTGAAGTCACATTGCAAATTTGAGCAAAATCATCGTGTTTCCAGCTTACTATATTGTCTCGTTCAGTGTTATAAGTACTGTGTACAGTATGAAATAATATTGACTTTATTTTAGCTTTATCTAACAGAGAATATTTTTAGGTTAATTTAGTTTATTGCAAATATATTAAAAGGGAAACTATTAAAAAGGAAGAAAGAGATCACATTGGGTGATTAATTAGGATGGCTTAGAACAATTTTTTTTGCTTTCACCTTCCGAAAAGTTCGTATGTATATGGTATAAAAAAATCCTTCGTAAGTTTGAATTCAATAATGTAAATTTCAGAGGTCACTCCAATTTCCAAATTGTTCAAACCTGTCAATATTGATTTTTAATTTTTGTTATTTTTTAACTACAATGTATTGATTGATATTTATTTAATATTCGACACGTACATTTTATAAATTAAATTTGGTATTATATTACATTGTATTTCTTCTTTTTGTCTTCTTTTTTCATTTGTGTCTTATTTACTCTAAGTGGTTATAAAATTGTAAAATATGTCTAATCTTCTTTCCTAGATTATATTTCTTGTTATGTAAAGGAGTTTATCCCGTAAATAAATAAATAAGTAAATCAAATACATTGTTATATATTTTATTAGACAATGTAATATTATTACAATTACAAATCATTCTACAAGCGTACTATTTTATTTTGTTGCAGGTTTTGCACATAATAAACGAAGTGCTCGAACCTGTCAGCCCCAATTCTGCAGAATTGCCGATTTACAATCCAAATGCTTTCGAGTTTCTAAATCAGAGTGAAAACTTCGACTTGGGCGCGCATCGAGTTCGGTAAGTGTATAACAATCTTCTCTTGCTAAAACGGTAAATAAATTTTCCTTGCAGTGACAAGACTTCGTTTCCAGTATAAAATTATATTGAAATCTTCGAAAATAGAAACTTTTTGTAGAAAAACTTTTCCGTAAAGAATCCCCTCAAAAAAGTATTTTTCTGTAATATTTTGTATTGCATGTACATACAGTCGTGGACAAAATTAAGTGGACAGGTATCATAATAACAAAAGGTTAATTTAATTTAACTAACAATACCTATAAATCAAAACTTTATTGCACAATTATATACATTAAATAAATGTTTTTTCAAGACTACAAAAGCATTTCACGTTCTAAATTTAAAATTTATTTAAAACATTGTAACAAAACAAAAAATTTGTTTACATTTCTGCAATGTCCACTTAATTTTGTCCATGACTGTATATCGAGTAGCAGTAATTTAATTAAAAAAAATCTTCATCGTTGGCACTTTTGATGCCAATAATTTATATTTTGATCTTATCGTCACGTACATCTTTACTTTTAAACGTTAACTATTTTATTTTTCGTCGTAAACGAGTCATCTTCTATCGTTGCATTTTAAATTATCCGATATTTTAATGAAAATTTAATAACGAATATTTTAATGAACACTTTGTTTGAATAAATGATTCCTCAGCATGCTTCGTCATCCACGATATTAATTTTTTATTTTAAGAACGGAGATAACGCGGTTCAGAAAGTGGGTACTGAAAACCGACAACGTTAAGCATACTTAATGAGAAAATAATATTATTCTTGGAACTAGTGGCGTTTATTCTACCAAATATTCGTTAAAATAAGTAATAATTATGAAAAATCGCATTCGGGATGATCAAAGCTCGTATAGAAACATAATATTTTTAATAATTATATCACTATTATACATATTTCTTGTATCCGTATAAAAAATTGAACAAAATTACTACTTTCAATTAATGATGTAGGTGTAGAAATGATTTTATTCTGCCCTGTGATTGAAAAATAAAACTTTATATACATTCTTTCCATCTTATGTTTATGCGTTCTGATATTTTTAAACATAGAAAATCTAAACTTAAGAATCTTGAATTTTGGGAATTTAGGAATTTTGTACATTTGAAATTTAAAAATGTACAGGGTGGCTGGAATGAGCTGTTACAACTTCAAACCGCTGCAGCAGATACACTTTTAAATATATTTTTTTGTCCAAGGGATAAAAGTTGTCCAGAAACATTCAATAAAATGATTTAATGCTCATTGCTCGATATAATCTCCCTTTGCACGAATAATTTCATTCAAACGGTGAAAGAATAAATCGCACGCTGCCCGTATGTGAGATTGTAGAATCTTCCATTCCTGGACAAGTGCTGATTTTCGAGCGTCAAAACATCGATGTTTCATTACATTGACCTTGGCCGCCAAAATAGCCCAAATACATTACATTTAATCATTAAATAGATTACATTCAAAGTCTGGAGCTCACGAACGATAATTGGAACTGATGTTCCAGCTAAATATAAAGCAGTTACAGAATTACGCTTCAAATCCATCACTATAACTTTACTTTGAGATATAGTATACGAAAATGCTTCTGCACACACATAAACAATTGAATGAACTATAAATATGGCAACTTTCAGATGGATTGCGTGAGCGGATCGACAGATGCATTAGTATGAACTTACTTAGTAACAGATCATTCCAGCCACCCTGTATAAGTTTATAAATTCTGTGTCACCACGGATGGTAAAGTCACGTTAAAATTGCAACGAGCTATATCGCCATGCATGAAATCGCCACGCCTGAAATTGAGATCTGTAAGATTGCATTTTGTGGAAGTGCAATCTGTATAATTGCTATACATTACGTCGTCGTATTTGGAATTGCTATTCTCATTTGCCACACGTCATATCACAATGTGTGAACTACAGTTGATATTGCTATGTATGTCTGTGATATTGCAATGTATGGAATTGCCACATGGAAAGTGCAATGCGCGAAATTTCCTCGAGTTACATCGTCAGCTGTGATACTGCTATGCGTGGAATTGTTTCGAGAAGATTGTTATATTTGAAATTTGAAGGCGTTTACTGCCACCAGTAATGTCATGAGCGGTGATCTAACTCGACGTAGAATTGCCACATACCGTGTCACTCCCCGTGGAATTGTCACGCGTTGTATCGCTTTCCGTTAATTGCCACATGTCATATCTCTCCGCATGGAATTGTGATACCTTGTATCACTCCTTGTGGAATTGCCACTCATTATATCATTGCACATTATATCACGGCGTATGAAATTAGTATGGGTAAAATTGCACACGTAATATCGCCACTTGGCTAATTGCGGGGTATCATGTCGCCACCCATTGTATCGCCAAATTCGTCGTAAGAGTCTCATTTCTGCGCTCAGTATTTTCAGTATACACTATTGTAGGTATCTTGGTGATAGAAGGACTCGTTTCAATAAAAATAATAATATTTAATATATAAAACACAAAATACAACGCACGCTCATACAATTTCTCTCTTTTGACACTCACGATCGACTTCTCTCTGTTAATTCTCACGTTCAACTTCTCTCTGCTAATCGTCACGCTCAACTAACTTTTCTTGCGTCGTTACAATACGCTTCTTCTCCTAAATCCACTTACACATAGACACACCCGATGATCAATTGGTACAACACGCATTCCTATTGCGAAGACTTGTCACGCGATCCAAACACTCTTCATTCACACTTCTCTCGGTCCAAACATTCTACATCCGCATCTGGCTCGAACATCCTTATATAACACCCCACACTATTATATACAGAGTGTCTCGTAATTAGTGTAAGACCCGAAAAGGGGTTGTAGAGGAGGTGATTCTAAATAACTTTTTCCTTTGCAAAAATGGGGTCTAGGCTCTCGTTTTCGAGTTATTAAGGAAAAACTCCGACCAATCAGAGCGCGCGAATAGCGCCCGCTCAGCCGCGAGAGCGAAGCTTCGAACATACGACCGATCGGGGATGCCATCAAACAAGTTAGCATCGTGCTATGGTACGTCAAAGCTAAATCACACATAAAATTGTCTTATCCCTTATTCAGTAAAAATTAATAACTGAACATTATTATTCCCAAATTCCCAATTCCCCAAATCTCCAAATTCCCAAATTCCCAAATTCCCAATTCCCCAAACTCCTAATTCCCCAAATTCCCAATTTCCCAAATCTCCAAATTCCCCAAATCTTCAAATTCCCAATTTTCCAAAGTCGCAATTTCCAATTCCCCAAACTGCCAAAACTCCTAATTCCCCAAATTCCCAATTCCCCAAATCTTCAAATTCCCAATTTCCCAAATTCTCAATTCCCCAAAGTCCCAATTTCCAATTCCCCAAATCTCCAAATTTCCAAATTCCCAATTCCCCAAACTCCCAATTCCCCAAACTCCAAATTCCCCAAATTCCCAATTCCCCAAATCTCCAAATTCCCCAAATCTTCAAATTCCCAATTTCCAATTCCCCAAATCTCCAAATTCCCAATTCCCCAAACTGCCAATTCCCCAAACTTCCAATTCCCCAAACGCCCAATTCCCCAAACTGCCAATTCCCCAAACTCCCAATTCCCCAAACTCCCAATTCCCCAAAATCCCAATTCCCCAAATTCCCAATTCCCCAAATTCTCAATTCTCCAACTTCCTCAAATCGCACATAAAATTTTCTTATCCCTTATTCCGTAAAAATGAATAACTGAACATTATTATGCATGAATTAACTTTGACGTAACATAGCACGATACTAACTTGTTTGTTTGCGTCCGCGATCGGCCGTATGTTCGCGGCTTCGCTCTCGTGGCTGAGCGGACGCCATTCGCGCGCTCCGATTGGTCGGTGTTTTTCCCTAATAACTCGAAAACGACAGCCTAGACCCCATTTTTGCAAAGGAAAAAGTTACTTATGGTAGAATCACCTCCTCTACAACCCCTTCACGGGTCTTACACTCATTACGAGACACCCTGTATACTTGTATCTACCTCCAACGAGTTAAATAAATTTTTAAATATACATTCTTAAACGAAAGTTATTTCAACGAACATTTCTCATTTAAAACAATTTATAGTTTTTTCGTTTTACCTTGTCACTTTGAGGCTCAAACGCACCCGCGAAATCCGTTCAAATCTTTCGGAAGATGTGGATGCAAGTAAGTTTGGTAGTTGTTTCGTAAGTAACTTCGATGCTCACTTTGTCAAGTCTTTATCGATATTTAAAAGGCACGGCTCCTGTGGAGCCTGCCATCCAAGCAAGTAAAACTTGAGTGAATTAGCTCCGCTCTTCCGAAACTTCTTTAAGCTTCGCTGCATTTCATTTACCGTTCGCACCTGTACACCGCTCTCGCTTGTTTCCGCAATGTGAAACACGAACGGAACTTTCTCAATATACTCGTCTGGCAATTTTTCTGATAGAACGGTTTTCTCGGTCGCTCCGTGTAAATTCGTTCCGCGCGTTATGCAACGTTAATTTGACAATTTTTAATTCGCGAGAAACGAGCAAAGTTGGCACGGAAGAATTTCAAAAGTAGTTCGTAATAATCGGCTGTTTGTGATGAATCCGTAAATTATTTATTTTCAGATTTTTTATTTCAGTACTGTCCTTTGTTGCAAGCGACAATAAATAAATTGTTCACTTGAGAGCAAATAAGACTTGCCTAGGGGAAATATTGTAGTATTTCAGAGGAGAAGAAGAGGTATTTTATTTGACTTCTACGGATTTTTTAGAATCGAAAATTTGATGATGAGTTACGATTAAGAGTTTTAGAATCTTGGGTTTTGGAGAATTTTAGAATTTAGAGAATTTAGAATTTGGGGAATTTGGGATTCGAAGAATTTAGGATTTAAGAAATTCGGAAGTTAGAGAATTTGGGATTCGGGGAAATAGGGAATTTGTTAATTTAAGATTTGAGAAGTTTCAGGATTTAGGGAGTTTGGGATTTGAGGAAATTGGGCATTTATGGTATCTGGAATTTAGGAATTTTTATATTTTGTGAATTTAGGATTTGAGGACTTCGAGATTTGTGGAATTTTGCATATAAGGAATTTGGAGTTTGGGAACGTTTGACTTTAGATAATTTGCGGAACTAGTGATTTGGTCATTTTGAATGTTGGGGTCCACCTAATTTGGTGTTTGTGGGATTTAAAGATATTCGAATTTTGGACACTGAAACTTTGTAATTTGGAACATTCGGGTTTGGGATCTTATGAATCTGGAAATCTAAAACAACTTTATTAATCTAAAAGGTTATATGTATAATATTAATGTTGGATTGTATCCGAGAAAGCGAATAAATTCACGATGCATATTAATTTTTACAGCTATTTAATAAGAATAGGTGAAATAATAATAAGGAACATAAATCACACATGCACTTTGATCTTCCACACGCATTCTTTTACACACGTCACACACTCACCTTCGCTCATTGGCACTTTCTCTTACATACATCATTAATTACAACTTTAAGAACAGCACTCCCTCGTTTGGTTGAGTCATAAAACGGGTTTAAAGACGTTAAATCTTTAAATATTGTTTCACAATATTTTTGTATGATATAATTATTGAATTATATTCACTTACAATTACATCTCCGTAAATTGAATACATCATGATTAATTTAAACGTTTAAAATAAGCAGAAACGTTATTCTTACTAAGTTGAAACACTAGGACCTTTACTTTGCCAACATTTTGTCAAATTAATAGTTACATTATTTTTGTGCAGCACCTTCCGGCAGCGCATCGTCAAGGAAAAGAAGGAAGAAGTCTTCAAGGCAGACGGACGTTACACTTTTCTTATCCCCGTTGAGGAGGGTTTCAAGGTAAGCTCCTTAGCAACCTTCCCATATCGATCATCCCGAAAGGATCTTAATATTTCCTGTTGCAAAGCTTTGGAAAGATTCAGGAAATAGCAACTCGTCCAGTTCGTCATCAGAACCGACAAATTCTGATCGATTACGTTTGAGATGAACTCGAAATTCACGAAGTTGACGATGCAAATAATTTAGTTTCTACCGGGCACCTGCATTTTATCGACAACCGGGAATAATGGATATTCTTGAGAATATCGATATTATATTTCGATGTTCGATATGAAAATTGCGATTAGAGTATGATAAATTTACAGCCGAGTAGTTTCACATTTTTTCACTTATCTTTTACATCTGTTGTTATTATCTATACTTATATTTTACTTCTTACGTTAATAAAGACTAAAATTTATTATTTAGAACAACTATACATAATTTGCTTCGTCAATGATTGCTGAATACAAAAATTGACATAACATTTTAACTTTCTTTTTATAACGTATTAATATTGTAGCTGTAATTAGTTAGTTCTGACTGACGAATCTGACTAATAAATCATAAGACAATGGGTTAAATTAACCCTTCATTAAAAAATACTAAAACGAAGAGCAAATAGAATTCACATCATAATTTAAATTAAAATACCTACGTTTGAACAAAATTTAAATTATTACTGAAGAACGTACATACTTTGAAGCTACACAAATTGAAAGTCTTCTCTTTACCGTTCACCGAGTAAACGTAACCTCAAAGAATGATAAATAAAAAATTCTGCATGCGTTTTTTTTTTTTAAATGTGAGAGGAAACTGAAAAATGCGTGAAGGTAAAATCAACGATACCTTCGATCAGAAAAAAATTGCAAACACATTTTTAGCAAAAAATCAGCCATCGGTTTCGGAGAATTTCACGTTCGGTACATCGGATAACGCTATTCGTGGATTGTGCAATGTGTAGCCGCGGATGAGCGTATGTGGATGTGGACTAGTTTAAAAGGAAAGGGAGAATCGAGTTTCGGGTCTGAAAAGGCTCGTTTCGTTTCACGGCGAGAGCGATCGAAGCGTATCGAAAAGCACTCGGTACAGCACGTCGACAGGGCTTTTCCAATCGAACGACGTCGATGCCTCAATGCTGGGATATAAGGAGCCGCAGCCCCGTTGGTACGAATGTGTGGTCGTCAACCCGGCCATTACCAGCTCGAGGAAAGAACGCTGGAATTAATAACGGCGAGAGAAAACCTCGTGGCGAATGGCCTTTGTGTTTTTGGAAAACGAACCGTCGTTGAGAAAGCTCGCTGGAAAATCAATGGGAAAAACACTTTCAGAAGTGAACGTGGTCAGACGTTGCTGGTGAGAATGAGAATGGAGCAAACCGATGAAATGAAAGTAAATTTTCTACTTCTTGAAACGATGCTCGACGTATCGGAATTCGTTCCGATAAAATTCTTCCGATATTAAAGGGAAATGATACCATGTACATTTGGGAATAACAGATTCTTCTTTTATGAAGCCGGTTTAAGGCAAGGAATTCTTTATCATTTTTCGGGGACCCGATTTTATATTACACAATTTTGTACTTTCAAATTTTGTAATATTTACATTCTAGAATTTATACATTCACAAATAATGTATTTTTGAATTTAAGTTCCCAAATTCAAAAATTCTAGATTCCTGGATTTTTAGATTTTTAGATTTCTAGTTTTCCATTTTTCTAAATAGTTTTCTATATGATTTTCTAATATATTTCTGAATTTCTGAAATTCTAAATTCCAAGTTGCTGAACTTCTAAATTCCTAATTTCCAAATTTCAAATTTAAAACAGATTGCTAAATTTTTCAAATTTAAACATTTTTGTGTCTTAAAATTTGTAAAATTATAATTTTTGAATCAGCAAATCACCGAATTCACAACTATTCGAATTTCGAAATTTGTTATTTTTCAAGTTTCTAACTTGAAAAGGTTACTAAAAAGGTATCTTGATATCGTTTTCGATTAATTTTGACACATTGAACTGGAACTGTTTAAAGCCTATACAACACGTTGTTGACGACAATACTTAGTTAGTCTTCATTAACTAAGCTCGTCATTAAATCGACAATAATCGTATTTAGTATTTGGTGTTTAGTCAATAGTTTTATAGACGTTTAATCGTTTGCAACGAATTTAAAGTTTCTAGAGACCTGGTCTGTAGACCCACTAGTTGTAGAAGCCTCAGTGATATAAAATTTATGAATTTCATGTAACCTTATATTTTTTATAAACATTCGTAATAAAAGTATATTTACTAATGAGATCTTTTTAAGTAATATATGAGCCGTTCGGCGCACATATCGATTAACTCCACTTTTTAAAAAATTTAAAATTTAAGTGTTAAAGCACTTGGTACAGTCATAACTTTTTATATTTATAGTAACTTTCGTGAATGATGAAGATTAACACCATTAAATGACAAAATTTGTTTGGCCATTCAATAATAACTAATTTATTTCAGCGGACATTTCGATTAACTCCATAATCTAATCGCTTCAATAACGTAATTCAATTGCACTATCAAGTGTCGATGATCGTATCCTCATAAATTAACTAAAGGACCACCTAGCCTAGGTCCTAAGTACGGTAATACGACAAGATTTTTTTTCAACAAAACCTTTAGAAAATGCAATGATTAACAGAAAAGTAACCGTCACAGGATTTCCAGTAAATTGGCTCAAAATATGCTGGATAAAGTTAGAAAGGTCCAAACCCTACCTCATACAATTCAAATGTGATTATAATGAAGATGCAGAATTTAATGCCATTAATATTAGGAAATCTGTAGCAGGTAGACCAAAATGTTTAAAAAATGTAGATCAGCCGATATTATATCCTGAAGGTAGATTTGTAACAAGACAAAAAAGACATCATGGACCTGCTAAAATTCATTCCTCCTGTTAACCATGATTATTATAAAAACTTGACAACAAATCGAAATGACGAGTCCTCACATACAGCTGATAAAGAAGGCTATTTATATTGCTGATGAATCACAAATTATATATTATAATAGAACTGTCAGCATTCATTTTTATGGAAAATCTATAATAAAAGTACATAATAACTAACTTCTCTTGTAATAAAAAACTTAGAAATTTAGACATTGACCTCAACTTTATTACTTTTTTAAGTTGCCAAATCGATTAACTCCACCGGCAACATAAAAATTGTAACATTACTGGCGATTGTTTTGTGGCTATTCTTTCTTATTAATTTTATGTACCGTTAGGTGAAAATTATCTCTGTATTTATGCATTCCACAATATATATTTGAATTTATATTATAAAGGGAATTTTGAAAAACAATGTACATTATTCCGTCGCATTTCTCGACTTTTCATTCTATGCAATTAATAGATTTGTGCATTGAACGGTTCATATGTATCATGTTACGTTATACAGGGTGGCTGGAATGATCTGTTACTAAATTCATACTGATGCGTCTGTCAATCCACTCACGCAATTCATCTGAAAGTGGCCATATTTATAGTTCATTCAATTGTTTATATGCATGCAGAAGCATTTTCGTATACTACATCTGAAAGTAAGGTTATAGTGATGGATTTGAAACGTAATTCGATTTGAAACGTAAAATGAAATTATTCATGCAAAGGGAGGTTATATCGAGCAATGAGCATTAAATCACTTTCTTGAATGTTTCTCGACTATTTTTTTTCCCGTGGATAAAACAAAATATTAAAAAGTGTATCTGCTGCAGCGGTATGAAGTTGTAACAGTTCATTCCAGGCAGCCTGTATTATGCAAGGTTGAGCTTGAAATGATTAAATACGTTTTTAAATGTAACGTAATGCTAAGAATGTAAGTTGATATGGGCATCTGAAATTCTTATGCAGATCTGTTAATTCCTCGCTTCAGTTCATGACAATAAAATGAACGGACGCATGAGTTTTTGTCCAGTCATAAACGCTTTCGTGACAGCTTTATCGCCATGTTAGAAAGTGTTACTCAGCTATTTTTTACCTTCTATCTATATTACATCTCGAAACTACACCGATGTCTCACGAAAGGCAATTAAACTTCCAATTAACTGATATAGAACACTTCTCGTGCGAAAGTCAGATGTAGAACAACAACTGATGAAGATAAAACAGTTACACTTCGTGTAACATGGAACAATTTATTTGAAATGTGTGTTGTGACAATTTCAAATTATTACGTAAATGTTTTAGCATACGTTTCATTTTAGCTTAAAGTGAAATAAAATGCAAGTATATGTATTTATGACACGATAAATTGTATTTATATAATAATAATACTAACAAAATTAATTGAAATTTTTCAACTTTTTTGTAAAGATGTAAGGAAATGTAGTAAATCACATAATCTGATATTATTTATCTTAGATGTAGACTGTGAATTAGGATTATGTTTAGATTGTTGTATACAAGAATGATGGACACATAGAAAGTCAAACATTATCTGATGGCGTGAACTATAATATGTATCACAAACTGGCAGTTATTGTATACATATTTGAAGTATGAAATTTAACAAGGATGATTATTTTAATGTTTTAGTAGGTTCCTGAAATAGCGAATGCTTGTTAGCAAATTGTATGTTGAGTTGGTTGAGTTATTGTTATTATTTTATTGTATCATTTTACCAATTTATCGCATTCCTTATTATTCTGCTCCACCACTGTTTTATTACTATTTTAGCATTATTTAATTTTATTATTTATTACTTTTTATTATTTATTTATTATTTTATTACTTTACTATTTAACTGTTTAACTGTTTAACTGTTTGACTATTTGACTGTTTTGGCGTTTGACTATTTTACCATTTTATTATACACCTTATTCTGTTATCGTACTAATTTATTATTTTACTATTTTGCCATTTTACCATTTTATCATTTTATGATTTTACTATTTTACCATTTCATTAATTCCTGATTTTACCATTTTGTCATTTTATCATTTCATCATTTCACTATTTCGATGTTTTAATATTTGATCATTTCACTATTTCATTATATACCTCACTATTATTTTATTTTACTTCATAATTATTTAATTATTTTACTATTTTATTATTTTATTGTTTGATTATTCTTTTATTCTATTACTACACTATTCTACTAGTGCATTAACTTTTTACCATTGAAACTACCATGCCAATTATTTAAATCGAATTTTAACACCGAATTACAAAATCTGTGAAGATACTTTCCTTAAAATCAATCTTGTTTTTTATTTAGATAATTAATAAGTATATTCTATTATACGTAATCGCTTGTTTATTTAATTTTCTATATTATTTTTAATATTCAATTTCGTGCATATTAAACGTTGGTTGGTATAGTCCCAATACATTACCACATTATTATATTCCTATTCTACTATCAACTAATGCATCCTTTATATAATCGAAAACCAGAAATTTTCTGCTATAGTTATTCATTAAACGTGTGCATAATTATTTTCGAAGCACGAAAAGATCATATCAGTCTCTGTACACTCAAATGTGCAAACTAATTAATTCCTAATATTTAACTAGATCGTACTACATTAATAGATCATATCCATCGTCAATGGAATCAGAGATAAACAAGAAAGTTATACAACAACAAGTTGTCACCAAAGATAGGCACCAAAGATGATTTGGACGATCAGACAGAAATGTCGTTGAATAATAGAAGCATAGAAATCTTTATTTCTTCGGTTGTCAGCGTGAGCAATTTCCCTGCAGCGAAGACGCAAAACAAGAAAAAGAACAGCAACGAAATCGTTTTGTCTGCAGCCACGTTACGTGATTACATCTTACATGATATCGTGAATAATTTGGCGAACCTCGGAGGCACGTACAGTTTGCAGGCTGCATTCGGAATTAGCTGAAAGAGAATCCGTGGAACGGGGGAAAAATAAAGTCTAGACGGCGCTGGTATATATTGAAAGTTCAACAACTGGTTGGAAAATGGAAACGGTCGAACGTATGGATTGATGTGATACTGCTGTTGACCTGAAATTTCGATGATGAAGAAAATTAAGGTCTTTCTCGTGGAAAAGAATAGCGATGAGAGATTCGTACACTTTGTGGCAATTTTGAGAACCTTGCACGAGTAATTTCATTTTCTCCGGGTTTCTCAGAAAAAATGAAAGGAAGATAAGAAAAAAGTTTGGAAGATAGGCAGAAATAAATTCAGATAACATAAGCACTTTGTGATAATAGTTATCCGATTTCTTTGTATTTATCCTTGCTAATTTGTGAGTGATATTCTGTAGAAAATATGCTGTCATATATTTATATTCGTAACATACGTTCAATCTCAAAATATCCTCAGTTCGTAAATACCTACTGCATATTTCTGTATATCTTAATTCCTATGTTTCCAAGTGTCCAAATTCCTAAATTTCTGAATTTCTGAATTTCCGATTTTCTAAATCCCAAACTTCTGGAATTTTATATTTCCAAATATCTAAATATCTGGATTTTTTTACATATATTTCGAAATTTTAAGATTCTTAAAATTATTAGTTTTCTGAACTCATAATTTTTAAGTTTTCAAATTTGCTGTTTTTTTTGTCAGGTCGTCAAAAATATGTTGGTAACAGTTTCATGACAAAAAAATAAAAAATTTTTATCCCTGCATCAAAATTGTCCTATTTATATGTTTGTTTATGTTCGGTTCAGACAGTTCTTCCACACGTTTTTCTACATTTGGCACACTTCCATCAATGTTGGAACTAAGTGATGTAAGCGAAGGTATAGGCTCGAACGATTCCCTTATATTGAGGCTTCATTGTATTTTTCTTTTTTAGAACCTTATCAAAGCCAAGTGGTTTCTAAACATCTTCAGAATCTTTATCGCATTGAACAGGTCCGTTTTATCTTTGACACGTGAGAATATCACGTCTAATAGCGTGGCCGTGGCTTATCAGCAATCGGGAATCAACTTATACTGGGTTCATCGTTCAGAATAAAATGACCTTTAGCAGGGTAAATCTGTGTGTAGAGAAATTAACAAGTAAAATCTCACCAAATCGATTCTTATGCTGATGAATATTCGACGCGATATAAATATTGAAAAAATATTTTTTTTGCGATGATTTCTTTCATGTACGATAATTCGTATTAAAGAGATGAAATCAATTCCTAACATTTCCTAACAATACCCACACAAGTTTTGTCTTCTCTCACTTATCACAAAGGTACTGATATTTACACAATTTGATTTCTGTGTTATCGTATTCGACTTTCAAATAGTAAATATAGTTAGAAAAACCGGACTTTAGTCGGTTCAAGGCTCGAACGAGTATTTTCTACCACGAACATTAACATTGTTTTATCTATCCTTATCACTACCTTCATTCATTCTAAAAATGTACTTGCCTCACTTTCAAATAATAAACGGTTCATACATTGGTAAAGTTTCAATAAAAAGCTGGGACATCGTGTATAACTGTAATGTGTCCAGATATTGCAGAACTCCTGCAGAAGAGAATGCCTATTATTGAAAATCATATCAATCGCGAAGCTGTGCAATCGGGTAATCGTGAAGTGCAGAATTCGTAGAGCAGGTATCTCGTTCTGTCAGAAATTCGAATAATTTTGAGCATGTAGAATCGAGAATTCGGTAAATCGCGACTTTTTTTCAATCAGAAACACGATCGAAAGGAACGGAAGGAAAACCGAGAACCTGTATTTCCAGCCGGAAAAGAATCTGTCTGGTTAGAAACGCGATCAATATGCAATATAATTTTATACAGAAATTCCATCGAACGGAAGTTTGTTTAGCAAAAATGTTGTCACTGATATTTCATATCAAGGTGTCTGTTAAGTACTCGTGATTACCCAAAGAGGGAGTTTCGAGCTTTGTAGGCGTTTTACACGCTTGTGCCAACAAAATACAATAACTAACTCGAAGGACCACTCCAAGGATTGGAGACTATACAAATATCTATGTTCGATACTATACGAGTTACTATGTTCTTCTATACGATTCTATACTATGCGTCTTACTATGTTCTATCTAAACTATGTGTGTTACTATTCGATTTTTTCTGATCCTTTCTATACTATACGTGTTACTGGACGAGTTTCTATTAAATCTATTCGATGTCACCTCGGTTGGGTAGACTTGACGGGGTGCATCGTGCTAATTGGCTAAGTAAAAATGTACAAATTGTGGAAAAGCAGGTTTACGCTATACTCGGGCCCCTCCACTCGCAAATATTCCAAGTTTTGCCCCTGAACCGTGGCAGGTAATAAAGATCAAGAAGCGCGCTGACTTTAACTAAACATGCTAGAAATAACGGGCTCGAAGGTAAAAATATCAATCTAGCGACCAAATGTGAACAATTACTAGAAAAACTACAGGGAAACTCGGTCTTTATGGCTTCTTGAGTTTATGACTGCCACGGAACGGTCATCGAACCCTTCGATGGGACGACGGTCTTATTGCTAATTGCTATACAGATATTCTAAAATAAATCCTACATGTAAGGGCATTGTTGGCCTTAACAGTGTCAGACATTCTTTATATCGTCCGAATTTAATTATTATTTGCAGCATGGAATATTCATTGTGTTGCAATGCGATTCCGATTTGCATTATATATGTATGTTCTTCTCACCATTTCGTCACAATTATTTCTACGGATTCTTCTGTGAAATACGAGATATGAATTTTCAATTGTTTTTTTCTTTTATACCATGTATGTAAGCACAATGTACTGTTTAACGAACGTCCGGGTATACGTGTGTGTACTGTTTTGATTGCGTTAAATGCAACAATGTTTCGTCGAATTTTTATGGGACAAATTTAAATAAAAACGTTAAAATCGAACGAACAGACATAACAATTCAGTAAATATTTAACAGGTGAATACAATAACCTTTGAAATTTCAAATCGAGTTATTGAAATTTTATCGAACTATTAAAAAACAGTGTTATGTATTGTCTGAGCCAAATCGTGAAGAGTTATAAACAATTTTGATAACATTTTGAAGATTAGCGTTGCTTATTGTGATTTTGACGTTTAACGTTGAACGCCATTATTTTCTGCTTTATTTCAATAGCAAATTCTATTTTCTATTACCACTCGAAAATCAACCATTGATAATAATTATAAATAAATAGGCTGACAAAATTATACAAAACGAGTTGATATAAAAATGTTAAGCCAGAACGGATAAGCTAAACAAAATGTTAAGTACGGTTTGAAATTTAAACAAAATTTGTTTGAATTACAAAATAATTTCAAGACACTGAGAAAAATATGTTTGTGATCCCCAACTTCGACGATTTTTACACCTAAATATTGATGATTGTTAATAAAAAGAAATGGGTCAAATATTTCTATTGAAAATTGCATACTATTTACTTTTGTTATTGTTACTATTTGTTAGTAGTTATTATTTATTATTTACTAGTATTTACATGTATACTAATACTTACTATTTATTAATATTTACTATTTATTACTATTTGTTATTTGGTATTATTTACTTTTTACTATTTCTATTTTCTACAATTTACAATTTACTTCAGTTCGCTACTACTAACTACTATTTAGTCATAAATTATATTATTTCAATCAGCGTTTAAATTAATAAAACTATCTAATTTTATTAATTCTAGTTTCATATAATATCTAAAATTTTAATAATATCTATTAAAAATGACGGATTTTATTATCTATCAAATACGACATATTGCTACTATAAATTATGCTTTCGATCAAGATGATCCATATAATTTCGAGTTGAGATTGATGCAGCTTTGTAGGGTCGCAGCAGCCATTCTCTCATAAATTTTCTTTTGTTCTTTCACAGCCGACGCCAAGACCGGAAAAGGTTGACCGCGTGGTAATTGATGGCCACGTGATACCCAACCACGTCCTCTTCACAACCCCAACACCTGATAAAGTACCTTATGAGACCCTTGCATTCAGCGATAACGTCAAAGTCACCGTTAGTTTCCGCAAGGAGAACGATAAAGGTAAGCTTCAACAACATACATAAATCTAATGCAACCGATATCTTTTTTATGTAGGTCAGTAGATAGGTAAATATGTACACTGTACAATTAGTTCAAAAAAGCCCTAGATACCGCACCATGATTTACGCGGAGTATTCGTCCGGCAAGGATTCAGTTTATGCAATCGAAAGTCTGTACGAAAGAAAAATTCTGAAAACAAAAGCTAAGTCATATGAGTCGTAGAAACACATATTTATATCGAATAATTTTATAAAAAATAATGATCTTTTATAAAATGAAAGTAAATTTTATTTGATATCACTTTGGCTACTCTAATTTGAAATAATCGGTTTTCCTTTCCTTTGGCACAAATATATCATCGGTATTATTTAAAGTATTTAGGAATTGAACATCATTTTTGTCATTAATGCTAACTTCCTCGGATGATTTGTCCATATTGTTTTAACAACTTCTCTTAAAATTAACTCCCTTTTACGTAAATCGAGATTGCGTATATGAATAATAACTTGACCTGCGTAATGCGTAGCGTACGTTTTGCCTCAAACATTTTGCACACTCTGTATGTAAGAAGAAAACCCGAAAAAAATATTTGGAAAATTCAAATGATGAGAATTTGGGATTCTGCGAATTTTGGGTTTAGGGAATTTGAGATTGGGCGTATTTGGGATTTGGGAAGTTTGGGATTTTGGGAATTTGAGATTTGGGGCGTTTGGGATTTTTCAAATTTTGGGTTTAGGGAATTTGAGATTGGGCGAATTTGGGATTTGGGGAGTTTGGGATTTTGCGAATTTTGGGTTTAGGGAATTTGAGATTGGGCGAATTTGGGATTTGGGGAGTTTGGGATTTTGCGAATTTTGGGTTTTGGGAATTTGAGATTTGGGGAGTTTGGGATTTTGCGAATTTTGGGTTTAGGGAATTTGAGATTTGGGGAGTTTGGAATTTTTGCGAATTTTGGGTTTTGGGAATTCGAGATTGGGCGAATTTGAGAATTGGGGAGTTTGGGATTTGGGGGTTTGAGAATTTGAGGAATATAGGAGTCGGATAATTTGGGAATTTTTAAACATATCTAGTGTATAAGAATTTTCAGCCCAAAAATCCTAAAATTTGAGTATTAGAAAATTTAAAGAATTTGGAAATTTATGAAAATCTGGTGCAGCGTTATGTTGTACAAAAATGTTGCAAATCCACGTAAAACTTCGTACAAAACGAATTCGCTTAACGGACAATATAACGAGTGTTCACTGTAAAATACTACAGCAAACATTTGAACACGCATCTTGCACTGCTATAATCGTACTACAAATGACCTTAAATATAATTTTCAGTTTACGTTCAATCGGACACTATGGTGGATAATTCGGGTCATTCAACCGGAGTGGTGATGGCGGAAATAGTTAAAGCAAATATCCCGGTGAAGAATGGCGTGGTGCACTTGATTCAACGACCTTTGATGGTCGTCGATACAACCGTGAGGGACTTCCTCGAGGTCAGTGCTTCATTCGTCTCTTTCTTTTACTAATAATAACTGATAATCGATTTTATGGACGATATGGCCGTTGCTTATCGCGTGGCAATAACGTGTCTCGATGACCGCATTGTCATTATTCGTTCATCTCATCCCATCAACATCGATCTTTCCTCGAACCACGGATTGAAATATTGAATAAACCACGATCGACCAGCAGAGTCGGCTCGAAAGGCAATCTCTTATGGAAAAGGTCTTTTGTCTGAGAGGATTTATTGTAGACTTATGTGAGGTAGCAACGATTGAAATAGAGAACCCGTAACTTTCTACATTTTCATGCCCCAGGATCTGGTGTGTTGAAGCGAATTTTAACCGTACAAATTTTAATTAAATTCCTAACACGTATAGAAGTCATTTGTATTTTAGTCATTGTGTACGTTCATTGAAAACCCGCAGAAATGCCAGCGAATTTTACGTAAATATGCTTCACCGACAAAACTATTTTTACATAAATACAGTTGGCGAACATAATTTCATAATTTAAAACTGTTTATAATTCAAAAATGTGTTCGTAACGTTTTTAAATTATGACAAATATTCTGTTCAAAAACATATTCTGTTTTACTAATGAACCATGCATGTAGATGGAACATAAAAAAGCAGAATTAGATCCTGCAACATTTACAGACTGTCTGTTTGTATTTAATTTTTATTTCAATAAAATGGCCTTTCGTGAAAATTATGTGTAATTAAACGTGCTACAGACGTATTTGAAGTTAATCCTTTGCGACCAGAAACTGTTTGACAGCATATTAGTTAACACATATATTCTCGATTAATATACATTGCAAATATTCATGAAATGTGTTCAATTGAAATGAATTTCATGATTTGATACACAGTATCGTGACAATATAATCTGTATGGAGATTTGAGGATATGAGGTTTATCTAGGAGCTTGGATATTTCTAATAATTTATAAATTTAAGAATATATGGTTTTTGAGATTCGAAGATCTGTATATGTTGAGATCTGACGATATAATCATACAGAGACATTTCGTTTTTAGAATACAGATTTTAATTCTCATTTAATCTTTGATAAATGAACACAATAATATTTGACGGTCACCAGTCTCCTCATTAAAAAATAATTGTTTTCTAAATGGGGTTTATTTTTTATTCACAATTAGAATCCAAATTAAATGGCAGAAAATAAATTATCGCACGAATCTTATACAAGGGACACCTGTAATATTAAATTCCCACAATTTTGTCAAATTTGAAATTGATACAAAATTTGATTACTTCTGTCGGCTTTTAAACGAAGAAAATCGGTAATTTGAAAGTGTTGTGTCGTGCACTTCGTTTTTAGTTTTTTGACGGCGGCACGATAGGTATTACACTTTAGATGCGGGTAAGTCGCGATTGTTGATTCGCGAGTGAAATGATTTGGTAGGTTATATAATATTGGTTTGAACTTGGAGTTTATTGTCTAAGTTCTGATAATATAAATAATCAGTTAAAAATAATTTATATATACTCGGTTAGATTATTAGATTGTTTAGGTTTTAATGTTATTCGTGTTCTCGGTTTGAATATTAGGTTTGTTCGCTTTGTAGGTTACTTGAATTCTATCTTAGAGATGCAAAAATATCTTGTAGGTAAACTCGTGTTGGTGAATATGATGGGGGTGTAGTCTAGGATTCGCGGAAATGAAGTTGGAGGCGGAAATATAGGAAAGCACCTGATTGGTGTGAAATACTGGTGTAGGGTCTTGAGTGACCGCCTAGCTCTGACGTCAGTAGTTTTTGGAAAAACCAAGAACTCGTGACGTAGAGGTTTTATAACTTGAACCCTTGACCGTTGTCAGGTAGACTAGAAATTACGCTGTTAGGGTCGTCGCGTTTACAAAGTGTTTGTGTAATAAAATTTCCGCTGGTCGGAGTTTACCTAAGCATGCTAAAATGGTCATCGGATTTTTTTTTCCCTATTGTACATAATAATAGTACGCAGGGGGCGCAAGCAGGTAGAAAGATCAACTGATCGATTCCTGTCTTGTGTCCTTTGGAGGGTAGCGTCTCCACGTACCCGACTCGCTAGCCGACCAATGCTGGGGGCTGCGGGGCCCCCAACTTGGGAGCGGCTTATGTCGCGTCGATCCAACCAGTGATCAAGACTGGTACCGCGGGGACCGGGGGCCCACGGGGCATTGCCCTGTCCCGGTCATGGGAAGGACCATCGCGGGGGCAGTGGTTAGGCCGCATGCTGGCCAGAGGGCCTGCTAGTCGGGCATTCGGCAGGTGAGCTGCGTCCCAACAGCTCGGGAACCAGCCTGCATAGCTGGTAGAGTGTTGGAAAGTCACTCGGCTCCACTAGAAGTCTGGTATTAGAGCCCGTAAGAACCTGTGCCGCTCTGGTAGTCCCCTGCAGTGACGGGGACGCACTGATTGGGCGTATCCCAATCCCGCGCCCATGGGGGCCGTGTGGTAGAGCTTTTTGCGGGAACCGCACGTTAAATCAACAAGGACAATCTCTGTACATAATAATAATAAATTTGAAATGTCCCCAATATAAGGACGCAACAGAAAGTAATCCTCAAAGATTTCATCAAATACAGCAACGGGGGAAAGTATTTTTAATTATTCATTATTCTGGAGAGCACGATCTGTATGAGCTTCTGTCAGAAGTTTTCAAAGGAAGAAGTTCCATAAGGTGTTGGCTCACAGTGACTGACAATATTTGCTGTATTTTATCTTTTGAAGTTGGGAGATTCTACGATAGGATGACGGTGAGTTTTTCCATTGTCGAGGACGTTATTTCCCCGAGTTCCTCTTCATATTCGTATGAAAGCTTTTAAACTGCCTCTGGTCGAATCGCAAGTATTCTTCGTTTTCTCCGTTTCAAAAGCCTTCGATCTCAATGGATCTTGCTTTGTTAGGTACAGCCCGCGGCTTTCTGGCCATGCCGAGGCGTTAGAAGTTTAATCACGTATCGGTAATTTATAGTTCTTCGCGTTATTGTTCACTTCGATACGCTTTTTGCTTTTACGTGACTGTACAGGGTGGTTCACGCAACTGTATCAGATTATAACTCCGTCAGCGATTAGGAAAATATCGAAGAGAAAGATAATTGTCGAACTAGAAACATGAATCGTTCAGTTGAAGGTGCAATGTACAATTTCTTTTACGCAGTTATATTTCGTTCTAAATTATTAGTTAAACAGGTATTTTAACACTAGGTTTATGGAACTCGTCAAAATGAGGGATCAGATTTCTTACTTTCAATTACAAAAATGATTAAAAAACGTATTGCAAAATGCATGTTAATCTTCATCGATATAAAGAATCTTTCTATAAACTGGCTTACGTATTATACATTATTTATTTGTTTTTATAGTTCACTTTCAATTCAGACATAACTGGTCATTGAACGTCCGTAAATCTAGTGTTAAGAAAATGTCTTTATTGAACATGCTCAAACTCTTCTCCATTACACCGTACAAATTCCAAACAATGCAATTGTTATTACCCCATAGAAAAATCTAAGGAACTTTAGCGACTCATTTTTAAAATCAGAACACGATTCGTGGTGCACAATTTATCTAACAACCACACGTCATAAATGTTCTTATGCTGTTAACTTTCTATCAGATATTAACCGAAGTTTGATTTCTTTTTCTCTTGCTAGCAATCAATAATGCAGACAGAATATTCGTTACTAGGGTGTCTCATTGACCCTTTAATCAATACAAAAAAAGACCCTTTCGTGGTGTGCAACTTCACGCGACAGTGCTAGTACGAATGTTAATAAAGGATGTAGAAGTGAGAGATAGCGAAACAGAATGATCACGAATCACCGTTTTACGTGTCAAAGGCAAACAACACGCGTTACGATGCGAATTAAGGATAGATGGTTGGTGGGTTAACAAGAATTCACGTGACAAATGTTCACAGACCACGATATCGTACGGACCTGTAATTTCGGACCAGCGGCAGTCCATCAAATTTCGCGCAATAACGATTACCCTATTCAGTTTGACTGATACGGCTTTCAGGGCTGTGTAACACATGTCAAAATATACGTATACAACCGTGCCAACTGGCCGTGATTACACACGTTCGCGTAACGTTACATCGTATCTATAGAGAGGCAAGGTCCTTTGACGTCCGTGTATCGTGGCATGCGGCATATCACGTTCCGAGTACACATCTACGCATCAGAGCTGCGAATACTAATGTGCCTCTAATGTATCTTGCAGCCTGCATTCACAATAGACGTCATGCCGAAAATGAAACAACTATGGATTCATTTCCGTGTATCGTGTCGAAAAATTAGCTGTTTCTTTTCCGCTTATGAACGTTCAACATTTATCGACTTCACGAATTTCATTTCATTACTGCTGTTAAATGAAAGAATTTTTTATTAGTGTTGTAATTGTATAGTAAAAATCGTTTTTCTTTCGGTGACTACCTATGTAGACACACGTGGCTGATAGTCGCGTCATGTATACTTCTTTTATATTACATTATGTAGAAGTACATTACTTTATATTACTCATATTAAATGATCAAGTGTGTTCCTTGGATTCCCTCAGCAATTAGACAGAATGGAATATATAGAGTCTGTTCCAGAAAAGCGTCGACGCGATATCTGAATGCAAATAAATGTTTTCTGTAAAAAAGGTTGTATAGGTCGAAAGTACATTTAAAGAACTAATACGCACTTGCTTAATACTGTGTCCAATCACCACCATTAGCGATTATTGCTTCATAACGTCTGGGCATACTTTCAACCAACTTTGCAGGGTATGAGACAGGAAGAGATCTCCATATTTCTCGAATACGGCTAACTAGCGTCTTCAATTTTAAAATACGCTTTCCTCAGAGTTTGTACTTCATGAGAGACCAAACATTTTCGATTAGATTGACATCGGGGGACTGAGATGGCCAATCCAACACGTTGACACCATTCGCTGTTTTCCATTCCGTACAAAGACAGCCTCAGTGTTTGGGGTCGTTGTCTTCTTGAAGTATCCAATGTTGTCTGGTTCTTTTAAACCAACGTTTCACCGATACTAGGTGACCCCTTTGATACAGATTAATTATCTTCTGGGCAGTTAAATTATCTGTGAAGACGCATAATGTTCCGAAACCACGACTGTTGAAGCACCCCTAAACATGAACTTTTATTGGGTGTCACAATTTATCTCTTTATAACGTTGCACCCACTTATTTACAAATTCGCGAGACTTGCGCAGATGTTTTGCTGCATTTCTAACACTCATTTTTGGCCCCTTCGGGTGCTGGCACAAGACCACTGCCCCGAATCGTTTAGCGTATACGGCACTCATCACGAAATGACTTGGACTTCTCAGTGACAGAAATGATACTAAGAGAATTGGGGCTATTGCTTATTAGGGGAGACATTGTATGTTTGGACTGGCAAAATTTTTGCTGTATTGCGCATCAAATTTCGCAGAAATCGTGTCTACGCTCTTGTGGAACAGACTGTAATTATAAATTTGGAAACTGGAGATTTACTACTAATTTAGCAATTTAGGAATTTAAAAATGATAATATTTAAAAATTTCTTAGTTTGCGGATTGAGTAACTCAAGAATATAAAAAAATGTGAAAATTTGATGTCTTGTTAATTAGTGAATTTATAAGTTTTCGAACGCAGAAAATTATATTAGGCTAGGGGGCAATAGGTGCCAAAATCGTCGCGAATCGGCTCAAAAATTCTCCATAAAAAAGTTTTAGTGCAAACCAATATGATATCGATTATAAATTTTATTTCGCAAGAAGAAACTGCATTATTATTTTAATATACCGATTTTACGTCGTACTGATTTACACAAAAGACGTACCATTTCATATTAATGCACTTTAAATTCATTCCATATTATTCAGTACTTCACACTGAATATTTCATATTATTCTACTTTATGAACTTACCGCATTTTTGCATTAAATCTTCTCAAATATTAAAAAATTCGCAATATTCATTGTACATATTTATCGATTATTTTCTCCATCAATAGTTTTATTTAAAACTCTAATACAATTTCTTTTCGGTACACCTCTGTTGGTGTTTTTAAAACAATAGTCACAATAAATACACGTACTGGTGCATAGAAATATTTTCATAGAACACGTTACAATGATGCTACACGTTCGCTACATCGTCATTCAATTACTGGCACAGACCGGAACTTTAAATGTCGCTGTCATAAATGTTCTAGCGATGCATTTTTCGAGCGAGTTGGACGGAAACATTTCTGTAAAAGCAATTTCGTTTAATTTTCTACAGGTACTTTAAAATACTTTCATATTTTGTGAAACCGTCACACTGCACATGCTGGACGGTGTTATTCGATTACGAACAGCAATCAATGGAAACACAATCCTGTTTCGAACCTTTATACGACAAGTATTTCAGTGAAGTGTTCCTGTAAAGTAGCGGTATTGAAATTTTCCTCGCGTTCGCGTATTATTCTCGCAATTCATTTTTTCATTTTTCTGAGTAACTTCAAAGTTCACAGTTTTTTTATATTGTTTTATTTCTACTTTTACGAAGAGAAGTAATTCGTATGAAAAATTCTCATTAACTAATATAAAAAACTGATACTCCAAAAATTTGTACGTGCGAAAATGTACTTTGTACTGACTGTGTGACGAAAAAGGGACAAAGCAAATATATTTTTGAAAAAAATAACGTTTGGAGATATTTTATTGATAACGGATTATTTTTTTTTTTTTTAATCTAATCCTGTTTTAATCAATGTAGTACTTTAACAGTACCATTATTGGTATTTAATACATAGTATTAATCGTGTTTAATTAATAGGATGTAGTAAGTACGATTGATAGTATATAATAGTACTTTAATAGTATTATTAATTACAATAGTACTAAATTTTAAATATGCACGGAATAATAAATTTCAGAAAATAAATCAATGACATTAATTGATTTGTTATGTTTATTATTTTACTGTCACAATAAAGAGTAGTTGTATAAAGTATTTAATTTTTGATCCATTTCATTTTTAATTGACAACTTCATTTTCGGTCAAAAAATTGGTGATCCAAAACATATACATAATAGCGTAAGAATCTAGACATACTACGGATATAGAAAGCCTAGTGTATTGACACACAGGTATGTAGAAATTTAGTAGAAATTTGTGTTTGGAAATACAAGGTTATTTCAAAAGAGCACATACATATAAGTACATATTTCGCCTTTATAGTATAAAATATTAATATAACGCTTGAGTAGTAACTGTCATTAACTTTTCAAATTAAAATTGATACGTCATAGATGCTACTTTACAATATTTTATATTGTATTTTTGGTATTTTACTTTTATACCATCGCAGTAAATATTCGCAAATAAATCAAACTATCGGTATCCAAAAGTGAAATACAAGGGACATGCATGTAATTAGTAAAATTGTAAATATTGTCAGAGTTGTGAATCTCGTGCGAAGCTATTCTAATATTATTCGATCATATGTTTAATTCATAATCTAAGTCAGAAAGTATCGATATAAACATTTCCCCGATACTCCAACAAACTGTTTAATGCAAATTATAAAAAATTCGTTTACACTCGAGAGTTTACACTCGAACGTTACCAATCGAACCGATCCCGATATTCATCCCTATAAAACATGCAGCGATAACGTCAAAACGCCATAAGTTTCAACGACAACGTCGTTTGCTACGAGATAAACCATCGTTCTTGAAGAGCCGCGAATCACGACAGAATCGTGGAAAGAACGCGTTTTACGAAGCTCGTAAAGATTCTCATCAACGTGTCGACGCTCGTTTTACCTTAACGATTCGAATCTTGATTGCGAGCAGTTAGTAACACGTGGATCGTTCAAAACTACACGATGATGTAGCTCCGTAATGGGCAGATCAAATGGCCGTCGAAGGGCAAATAGGCAGAGACATGCACACAACAATACGTGTTCTTTTATTGAAGATAAACATGCGAATGCAGATACAGATCTTTACGAATTCGGGAATTTATAGCTTTACTATTACTTACATTCTTTAAGTTACTTTAACACTAGGTTTACGGAACCCGTCAAAATGACGGATCTCAGATTTCTTATTCTCAATTACGAAAATTATCAAAAAACTTTTTGCAAAATGCACGATAACCTTCATCGAGATAAAGAATCTTTCTACAAACTGGCTTGTGTATTATCCATTACTTACTTGTTTCTATACATCATTTTTAATTCAGACATGAGTGGCCAATGAACGTCCGTAAATCTAGTGTTAAAGAGTAACTTCAATGTGAGAATTTTTATAATTACCAATTCTCAGATTAATGAATATTCAAATTGTTTAATTTATGAAATTTGAAATTGAAGATTTGTTAATATTGAAATTTCTAGGTTTGCGAATTTTGAAATTAAAAAATTTGTAAATATTGAAATATTGTACTTCACGAATTTGAACATTTTTTAATTTACGGATTACGGAGTTCTAAATTTACAAAGTTCTTTATTCTTTATATTATAAATTTTGTGGTCTGTACATTTTCAATCTAGGAATTGCAAAACTGCAGGTTTTCAGGTACGCAGATTTTGAAATGATCAAATACAGAAACATAGGACTGTTCAAATTGAGACTTCTAATTATGATATTAATAAATTTGGAATTTAGTACGCTGGACATTTCGAAATATTATAACTCGGAAATTTTTACTTTTCGATATTCGAAAATGGAGGATCGAAGAATTGATAAATTTAGACATTTTTAAAATGAGATATCGTAAAATTGTGATATTCTGTGAAAACTGATCTATGAAGGTTTATAATTTGATCAGTTTAGAGATTTTTTAAGTAAGAATCTTCGAGTTTGTAGATTTATGAATTTTACCATTTTTAAATTGGCGAATTGGAAGGTTTTTTAATTTCTAAATCCAAGAATTGAGTATTAAAATTTTCACATTTGAAAATAAAAATTCAGAAAACGAGTAGTTATCAAATTTTTACATTAAATTTCTAAATTTCTAACTTTTTAATTTAAGAATTCTGAAAATTTCAAATATTGTATTAAATTTGAAGATTTGAAAATTCGCGAATGCAAGTAATGAGGAATGTTAAAATGTAAAAATTTCATAACGATATTTAGGCACTTGGAAATTTGAAAATTTAGAAAAGTGGATAATTTGGAAATTGAAAAAATTGCGTAATCTGGGTACTTGGAAAGTTAAAAAATTTGAAAATGTTATGATTGCAAAATTTCAAAATGTTTCGATTGTAAAATTAAAAAATTTGTGAGTGGGAATACTTAAAAACTTCAAAATCTAAAAATATAGAGAACTCAGTAATTTAACAATTTTTTTTTTTTTAATAAAGGGTTTACAGTCGCATCAACTGCAGTGGTTTTTAGCGACTGTAACTACTATACGGTACAAACTATAGGTACATTAAGGAAAGATGGGTGAGCTCTGCGCTTAAGGATGAATTTCAAATTTGGTAACTATAGAAATTTGGGAATATGAAAATTTAAAAAATGTAAAAATCGTAAAAGCTGACAAAAATACGAATTGTAAAATTGAAAGATATTGGATAGATTGCGTGTCTGTGTATCCGATGTTGTTCCGAATAGAACAACCTCGTGTCCATGTATCCCACGTTGCTGCGAAGTGAACCACCTTGTATCCATTTCGTGTCAATGTTTTCCATTGCTTATTTCACAAAATGAAGTCTCGGTGTGGGTGTACAGTTTTTACGAACACTGTTAAGGGAAATGGTCCATGTTTTCTATTGGACTAACAAATTTGAGTTGAAAATAACGTATGCGGTGGGTGTGTTAATTTCCCAAAAAATGAGTGTAATAAATAATAAAAGCAAGCAAACCTTAACAAGACTAGAAAACTGCAAATAATAAACTCTACTACAAAGATTAACCCTTTGCACTACAATTTATTCGGCAGATACATCAGACATAAGTAACTATTTACTGCTACAATCTTAACACTAGATTTACAGACATTTAATGACCACTTATGTCTGAATTGAAAATGAATTATAAAAATAAGTAAATAATGGATAATACATATATCGGTTTATAGAAAGATTCTTTGTCTCGATGAAGATTAACATGCATTTTGACATAAGCCTTTTAATAATTTTCGCAATCAAAAACAAAAAATGTAAGATCCGTCATTTTGACGGATTTCGTAAATCTAGTGTTAAGTCGAATGAAGAAATTTCAAATTTCATGCGTATTTAACGACCTTCAAGTATGCGAATTCTAATTAGACTTGTTAGTGTAAAGATTCAAGCGCACCAAAAATATAAGAAAAGTTTGTAAGAAGTTAAGGGTTTTGGCAACCATACGCGAATAATAATAAACTAAAAATACTCGATAAAATGTCACGACTCGTTGGATGTTTGAACTCTTGAACTCTTGAACTCTTTTTTTACACGGTAGATACGTTCTTTAGAAAAGCGTGCAAAAAAAATCGTGTGAAAAAATACATGCGATATATGGTAAATTTGGGGATATGTTCCACAACTTTAAAAAATCGTGTAAGATGAAAAAGTTCTAAATATTTTCCCAAAAAACCGTGCAAAAGAAGTAATAATGAAATCCATATTACATATGTATTTATAAAACAGAAACAATTCATTTTTATTACAAAAAAAATTACAATTAGTGTACAGTGAAAATTCAATCCATAAATACAAAACATATAAAAATTCAAATTGAAATTAGGAATAAAAATCAATTTTGCAACTATTCGTCGCTACTTGATAATAAGCGTGCACGTTTGTTACGGCCTGGACCAAAATTGCTATCATCAGTACATATGTCAGATATGTCTAGCACAACTGCCAGGTTTGATTCAAATGAAGAATTTCGTTCGTTATTAACGGCCTCTGTTGGTTCTTTTGTTGTGTTGTATTCCGCAGGGATCAAGGTTATTATATTAAATAGTCTTTGATTCCACACGGAATTTAGGCTATACTTTATTCAACGCGTACAGTAAGACCGATTGATATTTTGTCATTCGTTCTAAGAATGGAAATTATAACTGAAGGTTTTGGAAAATACAGGGATATATATAATGTGTTGAAGAGTGGTGGAGGGAGTTGGGATTCGTAAGACCGGAACTGGAAAATGACGCAGAGGCAAGGTTGAGGATGATGCAGGGCTGAGTATTGACAGTATGATTCGGAGTTAAGGGTGAAGTCATCGGCGACATTGAATAGATGGATAGGTTATCTATTGTATATTGTTTTAGGTTGGAGTTGGACAGGATATCTACATATATTATTTTAGGTTAGCATACAACACCTTCCGCCATAAGTTTATTAACGGAGGGTTAACAATTAAATCTAATATATAAAAATATGTTTGACATAGATTACGATATATAAAGTAATAAGTATACAACAGTTGTTATAAAGTCTATAAAGTTATAAAGCCTCTAAAAAGATTTTTAGGGATTCGTGCTAGAACAAAAAATTCGTGTAAAAAGTGTATTTATTCTTATTGGTGAACCGCGTTATTTCAAAATCGTGTAAAAAAAGAGCTGGGTGTATATCATTGTCTTGATAGAAACTGGGATCGAGGTGTAGTCATCTCGCTATCGTATTGTATTGCAAGACCTAATATATCATACATTATTAGATAGTTTATTATTATTATACGTTATTAAATAGTTTATCCGATGCGTAATCCGTATTTTCCTTTTACCACCGTCTCGTGTTTCTTTGATGGACAAACAGCAAGATACTCGACGAGATCGTGTGTACCTTTCTACTTGATGGGTAAATCGGATTACAGTCTTGTGTCGTGTCTCGTGCACACTGTAAAAACGAGTTAATAGCAAGGACGAGCTAACATGTACTCGTTCCTTTCCTCGAGCACGCGACTAAATCCTGCGTTTCCGCTCTTGATCTCCGGATTCTGTCGCGACGAGTTATTGGATGCTGCCGTAGCTTGGTAACCCTGGTTCCTCTGTCGGTATTTATGCGAATTTCTTGCCTTTAACCATGTTAAGCGAACTGCGCTCAATTTCTTGATTAATTTACTGAAGCCCGTTCGGTCCCTTTATTCCTTCGTAGGTGGCACATTTGTAATTTGGCTTTGTCATTTAACAAATTAGGGATTTCAATTTTGTTATATCATCTGAACTTGAATTTGTAATTTATCATTTTTAATTGTAAATGAAATTTCGATACAAGAAGATATACATGCAATTCGGATCTGAAATTCTTGGATTGAAAACTTTTGAGTATAATTAACAGAATAATATAATCATATACTGAACAGAATAATTCAAACATTTATTGAACAGTATAAGATTGACAGTTTGTTAGACGCCATAGACCAAAACAGATGAAATGTAAAGAGAACATAGAATCAATTAATCAAAGATATAACATAGATGAGAAAACATCAAGGAAACTAACTATCGCTGTCAAATATATTATTTGACCATGAACTTATTTAACATAAAGAATACAACGAATGCAATGAATGAACGAAGCTATTGCTATTTACAACAAAAACAAAATTCGAATATTTGAATATGTGAATTTTGAATATGTAAATAGTAAAGTTCGAGTTCGAAGTTTTAGGGAAATCCAGTAAAAATTAGTTCATCTTCAAAAATTTGGATAAACCGAAATTATTGCTTTAAAAAAATTTAATGTTTCTATAAATCAATCCTTCATTTTTTGCTTTCAAACTTTTATATTTTGAAATTTCAAAACTTGCCAGTTCCTAAGTTTCTGAGTTCCTAAATTTCAAAACTTCCGAATATCTAAACATCACAGTTTTCAAATAACCAAACTATGAAATTCCAACGTTCTTAAGTTCAAAGTTTGCCAGTCCTCCGCATTTTTAAATTCTTAAATTTCCACATTCTGAAATTTTCAGATCCAAAATTTATAAATTTTCAAACTTTTAAATTTCCAAATTCTCAGATAAAAAAATTGTTGAATTTGAAAATTTCCAACTTTTTAGATTCTCAAATATATAAATTCCTAAATCGCTTAAACTCTAAATTCCCAAATATCCTTATTCCAAAGTTTCAAATGCCCCCACTTCCAATTTTTGAACAACTTTGAATTTTTAAATTTCCAATTTCCCGTATTCCTAAATCTCAAACTGTGAATTTTCCAAATTCAATTGCTCAAAAATGTAAAAGCTCCAATAATTAATTGCCAACACCGTATTTCTGCACATATCAAGCATTATACTGCCCTAAGCTCTTCGGGGACTTGATATGCTTATCACTGTGTTATACTATGCCTTTATTTTATTAAATAAAAATATAACATATACCACTGTTATTAAAATTATTAAAAAGATTTCTTCTTCAATTACAAATTTTTATTTCTTATTTGTATAATATTACAAAGTTTTTTATTTTTATAATATTTCTCCTATTATTGTCACTGCTAAAAGTTTGCAACGGTATTTTTGTTTGCAAAACTAACAAATTATCTATCTTTATTTCTTTCAAATTAGTAAATTTTAAATTCAGCAAAGGGATATATTTTCTCGGTATCATGGCAAATTTAAAACCAACTATTTCATTACGTGATATTAAGCTACATTATTGTTCAGTTCATTGTTTTGAAGTATGATTCAAAAATGAAAAAGACAAAGCTGAAACTCGAGGTTGATATATTACATTCATGCTATTAATTAAAATTTGCCTTAAATTACCGAATTATTAATTTTCAAGAAAATTAAACGGGTTTGTAGAACGCGAATTTAATTACATGATAAAATTAGTAATCTGAATTTCTTTGCTACGTGCGATTTACAGTTTTATCTAAAATACGATTTTAGAGTAACTTTTAAAATAAGATGAGAAGCGACAAAGAGTTTTGGGATTAAATTAAATTACGTCTGTAAAACATTTACCCACCTGCTTTCACGAAAGGCCAGAACATATTACCGTTGTAATTTTTCGTACACTTATTTTATCGGAATACAATTATTTCGAAAAATGTGTTCCAAATCTGCGTTATAATTTACACTGACAAAAAATTGTATAAAATTCCGAGGTATAACCGTTCAGACTTACTTAGAGTCTCATTTTTTTTAACATTTCTGGATAAAGTACAGGCCGAAGCAAGTTAAATTAACTTCCTTTATGAATATCAGAGTATACCAAATGAATCCCGGCGCCCTAATTACGTGGCTGTTGCAATTGCATCCGGGGGAAGTTTTTACTTTGATTTTCCTGCTGCGTTACACAATGTGTCTGTAATAATTTAAATTCCAAAATACAACGAACTCGGAGTCCGTAGAAATCCAACCCATAAAAGATTAATTGCCGTGTCTTTTTAATCACTCTATCTCATTGTTGCGAGCACCTACCAGTTACCTTTATTGAAATTTATAATACCTTTTCCAAGAAAAGTATTTCGAAGTGAAATCCCTATACGGGTTCCTCCGCTCAGGTGTAGGATTTGTATCGCCATCACAATTGCACCGTTCAAAGAAAGTTTATTAAATCAAAGATAGGAGCGAAATTGAAAAGCCTTTCGAGCTTTAACCTGCTGGAATTCCGATCACGTTTCGATTCAATCATTCCCGTGATTGATGCGTCGGTGATCGAGCGATATTAAATTCTACTCGTAACGTATTCCATTAAACCGGTCATTCACGTTTGCCTCACGTTGGAAATGGATCATCGGAAAGGACGAAAACGGTTTTGCCTTCGATCCTTGAGACCGCCCTTGATATTTCGGAGCTGTAAACGATAACCGAAATTTAACAGGATATTTCTATCCGAAAAAATCACATTTAGATGATTTTTGGAACGTGCATTTTCAAAAATTGATGGTAAGCTGAACTTCAAACAAGGAAACATAAATCAATTTTTGTACAATTGTGTAGAATGTTTGACTATAATTTTTCTGCAATTTTAATAATATCGCAGAAGAATAAAACCAAGTATTTAGTCCTATTTGAAACAAAAGTTCCTACTTGTTTGCAAATTATATCAAAAATGTTTCATAAGATTTGCTTTCTGGATGAAATGTCAAGATCACTAATTCTTTTAAAAAATGCTATTATATTTTCGGTTTTATAGAATTACAGCTAATATCAAGCTGAATTCACAGCTTACTGTACAGCAGGTAATATGCTATAGCAAATAATACTATATAATATTATGTGTTGTAGCTTTGTCATACTTCAGATGATTTTAAATTGAAAAATATAGGTTTGATCAACAAAAACGTTGATACAGAAATTTATTCTATTTAAATCAAATTAAGCAAAAAATAGTGTTCAAAATAAGACTGGGATTGTTGTTTAAATTTAATAAACGATTGTGAATATTAAAAAAATTCAATGAAGGGAATAATATCTAACGTTCTGTACGATATAGTACAAATGTTGATTATGTATCGGTTGTTTATGATTCTGTTGGTTGTAATAGATCATGCAGAACGGGATTACAATCGTTGGATGTATTTAATAATTGTTGTTGTTTCATGAATATTTTAATATGCAATTCGGTTTAAATAAAATAATTTTTCGCATTAACGTTTTTCCTGATTAAATCCAAATATTTCAGTTCGAAGCCATATGAAATGGTAAGTGGTTGAATTCATTTTGACAGTAAGTAATGATAATTGTATTAAACAAAAAATATTTAACATTATTCAAAACAATGTGTCATTGAATTTTTATTGTTAATTCCCAATAAACAATATATTATAATATAATATAAATATTCTAACATATATGTATATACATATATCTTTATATTTATACACGCAGTATGTTATAATATAATATTCATATTAAAATATAAGTGTCTTAACAAAAGCAATTTATATCACGATATTATTAAAGTTACGAATACATATCTCGTTATTCGATGAAATCATAATTGTCTAAAAATTGCTATGCTTCCTGAAAACACGAGTCCATTTGTTGCATCAATTTTTACCGCTAAAAATTGTCTAAAACTGTTCGTTCGAAATATTCTGTTGCGCGCCGCGAAAATCGATTACCACAGAAGAGCTCGAAAATTAAAATTCCCAATCTTTTTGTGATATCTTTCCAATATCGTTTGACGCGTTCGTAGTTCGTCAGTCGAACTTGAACGAGAAAGTTGCTTCGAAAAATCGCTGATCCAGTTCCATTTCAGTTCGGACCGTGGTCGTTTGTCACGATCACTCATCCATGATCGCTCCATCGATAGAGATCAATGCGTTTCGATCGTCATCACACACGCGGCAAATTTTCACGTACGAAATATATATGTATTCATCGAACGTACATATACGTATATATGTATACATATATACTATACAAATATATATGTGTATATATACAAACGTTTTACACAGGACAGCAATGGAATGTTCATCAGACAGCTGTCGTCACATGCGATATATATCGATTGTTCTTCAGTAATGATCCCCGGCACATCTCGCCTACTGTCTGCACCAGATCCTCCAGGACCGGACATTGGATCAAAAGAACCCTCGTTCATTCGCGAGATTTTATACTCGTCAGAGAACCATTCGAGTTTCACGATGTTCTTTGATCCAATCACGGCCTGTTCTGTGTTGTGTATTTGTGTCGTGAAGCCTGCTGAAACGACTATGCTTCTCCGAATTGAATTTATTCGGTATACAACATGGATGTTCTTAAATATTTTAATCCTTTCGTTACCCAAATTTCGATGCCGAATGCATGAGGGAATGATATATACACGCTGTTTGATACATGATGAACTTGGAAGAATTTATCAATCCAATTGGGGAGGCTGTTGATTTTAATGCATTGACGGCTGTAGGGAAAGGGACGCAAGTTGTGAGAATTATGTTCGAAGTCATTATTAATTTCGGTTTACTAGTTTACGTGATTTTTATGTCTGTAATTCCATATGCAATTTTAGTTTATTTTGTTTTGCAAACTTAAAAATTAAAAAATTCCGAGTTTTGTAAATTGATAAATTTGCAAAAGTCCTATTTTAAAATTTCTAAATTTCCAAATGATCGTATATACATTCAAATTCTTAAGTTTCTTGGTTTTCGTATTTTTAACTTTTTACATTAAGCGAATTCCTATATTCTCCTTGTTCCTAAATTCATAAAAGTTTAAAATTTCATATACTCAAATTGCGAGATTTATAAAATACAAAAATTTCAAATTCACATATATTTTACCTGTAAATTTCCCAATTTTGAAACAAATAAAATTTTTGAATTTCTAAATTCTCAAAATCACACACTTTCACGACTTTAAAATCCCAAATTTTCAAGTCCTTTTAAATCTACAATTTCCAAATACTCAAACTATCATATTTTCAAATTTCTCAATCCGCAAATTTCTATAAATCCAAATTTTGAACCTCTTAGGCACTACGCGCCACTATAGTGGCTTTCGCGGATGTCACCTCTCTGCATGCCGCACCACTATAGTGGCTTTCGCGGATACCATCTTTCTGTACGCCGAGCCACTATAGTGGCTTTCGCCGATGTCATCTGAATTGTATTATTAATTATTAGAATAAATAGTTAAAGTTAAAATGCGTGTATCATATCTCTAAGAAAAATTATAATTTAATTATCAAACACTTAATTCCAATGTACTCGTGTAAAGAACAGAACTATCCGTCACACATTGCAGTGACGTATCATTTACGCGTAATTCGCGTTGAACTCTGCCGTACAGAGAAACAGCTCCGCGCAAAATTCAGCCGTGCCTAAGAGGTTAAATATCCTGAAGCTCAAAGTCACAAGAACTTAAATATCCAAAAATTTCCAACAAACCTAAAAATTTTCTGCAAATTCTACAAACATCCAACTTTTTAAAATTCCCAAAATATAAAATTTCTAAATTCCTTAATTTCAAAATTTTACCGAACAAAATATGTTCACGTAAAACCGCCAAATTCTTTTATTACTCAACAAATGTGAAACGAATACTACTATTTACAAAAGTAGTCCGTGATGTTTCGAAAGTGTTAAATGAGAACATCTGAACTATCGAAGGAGCACCACTCCGTTTTGCTCTCGAAATATTTGTCGGAGAAATTTAGATAATAGTACGAGTAGCCTAATGTCGTTTCAGCAGGCACAATACTAATCACTTACTTTCAGGTTCACTCTAATCGACATTGTGACAAGCAGAAAGACTCTAATGAAACGAAAGACAGCTATATAAAACACAGTAAAGATTTGGTGTCTAGGGGAGCACAGAGACCCGTGTTCTGCCGTCACTGCACCGCCTCGTGTGTCTCACTTGCAGATCTCTCGCCTTCTGCTCGCAATATTCACCCTGTTTCTGTTAGAACTCTTACACACACCCTCTGGCCTTCTGCCCAACCACCCTTCAGACTTTCAACCACCCTCTTTACCTTTCGTTCACGCATCTTTGAACGAGGGACACGTTTCAACACGCGACGACACGATTATACATTCACTTCCGGTGATGGCTGCGGGCACGAAAATCCGAATAGAAAAATCCTTGTGGTATTTCTACAGAAATCTCTCGCTCTCTCTCTCTCTCTCTCTCTCTCTCTCTCTCTCTCTCTCTCTCTCTCCTTGTATAGCGTACTTTCTTCTACATTTTAGATCGAGGTTTGTATCGAAGAGCTCGTTAAAATTCCTTGGACGTTTTGGTGAAAAGATCTCACATACTCGCGTCTCAATTTTACTTGTTTAACTTGAAGAGCTTTTTCTTTTTAAATTTGTGCTGGTAGTTTTTAAAGTCTTCGAGCTTCTTTATATGCATTTTTTGAATATTGAATATTTTGTAGAAATATTCTGAAGTTTGGTTAAAGTTTTGGTATAATCTTTTCAAAATTTGTTGCTTACCCACATTTCAGTTTTTTTTCTATTTTTTCAAACGTATCTGCTTGTAACTTTTAATTAAAATTGTATGAAGGAATATGTTGAAATTTGATCAAAATTTGTGGACACTTTTTCAAACTCTAGTCACAATTTCAATAATTTTCCTTTATTTAATTTTAAACAACCTCAAAATCGGTAGTAGTTTTATTTTACTGTTTTCAAGCGTTTCCATTTGTTATTTTAAATCGAAATTGTTCGAAGAAACGTGTTAACATTTGATGAAATTTTTCTTGATATGTTTTCAAAATTTATTGCGTGATTATTTTGCCATTTCTTATATTTGTCTTATTGCAAATAATTATTGCAATTCTTAGAAGTCTTACAACGTTTTTTAAGCTTTCCACTCTTGTGGCACTTAAATATATTAAAATTTTATTTTACACGTTTCTAAAGATTGTTACTTGTTCCATCTATTTAATCGCACAGGATTTTTAAAAATTGTAGAGTTTCTTCAGTTCCGGAATACCCAAATTGTTTTCAAACTTGTCTACACCTTGTACCTGAAATTGTAACGTAGTAATTATTAAAATTTGTTTAAAATGTTATATTCATTCTATGGTTAGTACATTTAATTGTCCTTTTATTTCATTCCTTTTTTATTTTATTGTTCTGTTACTCATTTATACTACAGTATGTAATTTATTGAATTACAAATAATTTTCCAAATTCCAAATTAATAAAACTATTTAAAAGTACTTGATGTACTAATTTATTTTATAGTTCTTTTATTTTTCCTATTGCTAGCTATTTTCCATAGTTTTAAAATAAATTTCAAAGATACCTAATGTTTTTCTAAAATATCTTCGTTTTTGAATATTACAGTTCGTAAAAAATATCTCTTCAACCATTTAAAAATTCTACTGTATACTCCTTCTTCAATATTTAATTTATCTCCATATCGTTATTTTAATTCCAACACTACAGAAGTCTTTCTGTATACTTCCTTATTTTTGTAAATAAGAGTTATTTTAAAAAGTTTATTAGAGAGTAAAATTTATTATATGATGTTTTAAAATAACTGAACAATAAGTTTTGAAAATGTTTTTAATTTTTAATATTTAGTTTTGTTAGACGAGTATTCTTCATTCTATTCTATGACGAATATGCTACATAAAATAATATATTATAAAATTCCTTAATTTTGTCAAATATAAGTGAATAACAAACTTCATTATTAACGAAGTTATTACAAGTATTTTGTAATTGCAATTGTTTATTGTGCCAGCCAAAAATGTTGCAAATTTGTAAGGTTATAAAATGTTTTAATTTTGGAAACAAAATGTGGTTTTTAATTCTTGCAATAGTATTAAACAAATAACAGTATATAAATATTTCTTATTTAACAAATTTTTTTAACGAAAAATTATACAATATCGCCAATTTATAATATTTTGAGAAGGCACTATAATAAATTTTAGCGAAAGACAAAATATTTGTTATAATTTCATTAATTGTGAAATTTACCCTTCATTTATGTCTGACAAAATGCAAAATTTTCATATATTATTTTATATATCATAATTACAGGGTGCAATGGAGAGTTAACAAATTTATTTTAATAAAAGATATTTAGCTTGTCCGTGGTATTATTCATGATATTCCAAAAGTATATTTCTTTAAAGTTGTAAAAATCATGAATCTCGGGGTTAAAAATTTTGTTCACTAAAAAAAATTCACTTCATCTTTATTTTTTCGTTGATATTACTCGCGAGTGTCCAAAGAAGCATTTTTTTTAACTTGAAAAACCCTCGCAACGAAAGCTTGAAGTTCGATTTACATCGTTCACATCGATCACATCTACGATTCAAAGCCCTTCCTACATTTCCATATTAATGGCCACACCCAATAAAATCAAAACGGCTCTATTTCTTTGTAGAACCCAAACGCAGTGGCTCGATAACCGCCGATCGATACAATCGACGAGTTCCTTCGCATTTTCGTGCCCATCGCTATCGGACTCTACGTTAAGCTACACAGTCCCACATAATACACTTGTATATAGATACATACGAATTCTCTGTACACATATTCACTGATTCGAGTCAGCCCTCTCGCGATCGAAGAAAAGAGAAGAAAGAAAAATACGCGTTACTTTGCTCCCCAACTTTGCTTACTATTTTGAAAGTTGTCCATTTGTATCTTAGCGAGCATCCCTTTTGGACCGGCTTTTAGAACTATCGAAATCGTTTACGCCTGTACACGTTCTCGAGTTCTGAGGCTCCCTTTTTTTCTGCATTTTCACCACCGAGCCTGTTGAAATTCTTTACCCTGGTCGTATGTATTTGTATATATATTTATCTATATATATATAAATATACGAACACGTATAAACTCACACACACAGACACGTACACACGGTTCTATTTTAATTAAAGCGAAAGTCGAGTTTTTCAGGATGCGAAATATTAAGCGTCGAAGTGGATAGGCTTCATCGAGACAAAAATAAACGATGACATTCGGTTAAATGATTACGCAGTCAAGAAATATTTCATTCGTGGCCACGTATAAAACGCTGCATTATTAATTTCACTGAGCCGGCCAAAATGTACAATCGGCGATAAATTATTGATCGACCTGCAAGAGGAGTGGCGACTACAGCCGTCGGCACATTGTGATTCGTACAAAGCCAGTGAAATTTCACCGGACTTATCGCGGAAAATTTTCTGATCTATGCAATTTGATGCGGAAGAAAATCGAAGATACATTACAGTAAAATATTGTTTATGGATTTGATGTAGTTCGAAAAAACGAGATTTGAAAATGGGAATAAATGAATGTATGAATGTATGATATGGTGGCATAATACCACGAAATAATATTCATGTGAAGCTTAAAGGTTTACACAAAAATTATTAACGTAAGAACTACTGACGTTAAACACTTAGTTTTCAATTGAAGCGAAACAATAAATAAATGTGGAATCAAGTAATGTATACAATTATTTTTTATTTTAATGTAATATGACCGATGTTTTAACGAAAGTACAACAACATAATTTCGTAATATATAGGGTGTCTCGTAATAAGTGTAAGACCCATGAAGGGGTTGTAGGGGAGATGATTCTAAGTAACTTTTTCTTTTGAAAAAATGAGGTCTAGGCTGTCGTTTTCGAGTTATTAAGGAAAACCACCGACCAATCAGAGCGCACGAACAGCGCCCGCTCAACTGGAAGAGCGAGGTCTCGAACATACGGCCGATCGCGGACGCGAACAAACAAGTTAGTATCGTGCTATGCTACGGCAAAGTTAAATCACACATAATAATGTTCAGTTATTCATTTTTACTGAATAAGGGATAAGACAATTTTATATGCGATTTGGGGAAGTTGGGGTATTGGGAATTTAGAATTTGGGGAATTGGGAATTTGGAGAAGTGGGGAATTGGGAATTTGGGGAATTGGCAGTTTGTGGAATTGAGAATTTGGGGAATTGAGAATTTGAGGAATTGGGAAGTTGGGGGAATCGAGAATTTGGGGAATTGGGAAATTGGGGGAATTTAGAATTTGGGGAATTGGGAGTTTGGGGAATTGGGAGTTTGGGGAATTTGGAGTTTGGGGAATTGGGAGTTTGGGGAATTGGGAGTTTGGGGAATTGGGAATTTGGGGAATTGAGAATTTGGGGAATTGGGAAGTTGGGGGAATCGAGAATTTGGGGAATTGGGAAATTGATGGAATTGAGAATTTGGGGAATTGGGAGTTTGGGGAATTGGGAGTTTGGGGAATTGAGAATTTGGGGAATTAAAAATTTCGGGGGACTGGGAATTTGAAGATTTGGGGAATTGGGAATTTGGGAATAATAATGTTCAGTTATTCATTTTTACTGTATAAGGGATAAGACAATTTTATGTGTGATTTAACTTTGCCGTAATATAGCACGATACTAACTTGTTTGTTCGCGTCCGTGATCGGCCGTATGTTCGAGGCCTTGCTCTCGCGGCGGAGCAGGCGCTATTCGCGCGCTCTGATTGGTCGGTGTTTTTCCTTAATAACTCGAAAACGAGAGCCTATACCTCATTTTTGCAAATGAAAAAGTTACTTAGAATCACCCCTCCTACAACACCTTTACGGGTCTTATACTTATTACGAGACTCCCTGTATAATGAGATCTGAGATCTGTTGGGTCTAGTATTCCTACAAAATGAGGTTTTTTGACCAAACGACAAATGGTAATAAATATAAAGGTGAAATAGTAATAAACACAGAGGTCAACCAGTAATAAAAATAAGTCCACGTATCTAAAAAGGATGTATAGAAATATTCCATATACACTTGTGTTCCCAAAAGGAAAAAAGAAATTTGGTATTGAACTTACTTGACCATGGCCGAGCTGTTTCGCGACAGTCAATGGCAGGTATTCGTCGAAATAAAATCTTTAAACGATTCTCTTAGGTAAAGAGGGAAACAAACGTGACTTCGGTCGGATGAACAAAGTTACACGAGGTTTCGTAAAAAGTTTCTGATTCCGGAACGTGCAAAGACCGTTTGCCTACGTGCTGCACCGCCGAGTTTTCCCACGTGAATTTTCTTCCTTGAAAGGATCATTTTTTCTGCAAGACTTTCCGACCACGTAACCAATGACAGCTTCCTGGAGGACAAAAAGTTTAATCTTTTTATATAGTTCGTTTGTACGGAGATGCTAGGACAACATTACCGTTAAAGAAATTCGGCCTGTCTTGAATTCCGAATTTTCTTTTCTTCTAGCGGTCTTCTTCTAACGCGATAAAATGGACGAATGCCCAAAAAGTGCTAAAACTGATGATTAGATATTTAGATAGCCAGATCCCTTGATAAGCAGACTTCAGATATCTACATAATTATGTAACAATATAACTCAATAATCACATAATTACATAATTGCATAACGAGATATCTACATACAATCTGTATCCTTAAATATTTAGATGCATAGGGACATATTGGGTTGGGGAATAAGTTCGTAGCGTTTTTATCAAAGACTCTTATTTAAACAAAAGACTTACCAGTATATATAATATACTGTTCCATTATATATGCAATTATATATAATATAATTATAATTATTTATTATATATAATTTAATATATATAATATATATATAATTTATTATATATATATAATATAATAACAGGTATGTGAGTATACCTATTTCTACCAAAACCAGTCATTCTGATTGGTGTTTAGAAAAAGTGCTTTATGGGATTTCAATTCTTTATTTACTTTTAAATAAAAGGTAAGTATTTATTTACTTTAAAAAAATGTGACATGCAATAGGAATTTTGAATTCAAATTGTAAGTCATATTTGACTAGTCTGGTAAATCTAGTATTAATCAATTATGTATTCGACAATTAGTAGAGTTTTTTAGAGCAGAAAGAGCTCTATCGTATGAATATTATACACTTTGTCAAACAGCAAAAAAATCGTTGTAAATAAAAGAAAATATAAAAACACTACGAACTTATTCCCCAACCTAATAGATCTCCAAAAGTCTCTATTCGAAGTTTCGAGGATCCCTGAATTTCTACATTTCTATATCCCTAGTTTCTCAGATCTTCAGATCTCTATGTTGCAATATCCTTGTATTTCAATATCACTGTATCTTAAGACCATTATATCCCCGATTAATCCTAGTGAATTAACTGCACCACTTTCTTGAACGATTTGTACAATATGTGCATTTGTACCAGTAAAAAATCAGAATTATTAGAAAATGGGATCCACGGTTAAAGCAATAATAACCCGTTCCGGCTTTTCAATTAAAAGACGCTGAAGCGAACGCAAATTGCCAACCTCTACAGCGTTTTAAATTCCCCTGCTGCCATTTAAAGCGGTGCTTAAACCGTTACCTTATACTTACGAAGCCATCTGGCGAAATAATTAAAGAAGGATCGCATACACCCCGCATTATACCCCGACTTCGTTTGTTCTCATCGTTGTTCCGTTTTCTTGCTCATTTATTCCTTTCTGTCGTTTGCATCCGGCGCATTCTATTTACTATTTAATAAAAACAATTTCATGGTACGATTCGGCGAACCCTTTATTACCAGAAATATATGAGACGTTTGTTTAGAAAGTGGGGAAAATCCATTTTTAGCAGAAATGTAGATAGTGGTAACAATAGATCAACGTTAATGTTCATTAACTTATTGCAGCGTATCGACTTGTTACTTTGTTTCTATACTATAACTATTGCCTTACTCGAAGGACCACTCCAAATTGGAGACTAAACTAACTAATAATGCCCTGCCACTAAGATTGTTGAGGTACGAGTCCTTGGGTATTATTGCTGCTACGGATAGAGAAACTATTAATTTGAAGCTATGCAAAAGTGTTTGAAGAATTCAAAAACAGTACATATTGTATTGTTAGAAACTTGGGTCCAGATCTACTTCTGTCGCTATATTTCAATATTTTGAGGTCTAATAGTGGGCCGAAACATTTAATACGATATTTTTACCTGCAAGCTATCTATAGTAAAAATTATTGAAATTCCCTAATATGCGATCGATGGAAGTTTGGCTAATTAACGCTATTAGGAAAATGTTTATTTTAAAAGTGGTGCAAGTCCATCTTAGGTTGAAATTGTTTTTATCCAGATACATTACCGTGCGATTTAGGTCCAGTAAAGAGTAATAAAGTGTTGTAGGTCTGTCTAGACATCATTACTGATTTCAGCTTGGAAGTAACCTTTAGTTCGGTTTTTAATAAATACCGTTAAAATAAACGTCTGAAATACAGAATTGTTGGATTGATTCTGTCTGTGTGATTTCAATGGAGCTTCTTTGCAATTCTGCGTAAAATATGTTACTGATAAATTGTTTTAGATTATTTATTTTAGTTCTTTGACAACTTATAAACTCAGTGTAGAATACTGTCACTTTAGGTTAATTATAGATTAACCTTTGCTTTAGATCTGATGAATTAAAACGGCATTTCTTAGATCATCCATTAATCTTTCTGATGAGCGATTAACATTTTCAGATTTTGTTAGACTATAAACATCTTCAAAGTTTAATTGAAATTGTTAATTTATCCAGATCGCAGGTAGAATAGTTGTTTTGTGTCTTGCACCCGTCCACATTATATAGGTAGATTATGTGTTACGAAACATTGATAATGAACTTAATTAACACGGTTGCAATCGGTTAATTAGACATTTGTTGATCACAGACTACTCCTTCTTTTGTATAAAAAAAGGCTACAGAATAAAATAAAACGAAATAAATACATTATAAAATTCAATGAATGGATAATATAATGGAATAAACGAAACAAAATGGAACAAACAAGGCGAAATAATGTGAGTTCAGAAATCGAGTTAAATGACTAATTAATTTTTCCAATAATTATTTCAATAACATTGGGAATGTGTTACAACCTTTGTTACTACACATCTGAACAAAAGATAGGGAATGCATTTTTATAATAGAATCTGAACATTGTTCGATTTCTCAGTGCTCAGTTAGTTATTAGCAGGAACAAAAGGCAATCGATCTTTCAATGAGACGCTTAATTAATCTCCGAAATAATTAGGTTTCTTGTCCAAGCTGGTTACAATCACGGCCAATTTAAATTACAATAATAGTCGTTCTTCGTTCCTAAGAAAGAACATTCTTTATAGGAAGAATAAAGGAAACTTTTCCTGTAGAAGTGTAAGAACTATTTCACGAAACTCTGAAAAACAGGAATATATACTTGTTCTTCTGCAATTTATTTATAATTTTTCTCCTAATTACAGTAACTATGATTACTTCGTAATCATCAGACCGCAGTGATTATTTCTGTCGAATAAATTCTTACATTTTATTTTCTTCTAAATATGAATACATTTTGTCATTCATTATCATTTTATTCTAATTTTTTTTTAGTTCTAAAGCTATCAAAAATGTCAAATAATCTCTTTACAGATTTCTTATTTCAATCTGTACAATTTTTCCATCTTGGCATCTTTCTTAATTTTCATTCGGATAAAAAATTAATATATATACGAACTTATATTTTGTCATTTGTTTATTTCTTAACTTCATATTTCATTTCAAAGTAATGGTGCATTATATGTCCATATGGTAAAGATTCTGTCGCATTATTGCTGAACGCAATTAAGTTTTTGGAACGACTACATTTTTTCGTTTTTCTGTACCACGCCACAGGCAACTTTGGGTCCTTTGATTTGAAATTTTAAGAGTAGATTCATGAGGCGCTCTAAATTTCCTGATAGATTGTGGCAGCGATCTAACGACATAAACTTATCGTCATCGAATCGATAAAAAACCGTGTTATAGTATATGTTTCGATCATTTTGCACATGTGGAATTGACTAAGACCAAATTAATGGTTCTACAATTTATCGTTAACGACAATACTTGATCGTCATTGAAGCGAGTCTTCGTGAAATCAACAATTTGGTATCGTTTTTATACTTTCATACACGTTTAATCTTTCGGAATGACTTCAAAGTCTCCACATCTTATTCTTGTTCTACCTACATATTTATAGTGGCTACTATCAATTTGAAATACGCATTCGCATTCGCGTGAGGCGACCTAGTCTGTAGACACAGTAATACAGAGTAAATGTATAGTAAATTACAAGTAAACATTGTAATTACAATTTCGATACGATTACTTCCATTAAATAAATTCCCGTAAAATAATTCACGCAGCAGATATTCTCGTACAAATAATCGGATGATATCGAAATCCATTGGGGTTCGATCGAACGCCAACTTACTCGACTGGCTTCGAAGTGCCGGCTTCTTAAATGGCGCGAAAGGGAATTTTATTCGAATGACCTGGCGCCGATTCGGCCACCCTGTCTCCGGCAGCTCACGCGCATGAATTTGCAACCGTCCGTGCACTGATAACTCTCGATTCACTGAATCTGTGATTACCAAGAAACTAGAACGCGCACCTGACGTTGTTCTTCGATTACCGAAGAAACGACTTTTACTTCGGGAATAATAACGATTCGAATTCACGCGGAGAACGTGCACGAAATGTTATTGCCTCTTTGATGCAGGAAAAAGAGAAGAACTTTGAGCATTTGGAAGTTTAGAAAATTTTTAATTTTGAAATTTGAGAATTTGAGAATCTGGGAATATAAGAATTTTGAGATTTGGAAATTTTGGTTTTTGCTGTGTATTTAAATGAGAAATTGCAGTTTTGAGACTTTTGAAATTTTATTATATAGAGCAGTGTTTCCTAACCTTTTTTGTGCCATGCCCCACCTTAGCCTTTCTGAAATTCTTATGTCCCCCTATGTAACATACATAATTTTTAATATTAAAAAATTAAATTGAAACACTACAGAAGTTGCGACGGGCCATTCAGGTGCGATCAACTGCGTTGTTTAGCGAGATTTTAAAACGTCCGGGGTCCCCCGCGGAGCCTGCCGTCTGTCGCAGGGAGGCTTACTTGACGACGCCAAACACCCAGTTGATATTTTGGTCTCGCCAAGCGAAATTATACCTAATAATTATTTACCGCAATTATTTAAGAATTTGCTTTTTTCGTTAAATTTGGCACCGAAATCTAGCATTGCATTTAAATGGCCCGGAGCGAAAGGGGTGAACTCGTGTCGAGTCCATTTTCAAATTGCCCCCCCTTATAACCAAATTGCCCCCTTGTGGGGCGTGAACCCCACGTTGGGAAACACTGATATAGAGCTTTGTGAATTACTAAATTTACAGATCCGAAAATTTCCAAATTTTGAAATGTCTATGTAAATTTTGAAAGTATCAAGTTCACAAATGCCCAAATTATCAAATTTTTAAGTTTCCAAATTTCTGAACTTCCAACTTCTCAAATTTTCAAAGTACCACGTTCACAAATCCTAAATTCTCACACTGCCAATATTCTTTATTTCCATATCGTCATATTTCCAAATCTCCAAATTGCAAAAATTCTAAATTTCCAAATTCTTCGAACCTCAATTCCTCAAATAACCCAAATTCAAAATTCAATATATTCAATTTTTCAAATCTTACAAAGTATCGAATTCATGAATATGATGAACTGAAACCGTTAACCTCAAAGTTCGTCGGTAAAATAAATATAATAATATTGGGACACGGAAGGAAGATGTTATCGCACGCATAATTGAAAATTTCGCTTAATTAGACTTCAAAATGAAAATTATATAATATTGAATTTGAAGGTACTGTATGATATACATATATTTATTTCATGTTAATATCCCGAATATGAAGAAATTCGATGTAATATAAATTCATACCATACTGAAGATTTTAATGCATTTATTTACGTAATTTAATAAAATCCAATACGAAATTTATTTTCGCCAATGTGATGCGAACAGAATTTCAACTTTTCCGCGCGATCATTGAAATTTTAATTAAAAATAAATTGCAATGAGTCCCTATTTGTTTAAGGATTCAACGATTTTTATCTAGCCAATGGTAAAGTTTCAGTATCGAGCGGAAAAGTTAAAATTTCGAACGCATCTCTTTCGTCGGAAACGCGAAAATATCGAATTGTTGAACCGAAAACAGAAGAATCACCCTTTCGATTGACACCTATTGTCTTGCGTTATACTGCAGAATACCCGATAAGCTTGTTCAGTCTCAACACTCTTCATATTTACGGTTAATATTTGTGCGAGTTCTGTTACAGTCAGATACCTTTTTCCAAAGATTGAATTTCAAAGAAGTAAAATTAAAACCGTTTGAAATTTCTAATGTCATGAACAAACCTGTTATCTCTCTTTCAATTTCATATTTACTCTGCTCCTTTCCATGTTATAATAATTGTACATCATTAACTACTACTACTACTTCCTTAGGAAGGTAATTACTTAAAAGGAAATAGAATAATCAGTCATTTAGGTTACTTTCTTTATGATTACCAATTAATCTTGGACGAATGACATTACTTTTGCATGTAGTAGAAATAAATCGAATCGTGTACGTTATTTTATTATTTTACATTTTCAAAAAACCTTTAAATTCTGGAACATTTACCAAAATCATCGAAGAAGTATACAATTGTTTCTTAAATCAGATATTTAATATCATTATTCATAAAAATAAAAAGTTGGAGGAAACTTTCGTAAAAATAATTATTTCAGAATAATTGTTTGGAAATATAGAAATAATAACGTATTTTTCACAATAAGTGAATAATAAGAATAACAATAGATGTATATGTTACATTTTAATACAACGAGAAGTATTTCACAGATATCTTTACAAATTTTTAGAATATGGAGAATCTTCGATACAGTATACCTGAAATATTTAAGTTAAGTCAACATGGATCAGTATACTTGGAAGATTGCTATATCTTATTATACATTATCTACAGACGTACAGTTTTTGTACGTATAGGTTTTTCAATATATCGAAACCTAGTTTTGAAATACACAATCTTTTATCAAGTGTTTAGACTAAATATGGTATTATTTGTAAACATTATCTGCAGAAATACATATACATGTTTCGATTTATTAAAAATTTGTTTGTTACATACAATTTTGTGTAAAATTTTTAGTCCAGAGATGGTGTTTTTTATAAGCATTATCATCGTTTCTGATAAAAATCAATATTATGACGTAGCAGTATATACTTTGTGGTAAATTTCATGTAAATAATAAAAAGTATCGGTTTTCTGTATGACAAAGCATAGGGCTGTTCTACTGCAAGTCGTGGAAAAGGTCTTCTCAGGAACGGCAAACGCTAAATGATTCCGGCGTCGCCATTTTGTTTCCATACAACTAAAAACAATTTTTTTATATACTGTGCACACAATAAATATTCAGAGCATATACAATAAAGACCTTAACCCTAGATGTACAGATATTTAATGATTGCCTATATTTAAATTGAAATTAACCTGTAAAAATAATTGAATAATAAAATAAAAAAGGGTTGATAAGTAAATCAGTTTATATAATAATTTTCATCTCAACGAAACTTGACGTACGTTTTGACAAGCAGCTGCTTAACAATTTTCATAATGTTGCATCAGGAAAATAAAAAAATCTGAAATCTGTCATTTTGACAGATTCCGTAAATGCAATGTTAAACATATTATTCATTTATTTTATTACTTTGGCAAAAAAAGTTTGAAAATTATTATTTGACTTCATAGGTGATGTTAGTTAAATTTACCATACGCAATAAAACGAATACTAGATTTACGAAATCCACAAAAATGATGGGTCTTAAATTTCTCATTTGAAATTAAAAAAATTATTAAGAAGCCGTTGTAATAATATATATCAAGATTTTAATTTTTGTGAAGATAAAAAGCCATTGTATAATTTAGTTAACATATTATCCCTTGTTTATTCCTCTACTACAATTTCAATATAAAAGTAAGTGTCATTAAACGTCCGTGAATAAAATGTTCAATATCTCTTGTATAAAAAAACTCTGTCTACGAAGAACTCCGAATTTTTCTATTCTTTTTATCAGAAGGTTACAGCGGTAAATTCGATAACCGTGTAAATTTATTCGTGCACGATCGCACACGTGTATGTGTATGTGTATTCGTTAATGTCATGTATGTTCGTGCGATTGACACATCAAACCCATCTGAACGTCGTGTTCAGTAGGTGGAACCGTCGCCAAATATGACTGACACGTTGACATTTGCAAAATCATAGGCGATAATTAATCGTCAGCCTATCAGCTGAAATGAAAATGAGCGGGTGAACGTTTTGACTGCTAGTCAACATACAATTTTGTACGTACTACCTTAACTGGATGCGACACAAGAAGAGAAAACGCAATTGTTATCACAGGTCGATCAAAACATGCTAAGCGCGCAGTGTTTTCAATGGCCACGAATGAAAACAATTCATATCGAATCCGAGGGATTCGTTTAAATGTGATGAAATAAGATTTATAGATAAACCGTAAAGGTCCTTTTTATAATACATTTAAACAGTAATAATAGTGCATTTTCTAATGATTCGTTGTACTACGAGTGAATTAGTTTAAATAAATACAATTTGTAATATAGTTTTATGATAATAAAGAACAGAAAATATATTAATTTAATTATGCATAAGTATATACACTAGTAATTAATAGAATACTATAGTCCCTGAATATTAATAAAAGTCACTGTACGCTCGACTTTCGTTTTTCTTATAATAATTATTATCACAGTTTACTGATTTTTATTTTCAGACGGTAATTTCCAAAACGCACAGATATCATTGTAGCATAAATGTTAATTCCACAAAGATATTTGTGTGAAGGAAATTGTATGTATTACGTTGTTCTCGTTGATATAATTTACAACGGTAATGCGCCAATCGAATGGCTGCACGGGAACACACAGCTATCGAGTTGAAAATTTATTCTCCTGAAAGTTTTAAAAATTTGGAAATTTTGGTTCTTCGAGCTATTGAGAATGGAAGCTTTGAAAATTGTTGCTTTCATAGGTTTTGGAAATTTTCAAATTTTAGATTTTATAACTTTTGGAAATTTGAGAATTTAGAAATGTGGAATTTTGATCTGTTTAAAATAAAAAATTGTTGGAGTTGAAGACCTTAGAAATATGGAGGTTTGAATTTTTTAGGGTTTTGGGCTTTTGAGAATCACGTGTCTTTGGGATTTAAAAATTTACGAATTTGAACTTCTGGAGAGTTAAGAGCTCAAGGATTGGGAACTTTGGAGATTCAAGGATTTATGAACTCAGAGATTTCGGGATTTGGAGAATTTAGGAGTTTGAATATTTTGGAATTTGCGAATTTAGGAATTTTAAGATTTAAAAATTTTGGTTTTTGAGAGATTGTAAGCAGGAAATTTAGGTTCGTCGATTTTTTAATTTTGGGATATGGAGATTTCGTAATTCGGAAGTTGTAAAATTTAGGAATTGGATCTTTAAATTTAGTTTTTTGAGCTTTTGCAAACCTGGCAATTTAGAGATATTAAAGTTTGAAATTTTAGAAATTTATTTTTGGGTTTTTGGAAATAAGGATTGTTAACATTTGGTGATTTTATGATAGAAATTTAAGCTTTTTAATTTTTGGAAATAGATCATTTTGAGATAAGGAATTTGTAAATTCCAAAATTTAGAAATTTATAGTTTCGCGACATTAGAAATTTTTATTTTTCGACTTTATCAAATAGGGAATTTTTGAATTTGGAAATCTAAAAACTTAGAGATTTAGAAACTTAAGAATTTATAAATTTAAAAAATTAGAAATTTAATGATTTAAAGATATAGGGATATAAGAATTCAGGGATTTATAAATTTGAAAATTGTAGAATTAGGAATATGAGCTGTGAATAATTATAGAATTTTAAATTCCTTGAACTGTGAAATTTGAAAATTTCGGAGCAGAAACATTTTGGACTTTACAGGCATAAAACATACAAAAATTACATTTTTAAATTTTCAAACTTTTCAAATTTCAGAAATTTGAGGTTTTTAATTTAAAAATTTTCCAACGTTTTAATCTTGAAAATTGTCCAATCTTTGAAAAATTTAATTTCCAAATTATTCCATCTTCAAATTTCTAAATTTTTACTTTCATTAACCCCAAATTAAAAATTTGTAAATTCATTCGTTACAAGATAGAATAATTCCGAAATGTAGAAATGCATTTAAAACATGGTTACCCATCGTTAAAAAACTGAACATTACTTTCACAGCGAACACAATCAAAATCAACGAGAATAACGTAACATCCAAAGAAATTATTTCCAGGAACGTGTAAATTTATACAAAAAATATGTATTATCCTATTAACCCTTTCGTCAACATTACATCTAAAAGCTCAAAAATGAATTTACTCTATCCGATCTCGCACGAAATTAAGTTACTTCACGCGGAACGTTTGCCATCAAACTCACCGAAAGGGTTAAAAGGAAATAATTTCTCTTACTCGGTAACGGTCACAATAAACATTACTACCATTTGATATTACAAGAATTCTTCACAGCACCCTGTAGCACACATTGGACCCGTCTCTTGAACAGAAAAAAAAAAATGATACACGAAGTGACTATCCACCCTTTGGCCCCGATTTTGCACCACGCAGGACCAACTTATTTGCAAGCGCTTGATATCTATGCAGAGAACGTTTAGCTGACGTTCGCGTGTACTTTCGGGCTAATTTTCTTTTTCCACGACGGAGGAAGAACGAATGAGCGGAATAATGAACGAAAACGGAAACACGCGAACGTGAGGAGGACGTAAATCGAAGAGACTAAAAGTATCGAAGCGAAGTTTTCCCTTGTCAGCCACGATAAACGAACCGATCTTTTCTCATGTCACAGCAGTGTCTCTTACAGCGAACGACCTAATTACAAGTTTACCTTTTTTTCTGTTTTCTGTTCGCTTCTTATGTTACGGACCAACCCTGGTTTCTGGTTTCTCTGTGCAGTCCTTCAAGGTAATTCGCCGCCAGCTTTTTCTCTAGTTCTCTTCTTCCATTTCTGTCTTTCTCTATCTCACACGCTCTCTCTCTCTCTCTCTCTCTCTCTCTCTCTCTCTCTCTCTCTCTCTCTCTCTCTCTCTTTCGCTCTCTATTTCTCTTTCGATATACTCGATACATGTACATTATATATTTTCATTCATAACACCACAGTAACGCCTCTGTACGTCTGTCATAATCGCAAACATGATCGAGCAAATCTGTCTCTCGCTCTTTTCTATATCACTTCACCGTTCTACTTCATTCTGACTGCCTCTGTTCATATCCTGTTCTCTTTCATGCGCTTCCTTCTCATTTTTTCGCTCACCCTCGATATATTCCATTTAGTGCATCCGCTTGGACACACACCTCGATACCACGCGTCTTTTGTGCCGTTCGTAAATACATGGACACACACGAGAACACTTACATACACATGCGTACTTAATCGTTCGGGACGAAGGAATGGTTCTGTGTATTGTTTCGTTGTTGGCAACGAATTTTCGGGTGTGCCAAGTGTTTTATTTGCAAATATTGCAATGGAAGATCGAAGACATATTTGGGGAAATTATGAAGATTATAATGATATACGATATGGCTGCAATATGTTATTTGTTTGAATTATTTCCACTATTTTAAGAGATTCGAAGAAACTAGACACAAGTTGTTCGACAAAATTAGTTGAACATAGGTTGGTGAGTCTGATATTACAAATTATAATATTGTTGATTCTTTCGTTCTGCATTATTTAATTATGTAGAAAATTGGTACATAATGTAACAAAACATCAAAATCGTATTTGGAAAAGTTATGAAGATAGTAATTATAAGTTGTTTCACAGAAGCTTATTATTAATATTGTTGGACATTAACACCTGTCTTGGTCCTGTGAATTATGGAATTATTCAATTTTTCGTTGTAAATTATTATATATTTCGTGAGTACTTCACCTGACCTCTGGTGAATAATAAAATGACATATCAGAGTTGAATTTCAATAAGTTATAACGTAACTGATAATATAATTTATGTTACGTGATTTGTGTTGAAAATTAAGAGTACGATATTTTACAAATGAGTTAAATGTCGACAGACAGTGAAATATCCTTATTGTTCAGCATCTATGGTACCCATATGTTGGATTCATGTATTGTATTTAATTTATGAATAGAAACTATTACTTTTTAAAATGTTTTTAACCATTGTTATAATAGGTCAGAATACTAAATACCAAAAAGGTATGATTAAAATTAAGGTATACAGGACTATTCAATTTCTACATTTACATATTTATAACCTCTCAAAGTTTCAAATATTCAAATCAGAAATCTAGAAATTTGAAAAGTCACAATTTATGAGATAAAAAATATCGATCTTATTAATTTGTACATTTATAAGTGTGGATAGTTGGAAGTATGGAAATTTAGAAAGAACAAGTACTAAGATATTTTTATTACATATGTTTAGAGCCAGGCAAACTTGAAATATAGTAAATTTAGAAATTTAGAAACTCCAATGTACAAATTTTTCAGTTTGCAAATTTGCGAACGTGTGAGTTTAGAAGTTTGATAGTCTCGGTACTTTAGAAATATTGGAAAGTTATCTTTTTAAATGTACAACTTACCAAATGTTTCAACTTAAAAATTTACAAATGTTCAAATACCCTTTCAGATGGTCCTTATTTAAATTAGTAAACTTTTCCAGCCGTGAGTTAAAATATTATGTAAAGCCCGTACTTATTTTTATATCAATTTCATAATTACAATTTAATTATTATTTTTGATATTATATAGAAATCCAAATTTATTTGCTTATGTTCTTTTACAATCTTCATTTTGAAGTTAAACACAAATAATATCTTATTGTTAGATGTATATAAAATTCAGGTACCATAAGAGTTGAACAATCGTACACTTAACTCACACTTTTTAAATAACAAATTTTCATTCTTAATGAAGTCTCAATCAGTTTTATTGATTTTAAAAGTATTTCATATCGTTATGAAACTATCGTGTAATTATGGAAAATCTTTTGAACGCTTTTACGCCAATTTATATTTTCGGAATATAAATTCATACAAAAGCTTTTCAATGTTACGATAAGAGGTTTATTACAACTAAAGTATAAGTTAAAACGTTAGCTGTTTTTATAGATTAAACTTCTTGCAAATTATGAGTTGCTATAATTATACAATTGTACTTAAAATTTTCCGAGATTTCTTATTAATTATAAAAACTATTTAAGTTAACGTGTGATTAATCATTAACTCCGTCATTAAGTCTATAATAAAAAATGTTCTACTTCCGTTTTGTATTCTAATAACAATTCTGTTATTATGAATGAAGTTTTAACATTTCTTTTTTAAATATTAATTTTCTGCCGTTACAGAACATATAATTTAAACGTTATTAAAATGCTGTTATAAACGTTATATAAATTAGGTAGAAGACAATTTGTAATATCAAATTTCATAAAACGAATGGTTTAATATTTGTGTAAAAGACTTCCGAGAACAGTTTTTCAAAAACAAAATCGATTTCAGCGAAACTAAGCACTTCGTGAATATTATTTTTCCGAACCGTTATTTCACTGTATCGCATGCACATGTAGCATAAAGGAATATCTTTTTAAATGTAACTACGCAGTTCTCTGCGACAGCTATTTCTTTATTTTACACCAAGTGGACAGTGAAGTAGATATTACGTGAATGTAGTTTCCAATTTCTGGCCAAGCTGGCTAAGATTCTAGCGAAGTATCAACACATTTCTTCGAAAGCACACGGCTAAGGCCAGAAATACCATAAACTGCAAGAAGCTTCAGCCACTACAAACTTTACGAACTTCAAGCAGTAGTCAAAAAGACGTGTCTGGGAAAATAACATCGAAAATAATTCAGACTACATATTTTAAAATTAATTTTCATTGCAGAAGAGACTGATGTAAATTTTAATGGAAAAAAAAAATTAATGAAATATAGTCACAAGCAATTTACAAAATGATTAATACAGCAAATTTGAAATTCCAAAATTTAAATAGACGTCTTAAGTAGATTTATTATATTTGAAATATTTAATTATTAAGAACACTGAAGATTATAAAATATTAATTTATTATAAAAATACTATTTGAAGAATGATCAGAAATGACCAGAGTATACCAATATTTAAAATTGACATACTAAAATAGAGAATATACGGAAATTCACAGATTTTCTTGAAGGATATAAAATCGATTCGAAACCCCATGGCAGAACCATTTTTGGGTCCGAGACGATAAGGTATATCCCTTGATACTATCACAAGTGAACACACAGCACGCCACGAGTACAGAAATATAGAATCAAACAACTGTAAATAACAGCTGGCCAAGCTGTTCAAAAGCTTTTGATGTGTGCCTGCGATTATTTCTGACAAGAAAACGTATCAAAGTGTACATCTCCGATTTCTATGAAACTTCATAAAGCTATTCAACAGGTACAAAAAAGCAGCTGGTATTTATTCATAACTGCCCAGTAGTAATTTCAACCTTTATGAAATGCTCCAACGAACTTTTATTTTATTTCAGAACCATGGAATGAAGAACTTATGCAATAAAAGTTACCTTATTGCAATGAAGTTTCCTCCATTCCTATTTTCATGTATTAATTGGTGATTTTTAATAGAAATGCTTGCAATACAAGGATTAAGGGTTTGAAATCATAAATCAACATCGATGCTCAAAATCGAAAATAGTTTTTCAAATTTTTTTTGCGATAATCGTATGAGATTGGACAGTTACACGTACCTGTTTTTATCTCATACCTGTTGAACTATTGCATTAACAGAGCAATGTACGTATACGCCTATGGCAGGTCGCTACTTTTAATAAAACAGTTTATAAAATGTAATAAGGTTGTTCATATTCTTAAATAAAACGGATTTTTTTCCACATTTTGCACAAAAAAGTATTAGGCTACAATATTAAAAATAATTGCAAGATGTTTCAATTCAAGAATGAAATTTTTCGAATAAAATTTTTTTATTTTTTTAATGTACTCTGATATTATTCCACGCAGAATATTTCAAAGAGCTTAGTTATTAAAAATAATAAATGTGTGATGAACGTCATCCTCCACATCGCAATTTTGTTTCGCGATATTGAATCATTTTCTATACCTTTGCAAATAAAAAATGATTGAACGTGGTAAAAGTAAGTGAATCACAATACACTTTTCAAAAGCAAATAACTAAAAAATTGCCAACTTGATAATTTGTAAAACGAGCAGAATCTCATTTCTATAAAAAAAGATATATCTATTAAAATAGTTACTATATATATATATTACATTTTTTAATGCTTTTATTAAATTAGGACCTCTTCAGCCGAAGGCTATAATAATACAATCTCCATATTAAAACATTACTAATTAACATATTTTGATTATATTCGACCATACTTTTAGTTTAAACTGCTTAAATTACATTTCTGATTAAAAGAATAGAATTAATGAACTGTTCACAGTTCAATAAAACCGTATTTCTCCAGATAAAAATTATTTTAAATTTCCCTTACAATTAAAATATTTCTGTAAGTTCAATTCCTTTTGCTTAAGTCTCAAATATTGTTAAAATTAAAGTACTTATCAAAAGGGTACAGAAATGTTCTTTTGAATAATATATGGACACAAATGCGCTTGCGCCTAGAATGTACAACGCAAACGCATTAAGTAAGTACGTCAATTAAAAAAAAAACATTTTTGTACCTTTATTCGATAATGTTTCGATAATATTCGATAAAGTATTTGCATTCTAATAATACTTGAAGTTGCGCTTGATCTATTTGTAATTGCGCTTACGGCAACTTTTTGACGCTGCAAGAAACTTAAAATAACCTTTATTTGAAGTAATACGGTGCTTTCAAGCTGCGAATAAAGCACTTTGGTCGCGAACGAAATTCAAATAACTCGAACGAAATGTGTGACTAGAAACTAATAAAAATACGTTAATTAATATTTTTTTTCTAGTGTGGAGATTGAATTTATATAGTGTGGAGTACAAAGCTCTATGTACGATCAATATTTCTTTTAATTTTCATTGAAATCAAAGATGGATGCTTTGATAGTTCTTACAGTTATCGATGTTTGTTCCTTCTGTAGCATTAGGACCAAGCAAAAGACGAAACGACGTCATCAATTGTCGGTTTCGTGTAAAACAAAAACGTGGCAACGGCAATGTGCTGATTTTGCATTTCATAGTCGGTGTTTTTTATGCAACCCATCGCCTCTATTTTCTACCTTTCCGACACGTCACATCGGCCTCGTACTACACAATACACAGTGTCGTTCTTTTTGCTCACCACGTTCGCTAGAATCGCGTTCCTTTTTTTTTCCCCTCGCCCCGCTTTTTTCTGCGTGGCCAGCGTCGATACGATTTTTCCGGTCGCTTTTTTCAGCGCGTTCCACCATGCAAATCGACGCGTTTGACGTGTACATTTTCCGCCCTATCCGCTGCTGATAACGCGATGATACTTGCTGGTGATTCCGTTTCCCTGCTGGAATTCAATCCACTTTTCTGAGGAATTTTATTTGAAACAAATGGTACTTTATTTAAGAACGAATTTGTTAGGTCTTTACTTGTTTATTAAACTCGTGAGAGAACACTTTGGGCAGGGTTTGTCGCTCCGTAACAAATTTTGATTCTGTTTATTATTTCCGATATCAAGTACTGTAGTATTATACGACACTGTATAATAGTATGGTATTATATGACATTGTATAATTGTATAATATTACACGAGACTCTATGATGGTATAGTATCATATGACACTGTATAATAGTATAATATTGTACGATACTGTATAATAGCGTAATATGATATGACACTATAGTAGTATAGTACTGTATACTACTGTATAATAGCATAATATTATGTAACGCTATATACAGGGTGTCCCAAAAGTGTTGAAGAAGCCGGAAATGGGAGGTAGCTGGGGTCATTCTGAACAACTTTTTCATTTGCAAAAATGTCGTATGGGGCTTCATTTTTAAATTATTAACAAAAAACACCGACCAATCTGAGCGCGAGAATCGCGCGCGCTCGGAGGTAGAAGTGTAGGCCCGAGTTACAATTGGCCGTGGTCGCGATCGAATCACGTGGCGCGCGATTCTCGCGTTCTGATTGGTCGGTGTTTTTCGTTAATAATTTAAAAGTGAAGCCACATACGACATTTTTGCAAATGAAAAAGTTGTGCAGAATGTCCCCACCTACCTCCCATTTCCGGACGTTACGTTCCTTTTGGGACACCCTGTACATACAGCTGTATAGTAATATACCATACTTCAAGAATATACTAATACTCACACTTTTATAAGCAGTATTATACCATACTTCAATAATATACTATTATACTAAAGTACAATTATGCGACACTGTACAATAGTGTAGTATGAATTGAACATAATAGGCTTTATTGATTTCATTACATTGATTACGTTCAAACTATTTCCCCCATCAATCTGTCGTTCACAGAAATTGAAATTTGTGAATTTACGAATTTATGTTTCAGGTATCGAAGTTATGAAAGTTCATTTTGTATCAAATAATTCTATATATCTTTGAAATGAAATGAAGTACAGGATGATACATAAAAAAGTAACAAGTTGTATCTCTTTTGTGGCGCAAGTTCGACAGTAGTTCTAGAGGATAATGATATTTTGTTTAAAATAATTTATAGATTCATGATTATATTTTTATCACAGGTGCAATAGTTGTACTATTATTTTTGTTTTTATCTTTTTAATGGAAACGTTTTAAGCATACGTTAAATTCTCTCGTCAATATGCGTAAATAAATTATTGAAAGACAGTTTCGAACAGAAAAATCACAATTTAAAGTCAAGTATTTAAAAATGTTATATGACATAGTCTTCATACAATCATTGGTTTTGAATGTAAAATATCTTTCAAACTATTAACTTTTATCATATTCTATTCTAATATTTTTTTACTTAGTATGATGGGAAAATTCAATAAGTGTAAATAACTGAAAAGGTTCCCATTGAAAATACTGCAACTACAAAATCCATATGTACTACTGCACTTGTAAAAAATGTATTTTTGAATCTATAATTTACATGGAATCAGTCATTCTTTTCCCTTAGCATTTTCTTTAATGTTAACGTTGACTACAACTTTTTGTTACAATATAACTAATTAAATAGGTTTAAACAATGTCTGGACTTAGCACTGAACATCATGCGCCAATTGTGTCGAATATTTTTTACATTACTTTGAGAGTTACAGGTCCGATGAAAAATTTAATTATTCGATAAAGAAGATCGCTTTGATAAAATCATCAAAGAAAACTAAGGAACGGTGTACTTCCGTGGCACACAGAGTACTTACGGTGATCTGCAATGCCAACAATCTTTAACCCTTTTAATTAAAGGCGACGTCCATTTTATAGCTTTCTGTAATGGCTTTCTCAGGAAAAAGATCTTCTTTATCGCATGTTGTAATTAGATTTTTTCTCGCATTCTTTAATTTCAAGATAAACTAAAAAAGTACGAAACAATTGGCACGCAATTGATGTTTCCCTTAATTTAAAGATATTTAAATGCTTATAAATATTTAAATATTTAATCTGTACAAAAGTATATATTACTTTACTTGCGAAAGTTTTTCTACAATCATTGTGTAACAAAATTTTTAAAGTCGAGTGTTTCGCTTCTTTCTAAAAATAAAATTTCTTAAAAATTATTACTGAAGGAGAAAAACAATTTGCAAACTCGTAATTAGTATATCAATGTCTTCAGAAATAATTGATTTGATATTACAAAATGAAGTACTTGTTATATAATGTTATAAGAGAATTCGAATACTGTTATTCTCCATTTGAGTTTTTGAAATAGGAAGGTGATAAAAATTGAATAATATTGAAATTGAATGGAAAAGAAAATTTCTATCGTAATTGTATTTGTAACATTTATTGACAGTCTGACGAGGTGAAAAAAGAGAAAAGCGTTGTGAAAAGAATAAACTGTAATTATTCAATCCCTAATAATTTGGTTAAATCGATTGAATATAAAAATATTAACTCAACGATGTTTCTATATATTAACTGTTTCAATCAATGTCAACTCGTCAATTATAGATGAATCTGTTTAGATATTTTAAAAGATTAATGAATAAATAATTATTTAAAAAACAAAATAAATAAAAAATTATTTAAATGAAAAAGTTTAGGAAACGTGTATTTATAGCAGAGTTGCTTTATTCTGTCCCCCAATTTCATGTAAAAATATCACATTCGCGGATGAAAGTTTAAAAATTACGTGCTTCGAAAACGATGAGAAATTTGTAAGGTTAAGTTTTATCGATAATTTTTACTTTCATCTACATGTTAGAATTCTACGTTGAAAACACTACTTGAAGTTATCGCGTTTAACCAAAGTTCACGAAAGTTTTACTACTACTTATCACAACTAATTTGATTACTGTTTGAAAGTTCGTCGATATTTAATAATAAATGGTGAAGGAACTTTCACATTGAACATAGTTTACGCGGAAAGCTTTAAACGGCATTAACAACGGTAACAGGGATAGTAACATTCTTAATCATGTATAGATTACAAATAAGTTTAGCGACTTTGCTATTTCATAAAATGTAGTAAGAAATGAGTAGCTCATTTTTAACATCACATGTTTCAAAAGTCATTTATTATTGTACTTTTATTAATAAATGTTTTAATATTCATATAATATTCCATAATATTATTCAAAATAATACAGGTTGAATAATTAACATCACAAATATTCAATCTTGCAAATATTTAAATGATAATTAATTATTTGAGAGATAATTGAGTAATGTTGATTAATGAATAATTTAATAGTAGATAGCCATAAAAGCATTCGAGTACTAAATAATTATATTATGTAAATAACTAGAAGGTCTGTTCAATAATTTTTTTATTTTTATCCTCAGCTCTTGTTTCAAATATTGGGACATCAGAATAAAATCAAATTAACGGTGCATCTTGAATTGTTGTTAACTTGTTGCATATCAAATAACTTAAATTTTTAAACGAATAACTAGCTAATTTGTATTAAACAATATCGGTATTGACCTTATAAAATAACTACTTCAAATTTTCATTAAATTTTCTTAAGATATCATCAAATCAAATCATTGCATTTATTACATTTTGTCCAGAAATCGTTCATTTAATATGCAACAACATAATAATAAGCAGGTATTTAACATTACACTATTTATGTTTCAAGTAATTTTGTAATGCATGGAAATTTACATAATTGGAACAAGTCATATTTCTTTCTTAACTTCAGTAAAAATAAATTAATGATTCAATATCTTCTATTATATCAATCATTGCACTTATTTTCACAAGTGCAATAATACATGTGCGTTTTCATATGTATTATTACAATAATTAATTATTATTCTAAATGGAGATCTTGCAACTTTTTGCATACCTTAAATTCCGATATTCTACGTGAAAAGTGTTTTATATTGTTATATCGGAACTGTCGCCAATTGATAAAATATTTTAAATTCAGAAGTGAAGTATTTGAGACAAATGTTTGAAATATTTGTTTTATTTTTCAATAATAGTTTTATTTTTCAAAAAATGTTCTCGTATTCTCGTTTTTTAATCAAATTGTATACCATTTTGCTCGCACTGATCCTTCAAAACATTCTGGATGAAAAGTACAGCATCGAAAAAATGAACAATTTGCAGATGTTTCAAACTTCTGTACCAAATATCTTTTGAATTCAAAATATCTGACGAACTACTAATCATCTTTATATAATATCTCAATAACTTGTTACACAGAATCAAGAAAATATTTTGTATGTACAAAAAGACATGATGTCTACTGCACGTGGAAAAAGAAATACTATAACTATTTATTCTTTTTCTTTAATAATATTTTCTAACTTCAATCAAAAGTAAGATACGACTTGTTATTCTTCCATGAATCGCCCTGTACGTTATTTTCTGAATGTCTGTAGAATCATTTCATACCAAATAAACTCGTACAACTTGAAACATTCTATACTAAAACATACTAAAATGTGATGTACAAAACGTAGGAGATGTCTAGATTCACAAATTTCTATTTCTCTAGACCCGAAGCTGATGGAGAGGAACGGTTTGAGAGTTCGTAATCAATATATTAAATTCTATGCAATCTATTTTATTCTGCTAATACTATACCATTATACAGTATCGTATAATACTACAGTAATACTATAATACTATAGGATTAGAATAATATATTCTTTGATATTATAAATAGAATTCAATGGAGAAGATACAGTTTGTTACAGTTTTATGAATCGCCCTGTATATTATCTAACTTAAGATCCATTTAGTACAGTTGTTTTATTTGATACACTTATTCCTCTCTATGTTGTGTACACTTATTTTTATTTTTATTTCTAAAATTATATGCAAGTTACTGATATATAAATACTACAATTCTCTTTAAAGATTTAAAATAATCAACTTATGAAAGTTCGAAATAAAGTTGAGAATCAATACTAATAGATTTAGCTATTCTAAAATTGGGTTTAAGGATGATACCGGGAAATGCTATTTATAATATTAGTTTAATATCATTAAAATATGGTTTTAAACTACAGAATTTTTTAAGAATTTCTTGAAATCAATGTCGATTATCATCAGTATGAAAACTTACTTTACCCCCCTGCTTTACGGTTCATCCTTCTGTTATTTTACTTTTGATTCATGAACAAACGTTTGTTATACCGTTGAACTTTGTTTGATAATTTCAGTATTAAATATCGCGTTACATATCGCAAACGTTGGGTAATTCGATCAAAAGCAAATTTGACTCCAGACAAATTATTTGATCACGGAATCGCCAGACAATATCAAAATAGTTCGTGTGTCCAAGCCACTCGTTGCCCAACGTGTAACTTTTCATGAAATGCTATTTCAATCGTGGAAACCCGTGGAACTTGTTCTCGGTGAAAATTACTCGCAACTTCCCGTGGTCGTTTGTCATCTACTTCCGGGAAAATTCGTCACTCGACAGGTGTCCGACGTGGAAAATCCGAGAAAGCAACCCCTGCATTGTTGCACACCGCTATCCCTTTCGCACACTATTTAGGTGCCTCTTCCTTTTCTCCTTTTTTAGTTTCTTTTCATCCCTTCAGATTACACGTGCATGCATGATCGGTGTACTAGGGCTCGTGGGTGTACGCTCGTATTTTACAAGCTCGATCGCATCGATGACTTTGGTGCTAGCTGGATGACTGATTACAGTGATGGGCAGATTAAGTGACCAGCACGAAACTAGTGGACTCTATTGGGCAGGGTACGCGCAGTAATGAAACGTGGGATATTTATGGACGTTTCAAGTTTTTCGATTTTTGAACCTGAGCATTTTCGAATGATGTACATTCCGCATTTCTGATTTGAAAAACTGCTGAACATGGTACACTAGTGATTTTTAAAATTTTGAAAAATTAGTAGATTTAGGAATGTCAGCTTTTGAAAAATTTCAAATTTTTTACAATCAGAAATTTGGACTTCTGAATATTTGAAAGTTTCGAACTATAGAAATTTTAACTTTTGCAAATTTTAAATTAAAAAATTTGGTAACTCGAAAACTCAGGACTTGACATATTTGTAAATTTTAACGATTGAAAATGTTAAAAAGAAAATTTCAAATTTAAAAATTACTAGCTTCCTAAATTTTCAAAATTTCAAATATCTAAATTTTTAAATTACCGAATTCTTACATGTTTGAATGACTACATTCCGAACATACAAATATTTATATCATCAAGATTTAAAATTTACAAATTGCGTAATTTGAGAGGTTTAAGATTAAAAAACATTTACAAAAAGTTGAAATTTGAAAATTTCAAAATCTTCAAGTCTTCAATTTTTAAATTGTTTACAGTGCTGACATCTAAAATCACAAACATTGATTTTCAAATTTATATTTACAATATTTCTACATTTCTATGATTTAAAATTCCTAAACTTTCAAGTTCTCGTTGTTGCAAATACTCAAATTTCTGAAATTCCAAACCAATTTTCAATTTTCCTTTAATTTTAAAAAATTCCAAATTTCTAAACTATTACATTCCCAAATTTGCTAATGTTACAATTCCCGAATTTTTGAAACTGAAACTTGAAACTAGAAATTCTGAAATGGAAAATCGTGACAGTTTAGAAATTTGAAATTTGAAAAACAAATTCAAAAACTTGTAACCCGGAGAACGTAAAACTTGGAATTTAGAAATTTGAAACTTGGAAAGCTTAAAAATATAGAAATTTAAAAATGGGAAAATTTAAAAATGTAAAAATTTAAAAATTGATAAATTGAAAGCTTAAATTGAAAGGTAGGAAATTGGAAAACATAAAGATATAGAAATTTGGAAATTGGAAAACTAAAAAAGTTAAAAATGAAACGACTGGAGATTGGATAACCTACAAGTTTCAAAATTTGCAAATATATGAATTACGAAAATTCGTGTCTTCAAATTTGGAAATGCTGAAGTTTTATTAGATGATGTTCAAACATCGAAATTTCTACGCCTCCAGTGCCCGCAGTTACACGCGGGTCATTCCACGCCGAATCGATCACTTTTTGACCTCACCATCTGCGATTTTGTTTTAATCGAAATATGCTATGTGAAATTAGGGAGGGGGGAGGGTTTAAATTATCATTTTGCCGATTTCGAATTTGTTTAAAAATTACAAGCCTTCAAAATTTGCAGTTTTTGCCTATTTTTGCGAAAATAGACATCACTTACGAATTTTTTTCTCAAAAACTACTCGTCCGATTGAGCTAAACTTCTTTTTGTTTTATTAATTTAAGTGATGTCTATTTTCGCAAAAATAGGCAAAAACTGAAAATTTTTAGGCTTGTAATTTTTAAACAAATTCGAAATCGACGAAAAGATGACTTAACCCCCCCCCCCTAATTTCTCATAGACTATAACATATTTTGATTAAAACAAAATCACAGATGGTGAGGTCAAAAACTGATCGATTCGGCAGGGAATGACCCACGCACTCACGTCTACCGGCCTGACCTCGCGAATGCCCTTGAGATGCCCATCACTGGCCAAAAGGTGCAGAAGTCTCACAAAAATTTGTCATCCGAGAAGGAACGTGCAGCTTGCCGAAACTCGTTTTTAAAACATTCGAATGTTCGGAGACCGCTTTAAAAAATTGATCAACGAAAAAAGTAAACGCAATGAGATTTTAAAAATAAAATAGTCATGCTGTACGTTCTCGAAAATTGTTATGAAAATACAAATTTCCCATTTGGAAGGATTGCCTGACCATTCGTTGAAACTTGAAACTTGTTCGTAATTTTATATACTATCCAACGAAATGATTTCACTTTCAAATGTTTTAGCCTGCTTTTTTGCAATGCAAAGTACGAATGCACGAATATTGCGCAACGTGTTCTGGCTGAATTTATTAATTTTTTTCTTCGATGCATGTTTACTGATATACATATGTAATTGTGCACACGTACGTACATATAATACATGCACACGATTGATGTCTTTGGCGAACTAGGAAACACGTATTCAACGTTTTTAGCGTCTACTGTACTTGTGGGTAAAGGAGATTGCAGATATTACTGTTAATAAAGTATTCTATGTAACACTCATGCGCAAATTGAAGATTATTCTATTAGGGCTATGCAGGATTTTCCATTAATACATACATTTAGAAATTTTACAGAAGGATGACAATTTTTCTTCTAAAATGCAGTTCTTTTCAAAAATGACGAAAGGCATCGTGCATAATGTAGATAAAAATGTTTAGATATTTGTAAAATATTAATTGAAAAGATGGAGATTTTTGTGTACCTTTTTAAATTGTACAGTGGTTTATGAAATTGTTAATATTTTTTTTAATAGCAATTCAGTAGCAATATTTAGAAGATTGAATTTATCGATTATTATTCTATGTATAGTATTTATAGAACATATTTCTGAACAAAACAACTTGCCTGAATTGTATTAATATTTTAAAAATAAAATGTTTGTGAAAATTTCAAGTTAATGTAATTATAAGTAGAATATTTTTCATGTAAGTTTTTGAGTAAATATCCTTCTGACTAGATCTTAAATTGAAAAATTGATATAGTTCAGACAAATTTCATGAATCATTGTACTCAGTTATTAAGATTCTAATTGAATATTTTGATATTTCAATATTGAACTATTAAAAATCTTAATAAAACTTTACTATACATATTTGAACGTATAGTATTAATACGTATTTATGAGGTTATTAAAACGATGCACTTGTGCTTTGCAAAAGAAAAACAACGAATCCCATATTCAAAGACACAAAACTATCAAGATACTATAAACATTATTTTCCATATTATAGATTGAATTAAAAATATTATTTTCATGATCGAAAAATATCAATATTAACTTTTCTACAAAAATAAGGAAATATAAAATCTATGTTAATTGTAAAAATTTTACGGAAAGGGACAAATGATTTTTTAGATTTTTATACAATTCGTTCTAAAGTTAAAAAATTAGAAGCCATTACAAATTTTTAACAAAGATACATGAATACGAAATTTACTGTATCTACAGAAATTTTGCGAAAGTACTAAAAATCTTGCAACCTTTCTAAAAAGTATTTTAAACATTCATCAGTGAATCGTCGTTAATTTTGTTACGAATAGAAAACTTAAAATACATTGAAACGAAACAGAATTTGCAAAACAAATGAAAATAGCTGTTTAGTTAAAATAAATAGAGATAATTGTATGAATCAAATACTAACAAAAAGAAGAATTATTACACTCTATATTAAAAAAAAAGATTTTGCGTTTTCTTCGACGAAAAGATAACTCAGATAATTCTAAAAGGAGGTAATCAGAAACTGCAAACTCGAAAAATATGTTGAACTGTATACGCAGTATTTGCATTACACGATTCAAATATGTTGCATGTGACAACAATATCGAATAGTTGGACACGTGAGTGTAACATTCTTCGACAATGATATCAGTCCGGAGATTTACATATTATGTGACTCGTTGTCAATAAATTCCTATTTTTGGTCCATAATCGACATTAAGTAAAGACCTACCTTAAAGGTAGCCAAACGAATATTTATATCGATAGATAATAATACAATAATGATGGATATAATACAAATATTATTAACCCTTTCGCTACGATCGTCTTTGTATATTAATCACTCGTTGTGAGATTTTTTTCAATTGGTAATATTTGAGTTAGTAAAATGAGTAATATTTCAATTAATAGTATTACTAGTATATTAATTATTAATATTTAATATGTACATTAATAATATTTCAATTAGTAGTTCAGTAAAAAATGTGCTATTCAATTCTCACAAGAAAGAATGACGAGAAACGAGTAGCAATTAAATGTTTTTTATATTACAAATTTATTGGAACAAAAATGATATAAAATATATTGAATCTCCGTAAGCTAAACTTTGTCTTAGGACACGATTTTTTAACTTTTTTTTCATAATCATATACTATTCTATAAATATAGAGGAAATACGACGGTTTTGAGTGTCGGAATCTATTAGGAGTCTCTGAGCTTAGTTATCCAAGTACATAGTTTAAGTATAGAAAAATAAAAGTACTATTAGTTGGGTTAAATATTCAGTCATAACCGGGAATATTTCATCAAGCAATTCATATTTCTACATGATTTTGAAAATTGACGTAGCGAAATTCGGTAAAATACAATGTAGTCCAAAAAGTAAATGGTCATTGAGTGATGGGGCTGATCGGCCCTAACACAAGCGACTGTGGAATGGGTGCAATCGAGAATCGTGAGGTATTCACTATATTACTACTTATAAATGGACACATTAATATCAGTAAAATTACACAGGACTCAGTGCAGAAGGCTATACAGGCTGCCTCGTAATAATTGTAAGACCCATAAAGGGGTTGTAGGGGAGGTGATTCTAGGTAACATTTTCCTTTGCAAAAATGGGGTCTAGGCTCTCGCTTTCGAGTTATTAAGGAACAACACCGACCAATCAGAGCGCGCGAATAGCGCCCGCTCAGCCGCAAGAGCAAAGCCTCGAACATACGGCCAATCGTGGACGCGAACAAACAAGTTAGTATCGTGTTATGTTACGTCAAAATTAAATCACGCATAATAATGTTCAGTTATTCATTTTTACTGAATAAGGGACAAGACAATTTTATGTGCGATTTGGGGAAGTTGAGGAATTTTGGGGAATTGGGAATTTGGGGAATTGCGAATTTGGGAAATTGGGAATTTGGGGAATTGGGAATTTGGGGAATTGGGAATTTGGTGAATCAAGAATTTGGGGAATCGGGAATTTGGGGAATTGAGAATTCCGACATTCAAAATTATAACATTTTGACTATATTTATTGGGTAAACTCCATTGTACACACTATTTAATAGTAGCTTTGAGACTGATAATACATAGCATTGTATTATTTGTAATTATTTGTAACTTCAAGAACTGTGTGCAACGTATTTCAGTATGTTATTACTCGAGTTTTATTGATTTCAATAGCAATGCGCGGAAAAATACACATATGCAATTATTTAAGAAATAAAATAGAATTTTTATGACTTTCAAAACGTGACGGGAAATTATCTCTGTGGCGGAAATTAACGATGGTTTCATATTAAGACAAATTTTTATATTAACACTAGTTTCATGAAACCTGTTCGCACGACTTTCGACTTCTTATGTGAATGATTGAAATTAACGACCATTAATTTCTTGTTCAAAATGACGTCACATTTCTTATTTTATATTACAGTAGTATTTTTGTTTGAATAAAACTGATATTATTATTGTTGGTATTACTATTAAACTTATTATTTTGTTATTATTACCACTGTTAATTAATAATAATTAATTTTATTTCATATTATTGCAGAAATTAATGAGATACTTTTTATTCAAGTAAACAAATAAAAATCATTCTTATTACTTTTCTATTATTTCTAAATAAATTAATAAATTGTAATAATTTTTATTTCATTTCATTTTAAATTACAGAAATTATTACTGTAGAGTATTAAAGTAAATGAAACTGAGTACATTATTGGTTACGAGTGTTGGTATAGGTCACCTGTGAAATATTGGAGATGCGTAAGTCTTGAAAAACTAACCGACGAAAACACTCGTCAATTTTGCTGTTAATTTTTATTCTAGATTTTTCCACAGTCGACTGAAAGTGTTGGAATAATTCGTTTGTAAAACATTTGTCTAATATCTCAGACGGAGATTTGTTGTAGGTGTGAATTAAAATTGAGTTTAAACGAATAATTTAAAAAGATTCTTGTTTGTTCCATTTAAAGTTAGATTCTGTTTGTCAATAAAGTTCTTGGTGTTACTATTTTCAAACATAAATCTTGTATCCGTTGAGTTAAATTTATCATAATTGGCGGATTTAATTCTTTCGTCTCGTTTCCGACTCAGAGTCCTGTTAATATTTCGCTATTACGATTACTATTCCGAAACAGAAATTCATTCTTTTTTATTCCATACTAAATAACAAAAATTATTAATTTTCGCTTCGTGAAAACTGTAATAATTGTCATTGTTACTTTACTATTATTATTACTTCGCTAAATAATGATTTATTTTATTTCGCATACAATTAAAAAAATGTTAAAGTTACTTTTTATGAAAAAGGAAAAAATTGTAATCATTAATGTTACTTGTTTACCATTATCGCATCTGTATTATTAATAAAGAATGGTTCGTTTCATATAACTTCATTTTGAATTACAGAAATTTTTCTACTTTATTTTTAATGTAAAAATAATTGGTCGTCCAACATCCATAAATCAGGTGTTAAGCAATTATTTAACACGGCTGTGTTTGGTAGCGAAAGGGTTAATACGTAAGAAAGCAAAACGGAGGGAGAATGAAATATAAATGTTAGAATTCGAGCCGAGAGAAGAAATCGCGGGAAAAGGGAGAAACCTTTTAGGGAATGTTCTTCGCGAAAGGAGACAACGTTGCACAAACAAGACTCGTAAATTTCGAAAGAAGAATGGCTGCTTTGGGGAGGACCGTACTTCATCAGGTGTAAACGCGACGATATTTCTTTTCTTAAAAATCGTACGTGGCCGGGATTCACAGCTCTAAAGCAAAATGTTTGGTGCCGACTCCTTTTGTTACGAAATATTTCAACATATCGCGAAAGCTCACGTCTGACGAAGCGTTTATTCCTGCTTTAAAAACTTCCACCTTAACAGGAAGAAGCAGCAGCGAGATAAATTCTACAATAAAACGAAACATTTTTATTATCTCAGCTTCAAGATTTTTTTGACGTTTTGATGCATAGAAACGATCATCTGGAAATTAATTTCATATTTATGGACAGATTATGAAAACGCGGTGTACATGAATTGGCGAACGAGGAGGTCCAACAGTCTTTTGTTTCTTTCAAATTTTTAGGTACTGAACTCCCAAAATGTTCACATATTCTGGTTTAGAAACATAGAAAGCTACTGTCTGAACGTTATGAAATTTATAAATTTAGATACTTGAAAATTAAAGTTTTGAAAATTTGGGAATTCTGAAGTTTAGGAACGTGGATATATGTATATTACAGATATTTAAAAGATTTAAATTTTAGACATGTATAAATGCAGAAGTGTAGAACTTCAGAAATATGAGATTTAGGAATTCAGAAATTTTTGAATTTAGGGATTCGAGTATTTAGGAAGTTGGGAAATAAATAATTTGGTTATTAAGAAATTCTGAGAAACCTAAATTTACAGGTTTCTACATTTCCACATTTTTAAAGAACTTTAAAAATTTACAACTTTGTAAATTCTCAAGTATCCAAGCATTCAAATATCTAAATTTTTAAATATCACTTTTCCAAATTTCCCAAACTATAAATTCCTAAATGACCAAATTTCCAAATTTCTGTATATTCAAATTTCCAAAGTTACAATTCATGTGTCCGAAATTTGCAAACTTTCAAGTTTTAGAATACATCATGTATTTGCAACATTATTACATTATAAACATTTAAATACGTTTAAATATCAATAAAAATAAAAATGGAACACATCGATATTTGTTAATATTATCAGTTTATTCTATAAATTTACTTTATATAAATAATTTATAATATATATAATATATAAATAATATGCACATAATATATCTTATATTATAATAATTGAGGTAAATATTTAGAATAAGGTAGCCACCTCAAATTTCGATCACCTTGAAATATGTTGTCAAGGTCATCATTCTGAATAACTTTTTGTTATACATGTAATAGTCAGACTCTTTTAGTTTTCGAGATATTTGAAAAAATAACGCACTTTACTGCCAATATTTCCAAGAGTGAATAAATCGCAACTATAATTCGATTTATAGTAGATTTATTTATACATGACTATCACATGTATAACAAAAAGTTGTTCAGAATGATGCTCTTTACAACATATTTCATGATGATCGAAATCGGAGGTGGCTCCCTTATTCTAAATATTTACCATAATTTATTTCATAAAGATTAGAAAAGGTATTTTTACGATTTTAGCTACGACACGCTATGTAATATTTTTTATATGTTGTACAACATGTCTCTCGGTTTAAAGAAATAGTTTCCGAACAGGAATGGTAACCTTTATATGTATTGACGATCAAAACAATATACCAACACTAGTAGTTTACGAAACTCAGCGAGCTTCATTTAAAAGTTGTCCCGCGGCAATGGAAATTAATTCTGCAACGGATAGTCTGCTAAAACAGCCGATCCTGTACGTGTGTGTCGGAATTCGTTGTCCACGTAAACATTTCGTTGTTTGAACGCGGCCCTCCTTTGCAATTAACAACTGCAGCCTCCGTATTTTTCGTTTCCGTTTTATCTGGTGACGTTTATCGGCTAACGAACAAAAAAAAAACGAACAGCAGAAAAAGGGACTCGATTTAACTTTTACAGAACACGTTCGTTGTAAATCATTCAACGAAACCGAATTTTCCTTTGAAACGGTTCCTGCGCCGAAGGAAAACTTCAATATAAATAAGATTTTTTAGTTGTAAGAATTATTTTAGAAAATACTGAGGACTGTATGGTGTTTTATTGGTACTTTCCTATATCTCAGATTCTATTATTTAACTAATAATTTCTTTAAGTTACTTCGTTAATTAGAGTTAATTTTTTACTTTTGACATTTTTAGATTTCTAATTCTAGAAATTTACAATCGTACCAATTTTCAAGTTTTTAATTTACCAAATTTCGAATATTTTAATTAGAAAGTATGCAAAGTTTCATTATGTAGAGTCTTCAATTTGGGAACCTTTACATTTTCGAATTATACAGTTTACAAATCACAAATCATGAAATTAGTAATTTTGACATTTTGATATTTGCCATTTTTCAAATTATGAAATTTCCGGGTCTTAAAAATTTGCAAATTTTTAAATGAAAAAATTCGCAAACTTTAGAGTTTCCGATTATTCAAACTATTGTACTTCTAAACTTTGAAACGCTTTTTGAAAGGTTCCTAATATTCAACTTTTTAATCCATCTGTAAACCTACAAACTTTTAAATTTAAAAACTTTCAATTTAGACAGTAGAAAACTTCAAATTTAAAAAATTAAAAGATTGCATATTTATGTACCTTCAGAATTGTTTCATATCTATGTTCCGAACTGTGAAATCTTGAAATTTCCAAATTATTCAGTTTGTAAAAATTTCTATGAAAATGTTCACTTTATTTTTATAAAAATTTAAAAGTTTTTAATTTTGCTAGAATTCAAAACGCAAAATCTTCGAATAAAAATAGTCAAGTTTAAGTTCCGTAAACTTTTCAATTTTTTAAACTTCAAGTTCATAAACATTTAAATTTTTAAACATACAGTACTTTTAATTTCTCAGTTTAAAAAATATTAATTCTATAAACTCTAACGTTCCTAAACCATTGTATCTATATTTTTCACTTTTTAAATTAAAAAATTTCAAACTAAAAACTTTGCATGTCCTTAAATGTAGAAAATATTAAATTTATATTCTTCTAAATTTATCATATCCTTAATTTACTTAGTTTTTATATCTATACGCTCAGAGTTGTAAGTTGTCATCTTAAAAATGTTCATATTTTCAAATTTTCAAAGATTCAATATTGTAATGCAATATTGCATTTTATTGAAAACTCATTTCTTGATGTATTTTGTAAATTAATTAAGGGGTTGGTATATACAAGAAATTAAGGAGTGCGAAGAAAATTGAACTCGGACGAGATTCCATCCATAAACGTAGTTTAGTTCGTTGCGGTTTAGCTATGCATAGGTACATAACATAGATCTGATTAGCTTATAATGTATATCAAGCTGAAATGTGATCACGATTCAATTAAGACTCAATCTAACACAGATCAAACCGAGACTTAAATTGAAGATCTAATTAAGATCTCACTTAATGCAGGATTAATCTAGATTGAATTTGATCTGGATTCAATTGATCTAATTGTAAGCTCTAAATGTAATTCATTGTCAGAGCCAATCGAATCGAAAGCTACTCGGAATTGACTTAATTCCAATCTAATTCGGAGTTGATCCAATTAAAGCTCAACCGAAATTTAATTTCGTCATGATAGACACTTAATATTAATATTAGATAAGACACTTAATATTAGACACTTAGGATTAAGACTTTAAATTTAGATATGTAAATTTAGAATACATTAAATACTATTTGAACTAAAATTCCAGTATAGCATAACTTTGTGAACAATTAAGTAAATTAATTTATTAAATCAAACTGTATGTTGCTCTAAAAGGGAACATTTTAATCTAAATTGTAAAAAAAATGTAGTGTTTGAAGAAATTATTAAGTAATTCACAAATGTAATTATTTATAAAACTCAGTATAAATTTGTAAATGCATAATACTAATTTTATATAAAATTCGATTTGTGTAGGTAGAGTCGAAATATCTTAGTTTTGTTTTATTTTTATTAATTTGGATGCATTACTTGGAGAAAATTACAATAATTTAACAACTGGTTTGTTTCATTGAGAAAGCTGAAATAACTGAAATATGTTTAAACACGATCGTGTAGAAATGATATATTTTAATAATTCATTTCAACTTTCGCATGTTAAATCATAGATTTCATTGTACTAGTTTTGTTAAGACAAAACTGCTATTATTGTTATTATTACTATTAATACTGTTATTTTGCAACTATTTCTATTATTATAAGTAACAATTCATTTTATTTTATTTCATTTTGAATCACAGAAATTATTACGCCGATCTTGCTTTTATAAAAGAAATTACTGTTGCTTTTACTGATAATAATTAGTTTCCTTTTATTTAATTTCAAATTAATGGAATTATTGAAGTATTTTTGTTTAAATGAACACTACTTGTTACTATTGCTATCAATGCTGCTACGTAGTTATTGTTACTGTCCAAATTAATAAATCGTGTTTAATTTAATTTTATCTTATTTCAAATTTCAGAGATTAGTAAGATACTTTCGTTAAAATTAACAATTGCTACTGTTAATGCTAATTTTCTACTATTAGCCATTTTACTAATATTTACTATTATACATATGTATACTTTGCTATAATTGCTACTACTATTTATAAATAATAACTTGTGTTACTTTCTTTTGTAATATAAATACTATCAAAATTTTTTTATGGAATTAAAATAGTAATAATAATTGTCATTATTGAAAAAGGAAACAGTAATTATCGTCACTATCATCGTTACTTCCATTAACAAATAATAATTCTTTTTATCTTATTTCGAATTACATATGTACATAAATTATAAAACAGCTTTCCACAAAATGAAAAAATAACAATATTAATGATTAATACTACCAGTTTACTATTACCATAATTGTTACTAATAGACAATAATCTACCATACTTTCCAATATTAACCCTTTGCGGTCGGCAGATTCTGCTTTCAGGCATGGGACCATAGTGTTGTGTCATTTTTGCGATTTTCGAAGGTTCCTGGCTGCGGGCTCATCAGTTCTACAATTTAAAAATGTCTCCGCTACGGGGACATCGACATCTACGACTTTTTAAAAATGTCCCCGGTACGGAGACACCGACCACAAAGGGTTAACTTACTTTCATTTCAAAACAAGGACATACATCCAACATTACCATAACCCTAGATTTACAGAATATCACGACCACTTACATTTAAAATGAAACTAAATTATAAAAATATAGAAACAACAGATAATACGTAAACTAGTTTATACACTGAACCTTTATCAAGATCCGTCATTTTGCCGAATTCCATAATTCTGGAATCAAAGCCGAGTTATAATAAACGGTAATGCCCATCAATGCGCGTGATAAAAACAAAGTAACCGCAAAGAATTCGATAGGTATTGTCGGAACAAAGTTAAATGAAGTAAGCCTAAACAAAAGATTGCACAGAGGGTCGAAGGGGAAGAAGCAAGCGAAAAAACTGTTCATAGCATATAGAGAAGCGTTTCCAACGTGACGAAGCGACGGCCTTTATTGCTTGCCACGAAAAAGGCTGGCTTAAAAGCCTTCAGGGAAAAAATCTCATTTCGATGCAGCTGTTCATTCTGCGGCTGTTAGCCGTTTGCTCTATACTCAACAAAATAAAAAAATAGAGAAAAAGAGTTCCTTCGGTTTTTCCCTGCCGGACGCTGCGCTCGCGCGTTCCTCTTTCGATCGTTTTTTCTTGCTGGAAGCAAGAAATGTTCCGATGTGTTGATCGCGAACGAAATCAATTCATCGGTTGGGTTTTCCATTGATACAAGGCATTTTTCGAAAATAGTTTGCTGTACTATAGTTTAGGACTATGGTTGGAGTTGGTTTACCAACCGGATAAAATAGCAGGAACCCTTTGAAATTGAGAAAGGAATAGCTGGAAAAAATACTGCAGTCAATTCTTTCAAATATGTCAATACAGCTTGAGTTTAAAAATTACTGTAAGTAACTGGATAGCGTAGTTTTTGAGAAATTTGATTTTGAAAAAAAAGCAAATTTTCGAAATTCAAACCAATTTATGGGGTAACTATAAGTAGATTCGTAATCAGCGAAAGAAACACTATAATAATGAATGATCGGATTTTAGAACGTAGATTGGCTATTGAACAGAGTTATAATACTCAAGAGATGTCTTTTTAAAAATATGCATCAGATGCATCTTTATTTAATTTAACAATGGCACTGAGACTTCATATAATTTTGAATAAAATACAGGGTGAAAATAAATGTAAGTTAACTAATCTATATTTCGAACTTAGTAGTTGAATGAAAACATTGATTTCAATTTAAGCAACATTGTACTCGTTAGATGATAAATTTGATATGCAGTTAAGATCATAAATAACTAAGGCGACTTGTCGAAATATTAAATTATTGTATTTTTTCATATGATATAATTTTCTGATATAATATGGCGTTCGACTTATGTTCAAATGTTCAATTTTTACTTTTAATTATATGTATTATTATCAAAGAATTATATATTGTAACAAAATATACAATATGTTATATTGCAACATTCTGATACAAATACCTGTTTCATACTATCGGTTACAAAATATAGAAATCTGTTTGAGTGTAATAATCTGACCCGTCACTATAGTCGGATCAGTAGATACAGACAGTACGTAATCAATATTGATACCTTTTTGGTACATTACCCTTTCGAATAGAAACAGTGGATGTACAATATGTCATCCTAAATAAAATGAATCTGTCTGTTGCTTGCCAACCAAATATATTAAATGTAGTTCAACTACTCCTAGTAACATTTTACGCTTTAAATAACAATACAAAAATAACAATCTAGTGTCACTTGTTAGCCAAGTGAAATCGTCCCATTTATCGTGTGATTTTGCAATTATCGATTTGTTCCATTGAACCAGATATACATACATATGTATGCAGGACATTTCTTTGCATAAATATTTAGGGCACTGAAAAATGATTGAACTACGTTTCTATGCTTAATATGAAAGATTTGAAAGAATATATTAGGTTGTACTTAAATATTAAGTCCACAATTTAACATGATTGCAGTTAAAAGAATAACAATTTTTTAATTTAATATAAGTTAATAGCTAATAACAATATAATACTTCTAAATGAAAGGAATTAACAAAAATGCTAGTCTGTATTAATATTGTATTCATTTTGCACAAATTTGAAGGTTTCAATTGGGAAACCGAACAATTATCAAACAGCTATAGGAATAGAAAATTATTGGAATCGGCAATATAGATAGAGATCCTCCGAACAAAACAACGGATGGCGTTATGAGATAGCAATACAATGCCTGGATACATAGAAGATTACAATAGTTTTCATTGATTAGAAAAGTATATTTTCCAGCGTACTTTCGCAAAATAAAATAATATTTAATGTAATTCGAAATTTAATTTTGTGGATAGTTTTTAATATTTAGAGGATATAGGATCGAATTCTATGCATCAAAACGAAATAAAGTGAAAATAAAGAAAAGTAAAAGAAATGTTTATGAACAAAACTGAAAACAATTTATTGAGAAAATCTCTTATGAACATCAACCCAATGGGATAACTTAATAAAACAATGACTTGATCAAATTTCAGACATCAAAACAAAAATTTATTCTTAACATTTCGACGTTAAACTTTGATACTTCAAAAGTATTTATACTCAACCATAGTTACAATTTATTAAACATAATCAAGTAAGAGATTTAAGATCTAAATGATATAGCAAAAGTAATTGCGAATTATGTTTTAAATTTTTATCGCCTATTTTAACTTCTTTTTTAATAATTTTATATCTTAATTTGAATCTTAAATTATTTTACTCACAAGGGACATCACCCAAACGTTACACGCCGATTTGGATGAATTTTTGATATGTTATAGAACTCGAAAAAATATTTGACACGTATTTTTTTATACGTGCGAATATCCACTCTGAAGTGGTGAAAATAACCCTTAAAGTTGGGGTTGAAAAAGCTATTTTTCAAATATCTCGGGAACTATTAGGCCTAGGTAAGAAATTCAAAATGCAAATTTTTCCTTTTTAGAAGGCCAATAATATAGCGCAAACAGATTTTTGAAAAATTTGTTTGTTTAAAAAATATATTAAAAAATAAACATTTTTTGTTCAATTTTTTGTATAAAACGTTCAACTATTTTTATCAAATTTCACATACGTAAACTATAAGTTCAAACAAAAAATACGGATAAATTGGAATTTTTAATTTCATTCGTAGAAAAAAAAATTGCTATGGTTGAAGTTATACGCACATTTTATACCTTCCCTTCGGGTGTACGACTGATTTATATACATATACATAATATTCTGGAAATTGTATTATATTTTACACATTTTATGATCTGTTGAATGATAGCGGCTAACAACGCAGGTAAATATATGAGGCATTGTAGTATTCGTTATTCGAAAGACCGATGGACGCTTCGACGATTCGATGGACGCTTATGATTATGCGAAGCGCGGTCACTTCATAACCGTGATTAATTGTAAGATTTTGTTCGGATAAAAGTGATTGTTCGTTTAGAGTCATTTCGAAACTTTCATTTTATAACATATAATTTCGAAAACTGATTCTGTTTCGTAACATCATGTATTGTTTGTTTATGATGCCGCCAAGCATCGTAATTTAAATGTCTAATGCTAAAGGATTTTTATGTTTATCGTTCATAACTGTTTGTCGAGGATTAGCATTTATAACTATAGGGATTTTTATTTCCAAAATGTTTTATTGTAGTCGAGGCACTGTTGTAAGTTTATTTTAAAAAGACTTCAGAACAAATCAAACCATTTAGCAGTTATCTGCAACCAGGGTATAGAATCACAGTGTGTGTGCTACGCGATTGTAATACCCAACATAATTGTGATTTTTGTTACGGAGTGGTCTTTCGAGTGCTGCCATTAATTTGAAATAAGTGATAAGTGGTTCATATACATCAACAAGGCTAAAACAAATTTCAAGTCAACTAGTTGTGTTAACAGTTAATTTAGTTTTAAACGGTCCATACTTAATTTTTCCATTAATCTATGTTTACAATTAGCTTTTTATTTTAGATTTAGCTCATTAACTGTTACGATATGAAAATAAATCGGGCTAATATCATAAGCATTTTAATAGATTCATATAATTATGTAGATACAGTTCAGCGTATACCTGTTCCGTACATCGAATAGGATCATCAGTACTCATAACGCGGAGCACACGGGATATTTGCCTCGGGCCCCATGTTTTATAGGGTCAACTAAGGACATAGAAGTTTCTTTTTTTAATAAATTAGTATAAAAAATATAATGTAATACAACTTCCAGAATATTATGTATATGTATATAAATCAGTCGTACACCCGAAGGGAAGGTATAAAATGTGCGTATAACTTCAACCATAGCAATTTTTTTTTCTACGAATGAAATTAAAAATTCCAATTTATCCGTATTTTTTGTTTGAACTTATAGTTTACGTATGTGAAATTTGATAAAAATAGTTGAACGTTTTATACAAAAAATTGAACAAAAAATGTTAATTTTTAATATATTTTTTAAACAAACAAATTTTTCAAAAATCTGTTTGCGCTATATTATTGGCCTTCTAAAAAGGAAAAATTTGCATTTTGAATTTCTTACCTAGGCCTAATAGTTCCCGAGATATTTGAAAAATAGCTTTTTCAACCCCAACTTTAAGGGTTATTTTCACCACTTCAGAGTGGATATTCGCACGTATAAAAAAATACGTGTCAAATATTTTTTCGAGTTCTATAACATATCAAAAATTCATCCAAATCGGCGTGTAACGTTTGGGTGATGTCCCTTGTCAGTCACGTTTATCGAATTGTTACTATTTTATATTGCAACTTTCATAAGAGTATTAAGAAACATTTATTTTTAATCAACCAAACATTCTTTGTTTTGATGCATAAAAAGGAATCAGAAATACTATACTTTGTTGGTCGGAAAAAATAAAACTCCTCAGAGCCGCGAATTAATTTAAATCATGGGAAACGAGAATACGCTTCAGTATCAAAAAACAAGCAGATGCTAAACTGCACAATAAAATATTTATAAACTCAAAATCTTATTCGAATCACGTCGTATTAGAAATCGATCAAGATCTACATACAAGTGATTTTGGAAACACCGCTTTAAGATTGTTTAGAACCACGTGTGGTGTTAGATAGCGATGATGAGAATGTTAAAAATTGACCACAATAATCAACCTTTTTTTTGGTGATTTGGAAACAGCGCTCGAATGAATTCTTACAATTAGCTATATTGCCTGAGGAATGCACCGTCGTTTCTTGCAAGGAAGATTCTCAACGAAGGCACATATTTCGAATTGCTAGAGACCGACAAAGAAAAAGCAAACTTCCATATAGCGATAGTACCGCTTCGCTGAAAGAGACTTTTCTCACACATCTTCCAATTTTCTATTCACCCGCTTTTGTACATTGCCTTGTCTAATTAATAACGCGTAAATATCGATAGCTTTAGAAACAGCATTTAATATCAAAGTATCCTTTATTGTTTGCTATAGACCACCCAACACGATTATCTAGATAGTGTAACACAGATATAACAACAATATTTAACGCTTTGAACTACACACATTATCCCTGTTGTTGATAGGTACGATGCCTCCATTTTGTACATAGTGCACAAGATGGCACTTGCGAAATGGTTCAAGCTGTTCTTTCTGTAACTTTCAACCTCTTCGCAGGGTCGTTGAAAATACGGGGTGTCTCGTAATAAGTGTAAGACCCGTGAAGGGGTTGTAGAGGAGGTGATTCTAAGTAACCTTTTCCTTTGCAAAAATAAGGTCTAGGCTCTCATTTTTGAGTTCCTAAGGTTTAACTCCGACCAATTAGAGCGCGCGAATAGTGCCCGCTCAGCCACGAGAGCGAAGCCCCGAACATACGGACGATCGCGGACGCGAACAAACAAGTTAGTATCGTGCTATGTTACGTCAAAGTTAAATCATGCATAATAATGTTCAGTTATTCATTTTTACTGAATAAGGGATAACACAATTTTATGTGCGATTTGAGGAAGTTGTAAAATTGGAAATTGGGAATTTGGGGAATTGAGAATTCGGGGATTTGGAGATTTGGGGAATTGGGAGTTGGGAATTTGAGGAATTGGTAATTTGGGGAATTGAGAATTTGGGAAATTGGGAATTTGAAGATTTGGGGAATTGGGAATTTGGGAATTTGGAGATTTGGGGAATTGGGAATTTGGGAATAATAATGTTCAGTTATTAATTTTTACTGAATAAGGGATAAGACAATTTTATGTGTGATTTAACTTTGACGTAACATAGCACGATACTAACTTGTTTGATCGTATCCGCGATCAGCCGTATGTTCGAAGCTTCGCTCTCGCGACTGAGCGGACGCTGTGCGCGCGCTCTGATTGGTCGGAGTTAAACCTTAATAACTCGAAAACGAGAGCCTACACCCCATTTTTGCAAAGGAAAAAAAGGTATTTAGAATCGCCTCCTCTACAACCCCTTTACGGGTTTTACACTTATTACGAGGCACCCTGTATACATAACTAATTATAAGTGGGGCATATCAAATGACAGCTTAATGTTTGATAAAAATCACTATATTAACCCGTCGTCAACATTTTCAGTATAAAATGGCGGGTTTGCAGTTACAGTCAGCAATAACTGATTTCTTTGCATTTAAATCAGTATCATTAGTAAATCGCACCTGATATGCTTCAACGAGATTCATAAATTTATATCTGTTTATGACATAACTGATGAAATTTAGAGTTTGTCGAAAATGACTGAATACAGATTTCACTGAAGTTCTTTTAGTGCAAAATGGCTGGTTCTTCGTTGTAATAAACAATGATATTCATTTGAAAATATTCAGTTTTCCGTTGCTTGTATCTCAAAATGGAATTTTCGATTTGTTATATAACGAAGAATTTGTAATTTTTGGATTATGATCTTTGCTTTGAAATACCTTGTACATGAGAGAAGAGCATAAGTCATGTTTTATAATTTCCTATTATTTATAGACCGTTACAAAAGAATTGTTCGATTCATAAATTGCAAATCTTTCACATTTCATAATTTATTATTATTTTTATATATAAACGATTGAAAGTTGAATTCACTAATTGACGATGTTAAACTAATACTTTTTTGTATTTATTGTTTATTTCGACGAAGAAGTAATGGAATTGTATCAATGATATTTATAAAACGTTTATTCAATTATTTTTATCAAATCTAAAGTTTTATATTAACGTTTCTCTAGGTATACAAATTGATATACTGTACATATATCCTATATAAGTACATGAATCATATCAGATTATCTGTGTATCAAAATTTGTCATTTGTTAATGCAACACGAAATGGCTAACAATTATTACACAAATTATTACACAGCGAGAGGGTTAAGAGATACAATTTTCGTTCAAGCAATTCTATTTAGTTTTCAATAAATCTTACGCAATGAATTATATTTGAGGGTAATGCGCGCTTGAAAAGAAAATTCTATTTCTAGTAACAAGAATTTTATGGAAAGTTTATTAAAAGTTCGCTTATAACGCCCATAATACATATTCGGATTTTTCATTAACAATAATAATTTACACAACATCCACGTGTCTCTGAATTTCTTCGATTGCTTTGAAATTACTTATGGGTATTTCACATACCATGTTTTTATCGATATTATTTTATCGATATTGAGTTTCATCCACATTATACTTACAAGTTGATTAAAAAACTATTTATGAACACACACTGTGCATTATATATTTTATCATATAACTAATCTTAATCTAATCTTTTATCTAATAACTAATCTTTCTAGGGGAAAAAGACCACCACTTACCTCAATAATCGAAAAGTACCACATTTTATGTCTGAATTATATGTGTTTAATTGTTCATTTGACAACACAATTTTTCTAATATATATAATATTTTAGTGTTAATATAACACTTAATACTGTATGTGTAACACTTTTTTTTTAACCATACATGGTGTTTCGTTTTTATTCCACGAAAAAGTGTGAGTGTCTATGTTTAAAAATAAACTGCAATATGTTACATAACTATAGGCCGTAAATGGTTTATTACAAAGTAATAATAAAAATACTAAAAGTGGAAATGACTGACTTTTTGTTCGATTAATCATTGTTTGTTCTTGAAAACACAAATTACTAAAACGTTCAATATCTATGACCATAGATATTGATAAAATCTATATTATCTATCAATATCATAGATGATTAATAAAATCCATAAAATAGATAACAAATAGTATATGTTACTATCTGAGTATCGTTCTGATTTTGTTTCACTAAACAAAAAATCAAGAAATGAAATAAAATCAAACAAAAATTCAGTCATTTATAATTTTGTTATAACTTTGTACCAAAGCATTTATGATCATACGCAACATACTTACCTACTTTTTAATCATATAATTTGTTGATACTGTCTAGCAGGATAAAAATGAAACATATATATATATATATATAAATAATAATAATAATATTTCTAAATGAAATATATATACCATCAAATAATATTAATTATATTCAACTAATATTAGTCCTTTTCATTAAAAATTTGTATACTCGTGCTCACGTACATTAATAATATAAATTTCTTTTTTTAGTTTCATAGTATACATAAACTATACACCGACGAAGCGGCTGTATATAAATCAAAGATCAAGAAAGTTACAGAACTTTTGAACAGATTCTGTTTAAATCATAAACCGTAGAACTTTTTCAAAGACCGCTTTTACATTATAAGTTCTGACGAGAACGGGTTAAAAAAATATACCAGAAAATACAAGTTTTAATTGGAATATAAAATGTAGAAGTACAAATTTTTCTTTAGCGAGAAAAGATATTTTGTTCGATATTGAACAATTTTTCATTTGTTATGACAGATGACTGAAAAGATATACTATTTAATAAATGTTACGGTAACAATTTTAAATTACGTAGAATTATATTCGTATATTCATATATTATGTTATATAGTGTTCTATCATTTCCTATGTATTTCAGTTTATTTTAATTAGAAGTAACAAATGTTATTTAGTCTTAATATTAATATTGCTCAAAATATTATTTATCCTGTTAACTTCTTTCGATACAATGCTTCTTACGTAACTATAATATACTTACATATTTTATGATTTTCATCAATTGAGTAGTACTAAATCATCCATAAACATATGAATAATATATTATATTGTTTAAAAAATAATTTTTAACAATCAATAATACCGGAATTTTATTTATTATTTTCGCATTACATATTGAACATTTTTTTAATAAACGTTGTAAAATAACTGCTTTTCATGCAACTTTTGTTAGAGAAAGTTCAAAAATACCTCTTGAGAACACTTTATAAAGAAGTTTCTAAGGGTATCATATCTTGCCATAAAGATTGAAGAAGAACGGATATTTTCTCAAGCCAAATATATTTAAGTTCGAATAAAGTTCATGTACAGACGGAAGATAATTGTTTATTTCAAGTTTGAGTACAAATGAATCTTAATTCACTGGACGAATAAATTCACTAATTGAGTGGGTCATCTCGCTTTGAAATCGATATTACTGCAAATACTCATCCGATGTATGCAGGTAGAATGTTGTACAGGGTGGCTGGAATGATCTGTTACTAAGTTCATGCTGATGCGTCTGTCGATCCGCTCACGCAATCCATCTGAAAGTTGCCATATTGATGGTTCATTCAATTGTTTATATGCGTGCAGAAGCATTTTTGTATACTACATCTCAAAGTAAGGTTATAGCGATGGATTTGAAGCGTAATTCTGTAATTGCTTTATGTTGGATATTGCAACGGATTACGCATATATTCATTTCTATAGAGTAAGGGTCGCTATAGCTAAAGGAACGGTCCTACAGTTTATGGCACTCTTCTCAAGTGGCAAGGACCGAGGAAAACCCGAAAACAGTCAGTCGTCATCGAGCCATAGCAGAGTGCACTGTATTTCCAAATTGACAATAATTCTTAAACAGTCTCTAATTATTTTATTGCCCATTTTATATTCATTCACTTATATTGCATTGTGCGGACTACCACTGTCTATTTGTCTTTACAAATAAAGTTATTCTTGTGAAACAAATAAATATTCCAACACTTTATATTTAGCTGGAACATCAGTTCCAATTATCGTTCGTGAGCTCCAGCATTTGAATGTAATCTATTTAATGATTGAATATAATGTATTTGGGCTATTTTGGAGGCCAAGGTCAATGTAATAAAACATCGAAGTTTGGACGCTCCAAAATCAGCAGTTGTCCGAGAATGGAAGAAGATTCCACAATCTCACATACGGGCAGCGAGCGACTCATTCTTTCACCGTTTGAATAAAATTATTCGTGCAATGGGAGGTTATATCGAGCAATGAGCATTAAATCATTTTCTTGAATGTTTCTCGGCTATTTCTATCCCTTGGATAAAACAAAATATTAAAAAGTCTATCTGCTGCAGCGGTGTGAAGTTGCAACAGTTCATTCCACCCACCCTGTATAATACTTCTCGATTATTGAGGTATATGATGAATCTTCTTATCCTAAATCGTCTTTCCTCTAGGGAAGGTCTGAGTACTTGGACAAAGTATGTACTACCAGAATAGGAGTTTATCATAATTGTATATACAGATATAAAAGATATAGCAGGCGAACTATACAAGAACCAATTAAAGTATATAAGGTTAGAATAATAAAAAAGTTAGTAAATAAAAAAAGAACGTTGCAGAGAAGACGATTGTGTACTTACTCGATTACGCATGCGTATCAATACAATAAATATGTATCCAGTATTATCATGATCTTATGTATATTAAATACATCATCACAATTTTATACAGTAAATATACAGGGTGTCTCAAAACGAACGAAACATCCGGAAATGGGAGGTAGCTGGGGTCATTCTGAACAAGTTTTTCCTTTGCTAAAATGTCGAACAAGGCTTCATTGTTAAATTATTAAGGAAAAACACCGACCAATCAAAAAGTTGTTCAGAATGACCCCAGCTACCTCACATTTCCGGATGTTTCGTTCGTTTTGGGACATCCTGTAGAGTGTTTCCGAAACAACGATACAAATTGAAAGAGATAAATCTACATACAAGAATAGATAAAATATTAAAATATAGAAAAACAATTTTTTTACGCGACTTCAAAAAAAATCCGCCTGAATTTCTTTTCAAGTATTTGTAAAAAAGATTGTTCACACCACAGAAAATTGGAAAATCAATAGTTTGTTAATTCTGTAGTTATCAAATACTATAAACCTGTAAATGTAATTATTAGTATCACTAAAGTATGTTTATCTTTATTATTTACAATATAATCATCATATTATACATTAGCATTTACTACGATAATGTTATGAATGACTGATAATAAACTCCATCAGTATTAATGACTAAATTAATGTATTTAATAACAAAAGTTAATTCTTAAATTAATGAGACAGTTGCATTTGTTATTTCTCGTGCTGGGAACTTCTTTTTTCGAATATTTTAGAACCGTTTAAAAATTCAGATTTTTCGAAAATGTAACCGCATATGATAAAATTTTATACATTATTTTCAATTTATTTTTTCATACAGATTCATTTTTTTTCTTTTGTGTAGCCAAATTGGAAACACGATGTGTATATGCAATATTATCATGATCTTACATGATACGTATTTATTTGCTGCATTAACCACATGTAACAGATAACGATACATGAGTCCTGTATGCAGCATTATTTTTCTATTTCATAGAGTCTGTATCTTAGATCCTTAAAAGTGTACGCAAATACATCAAAAACATACATTGTTTGATTAAAAAAAAAAACATATATTACTCTGCGCAAAAACTGTTTCACAAAGTCATACTTTTCGAGATTTTAAGTGAACCAATATTTTTTTATATGATATCACCAACTTCACGCAACTGTCTAAGTGTAACATGATTGTATTCTTACATGTATGTTATATATTTACTGTTCATATTTATTCAGTGTGTACATACAGAGACGAATGAAATTAGTTATACAATAGTATATTATATTTCATTGCAACCACTTTGCGCCACATAGATTTTATCTTTTGATCTGAGTATTTTTCTTAATATTTTCGAAGCAAGAACCAGCGACGATTATGTGTTATATTTTGTTCAAGTCGCGAAAGAACATTCTATGCGAAACAAAATATGCTACGATTAAAATATTTCTACTAAAAGTTCGTAAACCGAGTGATTGTTACACGTACAGGAAAAAATTGTTTAGAAATTTTTTGAGAACAATTCTTGAAAGTCATCCAGTCGCCAGAGAAAAATTTTCAAGGCTATAACACATATACGATTCCGAATAATTATTTGTAATAGTTAATTGGAATTTGACATCAGTTATTATGTTCTGATGGTACAAGTATTAATTCCACTTATGAAAGCAGTGAATCCTGAAGTCTCTAAAATTATAACTTTGAGAAGTTGAAATTCAACATAATATTGGTTTCTCGAAAGCAAATAAATTATCTTTTTAACATAATCGTACATCGTGAGAAACAACTAAAATATCGCGTTGAAACGAGTTAGTGGGAAAAATTGATGAAAGTTAACGGCGATGAAGCAATGTCGATAAAAAGATTATGGGTGATTTCAAGGTAATTCTTTGATACTCTCCCTCAAACGATAAAAACAAAAGACAAATGAAGAGTGGACCAAATGAAATCTTCCTTGTAAATCGCCAGTGTCTAGCGAAAAGAATACGCACTGCACGTTGCACAGCTAGCCTCTGACTGTTAGTTTCCTTGAATGTCGCATGTTGCCAAGGATGAGAGCACCGGTACACTGACGTTGGTCGACGAGTCGCGACGAATTATCGTCGACGCAGTCGTTGTAATAACGTGAATAAAAGATAAAGGAAGAAAACTAAATAATTCGCATTTATAGCCCTCGTGACATTCACAGAACGGCATAGCCACGATCTTTTCTCTCTCTCATGAGACATGAAATCAGTGCATTCGATCATGAACGCTGTTGCCATTCATCCTTTCTCGAATCATCTCATCACGCCTAATCTATCGCTAAATAGATTACATAAGATACAGTTTCATTCGTAGTCTTAATTCACCCTTCAAAGATGTCGCCAGAGAGGTTCTTTGATTCGGGATCACAATTCGAACAATGAAACGTAACCGATCGTGTCGGGAAACCGGGACCGATCGACGGGAATTCTTTGTCGACGATTTGGGCAAACATTTTCTACGAATTTTCTTAAATCTCTTGCCTGCGGACTCGTGTTGAACGAACTCGGGAAAGTTGTTTCCGTGATTTTTCTGGCTCTTTAATTGCTCGACATTCATCGTCGATCGGTCTCATTTACGATGTGATCCTCAAAGGTATTATGTTTTATATGGTGTGGAACTGTTTACAGGACTTTTCGTCGGGGTAACATAACTCCGACCACAAGAGTAAGCGTAGATACGATAGAGTAGTTACGAGAAACAACGTTTTACAATTGTCAAATAACTATGCAACCCGATATAACGTATTATATTTTTTTTTCTGAAATAGTTTTAAGTGTATATCAGAAATTTTGTGACACACTTATCAGTGACCTTTATAACATTTCAGTATGATATTTCATTTTTTCTTTTATCTTTCGTTTCATTTAAATCCCAGACGATGATACCTGCGAACGGGGTCAGTCGATTTATTGCAACACAACATTTTTATTCTTCGTTTTTAGTACTAAAATTAATACCAGAATTCTGCCGGAATTTTCGTTTAACCCAGTGGCATTTTAAATTAGGCAAACGTTATTTTTTTATCGTTATTCGTTTAAACGAAACAACAATACATTCCTTATTATAGCATGCAATAATTAATGTTATTCGCCTGCAGGCGGGTATGTATGGCAGTGGGTTAATATTTATCGTGCTGATTGCAATGTGAATCGAATACAGCGGTTTACAAATGGAAAGTATTCATCAATTTTGCGTACGGACAAGGTGTACAGATACAAAGTAAGCCAGTGAATCGTGAAATATTGTTCATGTTTTCGATAATTATTCATTCACATCGACATTTGTTATTACAAGACGTACATAATGGTTATTCGGATTTTCCGCGTGTTTATTAATCAGACAACGGTATCCTGCCCGATTATACAGTATTATTAATTTGTTGCATTTCTGATACTCGATATTTATTTATATTAAACACTTTAAGAGATATTGTTTTAGGAACGTTCATGAAGCGCTGATTATTTCGTTCTGATTTTATTTCACGATTCAAGCTTTCCGAGCAACCTGTGGAACTGACACGATTTTCTAATTGTAAATTTTATCGATTTGAGTCTTGTAAAAGAAATGAAAATCTCAGAAAGATTAGAATAATGGACGAAACAATTCTTGAGATATAGGAACAATGTGATTTTATAATCAAATTAATTAGTTGGCGAAAAATAATAATGAGATAAATACTCGATGAATTTTTCATTTTTTTTCGTGATTATCAAACTTGGACACGTTTGATTTAGAATACAGTGGAGGTTTTAAAGTACTTAAGTGTTTCACCAAATTCATTGTTTTTTAACCAAATTACAAATATTATGCCAAATTTTTTAAATACATACAGTTTTCTGTGAAATTCAAGTAAATCATTTTTAAATAATTTTTTTGTTTAAGTTAATGAAATCGTTCAAATAAAATGAGATAACATCGTCGGTCGTTTTATTTTAATAAATTTTTAATAATATTTTAGAAAACCTATATTTTTAACAATTAACAGTGTTATCATAAAATGACTAAAGAGTATTCGTGAGGTTATTTGAATCAAAATTTATTCAAATATATTCAAAATGAATTATTTACATTATAAAAAAATGACCTACATAAATAAAATAAAATAAAATCTAGAAAAAAAAATATTTTCAAGTACACATAATACTATCATTTCTAACAATCTAGTAAAATCTGATAATATACTATTTGGACAATTATTTTTCAAAGAATTATTGTTTAAATAATTCCCACGAGTAATAAATAGAACAATTTTTAAGGTTGGGTCTCTTAATTATTTTGTTCATTGCTATCAACGGGAACGTTAAATGGCATTGGCCAAAGTGTATTCTTTTTCCAACAATAAATTCGTCCCCGAAGAGTTTGATATCCCCAGCTAAATAATACAAAAGAAAATTAGCTTGTTCCTTTATTTCAAGCTTATCTTGTTCACCCACGTGTATTCTTTCTCACGGTCGCTGCAGTATTTGTACCCCATGCCAGTGAATAATAGTCGTTCGATTCCAATTTGTGTACAATTCAAAGTACCATGAAAAATCACGATTTTTGTTACAATTTTGCCATTTTCAACGAGTATTAGTCAATTTGTTGCAAGCACGACTTACATAAATTATTTCAGTGATGAACAATTATGCTAACGAGAGCGCGCAGCACGGACGTGTAAATGGAGCACATTTATAGGCACTGATAGAAAAATCATTTTTCTTAATAAATTGCTTAATTCTGAAAAGTGGAAATCTGAAATTTCTATGTATCTATAAACAATCAAATTATAAACGTTTGAATTTCCAAATGATTAAAGTAGTTGGATTTCTACAATAAATTTTTACATATCTAGGCTTTTAACTTTCCGAATTTGAAAGTTTGAATTTAAGATATTTCTGAATTTCCAGATTCCTCGAATTCTAAATTTGGTAGAAGAAATTACTAAATTAAAAAAATCCAATTTTTTAATTTTTAAATTGACCCATTTTTGTGATTTTATAATGACCACATTTCCAAATCTTAAAATCTTTAAATTTTCAAGTCGAGCTCATAAGAATGTTATCACTGAAAATTTTAAATATTTATATGATCAAACCATCAGACTACAACAATTTAAATATCATAAAAAATAATATTTCTGTATTTCTAAATCTTCAAATTAAGAAAATTGAAAATTCGAAAATTATGTATCTTCAGATTTCCAAACTTACCTTCTAATCTTGAAAATTCTTTGTAGTTTTCCAAATACCTATATTCCTGCATTTTTAAATTCGAAATTTACAAACTATAAATTTCACATTTACAAATTTAAAAATTTACCAAAATCATAAATAAACCAAGCATCCAAATTCACAAATTTGAACGTAAGAAATTTCTTTATTACTGAACTACTAAATTATCAAGTCTCTAAATTTTCAAGTTTGTAAACTTCCGAATTCTATCCATTTTCACGCCAAAAAGATCGAATTTTGGGATATAAAAGTTTAAAGTTTCTATAATTCCAAGCTTTCGTATTCTGATATTCTTAAATTACAAAAAGGAGTACCAAATTACCGAATTAACGAATTATCGGGTTAAAAAATTACTTAATTAATCAATTACTAAATAACTCAATTATTACATAATTACACAGGATTTCCAATTTATTTAATTATGAAATTATTAAATAATCGAATTCTAAATTTACAAACCTGCTAAACTTCAAAATGTTCAGGTTTCGAAATTTGCTATATGTTTAGATTTTTCAATCTTTAAGTTTCTAAACTTGGAAACTTGCAATTTCTATATTTCTTCTTTATATTACAACTTGTATAACTTTTGAAATTTGTATATTTCCTAATTTTCAAATCACCATACGAGTATTTCTAAAAATTACCATATATATTTATTTTTAAATTTCCAAATTCTTTTAAGTCTAAAAACTTTTCATTTCCGAATTTCTGTATCTCCAAACTTTTAAACAACCAAATTGTCATATTCCTACAAGGGAAGGTTAAAGGTGTCTGTTTATAAATTTGTGGAGTTCCAGATATCCAAATATTCAAATTTTCTAATTTTCAAACCATCAAAGCATCGTGTTGCTAAATTTTAACATTTCGAATTCCTGTTTTTTTACGTTTCTAAATTCTGAGACTATTAAATATCCTAATATCTACTATCTTATATAAAAAAAAATATCAAATTGCTATATTTCTACGTTTCCAAATTTATTTCCAAATTAAAATATTTCAAATATGCTTATGCGGGAAGAAACGTGAAGCATATTTAATATTTCTCTCTCTCGGTTCAGCATCTCGTCGCAGTCTCCATTCACGCCCGTGCTCGCAAGTCCTTCGGTGGGCACTTTTTCTGTCCATCACCGAACTATTCAATCTAGTCTCGGCATATTATCGCGATAACGATTTTCATCAGCACGATAGTCGGCAGTCGAGCGTTTAATTGCATGCCAATATTAAATTACTATCTACCACGTGTCCGACTCTATTACACCGATATTAAAAGCACGGTGTTCTGTTGTAGTCAGACACAAAAGAACCAAAACAATTACAGCCCAAACCCCTTCCACAACGTTTTACTATCTTTCTAGTGTCCCTATCTCTTTCTTCATCATTCTTTTTCATTTCTTTTTAATTTCGTCCACAGTGTCGCGAACAATGCAACGCTCGATAGCGACGAACAATTCGATTAAAATTTCAATTATTCACCGGACATCGCTGATAATTCAACAACCTTTTTCTTTTGATTTGAACGCTATGGGATTCGTCAAACACGTAATACAGAACCTCTTGCCGCTCCGTTTTATGTTACGTTTTTGTAATTCAGTCAAGTTACGTCCATTTTGAGGTATTATTTCCTCTTCTGTTTCATTTTCTTCCTTTATCGCGTTCAAACAGGCGTGCTTTGATATGGATTCTCTTGAGGCTTCCCTGAATATAATTGATTGAATAGAAACCGTTTCCTTTTCTTGGGAAGGACAAGGATAATGATGGTTTTCAAGTATAATTCGTGAATAAGAGTTGTTTAATTGTTATGGAAATATTAAGGTTGTTATTTAGCTATGATATTTCTAATTGTACACAATAATTAATTTTATCTCAATTTCGTTTAATCTTGAAAATTAAAATGAAATCTTAATTTTGTAATAATTTCTAATATAACAAATATTGTTGTAAAACTTTCGTTTAAATGTCGTAAACTATTTGCATCGTTTCGAAATTTTAAAAATATGTTAGTTTTATTGGACTTCCTTTTTTGAACAGTTTTTTGTTGACATTATTTTTTACGAATATAAATCATGAACAATCCCCCGTACAAGATTAGGAGAAGTTTGATTAAAGAAAAATATCTGTGACAGTTTATTTATATTTGTGTATTTACTTTGTTAATCATTTTCTTGAAACGGTATTTATCATTATAATTAGTAAATTAATTAATTGGATAAACAAAAGCAATGATTCTTAACAGATATTATTTACAAAATTCATGTGACTATTGAAATTGATCTAATAAAGTTCCACTTTTATATACATAATTATTTCAAATGTAATTTTTAATTATAGTTTTAAACACAGTTTTTAGTTGTGCAATCTGTATCTGAATAATAATAAATATAAATAATATTATAAAAAACGATCATTGATACAAAAAATAATAGACTCAGTAGGTAATAAATCATAAACTTTCAATTTCTAATAATTTATCAATAGTTCGATCTATTTATTATTAACTCAAAACAGCTTATTAATGGTTTCAGTCGCTAATAATTTATTAATGAAGATAAAAAGATTCAACTGTGTATCAATTAAGAGAATCTTAAAACTGATGAAATGCATAACGTTATAATTTAATCTATTCTCAATTAAAGATTATAATTAAAAGATTTCTTTCGTACGATTTCGTACTGATTTCAAGAAATTGTAACCACTGTGAACTATTCTAAATTCGAAAACAATGGTGCAATCATTACTATTATTTAATGTCATCGTTATTTACATTATATAACGTGTTATTTAACATATTATTATTTATTCAACGTTAACATTATTTACATTGCATAATAAACATTATTGACGTTCAGATAAACGCAGAGTTATTGTCTACAGGAATTAATCCTTTAATGCAAATGGTTTTACGACACGTGAAAATTTATATGTTCTATCTCACATAGCAGTCCCATTAACAGTAATTTTGTATCGTATATCATATATTAATAACAATAAATTAGCTGGTATTAAACTATAAAATATCGTTAAAAATATTTAAAGCATCCAAAAACTTCTTAAAGGAACAAAAACTTATTTAAGTCCATTTTCAAAAGTTATAAATAAATCACGCCAGATTGAACGCGTTAGTGTACACATATCGGGTTGATAAAAAAAAGAAAAATGGAACATTAAACGATACCACATCGTATATTTAAAAGTACTGAAACGATATCATGTTATTACGAGGGATTAAAGAAATATATTGTAGAAGACAATCTTTCGAGAGAGAGGACTACGCGCGACCCCCTACTATCTCGAACCTACATTAAGGGTCGAATATTCTATCAATTGTGTACATGTGTTTATTACTCTCATATTGACTCAATGATGTTATTCTGTGGTGCTTTGCATGTCTCTATTGGACTCTGCATGCCAATATAGGGCATCGTAAGTACTTATTAAATGAACTCATCAGTGACTACCGAATACACAACCGACACTCGCAGAAAAAGATAAAAAAAAAATAAAAGATATACTACGAGTATTAACGCGTTTGCTGCGTTGCGACAATCGAATGAACGATTCTATTTAGTCGTTATTATATTTAGTCGTGTGTCTAGCTCCTTGATTGGTTTTTCTAGAGAACGTATATGGAAAAGGTAAGAACAGTCGGAAGAAATTGAGCATATCTCCGTTTCTTATTTTGTCCGTCGAACGAACGTTTTGATCTTTCATGGTCGTTTGATTCCGTAAATCGATTGTCGGACGAACAATTTCTGGAAGAATCTTTTCATTTTAAATTTGCTGCTTAGAAGGAAACCGACTGTGCTTACTGCAGTTTGATCTCTTAGATTTATTTCGTAGACGTAACTACAATGAAAGAATGAAAAAACGAGGTGAAAAGTGGGTGAGGACGTTTCGTTATGCTGGATGGACATTTAACGAACTTTAAAATACCGATTATCAATATTCTGGTGTATAAAGAAGTCATTAGTTATTTCTGGAGAAAAACTGTTATACAGGGTGTCTCACAATTATGGTACGAGTCGGAAAGGGGTGGTAAATGAGGCTATTCTGAACAACTTTTTCCTTTGCAAAAATATTGGTCGAGGCTTCAAATTTAAATTATTCATGAAAAACACCGACCAATCAGAACGCGAGGATCGCGCGCACTCCGAGGGAGAAGTGTAGGCCCGAGTTATAATTGGCGGTGGTCGCGATCAAACAAACAGCGCGCGCGACCCTCGCGTTCTGATTGGTCAGTGTTTTTCCTGAATAATTTAAAAATGAAGCCTGGACCAATATTTTTGCAAAGGAAAAAGTTGTTTAGAATAGCCCCATCTACCACCCCGTTCCGGCTCGTACCATAATTGTGGGACACACTGTATCTTCGAGCAACGGTTTTTATCTGTGTTCTTTTTTCCAATGAGTTCTTAATAATAGTAAATAAAACGAGAATAATGACGAAATACGTTTTGACAAAATTATGAAAACCGAAATTGAGGAAAATTAGAAACGTAAATTCTTTACTGAAACGTTATGAGAAAAAATAAAATTGTTATTGTAATGTTCTGAGGAAAGACACTATTTATTGAAATGCTTATTCATCAATTTAACATAAAGAAACATTCGTTTTCATGAAAAAACTGGACTTAAAAAATATTATTTAATTTTAATAATAAAACATGTAAGCTCCATTCCAGCAGAACAAGCGTTCATTCAACGATTGGTAACATTTTTATTTCGAACGAGTATTTTTACTTTATTCCAATATGTTTTACTTTTACATTCCTTCAAGGCTCCCGCGTTAATTTATTTTCATTGTAGAAGATTAGATGTAGAGCCATATTATTATGAAAATCCTGCTAATCATTAAGATTATACGAAAATTTTCTACCTGTAAATGGCTAAAGAAATCAATTATTCTGTTTCGTTGTTTCCTGAATCCTGTACTAATATCTACGATCGATGATACGCTTGAGCATTCAGTTAATCCTTATGGTTCCTACTGATTAAAACCTTCAGACATTTATAGAAACAGAATTAATGATATGCTGTAGAATATTAATTACTCCAGTGATGAGCAACTGTGTACGTTGATGTATAGTTAACTTTTTAATATCTAAATTTTTCGATCTTCGGCATTCTAGATATCTAGATTTCTACATTACCAGATTTGTAGGATCCCAAATTTCTAGATTTTCAGATTTCTATATTTCTAGATTCCTAAATTTTTCTAGATTTTTACGTGTTTAAATTTACAACATTCTAGATTTCTAAATTTTTGAATAGCTAATGGTCTAGATATTTGGATTTGTAGATTACCAGATTTTTAAATAATCAAATTATTCGAACATTTAAATTTTTTAAGTTTCGGAACTCGCAATTTCTAAATTTCTGAATTGAAATTTTGAAATATTCATAATTTGGAAGTTCATAAATCTGTAAGTTTAAGCATTTGATATGTCTAAGTATGTATATTGCTAAATATAGAAAGTTGCAAATACTGAAGTTTAATTTATAAAATTGGAAACTTAGCAAGTTGTGGAATTGAAATTTTTATAGTTCTAAAATTATAAATTTATAATTCAACAGTTTAATATTTATATATTTTTTTTATTTGTAAACCTTAAAGTTTCTGAATTTTTAAGTATTATATTTATGAATTTGAAAAATAAATAGTTTTGAAATACGAAAATTTAGAAGTTTAAAATTTTGAAAATTGAAGTTTTCTACAAGTTTGAATCTTTGATTTTTCAATTTAACCCTTTCATTTCGGCAGTCCAGTCCACCGAAGTACTGTTACTGAATACGTTTATACATTTTCCTAAGTCTTAAATAACAACGGTGCTGAATGAAACGGCGTATAAAATTATAGATGATATAGACATTTATATGTTTACAAAAATTTACGATAAAATATTTAATTAATAATGCCGCTTATAAGCGGCGCTTGAAGCGAAAGGGTTAAAAATTCGATGTTTCTAAATCAAATTACCAAATTATCATTTTTGAAAATTTAAAAATTTGAAAATTTCCAGATTAATAAACATATTATACATATCGTGTATTCTTAATTTTTTGGTAATATTGATTTGCTCATCTCTGGATTAATTAAGTGAACTCTTCCCATTAAGGAGAAAGTTATAAATAATCAATTTCATAAACATAATCTCAATAACACAAAATTATTATATTCCATTAAAATACTTATTCCACCGCGAGTTGAAATTAAAATTCTGCTTTAAATTTTCTTTATTTCAAATTCAGAATGTGAATTATGTCACTGAACTGATCAGATATCTTTATAAATCTTTGTATGAACATTCATCATATACTTTGTAAGTATACAAAGTGTCTGTTAGTTCTACGTTAGATCATGATTAATTAATAATTATACGTTCAAACGTAAATTTAAAATATGGAATAAAATTCGTTTACATGTACCTTTATTTTCAAACTTATTATACATTGAATGTACATATTACGTTGAATTTGAAAGCTTATCAAAACATTTATACCACAATTTTATTACTGCATAACAGATTATTCTATTTAATAAGAAACATTGAGAATTTTTTTTTATTATATTAATACTTCATTTTTGATTAAACTCGTTTGAGGCAGATAAATAAAGACAATTCAAGTATAATACTTAAATGGCAAGCAGGAATAAAGGTGTGTACACACAAATTACAGATATTAGGTCTAAATAGATATTTAATGTTGAACACTATGAATTGTGTTAGGTAATTGAAATTTATATGTACATTATATAACGTGCAGATTATTCTTTTTTTAAAATATGTTAACTGCGCGTTTAAATTTTTACTCCTGGCTGCCATTCAGTTCTCTTTTTTATTTCATATTTTTCAAATTAATAAAATTACTGAATATAACTTTTTACAAATATTGTTAATTTATAAGCCTGTATAATTATAGAATAAGCATTCCATAAATATTATAAATTCATAACGCCACGAAATTATAGAATAAGTTCACGATAGCAAATAAATTTTCGCTTTCAAGCGGATTAAATATGTGACCGCAACTTAAAATGTTGTTGGTAATAAAATTAAAAGCTCTAACAACCATATTCAGCAAGGAAATCCTCTTTCAACTTTCTCCTTAATTGGCGCAATTTACACGTATAATGATGGAACATCTGGAATTTGAAACATAAACTTCTCTTTTTTACTTTACACGGCGTGATCGAAGACATAACCTCAAATTTTCAATTGATTTACTCTTCGTTGAAAAAAAATCTTCTCTTGAATATTTCGATAATGAATGCAATTGAATCAGAGTATCAAATGAATTATAGCATAGTTTGTTTCAATTAAAAACATTTCTCTCACTCAATAATTAACTTACATATAGAATTACTTTGATAACAAAAGTCGTTGATTGAGTTCTCATAGTTGCAGGATTTACTTTTTAAATGTGTATTATTCGAATTTAATTACAATTTTATCAAATAATTATATGACAAAAAGGAAATAAAATTTTTCACTCTTAATCTTATAAAATCAAAACAATTTTAAGAGAGGAAATCGGTTAGGTTAATTACAACGTCCTGTTAAATTAAAGGTTCAGTCATGAAATTTAATTTCGGTGGATAATAGATTTAGCTAATTTCGGTTTCCTTCAAATTCCGAATGTTCCATTCAACCTACAGCCTGAATCAGCAAAGCAACATAAAACGATAAAAAATGGATGAAGGAAATAAAACCCCGCCATCCTTGTCCCAATCTCCTTAATTATCGGTTTTCCTTTCCTCTTTCATTTTTCATTTTCTCTTTTCTCATTGCCAGACGTTAATTCGGTCGATGAGCACCGAGAAACGAGGAGCGGACAAAGAATTCAATATTGTTAATTATCGTTCAATAGCTCTTTAACCCTTTCGTTACTTCTATTTTTATAGAAACGGATGCCTATAACCTTTCTATTTTTATATGGTCTGTTAGATACCTCAATATTAAATAGACCAAGAGTTAGTGTGGGCACTTTATTTTTATAATTTTAACAAGTAGGGAATTTTAAGGCTGAAAATTTTAATAAATGGCAGGGGAATGTATTCCCCATAACCTAGGAATTGATTTGCTGGAGCTTAGTGAGGGTGTACTTCATGCCCATTATATTAAATATTGATAATGAGTTATTGAAACTTTATATTTTGAATACATCTCAGAGTACGTGATCAAAAATTTATTTGCTTAGTTATTCTTTTTATTCCACTTTCACTTCTAAGCTGATCAGTTTTGGGATATGTTCTGAATATTTATAGTTTCTGAATATTTTTATAGTCGATTATTCTAATAACAGTTATTATAATTATTAACTTGAGAAGATTAAATTTTTTAAATTAAAAAATTTGTATATCTCCAGATTTTCAGAAAGGATTATTTGTAATTTTAAAATCTACTGAATTTGATCATTTGAAATGTTTATGATTTTTAAAGGAAGATAAGTAAATTTGTTATTTGGAGAATTGGAAAATCTACAATTTTGTAGATTGTTAAATGAAAGTGTTCAAAGTTCTAAAGTTTCAAATATCTTCATTTTTAAATCTCTAACTTTTCAAATTTCTGCATTTCTGAACTTTTACACTTTCAAACTTTTACAATTTTTAATTTTCTAAATTGTAACATGTAAAAAATTTTTAGTATGCGTATTCGATATTTTCTAAAATTTAACTTTATATTGAATCATTCTTAAACATTCTCACCAATATTCATTACTACTTATTTATGTTTATGTTTTCAATTTCAAAACTAATTTCATTTTCATTTAAATTAATAATTCATTTAAATAATTGAAACTTAATATTTTCAAATAATTATTCAATGAATTCAAATTTTTTTAAAAATATAATTCAAATCACGACACTTTTAAAATTAGAAATATTTCCTTCTTAATCTGCAATTAATTTATTAATTTTCATTAGTATTATCATTTATTTGAATAAATATTTTTCTATTCTCTACAATTAATACAATTATTGCAATTTATATCATAAAATAAAAATAGATTTGCATAGTGAAAGAAATCAATTTACAACAATTGTAAGTACTAATACTATGGACAAAAGTATCTATTTTTATTTCACTAATACTTGGATCTCCATTTCACTCAAATTTGGGTGATGTATGAATTCATAATTATATTAACCACTCATTATACGTCAAACGTCCTTAGCGACGAAATTTAAATTACAACCAATTTTATTAACTACTTGCCAGAACAAATAAAATATAAATGAAGTGTCTATATTTAGTCAAAATTACTATCCATCAAAACTTATCAGAAATTTAACATGGTGGTCAAAGTGCAATTAACCACATGGTGGTTAATATCGATTTTAAAAGTATGATTTTCATATAGCAATACATTTAAATTAGTATACAATTCTGTGAACTGATCTAAAACCTCCGAAATTGGAACAAATACCCTGATATAATTTTAAATATTATAAGATTTATAATTAATTTGTAAGTTAATCTTTCGCCTTATTTTAACGAGTCTATCCCTAACACACTCATAGTTCTAATTTAATCAATTTGTAATACGTGTTAGCTTGGAATTTAAATTCAACTATAATTTGCACGATCAAGACTTGATGAATACAAAGCAGACATAACATTTTAAATTTCTTGACCCGTTTTAATATTATAACAATGAACAGTTACTTTTGCCTGACACATCTGACACATAAAACAAGTGTTAAAAAATGGAAGATCTTTAAATTAATATTTAACATTAATACTTGTTTTCAAAGATTAATACTTAATATTAATATTTGTTTATGCAAATAAAAATTTAATAGTGATATTTATTTATAAAAATTAATATTTATTTTAGCTGATATTCCCGAAATATTACGATGGTGGGCATGAAGTATCTTATATCTCCATATTGCTAAGCTCATGCCTTTGATGGAATTTTTAGCTTAATTGAGTTGTAACGAAAGGGTTAATTTACTGTGTAATTCGATCATGAAACGATGTGTCGACATTACGAGCGTTCTAAGCTGCGTTCGCGACGTTCGCTTCCATCTTGTAGCTCACGTGCTTGAAATTGACGATCAATTAGCGGTACGTTGATCCATGGAAGCTCACCTGGTGAAACAGGTACCCTGTCGTGCAAGAAATTAACGTTCTAACGGCACGATGAGTTGCGTGCACATGCCAAGGCACAGGTTTATTTGATCGCGACATAAAGACGCGCCGTGAACGTAAACGTTGTCTTCCTGGTTGTGTAGGAACCGATTTACGCGACAGGTCGTAACTCTTTCGCCGTTGAAAACGGGAAAGGTGGTTGTTACTGATAGGCATCATCAAGAAACTTCAAAATCGTCATCGGATCATTGGGTTTTTAAGATTATTAATTAACATTTTACGCGAGAGGATTTATTGAATCGAAATGATATTATACGTATAAGAGTGAAAATGGATCAAAATAAACATTTGTAAAAGTGAAATAAAAATTAGCTGCAAGTTACATACAGATTGCTGAAAATATGTTGCACGGTTTAAAGTATAGAAAAATTGTCTGATTGGTCCTTGATGGGTTAATTAATATTTGCTCAAATTGTATTTGTAAGAAACACAATTATATTTGAACATTTTGAGAAATAAAATAATTTAAGGAGTTAGTAACTTGTGATTCGTTTTGTGAAGGAAATTGATAATTTTGTAAATTTTCCTTGTTCAAATTTAACCCTTTTAGTGCTGCAACATAATATATTGTGGCTGGTTATACTTGCTTAAGGTGCCAACGAACAAATGATAAATTTGAACATTTGCAAACATGTTTGATAGTGCAGAAGTCATTCATATTTGTGTAGTTGATATTATTAGTGTCATAGTTTATTCGTAATATTTACTATAATATAATTGCATTTACTCTATTACAATTCTATCATAACAATACCAGAATATTATAATTTTGTCATGATATTTACTATAATATTACAATTTTAATATAATGTTCGCTACAATGTTATTATTTTATTATAATATTTGGTAGTATAGTGCTTGAAGAGGCACCGTTGGCATTATAGGATTAATAGTATACTTATCGCAGTAGAAGACGTTGAATTAGTTGTTTTTTCTTGTGAAATTAAAACAATACTTTGAATACGAATAACTTTGCAGCTTCACATCTGCAATAGAATAAATTTTGCATAATGTTATGTTCAATGTTATGTTTTAGATTAAATACGCTATCAATACTTTAAGGCGAGACCCAAAAGCTATGTAATATCTTTTCGTAATATGTGTAATTTATCATGTGATAATTAACAACTTTTTTGATGCTTGCCGTCCCCGAATTTTGATTGGCAATGTTAAAGTGACAATATTTTATATATTTAAATATTGTTTATGAAAGATACCAAATTTTCTCAAATTCATTATTAACTTTGAATAATCATCATTAATATAATGTTAACAAACATTAATGTATGTTAGTTACTCATTCGTTACGACTTTATTTCTTAAAATGTTTCTTTCTGAACTTTACAAGTATCTAAAATTTAATTGCTCTTTTGAACTGTAGAAAATTATGACAGTTGGACTCGGCATTTGTCCCAAAGGTTCAATGTTATTTCGTCAAGACTAAAAGGGTTAAAGGCTAATTGTTTGAAACATAACTTGAATTTTGCATAGTCTGAAATGTACATATATGTATATATATGTACATATATGTATAGTTTTTATATTCACAGAAATTATAGAACTTCAAATGTTTGAACACATTCAAGAACCAAAAACTGTTCAAAAATCGAATAATTTGAAAATTACTATTGAATTATTTAATTGCTTCGTTGTCAAACTACTTTGTTGTTTGAGAAACTAAAAAATAGATGAAAATTGATAATAACACTAAAAAAATAGTAAAAACTATGGTTAAAATAAGGAAATAATGTAATCTTATAACTTTAACAAGCTATATCTAATTTAAAGTAATCTGGCATACCAGTTTTATTTAATTCGATAAAAATTTAACGAAATAAATGTAACCTTCAAAGATTAATTAACCTTCATAGGGTAATTTATTTATACCTCCTTAAAAATGAATAAAATTGACGTAGTCAAAGTTTTATCTTAGCATCTTGGATTGCAAATGCATAAAATAACATACTTGTATGCATAAATAACATTAAAATTTATATTAAAATAGTACGCAAGGAAAAGATTAACGAACCTTAATTTAAAATTGATAATGTTACGAAGACTGTTTCCCAGAAACATCTCATTGTTTATAATATAACTTTTACGTTCTAGAGTTCTACTATGATTAATTTTACTCAGATTGTAGAATAAGCATCAAACATGTTATTTCGTAAAGGAAGAAAGATAGTTTAATCTTACAAGAAAAGACTGGATTGATTCATATCGTTTAAATAAGAAAAGTTTCATTTCGTTTCAGTTATTAGGGGAAGCTAGGGGAAGCAGGTGATCAATATTTAAACCGAATATGGTAGAATTAATTATAACTTGATTTATTAAATTAAAATTGTATCGTGACAATTTGCATACGATAACCAAGACTCGATAAAAATTAAATCACATCGATTATAAAAAAATTAATTAAATTTTGTTAAAGCTTATCCTTAAAATCTTTAAACACAACCTTTCTCAGTTAATCAATTAACAAAATCAGTTTGTTTAAAAAATTGATTTGTAATTATATAAGTTCGAATGAAATTTAAACAATCAGTATGTACAATCATTTGTTTAATCAATCAGTATTAAGAAAAGGGAAAGGATACGACCTGTTTCGATTGTACGAAGCATACGCGTTCATTAATTGTAATACCTGATTTAATTAAGAAAAACAAAATCAAAATGGTGTTCCTTATAAAGAGATACTATTCTCTTTTTCCGCCTCGTATCTCGAACTGCTTAATTAACATTTATTTTAATCATTATTCTCAACTTAATTACTTCCGTAAGATTAAAGTTCATGTGAAATTTTATGTTTATTAAAAACAAGCGCAAATTTATTGTTCCACAACAGCTTGAGGCTTATTTTTTGGTTCTATTATCTTTCCTTGGATTCCTAGCGAGCATTTTATTTATCATTTTCGCGCAACAGAATTTGCGAAGTTAATTGTGCCGCTTCATTCCGTACGCGGCAAAAATGTTCAACTGAAAGCTTAATAGAGGAAGAAGATAGCCCAGTGTCTGATTTCAACGAAAAGAATTTTTAATTAACCTGCGAGAGATAAATGTCGCGCTATCTAACGGAGAAAAATTTCGCTTAATATAACTACAGTCGTATTCCACACGTAGGAATTGCTATGAATTTTAATAAATGTATACTACGAAACTTTGAAAATTTAGAAATTTAGAAATTTGAAAAATTGTATGTTTAGAAATTTTAACATTTTGAAGTAAATACTGAAAAATTTTACAAGTCTCGACTTTCAAAATTGTTTATTTTCTAAATTTACAAATTAACAAAAATTTAACTTTTTAAATTTTTAGATTTCATCATTTCCAAATTACCAATTTTCATCATTTCCAAATCCACAAATTGCTAAATTTACAAATTCTCACATTTTAAACCTTATCACATTTCGATCTCGTCGTTTCGAATTTCAAACCACGTTTTCGAATCCGTAACTTTTAAAACTTTAAAATATAAAAATTCCTAAATTCCGTAAAATCCTAAGTTTTTAGATTGCAGATTCTCAAAGTTGTAACTTTTGGGATTCCCTAATTCACAAATTTTACAATCCCCAAATTCCTAAATTTTTAAGTCATAGAACTCGAACGGAGAATCCAACATACCCAAATCTTTCGATTCCTAAAATTTCCCAGTTTAAAAATTTTCCAATTCCAAAACCACATATATATATGTTCATATATTTTCAGATTGTAGCGATTCCAACTTTCTCGAGCTCAGAGATTTCCGATGCTTAAATTCTAAAAATTTTAGAAGTTTTAAATTCCAAAGCCCCGATACCAAAATTCTAAAATGCTCAAATTCTCAAATTTTCAAATTCTCAAATTCTCAAATTCTCAAATTCTCAGTCTCAAATTCTTAAATTCTTAAATTCTTAAATTCTTAAATTCTTAAATTCTTAAATTCTTAAATTCTTAAATTCTTAAATTCTTAAATTCTTAAATTCTTAAATTCTTAAATTCTTAAATTCTTAAATTCCTAAATTCTTCAATTCTTCAATTCTTCGATTCTTAAATTCTTAAATTCTTAAATTCTTAAATTCCTAAATTCTTCAATTCTTCAATTCTTCGATTCTTCAATTCTTCAATTCTTCAATTCTTCAATTCTTCAATTCTCCAATTCTCCAATTCTCCAATTCTCCAATTCTCCAATTCTCCAATTCTCCAATTCTCCAATTCCCAAATTCTCAAATCCTCAATTTCCAAACTCTCCAAATTTTTTAACTTTTCATCGCTTAGATCCCTACATCTCCAAATACTCTATAGTCCCCACATTTAAAATCTCGAGCTTTCTAATATCCAGAATTTCACGACTTAAAAATCTGAAAGTTTCAATATTATAAAATATATCGACCAAAACTCTAAGATTTCTAAAACGTTTTCGGAGTATCGAAGTGCTAACAGAAATGATCTACGTTGTACGCATATTTATCATAGCAAATAAACGTTAAGTCTAAAAAACACTGTAGTTAAATGTCATAAACTGAACTTCGCAAATTCTACCCAACCGAAGCATCAAGGTTCTTTATTTTCTTTTACGATTAATCATTTTCATTTTCTTCCGTAATTATTTTCTTTTCTTTATTAACGATCCTTCGTAGTGGTCAGTTTCCCCGATACCTCAACATCGATAAACAGAAATCTCATTTCTCCGTTCAGGAAAAGGAGGACGGACCGGTGTTCAAGTTTTACCAGACCATTCGAGATTTCGGCGAAGAAATTATGACCTCCATAAGTCACCTGCGTGATGTTACGCTGTTTGCGCCAAGCAACGCTGCTCTCGAAGAACCCGGCGTACAACAGATCCTTCAGGACAAGAAACGAGTCAAGGAGATATTGAATCTTCACTATGTCAAAGAACGGCTGCCTCTCGACAAAATTAAGAATAAAACCGTCATCCAGGTGAGTCTACGATTTATTCTTCTACTTGTTTATCCATTGCGTATTGGGTTAATATTTTGGTGTATACGTATTTCGAAAAGTTTCGATTTGCTTTGCTTAACATATTTTACATCGTATATTTGACATTTTTTATATTATACATCGCGTAATTTGTCTTGCGCAAGTATTAACAAAGAGGGACCCAACTCCAATGAATTTCAGATATGTTGTCGAGGTAATCGCTGCTCATTGTTTATTACAAAGTTATTAACAAAAAGATATTTTAACAAATATTAATCTAAATTGGAAATATTCATCTGAAATATTAATCGTAACTACCCTAACGCAACCTACTGTTCAGAGTTGCATCCTCCATACAATATATTAACTCAGGTCAGGGAAACTTTTTTGAGACAAGCTGAAGAGAAGAAACCTTCTTGAGAATCTGGACACCGGTCCCAATTTCTTAATCGTTAAATAATTAGTTTCTGGCCCCTCACAAATGTATCGAGTATTTCCGACCATTCCAAAGAACCGTGTTGAAGGCCGGAATATTTACCACTACTCCAAGGTTAACATATCCTTTCATGAAGAGGTTTTTTTCCCATTCCCTAAACTGTGTACCCCCTGTGGTGCTAGTGTTTACAAGAATCCGCGTCAATCTAAAGGGTTTCAGCACTCATGCTCAAGCACTTAGCAAGCACGCTCGTGCAATTTGTCTCACGACCGAGATTCGTGGAAGCACTCACATCAATCAAGTACTTGGGTCTCATATATATGATAACTAACGCTTTCGACTTTCGAAATAGGAAAACGTGGCTCGCTATCCTAATCGCTTAACCGTGTCACCAATGGATGTTTTGCCTAGTTAAGGACTAACCCTGATTGATCCTCGTTGGAAAAGACCTCCACGATTCGCCTAACCCATCAGGGCATCCTGCTGTGTTTTCTGTGAACAATCGACGAGTTTTGTCAAGCTCTTCCTGGTGATCACACCAACGCTCGGTATTACAACGCCGAGTTTCTTACCTAATCTCACATTCTACCTTCCTATTCGCTGGATCTAACCCACCAAGGAACCATACCCCCTGCCAAAGTTCTCTTCGCCGGGTCTAACCCACTGAGAATACATATACATAAGTACACAGATTCCTCTTCATCCGCCATGCCCACTGAAAATACATTTCGTGTGTTAGCTTCATCTTCGCCAGGACCAACCCACTGAGGAGGCGACGCACATAATAAGGTTCGCTTCGCCGGACCATGCCCACTGAGAACACATATTACTTCTTAATATACCCACTACTGTAACAGGTAGTGGAAACGCATTGGAAGTCTAGCGAAGATTTACCACGACCATTGCTCACAAAACACCTACCATGTATTAACCCTTTGCACTCGAAGATATTTTCATTGGTAGCAGATAGTAACTCTTCCAACAAAAATTTTCTGGTCGAAAGGTTTGATGAAGCTTTCGATATCATCTCTCTATTGTTAGTTGCCACTATTAGATGTTCCATTATGTTCATCATTTGTACAACACTATAAGTGTAGTTAGAAAATATCTATTTCGAATTGCTGTATTAAACAATGTGGTGAGTGCGAGTCGCCTTTCGAGTGCGAAGGATTAAAATTCATAATGTTAGTTCTCTAATATTCATTTTTAATTATATTATAAAACACATTAAGTTGAGTTAGGTCAGAATAGTATTCTTCGTTTATGTGAACTGTTATTCAAAATAATTGAAATCTATGCAGCTTGATTTATAAATTCATTCGTTATATACTCCTCTGGAGCTGTGACCCCAAATACCAAACTACTTCCAAAGTCGACAAGTTTTTCTTTGTCCAATTTCGTACGAATCTTTTATGGTTAATAACTATAACCCATAATATAGTGTGTCAAGGTTAGGGGCATTAAGACTGGGTCCTATTTCGTTAATATTCGCCTTATCTCGCAATACCGAGTTACTAAGTCATGCAAATTTTCGTGTAAAGAATTTTAAGAAATTTATTTTTGAAAATATTTACGATTTTTTGTATCAATGATTAATATATTTTTCAAAAAATCAATTTTCATAAAACAAGGTTCTACATGAAATATATTAATTATTTGAACCACTATTAATAGTGGATAAAAAATAATTGCTCCTGATATTAAAAGAAGATTCGTTCCGGAAAGAGTTGAATAATTATATTCTGCTTTACGCGCAACAATGATTCACTCGAAAGCAAATCGAAACATTTATTCATTTATCATAATAATCACTAACCATAATGATATAAAAGAGGATATAATCCTTCACTTCTAACAATTTCGTTTCCGTTACTGCCTTTTCCTGTTTGGACATGTTTTCAAATTGAAACGAAGTATTTACACGAGTACTGTTTTTGAGAACTGATTAACCCAATATTTTTTCTGTTTTTTTTTTTGTTCAAAGAAATCCTCGGGGAAGTCACATGGGGTAATTACATATTTTTACATCATTCAGTGTTTCTCTGTTAAACTGTTCGTGGAACTTTCTGCATCTTTTTTCTATCTTCCTCTCTTTCTCCGCCCTGATTACGCTTCTTCCAGTGTTGAACCAATCTTGAAACCCTTGTCATTCCAGTTTGTATTTAAGTCGAGTGTAAGTGGAACCCCCAATTGCTAGACAGTGCACTAATGGCCAATTATAATAACTTCTTATCTTAAACTATAATAACATTGTACAGAAGGGTTCGAGAATAGGACATATTTTAGAAAATAGCAGTATGAATTATTTTGAGAGAAAATTCTTATATGCATGTAACAATAGGTATTCGATTATTAGTATGCGCAGACTTGCAATCATTAAAGATACAATTATATTCATTAAACTCATGGTCGTCACATTTGAATACAGTGCTGTATTAAAACATGTAGGGATTTTAAATACTGCGTATATTTTACTTTTATGAAAATTCAGGGGGTTAGAAATTTGTAAATTTGAAACTTTGGTTCGCTATTGTAGGAATTCGGGGATTTGAGAATTTAGAAATCTGAATACGTGAGAAATTAAAAATTGGCAGTACTTGAGGAGTTTAGATGTAGAAATTTGGAAATTTGAAAATTTTTCAATGTCTGTATCTGAAAATATGGTAGTTTGAGACGTTTCAATATTGGGAAATTTTGAAATATAAAAATTGAAAAATTTGAGGAATTTCTGACTTTAGGATTTGGAAATTTTTTGATCTAAGAACTTAAAATTTGAGACTCCTAAATTTCAAATTGTTATATTTAGGAATTATAAGGATTTAGTGATTCGGGTATTTGTAAAGTTAGAAATTTGGAAGTGCATAAATTTATGGAATTTTAAACTTTGGAATTTAGAAAATCAAGGATTTGGAAATTGGAGAATTTGTGAATTTAAAACTTTGGAAGCAATCTTTGAGAAGGATTTGAAAATTAGATTACTTGAAAAGATTGAACTTCTTTGAATGTTTATATTGAGTAACATATACACATATATGTAAAATGTATATGCGCACGCGCGTATGGGTATGTGTGTATATAAGTGCATGTATTAAATTTATAATACATAAATATGAATTTAAGTTAAATAAAAAGTTTTTACTGAAAATGATTCATGCTGCCGTTTCCTAAAATATTAACTCCTGAAATATTACTATTCTTCCTGTAACACCCTGTATGTAACTGTTATTTCTGCTTGTTCTTCTACTAACGTTACTCGTTTGCACCTTCACGATTAATTAGACACCTATCAATGTTGAGTTCGATATGTGTTGTAAGATTTTTGATTGAACACTTCAATTCTTACAAAATATGTAGTATCTTTGTGTAGATATTGTATCACCGATACAATTAACACCTTGCATTCTATAACTGTAAACCACGAAGTCAGTTTTTCTACTGATTTTACTGTAGTTGTTATTCAAGCACCTCTGTACTGGTTGTATTTCTTCGGGTTGAGGTAATTTAAAGTACTGTAACAACTGCAATCTATATTTTATATTTGATTACTAGAAATGGTAGACTTCTTTACGAATCGATAATTAATCGGCAATAGTAAGCTGTCCAGTTTTCCTTTTTTGAACTTTAAGTTGAATGTATTTTACGTTAATTCATTTTTTCTTTTGTAAATTTTTAAAAATATCAAAAATGATTTAAAGACGTATTTACTAGCTGTGTTATCGATTAAGATAGGAAATCGTAAAGTGTTCGTACTGTGAAATGATTAATAATTTTCAGTGAACTCAATGATAGCAATTATTAAACTTATGTGTTCTGAGAGTTATATATTTGATGTACTGATATCTCCTAAATCTGATAATTACAAAATTTTTAAGTACGTGTATTTGACAAATTTTAAATATTGACATTTTTAAATGTCACAATTCTTGTCGATCCACATTTCGAAATTTGAATATTTATAATGTTAGAAGTACCTACATTTTATAATTTGAAGCTTCCAACATTTGTAACATTTTTAAATTTGCAAATTTGAAAATATCAGAACAAAGTTATTAAGTTCTAAATTAGAAAATTTGTGAATTTGAAAATTTTCAATCTTTACAATAACTAACTAGAGAAAATTTAAAAATTGTAAAATTTGTAAATTCAAAAATCTGTACTATTTTTCCTAAATTTTCAGATTTCTTAATTTGAAAATGGGACATTTAGAATTTTAATGCTTCTGTATTTGGTAGTTTAACCCTTTGACTACGGCAGACTTTGGCACGCACTGGCCGTACGGTACGGTACGAATTCACTCCCAACGTCCACTGGGTACGACCAAATTTTTCGTTAGACATGCATTTCTGAGGAAGTACCATAAGAGCAATTATAAAATTTTAAGACGGGCGAAACAAGCGAAATTTGATTTGGACACCAATTGGCGCCTACAGTACCGGGAAGCCAACATGTTTCGGACGCCAATAGGCGCCAACAGTAGTCAACGGGTTAAAAAGTCAAAACTTTCTAAAAAAACGTTTCTGACTTACTAAAGACAATTTTATGGTTTCAAAATCTTATAATTTCTCTATTTACAAATTAAAAATTTTAAATTCGAAGTGTATCTGATTGAATAAAATCAGAATTTTATTGTTTAAAAACCTGAATTGTGAAAATTCTTAATTCGACAAATTCAGAATATCAACGTTTGGAAATCTATAATTCTGAAAATGTTTAATTCAATAGTTTTAGAGCTTGTGTTGGATTATTAATGATTTTCAAAAATGAATTACGGCAATGAGAGCCATTGTTATTAAACAAAACAAAGTTTTTCTTTTATATCAAGTAAAAATAAATAAAAGAATAAATTACTTCCTTCAGAGCCTTCAAAATAAAATCTTGTTACAACGTATAAATCTCAGTTATTCAATTTCAATTAATTATATATATTCCAATAGAATAAAGTATTTATAATAATTACCAAAATAGTTCATCATATCATCAAATTTAAGAGACATTAGAAAGTAACCTTTTTATAACTTTACTTTCAGGAATACAGAAACTTAAATAAATATTAAAAGTTACGATGCGACATTTCATACACGTATCAGTTTATCCCAGAGCATTATCAACTCCCCCCCCCCCCCCCCCCCAATACCAAAACAAAATACATTTCCACTTCGGCGATTAAACATTATCCAATTTATTGTATTACCACCTTTTCCCATTTGCATTTACAATATGCATATGTATTAAGAGTACAAATTAGTTCGGTCCGTTTTTACAAGGTATCTCTGGCTGTTATAAATGTTTCATAGCAACAGCGAATTTCGATTATTTCAGAGACATTAGGTACCTGCCAATAATATGCAGTTTATATCGCTTTGAGTTTCATACAGAAATCTTGTTTTTTACTGTATTTGAATATGTAAAATTTTGTGTTAACTAAGCTGCATTTGCGGGAGGTTGTAGTTTTCTACTTTAATTGGAATAAAAATGTAGCAAAAGCGCATCGAATCCGTGTGGAAGTTTATGGTGACAATGCTCCAACTGACAAATCATTTAGAAAACTAAGAAGAAAGAAACACTACGCTATGCCTGGTAAATAGTTACCATCGACTTCAATATCAATACCGAAACCGAAAATTCATGGTTCAATAGTCATGCTGAATATCTAGTGGGGTCAAAATGGTGTTATATACTATGAACTGCTACAATCTGGCGATTCCATTACGGGTAATAGGTATAGGCTACAATTACTTCGTTTGAGTCGTGCATTACGAGAAAAACGGCCAGGATACGAGCCAAGACATAACACGGTTATTCTTCTGCATGACAACGCCCAGCCTCATGTCGCAAAAGTCGTGAAAACATATTTGGAAACGATCAAGTGGGATATTATACCGTACCCGCCGTATTCTCTGTACATTGCTCCTTCTGACTACTGGTTGTTCCGACGGATGCAGCACGATTTAGCAGGTGACAGGTTCACTTCTTTCGCAAACATCGAAAATTGGCTCCAAACTTGGATAGCCTCAAAAGACGAGCCATTTTTTCGAGATGGAATTCGAAAATTGCCAGAGAGGTGGGAAAAAGTAGTAACCAGCGATGGACAATACTTTGAGTAATCTGTTCCTACACATTGTTCTGTAATAAATGCATTTTTGACCACAAAAAAACCGGACCGAACTAATTTGTACTCCCAATACATAAGACAAGATCTAAAATTTCATTAAACACTTAACTCGAATAAAAATTGTAAAAATTAAGAACTGCAAAACGTATGGACTTATCTCGATTTCCTTTATCACTTAGTCGTTTATTAAACTGTGCTAACTTTCGGTCCAACGTTCTTCCACTGTCACTATGTTCGTCGTCCATCGCCCGCGGATACAAGAAGCGAGGTAAAATAGCAAAGAGCTTTTTGTTATTCCGCCGAAAAGTTTTGTCGTGCTGATTGGATGATAATGAGCTAGCCAGAAGCCGGGAAAACGAACGGTGTTCTTCGTGCTCGATTTTCAGCAAAGTTTGAGAGAGTAGAAGTAGCCCCGTGTTGTTATGACGTTAGACGTCTTTCGTCGAACTTTTACCTTAGCAATCCACTTAATCCCCAGGGACCAAGCCTCCTTATCGAGTTCGGCCAGGGTGGTTCATTTTCATTTAACGCCACTTCTACGAACTTCCGGCCGGTTTATATAACGCCCGATTAATGTAACATCGGTCGGATTCGATATTCAGAAGTCAATATTATTCACAGTCTCAATGACTCGCGTAGTAATGAACTATGGTTTACTTTGAATCGTGAAAGGCCTTCTTGTTAGGAACGGTTCCTACTCTTACATTTGTTTCCGGAAATTATTACTCGAGCATTTCTCGAGGCTTCTATTAACTCTCGAACGAACACAAAAATGGAAATAATTCTGTTGCCCATAAAATTTAAACGAAATAAAGCTCACATTTTGTTTCTTGTTTTATACCATAGAAACTCCTAGGCGGGAAAGTGTATAATCTTTTCAACAAAGGACCGTTTACAACGCAATTTTGAATAATTATTGTTGAAAATAAATCTCAAAACGTAAAAATGCATTTCTCCGGCAAAGTGTTGAGTAAATTCGGGTATCTTCGTGACGTGTGTCGGTTGTTCTTCATTCACGAACACATGACACTGAAAACCGGGTCATGAATCAAACACGTGCTAATAAAGAAATTATACCCAGAATAACGAAATTTAAACAGTTATGAATGTAGGATCGGGCCAGAGGGAGGTGTAATGAAAATACACGCACTCGTCGAAAATAATCAAACTTTACTAAATAAAAAGGGGATATAAGGGACAATTAATAAAAACGTGATCGCTCGCGTCGCATCATGCATTAGACTGAAATTCGTCCGCTTCATTCTTTCGTTACTTCACGCATTCCCTCTCACTCACACACACGTTCATCTGCAATCGTTGGTACTCTCTCTTACAATGTTCACGCACTCATCTCACTCGTTCTCACGTATATCCGCGCACTCTCGCATTCCTTCATGAATACAATTTCATACTGCTGAAACATTAATTATGAATGTGTTTTCAAATTTTAGAAATTCAAAATTGCGAATCAAATGTGACCAATGAAGGCACAATTTTATATATACGTAATTCTATGAGGGATAATGTTTACCAGTTTTTGTATTGTATTTTATCAGTTTTTTGAAGCTTGAAACAATTTCATTAATAAATAATTGCTATTGATCCGTATATGACATTGTATGAGATAAGTTATGAATTTATTTTTATGGAATTCTACATTAATCTTTAAACTTCTATTTATATTTAATATAAGTAATAAATTATGAAATTATAAAATTTACGAGTAATAAATTTCCTATTAGTTTGAAAACTATATGCCACACTACCAACCAGATAAGTAATATTTGTTCAAATATTATTCATCATATTGATAATATGTCATATAGTTTTTACATAAATAGGAAATTTAATTGTTTATTATATACAGGGTGTCTCACAAATACTGTAGGAGCCGGAAGGGAGTTGTAGGTGGGGCGCTTTTGAACTGTTTCTTTTGCCAAAATATCAGATGAGGCTTCATTTTTAAATTATTATGGAAAAACACCGACCAATCAAAGCGCGAGAATTGCGCGTGCTCAAAGTCGGGAGTGTAGGCACGAATAACAATTGACCAATCCGTTGAGTTACCATCGCGATGCCCATATGTATGTTTGTTCACGACCACGGTCGACTAAAAGTATCGCGAGAAGTTCAAACGTAATTTCTTTCGTAAGTGAAATATTTCAAACCTCACGATGTGTACAGCTGTTCCGTCAATTTGAAAAAATTGCTTTGCACTACGCTTCGATTCACGTAAATTGCAAATAATTTCTATCATTCCCGTTTGATGAAATTACAGAATCGGTGCAAGTAGCAGAAATACGATCTAATGCAGTGTTTCCCAACGTGGGGCCCACGCCCCACGGGGTGGCACTTTGATTATAGGGGGGAGGGGGCAATTCGAAAATTGAGGTTCGAAGAATTTGGAAGTTTAAAATTTTTGCAATTTGGAGAATTGGAAATCTGGCGATATGGAAATAAAGAATATTGGCAGTGTGAGAATTTAGGATTTGTGAACGTAGTACTTTGAAAATTTGAGAAGTTGGAAATTCAGAAATTTGGAAACTTAAAAATTTGATAATTTCGGCATTTGTGAACTTGGTACTTTCAAAATTTACATAGACATTTCAAAATTTGAAAATTTTCGGGTCTGTAAATTCAGTAATTCACAAAGCTCTATATCAGTGTTTTCCGACGTGGGGCCCACGCCCCACAAGGGGGCAATTTGATAATAAGGGAGAGCAATTCGAAAATGGACTCGACACGAGTTCACCCCTTTCGCTCCGGGCCATTTAAATGCAATGCTACATTCCGGTGCCAAATTTAACGAAAAAATCAAATTCTTAACCCTTTTAGTGCCAGGCATTTTACGGAGTACATGCGAGAAGTGCCACGGGCCGATTTAATATGTGCGCTCATATGAATAGCTTTATAAGGAACAAAATTCCGAATTCCCGGACGAATATTTTACTATTTATTCTTCTGAAACTTAAAGGATATGGAATATAATGTTGTGCTGCAAAATTTTTAGGTATAAAATATATTTAATTATAACATTGTTATTTTTAATTTAAGGACGCCGGGCGGTCGGCCCGCTACAACGCATCGGCCTGTGGCACTTTTCGCATAAGGATCGCGGGCCGATTAATCGGCCCGCTGGCACTAAAAGGGTTAAATAATTATTAGGTATAATTTCGCTTGACGAGACCGAAATATCAACTGGGTGTTTGGCGTCGGCAAGTAAGCCTCCCTGCGACAGACGGCAGGCTCCGCGGGGAACCCCGGACGTTTTAAAATCTCGCTAAACAACGCAGTTGTTCGCACCTGAATGGCCCATCGCAACTTCTGTAGTGTTTCAATTCAATTTTTTAATATTAAAAATTATGTATGTTACATAGGGGGGCATAAGAATTTCAGAAAGGCTAAGGTGCGGCATGGCACAAAAAAGGTTGAGAAACACTGATCTAATGTAATATTATTAACACTAGATTTATGGAACCTATGAAAATGACGGATTTTAGATTTCTTATTTTCAATTACGAAAATTATTAAGAAACTTTTGTCAAAACGTATATTAACTTTCGTCAAGATCAGAAAATATTGAATAGGTTGACTTACGAATTATCTACTATTCATTTACTTTTAAAATTTAGTTTCAAATGTAAATATATTTGTTGTAAATAGCTTTGTTCATTAATTGCATTAGTTGTATTTCTTATGTTAAATAAGTTTATGGTTTGATGTATTCTGTTCTATGTTATATCGATTAATTGATTCAATGTTCACTTTACTGTTCATTTGTTTTTGTCTTTGGCGTAACAAACTGTTCAATAAATGTTTATAATATTCTGTTGAATATATACGATTTTATTATTCTGTTAATTTTACTCAAAAATATTAAATATCGATAACAAACTATGCGCGCAAAATTTCAACGTTAAGTGAAAATCTTGTTACTCCTGATTAGAACGATTTTCCCATTGTTTACTGTAACTAATGTGCATATCGTAGGCCGTAGGCCACTGTTAATAAATATCCGGGAGTATTACTCGAATTATGCTGTTTAGTAATCGACAATTAGCGACTCGATATCAACGCACCTGTTTCACCTGATATTGTAATCCATTCGTGAATTAATTCATGCCATAATTCTATTCTGCAGTTCTCTCCTTGTTGGCTAATAAATTAAATACTTGTTAAGAATTCAATAAACCGAATGGTAACCGGTTACTATCCAAAATGGATCATACTGTCGATTATAAGTAGTTTATCATATAGTAGTAGTAAATATAATAAATACTGATAACTGCAAATGTATACTGACAATGCATAATATAACAGATGGTTGTTAAATGACAGCAGCAAGGGTGATGATGTTAAACGCCATTAAATTTTAAAATACAAAATAAATTAAATTTACATACAATTTTAAATTTAAAGATAGGAAACTTGAGAGTTTGGAATTTATAAATTTGAGCTTTTGAACATTTCAGAATTTCGATTTTAGGCACTTGAAAATGTATACATATAAAACTTTTGCATTCGGGGATTTGAAATTTTCATAATTCACAAACTTCAGAACATAGAAATTTAGGTATTTACAGACTTAAGAATTTAGGAGCTTAGAAATTGAGAAATTTGTCAATTTGTTAGGTTGAAAATTAGAAAATTTTTAAACTTGTCAAAACATTGGAAACTAGAAAACCTGATTTTGAAAAATTGGAAAATTGACAAATTTCATAAAGAATCAAATTGGAAACGGGGGGTTTAGATATTTTAAGATTTTGTAACTTCAAACGTAGAAATTTTTAAATATCTGAATTTTAAAGATTGAAAATTTGGAAATCTATATAAATGCTTCTATTTAACTTATATTATACAATAACACAGGTTTTTAATTTTGAATACTGGAAGCAAGAGCAATAATTACTCTGAATTATTCAATGAACAACCAAAGTTTATGAGTATTTCTAACACATATTTGAATATTAGCATTTGTCTTTAAATTGTTTAGGTATTTTTAACTGGGATGGACAAAAAATACATGGAAATTATGCTATACAACTTTTGTGCGTTATAGCAGAAAATAAACAAAATCTACATCTTAATAAAATAAATGAATGTGCAGGTAAAATTATATCAAGTTATATCAAAAAATTGCAAATATTTCATGAGTTTGTATCACATATGACCCAATCTCCATCGTTCAAGTATTAAATGATTGCGGTTAAAACACATTATATTATTAAAAATATTAATTAACGTTTTGATCAATTTTCTTAAAATCATTTGCAATCTTTTAACCGAATCTAACTACAATTTTTAATCAGCAAAAGCCATAATACAGAATGCTCCATGCAATAAAACTAATTCCATTTAACTCTAATTACTAAAACAGATTAATTGATTATCAAGGTAATAAATATTTCGTTATTTGCCTTCGGCTAAAAGTTATAAACGTAAGAGTGTAATAGGTGAATCCACAAACAGTGTCTGCAGTTTATCTCATTTGGTATTAATCGAATGTTCAATATCGATTAGTAGCGGAACAAAAGTGAAGCAGTCTTGATTATACACGCAATGACACTTTATACGTGCCAGTAGAATGTTAATTTATTAACAAGCGCGAGTAATAATTAAAGGCAATGTTCCATATCGACGTTCCGAGTGATTGAAGCACGGAGATTCAAGTGTAATTAGCTACAACGCCGATTTCGCGTAATTGCATTCCCTGATTAAAATCGACAATCGCTGGCCAGACTTGAAATATGTATGGATCTTGTAGTGTAGGATAGGACTTCGACCATTTAATTGAGTCATTAAGTTACTGGTGTCTTAACAATATTTAATTATTTAGACATTAACTTTATCCTGGTTAAAACACATCTTCGTATTTTTCACAGGTCATTTTCTCGGTGCTTTGTCCTCATTTTACAAATTAAGTAATCTCCAGAGTGTGATTCAACAGTATTTCCTCGTTCTTGAGGATACACAGCTTGCATAAATCTTAAACTCCAAGCAGTACATTAATTTGGATTAATATTTATCACTGTTGCATTTTTTTTTTCATAAAATTAGTACATGGTATGATTTCTAGCAATTCCATTCGATAACATAATATACAAGGTGTTCAATAACTGGCGGTACAAAATGGAGTGATCATTACTTCGAAGTCCTATTTCATTATATGTTCCTAATTTTCCGTTACGATAAAAACAAACTTAAATCGCGATAATATCCATTGAACCAATGATCTATAGCGTGATCAGCTGTAACGAAACACGATCAAATGCGCACATACTCGGTGAGAGTTGAAAGTCAATTTTCTCGAAAACGAAACCTCGTATGAAAAATTTCTTTCCTATATTTTCAACTTATTTCTTTATTTAGAATCACCCTAACTTTCGCTGGTGTCAGTAGTTACCGAACATTGAATATAAATGAAAGAGGCTAACAAAAGGATCATATCCAAGTGTCAATAAAAAAGATGTACTATTTTTTAACATATTGTTTAAACAAATGAAAGTTTTGCAAATGTTTGTAGACTATCAAATTCGTCGTTCGAAAACATAAATTTCATAAATTCACCTTGGAGGTACACCTCTATCTTTAATAGTTTCCGAGATATACAACAAAATATGTTCTGCATCCTTACCATCGAGGGCTGATTTCAATCCCTAAAAGTGAATGTTAACAGCTACAAAAAAACATGTCGAATATTTTTCCGAAAACTACAGTTCTGTTAAGTTTCATCAAAATTGGTGATTGACACTTCAACATGATTCCTTGTAAGTTAATTTAGGCGATTGTAGAACCGTGTCACTTATTTTGAAATCTGAAAACTAAATAACTTGAGAACCTGAAACATGAGAATATGGATATACAGGATGTCTCGTAATAAATGCAAGACCCGTAAAGGGGCTGTAAGGGAGGTGATTCTAAGTAACTATTTCCTTTGCAAAAATCAGGACTAGGTTCTCGTTTTCGAGTTATTAAGGAAAAACACCGACCAATCGTGCTATGTTACGTCAAAGTTAAATCACGCATAATAATGTTCAGTTATTCATTTTTACTGAATAAGGAATAAGACAATTTTATGTGCGATTTGGAATTTTGGGAAATTGGGAATTTGGGGAATTGGGAATTCGGGGAATTGGGAATTTGGGGAATTGGGAATTTGGGGAATTGAGAATTTGGGGGATTGGGAATTCGGGGAAATGGGAATTCGGGGAATTGGCAATTTGAGGAATTGGGAATTGGGGGAATTGGCAATTTGAGGAATTGGGAATTGGGGGAATTGGCAATTTGAGGAATTGGGAATTGGGGGAATTGGGGGAATTGGGGGAATTGGGGGAATTGGGAATTCGGGGAATTGCGAATTGGGGGAATTGGGAATTCGGGGAATTGGGAATTTGGGGAATTGGAAATTTGGAGTATTGGGAATTCGGGGAATTGCGCATTTGGGGAATTGGGAATTCGGGGAATTGGGAATTTGGGGAACTGGGAATTTGGAGAATTGAGAATTTGGGGGATTGGGGATTTGGGGAAATGGGAATTCGGGGAATTGGGAATTCGGGAAATTTGGAATTTGGGGAATTGGGAAATTGGGGGGATTAGGAATTTGAGGAATAGACCTCATTTGGGGCATAGACTCCATTTTTGCAGAGGAAAAAGTTATTTATAATCACTTTCCCTACAATCCCTTTACTGGTCTTACACTTAATACGAGACACCCTGTATATATGTATAAATTTGAACATTAAAATATTTATGGATTTTCAAATTTCCACATAGAATAAACAGGAAAAAATCTCTATTATACTCATTCAAACAATTAGGCAGAATACGCTGAAATTCAAAAGCTACTAAGCATGGGATAATAAGGCAAGCAAATTATCTATGTAAACCAGGCTTAAGTGCGCAGATTAAGAGGATCCTGTTGACCTTACGACTCCGAATGAAATCCGCGAATAAAAGTAGAAGAATGGACGGATTTAATTTCACATGGATATTAAGCATGAACCAGCTCTCGTTTCACTTTTTAATCGTTTCCGGGCACGTTGCACTCCCGCTGGTCGAAATATATGGAGACTTTTATTTCGCGGTTGAACGGATTTGCATTAAGCAGCTCCTGGTCTCTGGTTTCGCACCAATTTATCTCCAGAATATGATTTATGTCAACCCGCTGCTTTATGACACCGCGTTACAGCTCACGATGAAAAGATAAAACAGTTACGGGGTAGGGAAACACTGAAGTTTCGTAAAGCGACCTGTCCAGTCTAGCACGCGATTATGTTTCTTTTTTCTCTAGTAACCCCCGTGTCCGACGCGTATTCGTAATTAATTTATTCGACCATCTCCCACGTACGCAATCCGCTTGAATTCTGGTCCACTCGAGGACAATAAATGGCGCAACTCGACCCAATTTAGTAAAGCCAGAGAAATCGCATTAGCGACGAATTATAAACGGTGTACAAATTTAACAATTTTTATGTTATTGGTTATTTGAAATTCTAGAGTACGCCGATTTGCAAATTTTCGAACTGAATATTTCACCCGTTTTCTTTTCGAAGAGCCGAGGGAGCCCATTTCAGAAAAAATGAAGATAATTATGACAACAGATAAAATTGAATATAATATTTTTATCTGTAAAGAAGCTATAGTCAGAATAATTCAAGTTCTCGCATATTTGAGCCAGAGAAGTGTAGAAGCTTAATTGGAAAGATGTTTATTTCGAAAATGGTGCAAGTCCACGTTAGTTTGAAATTACTTCTAGCCTAACATATTACAATACAATTTAACTCCGGTAATTTTTCGTGACACCGACAATAAGAAGAACTACGAATTGTATAATACTGATGACACAGGTGACCCCAAAATGTGCGAGGATGTACAGTCGTGGACAAAATTAAGTGGACAGGTATCATAAATAACAAAAGGTTAATTTAATTTAACTAATAATGCCTATAAATCAAAACTTTATTGCACAATTATATACATTAAATAAACGTTTTTTCAAGTCTACAAAACATTTCACGTTCTAAATTTAAAATTTATTTAAAACATTATAATAAAACCAACAATTTGTTTACATTTCAGCAATATCCACTTAATTTTGTCCATGACTATGTAGGTCTGCCTAAATATCACTGTTGATTTCTATTATCAGCTTGCAAGTAGAATCCAGTTCTGTTTCTAATAAATATTTAACAAAGTTGACATGGTTCTTGTTTTAGCATCGGTGCACAGAACGCTTTAAATACTTCTCTGTTATTCGAAAATCAATTACGAGTCGTGGTTCATTTTATTTAAAAATGTATGATTTAAAACGATTTCAACCAAAATTGTACTGTAATGTATGTGAAAGTAACACTGGTCGGTAATAATAATAAAATAATACTTTTCTGATAAGATCCTGGAATTCACACATTATTTTCTTCTTTTTATTATGTTTATAGAAATGTGACAAATAAGAATTTATAATAAAAAAAAATCTTAGTTTTTGGATCTGAATTTGAAGACAATTCGGATAAAAATAATTCAAAGAAATTAAGAGACATTGTATCTAAACAACTGAAATATTATCCGGTTAATTGAGGATCGTAATAATTACTAATAATTAGCAATAAATTTATACATATATAATAATGAATGTATGATTAATCAATTATTATTATTACGGTTATCATGAATTAAGCACATAAAAGATTTCGCTAACAACTGATGTTATTATGTTTTTTAAGATTCCGATGTAAAAGTAAATTTTCCTATACAAAACTTAACGAGGAAAAAGAAGCCTTGGCGTTACTTAACGCTATAAATCATCCAAGGAAAATTATTACTCAAACGATCGATAGTGCTCATCTTACTTCACTATTTGTGTCCACCTAATTGCCAATTAAAAAGAATTATTAGTGTATGGAGTCGAGATTTTATAAGATTTAGTCGGTATAAATCAACAAATTCTATAATTGGAGCGTATTATCTCTGCTAGGCTAAATTTTCAAAATTCTTTTTCCAAGTACCCAATTCCGAAATTCCCAAATTTGCAATTTGTCAAATTCACAATTTTCAGGCTTTTTAAATATCCTATTTGATGCATTATTATTTTCAAATTTCCATTAGCACAAATTTAAGAAATTTGTGTATTTCTAATTTTCAAATTCTGAAACGTCTGAATTCCAAAACTTCGAATCCCCACGCAATTTTTAAATTTCCAAATGGCAGATTGAAAAATCTCCATGTACTCTAAATTGGGTACTTTCAAATTTGAGTTTAAATAATTTATTTAGCAAATATTTTCAAATTTCTCAGAATCAATTTTCAATAATATTTTGGCCGCATTTGCTGGTACTAAATTAAATATTAATTATTCTATTACCAATATAAGCATTCATTCATTAAACATTATTAACACTAGATTTATGGAACGAGGCAAAATGACTCATGACACATTTCTTATTTTAAACGCGTTTATCTCAAAACTACTTTTTCGAAATTGGCGTGCAGGATAACGCGAAAACTATTCATCCAATCGACCTGAAACTTTGTACACATATTCACAACAGTCGTAGTTTCTATATGACGGAAGCTGATTTTCAAAATTTTGATCAGAAATTACTTTTTTTAAGCGAAACTTCATGAAAATTTCGCAAAGTTTCACGATTTTTTTTTTAAACGCGTGCCATTTTTTCTTTAATTTTGTTTCAAAATTTGGCCGACGACATATAGAAACTATATATGTTCTAAATGAAGCTATATAGTTTTTTTTTTTTGAAAATCAAAAAATTCTGACCTGTACACTGCACGCCGACTTTATAACACCCGTTGCAACTTGCGCCACAGCTCCGCCATTTTAGTGCCAATTTCATTAAAAAAAATTTTTTGTACAGATAAATCTACTATTTCAATATATGTACCTACAAGTTCATAAGCATAGCATAACTGCATGTTGTTAATAAAAATTCTCAAAGATCGGCAAATTTTTTTCCGTCTAATTGTATGTCCCCCCTTAAATTACAAAAACCATAAAGAAGCTATTATCGAAATGTATATTAACTTTTGTCAAGATAAAGGATCATTGTACAAGCTAGTTTACGTATCATAATTTATTTAGTTTCTCTTCTACTTTAATTTTAAAATAAATAGTCCTTTCACGTCCGTAAATCTAGTGTTAAATATTAAAAAAACATGGCTTCATTATTTGAATAAATCAATGCTACATAACTTGCCCTTTCTACAAAAGCTATAATCATTTTCACATACAGAATTATTTTATACCATAAGAAGGGTTCTGAAAAACGACCAATAAAAGTAAATGTCTACAAAAGCTATAATCATTTTCACATACAGAATTATTTTATACCATAAGAAGAGTTCTGAAAAACGACCAATAAAAAGTAAATGTCAGAATCTTAAATAGTGCAGAGAAATTGGGTAAAGATAGGAGACTCTTTACGTTGCACCAAAGAGTCCTGTTAGATCATGCAAAGAACAACTGTGCTTTGAGGCATGCAAGGAAAGAGACGACGAACAAATGAAGGAAGGCAGCAAATCGAATGAAGCGTAAAATGAAGAACATAGAAAGCACATGGATCTAAAGGAATAAAAAAGAGGTAACGGGAAGACGAGTGATCTGTTGGAGAAAGAGGATTGTAAGAAAATTCTTCGCAAGAGAGGCGTGGATTTTCATGGAATTTATTCGATTTATCCTTTGAAGCAGCTAGCCTCGATAGTAGGTGCATCTATCTGCGAATACGGCAGCAACTCAAGATCAGAAAAGTAACTGGAAGTGGTGCAAAGTGCAAATAGGAAAATTCATGAGAAGGGGATCAACCGGAAAAGGAATCACTACTCTTAAACTCTGTCCTACGTCCCTCTTCCTCTCTTCGATTTTTCTCCCCCTTTCATTAAACTTCCCAACGAATGCGGAAGCTTTCACGGAAAAACAAATTTTCAACTTTAAACGCCGCTTGAAAAAACGAATTATGATATCAAACGGTTCATACGTCTTCTTTTTACATCTGTTCTTACGTTCTTTCCGTTCTTTTTCTTCAGTTTGTTCTGTTGTTTTTGATGTAGATTATTGTGGTACATAACTTTGTATAAAGTTTTGTATTTTGTGAGTATTGTGAGTATATATGTACTTTGTTTTATACCATTTTTTTACAAATTTCTTCAGAAAGGTAAAATAGATAAGTAATAATAAATCGGAACGTAATATTTAAATATTTACGAACAGCTCAGTTCACATTTATATTAAATTCCTTCGTCATATTACGTGTAATTCAATATTCCGATTGAACATAAGTTATTTTAGAGACGTTTCAATGCTAGCGGTTATTTAACGAAAACATTAATTATCGAATATCGATTATAAAAGTAATTATTGCTTATCGGTTAATAAACTTATAATCGATAGTGATTTATCTATTAGTCAATTTAATTACAAGATGTCAGTGTATTGAATACATATGTTGATATTTAAATATTCAATACTTGACGCTGGATCATATACCTAGGTAAATTATTCTATCCAACTTTCATTATGTTTAAATAGGTTAATCTTAAATTATACAGTTGTAGTCAACATTTTAATTATTCATGAGCGGTATATTAAGACTTATTTAATATTCCAATAATTATTCGCAAGTAATTACAATCAAAACCATTATTATCAAAAGTATTAAGTATCTTAAATCTTAAATAATAAATAAATAAAAATTTAAGAACTAGGAAATTTGGAATTTCAGGGATTTGGGAATTAAGAAATTTTAAAATTTGCGAATTTTTGAATTTTGAAGCTTGTAAACTAGAAAATATCGAAACTGAAAAATTTGCGAGTTAGAAACTATACAAATTAGGGAATTTGAAATCTCTGAAGTTCATGAGTTAACAAATAAAAAATTTGGATTTTTGGGAATTTGGAAATTTGCGATGTAGGTATTTTGCAATTTTAAGATGCAAGGATTTAGGAATTTCGAATTTCAGATATTTGAGAATTAGAAAACATTGGAATGCTGGAATCTGAAGAAACTCAAATTTGCGAGTTGAAGAACTTGGTAATTTGGATGGTTCAAGATTTGATTGTAGAATTAAAAAATTTGGAAATTTAAGAATTAAAAAATTTAAATATTTAGAGGTTTGAAAATTGTATACCTTAAGAGTTCACAATTTTAGAAATTCTAAAGTTTAGATATTTAGGAAGTTGGAAATGTGAAAAGTCGATAATTCTATATACAGAATTTACAACAACTGATATTTCCATAATTCTACAGAAAATAAACCACAGATCTTAAAAATTTATAAATTTAATAATCACAATCATAAATATTTGTTAACTTCTTAAAATTGCTGTCGCATTTGAGTGACAAGTAAATTCCAAAACGTATACTTATTAAAACTCTGCAAATTATTACATTCCTTATTAAACCGTACATTTCATGGACACATTATCTGGTGGAACAAAAAAACAATAAGGAAGGACATAATAAGCTAACGAAGTGTTTTGAATCACGAATATTAAAAAATTATTGCATTATATATTCCTTTTTCTCCTTATACCCGAATACATGTAAATGCACACGTAACGAGGGAAGACTTATTGCCAACTATCTAACTAAATTTCCTCCAATTCTGTTCTTTCTTCACTGTCGGGAAAACTTTCGAACAGGATAGCGTGCATAACTTTTAACTTTTAAGTTAGATATGTACGAGTTCTTGTTTGCACGAGACTGACTTTCAGCAGTGCTTTGAATAAAATCGTGGCCCGGGACTTTCATTAATTGTACAAAAATTTGCCAAGGTGCACAATATTACCTCACATAATTAATATTGCAATTTGATTGTATATTAACCTACAAAAAATTCTGATATATGTACAGAAAACTTGATATATCATGGAACTTTTGGATATCGACAAATTAATGAAGATGTTCGGCAACTATTTTCTTAACTTTTATTTATACCCTCATAACAAACTCTTAACACGTGCGTTCCGGCGTTTCTCTACGCGTTAATTTGTTTTTCGTCGCCCACTTCGGCCCCCCACGTGTATCTTCGCCCCCCCACGTGTATCTTCGGCCCCCCTCGTGTATCTTCGGCCTCGCTCGGCTCCGTTCGGGCATCGTGGAACTATTAGATCAGTACCAAAATAGTTGCGTTTTTCGTTATAAAAACTGCAATACTGATGGGTTCTAATTACGGTTTTAATTAACATTTATGAACTAAATATTTAAAGTTAATATTTAACTTTAAATTGTAGTTGCAAGTCGGATATTTAATTTGTTTCGTTGAAAGTGCAGTTTTAAATTGTAAGCTTTTAAGTATTTTGTTGAACTTGTTAACCCATTCGAGACCGATTGCACACCGTGTGTGCAATGGATTTCCGGAGCTATAAGACGGCCTGCACACCGTGTGTGCAATAACAGTAATGAGCAATTATGTTATTCCGAGTAAAGTAGTCGTCGAGGTGAGACTTGTTTTGAGTTCATAGTATCTGTAAAGTATAGAAAAACAGAATTTTGCGTTGGTTTTATTGCGTACCAAAAAAAAAACAACATTTTTTGTGGAATTTCGAAATTCACATTTTAGTTTACCAATAATTTCTAATCTAATGAAGTATGCGCTAGATTAATTCATTATCAAATCTTAAAATTTCATATTATTTATTATCTGATATTCTTGAATGCGTCGCAGATAACTATAGTTTCTATAATTCTATCTATATCTATAATTTCTGCTTATTATTTATTTATTTATTTATTATTATTATTTCTTTAATTTAATTGTTTATTAAAGTCGATCTAAGGCAATGAATAAGTTTCAACGTAGTAGTTAATTAAAGCTAATTAAATATGATAAATAAAAACTGCAATTATTTTATCATAAACCTAACAGTTGCTTTTTTAAATCCAACTTGTTTTCTTTCTAAATGTTTTCCTATTTTAAACATATGCTCACAGTGTTGCAGTTATTTCCTTATACTGTTGTGTAACTAATTAGAATTTTCACTCAATAAACTCTGTAAATAACTATCACCAAATTCCTCGAATTAACCGGGCCAAGATTCATCAGCTAATTTAAAGTTTTCTTTAAAAAATTTCTGGAGTCTTTATATGTTTCATGTGTCGTAGCATCTTTATTTAACGCTGACACTGAACAGTTAATTTGTGCTTTTGTTTATTGAAATGTATCGATTTATTATAGGTGTCTACTGCGGCAGACCGGAAGAAGCTGTACTTCAATGTCGTTCAAGAGCCTAGCGGAAATCAGATCGTAACCGTAGAAGGTGGTGGTGTGAACGCAACTGTGGTCACCGCAAACATTGCTGCTACCAATGGATTGATTCACATTATTGATAGGGTCCTTGGTGTTCCATATACCACTGTACTGGATAAACTTAAGACCGATCCCATGCTCAAGTGAGTAAAAATTATTTTATATTGTATATTGCATTGATATTAGGTTTACGGAAAGCGTCAAAATGACGCATCTTAGATTCCTTACAAATTTAAATTACAGAAATGACTTATGCACAGAAATTATTGGCTCATGGGATGACTCGATCTGTGTTTGGCTCATGGGATGACTCGATCTTTGTTCGTTTGTCTGTTTGCAATTTTACGACTTTTAATTTGAAATTGTTGTGGTAGACTCGTGAAACACCCTAAATTTGTCGCATAAATTTTGGCGACGATCTAATGACGGGAATTGGTCGTCGTCCACGTCGATCGTCAACGGATCGATGGAATCGTGTTTTTATATCGTTTTCGATCATTTTTGACACATAGAATCGAATGGAATCACGTTAACAGCTCTATAACTGAACGTTGACATTAATACTCCGTCGCCATTGACGTGAGTCGTTGTGAAGTCAACAATATTCGTATTTGGTATCGTTTTCGATAGTTTCATAGACATTTTATCATTTAAGGCGGCCTTAAAGTAGAGACTTTATCTCACATCATCACATTCTGGTTGTACCTATACATATCTATACAGTAGGTACTAGAAATTTTAAATGCATATTCAAATTAGCGTAAGGCTCCTGGTCTGTAGACCCATTAATTAAGGGTTATGTTAACTTTGTTGAAATCTATAGTATTGACAACGTGAGGTATGTGTGAATGAATTGTAAATAAGTTAACAGGCACTCAACAATATATATATTCAATAAATAAGCAACGATTAAATAACAACAAGCAACAAACGGTATCAGGCAATAAGAGAGTAGTAGTAAGAGCGTCAGAGATTGTGCGGGTGTAAACGTGGCGGTATGAAAATCACGAGTGTCTCGAGCGGCGCAATGATCAGTGTTTTTATGCCCTTTTTGGGAAGAGATAGACGTAGGAAAAGAAAAGAAGAAGTATAGAGTGGACAGTTGAAGGGGTGGAAAGGAAAGTCAACGGAAACTTAGGTTCGCACAAATCTGGCTGCCAAATGTGCAATCTGACAAAGATCGGGATTGCACGAGACCCTGGAAAAAACAGGAAATTGAAGAATAGGCAGGAAGTGCTTAGCAAAACTCAGGCCAAACAGAAAGTTAGGAATAACGTCGTGGCTGACACAGCCACAGTATCTTCTATCAAGATAAATCAGTAATTACTGAAATGGGAGATCGTTAACTATTAAACAAATGAAATTTAATTATGGAGACCTACTTACATGTATTTGTGTATTATCTTGTAGCAATTACGCTTTAAAAATTGATAGATTGATCGGATAAAATAAAAAACATTTTGAAAATAATCTTACTCTACTGGAATCAATAAAAATCAGATTTAGTGAGTTATATGTTACGAAAATATAAAAAATTATATAATTATCTGCTGAATTTTCTATAATATTATCATTGGAACCAGTATCTATTTAATGAATTAATCACTTTTCTCTATTATGGATATTCTGTATCAACATAGGCACTATTAAATTCCGTTTGAAGTACTTTCCAAAGTAAAGTGTGTCTTGTCAGTATCTCTAAATGCAGAAAATTACTAAAGAATTTAAAAAATATGTTTTTTGAAATGAACAGTTTAAATCATAAATGAAACTCTTTCCCGTATTAAACATCACTAAAGATGCAGTTTGTTAAAAAATTATAATTAAGATAATTCACAGAAATCTATAGTATGAATTATAGAATGATCTGAGTCAGTAACATGAACTAAAGGCATCCTTCTTTAACCCTTTGCACTTGAAGGGTGACTCACAATCATCATTTTGTTTAATACAGCAATTTGGTATGGGCATTTTTTAACTAAATACATATATACTGTTGTGCATATGATGCAGAAACGTAACGAAACATCTAATAGTGGCAATAAACAGAATAATAATAACTTTGAAAAAATTCGTAAAACTTTTCAGCCTAACAGTTTTAGTGTTGATATCTGCTACCGGTAAAATACATACTAATGGGATATATGGGATTTTTATGAATTAATAAAAGCCACCAAATTATAATTTCAGTAACGACTTTATTCAAAGGCAGTTTGAACGTCTTTACTATTGCACGTATCGATAAAGAATAGAACTTTTCTAGAAAATGCACACGGAAAAATAAAGGATTGCCGCCCAGTAACACCGGCGACTTTCGTTTGTGTTTCTAAATATAACGCGATAGCTGCTTTTATTTCTAATGTGCAGTGCCTCTCAACATAGAGATTTATTTTTGATAAATTTTAAATAATATTATTCCAACACATACCTTCGAATGCAGTGGGTTAATATACCGAACAAACGATCTTTCCAAAGGAAAGAGATTTTCTATTAACAAATAGCTGATCATCTCGCTATTTGGTTTCAGATTTAATTCAAATGCGGTAACAAATCTCTATTCCAATTACTATAAACGTGTAACGCTTGGCAGAAACTATGAACAGGAAACCTTACCGGAAATTGGATAGTTCCGCAGGTTACGCGTCGATCTATTAAATTCGTATCGGATTCAATTATTCTCAATTGTCTATCGGTACTATCACCCATGTATTTCTACCAATAAATGAATCTCGTTCGTATAGGTCCACATAAGACCGGTACATTTTGTTAATTGTTAGATACTATCAATCGCTTCATAACCACTTTTTAATCATTTCGTACATCAGAATGCTATTGGGTTCATACATAATAGTTCGTCGTATATGTAGGCACATCTTTTGTTAGTGAACATTAGAGTTGCCTTTATTTTTCGACTTTTCGATTTTTCTTCGTTGTACCCACTAAAATTGTGACATTTGATAAAAAAAAACTGATAATTGCAAACATTCAGCATGATTGAATAATAGAAATTCGTTCCGCAATCGAGTTGAAGTTTATATATTTGTACGATTTCCCGTTGACATTGTATTAGATTGAGGAATAAGTTCGTAGCGTTTTTATATTTTCTTTTAATTTACAACGATTTTTTTGCTGTTTGACAAAGTGTATAATATTCATTCGATAAAGCTCCTTCTGCTATAAAAAAACTCTGCTAATTGTCCAATACATAATTGATTAACACTAGATTTACCAGACTAGTCAAAATGACTTACAAGTTCAATTCAAAATTCCTATTGCATGTGACATTTTTTTAAAGTAAATAAATACTTATTTTTTATTTAAAAGTAAATAAAAAATTGAAACCTCACCAAGCACTTTTTCTAAACACCAGTCAGAATGACTGGTTTTGGTAGAAATAGGTATTCTCACATACCAGTTATTATATTATATATATACATAATTTATTATAATTATTATATATATAATAATATATATAATGTACCAATATATTATATATACTGGTAAATCTTTTGTTTAAATAAGAGTCTTTGATAAAAACGCTACGAACTTATTCCCCAACCTAATATATGTTTAGAACCCTTTACCTTGAAAGTACCAATTAATATTGCGTAATAAAAATACAATTTTTACATGTTTAATTTTAGCGTTTGTGTACAATTTTCAAACATAACCAAAAATTACTGAATCTCACCACTAAAGTTAGTATGAGCCTTATTGCGTAGTTGCGGAAACGACTATCACAAATACAGGACAGTAAAAGTTCTTTAAGTGGTTTTTACTAACTTTTAAAGACAGTCGTTTAAAATGAAACATCTAAGACAACATGTTCCGATACTTTAAAAAAATACTTTATAGTAGGAGCTTTGAATGATAAACATACAAAAGGGTAAACATTAGTGCGTCTTACCTGAACAAGGCATCAGCGGGATCACAAAAACCTTGGGCTAACATTAATATGTTGAATTTTAAATCAAGTGTAAGAAACCATTTCATAAACAGAAAATGCGCCTATATAAACGGTAAATAATTATACATCAATCCAATAGTATAATTCAAATGACAAAGACTGAATTATTACGTTGCAGAAAATGTTTCGTTAAACATTTATAATATTCAAAACGTTTTGTTATCACGAAGTACTTGATTACAAATTTACACATGTGATGCAAATCTTATTATACAACATCTTAACCTTTTCACAGTGAGATAAAAGTACGAATTTTAGTCTAAACATGTCAAGTTTTTTCATTTTCCGAAATACTTCGGCATGTAATAAAAAATGTAAAAGTACATATTTCATATGTACCTGTTAGTAATTAGTTCGTGCATAATAGATTTTAAAACACGGGATACATACGGGATAAACACAACGGGATATACCGTTTGGTACTTGACGCTCTGCCCGTGACTGTCACGGGGTACACTGTGAATGGGTTAAACTAAGATCTGCCATGTTCACGGGTCCTGTAAATCTAGTATCAATTATAAAACTTACAGTTTACGTATATTTGAAAAAATATTACGATGTGAAATGTTATTTTTTCTATCATATTCGCATACATTTGCTTCCATGCAATGAACAGTTTCAATATTTTATTTAAAGGAACGAAAGAATAAAAAAAATGTATACTTTATGGATGTTACTCGTTAATAACCAATTTATTAAAATACATTTTCTTTCCAGTAGATTGCTTTCAGCAGAAACGGTCGCAGTTACAATCGTTCGAATCGTAGATGTATCCCGGAGCTAAATCCGTCGTGATTTAATTCCTCTCTCGTTACTTCAATTACCCATGTGTCGGTAATGGAAAATCCAATTAAACGATATCCCGATAATCAATAAATAACCTTCGGTAGCGATAAAATCCAGTTTAAAACGCGTGACCTTACGTAACTAAACATTTACAACGACGATGTTTTATCCCACGAAGCATAAAGTTGTACATACTTAATCACCGTGGCCTGTAATGCAATATTCTTTATTTAACGTTCCATATTTCTGAATATATGAAATGTTACTCTTAAATATCCTCCATTTTTCGGTTCCGCGCGAGGTCAGTGGTTGTTTCCCATGAGAATTTCTACGAATGTATGAATTCGAGAGATTGAACATTTGTTACTGTGGACATTGTGGAACTTGAACGTTTGGGACGTTGAGACTTTGTTATAGTATGAATCTAGGGATGTAGGAATATATGAATTCAGGAAGTTTACAATGTAGCCGTTTTGGAAACAGAAAATTTCACAATTTAAAAATCAGTAATTTCAGAAAGCTACTAATCTTGGAATCTAGGACCCCGAGATTTAGGAATTAACAGGTTTAGAAATTCAGGGATTTGCGAATTCGGGAATTTAAGAATTTAGGAATACAAGAATCTAGGAATCTAGGAATCTAGCGATTTAGGAATGTACAGGTATGTAAATTCAGGAATTTACGAATACGAAAATTTAAGAATTTAGGAATCTATGAATCTACGAATCTAGGAATTTCGAAATTTAAGAATTTAGAAATCTATGAATCTACGAATTTAGGAATTTCGAAATTTAGGAATTCAGAAACTTGAAAATCAAGGACTACTTTTGTCGAATACTGTACAGCTTTCCGCTATATTCGTTGAACGAGGTGAAAACGCGCAAATAAAGCAGTATAAAAATCGGTATCGCGGATTTTGATATTCGTAAACGCACATCAGTGACGTATAGACCATACATGACAGGAAAATAGTAACGTCGATTGATTTTTCGTCCGCGTATCCCAGTGTGAGATGATGGAATGCTGACATTTCCATCTACATCAAATAACAGCAACAGGAAACTCGATGTTAGTCCTGATGTTCATGTTGTTTGCAATATTATATTGTTAAACTAGAACTACAAACCAATCAAAATGAGTGATTTTAGGGTTCACAATTTATATTACAAAATTTCGTTGCCACGTTATGGTTCCATTACTGGATCGACTGGTTTAGATTCCTAGACATTTATGTTTCTATATTCCTACCTTCTTGTATCCCCAAATTTCTATGTTTCTGCGTCTTTATTTTTCTAAATTCCTATATTATTAGATGTCATGTATGACTAAATCTTAAAATTCCTAGGTTTTTATATGCTTACATTCCCGGATTGTTGTAAGGGTAGATTACTATAACTTTTGAATATTACATCAATACGTCCCGAAGATCAATATGTTTCTATACCATCATTAAAGGATTTGAATTCCTAAATGATCGAATATAGAAATTGTCGAATTCCTAGATTATCCAGTTTAAGAATTACCGAATTGGGTAATTACGTACCAGGGAAACACCGAACTGGGAAAGTATTGTAATGGGGAATTGTCGGACTAAGAAGATATCAAATCATAAAATTATTGGATTAGGAAATCGCTTATTGTTATCTACATTTATTCATTTTTTTCAATTTGTTTTCTGAAAATTATAGAACCATAAAGTTATGTTAGATTGGGAAATTATAGAAAGTTGTCGGATTAAAAAAATTATCTAATAGTGGAATTATTAAGATTCATGAGTAACGAATTTGTACCTGTAATTTGTACTTGTAACAAAACTTTCAAATTTAGGAATTGTGGAATTATCCAAGGAATATCGAACTTCTTAAAAAAATTATGGAAGTCGGTGTCTATCAAATCTAGAGAGTAAGGGACTCGGGAATTATTGAACTGAGAAGTTATGGAATAAGCAAATTATCGGCAGTTATATACATATAGAATGCAATATCTTATATTTATTCATTATTTTTAAGCTCCACCTACTTCCTGGGACAACGACGTGATTTCAACGACCAATTGAACGACACCACGAAGCGTTTTACTTACTTTGCTCCGCGCAACTATGCCTGGAATCGAGCTGAGGTTCATTACCCATCTACAACCAAGAAACTCTTCATGCCTGACTTCAGCTACCACGTAAGTACTGTTTTAATTGTTATTGTAAGGAAAAGAAATTTTATCATTCGTTGAGAGAAGTCGAGGGTTTGGAAATTTAACATTTTTGAAAATTAAAAACCTGGTAATTTTGAAATTTTAGAAGTGAATAATATGATAATTTCAGGATTGCCAAATTTCCAAATTTCGAGATTTCAAGGTTTCGGGGTTTTGAGATTACAAGATCTGGAAATTTGGAAATTCCGAAATGAATGACAGGTTTAGAATTTGGGAATTTGAGAACTTTAATAATTTAAAATATTAAAGCTTAAAAAAATTGATAACTATCATATTTCAAAATTTTGAAACTTGGGAATTTTACAATTTGACGATTTCAGAATTCCGGGATTTCATAAATTAAAGACTTAAATATTTGGAAATTTTTAAGTTTATTAGTTTAATGTTAATAATTCGCTAATTTGGTAATTTGAAAATTCGACAATTTCAAACGACGATTTTGCTAGTTGAAAAATTGAGATTTCGTAATTTGAAAATGTTTTAATTTCCTATTTGAAAAATTCAAAAGTAAGAAATTGGGTAGTCGGGTTCGTAGGAATTTAATACTTTGGTAATTTGGAGATTTAAAGATTTGCAAATTTGACGAAAGATTTGGATATTTATAAATTTGGAAATTTGTAGATTTGAAAATTGGTGGTGTGATAATTTGATAACTTGGGAAACTTATAAACTGAAGTTTTGGTTAGAAGTTTGAATAGAAATTGACGGTCTGACAATTTAGGAATGTGGAAATCTGAAAACTTCGCATTTGCAAATTTGAAGATTTGTATCCGAAAAATAGAAAAGTGCGACTCTTAGAATTTGGTATTTTAGAGTGATTAATATCTCAATAATTTGTAAATTTGATAATTAGAAAATTTGAAGATCTAGAGTTCTTAATTTGATAACCTGAAATTTGGAAGTTTAAGAGTTTCTATATTTCCAAGTTTATTTTCATACTTCGTAATTCAGTCATTTTCAAATTTATGGACTTGAAAATTTTTGAATTCGGAAATTCGGGCTCTTGGAAGTTTGGTGAATTGTAAATTTGAAAATTTCAAGTATGGAAATTTTGTAATTTGAAAATTCCAATGATTCGAATTGATGATTTAGGAACTTGCAAGTTTAGAAATTTACCCAATTTAAAAACTTGAAAACTTACGTATTTTACCATAAAAGGAAATAATATGTTTTCCAAATATCCAAGTACGAGGTTCTACGCACAACGAAGCATCAATCGTAGAATACTCCACATGTTCCAATCAATTCTGAACTTTCTTATACGCAATTATTGCAACGGTTGCACTAAAATTACCTAAACTAGCTGATTCTATAAATTATTTCAGACGCAACAAATCTTGGAACGGCATCTGGTGATATCTGACGAGCCATACACAATGGCCAAGCTGAAGGAGTTAGCGCGCAATGACACCTACACCCTCCAAGCCGTCAGGGACAGATTGAAGATTCGTATTCGGGAGCAACCCGAAAGTAAGCGTAAGATTCGTTTATTTATTTAAAAATTTGCATAAGCACCCGGTTGCAATACAATCCAAGATATCTTCTCAGACACTCTCGATGTTTGTTTCAAATCTCGTCACTACTGAACCGTAAATGTGTCTGGAACTATTACTTGTTGTTGTCGATGTCGTATGTCGTTAGCGAACGAATTAACAAGTTCAATGCTTCGTTCAAAGCTCCGTACGTAGCACAACCCTGGTCATTCTCAAATCTGATACTATTTCGTTAGGTGTAGATGTCAAGAAACGCGACGAAAACGCGATCCTTCCAGAAACTTTCGGTGAGTGAGTTCAGTGTTTAGACGTCGCTGGTGAGCGACGACACGTGCTTTCACCAGTACGAGTAACGCACATTGTCAACTTTGTAAAGGATTCCTCGCACTTTTCACGCACCGTGCTGAACGCGCGTATATGTAATTCATACACTTCGATCGTGTACACTTGGTTGCAATGTAGGCTTGCTTTCGCTAAGAACAAAGCGAGGAAAAGGAGCGTTCCGCCATTTCCTTTCAATTTGAGGAGAACGAACGTAAACGGTCCTTTACGGAAGACATGGTGCCGGTCGGTTAACTCCAGTGTAATGAACTTATTATTTTTCGATTAGAGCAAGGAAACATTATTGTCGGTTACGTACATTCGTATAAAGCAAAATTTTATTTACGCTGACAATTAACCCCTTGCCTTATTTTCACGAGTCTGGCACATTCGCACCTGAACAGTGATAAATCTTATCCAAATATTTAATACGCCTCAATTTGGTGTTCAAGTCAAATTATAATTTACGTAATCAAGCATTGCTAAATATAAAGTTGACATTCTTTATCTATTTTAATATTGTAACTGTGATTAGTTCGTTCTGACTGATTCATTTTGAGCTAACAAATAGATCATAAGGCAAGGGATGCTGTACCTCGAATTTGGTAAGAAATGAGAAAGTGTTGAGGAAAATGTTAATGGTATAATAATATCGATTGTTTCATTCGTCTTTATGAACATGAATACTCGCAAAAAAAGTGCAGATATACTTCTTTTTAACAGAGTTACATAGTTTCTTTTATTCGTATCAATTCCTTCGAATGTTTTGCCTAAAATAACCTGGGGTCAGGAAATAACTGTTGACTAGGAAATAAGGTAAAGGATTTATGAAATAAGTGGGACTGGGAACAACTATTGATGTCAATAACTGTCCAGTTATCTGTAGAAGCTGATGAATTTCTTACAATTATTAATTCTTTTCGTGTTCTACCTATGGAATTATCAAGTTTGGTAGTTAACGAATTCAGGAACCAACAAATTTGGATTTTGTCGAACTCCCAAATTATCGAACTTGAAAATGACAAAATTTTCGCACTAGCAAACTATTCAATTATAACTGGGGAATTTTTTTTTTATTTTAGGGTTTAAAGTCGCATCAACATCAGAGGTTATTAGCGACTGTTTACTAATTTAGATACTTATTGTTATTTGCTGGTTACTTGAAAGGGGAAAAAAAACCGGTTCTATAGAGTTTTATATCATATTGAGGATTCCGATTGTTGGGAAATTGTTGTACCGGGAAACTATCGAACTAACCAATTATCGATTTAGAAAACTGTGGGCAATGTCTTTAAATGGTATTACATATTTTTCTTTCTCGGATCAATTTGTCGGAACATTGTATAAAAAAGTACCAAGGGAAATTGCTTTATTTCGTGTGAAATCTTGCGTTATTGTAAAGGGAGGTCTAGGTTCTCCTTAGATCTTGGTTTAACCTACTTCGAAAGGAAACTGTGAAAGGCTCCACCGCTTTTATTCTTAAAAAGCCTACGCTGTACATATACACTGGCACCGCATTGATATTCGAATACTACAATCTTTAAATAACTGCTAGACATACTGATTTATAACTGTGTTAAAGCAGAACTACGTAACTGATTGCTCGCGAATAACACTTCGGCTCCTGAGTAGATCTGAGAAACAAACTACTTAATACATTAGACTCCCTTAGAGAAAATGGTGATACAGGGAAGGGAGAGCTAAGTGTTCAAAAGTGACCAGACTTACACGATTAATAAGTACTGACAAATGATGGCCCAGCCCAATGACCTTGACCTTCACATATATTGTCGAGATCGTCAATCTGAATAACTTTTCCTCATTACTTAATTAATGTTTATTACAAAGATATGTTTTCTATAATTCACGACATTCGTTCTCTAATATATATTTTTGATTGCATTATAAAACACGTTAAGTTGGGATAGATCAGAATAGTATTTCTTATTTACATAAACTGAAATTCAACATAATTAAAGTCTATTCAGCTTGATTTATAAATTCACTTCATACTTTGTATATAATTATATTCTATTATTCTCTCCGAAAGGTGTGGACCCAAATACTAAACCGCTAGAAAAATCGTAAAGTTTTTCGTTGTCATATTATCTACATATTTTGATTTTTATAAATCTTGTATGGTTAATCACTTTTTAATGAACAATGAGCGACGATTCCATATCCTTAATAATATATGTATGCGAAGGCAGGTGTCATTAAAGGCTTATCAGCTTTTTGTCAGTATTTACCTTCTCTTTACCTTTTCTTATCTGGATTGTCGAGTTTGGAAGGAAAACCTAACATAACAGGCTTTCGTACGAAAATTGCTGATATGGGGAAGAAAGTCCTACCACTTGCTATGATAGTTGGAAATCACGATTATGTCTAGTTTACATGAACGATAGGCCTTGCTTCCAACAAATTATCATTCTCTCGAGGGAGACATAATCGGTACTATACGCTGCAGATCACGCTAGCTCTTTAGCCATTTTATGTAGGGAAGCGTATCTTGTTCGATAACGGCACTCGGATGCAAGATGTAGGCTAGGAACAAGTCTAGGGGAAAGAGTACACTGCCATCATATCTGTATTTAAAAATTTGTATATAGCTGATATATCAAATTCCGGAATATAAAATTTCAAATCAAACTGGATAAATAACAAAGTTAAAAATTTGAAAATTAAATAATTGCTAAATGTCTTAAGCCAAAATTATGCAATGTTGATAACTTCTGCATTTAAGAATCTGAAATTTAAATTTGAACATTTGTAAATATAACTCGTTGAAAATTACTAGATTTTTGAATTTAAGGATTTAAAACTTTGAACATTCTCGAACTTTTAATTGTAATAGCTAATTTAAATTTTTCAATTTTTATTTGTAAAATTGGAAATTTGATAGTTAGAAATTTAGCAGTGTTTAAAACTTTTAAACATCTAACTTTCAAAAGTTATTAGCTTGTAAATTAAAAACTTATAGAAGTTATAAATTGATCGATTTGAAAAGCTGTGAATTTGAAGATATTAAAATTTCTAAATTTTGAGAATTTTTCTATTCCAAATTTATAAGCTCCCAAGCTTCTAATTTTAAAATTGCGAAAGTTCAGAAACTTAAAGAGTTTCGAATTTTGAAATCATAATTAAATTTTGAACTATATAAATCAGAATACTTTCGAATTTATAGACACTAAATTCGAAAGTTTGCAGATTAGAAAATTTAAGAACTGGGCATTTGGAAGTTTAGAAATAGGACCATTTGAAAATTTGTCTTTTGAAATTAGAGAATTTAAAAAATTGATGATTTCCTTAACTTAGAAATTTTGAAATGTTATTTTGGCATATCAAAAATTTCGTAATTTTGCGTTTAAATATTAAAACTTCTAAATTTCTGAATTTGGAAGTATGAATAACTTAATATTATAGCACTAAATTAACAAAAATTGTAGCATTATAAATTTACAAATTTACAAATTTCTAAAATTTAAAATATGCAAACTTACTTTATTCACTGATTGTTACCAACATTCTCAATTCTTATTCTGCAGCTAGCACTTAAACACTTCTGCAGGACACACCTTCCCCTGTATCGCCATTTTCCCTAAGAAAGCCTATCTGCTCGGCAGTACGTGACAACGCTTTTTGTCTAGTTCTATCATAGAGAGATGATTAATTGTATCATCGAAATTCGTTCAAAATTTTCTGCCCGTTCCACACAGGCTTTAAAAATACAGCCACAGATGCATCAAATTCTGGCACCTCTCCAATCTACGAAGGTTTGCATATTAAAGTAACAAATATCAAAGCGAATTACTCGATCGACAGATAGCAGGACTCGATGAAACTTTCATAACGCCAATATACGAGAATCGTTTGAACACGTGTCCTCGTTCGCATTTTTGAATCATGTTTCTTCGTTACGATTGCCTTCGGAATCTATCGAATAGGAATATTTCATGCAGGCTCGACGCTTGAAAGGAATGCTTTATTGTACTAAAAATACGTAGATCGCGCTTTGCTTTACGACTGTTCACATTGTTGTTGCTTTTTGGGTCGTGCACGATAAACGGTAACATTCTTCCTTTGATTCGCATCCAAAACTAACCAAAAACGTCCATCGAAATATGTAGATAAACGAAGCGGCATGGGCGTAGTCAAGTTGTCACACATGGGAGAGCAAAATTTGTCTCAAGGTAAATTGCATTGTTATTTCAACGGATTTTACATTTATTTATTTGTACATACACGTTATTGATTATTGTAAATTTTATTCTATCTAATTCGGGAGGAGCAAAAACCATTTCTTTCCCTTCAGCAGACGATCCCTCCGCAACGCACTTTGGCTACGCCCTTGCACAAAAATCTCTTATATCTCTCTATCTCACTGGTTTTTTTGTTTTATGTCTCTGTATGTAAGTTAAACATCGAGGCTTAATCAGTCTGTGATATTGCGGGAGAATTTATTCAAAACGTGTTATTGGAACGCGAATAATTAACTCTCGCCATATTTTCACGAATCTGACACGTGACGCACTCGTATATCAATTTGTGATAAATTTTACTTGAATTTTTAAGACGTTTCAATGTGGAGTCAAATTGACGTAACATTTCAACGTTTTGTTATCTATTTTAATATTAGAGCTGTGATTAGTTTGTTCCTACTGACGCATTTGACAAATTAATTGTAGATCAAGGGGTTAATTTTGGGTGTATTTCCTACTAATGGGTGTATGTGATGTAATTGCTAGAGATTAGCTAAAAAGTTATTTAGTAATATTCTTTGCGCTCGTCAGGTATTAAATCTAAATTGAAATTCAAATTAAGTGTTTCATGTGTCAAGAAAGTATTATGAAGTCAATTAATGTAGAAGTTAGGAGAGTTGGGATATTTAAAAATGATAGTAGATAGTAGTAGATAATAGAAGAATATGTGTATAGGTTATAAAATTTTAATTGTATATTTAATGAAATTTAATAACTGAAACATCTTTATGTAGATTTTAGTGAACAGATAGACAATTTTTTTATTTTAAACGATCAAAGTAAAATGCAATATCATTCGGGATAAAACTTTCATTTGTTATAAAAGAATGGTTCAAAAGTTTATAAATAGCGAACCACTTATGTTAATTTCCGAAGTTTTTTATTCTCAAATCACCAATTCTTCGATTTCCAAACTTGCAAATATTCCCTATTATAATAGGAAAATTTTGTATTTCTAGATATAAAATTTATATCTAGATTATAAAAATTTTTCAAATAAGTAATTCGTAACTTTTCAAATCCTGAAATTATCCTAGGCAACGTTGTTACTTACACCAGCAATTGTTAGTTCAGCATGTGTAATAATTCATGTCATTAACATTTGATTTTTGAGTGGCGATCAATCCATTAAATTAATCGTTAAATAGTTTGCTCGCATTTGTACCAGTAACATAACATTTGAATACCAACTTTTTTTGTACTTTCAATTTTGTTGTGTTTAATTTTAAATAGAGACATACATCTAGATTGCTTTTAACAATTAAAATCAGACATGTTAAAAATTAGCATCAGTATTTTTAACATGCCATTCAGAATTTTTTATATCACTTTTATATTTTTATATTATATTTGCATCAGTTTTCAAAATATGCATATTTTATTAGGATACCCTGTTTATTACTTTATTTATCCCATTTTCGTTTTTGATAACTAGAAGTTCAACAATGTTAATGTAGAGTTTGAAAAAATATACAGTAAACTAAAAAAGGTCTTCAAGTTAATTTATACATAAATGAAAATGTTCTACATTCAGTTAATAATTTACTATTAATTCAGTAAATTGAAGCTTCATAATAAAAAAAATGTGTAACGTTAAAACTTGATCGTTAAAAATTGAAAAATTAAAATTCAATTAAAATAATTGACGCAAAATATGACTAACAAGATAAGAACAGTCAAATAAACTAATAATGCATCAGAGGAAGGTGTCGATTCGAATACAATATTATGTCATGCACAAAACATATCGGAATTAATAAAAAAGTGAGGATTTTTTCGTTGTTTCTACGTTTGTACAGTCATGCATGTTATCTAAACACTATAAAGATCGAATTCAAAGAAAATGTTTCATGTAAAAGAATATAACAAATACAGAATGCATCTTATAAATATTAAAACTGTCATCTTAATTGAAACAGTTTGTATTAATTTTCATCGTATATTCTAATAATTTGTATTATACAATTATTATGTTATAATTTAATCCTTTTCCAGTCCAGGTGTAAATGGACTCACATACTCAATTTTCGTCCATACTATTATCAGTACAATCTATGTATACACCTACATACAATGTATATAACTCGTGGATAATTTTTCAAGCATTACTGACAATTTTTAAGTCCTAAAAATGAACCGTCCCTTTATCAAAAGTTGAATACACCTATATTCTGTATTAAAATCTCGTAGCACTACTCACATAGTAATAAATTCCACTCGTATAACTGTGCCACATAAACGTTAAATGTACTGTCTTCGTATACATACAACCACAAGTATATAAGTATTTTCAACGAGACATTTTTACGTTTATTCTCATGGAAAAACTTTCATCGCGCGTTTGCTATGTTCGTATGTAAATGCTTGGTATCGGACGATCACGGCCGTCCTTGGTCACAAAAGGGTTGAAACGGTTGAAATCGCGTCAAAAATTCATTGCGACATGATTCAATTTTGATATGCGACAATTTTACGGTTTCTGGCCGCTCGTGGTAAGTGAAGAACGCGCACAATTACGGGTCGAGACCACAAGACGGTTTATTATGCACCTTTCGACTACCATTTAAATGCAAATGTCTTGATTACCCCCGGTGCTAATTGCTACGTGCTTGTCTGCGAATCGCGAACTGCCGATGTGTTTTACGCTTGCAATGAATATTATTGGTCTATATGTATAATTTATAGAAACAAAAAGAAACAAGGTGGTATTATTAAAAAATAATTTATCTGACGGAAAAATGAGTAGGAAACTGGTGGTACAACAGTTGAAAATTATGAGATCGTATTTAAAGTGGTGTGAAATGAACAGGAACGAAGATCGACAGAGATAATTGAGACACAATAATACGTACATAGAGGGTGTCCCACAATTATGGTACGAGCCGGAAAGGGGTGGTAGGTGGGGCTATTCTACACAAATTTTTCCTTTGCAAAAATCTCTGATAAGGCTTCATTTTTAAATTATTAAGGAAAAACAGCGACCAATCAGAACGCGGGAATCGTGCGCGCTGTATGTTCGATCGCGACCATGGCCAATTATAACTCGGGCCTACACTTCTGCCTCCGAGCAGGCGCGATCCTCGCGTTCTGATTGGTCGGTGTTTTTCCTGAATAATTTAAAAATGAAGCCTCGTCCAATATTTTTCCAAAGGAAAAAGTTGTTCAGAATAGCCCCGCTTACCACCCCTTTCCAGCTCATACCATAATTGTGGGACACCCTGTATGTGTTACGGGATTGAAGTATTAATTTAGATAAGTAACAATCATTCTTTTATTGTGTTACGTGGAATATTTTTGTACCCTTTTTCTTCGAACATAAGGGTGGACAAAATTTGGATAACTCTTCATATATTGTTATGCATTTAGTAATCGACAGTATAGAAAAAGGGCTCTATCTGGAGAACTAAGAAATTTGCATATTTCTAAATTCCTAAGTCTCTATATTTGAAAAATTGTAACTTCAAAGAATGAAACATTTTTAGGTTAACATATAAAAATTCTTTGCCTATTGAAATTTCTTAACTCTTGAGTTTCCAACGTTCTATGTGCATATATTTCTAAATTTCAAAATATACGGATTCAAACAAATGTTACATTTGAATATTTGAATAATTTGAAAATTAATAACGTTGAACATTTGGGCATTGGCAAATTTAGAAAACTTTAATTTGGAAAGTGATGAAAGTTCTGTAAATGTGATAATTCCTGAGTACCTGAATTTCGAAATTCCTAAATTTAAACATTACTCAACTCTATAAATCTTAACTTGACAAATGTTTAGAGTTCTAATATTTCCAAATGTCTCAAGTCAAAAATTTAAAAAAATTGGAAATTTGTAAGTTTGTAAATTTGTATATTGAATAATCAATGATTTGAAAAAGTTCTTAATTTGAAAAATCTTAAATTCCTAAATTATCAGATTCAAACATCTTTAATCCACAAGTTTCAAAATAGCAAACTCATTAAATTTCACACATCTCTTCACATACACACATCGACATATATTCTTAAATTTTTTAATCCTTCGATTGTAAACATGTACATTCATATGTAAATATGTACATTTTTTAATTCGTACATTTCTATGGTTTTAAATTTGAATTCTGAACTTTCTAAGTTTCTATTTTCTTATGTTAATAAGTTCTTAAATTGTTAAATTCTTACATTCCTTTATTTGTTAATTTATTAATTTGAATATATAGGAATTTGTAGATTCGTAAAGTTATAACTTTATAATTTTATGATTCTATAAATTAAAAAATTTCTAGATAGGATTTAAAAATTTGTAAATTAAAAAATTAATGAATTTGAAAGTTTAGTACTTTCAAATGTGTAAAAAAAACTTGTAAAGAAATTTGTAAATATGTCGTAAGTTTGTGAATATGTAAATGTGTAAATCTGTAAATTTGTTATATTGTAAATTTAAAATCTGTATCTTTTTCCGTCAACTGTACTATACTGCTGTAGAAATATGTCAATATTATCCCTTCCATTTTAATAATTACACTAAAAGACTCTATTTTATCAATATTAAGTGCATTCCGTTCAATTAAAATCCGGTGAATTTTCGTCCATCTTTACTATGCCAATATCCTACAATGCAGTGGATAAATAGGATAATCGAATATCAAACTCAATTGTCTTCAAGCTAAAAAATAAAAATCGACGAACGTATCAATTATGCTAACCTATAGCTACATTCATTTTGTGTCTTTATGTTTCGCAGACCTGATAATTTGATTTTAAACCGCAACTCACTAGTAATCGCCCTATTTCATGCTCGTCAAACGAACGCTCACTGGAAACTATCTATCGCTGCAGCAACATCGCAACTTGCTTCGTTTCATACGATAACCCCATCAGTCACCGATCAATTTCTCCATCATCAATTTACCGATGAAAAATCGTTTCTCTTTACAGATTACCAGATCGAGTGGGGGGGAAAATGGATTTCTGTGTTCCGTCCAGACGTCGAGTGCACCAACGGCATCATCCACGTGATCGACGAGGTGTTCTTGAAGGATAGCGACGTCAGAGTGACCGGAACAGCGTCGATTACCAGCTTGGCACCGCATTTAATCATGATCCTGGTTGCCAAATGGCTGCTTTAAGAGCGAATCTCCACGAGTTTTGTCATAGGTGCACCTAGGAATTTGTTTCGAGACCGTTTCCGATCGTCCATCTCCAAGAGAACGCTATATACCGGATTTCGACTCCGACCAAGGTGTTGGATGAACGATCTTCAGGGCCGATTACGTTCTCGAACGATGCTGACTAGTCTCGAAACTTCGTTGGGCAAATCCGAGTTCTCTGAGCTGGGTAAACTTCGAGGATATTCATTGATGCCCTCGTCAATGACCCCCTTTACATGTGTTCTCTGTTAAAACGATAAAAAAAAAGAAAAAAATACAAAATCGGAGACACGATCGGAGATGATCCTGAACGAAGCCACTCCAGGTCCAGGCCCTTGAGCTGATCATCAACGAGGATATCGCGATCCTTGACCAGTCAAGTGCCGGACCGATAACTTAAGTGGTTGAAGCTTAACCTGGAAACGTACTACTTAGCGGTTTCAGCAGTCGAATTAATCGTCGTCATTAAACGGTTCGCTACGAACGAGCTGGTGTTATTTACGTAACGATAGAGATCCTTTTCATTTGAAGTTTTATCGTATCGATGGAAACAGTCGGGTCTCGGGTTGTCGCGGAACGTCCTCCAGGATTTGGAGTCTCGTTTTAAGGGAAAAGACATTAGTAGGGACGATCCCGTAGCTGGGCCCGGACTGTTTCCCCGGTGTTTAGAGGCGCCAATGATCGTACCAAATAATTAATTAACCGTACCAAGTAATTTAGAGGAAGTCACGAGCGAGGGACGAACGTGGAGGCAGAGCTGAGATTTCGGGGAACCTTCTTCGAGTACTAGGGCGACGGAGGATGGCTTTTTTTTACATTTATTCTAACTGTCTGTTCGACACGTTTACTTCTACGATATCGTATCGTTACGACGCTTCTCTTGCATACTCATCAGATCTGGATATTACATTTGATAATAAAATGACAAACTGTTGCTTGAAATGTCTCCATTTGAAAGTGTAGGATATACTGATTTTATTTTACACAACAAATTTGAAAAATAAACGATTTGTTTTAAATCTGACAGAAGATGATGGAATCGAAATATTTTATTTCGAGAAATTATTAAAGGTTGCATTGATAAATATCATTTACAGAAAGTTCTTCAATGATTTTGAAATATAATTACTTTTATTCGTTGTTTCGTTTTTAGTTATGTTATAGAAAGTGTTCCATTTCAGTCTAATATTTGAATCATTCTTATGATAAAGTAACAATGATTTTTCCATAAGTGTATGTCCCGAGACAACATACTTTAGACACTTCTGTCTATTTTTTAATAGCAGTATAAATAATTGAGCTTTTTACTTAAATGAGAGATCCTATATATTAAATGAAGTTTCAATATTGATTGTTTATTGATATAACTCTGTACAACAGCCAAATGATCACAAAAGTCTATAAGACTATCACAGTGGCGATTATGAAATTAAAAAAAAGTCAAATTTTGTTGTACTTAAAAGTTAAAATTTGTAGTTCTCTCAATAATTTAATGTTTAATATAAACAGGAATATAAAATTATAAAGACCCTTGATTTTATAAAATGAAACAAAATTTCTAGTATATTTATTTCTTTATACATGTATATATTTAATTAATGTAAAATCACTTGTCCTTACATTTTTATCAGTTTTATTATGAATTCAGAATTAGTGTAAGTCTGTTCCTTACCTAACACTAATAACAATTAAATTGGTAACAATCCTGCGACTATCTTATAAAATCATAATATTAGATAAATAAAACTCGAATATTATTTTGTGGTTATTTGTTCGATTTCCTAAATTTGACTGATGGATTACGTAGTTTGAAAAATCTGTCTCATTAATTATTTATATTAAAAAATCTGAGTGATTGAGTATTTAATTTCACGTGTTTACCTGATTATGTAACTTCAAAAATCCGACTGATTGTTCAATCATTAATCCAACCTATTGTCCTAAAAAAATAATTTCTTAAAATGAAATAAGACGATTCGACATCAGAACTAAACAATGTCATTCAAAATGTCGAGATCTGATCCAAAGGACCTAGAAACTATTACGAAAGTTCATCGAACACCAAATGAGGATGATGTGTATCCTTTCTACGCAGATATTCGAGAATTTAGCTCATACTATCTCATCGAACGCTGTCGATATTCACACCATAAGTTTCGCCTAATTATGGTACTTCGTTTTCAATGACAGTGGCACGCTATATACTTTGTGTGTATGCGAATCACGTTGTGAGAAACGTTTTCCACATCGTTCAAAATCCGAAAGCTGGCTCGATGATATACAACAAAATAAACCTCGTCCTCGAACATCCTGTCGACTCGAACGTGAAATGAATGAACACCATAAATCAAAACACCGTTGTCTCTCGATGCATGATTCGCGACTGCGTTACAGGAATGATTTCCGGTTGCACTCGCTCTCTGTATCATATCGTATTACACTGTCTACTTACTGATCAATACTGCCACGTTTCACTGCAGGCTAAACCAGCGTGCGAACGAGCTTTTTTACAATTATTGTCGAAGAAAACTTTACCCTATAGCGACTTGATCACATTCCGACGCATGTACAGTCTTCTTGAACGAATTATCTCGCGAGAAATGACGTTCACAGAATGATATTCGCAATTCATTGTTAAATATTTCACTCGTATGTAAGGAAAATTCGAATTATCAAATATACAGTGACTGTCTAACTCTGTTACAAAGCTATAACTGTTATTTTTAATGATACGTAAAAATGTCAAAGGAAACTGTTTGATTCGGGAAGATAAATATTATGGAGACGAACTTTCTCTAAAGAATATACTTTAGGAGATCTCAAGTTAATCGATATTTCTTTAAATAAGATTACTATATTTGTGCCTTCATGACATAACATTGGTCACACGAGAATAGTGTTATTGATCGTTTGATTGGTTTTGGCATCAAATATTACTTGGTGAGGGTACTAATAAGTAATTTCGTTTAAGAAAATATTGACTAAATTCAAATTTCGAAAATATGATGTTAAGAAAAAGTTTATGTTTATTATAATATTTATCTTTCCAAATAGAACAATTCATCCCTTCAACATTTTTCGTAGGATTAAACATAACGGAAATATTACTTTGTAACAAAATCAGTGACGCATTTGTATAAAGTACTAAAAAGGCATCTAAAGTTTTAAGGGCTTATAGAACTTATTAAAATAAGTGCGAAATGTCTAATCAACATACAGTACATTGTTATTTCATTACATTTATCGAATATTTTATACAGATTTCAATTTCCAAAAGTTTAGTAACTAATGTACAAGATCTTTATTCAGACTTAAATTAATAATATGATTTAGGTATCTCGATTATAGTATATGTACATTTGCCATTCCTATATTAAAACAATATACTGACATTGTTAATAATGCAATAACAATATTAATTATACATGAAGGTTTTAACCAATATTCAGTATTTGTACTTGAATTAGCTTTGTGTCTGTTAAGAAACCATTATTTATTATTATTCCATAAAAAATATTACTAATAATAAAAATTAATTGTACATTAAAGAAATTGATTATAATATCTGTATTAATTAAGCAGATCTTAGTCATCTTGGTGAGTACCATAAGTCATTAAAGCTGTAGATGCTTTTTCAAAAACATCTTTTATAAAAAGATGATCTGGTATAAAAGAATGACAGGTTTGGAAATAGAACATTATCTATTCTATTAAGTTTTAAAACATTCAAACTTCATTTAGTATTTATTTTGAAATTTGGTTTTATACACTACTGAAGAATATTATCAATCAAAAAATTGAATTATCAATATTTCTCGAGTTTAATTTGTTATTCATACTTCAACAAATTTTTCCTAACATATAATATTTGTTTATATAATAATTATCAATATCTAACATATCATACACTTATTTTAGCAGAAAATGGAAGGTTCACAAAGAATGAAACATACTTAATTAAATTATAATATTCAATTTAATCACATGTCCTATTTGGTCTTGTTGCTAATATTCAGTAATTTTATTCCTCTTTTTATATACAGTAAACATTTTTTTACTGTAGTAGTTTTTAATATAAACACTTCCTAATACATTAATTTTCATTTAATTGCATGTAAAGATAAATAAGTTATTGAGCAGTATCCAAAACATTGAAAAAATTGTGGCATGAAACTTTGGGATGTTAGAATGTTTTAAACATTTAACACTATATAAAATATTCAGAATGTTTAAGTTAATTGTGGAACTGTATCCTGAAACATTTATCACTTACACATTATCCATTAAATGAGATCATTTTATGTTTCATTTCTTGAACAATGAACGCTGTGTCAATCATAACTTCAAATACATAAAACTAGTTCTATGTTGTTTCGACCAATCTAACCCATTTAAATCACTGCAAAGAAGTACTCTAATATGAAAAATTGATCTATATACATACATACATATGAGAATCGAATAATAGAAGGTAATTTTCATTGCTTGATTTCGATTTCCAACGTGATAATTCGTTCAAACAGTCAGTACGCGTGATACGTCAAGTATTCATTAAAAATTTCTTGTTTGTATCGACTGTACAGTACTATATATACAATATATCTATACATATATATAGGATCATGAATGTCAACGCACTGTGTCAAGATAGAGTCAGCATTACGGTTACTGCCGAGTTCATATTTGGTTCGACCGACTGCACTTCAGTTTAATCCCTAGCGATCTTATGTCTTGTGTTACACACAAAATTGTATCTAACTGATATTCTCTGTTTGACTAAGAGGTTTAACCCTTAACTCCTTCGATGAGCTTTTGTAATGCTCCATATGTTCAATTAACAAATATCAGTTCTCGGTAGTCTTCAGTTATTTGAAATCTTATAATCTGTCAATGACATGTGTTAACAGTAATTTTTATTAAATGGAAAGAAAAAGGTCCTCGAATAATTTACTGTAATATGTACACTTCATCGTAAGAATTAAGGGTTAAGGTAAATCATTGAATACGATAAAAGTGTTATGCCGTTTAATCAGTATGGTGTATTATTATGAACATAATTGTTGATAGTAAACTGTCGAAAATGTCAATTTTTTTTTTGGAAAAATGGCGATTTAGAAAGAGAATGTTTTACCACTCGTTATAACATTTTTGACCTATGTATTTATGTTTAATTTATATTTTAATTGCATTCGACAGCTTAAATGTGCAATTTCGAGTTGAAATCCTAAATCTGAATTAAATTGTTGTTTAAATGATTCGAATATTCAAATATTGATATATACAAATTTCAAATCTATATTCAATTGGTATTCAAGAGATTCAAATATTCAAGTATCGAATCTTAGGTCTACTAGTATTAATATAATTCAAATGCTCAAATATCTGAGTATTCGAATTTCAAGTACAAACTCTAGTAATTTTCGAATAATTCAGATACTCAAATACTTAAATACTGAAATTTTCAAATACCCGAATATTTCAATATTTCAATTTAAAATATCAATTCCATTGATTCGAAAAATTTGAATACCAAAACATTCTGTTAAAATTAAAATATTATAAATGCTCACGTAACTAATTCTACTGCTTTTGGATAATTTATATATTTTAATAAAAAAATACTCTAGTCCCAAATTCGAATTCTATCGATGTTCAAATATTTTAACATTTCAATAGTAAATTCAAATTCTATTGGTATTAACGTTCAAGTTAAATTCCGTTTGTATTTGAATAATTTGGATACTATAATATCAAATATTTGAATTGTATTTCTATTCAAATATTCGAATGGAAATTCTACTCATATTGGAATAATTGAATATTGATTATGACTATGATTGATTATAATTTGAATATTGATTTTTAACTTTTAAAATATTAAAATTTAGAGAAAATTACTATACTATTCAATTATTAAATATTATAAAATTTAAGATACAACTAGAGTACAGCAATAACAGGACAAATATCGGATACAGTTATTTCGAATAAACGATTATACAAAAACGATAAGCTCTCCTCTATGTACATCGCCATTTTTCATAGTTAATGTTTACACTCCCCAGTGTATCAACATTTTATTGCTCTTAATTACTGTTTAATATTATAATTGATTTTAACGATCGATAATCCAATATCAGAAAAAGTTTCTCAAAAAGGAAAACTGTGTTTTTAACAAGCAATCTGTGTCTGTAATGATAAAAATTTTGAGAACTTCCATCGGATATAAGATCGCAGAAAGGTTAAACTACATCCACGGAACCGAGATATAAAGAAAGACACGATACATCACCGTTTCATTCCGCGATAAGGAAAGCTAATCTGCGTGCGTGAACAATTAATTTCAATGATTGTGTGTGTTCTTTACACGTGAAAACGGCTGATACGCGAAGAACATTGAAGAATAAGAACCTGAGTATTCGAAGTTGAGGAAAGACAAGCCTCGAAATTTCGTTTTTTCTTAGAATAAGTGTTGCGTGACACGGTAACAAGAGCACGAGTGTAGTAAACCCTAAAATAACGCCGAAACTAAAAAAAAAAAAGATGAGTCGACATGAGCGCGATCGGGGATCGAGCTCGTTCCGATCAAAAATGAAAAACGAGACTTGTAATTAAGAATTCATTCAGCTATCGCAGTTTTTTCCGAGAAAATGAAGGAATAAAAGATTAATAGATGAATTCGATGTTATACGTGTTGATATCAGTCTATACATATATATATATATAAAAGAAGTATAAAAATAAATAAATATATATATAAATATATAATGAACAGAGATATATTGACGAGGAAGAAAGTACGATTGAAGAGAAAGACAAGAGGGAACTGATGAAAATGAAAAGCGAAAAAAAAGAATACAGAACACTATCAAGAGATACCTTAAAACTTGTTGTTGGGATGAATTGATATTATGAATGATTATTATTATTATTACGACGATTATTATTATTACATATATAAATATACATAAACTCTAATAAATACTGTTTGTTCGTTAGATGAGAAATAAGAAAAGATAAAACGGAAAAAAAATAGCGAAACTCTATTTCTTCGTGTAGATGCGTCTTAATAATCAGCTTGTTCAAAGCGTCACGCCGAAAATCGATTGTGTATTCGCTGTTGTGGCTGGGTTGTGAAATATGTGTGAGTGGAAATGCGAGAGACAGAATTTCGAAACTCCGCGAGAATATTTGAACACGTTCAGGAAAATAATAACATCGTATCCAAGGTTCCCTTATGTTCCTTCTGACGTTCTTTTTTTCTATCGCCCGGACCGACGAGTATACTACACTTTCGTTATGTTGCCACGGATGTGGACGAAAGAGATAAATTCTTGAACTCGACATATGAATAGAAGTTCTTTATATGGAGGTTGAAAATACAGTACGTATACTTGAAAGTTTGTCGATTTGTAAATGTTACGGTTTGTGGGCTTAGTGAGTTTGTAGGTCCAGAATTTGAGGATTTGCAACTTTGAAAATTTATAAACTTGCGAATTTGAGAATTATTATTCCGATGATTTACACATTTTTATATTATATATTTGAGAATGTGTGATTTTGAAAATATGTAAATTTAAAAATTCCTAAATACCTAAAATCTCAATTTTTAAATCTTCTGAATTCCTTAAATTACTATATTCCTAGGTTTCCTAAATTACTCCAATTTTTCGATTTTCCTATATTTTTAATTCTCAAATTTCACAATTAAAATTATCAATTTCTAATCTTAGGATTTCTATTTTCCCGAATAACCAAATTTTGAAATTTGCATATTTCCAAATTTCTCAATTTCCCCTATGCTAAACTCTTAAATTCTTGAATTCCTGAGTTGCCAAATTTCTAAATATCAAGGTTCTTCAGTTTCTAAATGCCTATTCTCCTCTAATTTCTAAATTCCCAAATGTTCAATTTTCCAAATTTCTAAATTTTTTAATTTTTGAAATCCTTAAATTTATAAAGTCAGAAATACCTAGATTGCTGTATTTCCTACTTCCCGAAGTCCAAAAGTTCTGAAATTATCAAACTCACTAATTCCCAACGTCTTAAATCGCCAAACTATTTTAGAATTATAATTATCTTTATAATTCAATCTCCAAATTTTTTAATTATAAATCTTTAATCTCCAACCACTGTAACTAAAAGATGAATCTACGAAAATACTGCTAATCTGCATAAAAATTCACATGCAAGTGGCAATATAACTAGAATCTACTGTAATTAAAGTAATAGCATACCACGCAGCAAACGATCGTTTTCACCGCGAAATTTAATCTATCAATTACCAAATCTGCATCGAATTATCTATAATAAATATCTGAGAAATACAAAAAATTTGTAGAAAATAAGTATAAAGTCTCCAAGGATCTCGTGTTTTAGTCTCCTGACCAAAGAAACATTGCGTGTAACGCGATCGACGATTCGCATCTCTCGCGTTTGCATAAAAGATCCGATGGAATTTTGATCGAACAGGTTTTATTCGTCGATCGACCTCTCACGCTCGTCGCATTTTCGCGTAATTATTTGTACATTTTATAGATACATATACATATATATATACATATATACATATACATGTACGTCTGCGACCGAGAGGGATATTAATTGAGCGCGCATATGACATCCGATTATGTCGCACTTCTTAACGCTTAACGTCCCTGAAGGTTTGGTTCTGTCGACTGTTTTCTTCGCTCGTTCATTTCAGATTCGTCCATTTTGCGAACCGGTTTGCCCGATGAATCGGAAATCAAGTGTCTATTCGAGCTTAATCACCGAGTGCGTGTTCGTAATTGAAATTATCGAACGGCGAGGAATTAAACATCGAGAGCACACGTTGCCCGTTCCCCGACGAACGACTTTTTAGTTACACTGATCATCCAGCTTCACTTGAATCATCCTTCGTATTACTTCGTTCATTCAAACTCGGGATACAAAAATTCTAATTAGTGCGCTCGTTATTTCTCTTATATACTTCCGTATGGAAACCTGCGGAAATTATCAAGCTGAAATCGACTTTATCAATCTTTCCCCGAAGTAGATCGGTCTGTCGCCAGAATTAAGCATTATTTCAAATAATCATATCCCTTAATGTTCGTATAAAATGAAGATGTTTATGAATTATCTATAAATTACTTTTTTTTTAATGAAATTCTATCTTGTATAAGAGTAATAAGATTTTAATTCTAATTTAAATTAGAAAAAAAATGAATTTTTTATTTAAATATGATTTAATTTCATTGAATGACTACGAATTCTGAATTATTTATTACTTTAATTACTTAAATTACTATTGTTTCAGTAGTAATTCAATGAAATAAAATAATAATTATTATTATACATAAGTCTTATTATAAATAATAATTATTATTTATTATATTCGAATAATAGAATATTAAATAATTGTGAATTAATGTAGTAATTTGATGAAATCAGATTTTATACGAATAGAAATACATGTCTCCTTATCCAAAGTTACTATAATTAAAAATTATCATTATTAAAATTTTGTTTTGTTTGAAATTCTTATTCTGGATATAAATATAATTCTAAAAATAAATTAAATTTGCGCCACAAATACCATCATTTTATACGAAATTTTCATTTTAAGATTATAGGGAATTATGTTTAGTTCTGTCACTATCTCTCGGTATCACAGCTATCAATTTTTCTATAAATAAAAAACTGCGATCGAAATAATACTTATGCACGTTTCGCGTAGTGACTGCCTAAACTGTCGTACATAACACGTATTTTTAAAAACAAGTCACTGAATTTTAAAAAAATATTTTGCTTGTATAAAGGAGGAATGAAGTTAACATGAATTTAAACGCTTTCTTGCTATGATAAAAATAAATGGATTTTTTTTAAGAAATGCAATTCCTTCATGCAATCTTTATGCATTACATATATTATATATACTCTATGTATTATATATTAAATATGCATTATATATTATCTTGTTTTCAAGATTTATTTTTTGGAAAAAAATTCTTTTTCATTGGATAGGTTGCATTGAATAAAAATGAGGTAAATTACATTTATTTAATTTTTGTTATACCTGAACATTTTTGTTACGAATTTGAATTTCAAAAATAATTTCGTAAAAATTTCATAAAATGATTTTGTGGCTATGTATAATTGAAATATATTTATGTATAACATATATAACAATAATGTAAAGTTTATTACATATAACACATAATATCATGAATATGTTATATATATTATCATTTACTTTATAACAGTATATGTAATATACATAATAAATGTATTATATTGTATACATATATTATATATAATATAATTCAATCATATTCAGCTGCAAAATATATTATAAATAAATTAAAAATTTTAGCTTATTATTTATAAATTATTAATCATACATATATATGATTACATGCGATGCAATATATATTTTATATAATATATTATATGTTGTATATAATTAAATATATTGAATTGCACTGTGTATAATTGAAATTAGAGTTTCCTTTATAAAATTAACTACTTTCACCGTTGCAAAAGTTGCCTTTCAATTGTTGCGCTTCTGATAACAACAATAGTATATTGAAACATCTGTAATAGCATTTACGGTAAAAATTTAAGACCAAACTGAAATTTGCGTCGAATAATATCTTCATTCCTCCAAATACACTGAACTAACTTTTCCCATAAAAGTATCTTCGAGCAGCGTTTCCTCCTTCCTCGTCGTCGTAAAAGTTTAATGATAAGTCGTTATTTTATTTTCAGCCACGCGTAGTCGTTTCTGAAATTGTCATTCCAGTAAGCTAAACATAACGTTTCAATTTTTGCATCATTAGTGCGACGCGAATTTCTTCAAGGCTGATCGAAAAGTGACGCGAACGCATCGGTAATCCATCGTACACGGCTTCGCTATATAACGTGAATCATTATCGAATAAGAGTATAGTAGATAAAGAAAATGACGCGGAAGAGATCCCTTCTTTTCGAAAATTATGGACGAAAAACGAGATAAGACGTAACATGTAAGCGATTTAATACTTTAAGCGTTGGATAGGTAACGTCAGATTAACGGGATTTAAACTAATTAACTTTAACTTCGGATTATTTATTAGCTATTATACATATATATTATATATAATATATAAATATATATATGTATATTATATATCTATACTGTAGTAGGAGGGAAAGAAAAATCAAATTTTACCACAGAATTATTTGTACAAAAGGCCAACCCTTATTTTGATTGTTCGTTCGTTCGTCAACACTGAACTTTTAATTGCAAATCGGTAATCGTTTAGCTGATATATACATTACATATATATATATACATATATTTTAGATAATTAATCTGCAAAGAATTTCTAGTTTTTTCTTAGAGCTTAGATGTACACGTGTATTACATTTGTCTGTATTTTCACATTGAATTAGGTTGTTCTTTTTTCTCGTTTCTTGATTCACGGGGGAACGACAAACTTCTGTGTAAGATTTTTACGAGAGATTTCGCGCGTTTCGAGCCACCTGAATTTGCAAGTGCGCGTGTGTCTGTGTGTGTGTGTGTTTGCGTGTACGTACGTGCCTGAGTGTGTATCTACATTCGTAGGGAGAACGATGCGTCAGTTGTGTCGCGTAATTCAACGCGAGGAAGAACATATGGAATTTTGAATTTTTGAACGACACCCTGATCTTCGTTTGTCCCTTTTGGAAGATCATGTCACTTGTATCTCGCTTGACTACATTGTGTAGACTCCGGTCGCTTATGCCTGTATGATTTTACAAAGAATAAAGAACACCTACAAGATAGTTGAAGTGGCTTTCGTTGATTGTTGCGAGACTGCATTGTAATGTATAACGCTATTATTTCAATTAAACGCCGCTAGAGCGAATAAAAAACAAGTATGTACCTATATAGTCGACACGCTGGCTATTTATTGAACAAATAAATTGCCCATGATTCATTCGGCAATGAAACGCGAATCGAATGACTATGTTCTGAAATTTTGCATTATGAATTACAATATTGTTTTGGCTGTATAATTTTACAAAAAATAAAGAACACTTACGAGATTGAATGATTTTGCTGTTATAATTCCAAACACCTTTAAATAATACCGAAACTGTGTATATAATATAGTGGAAAAGTAAGTTGCAAAATTTAATTTTCATATTGTTCACTTTTATTTTTATAGCGTAGCTTGATACTGTAAAGATTTAAGTTATAGTAAAAAATTCGTTAATTAAACACTATTTTCAATAATTAATCATTTAAAATGTTTTTTTTGTATTTATACATATATCTTTAATTTAATTTCTGTAAAAGCTCGAGGTTGTTAATATTCGTGCAAATCTATATTTTATTTTTAACTTGATATATAAGAAACTACATACAGGTAAGTTGATACATAATAATGATATCAATCCAGTATAATTTAACGTTCAAATGTTTTGTTGCATTTTGAAAATGTAAATTTGTAGGCAAACTCATTTATTGTGGGCAAACGAGGCGTGCACTGTTTATTATTTCAATAAATCTAAATTTTAGATTTAATTTGATACATAAGACATTACGGGATGGGTGGTAATGTAAAAAATAAATAATTTCATTGCTAGAATTTAAAAGTTTAGATTTATTTCATTCAAATTTAAATTGATCTTAAATTTTCTTTTCCCTACATCTATTAGTTAATTGTTAAAAAATTAGAAAATTAAAAATCGACAAATAGTTTTGACCAGGACATATGCCTTTTTGTCAGCGCCCCCCTACCTTCGGGATGTTTCACGGTGCCCAAGTGCCCTAAAGAACGACCAGACTAACGGGCGTGTTCTCGGTACGAATTTTAGTCTCTGAAGACATTCTTGTATAGGCTTTTGCCGAGAGCAGATATAATAAAGTGTTGAACGAAGCCTGTGTTGTGCGTAGCGAATGGGTGGGGAGCCGTCTCCTTATTATTATCTTACACATATATACATATTAGATTCGTCCAGTTGGTCACGAGCGACAGGATACATATTGTATTGTAAATGAGAAGCGTGCTAGTGCGCTAAAGTTCGTCTTTATTTTTCAGTATATCTATTATATATGTATGTAGGAAGGTTAAAATTAAGAAACATGTATTTATTGTAAAGCATGCCAAAAATCAACTGAACTCTCTGTTCATCGACAGTTGCCTCCTCACACACCTCACACACTGTCCGTTTTACCAGGAAATGTACTCTGCAGCTCACTCACACTTCGCCTTACAAGGAAAAAAACATACTTCGCAGCTCACTCACCGTCTCACTCACACACACACTCACTCTATCTCTCTCTCAGACTGCTGTATGTTACCGCACTTCACGAAACGCAATTCTTTGATTTAGTCGCACGCGCCACCCCACATGTATATATTGTAGACGATATTTTAGATTGTAGGTACATAGTTAGCATATTGAAGAGTCAGCGTAGCAGCAATAAAAGACCAAGGAACCATTACTTTGACCGTTTTACTCAGCTGGTATGCACATTGAACCCGAGGTTGGCGTAATTGTATTTTTTTCGGTTCCTCATGTAGTTTGAAAAGTCGAGGCGATCCTTGGATTTATTACTGTTACGGTAATTTATAGACTGTCGTGTGCCGAAGGGGCCACTGGCAACGGTTTGGGCCGGATGACCGCTGGCGGGGAAAATGGGACTTCTCGCATTGGGAAAAGTCACCCTCTTTCCCACTCCTTGTTTTTTCCTTCCCAGGATACCGGGAAGATAGATATAAATTCTACGCAAGCGAAGAAACAGTGTCTGTCTTGCTATACTCGTTGAAGAATAAACGTCACTCTAGTGATTTGTTATTTATTTGTTATTGATTTATTGTAATATTTGCTCTTCGTCTTTCTTTTCTTTCTCTGATTTCATTTTTAAGTCTACAATATTAAATATTTTTTCCACATTCAATAAACTCTCTCTTCAAATAACCACAACATAAAGAAACATAGTACATATTAGGAAATGGGTTGAAGAAATGAATGATTTGCTCTTTATTATTTCGATTTAAATTAATTTTATTTTCAACGAACTGGAAGTGACCTTCACGTTTAATGAACGCAAAAGAACTGAGAGTTATTGTATACTAAAAATAAATGGAGCACCGGTCAGGAATACAGACGGCATTTAAAAACAATTGAATAAACGAACATAAATACATATATATATATAGGGTGTCCCAAAAGTGTTGAAGGAGCCGGAAATGGGAGGTAGGTGCGGTCATTCTGAACAACTTTTTCGTATGCAAAAATGTCGTATGTGGCTTCATTTTTAAATTATTAACGAAAAACACCGACCAACCAGAACGCGAGAATCGCGCGCCACGCGATTCGATCGCGACCACGGTGTTTCGCGGCATTGCGAAAATGTATAACAGAAGGTATTTTAACATCAATCAAATGTAATCCTCAAGAATGTACAGTCCACTCATATATCTCAACTTATCTTGTAAACCTATTACGGTTCGAAGTCTTAAGGACTGAGGATTTATGGTATATTTTTGGAAAGGGAACAGACTTTCTACATTGGAGAGGACGGCGGTTGTAGGGGAAATTTTGGGCTTTTCCAAAATTCACTGACGTCAGTGCCGGAGCCCTAGAAACCGTCAAGTTCCAGGTCTGTCTTAGACCTTAGGATACTCGATTTAGGAGTTGGTGAGGACAGAAGAATTAAAGTCTTTATTTAGACGGGGCGATGACTTGTTTTATTTTACAAGCGAGGTGTTTCGCGCGGTGGTCTCTACGTAACTAACTTTTTCGCTCTCTATGATTTTCTAACACGCGTACGACACCCCTTGGTGGGGAGTTGTCTTCCAAACGAGAAATTTGGCAATACAGCGGGATTCCTGATGACCACTTACCTTACCCCTGTACGGTCAGGGACCGCCAGGCTCGGAACCGTGGTCCCTTCGGAATCCCCGGTTTATGACGCCGTACGTAGCTATTGAAACCGTTGACGACAAACTACAAAACATACCTAAAGACAAATCTAACGGTATCCTCAACAATAGCTTTTTCGACCGTATACGTCGTAAACCGTGCTCGCCTTTTACGCTTACAATGATCGCTTAAAGTCACGGAGCCAGCCGCTACACTCGAGGTTTATGACATGCACCTGTGCCGCTGAAGCTAAAAATTCTATAAATGAATATAGCAATAAATGTATTTACTAAAAACTAAAATTGCCACGTACCATCATAATACGGGCATACAGATGGCACGGATATTAATTCAAGGCTTTTCAAAAGTGGCTATTGACAAAATTTTACGATCTGAAAATAAATGATATGAAAGTTTATAAGAATAATAAAAATTGTTAAGAAAAAAATAAATCCTCCCCGGCGGGGAATCGAACCCCGGTCTCCCGCGTGACAGGCGGGGATACTGACCACTATACTACCGAGGATTTTTTGGATTCATGGAACATATTTTTGCTACTTAACGTCAATTATTATTCCATTCCAAATAAACTATTATATTGCAAAATTTATTACTATTATTATTTTTACAGTTTGTCAGTGTTCATATATTCAATTCATTGAAGACAGTTTATGGTTTGAATACTCATCTGTATTATTAAATATTATGTCTTTATTAGATGTTCAAGTATCTTCTTACGAATATATTTAATTCTGTAATGAATGATTTGCATGTATAAATACACAAATATTGTTCAATCTCTATTGCTATGTTTTAGTATTATATCAATAGGTAATCAGAAAGTGTGGTGTTCGTTAACTAGTCGGTAAAGAAGTTTGAAACTTTATCTACTATCACCTTCATTTCGTATCTACTGATAGTTAAGAAGGATTCTGCTAATCGCTTTTATCAAATTTTGTTTAAAAATGCCAATTCGATGTGATTCGAACGTCTATTATTGCTGCCATTTCAATTTTGTCAAATAAGAATATAATTTAGTCATTCTGATTTCGAGACTCATGTTGAACTAACGTATTAAGTAAATATACAGAATCAGTTTATTTAAAAAATATTTGTCAACTTTTAATGTTCAATGTTTACTGATCGGAGTGTAACATGAACGGGTTCTTTCAAGTTTTAATTATAATAAATAATTTATAATTAAAATAAATTCGATTTTGTAGATACATAAATATTTAACTATCCAGTGATAAATTCCCAATACTGTAAAAACTATACTACCGAGGATTGTACACTAGCAGTGAATTTGGATTATGGTTTTGGGGTTATAGCCACCAGTACTGTTTGGTATTTTCTGTATGGTTGTCTTTAACATTTATGTTTGACAATTTATAGTTAAAACGCATGATAGGGTCTACAAAATTTAGGTTTCTTCTGTACGCCATGGTTTTGGCATAGGTTTTTCGAAATACGTGGTAATGTTATTAAAATAGAAAAAGGACTAATTATTAACTCTTCTTCGGGCCTAAACGCCCTAAAAAAATAACTGTGCTGGTGGGATTGTCCTCGGTACGAATTCGATGTGTCTACGAGAACGCCTTTGTATTGGAATTTGCCACAGCGAGGTTCTGTTAACACATTACCGACCGGTAGCCTATTATGTAATAGGCTTTTTGTCGCCAACGCTTACCGACCGGTACCCTATAAAAAAAGAAGTAGAACATGTTTTGTTTGTAAATTTTGCGAAATTCCATGACATAAAGGCGACTGTTTTGAACGATATCACACTTTAAAAAAATATGAACTATTTTTTATTTGTAGTCACCACTGTAATACATAAAATAAATATAATTTAGCATTAATATCATTAAAATAAAAGATTTTATTAAATCTAATTATCCTATAATAACAGAAAGCAGAAAATTTTATTTCAACATACAAAACGCACAGACACTCCCGCGCAAGAGTCTAAACCAAAACAGAGCCGGCGCCAGAGAGAATCTGTGGCTGAGCGGCCGGTCGGTAAAGTGTTAACGTGGCGATTCTTACATGTGGTGATTCTTGCAGGGCGAGAGGCATTTGTTACTTTTCCCCGAGCGAGCCGCTTTCAAGCGTTCGAAGCGTCTTTATTCGTTCTCGAACGCTTGATCGAGCAAGTTATTAAACGCAGTTTTATCAAACGAGCATCCTATATTATTTTCGCCCACAAACATTTCCAAAATCATTTTTATTTCTTACAGTAAATTGAGTGAATATTGTTGGAATTTTGAATATAGCCTTCGCTGTCTAAATAAATAATTCTGGTGGTAGGTATCCGGTTTTCATGGTGTTCGCGAAATACAATGGATTCGGGTATACGGAGCTGTATATTTGGCTATTCGTCGTTATGTGATGGATATTTGACCAGTAGTTTCTAATTAATTTCAGTATAAATAGATCAATTCGGATGAATTTGGCTTCTTTGTATAGTGTATACATATATGTTCATAACAATAATTTCATAAGAAAACAGTTGCAAAATAAAAATTTGAAATAAACAAACAACGATATCGCAAATACAGGTACGAATAATAACGAATAATATTACGATAATTGCTCGGTATTGGTGCATTTGTATGATTGGACACAGCAGATCACCTATCATTGTTTGTGATCAAAGTCACAGCGGCTCAGTGTCAGTCAAGCCGCCGAAACGTTCGGGTCAACTTTCACACCTTGTACCGGTACGAGTCAAAGTGTTTATTATCCTATCATCGGTTCATCACTGTGTTATCTAGTGTATTAGGGCAAGTGTCTAGTGTGTTTTATCTAGTTTTTTTGTGCATATTACGAGAGTGTATTAACACGTTTTACGGAGTGGTTCCCGACATACCTACGTGTTTCCTAGTGTGTTTTAATTAGTGATTGTGCATGTGTACATGGATATATTAGTGCATTTTGTGGTGTGGTTTCTCATGTGCCTACGGGTTTACCAGAATGCTTTTACAAGTGACTGTGCATGTATACACGGATATATTAGTGCATTTTGTGTTGTAGTTTGCAATGTGTTTACGGGTTTACCAGCATGTTTTTACAAGTGATTGTGCATATGTACACGGATATATTAGTGCATTTAGTGGTGTGTTTCCTCATGTGCGTACGGGTTTACTAGCGTGTTTTTAAAAGTGACTGTGCATGTGTACACGGATATATTAGCGCATTTTGTGGTGTGGTTACCTGCGTGTTGTGACATAATTGTACAAATACTTTAGTGCGTTTGTGGTGTCGTTACATACGCGTTTTGGCATAGTGTTTTAAACGTCTTAACCGGTTTGTGGTGCGGTTACCTACGTGTTGTGACATACTTGTGCAAATACTTTAGTGCGTTTGTGGTGTCGTTATATACACGTTTTCGCATAGTGTTTTAAACGTCTTAACCGGTTTGTGGTGCGGTTACCTACGTGTTTTGACATGCTTTTGCATACTGAATGCTTGTTTGTTGCGCGTTTGCATGAAATAATTCAAATATATTAAAAAGTATATATATGTTTAAAAACGCAAAACGTTGAAAGATGTTCACTAACGGTTGTGACCTTTGTGCTTACAGAAGGTGATTTCTTGCCAAGCCGCGAGACAAGGAGCCTAATCCTGAGTATACGAGTGCAACCGATCAATCCTGAATGGATCTCCGTGATGCGTTTCCAGTGCCGATCCTGACTGAACAACCGATGGATCCTGGATCAATCTCCGAGGCGTGTTTCGAGTGCAGAGCTGTGTAGGCGATCGGTGAGTCGCATGCTTTATGGTTCCTCCGGCTCCCATCATGTCGTAGAACGAATGGTTCGAAACGACACGGGAACTGGTTGTATTTTTACATTTTGAAGCGAGCATAATGACCACGACTGTACGATCGTGCAATATTCGTACAAATTGTATTTTTATGTATATCATTTATTAGATCAGGATAGGGTTTTCTTGTACATCGCGTTTTAACTTCCTTGCGAATCGAACGTAAAATTGCATAGAAGTCGGACGACCCTCCGATTTCGTGGCAGTTTAATAATCGATTCATTTTCAATTTTTCCGTTCGCGTGAATTCTTTTCAAACATACATATGTACAAGAAAGTTTCGCGAAGGACAGATTTCGATATCAAAGTTGATTATCATGAATACTTTTAGTTATTTAGCGAATTTACTTTGATATTAGAAATCTGTCGAGAATGAAATAATCGATATACGTAGATGTTTTTGCAAAGTGTTTCTCCATTTTCCATTTTCAAATATTAAGTTCATAGTAATTAAATTCATTGATATTAAAGTTCATTTTTTGAGGAGAACGCTTTATTAGCATGTTATTAATCATATTTCTTAGCTCAGGATTTTCAGCACACATGAAGAAAACTGGTAGGTCCAAATACGGTTGGCCGTATTCATTTTTATGCTCTAAACTCATACGCGTGCTTAGATGCTACTCGCATGAGTTAGGGCAGGTGAATACGGTTTAGTTTTAAGATATTTTCGGCGATCGACAATTTGACAGTGAATCATACTCGACACAAGTTACACGTGTGTGTGTGGTTAGGTCGTGGACCTTGTGTCGATTAAAAATTACATTGATTTATTATAAAATCACAAATTTGCAAAACGCTATCGAAAGATGCGTATAGAATCAATAAGATCGAATTACAAAATTAAATAAATAGAGTCAGTACACGTTTCAAAGTTATATCAACCGAACAAGATTGAATTTGAAAATTGTACAAGTTGAGTACTTACAAAATTATTACGACATGCACATATTACATCGAATATTCGAAAGAATAAGTAAATGAAATATGTTAATGTTCAATTAATATTCACTGTCGATTGTCGGTCGATTTCAGCGAAAAAGGTATGAAATCTTAGAGTGTGAATGTTGTATTGAACTCGGGTGTCGGAGACGTCCCGGGACGTACTCCCTAGGAGTAGGCATTTTTGCACCCGGGTGGTTGTGTGAGAACCGTGGAGTGTGTTTTTGTGAGAATGGTCTTTGCAATTTTTTAAATATAGCGTCAGGCAGGCAGGTAGCATACTTCTGGTGTGATTGAGTTAGTTTTTAAGTAGGTAGGGCCGGAGCAAGCATTCATGTTTCTCTGTCCTCCGTAAAAAAAAACACGTGAGATGCTTGTATCCGGAGTGTAAAAGACGAAAAATCGAGAGAGAAAATCTAAATACGACTTAATCGTATTTAATATTCTCTTGAACTCGATTGTTCGTAAGGCCAAGCCTTTTAGATTGTAAGTCGCAGTCGTGGTGCTAGACCCGATTGCAAAAATGAAGTATACAGTGAAGTGAAGTGAAGTGCAGTGAAATTAAATAAATATTCTGCTCGGATATTCTTTTACGGACAGCGCATTCTGAGAATCGCTGGTCGTATAAATTTCAATTTTCTTTTCGTAAAGTAACGAATTTGTGTCATATATATTACGTAAAATTTTGATCTCGTTCTTGACGATCGAATGAAATCGATAGTGGCTCATTTTTATTTCTATAAAAGTGTCCGCTGTCCGTTTCTCGAGATCGATCGATAACGAAATCGAAAATTTATGTAATTAACATCAAAGCCAAAGAATGTCCGAGTTACCGTAAGATTTCGCGAGTGAATTTTTGTGAGGCTGCCAGCCGAAGAAAGAAGAGGCTATATGCCGAAGAGCCCCGGCAAAATGTGCCAAAGAAGAGGGGAACTATCAATGGCTGTCCATCTTAGAATGGAGAGTCATTTTGTCACTATGCTCGCTATTATTTTTCTGTATTTTATGTGTGTTTGTGTTTTTTTTAATGGTACGAAAAGTATCGTCAAACGTGTTTTGCTCGAACTTGACGAGCACACGATCATCGGTTTTATTGCGAATTTTGAAAATGTAGAGTCACGTCGCGATTTTATTACGAATTTTTAGAATGTAGAATCACGTCACGATTTTATTATGATATTTGAAAATATAGAATCACGTCGCGATTTTATTACGTATTTTGAAAATGTAGAATCACGTCGCGATTTTATTACGTATTTTGAAAATGTAGAATCACGTCGCGATTTTATTACGAATTTTGGAAATGTAGAATCACGTCGCGATTTTTATCGAGATTTGCGATTCTCGATACATGCCGCGATTTTATTTCCAGCTTTGAGAGTATAGTATTGTCGAACGCGTTTTGCTCGAACTTGACGAGCGCACGATCATCGATTCGCTATTTTATTACGAATTTTGACATTTTCATACCATGTCGCGATTTTGATCGAGATTTGCGATTCTCGAAATGTGCCACGATTTTATTTTTAGCTTCGAAAATATTATATAACTTGGCGAATTTATTACGGCCTTCGAAAATATTGTATCGCGTCGCGATTTTGTTACGAACTTTGAAAATATTAGAATCACGTCGCAATTTTATAACGTACTTTGAAATTTTTATATTACTTCGCGATTTGATTACGAACTTCGAAAATATTGGATCACGTCGCGATTTTATTCGAGTTTTGAGAGTTCCGGAACTCTCCGCGATTTTATATTCTTCTTTCCACTCATTATTTTAAAAAACATCAATTATTCTTACTGCCCAAATCCCTGTATATCATAAATGGTAAGAAATCTGCAGTCCCTTTAGAATGGTAATTGTACTTTCGTTTAAAATTTCGGTGATATGTTTCGCTTTGTTTCGATCGTTATTTCATTCAAGCTTTCTACGTTTTTCAATTTTGCGATTTTGTTTGTTAGGTTGTTAGGTTATTTCTTCCCTCGCGGGTTCGCAATTTTCATCGCGTTTTCTATTTTCGAATGTTTCGCTTCGAATAGAGAAAAATTTCGCTCCTCTTCCGTCGATTTCCAATCTTACTAATATTTTGGACGTTTCAGCTTTTCATTTTTGGTAAGTTTTTACATTGTTCTCCCTCTTAAAATCCGCAATTTTCATTGCGTTTTCTATGTAACTGGTCCTATATCGAATAAAGAAAAATTTCACTCCCTCTCCTCTAACCTCCTTTCTTAATAATATTTTGTATGTTTCAGATTTTGATTTTTGGTAAGTTTTTACATTGGTCACCCTTTCCAAATCCGCAATTTTCATTGCGTTTCCTATTTAAATTGTTTTGTATTAAATAAAGAAAAACTTTACTCCTCCTCCTATTTCCTATCCTAATAATATTTTGTGTGCTTCAGCATTTGATTTTTGGTAAATTACTACATTGTTCAGTTTCCTCAAAACCGCAATTTTCATTGCGATTTCTATGTTCGAGTGTATCGTATAAATTAAAGAGAAATTTTATTCCTTCTCCTAACATTTCCTATCTTAATTATAACTTTTCTTTTCAGGCTTTGTTCTTAAGTAAATGATTATACGTAGTGCAAAGTATTAAGTTAATTTTAATCTTGTGGGAGGATGGGCGGGCCAGGGCGTAAGTTTTTCGTTACGATATGTGGCGAAAAGCTTTCGCGAATTGTGAGTACCTGTTGTTCCAACCTGCACGCATTTTCAACACTATTCGTGAATTGTTCATGCGTTGAATCGTATCATTATTTTGTCCTTTTTTATTAACTTCATCCCACACACAGTTTCACCAATTTTCTTTACTAGTCGCTTCCTTTTTATATCGTTTTATATTATGCGAGTGCAATGTTGGAACAACAGGTACATGTAGAGTCTTTAGAATAAGCATTATATTGTAGTATGAGTGAGTATGCGAGTAAAATATAAGTACAAATGCGTATATTTAGTAATGCGTGCGATTTATATTAATTTTAAGCTTGTGGGAGGATGGGTGGGCCAGCGCGAAAGTTTTTCGTTACAATAGGTAACGAAAAACTTTCGCATTTTGTAAGTGCCTCCGGTTCTAACTTGCACTCATTTTCACGACAATACGTGATTTTTTTGTACGCGTCAGATCTTAGTATTCTTCAGTTATTCTTTGTCGATTGTTCCGGACCCAAATGACCAAAGGGAATTGTATAACGCAGCGGGACATAGGGCAGTTTAGGGCAAGTAATACTGGCCAGTGCTTAGTATGTCTTGCGAGGTGTAGATGTGGTAATACAATATTCCGGTCGACTCAGTCTTCTTTATGCACTCTGCAGACGAATTTTTCGCTGATGTAACGTTCTTTCTGGTTGTTATTTTCGGTCCAATTCTGTCTTCTACTTCTCGTATATCAGTATTCGATCACCCTTTGGTTCAGGAGGGCGAGGTCCACTTGGCAAGAGATACTGATCAACCTTCTTGCGAAAGTTCTTCTAACTTTCTTTTTTAGATATTTATTCCATTTTACCTTTCTTTCCATTTAACTTTTTCCCCTTCGCTTAGAGTACCGTTTTAGATAATATGAGTGCAATCTTAGAACGAGTGGTACATTTGCGGCGTTTAGAATATGCAGGGTGTTTATAAGTATGCGTGAGAGTGCGAGAGTATGCGATTATGATACGAGCATATATGCGTTCGACAAGCGATAGATTGTAGTATGCGTAAGCGTATCCGTGTAATATATGCGAACGTCGAATAAATCATCGTGGGATCATCGTGGGATCATCGTGGGATCATCGTAGGATCATCGTGGGATCATGTACAATGTCTAGAGAAGTATATATTGAAGTATGAGTGTAGTACGAAAGCGTAAGTATGAGTGTAGTGTGAAAGCGTAAGTATGGAAATTATTCATGTCATCGTACTTTCGGTTTTCTGAGATGCTTTTATGTATCTGTCGGTTCACCATCTCCTAGAAACCTGCTCCTAATTTTTATTTTATTTTCAGGATTTAAATAATTCGAATTTAATATTGAGCTAATGGGAGGGTGGATGGAAGCTCATGGGTTTTCACTTCAAGTGATCCGGCTTCCTTCTCATCGAATCTCGCTCCTAATTTTTATTTTATTTTCAGGTTTCATTTATTAATATTGAGCTAGTGGGATGGTGGATGGGAGCTCATGGGTTTTCACTTCAAGTGATCCGGCCTCCTGATCGAATCTCGCACGTAATTTTTTTATTTTCAGGTTGCCATTAATTTATGGTTAATATTGAGCTAGAGGGAGGGTGGATGGGAGCTCATGGGTTCTCACTTCAAGTGATCCGGCTTCCTTCTCATCGAATCTCGCTCCTAATTTTTATTTTACTTTCAGGTTTAATTTATTAATAATGAGCTAGTGGGAGGGTGGATGGGAGCTCATGGGTTTTCACTTCATGTGAATCCGGCTTCTTTCTCCTCGAAAGTCGCTTTTAATTTTCTTTTTTATTTTCAGGTTGCAATTAATTTATGATTAATATTGAGCTAGAGGGAGGGTGGATGGGAGCTCATAGGTTTTCACTTCAAGTGATCCGGCTTCCTTGTCATCGAATCTCGCTCCTAATTTTTATTTTACTTTCAGGTTTAATTTATTAATATTGAGCTAGTGGGAGGGTGGATGGTAGCTCATGGGGTTTTCACTTCATGTGAATCCGGCTTCTTTCTTCTCGAAAGTCCGTTCTTAATATCTTTTATTATCAGGATTTAAATAATTCGAATTTAATATTGAGCTAATGGGAGGGTGGATGGGAGCTCATGGGTTTTCACTTCAAGTGATCCGGCTTCCTTCTCATCGAATCTCGCTCCTAATTTTTATTTTACTTTCAGGTTTAATTTATTAATAATGAGCTAGTGGGTGGGTGGATGGGAGCTCATGGGGTTTTCACTTCATGTGAATCCGGCTTCTTTCTTCTCGAAAGTCCGTTCTTAATATCTTTTATTTTCAGGTTTTAATTAATTTCAATTTGATGTTGCAGTGTGGGTTTTACCCGAAGAAAGAAGATAGAGGAATACATCATCGAGGAATCATCGTTGGATCATCGTGGGATCATCGTGGGATCATCGTGGGATCATCGTGGGATGCGCACCTTATTGTACCATAGTATTAAGTTCGTGGGCGGGCGGGAGGGTCCCCGTGCCTCTTGTTCGTGGTTGCACTTTTTTTCACGACCGATCGTGAATTTTTTACCGCGTTCAACAGTAGAGTCAACCAATTATTTTCTGTTAATTGTTCCGGACCCGAACGGCCACAGGCGATTGAATGTTGCAGGGACCATGAGGCAGGTGAAGGCTGGGAATACTGGTCAGTTCCTGGGATATGGAATGCGTGACGGTGCGCTGGCGAACGCTGTCGTATAACGACTGAGGCGGCCTCTCTACCCTTACGGCTGTGGAGCAATGGGAGCCTGATCGCGAACGTTGTCTGAGGACTAGGGATCTTCTCTTCGGTTAGACCTCCCTCACCCGGCGGCGGTGGAGAAACGGGAACCTGAATGCAACATCCGTCGTCCTTGGGACTAGGGTGTCCTCTCTACGTATTGCACGTGGAGAAATGGGAACCCGAACGCCATCATGTCACTCGGACTACCGGTACTCTTCGTTGGATTCTGTGGCACGATCATGTAAGTTTAATCACCTTTGGGTCCAGGAGGGCGAGGTTCACTTGACAGAGAATGCTTATACTACCCTTTTGCGAAAGTTCTAACTTTCTTCCTCCCGTCTCCCCCGCCCCCCAACCCCCCTTTGCTTTTTTTCATCGTAAATAATACGAGTGCAATTTTCGAACAAGAGGTACATTCGCGTTTAGTATAAGTATGCGTGCGTGATTATAGAATAAAGCGCGGGGCCCCATTAGTATTAGTGTTAAATGCGTGCGGGAGCGTTTTCGTTTCTAACTTGCACCCATTTTTACGACCGGTCGTGAATTTGTTCGCGCGATAGAGTGTAGTATTCACGGTGATTGTCTGTCGATTGCGCCGGACTCGCGTGTATCGAACGTGGATTGCATAATGCGGTGAATCCGGATAAGTATTGGGCCGACAATGCTGGTAAGCGCCTGGGGCACGTCTTGCGTGGATAGCACTGAATGATGTCTCATCATCTCATCTATCGCCTGATGGCTAAGGTATTCCATGTTTTTCTGTCAGACCCCCTTTCAACGGGGGCAGGAATGATTGGGTTTCCTGACGGCAGACGTGTCACTCGTTCTTATCGGTATTCGAGGTTCAATTCTGTAAGTTTTGGGCTGAAAATGCTGGTGTAGCGCCATGGAGGCGTCTAGTGGGGTAGATTGATTGATGTACCATCTCGATCTACTGTCAAGGGTACTCCCTAGGCTAAACCTCGGACGTCTCACTGGTTCTTATTAGTATTTTTGGTTCAATTCTGCCCGAGGTTCACGTAAGTCACGATGCAATCACCGTTTGATTCGCGTGAGCGAGGTTCACTCGATAGACAACGCTGTTCCACCCCTTTTCGAAAGTTCTTCTAACTTTCTTTTCTAATCTATTTGTGAAAGTTCTTCTAACTTTCTTCTCACCTTTGCTTGGTATACCGTTTTAGATAGCACGGGTGCAAACTTAGAACACGGGAACGTTTAGTTTTAAGTTTCGTGCGTGAGATACAAGTTGTTTTCTACTTCATAGTGAAGAACTTGTATATTTATGCGAGCCTATGGGCTAAGTAGAATAAGCACTCATTTATCCTTCCGATGAATGAGGTAGCTGCAATTGGAGGGTGGATGGGACTTGGAGATAGGGTGGGTCACTTTCGTAGTCACCTCCGCGTGGTGTGACCTGGGAATCGATATTGTTTTCCGAATTTTTAAGTTCATTTACGAATACGAACATTATTCTAAGTTCATTTTTCGCGAAATCAACTGTAGAAAACAATATCGAGCTAAGAACTACGATTTACGTTTAAGTCGCAATTTCTTTTACCTCTCGATATTTACCAAAAAATTCCGAGCTTATGGGAGGAAGGGTGGGCTCGGGCACAAGTTTTTCGTCATGAAAATGTGACGAAAAGCTTGTGCAAATTGTGTCTCCCTGTTCTAACTTACACCGATCTTTATCACAATTTCTGATCTTATCGCGTATTAGTCTGTGGAAATAATTTGTCATTTTTATATCTCTTTGTACAAATTTAAAAGAAAGTCCTTCTGACTTTCTTCCCTACCGCGTTCTTCTTTTACATCTTCTTTGATCGTACAAGTGCAATTTTAGAACAGAAGACACATATACAGCGTTTAGAATAAGTATATACAGTCGTGGACAAAATTAAGTGGACAGGTATCATAAATAACGAAAGGTAAATTTGATTAACTAAACAAAACATTTTTTACATTCCTGCAATGTCCACTTAATTTTGTCCATGAGTGTACATACACACCAAGGTGCCTTACTATGTTCTTATGTGGGATTTTTATATTACTATCATTCGGATCATGTAAATGAAATGTTTTTGAGTATTTAGGTACATTGATATGAGCATCGGATATTGGTGAAATGTATGGCCTTAATAATATATTTTAGTTTCGCATTTACTTATATTTATTTTTTGCTTACAAGTATAAAAATAGTCAAGTATTTTGGAGAGTATTTTTTGCAGTTCTTTTTGGATTATCAATGGCTTATTGTCCCTAATATACATATATTAGTAAGTCATCTCCAAAGCTAAGGTAAAATTTTTACCGTCCAAATTTAAGCCGAATATATGCAGTAAATAAGCTAGGAATATACTAAACAGGATGGGGGAATTTACCGTTCCTTGTTGTAATCCAGTTTTAATTTTAAAGGCTCTGCTGGAGGAATTTTCACCCTCAATCACTATAAATTGCTTGTCATGTAACATTTCCCAGAGCACTTTCGCCAAATTTATCGGAAAATTCCTCTTCAACAATTTAAAGAGCAGACCATCGAGCCAAACAGTATCAAAGGCTTTGTCTAGGTAAATGAATATTGCACCCACACAGTCACCCACATTTCTTGTCCAACAAATATCCGAAGTAAATTTTGAGATTGCATGAACTGTAGAATGCTTATATCTATACCCGTATTGTGTATCCAGTATAATATTATTGTTTTTGCAAAAAGAATTTATGGAATTGTTTATGATGGTTTCCAAAACTTTGCTTATATTCGGTAAAAGACTTATTGGTCTATAGTTAGAGGGGTTGACGCTCTCTTTGCCCTTTTTTTTATTGCCACCAGTTTGGCGGTTTTCCATTTGGCGGGAAAGTAATGCAAGTTTAGACAGTTATTGAATAAAACCGCCTAATAATTAATATATTGAGGGGAAACTTTTTTAATTCTATTTTTGGTATTCCATTGAAACTCAAGGATTTTTTGTAATTTAAGTTTTTGAATTTTGTATATAACTGTGTGGAGGATATGAAATATTAGGTTGGTGCAAAAATAACTGCGGTTTTCGCAACCAGAGGCTTCAGCGATTAATATAATATAAATTGTTTTAAAACTACGTTCATATGTTATACGATTTTAAAACGTGAAGTTGACTCTATCAATATATGTTTGTTACTTGTTTTTGTTTATTGACATTTTGTCATATTTTGTTAGAAAAGCAAAAATGGAAAAATTACAAATTCGTGCGATATTGTTATACGAGTATAAACTTGGACGTAAAGCTGCAGAAACTGCTCGCAATATTAACAGAGTCTTTGTCCAGGGAACTGTGACTGAATGTACAGCACAACATTGGTTCAAAAAATTTCTTAATGGTAATGAAAGGCTTGAAGACGAAGAGGGTCGCGGACGTTCCTGTGTGATCGACGATGATGAGTTAAAGACAATTATCGAAACAGATCCACGCAAAACGTCTCGAGATACAGTGAATCCTCCCACAGTGCAATAGAGGCCGGAATCGAAACTGCTCACTGTGAGCATAGGAGAAGCGAAATTTAATACTCGGCGGCTGTCCCTTGCTGGGGTGATCCCCCTCGGAATCGAGGCTTCGAACGCCCGAAAGCGGCTCGCTCGGGGAAGAGTAACAAATGCCTCTCGCGCTACAAGAATCGCCACGTTAACAAAGAACCTCGCTGTGGCAAATTCTAATACAAAAGCGTCTTCGTAGATATGTATGTAAATTAAATAACTCAAAGAATTGGTTAAAATGAAAAAAAAATAGAAATTGCTCAATATATTATTACAATTGTGAAAAAAAAAAATCAAAAATATGAATTGATTTTAGAATTTTTTTAAAAACAAGTTAATATGACACTATAACACACTATAAGTGTCTACTGATGTTATTTTTTTCAAAGGCTAAACTTCTGTTTTATTCTATATACTTTGTTGATGATTATAAATTTCATGTTTTTTTTTTCATAAAATCAAAAGAAAGTGTAAAAGGGATTATGTTTTTAAGAGTATTTAAAACATTAATTAAGAAAAGTTGAATGATTAGATATAACAAGCTAAAATCTAAATATTTCTTTTTCACAACATAAAAAATGAGAACCACAACAATTAATATTTTTACATATCAGCATATTCGAAATGTCAGCCACTACAATTAATTTTAGCCATTGTGAATTGTAAACTACGTAATTCTAAAACATAAATAATCTTTTAATCAACTTTCATTGTAAATTCATATAAATAAATTCTTTTAAATAAAAACTGCGTTATAAAGGCACCGTGTTATAGAAGGGTTAACTGTATATCTAATTAAAATATGTACAGTTATACCGGTTTATTATAGAATATATGAAGATACAGATAATATAATTATTATTACGTGCATGTTGCACGCGCTCGCTCGGAAGACGCTCTCAATCAATGTGAACGGCGTTAACTAATTAATCGAGAAACAAAAGACGATCGTGCGACGCGCGGTCCCCATACATCGCGAGATTTACGGCCATGGGAGGCAAACTTCCATCATTTTCAATAAGTGCAATTGTAATTTGATAGGCCAAGGACCGGCGAATACAAAATAGGCATAATATTTTAACTTTATTTGTTTTCATACTCTAGCGGTGTATAGTTAATTTCGACAGACGTATTCCAGAAATAAATGATATATGAAGAAGTTAATTTGATATGAATGTTTATAAGAATAATAAAAATTGTTAAGAAAAAAAATAAATCCTCCCCGGCGGGGAATCGAACCCCGGTCTCCCGCGTGACAGGCGGGGATACTGACCACTATACTACCGAGGATTTTTTGGATTCATGGAACATATTTTTGCTACTTAACGTCAATTATTATTCCATTCCAAATAAACTATTATATTGCAAAATTTATTACTATTATTATTTTCATAGTTTGTCAGTGTTCATATATTCAATCCATTGGAGACAGTTTGTGGTTTGAATAAACATCTATATTATTAAATATTATGTCTTTATTATATGTTCAAGTATCTTCTTATAAATATGTTTAATTCCGTAATGAATGATTTGCATGTATAAATACAAAAATATTGTCCATTCTCTGTTACTATATGTTTTAGTATTATATCAATAGGTAATCAGAAAATGTGGTGCTCGTCAACTAGTCGGTAAAGAAGTTTGAAGCTTTACCGACCATCATCTTCATTTCGTATCTACTGATAGTTAAGAAGGGTTCTGCTAATTGCTTTCAACAAATTTTGGTTAAAAATGCCAATTCGATGTGATTCGAACGTCTATTATTGCTGCCATTTCAATTTTGTAAAATAAAAATATAATTCAGTCATTCTGATTTTGAGACTTTTGTTGAACTAACATATTAAGTAAATATACAGAATCAGTTTATTTAAAAATATTTGTTAACTTTTAATGTTCAATGTTTAATGATCGGAATGTAACATGAACGGTTTGTTTCAAGTTTTAATTATAATAAATAATTTATAATTAAAATAAATTCGATTTTGTAGGTACATAAATATTTAACTATCCAGTGATAAATTTCCAATACTGTAAAAATTAAAATAGAACGTTTGTCATTGCACAGGAGTCGTTCAAAATTTTATAATTCAACATTTTCTCCGAGAATCAAAATACCTAGACAATTCATTCAAACAAAACACTACTCGATACACGTAATACAATATTGAACAATATATACATAGAAAGAAGTTATGTTTTCGATAAGTGGGAAACCACCTTAAAAACGAATATCTTATATTTTATCGAATAGAAATCAGTCAATGAGTTTTCGATAATTCAAGGTCGTATAAAGCTACTATAAAGTGATATGCAAAAAACTATTTCATTTTCCACAATATGGAATAGCTCATTTCATATGCAGATAAGCATAATTGCACCACGGCATTATAATTCTATAATAAACAGCCGATTATGAATAAGCGATAAGCCAATTATTCTTTACTTATATAAACCGCATAAATTGAATTTTGTCCATATTTGCATTTGTTATTTGAAAAAATAAGGAACTGCTACTAAATTCAAATTTAAAAAATATACAGATTAAATGAGACTCACCCGTTTAAAAAATAATCTTGTTCCGATGAAAATGGATCGTGAAGAAATAACATGTACCGTGCAACGAGTGATGTCACGGCTGGGTCACTGATCTCGCTTTATTTTACTGTCACTTTTGGCAAATTATAATAAATCGTGGTAAAGAAGCAAAATGAAAACGCGACAACGATTGTTTATAAAAAACTTTAGTGATTCTTTTCAGGATTACACATCGCACATTTTATCTAAAACTACCGTAAGACAATTAATAGTTTCACCGAAAGAGATTTGGTGGGTTCGTTTAAAAATATAAGATTTCCTTATTCCGTCCTTTCACCGTAATAGCCAGTACAGGAATGCCTTCTACAGTACAATATTCGTCCCAAGCATATCCTTGCTAAAAGAGCCTTCGTTGAAACACTTGGGCGCGAAGAAACTCTCTTTAGGAAGGGGAAGCGCGCTGACAGAAACCACATGGCTTGCCTTGACCGTCAATAGTTCCTCTATGAGTGACCTTCCCCTGTCGCTGCGAGTTGTATTTCCAGTTTCATTGTAAAACAAATCGGAGTTTCCTAACATAATTTTTTAAGGTTTTTAAGTGCAATTTAAAATTCATATTTTCGTCGCTGTTATATCCAAAAGTTGCCACTAATGCCAACGAACAATTAAATACTTAGTTATACAAAAAAATTAGTATGTTTTTTTTGTAAAGTAAAGGCATTTTTATGTATGGACAGAATAAAGTCAGAAAAAGGCGAAACTTCGGAAAACCATCCTCCTCTGATTCTGATTAATTTTATAAATATGCTTCTCTTTCCAAAAGGAAACACCTGTGGGAATGGTTTTTGACAGTTTGAAAAAAATGATTTAGTACGGAGTAATTAGTAATGTTAAATAAACATTACATATAAACCGCGATATAAACATTACAAGTAGCATTTCCACGCAGACAGAATACACATTTACAACACACAATCTTCCGCCCTCACCCAAAACCACCACAAACTCATTTAAACACTATTTCCATGTAGATAGTATTGAATGTTAGTAAGGTAGGAAATTATATGGAAACTTTCGAGTTGCTAAAAATCATTTTCACAGATATTTTATGTTGCAAACAGGAGCTAATTTGTAAAGTTTTACACGATTCATACGCAATGGTTTTCCGAAGAACAGTACAGAAACATAATCTTACAGTGATCTTGAAGCATTATGTTCGAAAAATTAAGAAATTGCATTTGATGTATATTAAACTGCTTAACCATCTACCGATAAACGATAAGAACTAATGAAACTAATTTTACTTTAAATAAATTTCAATAAATGTGTGTCATTTATTGTTTTACGTCGTATTAATATGTATAAAACATTCTGGAGTCATTAAATGTTATTATTTGAAGCTTTCTATTGTCTAATAAATCGAAAACATCAGTATTGTACAAGATAATATATTCCAAATTCATTTTCAGTAGTTTTCCATTTCTATCAATAGATGGCAATGCATTTTTAGTTTTAGAACGCAACAACTTACATTTTGTTGCCAAACGATTTTGTGTATTCTAATGGCATTTTTTTAGCTGCAATGTGGTCACAAAATATTCGACTTGTTTATAACAAGTGTAAAAGACAGTTATTTTGTAGAAAATCGCTATTTTGTTAGTTGCAACAGTCACCAATAAATGGGATTAGCTGTATAGCCCCTATGGCGGTTTTATTACCATATTATAATGAATTCATTAATTAACAAACGTTTTGTATTGAAATAATAATTTATTAAGTACGACTGTTCAACAAGCGTTTTGATGAAAGGATGTATGAACTGTTTATTATTAAACAAAATTGAAATGATAGAAATAATAGGCGTTTGAATCACATCGAGTTGGCTTTTTTAAACAAAATTTGTAATTAGTAATAGTAGATTTCTTGTAGACCATGAAATGAAAGTGATGGCAAATAATATTGGAATCTTCTTTACCAATCTAATCCACGTCCACTACACCCCATTTCGAACAAATTCAAATATTATTGCTTATTTTAGATTAATAACCTATAGTATGCATTAAATTGCATAGGAAAACAATACTAATTATCTTTGGACCGTTTGAACAGTGTCAATACGTCAACAAAATTAATAAGTACAAAAATTGTATTGGAAGTTTAGTCACATTAATTCTTGCTTTCAACCGTTAAATGGCACAGTATTTTAAGGGCCTGTGGTGGCCGTCCACTTGATCGATAAAGAAGACTACAACGTTACCTGCCACCACTTTCTTTTTAAGTCAAGAAGAAATCTTCTATTTCTTATTACAAACTTTGTTTTATAAATATCAATGTGATGCGATGCAAACGCCAGTCATTTTAATCTCTTTCAATTTTATTAAAATATCACAATTATTCTTCCATCAAGAGTCATGTGAAACGGACGTTTTTAATAAATTATACATCAGTTCAAAATATTTGTTAATTAGTGAATTTATTATATGGGAATAAACCCTCATATTCCATAAAATGGAACTTTTTATATGTTTAAATGAAATGCTTGCATTGTATCATGAAGACATTTTTCTAACAATATATTTGTTTAGCGTAATTGTATAAGGCATACTGAGACGTATACGGAAGTAATATTTTAAACTTCAAGTGACAATAATTGTTAACGTAGTAGTACTAATTTCATCAGGGATGACTTCGTAAGATCATAAAAGAAAATAATTTAGCCTTTCGGTAAATTTTGTAAATAATTTAAACATGTTATATCCGTAACACTTATAATATAATATAAATAAATTGTAAAAAATTTATAATGAACAAAAATAATGGCAATATCCACATATATGACCTTGAAAAGGTTCTATAAGTATCGGAATATTTTTCGAATGTATTGGAGAACTACATTGACTAATATATTTAAAGATAGATTATCATTAAAAAAAAATGCAGTGTACAAAAATTAAAAATTTATACTTTTTGTTTCGATTATATGAGATATATTGTACAACTGCAAATTTATATGTAGTAGCTTAACACCATTCTTTTATAAAGAAAACATCCGGCATGATTAATGGATGAACTAAAACAACATCCATATTTTAAATAAATCAATCTTGAATATTATTTTAGCTGATTCCATTTACATTTTACAATTTATATTTCTGCTTTGATTTTATAGGAATATCTTATCGATTTACAGTGACTGTTGTACAGTATAGCAGTAAAAATATTTGTTTATAATATATAATGAATAATATTTGATGTATAATGTCATAATTTAATTTAGCCAAAACATTTTTGAAAAATTAAACATAATCTTCTTTATTGGAACACGCAGTTGATGCAATTCAAGTGATAAAATTGCATGTGGTATTTTACGGATTATGGAAACCGCTTTATTAAAGCGATTATTCTGATAACCTATAATGGGAAGAATTATCTCACCGTTGATTCTGCTAAACACATTTATGATTTAACGTGTTTTATTGGAAATCTGTTTGTTTTATTCAAAAAATTCTGGAATTCATCGAATAAATAGGTATACACCTCAAATTTTATAATTAAAATTTCGAAGATTTGATTGTAATACTTTAAGCTAAATAATACCACGATTTCAAAACTGTTATTTTAACCTAATTCAGTCTAAATGGGTACACCACTTTGAACGTAATAGATGTTGCATTAAGATGCAATTGATCAGTAAAAATTGCATTTTGTCTGCGAACGTCTTTGAGTCACAATTAAGGATCCAGTTTAAAATTACGTAACTGGATTCTGAACGATAAGGGATAATGAGTATTCATGCTTTAGAGGAGAACCTAATAAGTATGTGTTAGCTTTGTAATAAAGAATTTCCACACATTCTCAAGTTCTAAAATTTCAACATTCCGAAATTCTCAGGATTTTAAATCCATAAATTCGTATATTTTGAAATATTCAAATGTTCACACTTTCAAATTTCCAAATTCCAAATCTTTCAAATTCTAAGATTATACAACTTCTAAATTTTCAACTTTCCAAATCTTTACTTTCCTGGATTAGTTTTTCAAATTTGTCAATACAAAATCTCAATTTTCAAGTTCTCCGGTTATCAAATTTGTAAACTATCGAATTTTCAAATTTTCGAGTCTTCAAACTTCTAAATTTCCTGAATCTCTTTATTCCAAAATTACGAGTTTCCAAATTTCTAAATTCCATAATATTTTCAAAATCCTTCAATTCCGAAGTATCTACATTTCTAAGTTCCAAATTTCAATAATCGTTTAATTCCTACATCTTTAAACACCGATTTGTCAAATTGACGATCAACATATACTGTCAATACAATGTTCACTGCAGTTTCAGTATTACCAGGAAACACTGAAAAATAAAAATTATCCACTTATATATTTATAACTTGCATAAGAGCGACGTTACAGCGTTCAACGAGTCAAATGACACACATAGACAAAGTCTATCTATATCGCTATTTCTACAAATTTCTCACACATACACTTTTGTTATTCATGTTATAATGAAATCGCTATCGCACGGATAAGAATAACATATAATCGACTAGTATAATCTTTAATAAACGAAATTGAAAACAATTCAAAGATCAAATGAAAATGACACAACAAAAATCTAACCCCGCAATTCTAGTTTCTGCAGTTAACCTGCTCAATTGTTCAGCAATCGTGTTCCAAGTGAAAATCCCTTAGACAACGGATCTCGGCTAGTTCAGAAATCGATGAGAAATCGCAGCAGCTGAATTCCTGCGTCAAACGAACTACAATCGCTAAGCCTACGGCGATCCGGGTAATACAACGATCAGCTGCATCAAGTCGGAAACGTTTGGCCCTGCGGTATGAAGGAAATCACGGCTTTGGATATATGTTTGAACGAAGGTAATATCGGTGAAAAAAGGACAGAAGGGTAGAGGAAGCGGAAGCAAGATGGGAGGAATTTTTCGGTGAAGTCGAAGAGTGACGATGGTACAGGTAAAGGCCCCTCAGAATGACGTCGCGACGGCGACTGAAACGGATGAATGGAGTGGTGCGACGAGGCTGATCAACGCGAGAATGTGAAAAGGGGAAAGAGAAGAAAAAGAGGAAATGGTCAGAGACCCTCATCATCGTCCGCTAATATTTACACATGTATATACAAAAGGCAGCCTGGTTAGCAAAAGAACGATCTCGTTGGTATTCTCTGACAAAGATGCCGGAAATTATGGAAGTCGCTTCAGTGACCGCACCTAACCCCCTTTAATACACCTATGGACATCCACTTGTCTATCGCTGTGCGCTATGGTGCACGGAAAGAGGATTAATTAATAATAGAACACCGGGTTTCGAGTGGATGTCACGTGAAACTGATGACGAGAAATTTGAAATTTCAAATGTTTCGGTGACGGCAGGAAATTCGATCACGGCTTACACGACGGCGATTTAAATGATAGATTGGATGAAATAGTTTAACTTTCCGCTGAGGGTATTTGAGATTTATTACTGAGATTGGTGATTCGGACATATTGGAATTTGGTAATATTAAAACCTGGTAATTTAGAAATTCGGTACTTTGGAAATTTAGTAATTTTGTAATTTGATAATTTGAAAGTTTAGAAATTTGGTTAGTTGGAAATTTAATAACATTGAAATTAGGCAATTTAGAGATTTAGTAATTGAAATATTTGGAAATTTAGAAATGTAGTAATTTTAAAAATTTGGTAATTTACGAGTTTAATCATTTTAAAGTTTTGTGACATTGACGCTCAATAATTTAAAAATTGTGTCACTTACAAATATAGCAATTCCGAAATTTGGTAAATTTTATATTGTTAAATTATATTTTTTATATTGGATAATTAAGAAATATGGTAATTTTGAAATTTGCTAATTAGAAATTTCTGGTGATTCGTAATTTAAAAACTCGATTTTATTTTGGAACTTTGGTATTTTGTAATTCCGAAATTTGTTAAACTTACAACATTGCAACTTTAATGACTTTCAAATTTAATAAGTTAGGAACTTAGAAACTTAAGAATTTAGAAATATAATCAGTAGATAATTTGGTAACTTGTTAACACAACAATGCTGGAGTTTTAGGGAATAATAAAATCATGAACTTTGCTAATTTAGAAATTTAAATTACATAGACATATTCAATTATCAGATTTTCAATTTGCCAAATTTTCTTGTAAAATATTGTCAGATCAAAAATGTTAAAAGTACAAATATAAAATTTTCCAATGCTTATTACTCAATAAATCATCAATACTACAAACAAACTTTAATTATATGAGTGTAATAATAATAAGTAATAGATTTGCATTAATCTTCTAATAAAACACGCTGGTTCAAATAGTAAATCAAACCACTATGCGTTCATATGTATTCAATTATATTTAAGAGTTCTGTTTTAAATGCCACTGTTTTAGATATAAAATTATATATCTTTTTATTAAGAACTATGCACACTTTCTACAAAGACGGTACATCGAATATTTTATAACAATGTACGCTATTATAAATATTTTCAGTCTGCTGATAAAATTATTTTGGTATTTTTGCAACGTTTTCAATAGACTTTCCTATCTGCGATGTACAAATATTATAATTATAGGTAGACTATTATAAGAGCTATTATTGAAGCATCAATAGCGGTTTATATTTACACGTGGTATAGTGTTATAATATATTTATAATATAATACGTTTAAAAAAGAAAAAAATATGCTATGGTACTTGTAATCTATTATGAGAAAAAATCTTGATCTATTTATTTAAAGAACAGCTGAATTAGTTATTATCTTTCACGTCGTGTAACATATTTAAAGTTTCATGTGGGTGTAGCAAGTTTAGCTATTGTATAAATAAACTATTTTAAAAATAATTGTTAAAAGAATGACTTCCCTTCAGACTATTTTATTATTTGTATTTTAAAAGACATAATCATCAATCTTATTTTCATTTTTATTTTTTTGTTCAATCAAACATTTATTTAGACAATTCTTACTATGTAATTTTATCATATTAACAACGTTACCTACATATAAAATGTTCATCTTTATTATAACGATTCGATTTATTGTAAATTTAGCACTATAGAAAAGTTTCTTTAATAAACTGTTTGAAATTTGAACAATTTTCAACGCAAATGCAGATTAGTTACAAACATTTTTGTATTCGTAGTTTAATAATTTTCTTAAGTAGCTTCTTACATCAAGTTATATGCTATTCTAGTTGAGTGCAGTGACTGAAATAAAAAGCTATTTGAAAATAATTCGTTCGAATTAAACACAAAATAAAATTAGTATTCTTGTATTATTTATAAGTTTGAAGTAATTCGTTATTTCAAACTGTATTAGTCAATATCATGTTACAAATAGTAAAATTCATTCAATTTTAATACACAGTATTATTAATAAACGCGAATGTAAATGTAAACGATGCAAGAATATTTTACAGTACGATACACATTTTAAAGCAACGTACTAAATTTTAAATTTATATGAATAAATCTATTATGATATAAAGCTATATTTATTGAACAAGAAAAAGTGGAAAAAGGCATCGAAATAATTTTCACTCAGTCAGTCAAAGTATAATTATTGCAACAGAAAAATACGATAAAGATTAATCTTAAGGGGGGCGTATATAAAATGAAAATGGATTAAAGGTTAACATCTTAAATTATAAATGATTGGATAAAAATAAAAAAACAAAAATACATAAAAAAAACTTCTATTGTTTAAGAAAAAATACGTTGAAAATTTTGTATATCATGTAGTTTGTACAATATATTTGAAGCAATATAAATTAATAAGTTTCTATATGATACATTTATAAGATTATACATGTATGTGCAGAATATGGCTTTCCTTGAGCGATGCTTTAAATATTGCTCTCAAAAATACAAGCCGAAATCGGTTCATATTTCCTGGCTCCTTGACTATTTTGCGAAGTTTTTAAAGAATAAAAACATATATAAGCAACTGCACTCGAGTAAATATTTATATATTTGGTCTTGAAAAAAATAACGTAATCGATGTTTTATGTAAAGTGCAAGTGATAATATGATCAGATGTTATTGGATTTCGCCACTCAGGAATTTAAAGAAATTACAAAGTACATTTAACAGCCACAGAAATTAGTCCTGACATTTTAACAATATGTTATACACATTTACTTGAAACGGAATTAATTACTAACCTGCAGACCAGGTGCATCGTGCGAATTCGAATTTCTATTCAAAATTTAGAGTACCTAATTTAAATATACAGGGTGTACCAAAAGCGTTGAAGGAGCCGGAAATGGGAGGCAGGTGGGGTCATTCTGAACGACTTTTTCATTTACAAAAATGTCGTATGGGGCTTCATTTTTAAATTGTTAACGAAAAACACCGACCAATCAGAACGCGAGAATCGCGCGCCACGCGATTCGATCGCGACCACGGCCAATTATAACTCGGGCCTACACTTCTGCGCGCGATTCTTGCGCTCTGTATTGGTCGGTGTTTTTCGTTAATAATTTAAAAATGAAGCCCCATAAGACATTTTTGCAAATGAAAAAGTTGTTCAGAATGACCCCACCTACCTCCCATTTTTGGCTCCTTCAACACTTTAGGACTTCAACAGGTAGGACAAGAATGAGATGTAGAGATTTTAAAGTCGTTTCAAACAATACGAATATCAAATACTGAAGTTGTCGGTGTAACAATGATCGACGTCAATGACGATCAAGAATTGTCGTCAACTGTGAGTTCTGGATTTGTTAACTTGGTTCCAGTCGATTCTATGTGTCCAGAATGATTGAAAACGATACCAGAACACGGTTTTTGATCAATTGGATGACGATCGACGTCGAAGACGACAGGTTCCTGTTATCAGGCCACTGCTAAAATCTATACAGCTTTAACCTCTTAGGTACTACGCGCCACTATAGTGGCTTTCGCGGATGTCGTCTCCCTGTACAACGCGCCACTATAATGGCTTTCGCAATGCCATCTTTCTGTACGTCGCGCCACTATAGTGGCTTTCGCGTTTGTCGTCTAAATTGTATTATTAATTATTAGAATAAATTGTTAAAGTTAAAATGCGTGTATCATATCTTTAATAAAAATTATAATGTAATCATCAAGCACTTCATTCCAATGTACTCGTGTAAAGAACAGCATTATCCGTCACACATTGCAGTGCCGTATCATTTACGCGTAATTCGCGTTGAACTCTGCCGTACAGAGAAACAGTCCCGCGCAAAATTCAGACGTGCCTAAGAGGTTAAGGCGTTTCGAGTGTCTATCCTGGAAACTTCAAGTCAAAGGATTCAAAATTACGGCCTGCAGTGTGGTACACACAAACAAACTGCCAAACGAATAAATGCAGATCGAGTGATCCTGCAGCCTCAGTGTGATGTACAATAAAAGAAGAGAAGAGGATCAAAGCGCACAACTGCTTTAAGAATTTTTACATCGTAAAAATAAAGTCATAGTACGCTCATCGAGATCTCTCCCATGAATTCATTGTCACAATTAATCAGAGCAGAGCAGATCATTATAATCTTGCAATGTCACCAATTCACATAGGAACATCCAATGGTTCAAAGTGCAATTATAACGAAACAATACAAAGTATCAATCACACAGTGTACCAATGTCATCTGTATAATTTACAGCGCACAAAGTTACTAATCAACAACAAAGATATAAACTGAAATTACCAGCTCGAAATGTTAATTATTCTACCGAATACAATTGCGTGTTTACATATTTGTACATTACAAAATTTAAATTCCAGTTTTTGTCCTACATTTCCTATTTCACGTCGGATTTCTGGAATCTGTTCAAGTGACGAATCATAGATTTCTTATTTTCATTCACGAAAATCAGTAAGAAAGTTTTGTCAAAATGTAAGATAACCTTCGAGATAGAGCATCATTGTCTGAGCTAGTTTACGAGTTTTATTTACAGGATTAATGAGGTACAAAATTTCTGTAACGTTGGGAACCCGATAGTATACGTAACAGAATTTTTTCAAATTTTATTATTGCAAACTGCAATCATAAAACATTAAAAACTACGAAAAAATGCGATCATTTATTAAAGATGTAACTCGCCCGACAAACACATATACAGTGACTGGCATAATAAAGTGACCATTCTATATCGCATACAGAATAGCTAAAAAGTAATGTGTTTAATAAAAATAGATCCTGTATCGGGGTTTTTTGAAAGGTTTACTAAAGATTTATTACACAAATTAAAAGATTATTTGCAATAACAAAAACTTGTAACTTAATTTTAACAAAAGAAACATTTTCATATACAACAACAAAAAGTGACCATATCGTCAATCTTAATTTAGACTTGAAAGAAAATTAAATTTTATATTTGATATGACCTTATTTGGTCTTAAATACTGCCGCCAATCGTTTGGGTTTGCTTTCGACCAGATTATGTAGGTGATTAGGATCGAGACTTTCCCAAGCTCGCAGCAGCGCATGGAAGTAATTATTTCGTTTACGACTCCACTTTTGTTCATATTTCTGCCTCAAATTGACCATAACTTGTCGACAGGATTCAAGTCCGGGGATTCGGGAGGTCAATCAAGTAGGTTTATGTGATGAGAAGTAAAAAACTTCTTTGTTTTTTTTGGCGGAATGCTTCGGATCTTGTCATAAAATAAAGTTATTCTGCAAGCCTAATTGTAGTAAGAAAACTTCCAAATTTTCACGTAAAATATCGATATATAGTGCCTGGGTTTTATACGTAGTTTAACAAAAACTTAAGAAAACCATAGTTTGCCTTCTTTGGTTTTAGAGCACTTAAATATTAGTACAGGTAACCCTCCTATAACACGGTAGTTAGGTTCCTAGAAAATGCCGTGTTGTGCGAAACCGTGTTGTATGAGACCCAGAGCCAGTACAAAAATGAGGGTTACGTTCCGAAAAATTATTAAAAACAAATATTTGTTTCTTAATTCTACATAAACAACTTAATTTTTATTAAAAATATAAATGTATGCGGATGTCAAAGGTACTGCAGCAACTGCACTTCTTATTTCTTTTTCACTTTTCTTAATAGTCTGGACTGTTGCTTTCCGCAGCAGTGTATATTTAACACTAGGTTTACGGCACCCGTCAAAATGACAGATCTTAGGTTTTTTATTTTCAATTGCGAAAATTATTAAAAAGCTTATGTCGAAATGAATGTTAACCATCATCGAAATAAAGAATCTTTCTATAAACTAGTATATGCATTATTCATTGTTTATTTCTTTTCATAGTTCACTTTGAATTTAGACTTAAGTGATCATTGAACTTTCGTAAATCTAGTGTTAAGACGGCAAGCATCGCCGCGGCCGAAGAAGTACAGTGTTGTACAAAGGTTTTTGCAATATTCTTATGGTGTTAAAGTGAAACCGTGTTATAGGATGCCGTGTTGTAGGAGGGTTCCCGCAATTTATGAATCGTGTTATAGCGAAACCGTGTTGTAGGAGGGCTACCTATATTCAAATATTAATAACAATATTAGTAATAGAATAAGTATTGTAATGGAGTAAATTGTAATTAACTATTAGTATTTGAAAATTTGAGAGATTTGAAATCCGCTGGGATCCCCCTATTTTGTTTTTGACCCGTTTCCCAGAAGAATCGTGAAGAAGCTGGCGCGGCAAAGGGTCAAATTAACTGATTCCTCTGTGTTGTGTTCGTGACGCTAGGTTGCTTCACTCGTAGCTCCTGTGGCATGGTGTTAATTTTGGACTGTGCTCGATCACACATCCTCGTCAAAGGAGAAGATTGGGATCACCGATAGAGCTTTGCATGCGCCGACCTACTGCCGCTGCACAGTTTGCAGCGTGTCGTGTATCTCCGAAAGCTATACGCTAATCGACACGATCACGCCGCGTTGCGACGTAAACTGGTATAATTAGTTGCCCCTGATGATAATTACAATACGCGAATTCCTATGAATGTTGCTGCACGCGTTGATTCTTCAAGAAACGACAATCGTTGCGGACGCTTTCGATTTCATTCGGATTCTAGCCACACAACGAGAGCATCTCCTTTGTGCTCCATCGTCTGACTCCCATTTCCTTTCTCACTTTTGCACGATGTACAGTCGTGGACAAAATTAAGTGTACAGGTATCATAAATAACAAAAAGGTAAATTTAATTAACTAATAATGCCTATAAATCAAAACTTTATTGCATAATTATATACATTAAATAAATGTTTTTTCAAGTCTACAAAAGCATTTCACGTTCTAAATTTAAAATTTATTTAAAACATTGTAATAAAACAAAACATTTTTTACATTTCTGCAATGTCCACTTAATTTTGTCCATGAGTGTATGTTATATCCGACGTTGAGTTTAATGCCGGTCTGGTGAGGAAATAAATTAAAGTTTTTTCTCAACCAAAAAATAAATATATTTATATTGTATATTACAAGTATCGGAGACGGATCGGGAATGACCGAGATGTTAATAGTTTGATGTTTACTCTTTTATTACAAACAATTATGTGGACAAAAATTGTTGGCTTGTAAATATCTCGACTTTTTGCAAATATATGTATTATATGTTTATAAAATGTCAAATGAGGAAATACGGGAGAACAAAATTCTGACAGGATTTAATGACCTGGAAGAATCACAAAAGAGTAACTATACGTACCTCGATATTTTTATTAAATATCACACCTACGGTAACGTTGAAGCTTTCATCCTTTCAAAGAGCTCATCCTGAAGGAAGTATGTTGAGGAATATGTTGATATGTCTTTAACTTTTAAAAGTTTAATTTACACAGGAGAAATTCGCGACAAATGAATTTGTTTCTAATCTCCAGTATTACAAAATGAATTTCGTTGATAACAAATGTTATTACAATAACTCAATTATTCTTGTACAAAAAAGGGAATGTAGCTAAATCGGACAAACAGTTTTCTGAGATGAAAAATCCAAAGTGAATTCAATTTTGAGGAAAATAAATAGAATTCACAAATCTGAAAAGCTGCTTTTCGGACTCACCTCATATTTTTTATTTGAAACAAACTTACTAATGTCAATATCAGAAAGTAATCGTTTTTTCGTGGAATACTTGTATAAAACTCCAATAGAATATTCTTTTATATTATACCTTAAATATGTAATCCTTACATATTATACCCTAAATATCTAATCCTAATAGTCATATAAAGATCCCAAAAGTAGTACGTACACTATATCGACTCATCACTAACAGATGAATTTACCCGTACGAATATGTGAGCAACTTGTAGAAAAGGTAAACTTATATGATATAAATACATATTGTGATAAACACCTTGGTTAAAGTTAAATATATATGTAACAGCCAATTAAAATGTGAGTACATTTTTTGCCTACATAACTGTTTTGATATTTCAAAAAGTCCAACACGTTGACCGCTACGATGGTCACATGTGATGGGGCTACAAATGCAGTTAAATTAATTATTCATAGGAAAAGCTAACGGAAGGAACTTCCGAGTGCGCTTAATGCTGAGAAAGTTATATAAACTAACAGATTAAAAGATGAAATAGAAAGATTAAGTACCTTTATTCATATATTATGGATGACATATGTGACCGGCACTGTAAATTCATTTAAATTAAGTATGTATAGGAAATGCTAACGAAAGGAATTCTTGAGGGCATTTAATCTTCAGATAATTATATGAACTAACAGATTAAGAGATGAAATAGAAAGATTAAGTGTCATTGTTCTTATATCAAATACAGTGAAATTAGTTATTTACAGGAAAGGTAAACGACAGGAGTATGTGAGAGTCCTTAATCTTGAAACAATGATACACACTGGTGGAATTAATTCTGAACACTCTGAATAAAAATATTCTCTTTTTTACAATAATATTATTATTGTAAGCTATAATGTTTATAGTTACGCCCCAGAATTAGATAACATTGATTAGAATATAAAATATAAATAATTATATACAGGATGTCCCACAATTTGGTACGAGCCGAAAACGGGTGGTAGGTGGGGCTATTCTGAACAACTTTTTCCTTTGCAAAAATGTCAGTGGAGGCTCCATTTTTAAATTATTCAGGAAAAACACCGACCAATCAGAACGCGAGGATCGCGCGCGCTGTATGTTCGATCGCGACCACGGCCAATTATAACTCGGGCCTACACTTCTGTCTTTGAGCGCGCGCGATTCTCGCATTCTGATTGGTCGGTGTTTTTCCTGAATAATTTAAAAATGAAGCCTTGTCCAATATTTTTGCAAAGGAAAAAGTTTTTCATAATGGCCCCACCTACCACCCCTTTCCGGCTCGTACCATAATTGTGGGACACCCCGTATGAAATAATTTGATTAAGTGCGAAATTTAAGGAAAGATTTGAAAGTGTCCAGAATTAATTTCACTAGTGTACACTAACAGATTAATAGATGAAATGGAAAAATTAAGTACCTTTGGTCTTACTAATTTGTGTTATAGTGAACCATCAAAATGTCCATCTTCACTGTGGCGGTCAACGCGTTAATTGTATCAAAATACATAGAAGTAACTTTGTTTAATTTCCCTTTCAAAACTGCAATTAACTTCATTTAAAGTAGCACTTATTATGTACGTACGGCATTTAAAATGCATTTGCAGGAGATAATATTTGCGTTTAATAAGTTGAGACATCGGAAATAATGTGGGTTCTATTAGTTTAAATGACAACTTATGAGATACGCACAGCATATTTTGAATTATAACGCAAGAAAGTAATTTTAAACCTTCTTATCAAACTTAAGACTTGGAAAGGGATGCATTTGAATGATTTAAAGGAAAATGAAGATGATTTACTATACAATATCAGAAATAAATCATTATAAAACAGGCAAGTGTTTTCTTCATTTCCGCGTATCTGAAACGTTTGTGTAGTCCTTTCCGCGTATCCTTAAGTTTCAAGTTGATATAATATATGTAATATTCAATAGTACTTTTGTGTCACCAAATCCTGTCAGGCATTCGATGTTTCAAAATTGTCCGCTTAATATGCAGCAACTCACAGCATGCTAATAGAGTTGTTAATAACTAATCAGTTTTTATGGAACATATTAAGGAACGGATAATGCAGTAATTTCTGTTAAATTTATTTTCATCTGTCCGCTAAACTGGCATAGGTTAAACGCTATTTTTAGAAACTCATATGTTATCAATTCATATTAAATCTTTCACTTCGAAATTGGACATTGTTTTCTGTGATTGGTAATTCATTTTAAAATAAGCAAAATAAGTGTTACGAGTATTCTATAAGACATGATTAAAATTATATATAACATTTCAATATGTAATATTATTAAATTACAGTAATTATTTTATTATAATATATTATATTGCTACATTTTCTATTATATTATGTTCTACGTAATATGTGCATAATATTATATACTTGTATATATTTTAATATATAACTTTGTTATACTACATTGTATATTAAGGAAAATTAATTGTTTAAATATAATAATGTATGGATAATACTATATGTACATAAGTTTAAATATTCTGTTATGATTAAATAAGATGAGTGATTTATTAATGAGTAAACTACAATCCTTCTTCAGATGATTCTCTTGGAGGTATAATTAGTTTATATATAATTAGTTAGTTTATATACCTATAATTCTATTAATTAGAATAATAGGTAAAGTTAAATTATTTATATTAGAAATTGTAATAATATTAGTTGAAATAATGTTAGTAATTTGTAAAATAATGTTGCTGTATATAGTTTTAGTACGTTCAGAGTGCTGCAAGTGAATGGATTCTAAGTAAACAATTCATAAATCAAATAAAATAAAATTTGCAAATATACTATTAACATTTTATTAATTATTAAATTTCAATAACTAATAATGTAAAATCAAAAACTAAAATTAGTTTTGAAATTCTAAATATAAAAAGGTAAATAGAACTACAATTTTTGTTAAGTTATTCAAATTAATTCGATCAGCCGATTAACAATATTATCGAATACGATACATTGACTATACTTTAAGCTTCTTACCCTAGCTATACTTCAAGTTTCAAACTGATATACCGTATTTCACGATACTTCTACGTCGTCAAATCTGTCGAATCTTGTACCCTCAAAATCGGTCATTTCTCACGCAGTACCCCACTACTATCACAGAGAGACAATAATCCCCCGTTTTACATGCTTACGCAGAAAATAGAAATAAAAAGAGATCGATGTAAGGAATCCCGAAGGAACGCGGTATCTCGACGGCGATGTACGGGGAGCGTCGAAAAATCAGTCGGTTACAATGTTCACGTGCCCGTCAGCACGATCGAGTAGCTCATTGTTAATTCACAGGGCGAATCGACGCCCCGAGTTCTCGGCGATTATGAAGAAAACTAGGTGAATTGATAACAACGCGACGTAGAAACGATTCATCCCTGGTACGCGGACGTCGAAGGGCGCCGGACACTGGTGCGCAAGCGTCTCCTGGAACGAGGTTGGCGACGCTGCACGGCATCGCGACGCTCACGGCGCTCACTTGAATTCTCGCCGCGTGTTCGTTGGCCGACCACCGACGTCGAGACCACATTCGGGCCACAGTTTGAAACGCGACAACAGCCGGAAGTCGCGCGCTTCCGCACCCGGAGTCCTTCCGTCGAGCAAGGACCGACATGTCTTTCTAGATACTCTTGAACGGACGTCGCTCGACGTCATCGTCATCGATTCCCGTCCCTCTTTTTTTTCCCACCGTTCATCGCCGTACTCTTCAGCCCCGTACACTCGATCCTGACCCGAGTTATGTGGTGCGCGGGTGACAACGGAAGCCAGTGGACACTTGTCGCGATCGGTAAGATCGTCGAGACGCCCTGTAGAGATTGCCGCGGTCCGTCAACCTGGTCCTCGGTGATGCTCCTTTTTTTATCCTCTGAGCGTTGAGGACCGTGCCTGCAGGATTATCCCTCCGGCTTGTCGCGAACAGAGTGGTGACACGAAACGGGATCAAAGGGGAAATCGGGAGACGGTGTACATACTCGACTGGTGATATTTGTCGAATTTCTCGATGATTTCTTGGCGACCGTATCGAGACCCGACGCGATAACGGTGCACCGATCGCACAACTTCGAGGCGCCGGAAGATGGAACTAAGAACTCGGTTAGACATGACGAAGTGGAACACCGAGAATTGAAGTTCCGGGGATTTACGTGGCCTACTTAGGCGCAGTCCTTCGCTCGAAGGGTACGCAAGGTGAGTTATTCGTTACTTGTTGCCTACCTTGCTTCATCCTTTCGTCCGTCTTGGCGGTGATCTCGTTATGATTTTCTTCGAAATCGCGTTACGATCTTATTCTCGGTGTCTGGATGTTAATTACATCCGACGCGTGTACTTTGCTTTTATCCAGCCAGATCGAACGCGTTCGAGAAGTTCTTTAATTACGGCGGGAAAGTTCGTACGTTGTACTCGGCGCCCTGTAAGATACGATTTAACGAAGAGGACTCGGGCGAAATTAAACAGAACTCGTCGAAATAAATGATTCCTGCCTCGGCTGTTTTGTAGTTTCATTTATCTGACGAGAGGCGGTTTATTAGACCTCGTGTGGTGCTTACGAAACGAAGTTTAGTTTACTCGTTATGATTTTTTTTTAAAATTAACGGAGGGTCCAGGAACTTGCGAATTTATTTGGTGAAAAATTATGGGTGATGTTTAGTACTTATTCGTTTAAACGATGTCAGAATATTCTATGATTAGGAATAAAAAAGGATGTTATATGTATAAACGTGGAACGATAAGGTATTATACAGTTTACCATGTAGTTATGTATAATTACATGTTTTGTTACATACAGTCATGGACAAAATTAAGTGGACATTGCAGATATGTACAAAATTTTTTCGTTTTATTACAATGTTTTAAATAAATTTTAAATTTAGAACGTGAAGTGTTTTTGTAGACTTGAAAAAACATTTATTTAATATACAATTTATATATTTAATGTATATAGTTGTGCAATAATGTTTTGATTTATAGACATTATTAGTTAAATTAAATTAACCTTTTGTTATTTATGATATCTGTCCACTTAATTTTGTCCACGACTGTAGTTATAGTTGATAGGAAAATTATAAGTAATTAGTTTTTTGCTTGGTTCTGTATTTCTTTTCATGTGCCAAATGAAAACATGAAAATCAGAATAAAATTCATACGACAATAGATTCAATTCATTAGTGACATACATTTTGTATTTACAACGTGTTGTATGTAATCATGTTTATTTACAAGGGTCGAGCATTTAATTATTTGTAATTTGGTATTTTTATTAAAACGTTGTAATAAAACGGCCTTATGTTCATACAACATTTTTGTCTTACTTTGAATCGCAGAATACACCGATACGGTCAGGCGAAATGAAAATCAAAAAGACTTTATAATATTGTTACATTTGCAACACTGCGTGCAAATAACATAAAGATCGCTATCATGCTGTATGATATTATATACTTACAACACTGTGTGAAAGTAAAACGAAAAATTGATATCACGTTGTATAGTATTATAAATTTGCAATACTATGTGAAAGTAAAATGAAAAATTGCTATTACGCTGTATAATCTCATCAACTTGCAACAGTGTGTAAAAGTAAAACGATCTATTGATATCACGTTGTATATTACAAATTTGCAACCTTGTGAAGAAATAAATCAGAAATTTACCATTACGATTATTAATACTATAAATTTGCAATAGGTACTGCATGAAAGTAAAACAAAAAGTTGCTATCATATTGCATAATGTTACAAATTTGCAACAGTATGAAATTTTATCTAAAAATTACTATCATAAGTGATAAAATCTGTATACTTTATCTATATTCGATTGAATACGAAAATTTTATAGTATATTATTTTGCATGTACACCATAAAATACAATAAAGGGCGGTGTGTTTTAAACAGGATATAGTATCCGATTATAGCCCAACAGCCATTGACGTTCTAAAATTCGTTCAGTGATCATTATAGTGTTTTTGGTATTGATTATGTATCTGAAACCGGTTTTTTTCCCAGTACGTATGGTTTTTGAGAAATTTGATTTTGAAAAAAAGCACATTGTAAAAAAAGCACAAAGATTCTGATCTTGAATATAATGCTATCTGTTTTTTCTGCTTTCTGAATATTTAAACATACTCAAACGACCGTTGAACGTGGAGAGACACAGATTTTCTACAAACTTTTACGCTTATTTTTCAATTTATCTTAAAAAGTAAGGGTTCAGGGGAAAACTGATCTATACCACGCGGTAGAGCAGATTTTCACCTTTAAAATGCACCCAAAGAAAGTTGCAACGTAGTTTTTTTCACGATACCAAAAGAAAAATAACAACACGGGAAACAAAGAAAAGAGAGTGATCCATCGCGTCAGAGCGATCGCTCTGGAAAAAGTTACTATTAAAAAATAATTTACTAACAAACAAATCTTTTATATTACGCAAAGCTTATAATATGAAGCTTAATTGTTAATTTTACTGCTTTGTTTGAATATTTGTTCGTCCTTTATTTCACGTTACGTTAACGCAGAGGTGCTAATTTAGTAAAGATACTTTAACTTCAGTGTTAAAAGTTATTGCCTCAAATACTTATTTTCATAACGTTTCATTCTGTTTGATTTATTTGTCCTTATTGTCAACTGTGGCAAATGTATTCAATACATTTATCCGAAGTTTAATTGGCAATGCATTGTGCTCTTAAAACTTTATTAAAAAGTTCATACTTTGTTTCTTAAATTAATACAGAACTATTATGTGCTAATTATTGGTACAAACTATATTAATCATCGTATTAAATGTGTTACAAGTTTGTCATCTTTTTTTGTTATTTTTACAGTAAATTTTATAATTATAAAATTTTTTACTAAATTCACTGGTTTACCTTTTACCTTTTAGCTAAATATAATTTTTCTTTATTTGTTGTTCCATTATTTGAGTACGTAGTGGAATAATTTATTGTCTTGTATTTCAAAAACGATAAATTAGTGTAACAATTAGGTTAATATCTAATAAGTAATTATTTTTACTGTAACTTAGATAACTAACACCCAAAGTAATAAATACCATGAAAACTGTAACAATTTTTGTCAAGTAGTAATAAATGCCACGTGGCATCACAGGAATTAAAACTGATTCATTTAGTGTAATATTAATTTATAACAAAACATATTCTGTTTAAAAAAATATAGAACAAAAATTGTTTCAAGATAGGGTTTTAAACACTTTATGAAAAAATTCTAACAAGAATACGAAATGACAACGGACTACATTATTGTCCGTTGTCGCATATAGGGTGTCCCAGTTTTGACCGCACAACTTTACTAGCATAATCTATAATATAAAAATTAGAAAAAATGTTTGTGTAAATATAGACTCCTGAGTGCATTATTAAAAGTTGTGGAAAAAAAATTAAAATCAATTATTATTCACATGTAGTATCGAAGGAAAAAATCGTTCATTATCATTCCGTATACTCCTCATAACGTTTCAATAAAACATTTAAGAGCCTATGTTTATATAACATTATTTTATAATTTTTATATTTAGAACATGTTGGTAAAGTTTTGCGTATAAAACTGGGACATAGTGTATGTGACATTTTAAAATAAAATAGGTCGGAATCATTCTGTACTTTTATTATAGCGTTTTATTGAAGTGTATGAAACTTTATGTTAACATAACATCTTTTTTATTTGTGCATATTGAATATGTTGATAAAGTTAGACGGTATAATCTGAGATACCCTGTATATTTAAAATACATACTAAATTCTGAATTAAGCATTAAATTTAATTAGAAATAAGCATTCAGGAATTTGTTAATTTACAGTATTTTAAATTTAGGAATTTAATAATACACATATGTGTAAACTTAAGTATTTGATAACACAAACTTTTGCAAATATGGAAAAATAGAAATTTTAAGTTCTCTAACTTGTACTAATTTTGATTAAGCACTAATTTTTCAAACAATACAAGATTTACAAGGACTACGCGTATTTTTATAGTTTAACTTCAATTTAAATATAAGCCAGTAAATATTCGTAAATCTAGGGTTAGACGTTAATTTTAATCGAAACCATTTTAGTTCACAGAACAGAACGCATTTCATACAAATTTGGGGCATTGTTCCGAACAATAAGATTTACAAAGGCTACCCGTTATTACTAGAAGCCTCGTCACGTACGATGCTGCTTCACGTGCGTGCGAGCGCCGATCGATTATCGAAAAAATTATATATTCCAACGATCGCGCTTTGTTAAACAAAATGTAAATTCATCGATGACCTCGAGGAAAGTAAAACGCGTCTTGGGGGCGATCGAAGCATCAGGATTTATTCAAATTCGAAAATCGACCAGGTACCATTTTCAACACTGGATGGAAAATTCTGGTCGTCGGTGCTGCCAATTCCTATTCCCCCTAGATGAAAACGGACTCCAGAACCATTTATTCCGCTCGACTAGGCGATACTCGGGTCACCACAGACTTGGAAACAGATAGAAGGAACATCGTCGTACAAATGAATACCCTGGATATTCTTTTATTCATTTCAGACGACGAATCTGGCATAGACATGTGATTGAATATTTTTTTGGGGATCGTTGAAACGTGGAATATGCAGAGTGTGACTGATGATGTAATCGAGGAAAAAATTACATTTTGTAGGGAAAGATCTGACGAATATATTGAACAAAATTTTTCTACATTTAGTTTTATTTTTGAGAAAATTATTTTTCTATATTGGATAGTATTAGTGTACTTATTGGCGGTCTGATTTCACGAATCCTCTAACAGATTGGTTATTTTTATGGTTGACTCGAGACTATTGATACGTAGTTTTTCAAACAAAAAATTAAACAATCTGCAATTTTTATATTTCTGTATTTAAAAATTTACAAATACCAATGAATGAAATATCTAAATTTTCATATATTCATGTTAATAAATTGCTGAATTTGAATAATGGAAATTTTGGAATTTAAATTATATGTTCGTGATCCTTGAGTGTTCAAATCGTCTCATTAAATTTAACTAATTGAACAGTACCTCTAAATTTCGAACTTCTTAAATTTCTAAATCCACAAATATCCAAACTCCCCAAATACCAACAGTCTCTTACCTATTTATTTCCCAATAAATATTACTACGAAACGTTACTTAATACGATCCGACAAAACGAATCCTTTATATAAGCTATAGAATTATACAGGGTGGCTGGAATGATCTGTTACTAAGTAAGTTCATACTGTTGCATCTGTCGATCCGCTCACGCAATCCATCTGAAAGTTGCCATATTTATAGCTCATTCAATTGTTTATATGCGTGAAGAAGCATTTTCGTATACTACATCTCAAAGTAAGGTTATAGCGATGGATTTGAAGCGTAATTCTGTAATTGCTTTATATTTAGCTGGAACATCAGTTCCAATTATCGTTCGTGAGCTCCAGCATTTGAATGTAATCTATTTAATGATTGAATGTAATGTATTTGGGCTATTTTGGAGGCCAAGGTCAATGTAATGAAACATCGAAGTTTGGACGCTCGAAAATCGGCACTTGTCCGGGAATGGAAGAAGATTCCACAATCTCACGTACGGGCAGCGTGCGATTCATTCTTTCACCGTTTGAATGAAATTATTCGTGCAAAGGGAGGTTATAATGAGGATTAAATCATTTTCTTGAATATTTCTCAACTATTTTTCTCCCTTGGATAAAACAAAATATTTAAAAGTGTATCTGCTTCAGCGGTTTGAAGTTGTAACAGTTCATTCCAGCCACCCTGTATTTCTCACAATTTCAGTAAGTTTAATTAAAACGCACGGATATCCATTTTGAACGAATTACGTATGAACGTTGAATAGTCTGTCAGTGAAAAACTGTTCATTTTTATTTCAGCAGAAGATGTAGGATTAAAATGAATCTGTTTCAGAACATCGTTTATTTTAGTGCAAGCGATTGGAAGCATTCCTGTTACATCTTTTTCGCAGAAAAAGAGTAACACCACACCGCGTTAAATATGTCTGAAGTGCAATAAATTATTGCAAGATAATTTATGAAAAAATTGTATTGTTCGTTTACTTTCTCTCATTGAAAATATGCAGGTATACCACGATTTTCAAATATTTCTATTATCACGAAATTATATGAGCTCGTTTTATTTACAGAATAAATTCAATGTTACTCTGCGGGAATGTAAGGAATGAATGGCAAGGGAACGTAAAAGGATTCTCGATCGTGCGTTCTAAGGCTGAACTTCCAAAGTATAATCGATAAATATCGATTAGTTGAGCCTTCGTGGATGGAGAAAATTGTGCTTGTACTGTCCTGTCATGGTCACTTCGCACGATATAGCTGGAAACATTAATTAGCTCAACCAAACGTTATAGTGGTTTAAACAAACAAACATAATTAAACATTATAGTAGTACAAAAAAAGATTGTCTCATTAAATTGTTCAGATAATACGGTAAATTTCAAGTATTAAATAATTATTTAAATATAATTCTGGTATGTTTTGATTGTTTTATAAAACATATTGTATTGTAGCATATCATTTAGTGTATCTTAAAATTTATTAAATTCTCGGATACCACAGTCCCTTGCATTCTAAAGAAAGTTTAGAATTTTTTCATCAATATTTACCATAAATTTTTGCACGGAAGAAATTAAGACAATGAATAAGTTAATTCATATTGAAATTGATTGTATTTGAAAATTTTCAAAATAAACTAATACAAAATGTGATAATATTTGAAAATAATAATTTATTTAAATTAAATAGTTTCATGACATAGTTACATTACAAATTTCATACGGACATTTATCTACGCTGTCACCATTTATGAGTGAAAATTTCATTATTACATTTTATTTGTTAAGGTGAGTACACAACACAGTCATTGTCTTCCAGTTTGTTATTAATGAAACAATTTCGGAATAAATGGAATTAGAATAAAGATAAACCAAGAATTAAAATTGTTAAAAGTATTACTATAACCGATTTAAAGAGCAAGTTGGAAAAGTCATAATAAACTACGATTTACAACATATCGTGAAAAAATTACGGTATACATATATTAGTAACTAATAAATATATTAACAAAACACATTATTGTCCACTGTATTTCACTCGGTGAGCACGTGCCACAATTTATAAACTAGATACTTCAATACAAATGTTAATATGTTGATAAATTTCTGGTCGTTTTATTTACGAAACCATGATATATTTTTCATTTTATTTTCCACATAATTGTTACCCTAATCGAGCAGTACTGAATCACTCGTAATTTCGCAATTTCAGCTATCAAAAAGACTTTGTTTTACTATGTATATTCTGTATAATAAATATCGAAATTTCTTTTGTATGAATTACTTCTTTCAATAACTAAATTTGTAATTTCTTTACAAATATGTTTTTTATCCATAATACATATTACTTATTTACTGGATCACTACATAATTAAAAAAATATTTTGCAGTATTGTCAGTAACAAGGTATTGTTATTTGATATACAGTTATGTAATGTATACGATTTATTAGTAAATCAAAAACATTTTATTTAGTATTTACAATTTCTTCGTATACACTAAAACGTAATTTGGTTACATATTGAAATATATTTAATATACGAGTTCATTACATCATGATGAATCTGTATACCATGTATGCAATTATATTTGTTATTACATTTTATTATAATTCAGCAAATATGAAATTGAACAACTATTGCTACTTTTGGTCCGAAGTAATAACAAATTTTTTAAGCTAATTATATTTTCCAGCAGTAAGATAATAATACAAATTGTATTATGCATTTGAAATTGTTAATAAATAGCTATTTATAAAAAATATGCAGTGTTCTATATGTTATTAAAGCAAAGTCATGCATTGGATCGTTCTTTTTCTGTTGTAGTTATACTTATTTGGATATATTAAACATTAAGAAATATCTAAAAAGGATATGGGAATAAGTAGAAACAGAAAAATTTAGAAAATGGCGTAACCTTCGAATAGCGGAACTCGTGTCAATCGTGACCCAGATCTATGAAACGTAGATACATAACAGGTGTTTCGACTAATGTTAGGGATATATGTATAAAGTTTTTGGACGATGTGTTTTTATATATTGAAAGAATAACGTTTAAACGGGTAGTATCAAATTTATAGAAAATGAAAACAATGTAAGGTATGAAGTTAAATTGTCCCCGTATGCGCGGTTTACAGTTCAGGGACTAAAGAATACCCTTGCACGCGATGTAAGTTTCTTTTTATTAATTGTAAGAACAAGTGTGGCAAAAACAGCATCTCATTATTTATCCAAATTTGAACATTTTTTAAATTGTGCCGTTGAAAATGTGGAAATTTATGATTATGAAAGTTTAATAATTTTTAAACCAAAAAATAGGAAACTGTAAAAACTCGAAAATTAAAAAATTTTTAAATCGTTAGATTTTTGAATTCATAAATCTCAAAATTTTAAATCTCAAAAAAGGTTGAAATTAAAAAGTTCGAAAATTAAAAATTTAATAATCTGAAGAATTAATAACTCGAATATTGAGAAATTTGATAATTTCTGGTTTAGAAATTTGAAAATTTGAGAACTTGAAAGGTTAATGATTTGAAAACCTAAAAAATACATTGCTTTAAAACTTTTAAAACTGATATTTTAAAGACGTAAAAACTTATATGCATATATAAATTTATATTGTAATATATATAAACTAAACCTTAAACATAAAAACTTGCGCATCTGAAAGCCTAAAAATTAAAAAATTTACAGAAATAACAACTTAGAAACTTACGATTTAAACACTTCAAAAAACTGATATTGAAAATTTTCACAAACCTGAATTAGAAAATTTAATTATATTTGGTACATTTAACCAAAGGTGTAATAAGTATCTGATGAATTTACATAAGTAAAGATTTGTGAGGTACTAATTAACAATACATTTTAGTAGTTTTAATAAAATTATTTTCTTTAATTTATAAGATTCGTCAACTGTTAAATTAATGAAAGACTAAGTTACATTATAATTTCTGTAAATAAACATTTTACAAACGAATTTCCAAACTTATTTTTCTCAAAAACCAAAGGTGCAAACAAGAAATCTTTATTTTATACTTTTCACTTACTTTTTAGATGTAAGAAGTATTGTAGTTTTGCACTAGATAATATACAATTAGTTTTGCAATTTTTTTGTTTATAAATGAGTTAAACGAATAATAAATGCGTTTTTTTCGAAACTATGTATATTTTCCAAATTATTTTTTCGCTAATGACATCAATATTTTTATACACATATAGGCTAATAAAAATAGATACTTCTGCTATTTTATATAAAAATGATTTGTATATTAAATTAGGTTTATACAAATTTTAGTTATAATACTGTTCCTTTCGTTCCAAATGAGAGATATTAAATATGTCTTTTTTTATTAATAATTCTTATATCCTATAAAAAGTAGGTTTGTCTGAATACTCTGTCAAGTATTATACAGACAGTTTTATGTGTCCGATAGTTAATTGACAAAAAAAATCTATTTTTTGGACATTACTGTATTATTTTACTTTAACCTTCATTTTTCAATGATTTGAAAATGTAATTATGTCGACACATATATTAGATGATATATCATCTTAATGTTCCTAAATTTCAGCAAACATTTTTGTCCTGATTTTTTTTAATTGTGTACTGTATTGATTTGATAAGTTTGTACCTTACATTGAAATTTTTATTCAACGATTAAAGACATTAGAAACTTTTATTTACTTATTAGAAACGGGAAGAACCCTTTTGATGTAAATAGGTAACGTAAAATAATATAACATAAAATTCTTATATTTTGTTACCCGTGAGTGAATAGCAATTTTTATAATTAACAGACTTCTTATGTTTTGCAGTTATCATATATTGTTACACCTTCTCAAAGCATTGTAAATTTACAATACTGTACCATTCTTCTATAATTAAATTTTGTCAATAGAATATATCTGTTTATTTACCATCTTTCTGACTAGTTTTATTTGTAAGCGTTCAAAATACATTTTTGTTAAATTAAAAACATTCCATGAAGGAATAACACGAAAAAATAAAATAAAAATCTGTTGTTCCAGCCGAATTATATATTCGTAATAATAATACGATTATCAAACTTATACGAACGAATAAATTGCGGAATTTGTCGATGCATTGAAATTATTAAGTTAATCCAGCGATTGCACATGTCATAATGGAACAGCAACAATTTACTTGTAAACAGTAATTGTAGCATATGCAATCCGGTATTATCGTTGCCATTGAATTTGTTTTATGATTACATTTGCTTAAATAGCTTATTAACTCGACGGCCTTAATGTTATTTTGAACATATAATTTAATTTAAATATAATAATTTTACACAGCAACGTATTCTCTTAATTGAACATAAATTTTTCAATTAGAGATCATTTCAAAGCCATAATGTAATAAGTCGTTGAATTTGTCTTGATATCAATTACATTATCAACTGTAAAAACACATCATATTACTGCAAAAAATAATGTTTATTTAATGAAAAGATTTTGGAAAAATTCTTTCAATGTATTTTGCAGATAAACAATAGTTGTATAATATAATAATAGTGGTTGTTTTACACTGTACACCCCATACACCACTTTTCTAATGAAATATAAAACGAAAACAATGATTCTGTTTAATTAGGACGAAACGTGATATTCTGAATTAAACGATTCATTATACAGAAACTTAATGCAGGTATTCGTTACGTTATCAGTAAATAAGCAAACTTTTCAACGTGTGTTATAATTGCGGGAATTTTATGTACAAGAATAATATTGACAAGAATATTATAATTTTCATTTTGAAGTAACAAATTTTCGGAAATAAGTACGACATAAAACTTGCAATACGTCTATTCGATAGCACATCGAAGAAAAACATCTCACACCAAGTTTCAACCCCCTACCTCAATCGGTGGGGTAGTAACAAGGGAAAATCGACATTCCAGTCTTTGCCCTATTTTCCATACGATATACAAAAAATCTCGAAAAAATTCTGAAACATTGAACACAGATTCTTTTATCGCAAAGTCTAATTGTTGAAAATCAAGAACTGCAAAAAAAAATCATGAAAAATGTAACTTTTTATTAAAAATGTAAAAGCACTACTTTCATATTAGTGTAATTGATATAAAGACAAATTCAACGACTTATTACATTATGGCTTTGAAATGATGTCTAATTAAAAAATTTAGGTTCAATTAAGAGAATACGTTGCTGTGTAAAATTATTATATTTAAATTAAATTATATGTTCAAAATAACATATTACCATAGCTATTATTCTTAGATCTTTCACGAAGAAGAGTCAGAGTTAAAAAAATTAAAAACCTTATATTATAATTTTATCGATTATTTTTCGATGGAAAGTATCTTCCATTTCGAATTCGCATGCCTTCTTTTTTCAGTATATTTATTAAGTAGTATTAAGTAGATTAGCATGCACATTCATATAAATAATATGTTAGTTAAAAAATACAATTTATTTATTAATTATTAATCTTGTGCCGCATTTCGTTATATTTTGAAACTTTAAAGTTTGAGGTTAACATTTTTAAGATAATTGTCACATAATCGCTTTAAATATAGCTTCATGGCCGTACATTGGTGGAACTTAATATCTTTTAAATTCTCATCTCCTTTTATTTCCTGTTAATTTTTAGAGAAGTTTAACATGTTTTTAAATTGCTATTATTTGTGTGTGGACACTCATAACAAAGAAAACGAAATTAAACAACACTATACTCTACGGTTAGTTGTTAGTTTCAATTGGCACTATGTTAAAGCGACAAATTGATGTTACTCGCTTCTATTTACAATCCAACTAATGTATTTATAGTGACATAAATAGCGAATGAAAGTACGTAACAGCTCTTTTAAAGATTCATAACCATCACGTAACACGAGGTGATCGCGGTAGCTTGAAAAATAAATGAAACGGAAAACTTTGTTCGCTAACGCGTTACCGACGTATAACATCTCCTAATGAGCAGAACTATGGATATTTCAGAAAATATGTATACGGATTTATAAAACATTTGCTCTGACGGACATTAAAAGAAATCATGGATGAAATTTTAATCCCCGCGAATTATTTAAAACTACTGTAAATAATAATCATTATATGTTTGATTTGATATTATGTAATATTACTATATTTAATTACTGTGTTACTGTCGTCATTAACTTTTGAAATAAAGTTAAAAGTAGAAAAGAAATCGAGAATAGGAAATTAGAGAACGAAATTTTACGATTTACATCAATTCTTTTATATTAATATTAAGAGATTTAGGAATTGTATATTAAAAATTTAGAAATATAAAAAAGTTTATTATGTTATCAAATGTGCAGAATTTTTCGATTTACAAAATTTCAAATTTCGATACACAGATTTGTAGATTCTTAGTTTTCGAACTTTGAAAAATGTCTAATTTACCAATTTTTTAATTAAAATACATTGACATTTAGAAATATAGAAATTGAAATATTTAACAGAGGTAAATAATTTTAGTTTCTATTAATAAATCTTAAATATTCCAAAGGGCATTTTCGAAATTTTCGAAATTTTATATCCTAAAGAGTTTTTAAGTTACAAATTCCCGAGTTTCCAACATTAAAAATTTGAAGATGTCTAAGTTCAAAACTTTGGAATCTGAATATTTTTTTGACATAAGAATGTTAAGTTTTCAATTTTTAGAACTTTGGAAGTTTACAAATTTTCATAGTTTCAACTTTAAGCATCTTCCAAAACCAGAAATTTGTATATTTGCAAATTTGAACCTTTACCACTTGAAAAATATTAATTTGTAAATCATCAACTTTCCAATTTCAATAATTTGCAGAAATCCAAATTCTAAAACATTGCACTTCAAATGTTTTCTTAGCTTTACACTGTCGAGCATCAAACTTTAGAACTACATAAATTTTCATATTACATTCAAATATACGAATCCCAAAAAGTTTGAACTTCTGAAATTTTCAAATATTATAATTTTTACGTGTTCATATTTAAAATTGCAAAATCGCAATCAAATTATACGATGTTCTTCGTTCTACGTAAGTTTTTATCTAATTGTAAAAGAAGTTTGCATCGCATCTAACTAACAAGGGAACATATCTAACCTGAACACTCCGATTTTAATGAAACTTATGTGGAAGATAGTTCTCAACAAAATATCTGACACGTATTTTTTTTTATCGACCATCGTTCACATTGAAGGGGTGATAACAGCCCTTAAAGTTAAGGGCTGAAAGTATATTTTTGGGATTATCTCCGGAACTAAACGAGATAAAGGGAAGTTTTCTTTTTAAATCGTGGGTTTTTTTATAGGGAATTATCCTGCAAAAAAAATGTAAAAAACCTCATTCATTTAAAAAATATATTGAAAATTTATAGTCTTTGTTTAATTTTTGTTACTAAATATTAATCTATTTTCTTGCAATTTTGTATGTGTAAACTATGGACTAAACTTATTAGTTGTGTTTGAAAATATAGTAAAAGATTGTAAAAATGATGATATTTCTGACAAACCATGCCCGATTGCCCCTCTTTATAAGGGAGATTTAAAATTATATAACTAATAATCCTCGCTAAAAACGAAAAATTCCAAAAACACGTATCCTCTACTTTAGTCTATAGTTTACACACACAAAGTTGCGAGAAAATAGATTAACATTTAGTTAACAAAACTCAAACAAAAACTATCAATTTTTAATATATTTTTTAAACAAATGAGGTTCATTAAAATTTTCTTTTGCAGAATAATTCTCCATTTAAAGACCCATAATTTACAAAAAAAAGCTTTCCATTGTCTCCTTTAGTTCCAGAGATATTCCCAAAAATATACTTTCAGCCCTTAACTTTGAGGGCTGTTATCACCCCTTCAATGTGAACGATGGCCGATATAAAAAATACGTGTCAAATATTTTCTTGAGAACTATCTTCCACATAAGTTTCATCAAAATTGGAGTGTTCAGGTTGGATATGTTCCCGTACGCAAAACGAAAGTTACTCCACCCGTGAATTGCATCGCAACGATCCGAAAATGTTGGAAAACCTCGGAAAGTTGTGAAATATTCACACATATGTAAGGCACTTATTGTTCATGATGTTCGTGACGATTTTCCCGTATTAAGTTAAGTACGATTCACGAAGGGTGGCGTGTGCACACAGCCTGTCGTGCCTTTTATCGGCTCTTTCTTGAAACGTGCTTCGTCGTTCACCGTGATATATTGCAGTAGTCATAACCATTTATCCAGACTATTTTTTAACAGTTGCGTTGAACGGATTTAACCAAATCTCTCGATCTGATTGCAATGTCGAGCAAATAATCCTTTCGATTCGCGTGTTAATTCAATTTGTCTCTTTGAAGCGATCTCGCCGCGTTCCCTTTTTAAACACTCGTATCGTAGAAATAGAAGTAATTTCAGTGCGGACATCTAATGAAAGATACACGTCCCTTTGAACTATTCTCTGGAAGTTCTCTTTAAAGTATTTAGTCGCGTAAAAAGAAGAATTAATATAGAAATTATTCGCTGTTCAAGTCAAAACTTTTATTTGAAAAATCATCATAAATTGGAATTATGTTCCCTAAATATAACAATATTATATACAGTTTTGAGGGTTGATTTATGTATAAAATTTGCGATTATTACTTATACACGTTGTGTTTAATTACAATTTAATTGTACTTGATTACAATGTGAGAAAAAAGAGAGATCATTATTACAAAAAGTGAATCAGCATTAATACATTATCAATCATTGAGAGTTAAACTCAAAGTAGAATTGAAAATATTCTTAAAAACTATTACTTTCTGCATGTGTAATTTTTTAAGTTATCGAATTTGTAACTTTAAATTTTTTGATTTGCAAACTTTTTTAATGTGGTAAATTGAAAATGTGACATTTTTCTATATTCCTGAACTTCAAAAGTTCTATATTTCTTTATTTTTATATTTCTATTATCCAACATTTCTCTATTTTTATTTTTCTACATTTCTATTCTTCTATATTTCTATATTCCTATGCTTCTATATGTCTATATTTTTTTATATTTATATTTGGCAATTTCAACATTTGTGAACCAGTCCTTTAAAAAATTGTTACATTACTAAAATATTAACTAAAATAGTGAAGGCAAGTATGCTAAAAAATTATTTAAAAAATATAAATATATTCTTTATAAAATGATCGCGAATGTTTTTTAGTTAATCACTTCATTAATTGAAATAACTCCTTACAATCCTCGTTCAGTGTAGCTTTGTATCTGGTGCCGATAAGTTTTCCATAAATAATTGTATATCGTCAGATTTTTATTACCGCAAAAGAAATTTTGTATTTAATTCAAGATCGTTAAAATACACACCGACAATAACTAAAGGTCGCGAAGGATCAAATGATTCCAAATCCAATAGGATTAGATTTATTCAAAGTTCAGTTTAAAACTATTTGTGTACTTTTCCTCCACGTTTATCGTACGAAACAAATAGAAAATAACCATCGAGGGTTTAAACATAAAACGTGTTCGTACATTCGAAACGCCTCCATAAGGTTTTATTTTCGTTTGCGAAATTTGACATCGAAAAAATATCTAAATTTTTTTGTAGCGATTTAATACAAACACGTATATGTGTATTTATATACAGAGAGTGAAGAAAATGTATCCATACACTCTTTTAAGAGGGATAATTATTTTAAAGCTCATGCAAACAAGCTGAGTTTTATTAAGGACTTTTTTAAATTAGGTCACCGAATGACAAATTTTTGACGCTTTAAAAAAAAATGGAATTACTTAACCTTGATATTAGCAAAAAAATAGTAAAGATCTCTTTTTACAATTTTTTATTCGTGCTTGAAACGTTTACGTTATCCAATTGTCGATCTTTAAAATTTTCTTCCTTTCCAAATTCCAAATCTAATTTTTCAAATTTTCAACGTCCCAGACTTTTTTTCAAAAAATTTCGAGTGACCACCAGCTCACCAAATTGTGAACTTTTAAATCTCTATATTATAAAACACTCATTTAGAAATTTCTAAATTTGCAAATTTCAATTTAAAAAACTTCAAAAGACTAATCCCAAATGTTTAATTTTTAAATCTTTAAATTCTAGTCCTTTGAAATTCAAATTTTCAATTCATCGGGTTATCAAGGTATCAAATTATCAAATTGTCCTCCAAATTTGTATAACTTGGAATTAAAAGGGAAATTCCTCCTTAATATTTTTACATTTCAAAAATGACTTCGTTGCAATATTACAAAAGTGTTATTGTTAAGCTTTATTGTAAATGTATCACTATATGCTGTAATCAAACTTGATAATTTTCCAAATGCACATTAACGCACATAGTTCCATCACGTACTTCTTTTGCAAAAGGCAATCAATTCATCTCTGGATCGTGGATCATATTCTAGTCATAAATCATGGTCGCCAATGCTCCATAACAGCCACTGTAACTCTAACAACAGCCCTACAACATACAGGGTGCGCCAACTGTAGGTACTATATGATAAATGCTTATAAAATAATGAAAACGTAATTAAATAGACTTCAGTTCGCGATATTTATTTACTTTGGTTTATACCATTACAAAAAATTCATTTTTTGAATATAATATCGGGCAAATGGCCTCCTTTGTGAACAGCGCAAAGAAATGCTCGTTTTTGGCCATTTTCCATAACTTTTTTCAACGTTTTGGGCATTATTTCCGTTACTTCTTTACGAATTACATCTTTTAGTTCCTGGAGGGACTGCCGTGTATTAACATACACTTTGAACTTTAAATATCCCTACAGAAAAAAGTCTGGAGCCGACAAATCGGGCGACCACGGAGGCTTTTCGAAATTAAGCGATTCGGGAACAATCTTCTTCTTCTCAACATCGGCCTAAACAACCTGAATGTTCTCGTTGCTGCTCTTTATACGCTGTCTTGCACTCTTTGCACGGTCACGAATATCACCACTATCACGAGACTTATCAATAATTTTCGATACAGTTTTCCACGTAACGTTAAAATTGCGTCCATACTTCCGCCTCATACCACGTAAAGTTTTGATAAATGAGGACCCTTCTCTAAAATATACTTATACAATGTCAATCAGTTGTGCTGGCGTCAAGTTGTTTATGGTGAATAATAATGGTATCAAATAACCTGTCGAATGGTCTAATGTGTTCTTCGAAATGCTTGTAAATAGTAATTGTTTTAGCGTTCAGCATACAGTACAGTAAAGACCCTCACAGTGGACCGGAGGCCGGAATCGAAATTGTCCACTGTGAGGGACATAGAAGCGAAATTTTATACTCGGCGGCTTGGTTGCTGGGGGGATCCCCCTCGGGATCAGTCAAGCATTAAACACGATCGGTTACCGAAACGATCGAATATCGGTGAGACACATACTAATGCAAGCAGAGAAAAAGATTGCAATTTTCTTATTTCCTATTATTTTTTCATGAAACTTGTACCATCGTATTCGTCAGGTTTTTCTGATTAAAATGACACCAAACATTATGTAATTGCGTTAATAATTACGTACGTAACGGGTGATTAAAGTTTTTAACGTGAAAGAGGACGACGTGTGGAAAAGACAGAGATGCAGAAGGCTGAAGCGTTCGGCAAACATGAAACACTTCTGCGTGTTCTGTCTTTTAAATTCGAAAATCAAAATTCTTTATTTTTGGTTTTTCGTGAATGAAACTTTTACCCTCGTATTCGTCTCGTTTTTCTGATTAAAATAATACGAAACACGATATAATTACGATCATAATTACCTGTGTTACAAGCCATAAAAGTTTATTTGTATCTCTGCCGTAAATGTAACGTCCGAAACGTTTATGGCTTGTTACACAGATAATTGTGATCGTAATTATATCTTGCCTGGTCTTATTTTGATCGGAAGAACCTTACGAATATGTTAAAAAAGTTTGCAGTCAAAAATATATAAATATTAACAAATTATATTGCTAAATTTGGAACTGGAGGTCTGTGAGCCGGCATCAAAGGGGCCGCGACGAGTATCGTGTTACGCTTGGACTGGCTCGAGCGAGGCGAACATAGGCGCAGCAATGACGCACGCATAGGCGCAGAAAGAGACATTTTCCACTGTGAGGGCCTTTACTATACCTACAGTTGGCGCACCATCTATTCCCCAGCCAATAGTAAATGACGAACGTGCACTATACATAATAAAAACGATAAGTCAAGTCTTCTTACTCTCAATTTCAATACTACGGTACACGGTCAAGCATCGAATCGATAAATGTTGTATATATTTATGCTTGATTCGTTATCACTTCTTCCTTTGCGAAAGTATTTCTAGAATTAACAATTGAGACGTTTCTCGTCGTTTCGGTGATGTATGACTTATAGTAATCTCGATCGATCTAACCTACCAGTGTCGGATAAATTGAAATCGCGAACAGTAATTAATTGGGGGAACGGCGATGTTTTTGCAAAGGTCGTTTTAGAATTTCAATCGCGGCCACTCCTTCACTTTGGATTACGGACCGGTTCAATATGACGTCAACGGCAGAGAACTTTACCGAGTGAAAAAAAACTCACTACGTAATCGACCGCGAAAACGTTAATTACCGCTGAAAAGTGTGCACAATCATCGTCTTGGCATTTCGTGTATCGACGTTGAATTAAATTTCTGATACTCACTTATTTTGTTATATTTACGACGCCTGGCGTTCTGTTATTTTTTACATAAGATAAAGGATTTCATTGTTGGAAACAAAGTTAGTCTAATCGAATAACATGCAACAATTGGCACTATGTAAAGCCTTATGGAAAAATGAGGAACATTATAGCGCTTAATATTCTGATCTTCGAATTAGTTTTCAAGAAAATCAAATTTGCAAATAGACCGCGTTTCTGCACTATTATCAATGTTTGTTCAAAGCAATGTACATATTGTGCTTTATCACACTTTGCTTTCTCGAAGCGAAAAGGATTTTTAACCAGTTAACTGTGCGCCCACTTTTGTGATATACTCGTCAATAACACAATAAGTGTCGCTGATAAAATATTGGGCCAAAAAGATGGATCTATTTTATAAAATTGTCAATATTATTGCTATTATTTTCTTGTTTGGTTAACGAGGTACATGTGATCAAGGAGTATACTCAAAATCCCGCCACTTCTCCGTGACGAGTATAGTCGTCAAACACAGCTAACTGGTTAAATGGTAATTATAATTACTGGATAGAAAATACACATAGTAGTACATAGAGGAATGGTCGCATGACCTCAGAGGCTCATATATCTGACACTCGTGGATTTTTATTTATGAGAATACGATAAAGACATAGTATACAGAGAGGATATTCTCTAATGCAACATAGGCTTCCTTTAGATAGAGAGACATATTTATGTTTGAACGTGTTTCAAATATGACGTGTTCCCAAATATTGAAATCCTTAATTCGTATATTTCTAAATAAATATCTAGAGCCTTATCTTCATAAAATTCTAAATTCTTTGATCTCCAAACCTCTAGATCCTAAAATCTCAAGATCTATGAATCTACATTCTTCAATCCTTAAACCTCCCCAGAGTCAAAACTTCCTAGATCACGAAATCCTTAGATTCTCAAGGCTTAACATTTCTTAATTTCCCAATTTCTAAGTTTCCCAACCAATAAAAATAAAAATTTTATTTTCCTGTTAATATTTATAGCTTATACAAATAAGTTGCTTATATACTTAATTATTTTTTATGCAACACAATTATTGACATCATTTCTACTACAAAATTGTCCTATGAAACGTTCTAATTCAGCTTTTCCCAACCTTTTTTGTGCCATGCCCCACCTTAGGCTTTCTGAAATTCTTATGCCCCCCTATGTAATATACATAATTTTTAGTATAAAAAAATTGAAGTGTTCACTTAAGAAACTTAAATGATAAGTTTTAGGACGAAATCACTAGGAAATTGTTAACGAAACACAGTAAGTAAATTTTTAAACATATAATGAAAAACTGAAATTCAAATTCCAAATAATTTTAATAAAGATTTTTCTATATTAATTTATTATTTTAATTTAGAGAGATCCTTGCGCTTGATGCTTGCTGCACAGAATTTGCTTTTTCGTTAAATTTGGCACCGAAATCTCGGGTCCAGTCCATTTTCAAATCCCCCCCCCCCCCCCATAATCAAATTGCCACCCTGTGGGGCGTGGGCTCCACGTTGGAAAACACTGTTCTAATTACTACTTCTTTCACAGTGTTTTGATTTACGTTACTATTCAATAACATGTGATAATGTCCTGGTAAGAGATGTCTAACGTTAATTTATATGTGAATGAGGACTGTGATTGAATTTTCGGTATAAACTTAATTAAGGCGTTTTCGTCAATGTAAAAACTTGTCATTTATCGAATTAATTGGTGATCTACGGGTTCAGCAATATTTTTCACAACAATCATCTTGGCAGCAACTTCAAGTTAAAAAAAATCACGAAGATACTCTTAATGTAAATAATTATTATTTTTTTCGAAAAAACACTAAATAATGCAATGCCTAAAGCATTTACACTGTTCATATATTCCATTCTTTAACTCGGGTAATAATTGAAACTTTTTTCGTAATATAATTTTAATATAAAACTTGTACGAACTGCAACCTATCGCGATTACAAAATTTTGAATATACGGAGTGAATGTTTCTTTTCGAATTTCACGTAAGGAATTTTATTTCGATCTATTACAGTGGAATGACCTCTTGATCGTAGCAAGTATAATTGCTTTTACGTGGACGCTAATTAGATCAATTTCTGTACTGGATGCGATTTGCCACGATTAAAATACGCGGCCAACACGAAAGTTCGTTTCGTTTGTAGGTAACCGAGAGGGGCGCGAAAATTCGTTCTTGTCACGTTCCACGTGTCACGTATGTCAGGAATGAAAAGTCACAAAAAATTACAACCAGGAGTTGCTTGTATACAAGTCAAAGGCGGGAAACTTGGCTCGGAGAAAGTTTAACCACTTGTGCTGGAATGACGTGACACACATCTGACGCACTCGCGGTTCAAGTATAGTAATTCTTGTCTATATTTTTCGTACGGTTGAATGTTCAATGTTTGTGCACCAGGAAATATTGGAATAAATACTTCGAAGATGCACTGTGCAAGATTCAGTTGATTGATGTTTATTATTTAAGGGGTTAGACTACTCTAGGATTTTCAAAAAATCGACAATTTTTTTTTTCGCTATAAAAGGTGCCTTGGGGTCTTAAGATTAAGGCACAATATCATTTATAGTCGGGAGAATTTTTTAAGTGCCTTTATTAAAAATCGGCGGAAAATCTTTTCCGGCCGCAGAGGTATTCCCGCCGAGCAGCGTTCCAGTCAACCAGCTCCCGAACCGCCATTTTGTTTTCAATTGCTTCATAAAAATTTAATTTAACACTTCGATGCATAGGTAATAAAGACCCGTAAACATATTTTTCATCTTTGTTATAGTTTGTCCGGAAAAAATTCCTGAAATTAGGTAACTTTTTGGCGCTCTAGAGTGGTCTAACCCCTTAATAAAGAAATGAATCTAAAGTAATAATTAACTTATACTACAAATATATGTAAGTACGAGAGTACGCTCGACAAGTAGGCGGTCTTAATATTTCTTCTCTTCTTGGCAAATCCACTCCCAAAGTACTGGTCACCCTCAGGTAGAGGACGAGGGCCGCGGCTGGAAGGTCCCAAACTTCATAATTCTACCAAGTACCCAGGACCCATCCTTGTTGCGTGCACGTGGCTGAATTTATGGAACCAATAGAGCCATTTAGTTTGAAATACTGCTTTTTTCGTTGACAGCAATAAATTACAACTTGCGACGAGTGATTCCAAGTTTCTGCGTTGCACGTCTAAATTTACAATAGCAGTTTTAAAGCTATACAAGTCCGAACATTCAATTTCAGTCTAATTGTAATATGCATAGTTGAGATTCACTAGATGCAAAACAGTGTCGACATTCGCAATTTGTTTAGTCATCTTAATGTTGTAGCAGTGAATAGTTCGTTGTGTCTGACGCATTTGCAAAATAGAGTCCAGCGCAAGTGGTTAATATACAGGGTGTCCCAAAAGTGTTGAAGAAGCCGGAAATGGGAGGTAGGTGGGGTCATTCTGAACAACTTTTTCCTTTGCAAAAATGTCGTACGGGGCTTCATTTTTAAATTATTAAGGAAAAACAGCGACCAATCAGAGCGCGAGAATCGCGCGCGGTCAGGGGCGTCGTGCAGGCACGAGTAACAGTGACCGTCGCCGTAAACGAACGTATGAGCATCGCGATGGTACGACACCCCTGAGCGCGCGCGATTCTCGCGCTCTGATTGGTCGGTGTTTTTCGTTAATAATTTAAAAATGAAGCCTCATACGACATTTTTATAAATGAAAAAGTTGTTCAAAATGACCTCACCTACCTCCCAATTCCGGTTCCTTCAACACTTTTGGGACACTCTGTAGAGATACTTCTTGCTGCAGTAAATCGAAAATTAACGGTTGAGTTTGAAATAATCGCTTTTGTTCGACGTTGTTTGTGGATAATCTCCTTGAAATGTGATAATTACTTCTATCCTAATAAAAGCAACGTGACCGATACTCGAATTCCGTTGTGTGAATGTCTTATCGTAGAAGTTGATAATATTCATCACAAAAAGAACGATTAATTTCCGTTATCAATTGAAATCCGTTAGGAATGGTTACTGTGCTTAAATTGGCAAACGTGGAAGTTTTATAATCATTGTACAGCGATTTTTATACTTCTTTCAATTCTCCAGTTTGTAAATTTCGTATTTTGTACATTTGCAAACTTTCAAATTTCGTAGTTTTGAAATTGACAAATTTTCAAATTTCATAGTTTCTAAACTTATAAGTTTCCAAATTTTGCAGCATCTAAATTTGCAAATATTCGATTTGAGAATTTTCAAATTCTCAAATTTCAGATTGCAATTTAAAGACTTCTAACTCTAAAAATCGTAATATATTCACAATGTCGTTCTCAATTTTCTAAATTCACAAATATTTCAATTTTCAAATTGCGAAATCTTAAAATTTTGGAATTACCAAATTCTTTTAATATCTGAATTATTAAACATACAATTATCAAATTTCTATATTTCCAAATTCTCAAATCCGCAATTATTTTACAAACGTTAATAAATTATACCAATTCAGAACAAAATTGATGTAAATTAAATGTGCTAAAAGTTTATGCATGTAGAGAAGTTTGCAGTTAAATTGGTGAGATTCGCGTCAAAGGTGGTGAACATTTCTGAGACTGAACAGTGCTTTCCGTGCGATATTCTGTTTTTTATCGAAGTAATTAATACTTTGAGAGTTAGAGTCGCAAATCTGTATTTCAGCAAAATATTTGCTGCACTGACCCTTGAACAAGCTTTTAAACTGTATTGCAAAATTTGTTTTTTTCTTTAAATGCTTTAAATTATTCGTTACTTTAACGCACGATAGATATTTGGTATATTTTATATTTATTTGCGTTATTACGTTCTGAATTATATATTTAAACCATATAATACCTACATATGTATTATTATTATAAATACAGTGTATCTTTTAACTTCTGTGAATAAATTTTATAACCTTTTATGTCATTAATATTCGAAATTTTAGTCGATTTTAAAAAGGTCCACAATTGCCTCAATAAATAACTATATTTAGATATTTCGGATAATTTTAAGCATTTCAGAAAATGTTTTACTGTGTAGCTTACATCCATAACGAAATGTATTTGAATAATTATTGGTTACAAATTTTCAAGTAGTATGAAAATAAATAATTATTGTAATACAATTCAAAAACATATTCAAAATCGTGTCAATTATTTACTTTAAGTAGTATCTCACCCACTGATCTGTAATTGGGTCAGAATAACGTTGCTCTAGCGAGGGTTAAACACCCCCTACATTTGACCGACGTTCATATTTCAGCTGCGAACATAACGTCGTTCAAACAATTCAGTGTACCTGTGCATATTCCAGGATTCACAGCGCCAAAACAATGCAGCAATAGATTATGAAATACCTCTACACGATGGATGACTGAACAGCGATGCAAATGTCCATCAAAAATAGCATTAACGGATTACGTCGAACGCGTGTCCAAGTCTATTTTGTCTGGACATTATACATAATTAAATGAATGCATTGCGTTTAATTAAAGGATCCCATACCGCAATTGGGACGCACGTGCACATGGTTAAACATTTGAAGAACATAAGATACGGGCCGTTTATTTTGAAAGAGGGACACGTCCACTTTTGACAAAAATAACAATAAATGAAACAATAGATGAAATTTAATGTGTTATTTTTATCCATAAGCAATCTATAGTAAAAATAATACAAATTAAGATTTGAGCGATCAAGTTTGGGCGATCAATGATATTGGCAAGATATTTACTTTGAAAGCGGTGCAAGTCCAATTTACATAGGTTGAAATTATTTTTAGCCGGATATATTACCATACAATTAGCTTTGGTAAATTTTGGAAATTCTGATAATATTGTGAAACCTACAAGTTGTATAATATTGTTGGTATAGGGAACCTCAATATCGCTGATTTCTACTATCAGTTTGCAAGTAGGTTCTATTTCAGTTTCTAATGAATACTGAACAAAATCGGCAGAGTTCTTGTTTCAGCAATCGGTGCACAAAAATTAACATTTTCCTGTTATTTGATAATTATCAGTTTCGTTGTAATTTGAAAATTAATGACGAACTGTGGTTTATTTTAGAAAAAAGGAATATGGCTTAGAATGATTTCAACGAAAATTATAACTGTGATTCATTTGAACGCGAAGCTGGTACGTAATAATAAGAAAATGAAGATACTTTTCTGGGTAATAGCGATACTGCAATCAAGTCCTCATTTTCGAGAAATATTACTATTTTTGTTGGAATATTTATTCTTTAGCGAAGAAACACAAATTTATTGTTATAAATTATGAACACTGGTAGATCGTGCAATTCAAACAGAAATAGTAAATCAAATAAGAAGAATATTTAAATTGCCTATATGGACTTTGACACAATTTCAATTTCTTCTAGGAAGTAATTTTATTTTCGACAAATTTTATAGACAATTTTCATAATTTTCTACCCTGGTTTATTCGATAAGCTTTAACCCTTTGCGGTCGTAAGTATTTTTACCATTAGCAAATAGCAACAATAAAACTTTCCGGTTAAAAAGTTTAATCAATTTTTTTGAAATAATCATATTTTTGTATTAATTACTCATATTGTCTGTTTCACTGTGTTCGAACATCACATACATAATACTAAAAATGTAGTTAAAATTTATTTATTAAAAATTGTTGCACGGAATGAAACGCCGAGTGAGAGTCGCCGATCGACCGCAAAGGGTTAATATAATATTTACAAACATTTTTTATACTTTGTTATGTCAAAAGTTTCAGCTAAAATTGGCGATAGATTTATGTATGAATTCATACGTCACCCGTATGTGGGTGCCAAGTGTTCATGTGAATGATTCAAAGTGTTAATACAATAGGGTAGAATGGAATGACTACACACTGTTATGGTTTCTTGACGACTAGCACCTTCCCGATTTCCCTGGTTCATACTGTTTGGGGAGGAGTGTCATAAAACTCTGGGTCTGTTTCCTGATTGACATTCCTGATTGTATTGATTTTTACTGGAGTCTATACACATACAGTCATGGAAAAAATTAAGTGGACATTGCAGATATGTAAAAAAATTTTTCGTTTTATTACAATGTTTTAAATAAATTTTAAATTTAGAACGTGAAGTGTTTTTGTAGACTTGAAAAAACATTTATTTAATATACAATTTATATATTTAATGTATATAGTTGTGCAATAAAGTTTTGATTTATAGACATTATTAGTTAAATTAAATTAACCTTTTGTTATTTATATCTGTCCACTTAATTTTGTCCACGACTGTATGGTGTGTGCGAGATCGTTGCAATTTCCAACAATTTTTATTATGTTTACAAAAATGAGAATTGGTGTTAAAGCAGATGCCAGTTTCAGGAGTATTGCAAAATAGTGGAACGGTTTTAATTATTAGCTATACTTAAAGTAATACTTTACTTTATCACTCATAAAGTGATTGTACAATTGTAAAATGTATCAAACCTCTGCTATATTATATTTCTTTTTATATTGTATAAAAGACTTAACCCGTAAATAAATACAATAAACGTTTTTAGCTTGAATTTTACAATTGTATTTTCGTTCAATCACATGTGGTAAGAAGAGCACCGACGGTCGAGTTTGCGTGGCTAATTCCGAAGCTGCTATTGAGTTACACGGCCTATCGTGTTTACCTGATTTCCATTGTTTCATGTAACGTGGCTAGGGGCGACGTATCGAGTTGTACGCGAAGGCACGGTTTCCTATGCAGAATATATTTTTTAAATCGTGATATGAAATTTTGATATTGTTAAAAGCGAGTCTGGTTCAACTTTACCGCTATTTTTAGTAAGGCATTGCATTCTTATTTCTATAGAGGCATGAAATTTATTTCTATATATAACATAAGTTACAAACAAATATCTGTTGCCTTGTTCGGTGCTTGAAGTTACATTGGAATTTAAAATTGATCTGTGTTTGAATTGCATAATAATAAAATGGAAGTTTGTCATTTTCGTGGTAACCTTTGATCTTGTAGATTTTAGTGGGAATTTAAAATTAAAATTGATTGTATTGTCGTCACTATATAAATTGTCATAAATAATAATGGTACCTGTCCTCTACCGCAATGCATAGAAAGATTTAAAAATATCTAATTCAGAAATTTAGTATTTTACAGTTTAAATATAAATAAGTGCAAGAATTCTCAAGTCCTAAAATTTTGTTGCACAGAACTTTCGTACTCTTTCAAACTGAGGAATTAAACTTTGTAAATTAGAGAATTTTGATATTTTCAATTTTCAAAGTTTAGAAGTTTAAAAATTCAATTTTATTTATTTAACTAGCCTTTATGAAATCTGGCGATTTTGCTTTAAATACCATTTTCATATTGTTTTATAGAATATAAAGAAATTGAAAGGATTCGTTAAAATTTTTTTGATATATGCATTGAATACGACCGAGATGCTTTTTATAATTGATTTATTATAAAACAGTTAAGTAAACATTCATTAACGTTCTGAATTTCTGGATAAAACGACTATGATTGTCAATGGAAATGTAATGTTCATTCTTTCATAAAACTTTACAACCTCGTAACATATTAAAACATAATATGTCAAAATCGTAACGTAATGTTTTCATTTTGCAGCTTATTCGTTAATAATTACATTTCGTTAAAAAATATGGTTCATACTTACTTATATACAGTCGTGTAAAAAATTAAGTGGACATGTATCATCAATAACAAAAGGCTAATTTAATTTAACTAATAATGCCTATAAATCAAAACTTTATTGCACAATTATGTACATTAAATAAATAAATTGTATATTAAATACACTCATGGACAAAATTAAGTGGACATTGCAGAAATGTAAAAAATGTTTTGTTCTATTACAATGTTATAAATAAATTTTAAATTTAGAAAGTGAGATATTTTTTTAGACTTGAAAAAACATTTATTTGATGTATATAATTGTGCAATAAAGTTTTGATTTATAGGTATTATTAGTTAATTAAATTTACCTTTTGTTATTTATGATACCTGTCCACTTAATTGTGTCCACGACTGTAAATGTTTTTTCAAGTCTACAAAAATATCTCACTTTCTAAATTTAAAATTAATTTATAACATTGTAATACAACAAAACATTTTTTACATGTCTGCAATGTCCACTTAATTTTGTCCATGACTGTATGTAATTATTTTGTAAATAGATGTAATACTAAGTAATAGTAGTATTATTACAGTAGTAATAATCAAATCGTTTAAGATATTGCACGCCTTAGTAATGATCTTGTATAACATAATAAGCTGTATAACGCAAGCTTACTGAATTTTTAAATTCAAATGTAGTACACGCAAGATACACACAATAAATGTACAGTGGGGTACTTAAATCCTCCCGTAATGTTTAAAGCCGCTTAAGTGGAGAACGAGAAGCGTTTATGACGGACATGCTTACTTGATACGGTGGGAAGATCGATGGCAATATGTTCAGAGTTGAGTCATTCAAAGGGACACGTATGGTTACATCGTGTTCGTATGAAAAGATATTTAGGTGCTTTAATATTCTTCGTGATACTGCGCAATCCTTCTCCGAAAACTACACGCTCATTTTTGGCCGCATTAACGGCTTATTTTTGGACGGGGTAACTCAAAGCGCTTTTCAAAGTACTTTCTCAAACATATCTTCTCGATTTATTACCGTATAATACAAGTTGTTCAGTAAAGGGAGGATCCGAAACTTCGAGTGACTGTACAGAATTTGCTGGCAGTGAAGTTAAGGGTGCTCGACACGGGTTCAAAGAATAATTATTTCGATCCGAAACACGATTCCTTGGGTTAACGATTAATCTTCTTTTATTCGCTGCATTCTATGAGAATTATCTCTATTTGTGCTGAATATTCGGTATTTATTTTCATTCTTGCAATTGACGTTTGACCCAGATTTTATTATTTGGAGTAAATATGCCATCTTTGTAGATCGAACACGTTTAAATTTGTGCTGTACGTGATTCGTGCTATTTTAATTAATTTAAATTAATAATAACTGTTTTGTTTAGTTTCAATTGCTGTTAGCTACTTTGGTTATTTTAAATTAGTATTAGTGATTTTAGTTAATTTAAACTAATAACTGACTATGGTTACTTGAAATTAATGTTTGTTATTTTAGTTAGTTTATATTAATATTACATATCTCAGACAATTTAAAGTAATATTAGCTGCTTTAAATGACTTAAACTAATATTAGCAATTTTAGTTAATTTAAATTAATATGCCCTATTTCAGATAATTAACACTTTGATCGCCACGTCATCCACATATGGGTGACACTTAAATTACTATATGAATAATAAATAAAGAAAAATATTATGAAATATTATATGTGGTAGGATTTATTAATCATAAAAATATTATCTAATACAATTTTCAACTGCGTTAGCGTGGCAGTCAACATGTTAAATATCTTATATTAGGTGCTTTAGACAATTTAAGCTAATATTAGTGGTTCTCATTAATTTCAATTAATATTAGATAATGTAGGTAATTAAAATTAATGTTAGCAACTTTAAATAACTTAAATTAATGTTAGTTATTTCACTATAGTATTATGAAAATTATGCAGATACTTACGAATTTGGGAATTTCAGAATTTGGATATTTGAGGGTTTAAGGATTGGGTAATTAAGGAATTTTGGGATTCAAATAATCGAGAATATGAAGATCTTGGAATTTAGGAATTGGAGAATTTTGGATTTCAGGAACACGAAAATTTTGTAATGTAGAAATTTGGAGATTTAATAAATTCAAGATCTTAATACTTGAAAATTTATGAACTTAGATATTTAAAAATTTTTGTATTTGAGAGTTTGGAAATTTGGAGGTTTGGAAAGTCGACAATTTAGAAATTTAGGAATTTGAGTTTTTGGAGACTTGGAAATTTAGAAGATTCGCAAATTGTCGATTCTATAAATTTTTATATTTAGGAATTTGAAAATTCGGGGTTATTGGATTTTATTGAAATAGATTTTAAAGCAACATCAATATCATACGTTGGATAATTTGATAATTTTTAATTTCTGGACTTTGACGGTTTGTAACGCTGAAAATGAGTTTATGATTTGTAGAATTTGTGAATTTTGTATATGGATATATAGGACTTTATAGATTTATAAATGAAAATTATTTGAGAGTTTCTCTTAAAAAATTATCATTGTCAAAAATTATACATTATTATATTTGTTCTTCACACTTCGAAGTGACTTTTGACTGCGAATATTTACAGTTAGGAAGATGAACAAATTTTAATTAATATGGCTATTAAATCTGTTCAGAAATTTGAGTGTCACCCACATATGAGTGACATGGGAGTCAATATGTTAAAGTTTCATTCAAACGTTTTCCAAAATATAACCAACGGCAAGACATACAGTAGCGGACAAAAGTTTAAGACGATGATTTGAATGAAATATTATACGAACTTCGTTCCTTCTTCTGTAACTTCCCTATTGAGTAAAATATCAAAATGACATTTATTTTACAAGTGTATAAATAAATGTCTAATTAGTTAACACCGAAAATAGAACACTATTTATAGTTTTTATGAACAGTAAATCAATTATTTATTTTTTCCATTTAGTTTTAAACTTTTGTCCGCTACTGTATGTACATCGATATAAGGTTTCTTCTGAACTCTCTGACCTTTTCTTTACATAACTTATACTAGTAATTCGTGTTTGATCTACGTATCTGTACACTCATACCGAAGTTTCAACTATCGCTTAAGATCATAAGGTCTTCTTCGTGTTACCAAATTGATTAACCTACCGAAGCTCAAACCTATTTTTAAAACGATTTAACCTTTCCTAGCTAAATCTTACGCTTTAAAACTTCACTTTAAACTTTCGTAGAGAACTTCATGAATTATACTCGTTGTTCGATGTCAAGAAATTATGATGATAGTTATATTTTTGAGGATTTTGCTGTCGAAGCTTTTGAAATTAGGCCTCTGGAAATTTGGAACGTCGGAAATTTTAAATTTTATCTAATAATTGTTGAATTTTAGAATCTAAAATTTGAATTTCTTAAATATTGAATTATGAAATTTCTTAAATATTGAATTATGAAATTTATGAAATTCGAGACTTTCGTAGATTATTGAAGAATTATTGAAGTTTGGAAAGTCATGGTAACTCATGTTACTAATCAGAAATAAAAGAAGGATTAAATTATCTTGTTTCAGAAATATGGTCATGTTTTTATTTTTGTAATTAATATATTTATAAATGTCACAATTTCAAAAGAAAGAAAAATTTAAGATAAATTTATTAACTTCTCAAATTTCTAGATTCGTCGATCCTTTAATGTTTAAATTAAAATAGCAAAGTTTATGAAGTTTCTACATTTTCAAATTTCTTAACACCTAAATATCTAAATTCATCAACGTGTGAATTTCTAAATTTCTATATCTAAAAATTATTGAATCTCTGAACTTCTATATCTCTACATCGCTATATTTATATGTATATCTCCATATTTCTGTATCTCGAAATATTTTTGTAGATCTTTGCATTTCGAGATCTTTTAACCCCTATATCTCAAAATTCCCAAATTTCTAAATCTTTAAGTCTCTAAATCTCTAAATTTCTCAATTTTTTCGTTTCTGAATTTCTGTATACTCCTAGGCACCTAGTACGTAAATAACAGTCCCGAAATCCCTACATCCGTGAATTTCCATGTATGCAAAGTGCCTAATCTGTAAAGTCCCCAAACTTCCAAAGACTCAAATTCTCCAGTATCAAATTCTCCAGAATCCCTCAGTTCCTACATCTCAAAATCTCCAACTTCCAAAGTCCCAAAGAATCAAATTTCCAAAATTCTCAATGTTCCGAGTACCCAAAGTTCTCGATACCTCCAATTCCCAACATTTTAAAATCCCAAAGTTCCCAAAGTTCCCAAAGTTCCCTAATCCCTCGGCCTTCAAATTCCCGCGTGATCAAATTCTTGATCCATCCCAACATCTCTGAATCCCTAATCAACGGACGACAATGCCCTTCCTCCTCGATCACCAGATTTTCCTTGCGTAAACCGGATTTGCCCTTGACTGTATATAGCCGGCGGTTTCAAGCATGACAAAATCGCGAGCGCGTCCCGAACGCAAGCGATTACAATTTTCGGCCAACAGTTTTCACGCGCAGCTGGTCAAATAGTGGAGCACACTAATTAATGTCGCGAACAACTCGATTGATTGATCGAAATAACGGGATGGCCGACGATGCACACTTGTCAGCGATGTTTGCCCGATCCATCGATCAGACGAAGCGGCCGGTTAAAAGTGGGGGCCGCGATACGATCGATTCTGATTAATCGCGGGGAATCTCATTAAAGTCGACAGGAAGAGAATTGGCGGCAAACCAGGTTTATCGACGGTTTCTCTTTTTTTTCCCTTTCCTCTCCTCTTTGAGAAAATATATTTTTGTAGTTATATATCGATCTAATTCCAAGCTGCACCAGCGACTTCCATCTCCGCTGCCGGGGGATATTCAATCAGCTGACTGGAAGAGGCAACTTCCTTTTGCTCAAACTAAATAGCGGCCGCTTTTTGCCCCTCGTACGAGAGCTGAATTATACCGGTGTTTCGAGGGGTTGTTCGCCGGAAACGATGAGAAAGGGATGGTCCACGTTCTGTCCAATTTATTAGCAATTAATACGGGTCAGGGAGGTTTCATTGCCGATGAAATAGGAGTCTTTAATTCATTTGTGAGATCGATTGCTTTCAACAGGCTGAAAGATTATAAAATAATACGCGTACCGACGCGTGAAATTGAAAATTTTCAACTGGAGATTCAACTTAGATTAGTGCAGTTCATTTACTCTATTCATTCCATGCATCAAAGGGTTTATTAAATTTATTTATAAAGTAAATTATATCGAATTTAGCATTCTTAAAGCTAAGCATGTATTGAGAGCAAAAACACCTTTTTTTATAATGAAACGTTGTATTTTTCATTTGAATCAAGTAATAATGATGAACATGACTTAACAGTGATTTATTTCAATTTAAATTATTCGTCGAATATTATTATTATAATAGAAACAATAGAATACTTAAACTAATCCATTATAAGTTCATAATAAGAACTGTATATTATAAAAATTATGTATAATTGCTATACCGTTTCCTTATATGTATATTTACTAGCAATCATCATATAAAGGTAATTTTTATTAACGTAGTTCTTACAACAATAATATTGTTACCTTCCTTTTATTTCCATTCTTCAGTTGCCAATCTTAACTAGGACACAAAAAATCAAAACATTAGTTACATTGAATCGATATACATTATTATTTCCATTTCTAACGAAGTTTGTTCTCAATTATTAAATTTACGTCACATCTAGTAAATCAAGTAACTAAACGTTTGATTCATATATAAAATAACTTTATCAGGGTCTAATTATATTCTGTGTACATACCTATACATGCACATATCTTTATATACCTATGTTCATGATCATCAACTTCTTAAACAGCTTAACTGATCAATTAAAAAAAGCGGGAGGACATAGTTAATTTTCTGCATCCTTGCGAACGTTGTACAAACGATACACTATCTTACGTACCAGATTTGATCCTACTTTATTTATTCACAAAGGGACATGGCAGAATTGGTCGTAGAAAAGGAGACCATCACGAAGCAGAAAATTGGATACAACAAAAATCTTGAATTAAACGAAAGCGTATATTGCAGAGACCCTGCTGAGTCAGATCAACATCCTACGTACACTAGTGGAATTAATTCTGGACACTTTGTATACAAATATTTTCTGTTTCATGCTTGGGCAGAATATGTATATACTGCTACGCTAAATTTATACCATAATATTTTTATTGTAAGCCATAATGTTTATAGTTACGTCCCAGAATTAGAAAACATTGATTAGAATATAAAATATAAACAATTATATATTAAATAATTTGATTAAGTGCGAAATTTAAGGAAAGATTAGAAAGTGTCCAGAATTGATTCCACTAGTGTATGTGCGTCGCAGTGTCAGAAATATTATATGACGATTAAACAACGCGTGGGACCAGTAGATTCAATAAGTGGAAAAGTAGACTGTATCAAAATGGATGGATCAGACTTCGTATGACTAGATTTTATTTTGATGCGTACTTATTGGCTGTCGTTTTGTGATTGTCTCTTCGAAGACGTTAACATTTTACCAAGACTTAAAGTAGGCGTACAAATTTTGAGAACTTGGTGAGGAAAAACAGTTCATTATTTTCTATTGGCTAACTGAATTCGAATAGAAATTGAAATAACAATGACGTATGAAGTTGTCTGGGATTACCTTAAAATGACTGTAGCAAGTAATAAACTTAAGGAATACCTCAACATGAATGGAAGAGTGCAAACTGAGGACTCAACGGTTAAGGCTAAGGGTTTTGGCACCCAGCTAAGACTGACAATAAATCAATAAAAAAGCTCATTAGACTGTAATGATTCCTTGGGTCCTATTTCTGATACGGGCAAAGACTATTATTCTAAACTACAAATGCATCTAAAGGAACGAAGAAACTGTTCAACTGTTGTATTGCTAGAAACTTGGACTGAGGTCTAATCCTCTCGCTGCAATATGTATTCTAAGACCTAACATCCTGACAACATTAACAAGGAGACATGATTGTAAGTAAACGGAATTTGGAGTAATTTGGTCTTACTGCTTTAATTCGTGAATTGATCAATAAAAGGCACTTGATTGGCGATACCAATCCTGTTGGACAAAGCTTAAATCTGAAAGTTTCGAGCAGTCGTTAAAGTAGAGTCGCGAAAGCCTAAAAAATCATATCGTATTATTTTGTACTCAGACCTAACCGTTTAACAACTTTCCCATCGTTTCTTCGGAAAGTGATGAGGACATTTTTTGTTCCTTGGGAAATTCTCTAAAACAGTGGTTCCCAAAGTGGTCCCTACGGACTCCCAGGGGTCCTCAGTATTATTCAGGGGTCTGTGGAAGATTAAAAATGATTTGGGGATCCCCGGACAACGTCGGGGGGTCCGCGCAAGGTTTAATATAAAATTTTGATCCTATGCTTTATAGTAGCTTTTTCATTCGGGGATACGTGCAGGGGCGGTTTATAACAATTGGCGCCCTAGGCCTGATGAAATTAGCGCCTTCCGTATAATGGTCAACAAATATAAGACGAATTAAAAATTTTTTTCTTTTCCTTTTTTTGTTAGTTAATACTTTCACGACCGGTCCCCCGTGGCGTCCTACGCCCGGGCCTAGTGAGCCTAGTGTGTAAATCGGCCCTGGGTCCGTGGACAACTTTTGAGTACAAAAAGGGGTCCATGGACCAAAAAAGTTTGGGAACCACTGCTCTGAAAGATCCTGCATGAATTTTTCATTTCCAGGCGTTGCCAATGATGGGCACTTTTTAACATCCTCCTTTCATTTCGCATGCAAATGTCACGATGCTCACAAATTTTCTGAATGTATTGAAGATGTCCAGTGTTTATTGTTATTTAATATTACAATTTTAATTTAGAAATAACGTATATTTGTACATTTATTTCACCAATTTCTGATGGGGCAAGCGGGGCTACTCATCTTGGAGTTCGCGGTTCAAGGGACTAATTCGTATTTTCAAAACTTAGATTATATTTTGAAGGCCGGTTTGCATTTATGGGAGCCAATTTGCATTTGTGAAGGCTAATTTACATTTTAGGAACAGGGAAAACTACCCTAGTCACTATTTGATTACCTTAATACGCTTAATTAGGTAACTGGGATATTTTGAAATAGAACAGATTTATTCCAAATTTTTGCATGAAATATTATTTTCCAATTCAAATTGTAAAACGTACTATTGTTGTTTTGGTATACAATCCGGATATATATTTTATAGATATTTTCATATATATTTTGATATATTTTAATAACATTTGGAGCAAAATGATCTAAAGAATTCATGCAAAAGAAAATATGCCGTTTCATTTTATAACTTTAATAATGATTTTTATTTATATCACTTATACTCGTATTTTTTTAAATATACAATTGCTCGCAAATAAATTGCGCCATTATGCGTTGTTTATTATGTTTTCTATTTCAAATTATGTGATGAACGATATTTACTTTTAACTCAATAGTAAAAAATTGTTTATATTGCCAATATTATGAATTGTCATGATTTTTAATTATGTTTTTCTCTCTCCACCTATTAATTTTTCATTAATTCATATGAAATGTGAATTTAATGTCATTATTAAAGATTTCTCCGGAATAGGGGCATAATACTATGTCACTGGATCGAGTAGTCAAATTCTCAGAGCCGACCTCGTATGAAATTTTAAGTTTTTGCTTGTGTAATGGTATAATAAATTCATAATTAATACACAATAAACCACGATTGCGTAAGTGTGACTTGCGTAACATAAATTCCTATAACAAGTTATTTTCCATGTTATATAAAAGTTCACTGTAGGATATCCATCATCGTAGACCTCCACTCTTGGACAAAATTAAGTGGACACTGCAGAAATGTAAAAAATGTTTTGTTTTATTACAATGTTCTAAATAAATTTTAAATTTAGAACGTGAGATATTTTTGTAGAATTGAAAAAACATTTATTTGATGTATATAATTGTGCAATAAAGTTTTGATTTATAGGCATTATTAGTTAATTAAATTTACCTTTTGTTATTTATGTTACCTGTCCACTTAATTTTGTCCACGACTATATGTGTAAAATAAACCGAAAATTAGAAAATTTTAATTTTACGGATATCTACGGAGATTAATTTAGAAAAAGACGCTCACAACTTTTAATGAATAAATGTAATTATTAAAGTATTAAATATAATTACTAAAATGTCCGATATTTCAACTATCAAACACAATTTTCAATATTTCAACTATCAAACACAATTTTCAATATTTTACAACTATTAAATAAATTTTGATCATTATTTCTGATTATAAAATATTAGTAATGAAAACTATTAAAATTATAGAAAAATTCAACGCTGCTGATTATTGTAACTGATCATATTTAACTAACAAATTAAAATATTTATATTTTCACTACTTATAGCAAAATTGTTGTAACTAGTAATTTCGAAATAACAAATTAAAATTTCTCTACAACTTCTATTATAACTAATTTTTTTATTTATTGCCTTTAACCAGTATCCTCCGTCCTTCCTCTGCTTATTCGTAATTTTTCACTGAAATTTATTAATCATAATTATTGAACAAATTTTTTCAGGTTACTAAATAAATTTCAATTATTATATTTAATTATCAAATGATGGGGACGATGAATTCAATGTCGATGTTAAACGCTGCTAGTTAAAATTATTGTAACTCGTCATCCCTAAACAAGAAGTTACAATTTATCTATGTTTTTTAATGGATAAAAGATAACATGTATATGGTATATATAAACAATTGCTCCAAATATTCGCATGACAAAATTATTCCATCCTATATTCTTAAATAACATTTTAAAATTTATTTGCGACTTTAATCATGACCAATTTTCTCGTTCGCTTCCTTTTATCCACGCTTCCCTATATACATAATTTTTCACGGAATGTTCGCAGAACGAAATCGAAAATCCATTTTTCACGTGGACCAATATTTCGTAGTTACATGGAAAAACTGTTAATCGGTAATCGATGCATCGCATCGTGCTGGCTGTACAGGAAACAGAGTATTGGCGAATAGATGCAAAGAAACCTGGATGATGGCAACGACTGCGTGGAAACAAGGACTACGACGGCAGATTGTTTGGAATTCGTAGGCAAGAAACAAAAACAAGCGAACTGAATGGCGAGAACGCAGGGATTATTCGAGACTTTCCATGCTGATCTAAAGCTTGATCGGTTTGCAATCGGTCTGACTCGATTGAAAAAAGGAATAAATTCAAAGAGAATTAGCCGACGTACTGTCGAAACTATCGTTGTCAGATTCGCCGGTTCAATTATTCAGAATAATTCATTACGTGTGTACGGCCGTGGAAATTCGAACAGTCTGCATTTCATCCGAACACAAAAATGCATTGGCGTAACAATGACCTCTGTGTCAAGTTGTTCGGGTTCCGCACATAATGCAAAACAGGGTATGGTACAAGTTATTTTGGAAGTTTAGAAGTCACGGAATTTGGGAATTTGAGGATTTGGATGGTTGGAAATTTGAGATGCGATTTTGGAAATTCGGGAATTTGGGAAGTTGAAGATTTAGGAATGTGTAAAGTTGGAATATCAGGATTTGGGACTTTAATAATTTGGGAATTTAAGAATTTGGGAATTTGGGAATTTGGGAATTTGGGAATTTGGAAATTCGGGAATTTGGGAATCTGGGAATTCGGGAATTCGGCAGTTTGGGAATTTGGGAATTCGGGAATTTGGGAATTTGGGAGTTTGGGAATTGGGGAGTTTGGGAATTAGGGAATTTGGAAATTTGGAATTTAGGGAATTTAGGAATTTGAGATATCCATGGACTCAGTAATTTGGAGATTGGAGGAGTTTTCAATTTGAGAATTTGAGAATGTGAGGGATTAACTCTCATTGATACCACTTATGTCATAAAAGTAGATTCGTATAAAAGTATATAAGGGTATATTATTTTATACTTACGCACAACAATGTAACATATATTACTAATATAATATAATACATATTGATACTTATATTATACGTATTATTCATATATTATATGAATACAATAACACAATGTATATTACTAATGTAATTAGTAATTACTAATATAATCAGTAATATATTATAACACATAAGTTTATATTTAATAGTAATGATATTAGTGATTACGTAGTATATAACATAGTTGATCATGTAAATGAAATGAATAGACGCAGCAGAACGTTCAATTTAACTAATGGATGCACATTCAGTTCAATTTTCGGTATCCTGTAGACTATAGGGTTTGATTCGACGTTGTTTGAAACAGGTTCCTGAAAAGTGAATATTTAATAATTGCTTGAATCGTGCCTTTGCATTAATGTTAATATTTTTATTAGATTAACAAACTATTATTATATATACCAATGTTATATATACATATATGCAGATTATTATTCCATCTAAAAATTTGAAATATCTTGAACAGAAAATTTCGTATCTTCATAATTTCTTTCTAAAACCATTTCTAACTCAGTAGTGAACAATTTTTTATTTTTGAATTTTCCAAATCCTAACTCTGAAATTTCAAATTTTCAAATGTTTTAAGAATGAAATTCCTAAAAGGTCCAGCCCAATAAAATCTACCGAACGAAATTTGTGTCGTCCGATAGAATGTTCGAAGAAACCTCCTTTTGTAGAGTTTTAATCCCCTATCACAACTACAGGGGTATTTACACGGTGAAAATCATTTTTCGGTTTTTGCGTAATATCTCCGGGTCTACATGACAGAAAATTATGGAAAGAATCATGGTTATTCTGCCGATGGATGTACATATAATACATATCCGTGAATTTTCGCAACATTTTTGTACGCATATTCGATTTTTAAAAAATTCGAAAAGACTTTACACTCGAATTCTGCACTCGAACCTTCGGGTTTTAGATTAAGGAAATTACCAGCAGGCACAGTAACAAAGAAGTAAATCCTGGACAACGTATCGGATGATATAAATTTCGTTCAAATAGGCTTGTGTACACTTTTATCATGCTTATTCGACTAGACCCTTTACAAAATTTTCAAATTCTCAGATTTACATATCATTAATTCTCAAACTCCTAAATATCCCAATTCCAAAATTCTCAGGTTTGAGTTCTCGAATTGCCACATTCTATTTTCTAACTTCCATTTTCGAATTTCTAACTTCCAAATACATTACCCACATTCCTAAACTCTAAAAAATCTAATATTTGTGCAAACTTTCAAAACTTTAGATTTAGAAATCCTCATATCCCTACTTTCTCAATTTCCAAGATCTCATATTCCCAAATTTCTATATTCCATAGTTTCCAAAGTCTTGAATTTCCTAATCTCCAGAATTCTAAAATACTTCTTAAGTTTGCACAACAATATATTCCAGTTCCCAATTTTCGAATTTTCCATGGACCTAGATTTCCAAATATCTAAATTCTCTGGTTCCAAAAACTCCCAGCAGCTCTATATTCTTAAATCCTCAAACCTCAAAATTTTCAATTCTCCATATTTCCTACTTCTGAAATTTCCAAAACCCCATATCTCATATCTCAAACTCTCTAGTTCTCCGAGTCTCAACATTCCAAACTCCAAAATATCCAACTCCCTGCTTTAAATTTTTATACAGTGAAACTTTGCAAATTTTATAAGTCTGCATTATTATACATCAAATATTTGGCGAACCCTCGATCTACTCATCGCCAACTGCAAACTTTTCGCACAACATAAAAATTACATTCAAATTTCAAATTAAAACATTACCGAACACAATAAACTAACTTTGAATTACCAGAAACTGAGTTCAGAAGGTGCAACAACGAAGGATGCTTCGAGTCACTGTTCATGCATTCGTTATAGCAGTTGTTTGCATAATTGCGGGACTTCTCCTTTACACAAGATACACTTAACATTTGCAGCTCTCGAAGGAAAAGAAAATACCATTGAGAACTCGAAACCTTTCATTCTGTAAGCTTCTTAACCTTCGAACTTCACAACCTTCGAGCTCTCGAAGTTCCTAAACTCGCAAAATTTAATACACTTTCGGAAACTTCTGTGTGTTTGTAGCGCCATCATATGAAAGCGCATAGCAGCACGAACATTACGTTTTTCCTCTTTAATAAACCGAAACGTCTTGAGACAAAAGACGTCTCCATGTCATACAGCATGTTTCGTCGAAATGAGACTTGTTCCTGGCTCTTTGCACCATCGCTCGTTTCTCCGTTTGCTGTCTTGTCGCACTTATCACTTCCGTCCTGTTGCTGTCTGCAAAATATATTACAGCTGCACGAGCTTATAACCGACCGAAGTTACAGAGTTGGTCATATTATTGCTTCGTCAGATTTACACTCATGGACAAAATTAAGTGGACATTGTAGAAATGTAAAGAAATTGTTTGTTTTATTACAATGTTTTAAATAAATTTTAAAATTAAAACGAGAAATATTTTTGTACACTTGAGAAAACATTTATTTAACGTACAGTCGTGGACAAAATTAAGTGGACAGGTATCATAAATAACGAAAGGTAAATTTAATTAACTAATAATGCCTATAAATCAAATCTTTATTGCACAATTATATACTTTAAATAAATGTTTTTTCAAGCCTACAAAAATATCTCACGTTCTAAATTTAAATTTTATTTACAACATTGTAATAAAACAAAACATTTTTTACATTTCTGCAGTGTCCACTTAATTTTGTCCAGGAGTGTATATAATTGTGCAATAAAGTTTTGATTTATAGGCATTATTAGTTAAATTAAATTAACCTTTTGTTATTTATGATACCTGTCCACTTAATTTTGTCCACGACTGTATATCTAACAATATAAATCAATAATCATACAGTTTAACATATCTACTTGGAAATTTGTAATCTTCCAAGCGGTTCTTTCAACATTGATAACACGGATTTCATTTCAATTTAGTACGATTATAGAGGAACGTAATAGCAATTGTTTTGCAAAATTACAAAATTAAAGGTTAAAATGTATTTAACTGCGGGCATATAAAGTCAAGAACGTACTGTAGTATTTTTATATCGCCATTTACTCGGAAAATGTTAGAATTGGGTAATTCCATGGTTCTTCCTACGTTGCAATTTTCTCTGGAGAAGTCTGCTTTGCATCACATAAAAGTTCCAATTACTAGAACGTGAAGACTATTAAATTCTTAATCCTCCATTTTTACGGTAGTTGCATCAACGCTCATTAATTACTGCTACAATGTTACTAATTTTGAGAGAAGAATTCATCACGAATCTGATTCGACGCTATACATCAAGGTCTAACTTTTTAAACTGAATGCTTTATGGTTTAGTAAGTATGTATCTTGCATCGCTGATGGAACTTTCTTTCCGCACCCACATTTTTAATTTAATAATTAAATTTTTTAATGGCAGATGCTGACACATCTTCGCGGTAGTTATCGCGCGTTAAAACTAGATCGTCATACTGATCCTTAGTAACGAAAGGGTTAAAGTACACATTCGCCGAAATTTCCGACACGTCAACCTCTTTTCACTTTCCGTCACCGAGAATTGTGCAGGTCGACCTTCTGCCCGTTCCATTTTCATTATCTCTCTCTCGTTCGTTTCACATCGACCGTGTTCATGTGCAACGCGGTACACACCGCGAAAGCTCGTTTGAAAAAAAAAAAGGAAATACGTGTATCGTTGATGACGTGCACGAAGATAAGACAGACGGTCAGATTGAAGCTCGTGATAAGTTGTAGCATTTGGTTCGTGCAAAATGAAGCATGGAATATCGAAGGTTGGAGGGTGTCGAGTGGAGGATAAGCTGGGTTATCAATGATGAACTTCGGAAAAGCAGGGTTTTAACCGTTCCCGTTAAACGACATCGCATTATTGCATATAATTATTATTATATGTATATGTTACCGTGAAAGACCGAAATTGGAAAATGTCGACTTACACCGGTGAATGTCAACACATACCAAATACGTCGGTGGAAGATCGAATATTTCATTACATTCTTGTACATTCGGGCCCTCACCGGTGTATGTCGACAATTAGTGCATGGTGAATGTCGACATTTACCGGTGTAAGTTAGAAATAAGGGTATTTAGCAAATATTTCGGACATACACAAAGGGACTATGTGAATGTTGACATTCACCGGTGAAAGTCGACATTCTCCAGGTTTCGGTGTTTCACTGTAACATATACACATAATTTCATTATTGCATATTATTAAGTGCGAACTTTGGCATACATCGAAGTAAGGCGTTATATACGGCTGCATCGCTTCAAATAACTGGTAAATCGTTCGCATAGAGAAAAATATTTTTAAAGGAAAAGTTTTGTAAGATTAATACGCAAAATAGCTATTGTAAATTGTAGAATATCGATAAATGTATATATTTTCTTAAGGGACCAAAATATTTTCTGCCCCTCGTTAAATATTCAAGGGCCTCAGTTGTTTATAGCCCTGGCGTCGCAATATCGGGACCCATCGCGTATATGTCCTATTTCCGGTTCCAAATTTCGCCCAAGTACGAAAATGCTATTGTGTTTCCCACGGGTTCCAAAACTCTACTGATCCAACGTTGATATACTGCAGCCGAGCTGTTAAGGGGTTAGACCACTCTATAGCGCCAAAAAGTTAACTAATTTCAGGAATTTTTTTCGGATAAACTATAACAAAGATGAAAGATATGTTTACGGGTCTTTATTACCTATACATCGAAGTGTTAAACTAAATTTTTATGAAGCAATTGAAAACAAAATGGCGGTTCAGGAGCTGGTTGACTGGAACGCTGCTCGGCAGGAATACCTTTGCGGCCGGAAAAGATTTTCCTCCGATTTTAAATAAAGGCACTTATAAAATTCTCCCGACTATAAATGATATTGTACCTTATTCTTAAGACCCCAAGGCACCTTTTAAGCGAAACAAAAATTTTCGATTTTTTGAAAATCCTAGAGTGGTCTAACCCCTTAAGCCAGATGACATTCAAAGGAACAACAAACAAATCTGTGTCCACAACTACATTTCTTACTTTTACGGCGATCAGCGTGACTATATTCATAGTTATCCATCATCCCGTAAATCTTCTAAATATTGAATCTTCTACGATCTTCGTATCAATAATGTATCGTTTCACTACTGAGGAATGTACTAATGTGTAAATGCGCTACCCGTATCTACTAAGATATCAACCTTATGCTCATTAATACGAATATGCAGACAATTCTTATCCTCGCTAGTTTTAACAAATTAGACTTGGTTTACCTCATTCTGCCAACAGATTTCGCAGGTGTGTCCGAATTTTTTGCATTTATTACATGCAACCTTCGGTGGGCGACACTCTGCTGCCACGTGTCCTAATATCCCACAATTAAAACAAATCAATTTCGGCCCTTTTTCTCCGTTCGATGATGACTCCGTTGCTATCGATCTTGCCGACGTTGATGGCCGATGCATCTCCTTCTCTGTCACTTTTCCATCTTCATTTTTCCTGGCATCACATCCATTGTGCGCATCGACGCATATAATTCGTTTGAGTCGGAATACTTAGCCGATCGCATTCTCCGTTCGATGGCTTCATGGCGCACTCCACCGATCATATATATAGTCTGTTCCTCCGTTAACCCTTTGCGGTCCTATGTCGAGTGTGACTCGACATGGTGTTTCTCTTTGATCGTAGAAATAATTCGGATAAATAGGTTGGTTCAAAACGTTTTCATTTCTTTGCCGCTAGTAACAATATGAAAAATATATTTGTTACGCAATCTGCATTATTGGAATACATTTGATTGTAAACCCACTTCTTTATCTATTTTGTAAATCAATTATGGAGCTGTGGGTAAAAGAAATTAAGGACCGCAAACGGTTAAGGCCAGATTTAGGCATTGTATGAAGTTCATTTTCTGGAAACAATAATCGCCTAGAAATTATCAGGGGTTTCGCCTCATAAAGGGCTGCTTCGCGGAATAATGTATGAAACTGTATCGCTTTTCGAAATTTTGCAACTAGCATCACCTTCGTTTCTCCCCAGGTTGTTGACGCACGCATACAGGTATCGTACCATATCCGCGCGAGTCCTCGTAAGCACGTTGCAATAAGGTGCATCACGCAACGATTCTCCCATACGAAACGCGCCACCAATTCGTCGACCCGTCGGACTATTTTCGATGTAAATACGAGGGCGGATCAAATATAAACGGGAATTTATGTTTAAAATAATTTTATTCGGTGTAATCAAATTGCCAAGCACATATTATTTTTCGATATAATCTCCTGCTTTTGCAATGCGTTTCTCTCAGCGGATTGGTATACTTTGGATCCCAGTATCGTAAAATGAAGAATGTTTTTTTCTCGTCAAAAAAGACAATGAGCATAGTTTTCCGTTAATGCTGGTGCCTGTCGGCCGTCCAGATCGGAGGTCATCTACCACGTTTTCCTGACCATTTTTTAGCAAATTCAACCACCTGGAAATTTGAGAACAAGAGAGAGCAGAGTCCCCGTATGCTTTTTTAATCATTTCGTAGGTGTTGGCGAGGCTTTTATTCAGTTTAGCACAGAATTTAATCACATAACGTTGTCCGACCGTTTCCTCCATTGCGGGTCGTGACACAAGCATTGACAATAGGTTAACATTTATAAAGATTCTGACGCCCCCGAAGCGCGGATCAGGTCGAGGTTGTAAACAAATGATGTTAAGAGTCACTTCCGCCTATCCCAACAAGCTCGGAAAGGAAAACTGGCGAAAATACAAAAATTGCGTAACTTTCCGGACAGACCTTGTATGCATAACGTATATGTCTTATATATATAGTAGATAAAATTCGATTATACTTGACACTGCTTTTACATACAATTCCCTAAAATAAAAGCTTCAAGGTCGTGTATACATTTGTTGATGAAAAAGGAAGTATCGATATACAGGGCGTCCCGCAATTATGGTACGAGCCGAAAAGGGGTGGTAGGTGGGGCTATTCTGAACAACTTTTTCCTTTGCAAAAATGACGGATGATGCTTCATTTTTAAATTATTAAGGAAAAACACCGACCAATCAGAACGCGAGAATCGCGCGCGACTTATGTTCGATCGCAACCACGGCCAATTAAAACTCGGACCTACACTTCTGCCTCCAAGCGCGCGCGATTCTCGCGTTCTGATTGGTCGGCGTTTTTCCTTAATAATTTAAAAATGAAGCCTTATCCAATATTTTTGCAAAGGAAAAATTTGTTGAGAATAGCGTCACCTACCACCCCTTTCCGGCTCGTACCATAATTTTGGGACACCCTGTATTATAATATAAACCGTATGAGTATCAACTACTGACAAAAAAGACATAATTTTACGAATATACCGACGTTTTTTGTATCCTCAGCTGAACTTATCTATTTAACTATTACTAATAGACGAAATACTCCATTATACTCTGCTTTGTTTTGTATACCAGATGAAAATGGCAGCTTTAAAATCACGTATGCATTTGTTGAAGAAAAACAAATTTGACACATATGTAAATCGAATAAGTATCATCTATTGACAAGGTTGACAACTTTTAGAATCACGTTCTTTTAGCATTTTATTTATCATTTTCAAAAAAGCAAAATGCGATAGCTGATCTCGATTGGGGTATTCAGTTTCGTATAATATTCCAGCTGTCGCAGAATTTTGCACCACAAACGATCATCGTATTGTGTTTTTTGCTGTTACTGAACGTGTCAATAAAAGTAGCACACAATGTCTTTCAAACTAACTTCCATGATACCACGTTTACTATTACCGAGCTTCAGTGACTGAACTGACAATGCGATATTTCTCATGCTAACAATGTCTAAAATCTAATAAAAACAGTGCATGTAAATACGGCCTGTTATAAACAAAGTACGTTATAATTACGTTGACCCAACCTATTTTCTAGTACAAGGTTATTAGTTTGAAAGTATTAATAATTATTAACCTTAGATCATACCTCTCATAATATTTTTTTACACAAAAATTTATTTTTAATTCATGTATACATTCATAGATAGATAAATTTATAGTTAAAGAAATAATTTCTTAAATATGTATAATTCTAAGCAATATAATAAAACTTCTTTATAACAATATAATATGAACTTCTCTTAGTATTATAATGTATAATATAATACGTTAATATTACACAGAAATATTAGATAATAAAATGTAGTACTCCCAATTTTTAAGTTTTAGAATTTTAGTCAATATTTTACCTTACTCGCTATTTTTAGTAAATTAAACTAAACAATTGATAGTTAATGAAGCCGCGTGCAGTATTTAGTTTAGGCATAATTATCACAGAATAATAATATAACATAAAAGTATTTTCCTTTTTTAAATGGAATGTTCCGTTAAAATAAATTAGTTACAAAATACTGCAACCTTCCTCTTAAGGGCGCACTGTTATTTTTTGTGAGTTTCCTGCAGTCTGCTTTTCCTATTTTCTTTTTAATTAATTACCACGTAGCAGCAGGTGTATATTCTGCTCCACAAATGTGCAGATCCCTTAACCCAATTTAGAATCAGCATTACTCTTAAGTATTACAAATGAAATCTATGCTCGTAGAAAAGCGTATTTAATGATCCAATATTTTCGCAAACAAGATTTAAGGTAGCATTAAATTAATTGCATGATTTCTTATCATAAGCTTGAAATGTTAAAAATTTAAAGCAGAATTTATATTTTTGGAACAATATAAAATTAAACAAGTATAAGAAATTAGGATCAACGTGTATGGTACACAGTTTTACATACAAATTTAAATAAATATATTAGAATACGTGGAAACATTTATATTTATTTACATTTTGCTGTAGGTGAAACGAGACATATAAATATAGAAAAAAATTATTGATTTCAATACATATATTGATTGATGTCCGATTAATTACCTTGAAAGTTCCAATACATAAACATAGTGTATTGCATGATTATTTTCAAATTGAAATTTTTCATTTGATACTTTGTACGTATGACCTGTATCAGGTTCCTGCTATATTGACAAAATCACAACATTTTTTAATTTAAAGATCCTGAAGATCAAAAGTTTCCGTAATTATAAAGTCAAAAAATAAATACATCAAAACATTGCAGAGTTCCAAGGAAAAAATAATTAATCAAAAAATCCAAAGTTCCTAAGTTAAAAAATGAATAAATTCAGAAATTCTGAAGACCCAAAATGATAAAATTATCGAAATCCGAAAATTTCAATAATCCTAAAGTTCAAAAATTTCAAGTTTATAGCATTCTCAAAATCTAACAATTTTAACATTTCAAAGTTGCATAGCTTCAAAATTTCAAGTATCACACAAATTTCAATATTCCAAATTACCAAAGTTTAATCATTGCAAACTTGCAAAACTCGTAAACATGAAACTCAAAAGTTTAAAAATTTCGAAATCACAATCTTAAAATACAAAATGCAAAAATTTTAAATACCCAAATTTTCAAATTTTCTGTCCAAAAATCATAAATTAATAAATAAAAATAGATCCTAAATTTCTAAAATCTGTGTTAGTCAATATATTATTAGTCTTTTCATTATAATCTATTATACATATACATTATTGTATATCCATTATACATATTAATTTATTATACATATAATAGATTAATATGCATAATAATCTATTATACATATGTATTTCGTTTATGTTGAAATCATAGCAAGTCTGTACATCGTATAACTATCGAGTCGTATTTTGCTTGGCAACAAATCTGTTTTTCGTTATTCAGTGCAATACATTTTCCGACCATACATCTTCCGATATTTTCCATCTAAAACTTAAGTCTCTTCGTCGAGAATTCTGATAAGCGAAAATGCCAAACTATCATAATCCCAAAGGTGAAAATTAAAAAATTTTTTACTTTCAGTTCTAAAGTCCAGAATTCAGTACTTTCGCAGTTCCAAAATTCCAACATTTCAAAATTTTGATCTCGAAGTCCTAAAAGTAAAAAATTCCGAAGTTTGCCACATTTATAAATTTCTTATTCCTACAGTAAAATTATTTACTTTTATACCATCCAATATAGAAATAAAAATTTTCCACAGTATCTATACAAAAATCTCAGATTTCGTGATTAATATTCTTAATTAAGTAAGATAAGTAAATTAAGTAAAGTGTCAGAAAAATCGTACAACAAATATCAATAGTGATATTAAGAAAATTTAAAGAAGTCTACATTACAAAAGAAAATGAAAGTAAATCAATCTCAAGCGTTAGTAACAACGACATATCGTTACTAAACGCTAAGAGGTTAAATTCGACATTCGAATAATTACTTAAACATTCCTTGTACCAGAACAATTCACTCAATCTGATATAAAATTGCTTCAACTTTATACGTTTTCCAAACTTCGCATCGCGGCATTATTTACCGCGATTAATGAAAAACAGCAATTTTCTCGACTACACCTCGAGTATAAAAAGGACTTCAACGGCAGGTCTCGGGCAAATTCCAGAAAACGATGCAGGAAATGTTATAATAGGTCATGTTAATTGGAACTTGCTGGAACAGCACACAGAGAAATAGCTTTCGTCGGCGCATTTTACTTTCAGTATCTGCTCATCCTCAGGGACGTAAGCCAAACAGGGATGTACAATTGGAATGGATTCGTTTGTGATCGCCATGATGATCAGTACTTCCTTTATATTGTTGATTTTTCAGAGAAATCGATATTCATTTATGTAGAACCGAATACTCGAGTATCGTACTTTGCACATCTCTAAAAATTATTACCATAATGCTTAAATATTGCATTAGAACTTGCAATTTGTTCGAAGAAATCAGAGGTAAACTTCGAGAATGGTATAAATCAGTGGTTCTTGATCTTTTCGTAAATGCAAATTTAACGTGTATTATTTGATATATATTTCGTATTGTATATTTAGTACATTGTACTTTAACACTAGAACTACCAACCAGTCAAAATGAACAGTCAAATGGTTTCGGGTTTGGCATTTTTTATTACAAAATTTTATTGCCGTCCTTTTGTCAAAATGCCTGTCATGTTTTATTGAGCTAATGAACGGTTGTATATGATAGGTGATGCTGCAATATTTATTTATTTATTTTTCTACTTTACTTTCAGTTTTGAAATAAGCGTGCATTTAATGCCGGTACTTCTAGTGTTAATGTATTATAATACTGTAGGACAGACGTGATAGAAAATATAGTGGCAAAATATAATGGCAGAATTTGATAGAAGATACATATAGTATCTTTTGACTATCGTACTTAATAGCTAAATGTAATTGAAAATGTATTATAGTATGTTGTGATAAAATACTTGGTGGTTAAATATGAAACAAAGCATAGTACATTGTAAGAAAACGTAAAGTTTTCAGTTAATATTCCATTTTTAATACCTGTCACGGATTTTCCATCACTGCTGTTATTAATGAACCTGCTTTATTCATTACCTGTGTTAATAATTACTCAGTGTATTGATTATAATATACTAATGTATGATTAATCATCAAATAACGGCATTTTAAATTCAGTTTTACTTTATAATTTCCGTTCCGTATCATTTTTATTTTCGAAATTTCAAACTGTGCAATTAATCGTATGTATTGTATATTATTTATTATTCATTATTATTTGATGTATCTATATTATATATTACTCATTTGTATACATATATAGTAGGATTGGATCAGAGGGAGGTGCGAATAAAAATACATACGTGTGACGAAATAACAATAAGTTAATGATAAGTAAAGAGGATAATGATATTTAACGAAAACATGTTTGCACGCGTCGCATAACGTATGTGATTTATAGTTTTTGTTTTCCTCTCGCATTCTTTTTCACTCGTACATACACTCACCTACACTCGTTCGCACTCTCTCTCTTATACTCTCTCATGTGCATCCACACATACTCACATTCCTTCATATATGCTTATACATATATATATATATTGTATATATATATGTTATTTCATATACATATATATTTTATATTCATATGTATATTGTATTTGTCCATTATTATTTATTATGCTATATATTATTTTTTTCAGCATACAAAACGGCTTTTGTTAAAAACATTGTTTGAGCACATAACTTTGTTGAAGTATTTCCGTAGATCTTTGTAACATTGAATCGTGGTTACTTTTCTTTAGGCTGCCGCATTTTAACTTTTATTATGTTTATAATTGTTGAAATACAGTAGCATTCATATGATTACATTCATAAAGAATTAGCTTTACTTTTATTTTTGCAATGTTTCTACATGCCCTCAGCGAACCTCTTCAGGTGTCATTATAAAAAGCTTTTTGTTATATTGTGCATCAAAATATTATAATAAATCCTCCATAGACAACTGGACCGTGGACGGCACAAAGCTTCGAGTTTCCTCTGAATTTTTATTTTTAAACACAAGTCTCGAAGACAGCTAATTGTCCGTTAATAGTTAGTCTCGTACATTTGTTATTCGTTCTATCTTCCGCGCACTACCCTTATTTATTATAAAACACTTCGCCACAGTAATTCGTCTCATCATATCCTCCGTCACAATCGCTCCTAACATCCCCAGCTCTGCGACAAAAGACGGAACATAATATACTGATACTGTAAGACTAGATCAAACTTTATTTATAAAATCTTAACTATTAATATTACAAGAGTAGGTATTTGATGTTAAACGCGGGATTCGAAGCAGCGGATAAGGGCGTTTGGTTATAGGCGAGAAGGGCTCAAGGCGTAGGACAGGTAAACTTCGGCTCTGCTGGTCGTCCAAGCTGGCGTTAGGACAGACTGATATATCCAAGTCTGTTTTAACGGAGCGGGCCCTTAGGCAGACCACAATCTCAAGGGCCATAGAACTGTCGGCAAGACGGCGCACGATCTCAGGAACCTGAGCAAAGAGCGATCTCCGACAGTAGGAAGATGTGGTAGAGTTTGGGGGGTGCCTCGAACCCCAGGGTTGGTTTGACGAGGACGTCGCTTGAGGTGTCGGGGTTTAGCCCTAGTATCCGAGACGAGATCCTGAAGACCACGCACCACCGTCCCTAAAAAGCCACCTACGGAGCTACCCAATCCCGGATCCCCGGGTAACCGATGCCATTGGTGAGCAGACTTGCGTGGAAGAGGTGACTCGTATGAGCTCTCGATTGGTTGAGTGCACGGCCGTCGTTTGAGGTGTCGGGCGGATGGACCTAGTCCTGCCTAGTATCCGAGACGAGATCGTGATGCAAACAACACGACTCTTAACCCTTGAAAATTGCTACTACGGAGCTGCCCAATCTCAGATTTCTGAGTAACGGATGCCACTAGCAGTATTAGAAGTGTTGTAGAGGAAACCCGCCCTTCGGGGACACGCCCTCGCGTATGACCTGTTAAACGTGGCTCGTAGTTCTTTTCTCGCCGACACAGGTACTGAGGGTGGTGTGAAAGCCCCACCGGGTTCGCAAGGGCCTGGTGTCATGCCTATATGGAGTTGGACTCTCAGGGGCTTTGGAAACGAGGTCTGAAAGAGGGGTGAACTGTTGCATATACCCGTTTGGGTGAGGAGGCACGTCCGCGTCCCATCTACGGTGGGCCGGACACAGAATAAAATCTGTTTTAACGGAGGAAGACGACTGATTTCCGAGAGTGGTCGAGTCGCTTGGAGTGTAGGGAAGGTTCTGACTTTTCTGTGATTTCGGAGCCCTTTTTATAGACGTTTTCTGTATCTTCGAAGAGCCGAAGTGCGTACAGGTAGGATTTTATTGCACATGCTACCTGCAAGAGCGCCAAGACTCGTGGTTTACCGGTCGTTACTATGTTTTTAATGTATTTTTTAAAAGCATTGCGTTACTGTTGAAACCCATATATTATTTTATTTTGTAAAGTTTTGCTATCGCGGCGCATTCATAAAATCATAAAGCCATTGGGCTTATTTTTAACTTTAGAAAATTCAGAAAGATTTAACAACTGCTTGCTGCTCTTTATAACTTGCAATTTATCGTCACAACTATTTTTAATTTAGCATGATTTTCGAGAGCCAGCGCGGTTTATTATTTTATGAGTATCGAACCGTTGTGTGACAAACGACGTTGTATTTTTACTTAGGTTACTCAGGTAAAGAGTGATCTCACGATGAGCATTTTGTAAGGGCGGTTCTTGCCCACTTCTCTTCATTTTTTCATAAGCAATGAAATTACTTTAATTTTGACTTCATCGTTTGTCCATCCCCAGCGACATGCCAATCCCCATTACATATTTTATTCTGGAGAGAAACATTATTTTGTCTCTCCAGCAGAATTCCAATAACTCGCAAAGAGTACACGTCAAAACTTTGACATTGTCGGCCATTCCCAATCTGTCACCGATACTTGTAATATATAAGTATATTTATTTTTTGGTTGAGAAAAAGCTTTAATTTATTTTCTCACCAGACCGTCGTTAAATTTACGTCGGGATATAACAGTTGCGATATAAAAAAAAAAGATACATTAAGAGATTATTGTTACAGAAAACAACAAAAACGTTTGCAATAATTTCATGAAATAAAGCATTTTGTATTCCATTTATGTTTAACAAAATACATTTGTATTTTGTAATACATTTCCGTGGTAAATAATTTTATGTAGCTCATATGTAATGAAATGCAATCGATACGTGTTTATTGGTATATTTATTTATTTATGTCATGTGTGAGAAATATGTATTTTTCGATAAATAGAAATTATTACTATCTCAGTGCAGAAAAAGTGGCATTTCTACAGTTATCTACATCGTTGTCGAAAAAAAGTTTTTCACTGCAGATGTAATAAAATAGAAAAAAGTATTACAGAAAGTTGGAACCTATTAAAAATTTGTAACGTAGTTAGAAAATTCGTAGTGAAGTTTTATTTCCAAAGAAGGAATGAATTTTTTGAAATTATATCTTATAATGCGGGTTTCTCTGCACCAGAATCATGAACCAATTGATGGCGATTATGCGATACACGATAAATCTCTGCATTTGTTTCTCTTGACCTTCATAATTTTCTACCATTCAGAAAAAAATTTACTGCCGACCACGACTATTGTATACTGAATTATGTCCAAGCACGAGATCGTAATGCATACAAAAAATTTCATTAGGTATTACGCTACTTACCTTCACTCCGCACGATTCGTCAAATCGTTTCATCGAATTCGAGAACAAAATTTCTAATTCAATGATTTCTTCTCTTGAATTCAATTAAATTGTCGTATAGTTGAAGATATTCATAACATTACATTAATAATGGCTTACGTTAACATAAGTTAATAATTATGATTTTCAATAAATTCAAACAATGTCATTCAACTTTTCATCACGTTATTTGGAATGTGTCTCTTTTTCAATTTCAATAATTCGGCAGTCATAATAAACTGAAATGTGTTGAAATTTCGAATCGTTCACTTGAAATTGTTTGATTTTTTAGGGAGAATACTAGAACACACATAGCATCTAATGATACGTTTATTAATACTTCGACTGCGGAAGATGTATACAATATGTATAATATATTTTCTTAAAGATTCATCATGTGTTCATTAATATTTATAAAAATTTTAGTATTTCTATGTGACCCTTAATTGAGTTTGTGATAACTGTAACTCAGACTTTTCATTTTACACAGATTTTATTAGTTCTGTCGTTAGCATACGTCGTAGATAGAGTTAAGAAACATTTTTATATGTGGCAAATATTTCGAAAGGTAATATGTACAGTAGACTCGCATAATATGTATTTTACCAGACTGAACGAGGATGGATGTAAATATAATTTTTGTCGAATTGTTTAAGCATTATAAATTTGTCACGAATGTCTTGATACCTCATAGTATGTAGATATAATCAAGGAATTTTCAAAAACTACAAAATTTGAAAAATTTGAAAAACATTTTTAGGAGTATCAATTTTTAAAATCTTAGACATTGAGAATTTGTAATTAACAAATTTAAAAGATTTGTGATTGGAAATTTTTAAATTCGGAAATTAAAAAATTTGTGAACTCCATAAATTAGAAATTTGGGAGCTTGACGTTTGCAAATTTGACAATTTAATAATTTCAGAATTTGAGGATTTGGAAACTGAAAAATTGGAAATTTTGTGATATATCACAATTTAAATAACAGGAAATTTGAAAATTTAGGAATTTTGCAATTTTGCAGTATAGCAATATAGCAATTTACCAATTTAGGATCTCAAAAATTTGGGAATTTAGGAATTCAAGGATTTGGAAACTTAAAAACTTGAAAGGTTAGAAATTTTTAAAGTACAAAATTCGAGAATATGAAAATTTGATTATTTGAAAATGTTGTAAAAAGCTGAATATTTAGGAATATGAGAATGTAAAAATGTGGAAATTCGGACTTCGAAATAAATTAAGTAGGTCACTACTAATTTACATGCAAGTCCGTTTTATGGCGATATAAGAAGATTCTACTGTATTTATATGAATTCAATTTAAAATGATATTCATATACGATCATTGACGTGATGAACATCAAACATTCTACATATAACATAATTGTTTTATTATATTGCATTACCATATGCATTTATTATATTGTTTTCAGGATGCTCAGAGGATGATTGGGTATTGACTAAAGGCGTCAATGGTTTTCAAGCTTAATGCCACCGTGAACTTTGTCTGCTGGAATGGAGATGAACGGGACAGACAGCAGCCTGAACGGCACCGAAACCAACCGCACTTCTTCGCCGGTTTTCATTATCAGCACTCGTTATATGACACAATGGTAAGCATATACAAACAACTACGCATACTGTAAAACGTCGAAAGATTATGATTTATATTTAGAACGATATGTATACAACTATTGCACAGTTAGAGGGATACATGAATTTTTATGTAAACTATTATTCGTTTTAATGAAAACTATTTCTTGCAACAGTTAAAAATAATAATTTTGCTAAAATAATTGAATATTATAAAAATGTTATGTTGGATTGAGCTGTTGGGAATGCAACTAGTCAGTAAAAAGGTTTTCTACGATTTTAGGCTGAAATTTAAAATAATAACGATATTGTGAATGGTTTACTAAATAGTGGAATATTTTATAATGTAAGCTATTAATGGGCAGTTAACATTAGTATTGACAATAAGTATTTCTAAACACTTAAATTTTCTGATTCCCACATTTAATTATAAGTACTCAATTTACGAATTATCAAATGAACACATATTTTAATCCTGGAATTCCAAAAATTCTCAAATTTCCAGATCCTCAAAACCCCTAATTCTGAATTTTGAAAATTTTGAATACCATACATTTTCAAATGACCACATGTTGAAACATCCGGTTTACTAAATCTTTAAATACATCAATGTCCAAACCTCATAATTTTCAAAGATCGAAATTTCACAAATCATCAAATTCAAAAATGTCCAAATTTTCAATCTTTCGAATTTCTAGACTAAATAATTTCCAAATGACAAATTTTCTAAAGTTCTAATTTCTGAAACTTCCAAGTTCTCAAATTCCCAATTTTTCAAATGTCTAAATTAGCAAATTTCCAAATCTAAAAATGTATGAACTAGCAATTACTCCAGTTTCGGAAATTCTTAAATTTTCGAATTGCTAAATTTCAAAATTCTAAATAAGAAAATTTGCAACTCCAAAATTTCAAAACGTCCAATTTTCGGTTTTAGAACGGTATAATATTCGTGGCCATTTTAATCAAACTTCCCGGCTCAGCCTGAGACGACGTGTATTTATGGAATAATCAGCCTTCGGTGAACTACTTTGGTTACTAGCAAGTATTCAGGTAGTACTAGGCGCGCATGCGAAATTTTCGAACAGTTTCCCTGAAGGATATGACATGGAGAAGCAATTTAGCAAGAGGTACGAAGCATTTGTAAATCCGAATTGCACTTTACAACGGCTACGAAAGAAACATTGACCTACATTTCGTCCTGAGATTGTGTCGTTGCACTACGGACATGTTCCCGAGGATTATTCGAACAAAAAAAATGTAGTCAGTCTACATTCGCTTTAATAATGTTTGTAGGCCATGGAACGTTAACATCGGAACGATGACTTGTATCAATTATTTTATATAGTTACGAAAATATTTTAAGTATGTCAAAAATGATGAAAATATATTGAAGTATAGCGATATTGTTTTTAGGGATACTGCGCATTTACTTATTTTCCGTATTTCAATTTATAGCTTCACTTGCAATAATATTGTTGTCAAACTTTGTTTTCCATTTTTGGAAATATGTTCCTTCTTTAAGATAAGCGTTTTCGATTTTTTATTGATATGGATATTTATATAGGGTTTATACTTTGACTGTAATTTTTCCGGCATTTCTAATAGCGTGTCAGGGAATATTTTGAATACAAGTTGATTAGTGTTCAATTATGTACTAATCTTTAGACATTAAAAATGTGTAAACTATTACACAATATAAAGGAATACAAAGGAAATCAACATGGATTGAACGACCTATCATAATATGATACTAACGTGACCTAGAATTAAAATATGTGGGTTTGATGTGCAGAAACCATAAAAAAGCCAATTTCATTTAAATAATATTTCATTTTTTAAATAAAGTGAAATGTATCAACTTAGAAGTAAAATTTAATAAATAAAAATATTAAGCATCAAGAAATTTAGTAATTTGTTAGTAATTTCATAAATCTGGAGACTTCGAAAATTAGAATTGGTCAATTTGACATTTTTGTAATAAATTGATTCTTCAAATTTGAAAATTTCGTAAGCTAGAAATTTGTAAACATAAAGATATAAAAATTACAAATTCAGAAATAAGTTGTAGCAATTCGTAAATACGAGAGTAAAGCATTTTTAAAAATGTACATATATTAAACCTCTTTTCCTATTAAAAAATTCAGAGGTTTAAAAAGTTAGGAATTGTAAACTTTTCGAAAATTCAAAAATCCCAGATATAGAACTCTACGCACGATGAAAGTGTTTAAGTACGAAGCATCCAGCACCACTTCGATAATTGCCTAATTACACCGATTATTTCACCGCAATTTCCCAGGAACTTCGGCCCAACAATCTTAAGTAGTTGACATTCTGGACGAAGTTGTTCAAAGTTCGAGATTCAGGTGACCATCTGCTGGTTGTCGTTTCCGCCAATGCTCGTTATCGACGAGTAATAGCACATAGTGTGGTTCTCTCGTACACTCGATATTGCTTGTTCTACGAGTGTGCTTGGGAAACACACCAAGGTTGAAGGAAATGAGTTTCCACGCGAGGCAAAACGACGGCAAAAATTTCTTAAGAACCTTCTGTTCCTTTTCGAGACACTATTGTTCTTCTGGCCACGTTTAATGACTGCTTCTATAGAATCGATAACTGGATATTTCTATCTCGGGGTAGTTAAAGGTCTTTCAAGCGTCTGCCATCTTTTCAGATACGCGAACAATGTCTTCGCGGATAGATATGCAGATAAAGCACAAAGCAACATGTTGCATTTCGAAATTTAAAGGAGGCGATATGTACAAGTTTTCATAAGGTTTGATGCATCGCACATTTTTTGTTCGAATTTATTTCGGAACTCATTTTGTATTGAAACCCAATACAATTCATTTTGGAACTTCTTCTATACAGGGTGTTTATAGTTGTAAAAACTAAAAGATCCGTGTGAACAAATAAGCTAAGAATGTACAATACAATTTTGTATATGGATCATTCCACGCCGAATCGATCACTTTTTGACATCACCATTTGCGATTTTGTTGTAATCAAAATATGTCATAGTCTATATGAAATTAGTGGGAGTATAAGTCATCATTTTGCCGATTTCGAATTTGTTTAAAAATTACAAGCCTTCAAAATTTGCTGTTTTTTCCTATTTTTGTGAAAATAGACATCACTTACGAATTTTTTTCTGAAAAACTACTAATGCAAATGAGCTAAATTTGTTTTTCTTTTATTCACAAAGGATTGGGCTACTATAAAATATTTTTTCTGACTTCGTTAATTTGTTATATAATATGAAAAAATTTAAACAAATTCTTTTTTCACGTTTTTTACTAAAAATTATACCCGATTAAAATTAAAAAAAAATATGTTATATTCCCTGAAGCTTCTCCTTTAAAATGAGCCCTTCAGAATAATGGATAATCGAAAATTAATGTCACAATAAGCTGGAAAACGACGCGTTGTACCTCCGGTTCACTCCATCCACACATTTAAAAATTGAAAAATGTCTAAACTTCAAAATTAAACAAAAATTGCCATACAAAAGTCATTAGTTTAGTTGCAATTATATAATCTGACCTGAAACATATCCAAAATACAATGTACATTTTGTATATTACTTAAGAAAGTAGGTAAAAGAAATTGAAGAGTGCAAAGGGTTAATACCTGTTACAAAAAGTCGCGAAGGTAAAAAATATTGTGAAAGGAAACACATGGAAGTGGTCACTTAAAAAAAATAGCTGTAAATTAATAGAGTAGAAGTATAGTGGATCGTCGAGGCATAGTTTAAAAGGAGCATCGTTAGTAAACAAGTGGGGCTTGCGGGGATAGCCGCGCGTGCTTCGTCCCCGACTCGGAATCCGAGGCACCCAAGGAACGAGGGCTCGAGCCCCGTCCCGGCGATTCGGATTTTTCGAAATACGAAAAATAAATTCATAGTACAAGGAGCTCGGCGAGGAGTGGGGAGAGTGACGTAGGGACAGTGGGATAGTAGGAGCGGGGTTGGGAAGAGTGGGGGTCGAGAATCGTAGCTCCTGAGGCTGTGGGGAATTCTTGATGACGTCAGGAACTAGAAAATGAGAGCGATCGTCCAATCATGGCCGATCGCGAAACCACGTGATAGAAAATCACGTGACTTTCAAGGCCAAGGGACTAGGAAATCGGAGAAATATTCGTCTGAAATTTGCTTATAAGCAAATTTTCGAGCCTCCAAGGCCGAAGCCGAGGAGTGGGGGAAATAAGGTAGTGATAGTAGGGGATAAGCAGTGGTGGGGCTCGAGAAACGTAGCTCCTGACAGGCAGATTTCCTATCGAAATACAATTGAAATTAAATTTTTTGGTGGTTCAAGTGAAATTTTTCTTGCCGACATAATACGTATACTTTATACTTTAATTTTAATAAGGCTCTGCAGATTAAAAGGAGCATTTGTTATATTTATTTAAACAAAAAAAGAAGAATCATTAGCTGACACTGTCGTATCAAACGCCAGTGAACGCGGATTGCACGACTCGCTTGCCTGAAACGGAGGTACACCTCGTCGTTTTCCAGCTTATTGTGACATTAAATTTCGATTATCCATTATTCTGAAGGGCTCATTTTAAAGAGGAAGCTTCAGGGAATATAATATACTTTTTTCAAATTTTAATCAGGTATAATTTTTATTGAAAAACGTAAAAAAAGAATTTGTTTAGTTCATATTATAGAACAAATTAACGAAGTCAGAACAAATATTTTATAGTAGCCCAATCCTTTATGAATAAAACAAACAAAAATTTAGCTCATTCGCATTAGTAGTTTTTGAGAAAAAAATTCGTAAGTGATATCTATTTTCACAAAAATAGGGAAAAACTGCAAATTTCACATAGAGTATAACATATTTTGATTACAACAAAATCGCAGATGGTGAGGTCAAAAAGTAATCGATTCGGCGTGGAATGACTCATATGCAAATTCATTTGTACCTGTATACGGTAAACGGTAAAAAAAATTCTGTTGAACTTATATATTTCTTGCCATAAAGTAATTATATTTGATTAACTATTATTATACTGATGGAGACTATTTTCTAAATTGAACAATTTCTATTGCAAATTGATAATATTAGTAGGGGATTTGAATTGAGTTCATACCTCAACTTATGTTTCGTTTTTTATAAAATTTGTTGACATTAGTAACGGTATGTTAATATTTTGTTTAATCTATAATTTTTTCAGTACGATAATTGTATTTGATTAATTATTATATTGGCGGAAGAAATTGTGCAAACTGAAAATAATTACTATTTAAAGTCAATTACATAAATTGTAGTTTCAACTTAAAATACTTCAATTAGTTACAATTACTCCTAATTTTAGTCAAACTTTTGCGTGTTAACAACAACGTACTAATTATATTAATTGCATAACAATGATCTTTAAATGATCTCATTTTATTTACTACATTATTATTGTGCTACCTGTTTTAATTTTTTATTAATACACTTTTTCAGTAATTCTATTTTATTATCAATATGATAATGATATATTATTATGAACATGCTATACTGTTGGTAAATGTATATTTCCAATGTTATATTATTAACTTAATGAATTAGAAAATATTTATTGAACTGAAAAACGGTGACAAGCTGTGTTAAAAGCTAGAAGGGACGTTTTTATTACGTTCCGGTAGGAAAATTCGAACAATATGAACCTTGCCGTACTCACTTTCCTATCTCTTATTTTGTTATGATAAATAAATGTACAAGAATTTAATTCCCGCGACAGCAACGTAGCTCACTTTACTACATTAAACTATAATGGAGATAGGAGAGAATATGGCATAGTGCCATAAAAATTTTATGGCTCCATCGCTGACACAATCATTAGTTTATAAAACAATTCAGTTAAGGTTGATTCAATCTTCCTCTAATTTAGTAGAATGAGAGCTTTAGTTTCTTGAATAAGAAATTAAACTAGTTAAAGTGTACCGGTATAAAATTTGAACACTACATATTTTTTAACAACTCTAGAAGTACACAATTATTTATATTGTTATAAAACGATATCTAATGTTACAATTGAGAATAAATTTTCAATACTTAGATTTCTTCGTTTAAAATTCAGCTTTGATATCTCAGTATTGTTTGACTGTATTTAAAAGTAAGTTTAAAATATATTTAATCTATTGAAACAGAATTTAGTATCTTAGAATATTCAATTTATTGAAAACAACTCGGAAGGACGTCTGCACATTTGAACGATTTAACCAATACTAAAGAACTTTCAAAAAATGTAAAGAAAGCTAAACGATCGCTTCACGTAATAATAACAGTATGGATCTACAATATGTTCGGCCTAATTGGCCCTTAATAGAGACATTAAATATGTACAAAGACTCTCTATACACAGATTTATTTTTGCACATATTTCGAATGACAATTCTACCGTTAATTATACCAGGGATATTTATTGTCAAGTTTCAGGTAATTTTTAAGTGATGTAGCATAATATATATTTTTACTTTTGGATTATACAGAACGTATCAAAAACCGTAATCTAAATGATACAATGGTAATTATGCACGTAAATATAGTGAAAAATTGAAACAATAACCTTCTTCTATATTGGGATCCATTTCTGAAAAAGCTTAAAATTATAATCCAAAATTTGTTATTAAAAATTTCAAAATTCTTCCAAATATTTGCATAAATATTTGTTGACAGCAATGAAGATGAAGAATTCAGTGTTTTTGATTAACTTTTTATAGGAACTAGAATTATGCCATAAGAAAGTATGTTTAGCAATTCATCATTCGTCCAAAATTTAATTTCTGTATGATAAGTAATCAAAGAGCTTCAAATTTGTTCATATTATGTAACAAATTAACGAAGTCAGGACAAATACTTTATAGTAGCCCAATCCTTTATGAATAAAACAAAACAAAATTTGGCTCAATCGGACGAGTAGGTTTTGAGAAGAAAATTCGTAAGTGATATCTATTTTCGCAAAAATAGGCAAAAACTGCAAATTTTTAAGGCTTGTAATTTTTAAACAAATTCGAAATCGGTAAAATGATGACCTAATCCCCCTCCCCCATAATTTCACATAGACTATAACATATTTTGATTAAAACAAAATCGCAGATGGTGAGGTCAAAAAGTGATCGATTCGGCGTGGAATGACCCTATCAAATTTTTCGCAGCATTGTTACTTTCCTGACTCATCATGCTGAAAGTAATATTAATAATTTTGTAAAAAATGGAGTAAAAATGCGTTTCCTAACGCAGAATAAAATTTAACTATACATTTAAATACATTACACAGTCAAGAAACACTATCTTAGAATTTATTAAACGCATAATTAGTTTCATGCATTTGATTGGCACGTGATTTCTTGATCTACTACCAATTGAGGTTATGACATACATAATACGTCATGGTTGGTACAGCTTCTTTTCGTCCGTACAGTAACATGTCATTTTCGATCCTAACCGTGTTTTCCAAAGCAAAAGTCTTAGGGGTTAAGTTAATAGAACTTACGAGCAATTCACGATTTATCGAAATGAAGTACAGGAACTTATAAAAATATTATTTAACCTCTTATTTTATGATCTATTTCTGAGATACATCAAGCAGAACTAACAAATCACGGCCATAATATTAAAACAGATAAAGAAAACTGAAATGCTATGTTAATTCTGTATTTGGAAATACTATGTTATGCAAATTGTAATTAGACTTGAACTCCAAATTGAAGCGTACTAAAAATTCGATTAACATTTATTACAGTTGAAGTGCGAGTGCATCACGTGCCAGACTTGTGAAAATATGGTAAGAGGTTAAAAATAATCGATTCGTTTAATACGAATAGTTAAACTGCGAATATTAACAAGAATGTCGGAGTGGTAGAAATTAGTGGAATGATTTTAATTACCAATTCAGTTTAACCACCACGTGCGATTCATTTTATAAATGAAGTTGTCAGTTTCAATCAAGGGAAGAAAGTAGACATTAACCACTTGCGCTGGAATGACGCGATACACACGTGACGCACTCGCGATTCAAGTATAATAATCCTTGTCTATATTTTTAATACAGTTGAATGTTCAATTTCAGTCTAATTGTAATATGCATAGATGAGAATCCCTAAATGCAAGACAGTGTCGTCATTCGAACTTTGTTTGTCACCTTAATGTTGTAGCAGTAAATAGTTCGTTGTATTTGACGCATTTGCAGAATAAATACCAGCCCAAGTGGTTAAGCAGGTGCAACTACGAAAAACGAATTGTATAAAAACGTTTGTGGAAGTGGGAACAGAACCTGTTACTTTTATCACGATGTTACCTTTGTCCCTGCCCTGCCCTATACTGTATCAGGATTTTACAAAGTCTACCTCATAAATATTATATCAGAAAAATAAACACCCTGAACGTTTCTTTCTGCGGCTAATTTTACCAAACATCGTTTGCATCGGTTATTATCCACGAGCGTGTAGAATGAAGATTTCCCCCGAGGTGGTTTTTTATCGACCTTTTACCGCTGCACTTTTTGAAACGAAATTTTCGTGCAAACATCGTACAAGTTAAAATTTTACACCCGAGATTCGCTTTGTCGGTTCGCCGTGGCCCGATAAAACACATATACGGGTGAATTGCAAACAGATACCGACAATGAACGTTCGTTTCAAAGGACGACCGCTGCGTTTTCCGATAATGCAAGCGGCACACACGAGAAAGGCAATTACTATGGAGAAGAATTTCTTTCAAATCTGCTGATTCGACCTTTTTTAACCTAATAAACAGTTTGCGCCCAAGAAACATTATTACTTAAACAATTTTGAGGACTAAACGATTTTAAAGAAGGGATTTTTACTTTTAGTTGAATATTCAGAGGTTTTAGTTACGGAAAAATAGATTTCAAATTTTTGCATATTTTTCCATAAAAAGGAACACATGTTTCCTTTAATTAATATTGTAGTTGAGCACGGTTATCTTAAAAAGATCGAAGCTTAGTTAACTTATGTGTGATTTTTTTATAATCATTTTATATATACACGTTATGGTATATCTGGAGTGTATTTTCACATTTTTAAAGTTTAATGGAAAGAAAGTATACATTTAACACTAGATTTACGGACGTTCAATGACTACTTATGTCTGAATTGAAAATGAACTATAAAAACAAATAAATAATGGACAATACATAAGCCAGTTTATAGAAAGATTCTTCATCTCCATGAAGGTTAACATGCATTTTGCAATAAGTTTTTTAATAGTTTTGATAATTGAAAATAAAAAGTCTAAGATCCGTAATTTTGACGAGTTCCGTAAACCTAGTGTTAATATTGATCTTAAAAAGATATAACAAATTTATGAATTTATTTCATCATAATTTATTATAAAAAATATCTTAATTAATTAATTGTAATTCAAGAATATTTCAATTAATTACAATTTATTCGACAGAAAGAAATTTATAAATTTCCAAATTGAAGTACTCCCAGTTTTCTAAATTTACAATTTTTTAAATATACAAATCCCCGATCCCGGAAAATCGCAAATATCCATCGTTACGATATATCCAAAAGTAGAAATTTTAAAATTCCTAAATGTCGATATTCCTATATATTCAAATCCTAAGTTCTCGTATTCTCCAAACTTCCAAACTCTCAAATTCCGAAATTTGAAAACGCTCGGATCCCCAATTTTTCATATTTCCGATATCTGAAATTCTAAAAATGCCGGGATTAAACTTTTCCCTAGAAAGGGGCGATTAACGAAAGAGAAAGAGCGAAGCATCGGATAAAACAGTCGCGACAGGAAGCAAACAGGCATCCAACAGAACTAATCTGGGGCAAATTGCACCCTTGACCTAGCCACGCTAATTCGCGTATCCCGTGAAGTTGAACCATGCGAACGAGCAGTTGAGCGAGTTTCGGTTGATGGGGCCAGTCGCTCGAATACTCGGCTACATGCTCGTGCTGCTTTCGTTATTTCGTAAAAGGGTGAACCGATGTCGTGCAAGCAGAAACGAGGCACGCGAGCCACCCTTAACGGAAGATCGACCGATTTCCCGCACGATGGGACACGCGATACTGACGAAAAATTTCGAATTTTTGCGTGCACGTATCGATAAAGCGACCCAAACAAACGTACACACCGCCACTACGCTCATAGAGTGTTATTGATTTTTGCATGTCCCTTTTCCATCTGCCGGTATGCGCGATGAAGCAATTGCGTGTTAAGTGAAAAAAAATACAACCCCTCCCTGATGATCGATGTTTCGTCTCGTTTCGAGGCAAACGCGTTACAGTCTCGATCAGTTAACTTGTTACCTTGAGTTTGGCGGGAAATTAGGGGTCTTTGGGTGAACGTTCGATGGATTCAATTGCTCCGTGGGAATGATTAATTGTTTGTATAAGTGAGAGGCTAGTTCTGTGTCCTTTCTTAATATTACTAGGAAGGTGGAATAGTTTAGGACAATGTTGAGCAGATACTATTAGGGCGTCGAGGGGATGATTTAGGGCAATATCGTGTAGACATCAATGTGATGTTGATAGGAGGAATGAATGAGGTCAATATTAGGCAGATATTAACACGTTCGTCGCCCAGCGAGATTAGGCTGAGTTATACTTTAATTTGTATCCTTGTCAGACCCAAATTCATATTTATATTTATAATTATAGATATATTTTCATTTTTTTTTGTGTATTTTATATTTATATCGGTGCTTGTTCATTTAAATTCTTTTGAAAATCGCAATTTAAAATCCTATTTAAATCGAACACAGAGCGTCACCCATATTTGGGTGACGTGGCGACGAACGTGTTAATGTGGCGTTAATAGAAGGGATGGTTTGGGGTAATGTTGGACAAATACTAATATGACATTGATAGCAGGGATGCTTGAGGTCAATAGTAGACAGATACTAAGATCATGTTGGTAGGATAGTTTAGAGTAACACTGGACAGATGCTAATATGGCGTTGATAAAAGAGATGATTTAGGACAATGCTGAATAGATACTGATATGGTGTTGATAGAAGGGGTAAATGTGGATAGTATCGGGAAACTACTAATATAACATTAGTAATAGGGATGATTGAGGACATTCGATAGAAGGAATGCTTTATTGAAGTATTCGACGTATACTAATATGGCGTTGATAGGAGGAACGATTTAGGGAAATGGTGGGCAGATGCTAGTACAATGTTGTTGGTGGAGGCGCTTTAGAATAATGGTGGAGAGATGATGCGAGAGCCAATAGAGCTCACGAAGTCGGTTGTGAATTATTTGTGCAGTGATGACTTGGTAAGGACTCACGGTGATTTACAGGGTGGCTGGAATGAACTGTTACAACTTCACACCGCTGCAGCAGATACACTTTTTAATATTTTGTTTTGTCCAAGGGAAAAAAATAATCGAGAAACATTCAAGAAAATGATTTAATACTCATTATTCGATATAACCTCCCTTTGCATGAATAATTTCATTCGAACAGTGAAAGAATGAATCGCACGCTGCCCGTGTGTGAGATTGTAGAATCTTCTTCCGTTCCGGATAAGTGCTGATTCTAGAGCGTCCTAACTGCGATGTTTCATTACATTGACCTTGGCCCCCAAAATAGCTCAAATACATTACATTCAATCATTAAATAGATTACATTCAAATGCTGGAGCTCACGAACGATAATTGGATCTGATGTACCAGCTAAATATAAAGCAAATACTTACGCTTCAAATCCATCACTATAACCTTACTTTGAGATGTAGTATACGAAAATGCTTCTGCCCGCATATAAACAATTGAATGAACTATAAATACGGCAACTTTCAGATGGATTGTTCAGATCATTCCAGCCACCCTGTATATTATCACGTGTAGAGATTTCGGACATTGGGCTTTTTGAAAATTTGGGAATTCGCGGATCAGGGAATTTGGTCACGAAAAATACTTTGGAAATTTCATGATCTGGACACTTGAATATATAGGAATATGAGAGTACGAGAATTTAGTAATATTTTAATTTAAGAATTTGGAGATTTAAGAATTCGGGGATTTTGGAATTTGATAATTTGGACATTTGGGATTTTGGGAATTCATGAAGTCCAAGATTTAAAGATTTGGAGATTTGGCAATATAGAAGTGTAGTGAGTAAGGATAGTGGAAAATTGAAAATTTGCAGATTTAAGGGTTTAAGAATTTCGTAAGTTGGGAGAGTTTGAGAATTTGGAAATTTAGTGATTTCAGAATGTGGGAATTTAGAGAGTGGAGAATTCAGAATCTTGTGAATTTGGGAATCCGGAATTTTTAGGGATTGGTGGATTTGATTACTTTTAAATTCCACCATTTGAAAATTGTAGAATTGATGAATTTCCAGACTTGGAAATTTTGAAACTTAGGAACTTGGGAACTAGAAGTTTTTAAAATTGAAGAATTGCGAGATGCGAAGATTTTAGAGTTTTAGAATTTTGAATTTTGGGGATTCAAAAGCTTTAAACATGTACAACTAAATTAATATAACTCGTTACAGCATCCATCTAGTTTCTAATACATTCAGTTATGAATGTTGCAATCAAATTAATATTACACGTAACATCATCCATCTACTTCCTAAAACATCCTGCTATGAATATTGCAATTAAGTTAATATTACTAACATCAGTAACATCGCTAATATTGTATGTTAACAAAAGTCACTAGTCGCTTCAACATTACTTTAAATAATACACTACTATTGCTATTTATAAATTCTTCGCGATTATGGGAGAAATCAGTGCAATCAGAAAAGCTGTTTGCAGGGTAGCGAAAAATTACACGCTTCAGGGGACGCAAGCCATTTTATTTTATCGCATTTCAATAAGCCATGAAAGAAATGAGGCAGCGTTACCAAATGATACTATCTAGATAAAATGGTAATACCACGAGCCTGATATTCAACTGCGTCTTTTGTACACGATAAAAATGAAAGGGGAGCTAGTCCATCCTATCAGTTTACCTGAGTTTTATCGAAAAAGGATTTAGGTATAAAAAGGCGAAGATGGTATCGTTATCATCCCCTGTACGATTTGAACTCCTCGTGCATAAAGTAAAAAGAAATGTGTTCAACTCTATCTTTATAGCACTGTATTATTTAATGCATAAACATTGCCAAGTGTTACGTTATTGGTTTTTGTATTCTATTCGTAAAGGATACATGTAAAGAGTGAATATTAGCACGTATACTTTTCTTGGATAATTTCATTTGAAAGATAATGCTTTTAAGAAATATATTGTATTATATTTTGTATAATTATGATGTGTAATATATTAATCTTTGTGTTATATTTTGTATAATATATTACGCAATTTTATGTAATGTATTAATATGTTGCACAATATATTATATTATATAATATTTTGATGGTCGCATATTTTATAGAATTTTCTACTTTTATAGTTTTAAGCTTTTTTTAAAATATCAAATATTTAATTTCCACATTTCTGGATTTATCATTTATCATTTATCAAATTTGTAAATTAAAAAATTAGAAGAATATGACGTTTAAAGCTTTGTACAATTCATTTGAGTAGCATAATAATTATTTGATATCTATTAAAAGTTTCGATTAATTTTGTAGATTTCTCCGTTAACAGTTTTATATTGCTATATTTGAAAATATGGAATTTTAAAGATTTGGTAGTGTTAACTGTTCGGAAATTGGAAGATATTAAATTTCTAAACTTGACCTAATGCCCGAACTTCTAAGTTCATAAATTTGAAAACTTTAAGCTTTTAAATTCTGAATCTTTCCAGTTTAATATTTCTATGCTTCTAAATTAAACCACTAAATCTATAAATTAAAAAAAACGGTATTGAGTTCCTAAAATTTTGAATATCCAAATTCATATGTGCCCAACTTTTCGAATTTCTAAATTAATTTAATTTGAAGCTTCCAGATTTTTTTATTTCCAAATCTCTAAATGTATAAATCCAATTTTTAAATTATGAATTATATTGTTAAGTTTAAAAATTATACAAATTTTATGTAAAACATAAACTGATACATACATTAACATATCATATTCTTTTTGTTTGCAACACTGGTGTTTTTATTAGTAATATAAATCATATTGACAATTTTTTCTAATTTACTTATACATTGTTTTATTTAATTGAGCATGAATGAATTATTGTTCGAAATCGAGGTTGATGTTTGTTACCGAAAGTTAATTCCGATTGCTTGCAAATCCTGGCAAAAAAAAAAACGATTATTGGGAACAGTAAATGTGTACGGCTGTTCGAAACCACGTTTCAATTAATAAATTTAAAAGAGGAAAAATAATACCCCTTCCAATATTCTGTCCACTCGTCTTTTTCAATTCAATTTCAATCATACGTATTGATGTATTTTACACTTTATTGGACATTGTCATTGAAATACACATTTATTGATATCAATAGGTAGATACGTAATAACGTTTGACAATAATTATAAGCAATAATAATAAATCATTGTTTATCAAATTATTAGATCAAAATTACAACGTCAATCTGTTATAATCTATAAAACTTGATACTAAAATAAATAACAATTATAAAACAATAATCCATTGTTATTATTCATATTATTACAAAATCAACCAATTATAATGTACTTAACTTTCTATTTCCTAGATTGTTTATTACAGAGTGAACTGTATTTTGTAATTACTATGTTCATTATTACCAAATGGGAAAACTTTATAAAAGGTATAATTGGTATAAATCACAGGCATGCAAAAGGCATTGAAAATTTTGTATAGAACTGAACAGAATCCTAAATATTAATTCAAACATTGATTAAATACGTATCGATACTTTCAGCCTAAAATTACATGTCTATCAAAATGGAGTTCTACAGGAAGTCAAGAAAAACTGATTAATTATGAATCACTTTCATTTTTTTAACGAATATCGTATTTTAAATATATTTAAAATAACGATTTTCTATCATCAGTAAAAATAAGCTTCCATTAAATATTTTTTCTACTCTATTAATTCTATTCTATTAATATTAATAATATTAAGTATTATGATTTTAAATGAAATCTCCATTCAGATTCGAATATTCAATTTGAAATTTTATTAGTGCATATACAGGGTGTCCCAAAAGTGTTGAAGGAGCCGGAAATGGGAGGTAGGTGGGGTCATTCTGAACAACTTTTTCATTTGCAAAAATGTCGTATGGGGCTTCATTTTTAAATTGTTAACGAAAAACACCGACCAATCAGAGCGCGAGAATCGCGGGCCAGGCGATTCGATCGCGACCATGGCCAATTATAACTCGCGCCTACACTTCTGCCTCCGAGCGCGAGCAATTCTCGCGCACTGATTGGTCAGTGTTTTTCGTTAATAATTTAAAAATGAAGCCCCATACGACATTTTTGCAAATGAAAAAGTTGTTCAGAATGACCCCACCTACCTCCCATTTCCGGCTCCTTCGACACTTTTGGGACACCCTGTATATTATAATAGTTTTCACACTCAGTTGAAGAAACTGTGCAATTAAATACGTAAGGCTTCTTAATAATTTGATCCTTTAAACTGTTAATATATATTTGTTGAAGTCAATATGTTACTTAATAATGCAAACACCATAAATGAACATCTGTTAATTTAAAAACCAGATGGCTTTTAATGTAATTTTATTTTAGTTCTCTTTGCTCCATATTATCTGTACTGTTTATGTTCTTTATTTTATATTTTTCATAATGTTTGGCTGCAAAGTACTATTCCCATAAAAAATGTCACAACCCTGTGCGTTTCATGTAACAACTCTCTTCTGCTGATAATAGCGTACAAACATAAAGCGTACATTCTGGAAATTGAAAAAAAAAATTGAAAAGAGAAAAAATGAAAACATTCACGGCTGCGATTTGCATTTCTTCTAATCGACATGTTTCATTGAAGAAATAGGATACAAGGTTGCAGCATGAAACACGCTAAAACCCACCTTATTTATTTATCATTCATAAAATCGACGCGTTAGTCGTCACGAAAAATCTTTGCAATTCCAATGATCCGCATACCATCTGCATGCGACTCACAATATGGTATGATTTTGGAATAAGTAAATGCGTGTTTCTCATGAAACCCACTTCAACTCTCCACGCGTAATTAAACTCCGTCTAAAGTCTGGTAAAAAAATTAATGCACCGTCACGAACAGTTACATTAAGTCAGATAAATCATTCTCGTTGAACGGAAAATTAATTTCCACGAAGTTTCTTTAAATTTATATATTATACGGCTGAACTTTTATTCCTCGTATGAGCCGTTTACTTTGAAAGCAAGGAAACTTCATTTTTAAAAACAATTCAGATCGTGAGAATAATAGAACAAACGTAATACGATATTTTGATTTTTAAGCAATCTCTGTATGCAAGTCTAAATTATTCAAGTTTCTTAATATTTAGTTGATAGAAGTTTGAGTGGTCAATGATATTGCAAAGATGTTTATTTTGACAGTGGTATAAGTCCAACTTAGGTTGAAATTATTTTTAGCCGAATATATTACGGAACAATTTAATTCTACTTTGTTCTACTTTAGTTTTAATTTACAAATAAATATTCATTACATGTCCGTAAATCTAGTGGTAATATAATTCATTTTAATTTGTTATTCGGTTTAATTTTCACCGAATAACAAATTCAAGCTTCCTATTATACCGACACGATCCCGATACGCTTGTTCACGAACATTGTCAGTCATGGCATTCGAATCTATCGCTCGCGCGTTCTCGTTGTTCAGTGTTCTTTGCTAATACCTTGAAAACGAAGCGTCAGTCAATATTTCAGGAAAAGAAAATGTTGTTCAGAATTATTACACCTACCGCCCCTTTTTCGGCTCTTTCATTAATTGTGATACACGCGTACATAATATACTGTAATAATAAGAAAAGTACTTTTCAGGATAATAACCCCACCCCAATAAAAATCCTCATTTCCATGGAATTTTATTATCATCATTGTGTTTATAAAAATCCGTTCCATGAGAATCGGTAATAAACGTAGAATCGTGAAGTCGGGATCTGAATATGAAGACGGTTCGGATCAAACTAATACAATATAAAAAAACTAAGAAAAGCAATAACCGGCCAATCGAAATATTATGCGTTTAATAAACGATTGCAATGATTCATTAATTTTAAAAGCGTTATAAGTTTATTTGGGTGTCGTAAAACCTTAATTTTTATAGCCAGCTTTTTAAACACTATCAGATAATGAATCTACATTATCTAATCCCATAAAATACAAAATACCTGTATATTTATTGTTACCAATATTTTGGAATTGATAAAATTCAATCCTTTGAATATTCTACAATAACAAAACATAAACTTGTCGTCTTAAACGACTCGTCTCATTTGAACATTTGTCTTGACAAAATAGAGAATCTTTATATTTTGGGTAATAAAAGTAGTGAAATATTGTCAAGATATAAAGGTATGATGATTTGAAACCGGTATAGAATATTTATTAATTAAATTTTCTATAGCATCAGCATAGCAGTCGGCGTAAGTTTTAAAAGACTGGTTTCCGTTTATAGTTTAAAGAGCACTTTACTTAACCAGTTTTACCTTTGTGCTTCTTCTCCTGGATGTACTTTAAACAAAATCAAAAAGGAAATGTTGTAATTAAATTAAATTAATGCTACGCGGTCTCAGTTTCTAAGAAACGAAAATGTGCTTTGTATAAAGGTTGAAGGAAACATTTCAAAACAGAGATTAATTAATGGAAAGTTGATTTAACATTGTTCAGGGATTTTTAAGCATTTGAAGAATTGGCAATGAGTTAGGAATTTAGGGACATCGGAATTTGGGAACTTTGAGATTTGAGATTTTGCGATTTGGAAGCGCATGGTTATGGAAATCTAGAAATTTTAGGAATACAAGTATTTGGTACTATGGGAATATGAGAATATAGGAACATGGAAATCTAGAGTAAGCGAACCTAGGAATTTGGGGAGTTAGATATTTATGAAGTAGGAATTTCGATGATCTAGGGATTGGGGAACCTAGGAATTTGGGGCCGTAGGAATTTGGGGATTTAAGGGTTGAAGGAATCTGGGAATTTCGCAGTTCGAAAATGTAAGAACTTGAAAATTTGAAGATTTAGGGATGTCAACGTCATTTGGAAATTACAAAAATTGCAGATTTAAAAATATAGAAATATAGAAATGTAGAAATTTGAAAATTTGAAATTTGATAAATAGAGAACTTGGAAATTTGGAAACATGGGAACTTTGAAGTTTGGAAACTTGGAAATTTGGACATTTAGAAATTTAGAAATTTAGAAATTTAGAAATTTAGAAATTTAGGAATTTAGAAATGTAGAAATTTAGAAATTTAGAAATTTAGGAATTTAGAAATTTAGAAATTTAGAAACTTAGAAACTTAGAAATTCAGAAATTCAGACATTTAGAAACTTAGAAACTTGGAAATTTAGAAATTTAGAAATTTAGAAATTTAGAAATTTAGAAATTTAGGAATTTAAAAATTTAGAAATTTGGTAAATTGTGAATTTTGGAAATAGAAAAATATGTACGCATATAAACGTAAAAATTGTCGAGTTTAACGAAGTCTAATGCGCACTCGAATGTAAACAGCAGTAAATTATAATCCCTAAACGTATGACCCCCATTGACAGTCAAAATGAAAAGAGGAAGCGGCTTAAAAAATACAACCAATGATGGGGTGTAAACAGACCATCAGCTACTTCACTCGCAACTCTGCTTAAAAATTCAAACGTGGCCTAAATGAATTGTGCTCCGCCGTCCGAACAGCGAAATCTTCTATTGTACAAGTCACATTTACTTTTGTGACTGTTGTTACGTTCACGACAATGAATCGTTACCGTATTCTTCGTAAATGCGATGTTTAGTTGTGAATTTTTCGTTTGTTTTATTGTTTGAAGTTTGCGATCAACGAGGAGGAAATTAAAGTACAGAGTATCAATAACGAAAAAAGAAAAACATTTATAAAGCGTCAAATATTTGATCGACTGTGAGAGAGAATAACTATACTAAGAATCAACTAGCTACGTTCAATGTTCTGTTAAGTCTTTTTAGCTTAATTTGATTTTAGTTCAATCTCAATTCCATTTATTTAATATTGTGACAGATGTTTTACTGAAATAAAAATGTACAGTATCATTCAAAATTTAGAAATTCTAAGTTCAAGAACTTAGAAGCTGTCATATGTATAATTTTGTTAAACAAACAATTATTTAATACCATGAAAATTACTGTTTATAGAAAGAGTTTGTTTTATGTAGTTTCTTGAGAATATATTTTGTTCTCATCTTATTTGTCACAGGTTAATAACTGTGGATGGTTTCGAAATCCATTATTATATCTTGTATTTTATGCAGTAGAAATATAAGAATGATTATTGTATTACGAAAACTATAATGTAATTCAAGCATCAGCATATGATAATTATTTCTTCATAATTATGTTACATTTTAATGGTGCACTTGGTATTAATTAATCATTCAATAAAAATTAAAATTTTCCCATTCAATTTAGAAATAATTTACTCGTTTTCGGTACTATTACAAATAAAGAGTTTGTTTAATTAAAAATATGACAGTAATCTGTCATTAATTATATTTATTGCTTGCATTATCATTATTGTAATAATTTGTATTAATATTACTACTGCATTTATGATTAATCATTATTATTATTAGTACTGTTATTAAAATTTTTATTCTTATTATTAAAACTGCTATTGCAGTTTTATCAAATTATTATTAAAATGTTATCCACTCAATCGTTCCAATATGTAAAATCTATACCTTCCATTTTCAAGCACTCCACGTTTGAAAAATAAATATTTACAGTATAGCGAGACACTGTGAATTATTACATATTAATCAGTTTCAGTCCCGTGATTACATCGATTTACAGCCATTGCATTATACAATACTTTAATTATCGTCACGTAACCCGTTCACCGATTTATTCCTTTTCTGTTTTTTTTTTTAATTCAATGTTGGAACATATTGACCGGTTTGCAACGCTCAGTTCAATATATTCTAAGCGGGTGAAATGATGTGTTAGGAAAGTGAAACAAGGTCGTGAATGTTCTTTGAACAAAACCGCTAACGTATTGGTTTTATTCTTTTATACGTGTACTTGATGTGTATAGTGTCGTTATTTATGTCAAATATTGGATCGTTATAATAATACCCCATCGTTTGTTGATCGATGTATTGATTGTAATTTAATTTCGTTGATTTAGAGAATTTATCCCTTGTTTATTGCTTATTTTATAAAGTAGTAATGACTAACTTTGATCGAAAGCACAAATGACGCGAAATCCTGAGTATTGATGTAACAAATCAAATGTGGTCAATCGCAAAATTTTTTACTTTATAATTTACATTCGAGAATTTGAAAATTTGTGATTGATAAATTTTGGAAATATTTATATATCCAAATTACCGTAATTGGAAAATAACTTCGAATATTTGAAAACTTAAAATATTGAAAATTTGATATTTATATTTAACTTTTCATGTTTTTAAATTATCAAACTATCAGATTTATGTATTTTGAGAAGTTAAATGTTCAAATTTCTACTGAATTTGATTTCTATGTTGGAAATTGGAATACTAATGTTTTAATATTTCCTTATGTGAAGATTTTTAATTTATGAAATGTCAAAATTTAAGAAAATTAACAAACTTCTTAGCGTCAAAATTTCCGAATTAAGTAAACTAAACTTCCACATCAATTTCTAAGTGTCCAAGTTAATCAAATTTCTAAATTCCTATATTAAAAAATGTAATATTGCAATTTATGCAAAGTTCTGTACTTTTAAATTTGCAAGCGTAATAGTTTTCAAATAACCAAATCTATAAATTTCCAATTTTCCAAATTTCTAAATCTTTAATTTTCCAAATTACCAAATCTCTCAATATGTCAACTTTTGAATGATCATATTTTTAAGTTCCCGAGTTTGAATACTTTAAAATTAAAAATATTTCAAATAAATCTCCAATTTCGCAATATTCTAATTTATTAAATCTTTAATCTTTCAAATTTCCAAACCACGAAACGAGAGAATTTGAAAAATTCTACATTTCAATACTTCTAAATTCAAAAATTTTCAAATAATCAAAACTATGAATTCTCAATTTTTCAAAATATTCTATCTATATCCCTCCAAATTTCTAAATATCTGCACGTGCAAATTTGCACATTACCAAAATTCCAAGTTTAAATTTAAAAACTTCAAAATTAAGAAATTTCTTATTAATCGAATTTCTAAATTTCCAATTTATTAAGAATCTTCAAATCCTCAAATTACCAAGTGTCTAAATTTCTAAATTACATTCTAAATTAAAATAAACAATTCCATCTCTCTCAGTGTCTTGAACACAGTGCCGAACCCATGAACGTACAAATTTCCTTTCATCGATTAAAGTACCCAGTAAATGTTTTTTATTTGTTCGTAATTTCGTTCAATGAAAGAAAAACAGTATGATAAAATATTGAAAACAAGGACGAACGGGGCTATACCGGTGTATATGTATATTGATTTTCGAATTATCATTGGCCCATACAGAGTACCGAGGCAAAAATGCATTTTGTATGCCGAGGTGAAGCGTATTGCTTTCATATTGCTTGATTCTACTGGAACATAGGTTTTTGCATTGAAGTCACGAAATATTTAATTTGGCCACGATAGAAAGCAATTCCTGCGGATACACATGAAACATGGAAATCTGATTCGGTGAACAAAAGGCGGTTCAGGGGCGCTCTTTGTGCGACATTGACGGAACATGTGTAATACAATAGCTGGGATTAAAGTGGATTGTCACTTTCGAGGAAAATGAAAGCAGAACAAAATCGTGGTTTTTTTATTGTGTGTCTTCCTTTTACTTTCATTTATCAACAATCACATTAGGGCAGAATTTTATTTGTTGAAAAATGAATGGAAGAAAGAATTAAATTAAGGTTGAGTAGCGACAGCTTAAGGTATTCATTATTAATCCTAGTTATCTTGCAATTTTTATTAAAGAGGAATCTCATCGTTAGCAATTAATTCAGCTATAAATGTAGTTAAGTGGAAAATGAAAAATGTTGCAATTGTTCAAATATTTATTCCTGTCTACATTTATATGTATTGAATTTGTGCATTTTTAATAAAATAAATTCAGCTATAAATGTAGTTAAGCTGAAAGTGAAAAATGATGTCATTTGTTCAAATATTTGTTACTGTATACATTCATACGTATTGAATTTGTGAATTTTTAATAAAATAAATTAAAATTAACTCAGACCTACCTCAATTTGAGAAAGTTTAATTTTATCTTCTATTAAATTTTAAATACAAACATGAAATCCTATCTAAAGAGCATAAATATCAGAATTGTGTGATATGAACGTTATTGTATAATACAAATACTGTATTCTATAATGTTTAATTGTATAGTGTTTAATTAAACAAAAGGCAATTTGAAAGTGAAGTAAGTTTGAATATTTTATTCAACCTCTTTAAAAGCTTTCTCGGATTGAATCAGGTCAAGCTGAAATTTGCGCATACATAAAAGATACTCTCGAATAATATCGTAACAGTAGAAAAATTGGTTGTTGTTTCCCGTAGTTTTCAGAGAAAAAGAAATTTGAAATTTAAGAGCAAATTAAAAAGTTCCGCTTATTAGGAAAATTCTCCTAGAATAGTTGAAATTGAAAACGGCGAACATTTGTTGTCGCTAGAAACAAATTATTCAACGTAACAAAAATAATATTAGGTCTAAACCATAAAATACTTTTAAAAAACCATAAAATACTTTATTAAACCATAAAATAATTATCCATATTTAGTAAATACAGGGAAAGCAGATGAAAATACAAGTTGTGTGATTAAAATTTTTACATTGTTGACTTCGGTATATTTAATTACACATTTATTTCTATTTATTTTCACAAATTTGTTGTTATTAATAAACGAAGATATTGAAAACCATGTTCTGACCTTTCTCCGCATTCTTGAGATGTTTTACCATTATGCAACGATATCTTACAATTAGTAAAATTAATTATACGTCTAAAGGTGGCTGCGGTGCACAATAAACGAATATCTCAAGCATTTACATGTGCCAGCGATAATGAAATGGTTGGGACATTGAAATCCTTGTGTATTGTGTGGAGTAATTCATGGAACGGTTATCTGACAACTAGCCAGATTGAATTAAAATCATTTATAAAAATCACAGAGTCATTTGCAGCCAAGTTTTAAACTTCAAATTTTTATCGAGGGTGAATTTCGTAAAGTAATGCCTTCGAATAACTGGTAAATTATTTATTGTAGATAAAATTTTCTAAACAAAAATTACGAGTTCACTACGGATACATACAGCGCTCTAATTTCAGTGCAGTACTTTCAGTTTCTAAATAAAATGCGCAAAATTATTTGCATAAAACATTGAAATTTTATATACGAGCAAGTTGCCAATATCGTACTGGTCTCCTAAATCATCACACATTTGAATGTTGCTAAATTTTTAATGCAGGCATCACCTAATAGCACTGTTTATAAGTTGAAATGTAAATATTTCATCATAACCGAAAATAATATTTCAAAAGCAACGTTTAGTGCTGTTTATAACGAATTTTAAAAATCAGGCAAGACTACTGCAGAATTGAAAACTCGAAAAGCATGTTAATATTCAATTTTAATGTTAAATACAACAAGATTATAAAGTAGTCGACGAGTAGCCTAAATCGTGCAAAAAGCCACAGAATATCTGATATGGTAAAAACACAGAACATGTTCAAAGTTGAAAATTTACAATTTTTTTTTAAATTAATTTATTCAAAAATTGTGCGACCCTGGAGAAACGGATTTCAAATTCGCATTCCACTGGTGTTGATGATCAGTTTATTAAAGTCAATGGAAACTTCTTGCTGTTCGATTAAATTTAATTCTCCATACTTTATAAATGTGGATGTATCGAATTTGAAATAAAATTTTATGCTGAAAGTAGCAAAATGGCTAAATGACCATTTCACTAGTTTCCAATTTCAAGTTATAGAATTTGTTGAGGTGGTTTTCTTGCAATCAGCGTTGGTACTCATCAGGGAGAATATGTAATGTGTACAGTAATTTATGGTTTAGCGTTCATTTATTTTTTAACTTCATCTTTAATTTCAAAATAGGTGTGCATTATACACACGTTGGTAGATTTGATGTTAAACTTAGCATCGTATTTTTAATGAACAATAAATATGAATTTATTCTCTATTTTCACTTGTATTAATATGAGTTTATTCTCCTTTTTATGAGTTAATATGAATATTAATTTAGTCTCTGCTCTCAGTCAACAATATAAGCATATTTACATACGCTTATTTTCATGTTCATTATTACTACAGTTGTATTATTTTTCTGACGATACCTGATGTTATAAATACTTTCCGTACGTAATAAGAAAATATTAACGTTTATTTATTACTCTATTAAAGAGGAATGAAGAAATACCTTCTGCTTTATCCTTTAAAATGCAAAATAAGTCTTATCGGTGACGTACAAGAAACCAACAATACCTGCTATTATTATCTCAGAAGAATATCTTATTCCTATGATTCACAAGCTTCAGCACAACTTCTAGTACTATCGTTAGGAGAGTTATAAATGTAATGTTATCTGGGTCTGGAATTAGTACTTGAGCTGAATTTCACATTTTTTACTATTGTCTGACATTTACACATTTCTTATAACCTGTTCAATATATTTTTATCTGTATATCTTAGTAGTTTAAGATCATTTACTCGTATTGCAAGCTTTCGGCATTTGTTATTAATATAGTTATAATTATGAATTTGGGATTTCAAAGTTTTGAAGTTTTTTTTTTCTCTTTTTTTTTAATAATGTGTTTACAGTCGCATCAACTCTAAACACCACTGCAGTTGATGCGACTCTAAACTCTTTATTAAAAAAAAACTGCCTTGGTTTTTAGCTACTGTAGATATGAACTATAGGTACATTAAGGACAAATTTTGTTTAGTATGCCAATGGTGTCACAGTAATTGATTATTGTCTCTTGGTGTGTTATTAATGCAGTCACTCCTGTAAGGTTCCAATCTTTAACTTTTTTCTTGTTTGGATTACCTTCTGCATTCCATGATGATATGTGGTTATGTTTGTGTTGCATAACTCGCACATTCTGAGGGTATTATTCTTAAGTACGTATGCATGTGAGAATGTACTGTGTCCAGTTCTAATTCCTGTTATTGCCACTTGCAGTCGTCTGTTAAATTTGGGATTTGTAGTGATGTTGTAAAAATTATTAATCGATTTATGGATTAAACTTGCTTTATAGGTTTGCCATATCTGGTTCCACGATTGTTTCCATAAGGATCCGATTTGCCAGTTGATGTCTATGGTTGTGTTAGGTCGTAGAATAGATATTGCAGCGAGAGGATTAGACCTCAGTCATAGTTTTCTTCAATGCGATAGTTCAAAGGTTTTTTCGTTTCTTTAGATACATTTGTAGTTTGGAATAATAGTCTTTAACCCTAGCAGAAGTAGGACCCAAGGAGTCATTACATTCTAACAAGTTTTTTATCGAATTATTATCAGTCATACCTGGATGTCAGAACCCTTAGCCTTAACTGTAGAGTCTTTGTTTGCACTTTCCTATTCACGTCGAGGTACTCCTTAAGTTCATTACTCGCTACGGTCATTTTGAGGAAAACACAGTTAGCTTCATACGTCATCGATATTTCCATTTCCAGTCGAATTTAGTTAGCCAATAGAAAATAGTAAACTGTTTACCCTCACCAACTTCTCCAATTTTGTACGCCTACCCCGAGTCTTGGAAAATGTAAAATGTTTTCGGAGAGGTATATTTTATTATTTTATGTTTATATTTTATTAATTTTATTTATTAAAAAATATCAGCAAAACTTGATGCATTTTTGGGGTCTTTTTGACTTCTATCGTTGTTTAAACATATTTAAATGTTTACAATGTAATAACAATTTATATCGTTTTATTCGGGAAAGTTCACAGATTTCTCTCGTGCAAGAAGCCATTGAATAGCTGCTATAGTTAAAGCACAAAAAATTCCCAAAGTTGAAAATTTGCAATTTTTTTTAACATTAATTTTCTAAAAAACTGTACGTACCAGTGAAAAACGGATTTCAGATTCGTATTTGGCTCGTAAAAATGTATAAGAATTTCATGGTGACAGTTCATATAAAACAAAATAGTCAAAATTTGTTGTACAGTGTTATTTATCATTACTTAGGATTGCTGAAATTTTCGCTTCCAGATCAACTAGTTCGTTTCCAAATATCCTTGTGAGAAGGGATCCACGCTATTGTTACTGTCTTGTTGGTTTTAATCAGTTTATCATAGGTCTTTTAAATTACAATAAGCATCTCAGTGGTTTGTTTCATGTTCTGGGTGTTCAATATGGAGGAGAGAGAGTCAGAGAATATGATAAATTTTAATTCTGTGGAACTGTCAATGAGCTTAAGGGCTGTGAGGAGTGCATATGATTCTGCTGTGTGGATACTGGTTCATTTCATATCTAATTGTTCTATTCTGCATAATGACTGCAGCTCCTGTTCCGTTTTTGTTGTCTTTGGACCCGCCGTTATAGACACGAGTGAAATTGGTATAGTTTTTGCAGAAGGAAAAGAATAATCCTTTCCATTATTTTGCGTTTAAATCGTCCTTTTTGTTTCCTGTGAGTGCTAAGTCGATGTTAGAAATGTTCAGTGTCCAGGGAGGTACTTTGTAAAGTCTGTCTTTTTCCATAACCGGTAAGTTGTTTTGTATTTCATCGAGGTATAATTTGATTCAACAGTAGACGGGAATGTTGTCTGATTTGTAGGTGGTGATGTGTCGATAACTTGGGAAGTATTCCTCGTATGTGATTGGGTTTGTGGATGTGGCAGCTAAAAAACCAGTAACATTCTACATTTAATTAAAGTCGTGTTATTCGCATACATTTGGGAATAGAGTATAATAACTTGACCATTCACTGTACATTTGTATTTTAAGGTCGTAATAATCCTGAAATCGACTCGCTTTATCACTCGTAATCAACCTCGAAAGAATTTTATTTTTCTCGATCTGAAGTACATACCCTGAAACGACGTCATTTCACTCACCCTACCTCTTGTCCTTCACCTTCATTATCACAGGACACCAATCTGACAGTCATTTTCTTTTCTCCACAGTTTTATGAGGTCTCTGATAACTTGCTACGAATTTAGATCTAAGAAAAACGATTTCTTTTGAAACATTTTCACGGTTAAGTCTTTTATTCATTTTTTATGATTGTGAAATGAACAGGTACATACATACGTATACATATGTACATTCTACGGTTTTTTATGTGCGATGAAGAATTAAATTTCCGGAAGAAATTGTAGACTAGTTTTCTGCTATTTATCCCACGTTATGGAGAATACGGAAAATTTGCAAAATTTTCGAATTTTCATAACATTCAGATCAAAAGACTCCCAAGTTTTTAAATTCTACAGTCTAGTTTTCCAAATTCCCAAACCTTAACATTTTCCAACTTTCATAATTCCTAAATTTTTAGACAATTAGATCTCCGATTTTCTTCAGTACCCAATGTCCATATTTCGAAAATCATTAATTCTTAAATTTCCAGATTTCCAAATGTCGAAATTTTAATGTTCCCAAGTTCGTAGGTATCCAAACTCCTAAATATGTAAATTACTAGATTTCTAAATTTATACGTTTCCAAATATCCAAATTCTCCAACTATCAAATTGCCAAATTTTCAAATTCTCGAATTCTCACTTTGAAAATTTTTAAATTTCTAAATTCCTAAACAATCAAAGTTATGTTACCAAATCTCAAACTTCTCGAACTTTTAAATCTCCATATTTCCAACATTTTTCACTCGAAACTTCAAAAAATTGTAGATTTGTAAGTCTGAATATAAAAATCTGAAAATTTTGAAATTCTGTAATTTGGAAACTTGTCAACCAAAAACCAATCAATATCCGATAACCGATAAGCGAGTCAATCATCGATTATTAAAACTCCGAATATTGAATCCACGGATACTGGGATTCTCCCGTTTTCATATAATTTATATGATAACAATTATTGAAATACGTATTATTAAGTACTTAAGATGTTTGTGGAATGCATATTTATACCCAACCATTTGATCGAATCAATAACATTAAAAATACAATATATTATATTATATTATACAATGTGTATTAATATTCTCCATTGTCTATCAATCACTCATCTGTTTCATTGTTTGCAAAAGTGTACATTGAAAAAGTTTTATTAGTTGCCAAGCTGACATTGTTGTATTATTAAACGGAGAAAGTTTATCGTATCGAAATAAACCGCCGCATCAACGTATAAATATTCCGTCCTCGCACAAAAGATATTTCTACGTCAGGAAATACGAATGAGTTCGACGAGTGAGACTCGTTTTTCAAGAATTTAATTAACCCACGATCCTGAAGTGCTGCTTCGTTTCAAGCTCGGCAGGTGTTTCCATAAATTAACCACAATAACCGACTTGTAACAGAGTTTATAACTAATCAATAGCAGAAAACTTAAAAATACTGGGTCACGTAATTCTCCTATTCGTTCTATTTATTCAAGATTTTTGAATATCCCGCGTGCCGTAGGGTTTTATTAGACAAAATGGCGGATGGTTCAATATTTCGTTCAAAAAGCACAATTCGAATATTCAAAATATCAAGTTATCAAATTTTTTTATATAATGTTTAATCTATTAATGTATACCATCATAAACATTATATTGTATAACATATTAACTAAACGTACCGGCGTATATTCTAAATATAACTTGAATGAAAATTGTTATGAATAAATACAAATTTAAAGATGTGATTCAATTTCGTTCTCCATTGTCTTTAAAAGTTGTGTTATTAGATTCATAGAGTGCATTCACGAAAGTGCCTAAAGACAGTTTTTTTTATACTTTTCTGTATAATTTTGTATAGAAAAGTGGTATAAAGTTTAATCTCTTATAATGAAGTTGTTCTCGTTTCATTTTGACTAAAGTTACAAAATATTGATAAGTTATGTTATATAGTATTAATGCAAATTCTAGCATTAACAATAAAGGAATCTCGTTTAATTCTATTGATGAACATATACAGGATGTATATATTTATTATTTGTACATATACAAGGGAGATCAGAGTCCCCGTATGCTTTTTTAACCATTTGGTAGGTGTTGACGAGGCTTTTATTTAGTTTAGCACAGAATTTAATCACATAACGTTGTTCGACCGTTGCCTTCATTGCGGGTCGTGACACAAGCATTGACAATAGGTTAACATTTATAAAGATTCTGACGCCCCCGAAGCGCGGATCAGGTCGAGGTTGTAAACAAATGATGTTAAGAGTCACTTCCGCCAATCCCAACAAGTCCGAACACGCTCGGACAAGGAAAACTGGCGGAAATACAAAAATTGCGTTACTTTCCGGACAGACCATGTATGTATGTATAACGTATATGTCTTATATATACAGGGTGTCTTAAAAGTGTTGAAGGAGCCGGAAATGGAAGGTAGGTGAGGTTATTCTGAACAACTTTTTCATTTGCAAAAATGTCGTATGGGGCTTTATTTTTAAATTATTAACGAAAAACACCGACCAATCAGAGCGCGAGAATTGCGCGCGCTCGGAGGCAGAATTGTAGGCCCGAGTTATAATTGGCCGTGGTCGCGATCGAATCGCGTGGCGCGCGATTCTCGCGTTCTGATTGGTCGGCGTTTTTCGTTAATAATTTAAAAATGAAGCCCCATACGACATTTTTGCAAATGAAAAAGTTGTTCAGAATGACCCCACCTACCTCCCATTTCCGGCTCCTTCAACACTTTTGGGACACCCTGTATATTTAGCTCTATTTAGGATTAAAACATAAAATGAAGTAAAATAGGAAAAAGAGAATAGAATATAAAGATATGTAATAGAAGAATAAACACATAATAAATCATAAATTAATATACATATTAGTTCTTTCTCTCGATAAAAACCGATATGGATTTGAAAGAAATTATTGTTTGTGAAGGTATTTTATGAAAATAATATCGAAGAAGTTGCTGAAGCGCTTCATGGCAACCAAATTTGGAATTCTTCCAGCAATATTATACACTAGCACTTAATTCACGAGTGTCTGTACAATATTTATAAAATAAGCCCGGTAATAAAATCAGTGCCACACTCACCTCATAATCTTGGTCACTCCAGTCACGATCTTAATCTCCTCGATTTTATCTATTGGGGTTATTTGAAAGATAAGATTTATTCAAATCTTATAAACTCTTGCGATCTAAACGAACGGGTCATACATCAGTGTGCATCATTAAACAGAGATCTCGTTAAATCATGAATGAAAACAATCACAAAGCGTTATCTGAAGTTTATACAGTATAATGGAAAAGCATTTGAGCATCTTCAATAAAGACATTTTCTTAATATACGTCAATACTAACTTTTTTACTTATAAGTGACGTTTTTACTTCATAGTGAGAGGATTCCAGTTGTATAAATAAATTATGCACTTGCATTTGAAAAAAAATGTAATTGCTAAATGCACATGCACAACTGCACTTGTAAAGAAATTTGGTATCAAAAGTATAGTGAAATATCATATATGTGGGGAATGAAGCGAGGAATGTAATCGATACCAATCGGTTCTAAAGAAACAATGTACGATCACCGGGGCGAGGCTGCATAGGGAATCATAGGGAATCCATTATTTTCTTAAATATATGTTTTGTTCAAGTTAATCATTTTCGTGTCTTTTCATGTATTTACGCGGATCCTTGCTAACGAAAGATCCTTTAGGAATATTCGGCAAAAAAGGCAGGATCCCACACATATAGAATATATTATAAATAAAATATTTATATATAATATTCATACCATTCATCTTCCTTCTTTGTCATTTTTCTATATCAGCTGATCCTGAATTCTGATACATTTATATAAACCACGCAACATACTACATAACTACATAATGAGTTAGAAGTTGTAATACAAAGAAATATCGATATAACCAGATCTATTGAAATATTTCGAGGAATATTGAAATTTTCTTTATTCGATCAAACAGATAATATGCAAACCAAACATTATTTCATTGATCGCTTAAACTATGATATCGGGATACACTGTTAATGTACACGTCTGATCGATCACGTCGAAAATCACGAACGTATGCCTACGGATGTTATTTCCGGACATTTTCTTCCAGTGGTTTCCCCCTCGATTTAGTTCCAAAAATGTACACCACTTGATACCGTGTCGATGATGATAAATCAACTGGAGTTTCATCGGTACAGCTGACAGAAATTGTAATCGAGATATGAAAGCGGATCAATCTTTTCAGATACAGTGCCAGATATAATCCCCGTAAATGGTTTTTATGGGTAGCCTTCGCGAAGGAAACAGCTGAAGAATAGCTAAAAAAAGCTATTTTTATATTGCATTTTTACTTGTATTTATAATTAATTAACGAATAACATTCTTAGAAATTGTAAATTTGTTATCCTATAAACATTTAACACTTCTTTATTTGGCAAGAATTTCAGGCTTTCTTCTGTTTGTATTTTAACAGTTGCTCTGGGGCAGGAGATATGATCGAGAAGAGTAACGAAGTTTTATTCCCTAAACATCACTAAACATGTCGAAGTTTTAGAGAAATTGTATTTCGTACAAATTACTTTATCTTATAAAGCTCATATTTGAAAACTTCAGTATCAGATGATTTGGAAGTTTGAGAACTTGAATATTCGAAAATATAGGAGTCACATTGAAAAGATCAACGAATTTAGAAATTATAAATTCATACCTTCGGAAAGTTATTTTAAGAATTTAGCGATTTGGATGTTTGAAAATTTGATGATTTGGGGATTTCAATATTTGAAGATTTCAGGATTCGGGAATTTGGATATTTGCATGTTTAAGAAATTAATGATTTAGATATTTCGTAGTTTCCAATTTTGGTACTAAATTTAGTAATTTATAAATTTCGGGAATTTGGACATATCTAAATTTGAGGATTTAATGATTAGGAGAGTTTTGGATTCTGGAATTGGTGGCTTTGGGGATTTCAAAATTTGGCGATTTGTACATTTATCAGCTTAAAAATGTGAAAAACTTGAAAGTTTAGAAAGTTAAAAATTTAGAATTTAGGAAATTTAGGAATTTGGAAATTTAGGAATTTAGAAATTTAAACACGTGGAAACTTTTTTTTATTAAAAGTGTTTAGAATCGCAGGTTGACGAGTTCTGCATTTTCAGGCTGCTTTTCAAAGTTTCTTGAGTATGCCGAAGGTGTCACAGAATTTTATTACTACCTCTTAGTATACTGTTGATGTAGTCGCTTCTGTAAGGGTGGTTCTGAGCTTTATTTTTTCTTGTTTGGATTACCTTCTGCATTCGATGATGATATGATATGTGGTTATGTCTGTGTTGCATAACTCGCACATTCTGGGGGCATTATTATTAAGTATGTGTGCATGTGACAATTTACTTTGTCCAGTTTTAATTCGCGTTATTGCCGCTTGCTATCATCTGTTAAATTTGAGATTTGTAGTGATATTGTAAAAATTACCAATTGATTTATGGTCTAAACTTGCTTTATACTTCTGCTATGTATGGTTCCACGATTGTTTTGGGACACCCTGTATTTATGTTTGTTCGTTCAGTTGTTGTTAAATGCCTATCTGTGTGCCTGGCCGATATTACGTTTATTTTTAGCATATGCAGTTCTCAGTTCATTTGCGTTCATTAAACTTGAAGGTCACTTCCAGTCCGTGAGAAATAAAATTAATTTAACCCTTTACCGCATATGGGCCCATATATGGTATCGCAGTTTTGATTCAATTTTATTTCCAAATTAAGTATTATAAAATAATTCAAACTATTTTAATACATCAAATATATATTTAGCAATAATAAAACGCAAAAAAATTGTCTATGATTTTATGACATTTTGAAATTACCTCACTTTTGTGTAAGTGGGTGAAAAAGCAGAATTGAAGTGGGAGTGATTCATGTGAGTTAAAAAACGATAACAGAGTAAAACGTAAGTACTTTTTGACAAAAAAAATATTTTCATGGAGTCGATATAGTCATCTTTCTCGACGGTTAATAATTTTTCTGCGTTTCAACTGTTTTCTATACTTCACAACTAGTTTCTTTTTCGATTCCATATTTGGTCTCGTATCCAAAAAAAAAAAAACAAAATATAAAACTTTTACATTATTTTTCTTTTAATATGTCTTATTGATAATTAACACTAGATTTACGAAACGAGCCAAAATGACTCATAACATATTTTTTATTTTAAATTACAAACACTATGAAGAAACTTTTATCATAATGTATGTCAACTGTTGTCAAGATAAAGGATCATTGTATAAGACAGTTCACGTATCATACTTTATTTCTTTTCTTTTCTAGTTTAGTTTTAATGTAAAAATAAATGGTCATTCCATAGCCGTAAATCTAGTGTTAAATAAAGCTATTTCCGCCGTGAAACAAATTTTTTTTCAACGCTTTATTAATTCATGCAGTAAAGGGTTAAATCGAAATAAATATAGTGTAAATCTTTTCTTTCTTTAACCCATTTCCTAATAATAACTTGTCACAAGCGGTACTACTCTCTTGAATTTGGATATTTCTTTGGAAACTTGAAGCTATGGAAATTTATGAATTTAGCAATCCGAAAATTCGGAAATTGGAAATGTTGACATTTGGTAAATTGCCATGAATTATTTCCACCTCTTTTTGAACAATTAAAAGTAAAAAGTTAATTGCAAGATAAATATGTTCAAACATTGTAAAGTTTCTGTGAAAATGCTCTCTCACATGGAAATTGTATTATTTTATTTAGCTGGCATCTGTTTCGCAATATACCGTATGTGCCATATGTTTCGTACATTTGCGTGACTAGTCGAAAAACGAAATCATGTAGGTAACTGGCACGCTATGTTCAATGTTTTACAACATTAAAACAGAGATTTTATGAATGTATTAAAAATGATATAAAACGGAAAGGGGCGTATGTAATTAGGCACGTACAATTGTATCATAGTTATTTAGGATATGAACAATTCATTTTCTGACTTACACTTTACGCTTGCAATTGTACGATATTCGTATAATATTAATTCTACGTAACATTGTCTACAATCTTTCTCTTACCCCTTTTTAACATTTGTTTTTCTATTTTGTGCACAATGCACGTTTGACTCATACAAGAATTTTATTATTGTATTATTTTACTATTTTGATATTTTGTTATTTTGTGATTTTAGATCCTCTTACATTGTATTCAGTCATGAACAACGTTAAGTGGACATTGCAGAAATGTAAAAAATTTTTTGTTTTGTTACAATGTTTTAAATAAATTTTAAATTTAGAACGTGAAATGCTTTTGTAGTCTTGAAAAACATTTATTTAATGTATATAATTGTGCAATAAAGTTTTGATTTATAGGTATTGTTAGTTAAATTAAATTAACCTTTTGTTATTATGATACCTGTCCACTTAATTTTGTCCACGACTGTATTATACGACATATATGCAATATTATTGTCTATGTAATATCTCTTCAATTTGAAGTTTTGTGAAAGATCAATCATATACATTCTTGTAACTCAAAGTGCAAACCGAGAAATTGCAAAATCCAATTATACAGGGTGTCCCAAAAGTGTTGAAGGAACCGGAAATGGGAGGTAAGTGGGGTCATTCTGAACAACTTTTTCATTTACAAAAATGTCGTGTGGGTCTTCATTTTTAAATTATTAACGAAAAACACTGACTAATCAGAGCGCGAGAATCACGTGCGCTCGGAGGCAGAAGTATAGGCCCGAGATATAATTGGCCGTGGCCGCCATCGAATCGAGTGGCGCGCGATTCTCGCGTTCTGATTGGTCGGTGTTTTTCGTTAATAATTTAAAAATGAAGCCCCATACGACATTTTTGCAAATGAAAAAGTTGTTCAGAATGACCCCACCTACCTTCCATTTCCGGCTCCTCCAACACTTTTGGGACACCCTGTATAAATACATTGACAGAATTGAAGAATGTACGAAAATGCATCAAAGATATTCTCACGAAAAACATTTTATTTTCATGAAGTGCTATATATGATAACTTTACTAATTGACAAATGAATCATTCCTTCCCGAAAAATCTGTTAATTAATTTTCGATAACGTCCGATGTAAAAACAACCCGTGCTAAAAACATTTAAAAGCATTTAAGAGCTCCCATGTTAACTAGAACGCATTTAAGTAGCGAAGCTTCGAATTGCTTGGTTTCAAGCGGCCGAACGTAGGTCTGAGTTTCGTCTAAAACAGGGAAAGACAGGTGCGTCATGTAATTAGTGGAAATTGATACTGGCATGCACTATCGTGCATCACGCACCTAGAAGCAATGATGTGTACACATCAGATGCATCGTTTCTCATCATAGGGACGACAACATAATGTCCTCTATCAGCGATGTCTCTGCGAGTCACTTAATTATGAGCAGGTCTTTGTCTTCCAATGAAACATGGAAATCGACGAAGACGGATAGCGATGGAGAGACGAAATAGAAAGGGGAAATAGAGAGATGGGGTTACGTTAAACATAGCTTGATTGTTGCGCATCGACAGATCATTGCAGTTTCTAATTGCTATACATCGGTGTTATACGCATCCGCGATAAGACCGAACCGTTGCAGCTCGCGACTATGAGGGTCGTAAATCCTCACTCGATTATTCGACATCGTTAGATCGCGTATTCCCTGACTAGTAAATTAATAGAGTCAGGATAATTCTTTAAGGTTTTATATTAAAACTTAGACTTGTTTAAACTTAACAAATATAATTTATTCGTAAACGAGAGTAATGTAAAGTAGAGGATCGTGTCGGAAGTTAGTTGTAGTCTGTTTGAGTGTTATTGGTGTTCTGTCTTAAAGACGCATAAATATCGGAGAGGTAAGTTCGTCTAGGTGTGCATGATGGGGGTGTTCTGTACGATTCGCGGACACGAAGTTGACGGCGGAAGCATAGGAAATCACCTGATTGGTGTGGAAATAATGACGCGGGGTCTTGAGTGACCGCCTAACTGTGACGTCAGTTGTTTCTAGAAAAACCAGAAACTCGTGACGTCGAGGTTTTATAGTTTTGCAATCTTGACCATAGCATGCAATAAAGTTAGGATGCGCCTTGACGTTAAGAAAGCACATTTCTTAGAATAGCGAAGAATGAATGAACTATTATAGGTAATAAACATAGGTAAAACGGTGATTTTAAAGATATCCGCGGAGTTCGTAGTGGCTTCATGAGTTTATTGCTGCTATAGAGGGTTTTTAGCTCGCAAGGGCGATGGTCAAGATGGGTTATGGGTTTACGCGGTATTCTGGTCCATCTCGAGTTCTGGCCCATCGGCGGTTCGTAAGTTGACTCTGGGTAAATCGCGATACGACTTTGGGCTGTGGGACTTTGCACTGTTGAAAATTAACACTTGGGACTTTGTGGGTGATACCAACGTTTTGATGAGGACTTTGGAATGTGATCTTGGGTAAATGAGACGGTACGATATTGTTATATCGGGGTATGGAGACTTTTGGTCATTAGGTAATTAGGGCATTGCGATTTTGACTTATTGAAACTACGAAATATTCGCAATTCGGGATAATTAGACTTTGTAACATTAGGAATTTGTGTTGTTCGAGACTTCGAAATATTAGCAGTTTGGAATATTAAATTCGTGGGAAATTGTGATTTTAGATAATTGCGATTTTGATACATTAGAAGTTGGAGATAGAACTTCAGGACATTGTTAAATTGGATTTATTATGACTTTGAGAGGTTGTAATTGTATGCTGCTGAAATTATGAGATATAGAGACTTTGTAATATTAGAAAGTCAGTGTATTACGAATTTAGATCATTGTAAATTTGAAATATTGTGACTTTTAAGCAATGGAACTTCGGACCTCAGGTAAATCGACATTTCAGATTTTTGCAACGTTAGTATATTCGGAAGATTGATAGTACATTAGTACTTTGACGTAATAGAATTAACAGACATCAGAATTTTAGGATAAAAGGATTTTAGAACAGTAAGATTTTAAGATATTAGAATTTTGACATATTCAACCTTCGAAATAGTTCAACTTTAGATAATTAGAAATTCGAAGTATTAAAGCTTTGAAATAATACAATTTTTGGGGCATGAAAACTTTGAAATATGATAAATTTTGGATTTTGTGTCATGGAACATGGGTGCCATTTCTATTAGTACTTTGAATATGTGATTTTGAATTTCATTTTTATTACTAATATTTATATTGCTATTTTTTATCATTAACATTTTGCAACAATACCAATTCAAGATATTGGAAATTTTGGCATCCTGATTTTAAATGATCGAAATTGAGACATTTTCATTTTGGCACATAGACACTTTGGGATATAGTAAGTTCATAAGATAAGACATGAAAACTTATATGGACTTTACAAACCCTGAATCATATTACAATACAAATTTTACCTATACAATGAATTACTTTATACATATGGTAAACGAAAAGTATACTTATAATGTTCTCTTTGTTTCATCATGAATTGTTCGTGAATAAATAATTTATAAATTAATAAAATTCCTTCCAGATCTAAACAATTACAAAATTGAAATATATATATATGTAGTAAATAATTTTAAGCTCGTTAAGTTAATTTTGTTATCTAATACGTAACATGTTCTATTATGAGCAAAATTATTGGCTGAACCAAGTGGATCCGCTGTAATCCCGATTACGTGTTGAATTCTAGCTCACAACGTAATAATAGCAAATTTATCTATTTAGACAACCAAACAGAGCGAAATGCGTTTAATAATCCGAACAATCGGTTCAATAATCTTGTGCTAAATCATAGCGAACTGAAACGCTTAGAATAACCTCATTGCAATAATTTTCTATTTGCGTTAAGCTTGAGAAACGATGAATATACGTTCTATATCGAGAAACACAATATTAACATCAGTATCTCCCCAGCAAATTGATAATAAAGCAGATAGTAAATCTGTGCCAGTGATGCATTTATCTGACGTTCACAAATTCGTTGAGTTAACGTATGCTTCGGAGCGGACTAGATAAATAAAGGGCACTATTACTAGCGTAATAAGCCAGTGATAAGAGCCATAATACCCTGGTATTACAGGTCGCAGAAGCTTATAAAGGCTGGATAAAAGGAGAAATGACTGACGGAAGTAAATGCAAAATACGTGCAGCCGATTTAATTGCATTTATTTTTAGATATGTGATATTTCGTATATTTTCGTGGCTTCAGAGAATAAAAGAAAGAATAAAACAATAAAATCGCCACATATATGGTCAACGTTATATTAAATGATCACACGTTAAATTAGCAATTATGTAGGTATAATATGAGTCTGTTATACGAGGTCTGTTCAAAAAATAACCGACCTTTAATTTTCTAATTTTGTTTATTTGATATATAACTTATTGGTTTTTGTCCCCTTCAAAATACTCCCCTCCTCTATCCACACACTTATTCCAGCGGTGTTTCCACTTTACCATGCAGTCCTGGTAAGCTTCTTTAGGAACATCCTTCAATGCCAATGACGAATTGTGTTTAATGTCTTCAACTGAGTCGAAACGCTGTCCTTTCAGCACTGATTTTAATTTTGGGAATAAGAAAAAATCGAAGGGAGCAAGGTCTGGGGAGTAGGGAGGCTGGGGGAGGACAGTCATCTGATTTTTTGCATGAAACTGGCGAATTAACGAGGCTGAGTGGGCAGGCGCGTTGTCATGGTGAAGAAACCATGAGTTGTCTCGCCACAACTGTGGTCCCTTTTTGCGAATTTTTTCACGCAACCTTGTCAATTCGATCATTGCATTATCATATTCGATTTTCAATTAGTAGCCATATATAGAAAAAAATGGATTTTATAAATATTTGTTGTGTCATTCTGATGTACCAATAAGAAACTCGCCATTGACTTTAGGCTTCACATTTTTAATATAACTATTTTGTTAAGCATTTGTGGATCTATGTTTATATAACATTTTTTTCTTATTGTTACTCATAGGGCATGCCGGTGCAGTTTGGTCGTTTAATCGTGGGACACAGTGTATATTTACTGGGCCCAAGTTTAAAGAAATATAGATTTTGAACAATAGAATAACAAAAGAGGGTTGTTTTTCATATACTAATTAAACAGTCGGAATTCCTTGGAATTAATATATATGCATAGATTGTTAAGAAAAATTTAATTTTGCGATTTACATGATTCTGACTGGAATAGTTTTCAAGATATATTGCATTCTCTCCGGTTTATTCTTTATTTATCTCTTAATATGAATGTCCACAACTCAAAGGAAATATGTAATGAACACTTTTTTCAAGAGCAGCAGTACGTAATAATAAAAACTACGGCTATCTACGAAAAATGGCGACCCTCACAAAAAAGATGCTATTATTTCTTGTAATTCGCTTGCTGCTCTTAGTGAATTTACATATTGCCAAATTCAGAACTTTAGAAAATGATACGTTAAATTTCTAGATTTTGAAAGACAGAAATGTTGACATTCTATAAATTAGGGATTGGAGATTTGAAAATTTTGGTATTTGAAAATGAAAGAATTTGACAAATTGAATGTTTAAAAATTTGGATGTTTGGCAATTGTAAAATTTGAAAATTAAAAAAATTTTGAATTTCATAATTGGGATATTGGAGAATTTGAGGAGTTAAAGATTTACAAATTTATTAGTTTGGAAATTAAGAAATTCGAGAATTTAAAAACGCGAGACTGTGAGAATTTGACGATTTGCAAAGAGAAATTTGAAAATTTGGAAATAAGAGGATTCGACGATTTAGGGAATTTACAAATTAAAAAATTTAAGGGTTTATAAACTTGATAACTTAGCGATATTTTCATATCTTCCAAATTTCTTCAAAGGATCACACAAGCATTATTTGGTGATGTGGTTCAATAGTCAATCTTCATAAAACTCATACTGTCGGGAACAAAAGGTTCAGGTCCCGTGTCCAGCTAGGTCTTTAAATACAATACTATAACCAGAGAATTAGACCACGGATCCAAGTTTCTATCGATACAATAATATGCCACTTCAGTTTCTCTGGCTGCTTTGTACAGGATCAAATCAATACGTTCTTCAGCAGTAGCAGAAGTAACACCCAAGGAATCCTTACATCTTGTCAAGTATCCTTAGTTCATTATTATTCACATCTGATTGTCAGAACCCAACGTTGGTAGTAAAATTCTTATTTGCATTGCCTACTGATATCGAGGTATTGCTTGATTTTATTACTCGCTCACGATCACCTTTGGTAAATATCCAGACCCACCGCAAACCTCACTTTCAATTTCCATCCTTTGTGTATCCAATAAAAGTCAGGAACTGTTTCCCTCAGCCTTGTTCGTAAAAATTGTACGTACACACCGTGTGTACATAATAATAAACAATCGAAAACATAGACACAAAATGGACACAAGGTGGTTCACTTCGTAGCAACACCTGTTACATGTACAGCCAGCGAAATATGTGTAAGGGGATTGGTATTTCGGGGTGAAATAACACTGATTCAATTAACCCTTTGAGCGCTAGAACCCATATACGCGTTCTCACACAACCATTCGATTTTGGCTATGAACTCATATATGCGTTTTCGCTAAACCATTCGATTTAGGTTATGAACGCATATGAGGTTGCTCACAGAACCATTCAATCTGGGAAAAAGGAATCTATGAACAGATATATGTAACTGTTGCTTGTAAGCCTATATAGATATTGTGGAGAGCGAGATAAGGATATGCGAACGAGGTGCGGATGTAGAGTGTTTGGACCCGAGAGAAGTGTGAATAAAGATTGTTTGGATCAGGTGATAGTTCTTCGCAATGAGAATGCGTATGGTATGAATTGGTCAGCGGGTGTGTCTGTGTATAACTGGATTTGGGAGAAGAAGAGTATTGTAAGAATGAAAGGAAAATCAGTTGAGCGTCAGAGTTAATAGAGAGAAGTTAAGCGTAAAGTTAAAAGAAAGAAGTCGTGAGCGAGCGTGTGTTGTATTTTGTTTTTATATATTAAATATTCATTTTTTGTTTAAAACGAGTCCTTGAGTCACTAAGATCCCTACAATATAAAAAAAGACAATAAGCGTTTAAATGTGCTTTTGTGCAATCGGGCAAGTATACTCAACTTGCGCTCTTTCGTAAAAAGTACGCAGCCTACGATAACCTTTTTCGTACGGAGTGGGCAGTCCACGGCGCACGCTTATCGTCGGGCAACTCAGTGCTCAAAGGGTTAAAAGAAATAATATTATACTTTATTAAAATGTCTGTTGTCGCTAGTTCGCTATTCGCTATCTCTCTCTTTCACGCTGTTCGCTATTCACTCGCTGATACTCGCTGTTTGCTCAAGACTCTGTTACACGCTGTTTCACTGCTCGCTAAAGACTCTCCGATATTCGCTATTACACTGCTCGCTGAAGACTAAACTCATTCACCCCGAAAACTATACATTCTTCCCCTCACACTCATCATGCATCCATTCCGAACATCCTCGCGATCACGTCCACCATACTTATCGTCTTCCGTTCACACGATCCTGGCACGCTCGGTCGTGTCATACGGTTCCAAACACTTTTCTTTTGCACCTCAGCCTCTCGAACTCACTCGCACGCAATCACGCTGTTTACCGTCGCACAAATATTCCATCGCTCGCTCTTTCCAAACACACCTAATTACATTTAACCGAAATATTCTCTTCCTACATATGTATAAGCAAAATTGTTCGCTTCAGCACAACATCAGATAATACGTACATATGTGCTTGTCTATACACGCAGTCGTTCACTTTGAAACATGATTGAAAATAAGAACAAAGCACATATTGGCACTGTGCAATTATTGAACGTACACTACTCTTATAAGTATTAGGACTTCAAAAGATGTAACAATTGGTCTGTAACAATTGCCAACACAGCGATGCAGATACATGTCCCGTTCGTGGTCCACTTGCACCCCCAATTCAAGGGCTCGTGGAAGCTTAATATAGGTAGAGATGAAATCGGATTTACACTTGGACGAAGTGGAAGGGGTATGTTCCATAAATATCAACGTTACTATGGCACGCTGATGGCGGTGATGTAGCAAACTCCACAGAGGGGAAGCTCAATCGCTCCGGGGAATTGAACGAACGCGTTTAATAACTCGGCTGGTATACGATCGCCCACGGCATGACAGTGGAATCATCCAGCGAGAGAGACGAGAAGACCCTCCTCGGAAACTCGAGAGGAAATTCCCGCCAATGTTATCATCGGCAGTCAAGCTACATCGTGTTGCAACGATCCTGCGATCACTGTTCGATGATATTTCAGGACACGCCTGTCCTGTGTCTCCTCGTGTGCAATTAGCTCCACAGACTCTCTGTAGGTGAAGGGAATTTCCTCTGGCTTCTAGTAACACCGACTGTGGCATATTGGGCGATTACACACGATAAGCGTGAAGTACAACGGAATCAACCTTATCTGATCAACCAATGTAGGTACATGTGTCGCTATGTATAAATGCATAAATATTACGACGCTCTTTGAGTCTGTCTCCGTCTAAACACTTCAAACTACGGTTCGTCTGTTCGGAATATATTCTCTTTTTTCAGACCTATGATGACAAACTTCCCCTGACTGCAATAATCTTAATTCCGTCAAGTATTGTAAATGTTATAATATACATTCAAATTTCCAAGTTTTTCCAGTTAGTAAGTTTAAAAATAAGATTGAATTATATCATGTATAAAACAATATATGTGATATATGTTATGTAACATATGACACGTGACATACGGTATGTGACATGTGATATGACATATGATATGATATAACCTATGTACTCCATAAAACCCATTATACAATATTGTATATGTGACATGTGATGTATTATTCAATATGACATACGATGCATTGTTCATAATGTGTGATTGAAGTATCTAGGTGTCTGTATATCTATATACCTAGGTATCCAGATGTCTGGGTCTAGGTATCTAAGTATCTAGGTATCTTGGTATATAGGCATTTAAGTATTTAGATATCTAGACATTTAGGTGTCTAGGTATCTATATATCTATGTATCTATGTATCTAGGTGTCTTGGTATCTAGGTATCTAAGTATCTAGGTATCTTGGTATATAGGCATCTAGGTATTTAGATATCTAGACATTTAGGTGTCTAGGTATCTATGTGTCTATGTATCTATGTATCTATGTATCTAGATGTCTAGGTATCTATGTATCTAGGTGTCTGGTACCTAAGTATTTGAATATCTAGTTATCTAGCATGTAGATATTTAGTTATTTTTCAATTTATGTCTATTTCAACAGGGATTTGGGTATATGGAAATTTAGAGATCTAAAGTTTTAGGAATATAGAGATCAAAGTGTTTAATAATCTACAGATATAAATATCTAGAAATTTAATGCTATACATCACGATATAGCACACGCCTGTTTCGCTTTTACGGTACATACAGATGTCGTGGAAGCGTGTAGCACGTGTTATAAATCAATGGCTAAGTAGTTTTTGAAAGGCAATCACAGTTTGCCAAGGTGGAAAATCACTCAAGGTTTTCTAATAAATCGGTGCCGTTGTTCGCAATATTCGAAAGTTTTTCACTAAAGCAACGACACCTACTGCGAAGATTCTCGGCCCATCCTTAAAAGTTGTTGCCGTATTCTTGGAAACTGATGAACCAAGCTTTAATACCGATCTTTCTGGCCGCAGCAACGTCCAATCTCACAAAAATTTCTCCTAACTTCCGCTTTCATCTCGGCACTTCCACGTGCCGAATTTAATCCACCGGAGAGGATGGAAGCAGAATCAACACAAAACAAGGGCAAAGTCAATTGGGAATGAAAAGAAGGATACAGTCTGATGAACTGTTAAAAACTTTCTTTCGTTGCTATATTCGCATTAAATGTATGTACATTTAAGTTATAAGCTGGATGCTTATAACGAAAGGGGTACGGGAATAAAAAAAATACCGTTTTCACTTGTGTTGATGCAGTTGACAATACTGAAACATTATATTAGGTTGGTGCATATGAAATGTCGGATTTTTAAGTGAATATATAAAACTGCATATCTTGTTTCAAAAGCCGTTTATTTAATTAAAATATGATCCATTTGCTTAATTACACTTTTCCCAACGAGATTGTAATATATAAACGATTGTATTAAGGAAATTCTGATCTCTGGAGCCAATAAATTCTGATATTGAATTTTTCAGACTCTCTTCATTTTCACATCGTATAGCCAGTGGAAACAGTACTAAATGTTTAAAATAATGAAAGTTAGTTGACGAGATATTTGATATAGAACCTGGGTGTTGAAAAATTTCAAACTACCACTCATTTAATTTCACGATCGTTGTGTGCGACGCATACGACCAAGCGTTGTCTCAGAGATGCCGATTAATGAGTGATGCGTATACAATTTTCAATTTTTTTTTGCATTTCTCAGACCAGCCGCACATTTTGTTCGATTACAGTATTTTCCTCAAACGCATGGTTTACATTGGCGGTAGCTCTTGCAGCATTATTGCCAAATTTATAATCGTGTACAAAAATTACACGAATATCGGCTGAATTCGTGTCGGTACAAAATACAAAACAAATAACAACAGGAAACGCTTTTAAGAAAATCTTCTTTGTTGAAATGTGACTGTGACAATGGACAATACAACTATGAAAGAGGTTGTGCCAAAAACGAAAGCATAAGGGAAACATGGTGACAACGGTTCACATGTACAGAAAGTCCGACATTTCATATGCACCAACCTAATATTTACAATAGTTACACCATTCACTACACAATTAATTACAACGCTACTTATGTACATTTTATAACTACCTGAATCAACAACAAGGTCGGTTTTTGGATTCAGGCTTAACACTATTTCTACCACGATTTTGTGTATACCTATTATATTATATTACGATTTTGTGTAATACCAAAAGGTGTCTTTTGACGCCTTTTGAATACAAATCATTGCCGAAACTGTTTGGGATCTCAAATTATGAGTTAAACATAGATAATTTGAGGAATATATTTATTGATACACTGATGTGTATTTATTGGAGATTATTTAATTCGTCAAGGTATAAAATATTAGTGTCACATAAGTTTCCTCCTTTTTGTAATATGACACAAAATAGGATAGAGGGATAGAGAAGGTTGATACAGCTGAACAATTAATGCAACTAATCAAATTTGAACTATAAATATTCTGTATGAATGTCTATCAAAAAGCAAAGAACTTCTGGGACACTCTAATATACAATCAATGCAGTGGTGTACACTAAAATGCAACAAGGGAAATTAGCGAATATTAGCTGAAGAAAAATGATATTGCTGAATTAATTTAACAACCATTGTATGAAAAGTAAAAGAATTAATTGTGGAGAAACGATTCAACATAGAGAATAATTTTATGTTAAAATTTGAAAGGTGTCTTTTGACATCTCTTGGTAGAAATAGTGTTAATAATTTTTATTCTCTACAATTGTCTTTGGTGTTTGTAACTGACTGCCCGAGTCCCCGGTCACGACGTGTGCACGGTCAGCCTCTCCTGCCGTAGTGACTCATTAGAAGTTTACATATGTGGCCGCAGGAATAAGTTGGTGTTGGACGACACAAACTTACATACATATATGTGGCAGGGAAATTATGAATATAGGAATTTGTTCAAATCCCTAAAGTAAATGATTAATTCACGAAAGATGTTAAAATAATATCTCTGAGGCGTGATTTCCCTGAAGAAAGCAAGTGATTTGATCAAATCCTTTAAAAAACTCGAACTCAGAATTCATCGTATACCTTAGGTATTCCCTATTTTCATCATTTCCTTGCGATATATACTTATTATTATATAATTTTTAGATGTCTGCGTGTTTGTTATAAATTAATTATGGTAACCGCCGTGGATGAAATTGATTATTCGTTTAGTTGCTCATTTTTAGTAGACAGTTTAGTAATACTAACATTAGGGATAGTACTAATAATATCAATAATACTGATGATAGTAACAGTATTTTTAACACTAACTATACCAGTGTAACAATACTAACAGTATTAAATGACCGACCTAACAATACTAACGATAGCAACAACAGTTACCAAATTTTGAAATACCATAAATTTGCAAATATCCACATTAAAAAATTTCCAAGATCCCAAACTTTATAAATGTTTAGAAACCTCCCAATGTAAAATATACATATCTTTGCATCAGAAACACTTAAGTACGTTGAAACGATTATACTAAAAATTTCAGCCAAATTGTAATTTTTTCCGATATTTTCCAATTTATTTCGAAAACTAGAGCTCAAAAATCACCTACTGAAAATGGGTAGTTCAAATACACTCATTACGGCATCAAAGGCACTTAACTACATTAAAACAACAATTACAGATAAAATAAGAAAGAAAATCCAATTTCTCAAATGATTTAAAAAATAAAATTTAAGAAAAAGCATACTGAAAACGAATCGCTGAAACAGTTGAACGGTACAATTTGCATCGATGGTTAAACAATGAAACTGAAGAAGTGTCCAGGAACTCCCAAAATGAAAACAAAGGGTTGACGAAACGGGGCGGGTTACGAGTCATGGAAATAATGGATTTACCGAGGTAAAATATCTCCGCGCGAACGAAAATTGAACGTCGCGATTTCATTCATGCCGGCCTGAACTTTCAACGGCTATGAATCCGAAGTTCCCGGAAAAGCTCTTTTCCCGACGACGGCCTATTTCTCTGAAGGGGTGTATCACGGAATTTAAGGAAACGATGTCACGGGAAGCTGGTGTCGCCGAAGAAGAAGCGGGTGCTGCTGATATCAGCCCCAAGCTATGGGTTATGTATTTCGTGCATGGCGAGACGAAAAGAAGCCGAGGTGCATGTTCAAAGACTCCATCCGTTGGCGAGAGAGAAGAAGATAAAAATAAGGTTCTCCTCGAGGGACTTCCGAAGAAACATCGTGAAATGCATGAAGCGATGCGACAATTCGTCATGATTTTACTAAGCCCCCTGGTAAATCGCTCCCATCTTGCTCGAAAACTTTTATAGTGTCAAATTCTGTCGATGCGTGAGGTATCTGGCTGTTGATCATAACCTCAAACGCGAGTCTTCTCGCAATTAACTACTAGCGCTACGATTTATCGATAGTTGCATGATGTATGAGTAATTAGTAACTGATGCAATATTAGAACAAATAATAACTGTTAACTATTTGGTATTTAATTATTTTTAACATTCGCAAGTTACGATTACACTGAAACTGAAGATTGACCTCTTAGGCACTACGCGCCACTATAGTGGCTTTCGCGGATGTTATCTGAATTGTATTATTAATTATTAGAGTAAATTGTTAAAGTTAAAATGGGTGTATCATATCTTTAAGAAAAATTATAATTTAATCATCAAACTCTTCATTCCAGTGTACTCGTGTAAAGAACAGCATTATCCGTCACACATTGCAGTGCCGTATCATTTACGCGTAATTCGCGTTGAACTCTACCGTACAGAGAAACAGCCCCGCGCAAAATTCAGCCGTGCCTAAGAGGATAAGGAGCGTTGAAGATGTAACAAAGATATGTTATACTTGAATTTTGAGTATTATAAGTAAGTGTAGTTCGTCATTGTAATGCAAAAGATTAAGGAAATATATCAGGTGAATCATAATAATACAGAATGTTGAAGCGAAGAGATTGTTGATATACATATATGTAGTAACTCGTACTACATTGTAGTAACTCGTTTACATTGTAAGAGGAAGCTCATATACTAGTTAATTTTATAATTCTTAAAGTTCCTCAATTTACAAGTTCCCATATTTTTCAATTATCAAATCTCCAAAATTACTGTAAATCATTGAACTCCCAAAGGTTCCAAATTTATCATTTTCAAATTTCTAAATTTTCAAATCTTTAAATATCGAAATTTTTTAATTCTGAAATATTCAAATGTGTACGTTTTTAAATTTTCATGCTTCAAAATATTTGAATTTCTAAATTTACAAATATCCAAATATCCAAGGTTTCTAAAATTCTAAACTTTCAAATTATCAAAGCTCTTAATGCCCGCATGTTTTTATATTTGCCAATTTCAAGCTTCAAGTAAATTTCTGAATTCTTAGGTGTTCAAATATCGAAATATCTGCGCACCTAAATTTCTAAAATCTCAAATCCCAAATTTCCTAAATTTTCAAGTTACTAACATTATCTAATTTTCAAAGCTGGAAATTTCAAATTCTCAAATTTCTCCGTTTCAAGCATTTTTAAATTTCTAATATCTCAAGGTTCCAAATTGTTAATATTACCAAATTTTAAAAATCTGCAAATTTCCAAACTTTTCCACTTTTACTATTTTCAAGTTTCTGAGCCGGCAGATCCTCAAATTTTGAAATTCTAAAAGTTTCAAATACCAAAATCATTGATTAGTTACTATTCTTTGTATTGTTTAGGATTTCTTTTATTTTGAGTCGAGTACAATATTCGCAGCGAGATTTAAGCAAGTTCTTTCATATCATCACACAATAGAACCAAAACTAATGATTGCAAATGCAGCTAAATACATGCATAAGTCACATGAATTTGACAGGAAGTAGGTGGGCCAATTTAAGGAACCCAAATGTGTGGACAATTTTCCAAATCGAGGTTTGAAGAGAAGCAGTACAACCAGTGGTCCACTAGTCCATTCACCCTAAAAATCCATAATCTGCCATTGCATGAAACTCAAGCACATCTTGCTAAAAAGAGGACGAACGTAGGTATAATGATAAATGTGAAACTCCCAGTTAAACTTCATTTCACCATTCGTTCTATTGCTTCTTGAATAATCTGGTGGTATTCAATAAATATGGACAAAATACAACGATTTTTAGTGTCGGCATCTATTACAAGTCAGAGTTCGGTTGTCTCATTGTTCAGTTACATAATTTAATTATAGAAAAATAAGAGTGCTATTGGTTAAGTTAAATATTCAGCCGTGTTGACAATATTTTACAAATCGTGTCATATTTTTACATGATTTTAAAGATCGACGGAACGAAATTTGGTAAAAGGAAATACAATCGTGTTCAAAAAGTAAACGACTGTTGGGTGATGAGGGTGGCAGAGACTAACACGAGTGATCGTCATGTTATTGTGACTGAGAATCATGCGGCGTTCATTACACTACTAGTTATAAAGGAACACGTCAATATCGGTAGTGAAATTCACTCGCGCCGTTTCAAAAGATACACAGGACTCGATGCAGAAGATTGTATACGACGTGTGTTCAAAGAAAGGTGACTTTTCATTTTTCTCGAAAAATATTTATTTATTCATCCAGATAAATTTTTTCCCCTTCAAAGTAATCCCCCTTAGATATAATACACTTGTGCCAGGGCCTTTTGCAATCCTCTAAGCACTTCTAATATGCGCTTTTTGGTATGGTCTTGAGCTCTTCTGGCGATGCGGCCATTATCTCCTGAATCGTGACAAATCTTTGTCCTTTCATGGGTCTTTTCAGTTCTGGGAACAGGAAAAAGTCGCAGGGGACCAATTCCGGTAAATACGGTGGCTGAGGCATGATTACCGTGTTGTTTTGGGCCAGAAAATCGCGAACAAGCAATGACGTGTGCGCTGGTGCATTATCGTGGTGTAATATCCATGACTTGTGTTTTCACAATTCCGGGCATTTTTTTCGTATTGCTTCACGCGAACGGCGCATACCTTGAAGGTAATATTCCTTATTGACCGTACGACCTTCTGGCAAGAACTCATGATGCACCACGTCATTATAATGAAAGAAAACCATAAGCAAAACCTTCACATTTCACCGAATCTGGCGTGGATTTTTCCGTCTTCTTCTTGGCCTTCTGCGAAGAACTTGTACCACTTACAAACACTTTTTTTTTGCTCAAAATAGACTCGCCAAATGCCACAGTCAATATTTTAAGTGCGTCGGGGCATTTAATTTCATTTTTAACGCCGAATTTGATACAGATTCTTTGATCCATTTTTTGTCGATCAACAAGCAAATCAAAACACCATTTTACCTTTGTATCCGTCAAAAACAAATTATAAACGCAAAATTGTCAACTTATGTTGGGGACATATGTACCAACACAACACAAAAAAAATTTTAAATTGAATGTATGTCGTAGGCGTAATTTTAATAGGTCACTTTTTTTTGAACAGACCTCGTACATAAGAACGTTAATCACAGTTCAGAGTTCGTAGGCGAATATAATTTGCTTTGAATTCGGGTTAGGTTATGGTCAAATTTCAAATAAACTTTAACTAAACAAAATTTAAAAAATGTTAACTGGCAACAGTATGCATACTCAAAAAATTGAATTATGTTAGTGTCCTATAGAAAACAACATGGGCGGATAAAAACGTTTTCACGATAATCAATTTGCACTTCAATTGTGCGAATATTTATGGCGATAATTAATTATTGAAATAATATTGACCTAATAGTACTTTTAATGGTCGCAATACGAGCGCTGTGTGTTTTAAATAATAAAGTTCAGCAGATCAAGATCAAAGTACCAATATTTAACAACATGTAACTTTTGAAACAACACATTCCGATATTAAAAGTTACTAGATTTCATTTTTATATCTGTGGAATATTATCAGACCGCGCGAAAAAAGAATGAACGAAAAATGGTAGTTACAAAAATGACTGCAAATCTTATGATCGAGTCTTGAAATATTGTTGGGTCATTCATGAAAACAATATTCTGAGAAAAACGCATCTTAAACTCCACCAAGTACTACTTTAAAGTATGCAAGAGGTAAAGCAACATACTAATCAGCTACTTCCGAGTCATGCTTCCACTTCTTAAAGTGCAATTCCTACAAAGAAAAGTTTACGTTTCTACGAGCTATGTTCTTTTACATTTGTTTTGCTGTTTGCTTTTGAGAATCTTTGTTTTATGGCAAGAGACTATAGTCTCTACAGCAGTAAAAGGGTTAATTTTAGTGTACTTAATTGAAACGCAGGTACCCGTGTGTTTAAAATGTGAACATTCCTAACGTAAACAATTTTTAAATGTCGAAATGTTCAAATACCAAATTTTTGAACTTGAGAATTCTCATAATCTAAATTTCCATATTCTCCATTCTTCTGTTTCCATTCTTCTTTATCTCTACAGTACCAAACCTTTTAATTTTATGAGCAATTAATCTGCAAATTCTCAGATCACCATATCTTCAAATCCCTAAGTACTTCATTTGCCAAATTCATAAGCTTTAATATGTTTAAAGTATAAATTTCTGAGTCTACAAAATTAAAATCCCAAAGTTTGTAAGTCCACAAATTTCCAAATATCCAAATTGTTAATTCTCCAATTTTCCAAATGTTGAAGTTTTTAAATCTCTCAATTCCTAAATTTCCAAATCCCTAAATCTACAGTTCTCTAATTTCGAAATTTCCAAATTCCAAACTCTCGAAGTTCCTAAATTCACAACTTCCAAAATGCATAAAGCCAAAAATCTTCCAAATTTACTTTACAACTTTCTTAATACCGGATGCTATATTTTTTAGATTTAGAAATCCCCAAGTTCTCACGTTTAAAAATTCTAAACTCCCCATGTTCCTAAACTCCAAAATCTCTAAGTTTCAAAAATTCCAAGTATTCGATTAAAAGTGTATCGAGTTTCCAATTTCTAACTTTTCATAAATTTTGACTTTCAAATTCACCAAGTCTTCAAGTTTCCAAATCGCCTAATCCCCAATTCCCAAAATATCTATATATCCAAATTCCCAAATTTCCAAATCGCCGAATCCTCGAATTTTTAATCCATCAACTCTTCCAATTTCCAAATTACTACACCCCAAATCCCGTAATCTCACCTGTGTATAAAGAGGTTATCGAAGTGAGCGAAAACGGAAATAAGTTAAAAAAATTGAAAAATTGAATTCGCTATAAAAGTATTTCACAATGTCATATTCCCACCGTGAACCCCAATCCTATACATTTTATTCGACTAGCTTTCATGTTAAATGATAACCTAATTTTTATCGAGGGTTCAATTTACAATTGCAAAAGAATGGTTACTTTATCTGTAGCGGCATTTTCTCGTAATTCCATTGAATGGCAGATGGTATACATACATTTCTACTTGGAGGATTTACGCAAGAGTCCTCCTGGCCGAATGAACGGTACTCACGTGGCGAATATTCAGTTCCTCTTGAATGCGAAAGGATGAAAGAGGGAACTCAACGAGAGAAAGCTTCCGAGAAACGAAATAAGGGGAAAGATGTGAGAAGTATATATCGAGCATACGAAAAATCTTTTTATCGCAGAAGTGCGTACTGACTTTTCCGGCCGAGTATACCAGTTTCGTCCGTCAAAATATTCTAATTAAGCGGCACCGTTTGATAAAATTAATTCACCCCGAATATTTTTTCGATTGCGTAGTTTATGTAGGTTTCAGAACGATTGCTTGTTGAATAGAAGGTGTATGTATATTAATAGCGAGGATAAATTAGAAAATTTGGTAATTAAAAATATTTGCTATCATTTCATAATTGTATACAATGTTTCAGTTTTTTACTAAGAAATTTTATGGATATATTCTATTCGTAAAAATATGAAAGCAATGTTATATTCACACAGAGTTTACAAACACTTCATTAAAAAGTTATGACAAAAATACGTTATGGAGATCGATTATTTTCTTGTCCTAAAAAATAAATAAAACCAATCAAGTTTCAACATTACAACAATTAAAAATTTAACATTTTCAAATTTAAAATTGTCAAGTACTATCAAGCCCAACTGCCTAATTTCCAAATTTCTTTCAATTTCAAAATTTCAAAGTTTCTAAACTCCTAAATTCCTAAATTCCCAAATTCCTAACTTCCGAAATATCTAAATATGTAAATACCTAAATACCTAAATACCTAAATACCTAAATATCTAATTACCTAAATACCTAAATACCTAAATACGTAAATACCTAAATATCTAAATTTCCAAACTTGCAAATTTTCCAATCATCAAATCCCCAAGTTTTGATATTCCCAATCACCCTAATTTTTAACTTTCAAATTCACAAATTCCTAGTTATTAATATTTTGATGACTCCAAATTTTTGTAAAATAACTGCAAATCTACACAAAAATATTTCACTGAAAATGCAAAGATTGGAGCTGAATGTTCTGCACGAAGTAGTGTAAATAGAACGTTATGGATATAGTACAGATGTATGATCGGAAAAAGAACAATGAATATTCAAACAACATTGTCTTTACATAACACAGATACATACTCTAAAGCTTATACATATAATAAAAACAACAAATTTACTAAAACTAAAGAATTTATCAGAGAAGACTTAAATTGTTAAAAATTTATAAATAAAAATTGTAATTATTAACAATTTATTAGTTTTTTTGTGACACTGATCCACCCTGTATTACAACGTGCAATTTATTTGTTTTATTGATTGGGATCCGCTTGATTGAAATTGGTAACATTGCGAAGATAATTTAAAAGATTGCTTGGTATTAAATTACTTTAAAAGAGAGGTTGAAGTATAAAAGTATCGTTAAAGTGGTTTCGAGCTGTTTGCAAACTAATTAGTTAAATTAAAAGCCAATCAAATTGGTAAAGAATGATAATATGAAATAACCGGGCACTTCGAAGCATGAAATAAACTGGGACAGAAAAATGTTGTAATAGTAAAAAAATTGGCAATTTATAACGTACATAAAAGTTCAGAGCTATTTGATTTAATATAGTTCAATAAAAATGAATGTATTTGACGTTATCAAAAAGAAACCGGGCCACCTGTATAACTTGGCTACTATTGGTGACAGGAAACAATGCAACTGGCCAAGATTATTTGGTATCGTGAAGCTAACCATTCGATGTTGCTAGTTTTTTGATAGGTGATGTCGTCAAGGAGATATGAAGATCCTCTCTGTTTTTTTTTAAACGGAACTGTATATTTCTTTACTTACATTCTGATAGAGTATTTCAGGACGAGTACAATGACCTAATGGGAAGGTCATTCGTTGTCTGAGTCAAGCCAATTATGATTTAAAGAAACAGACATGATCTTAATATCTCCTTAACGCCTTCACCTATAAAAAAAACTAGCAACATCGAATGGTCAGCCTCACGATACCAAATAATTTTAACCTGATGTATCCTTTTCTATCACCAGTAGGAGCCAAGATCTTCAGGTGGTCGCTTTTAAGTGCCTTGCCCTGTATATTCTCTTAATGTTTTACGATATTTCATGACCACTTCGCTCTGTCGTCCAAATCTCATATTCTTATATTTTTAAATCCTCAAATTCCTAGACTTTTCAATTCCTCAATCTTGAAACTATTCAATTCTCAAAATATTGTATTATCGCACTGTCAAACTGTAAATTAACAGTTTACTATATTATACAATTCTGAAAGCATGAAATTATAAAATTATGAATTCAGGAAATCATGAAATCATGAGATCATGAAATTATGAAATAATATACTACTTAAATTCCTAAATTATGAACTTTCCAAATTCAGAAGTTCCTATATCTCCAAATCTTCACTTTCCCAAATTCCTAAGCTTCTAAATTTGCAAACCTCTCAATTACTAAACTATCCTCATATAAAGTAAACTAAAGTATTTATATCGAACCGTACCTTATCATCGTGCCACAACATTGGATTTTATTTTCAATTTAACTGTAATTCATATAAAGCGAAAGATTTAATCATAAGCATGTCGTACACCATTCAGTATCCACGTCAACAATTAGTGTATTCAGGAACGGGAACCTAAATTCGACCAATGTTCACAATTTGTAAAGGTCATACAACTCTTCTTACCGAACGAATTTAAAATGGAACGCACGTGCTAGTGCTATGTCTTAGAACAAAATACCATAGCAAGAGGATTTAAACTCCGTTCCGAGTTTCTACACATGCTGGCATTTTGGGAGTGTAAAGAGTAACGTAAAGACAAGTTTTAGCGATTGAACGAGGCACAAGAGTATTGGGTAGAATCGAATAGCAGCGAATGACACAGGGGTGGGCAGGTATTTGTAGGGTGCTTCAGATGAGGAAGGGGTGCTCGATGGGTTGCCGCAACTCGTGCCTCGAAACAAGGGTAAAGTATCCGTTTTGTCTAATGAGTTGTAATGCCCGCTCATCAAGGTCATTCAACCGTGATTCGAACAACCAGTGAGACACCCTCGTCAGGGAGGACTCGCAACTTCCCGTTGTTACGCGTTTCGATATTCTCCGACGGAAACTGGACGAAAGACCACTCGATACCGGCGAGAAAAAAACTTTTCAACGGGGAAAATCGATGTAACGACGTTCGAAACTTCTCGACCATGTTACCGTCAAGGTATTTATAGAGTTTGCGTCAGTGTGGGCAGTTTATTGCCGATATACACATTAACGCGATGTAGATGGCTCAGAAACTGTCGCACTTCGTCGTTGGACGATTGCTTTCCGTTATTCGTTAATTGCGAATCGTCCGTAATTGAAGTGTTGTGCAAATACGAGTTCGAGTACGAATTCGTAGGCGTACGGCATACGTACGAATTTATTGTATACAATACGAATATTCGCGTAAATTGCAATATTTTATTTTTTTGGTGGTAGAACTGATTCTGTACTGTAGAACGTAGAACGCCGAGGAGTAGATTAGGTTATAGTACAAGGATGTGCAAGTAACCTGAATTCGCAGATGTCAGAATTTAAAAATTTGAAGTTTTCAAATTTTGGCAATTGTGTGGGAAAGGATATACCTTACGATTTTGATGACCTTGAAATATGTTATTGATGGAAACATTACCAGTTACTTTTTTTCACTGACATATTGATAAATTAAAAAGGAGGAAAATATAAAATTTCCATATTTCACAATTGTCAGTTTTTTAAAGTAGTACATTAAAAGGTTTGGAATTTCAGCAGTTTCAAATTTATAATTTGTAAAATAATTTTGTATACTTCATTTTCAAATTTCTAGATCCTCAAATATTTAATGTTTCATTTTTCAAATATTCGTATACTTATTTTAACGGATACCTCAATTTCTAAACTTTTAAATTATAATTTCCAGATACCAGAATCCTAAATTCTTGGAAGTTAGAGTTTTCACTTTATTCAATTCTAAAATGGTTAAAGTTTTCTATTCTTAAATTCACAAGTTCTAAAATCCTACCATTCTCATATTCTTGAATTCTTACATCTCCAAATTTACAAATTTATCAAATTAGCAAACCTGTATTTTCAAACTACTAAATTTAAAACTGTCCGCTTTTTCTTACCTTGCAGAGTTCCAAATTACTAAAGATTCAAATTTCTTTGCTTTAACCCCTTGTCCTACAACTACGAGTTACGCCCGTGACGGACTCGGTCTTCAAATATGGTAGACATTGTTAATGTTTTTAATACGCTTGAATGTTCAACTTCGGTCTAATCGTAATTTGCGCATACGAGGATCACTAAATGGGAAACAATCTTAACATTCTAACTTTCTTTAATCACTTTAATGTTGTGGCAATTAATAGTTCGTTATGTTTGACGCGCTTGCTGAATAAATCGTAGCACAAGGGGTTAAGAATTTCCAAAGTACGAAACATGTAAACTTTCTAACTATGACAATTTCCGGGTTACTAAATTACTGAAGTTCTATAGTCATCAATTTCCAAATTATCAAATTTAAAGATCAATGAATCTCTAAATCTGATACTCTGTTACACTCGTTGGTAATCACCTATTTTACCCTGAGTAATCTCCACCGTGCATCGCATTTCCTAAAAAAACCTTCCGTATTTCCAACGTACAACAAATTTCGAGCTCACTTCACAAATCAATGTTGACCCAAAATATCAACAAAATCGCGCGCGGCAATACAGTATCGATATCGGCTCAGCAATGTTTACAAATCGTTCCTTACGTATCCGAATTGATAAAATATTCGGTTTGTACGGACGATCCATCTCGTGTGCGATGCTAGTAATCGTCACCGCTTTTGTTCGTACGTTATATCCCTCTTTCTGTAGATGTGTGCCAAGAGGATGACGAAGGGTAGCTGGTGTATAAGCCCTGTTGAGCAGAGGATCATCGCCGTGGAATGGCATGATCATACGGAGAGACAGAGAAGGATAGATGAACATAGCTAGCCGATACGGAGACCAGGCTGACTGGAAAGAGTTGAAACGAACGAGGGGAAAAATTGTGAAAAAGAGAGAGAAGGGGTGGACTTGGTCGCGTAAGAGGAACGGCAACAAGTATACCGCCCGGAGCAGGCATCGTTCCAAACATTATGCGAATACTGCTTACAACGAATCGAAACAGCGTCATTGTATCGAGTCGCAATGAATGACACGCCACATATCCATGATATTCCAGGGTCATTGTTCAAATTCGCTGAGAATTTCGTCTACCTTGGACATTATTGATTTTGGGGTTAGGGCAGAGTCGTACGCTACGCAACGATTTAAATCTTTTGCTGTCAGGGTTTTTCGTTGAGCCCAAGTATCTGATTAGGAAAATTAGATTTTTTGTAATTTGAAGTATATTTTTGATATTATCGAGTCAAGGAAATTCTTAAGAAGAATTTTTTCGTAAGAAAACATGGTTCTTAGCCTCAAAACAATTTTTTATTACAGCGGAAAAATACTATAGCAGAAGTTACAATGTTATTCATAATAGATATCAATATTTTTTTTAGTAATTCTCTTTTTTGTTTCAGAAAATGTTTGCGACGTTTTTTTGTTGCGAGTATGTTATCATATTAACTCCTTAACTTATTTTTTCGAAATAAGAAATTAATTTTTATTTGTACAAGATTTAATTAGAAAGAAAATTTGAATTTATTAATTGCATCTTTAATTTCTTATTATTATAAAAGAGACGAAGATTGGAAATAACTTTTAATCTTTAATTTGGCAAATGTGAATTAAAAACAAACCCTTCACTTCCAATTAGGGAATTTTGCAATGAACAATTACCATTTAGTCCGTGGTTAAATAAAATTTAATTATAACTTAAACGTTGAATATTTATTAGCGATCAATTAAATTCAATATTTAATTTAATATTTAAATCGGTAGGCAGGAGAATATCATTATAAATAAAAGCTCAAAAATTATTTATAATAAATTTTCTGGCTTCTCTTATAAAATTTTATAGAAAACAACAAATATCACATACCAATCCTGGGAAGTATTCAAATAATATATTTTTTACATTCGCAACATTGAAATCAATGTATATAATAAGATAATAATAAAATTCAATGTAACTGAGAACTTATCATTCGTTAATAATAATAAAATCTTCCGTCGTTATTTATTTTTACAACTATTTGATCAGTAAATTACAAAAATAATAAATAAAAATAGTATCGGTTATTTGGATTTCTTCGTAACTAATGAATTTATTTGTATTTGTCTATAGGTTATTGTGCTAATAAATATTGAATAAAATAAACATAAACTGTATTATTTCTTTGAACTCCTTTGAAACGTTTGTACCACTCTGTATTCGTTTATAAATTGTTCTTATAATAAACGTTCTAAAGTTAGCAATAAAAATCGTTCTAAATTGAAAGCAATAAACAAAAAGTATTTTAATTTATTTATTTAAACTCTAACATCATTTATAAAACATCCTACATTCATCCATAAGTTATTTCTCTAATAATTATGGAAATTAATAAATAAATGACATTGATTTTTTTAACTCCTTCGTAAGTTATGATTTCGCCAGTACCTGTTTTTAGATCGATTTTCGTGCACTTTGGCATCGGGTCTATGGTTAAGCTTCAGTCAATTACAGGTAGCAGCAGTTGACTTCTCTTTACGAATCATTTCACCTGCAACCTAGTACTGTAAAAAAGAAACGCCGCCATAACGAGGACAAGTATTTACGAATCATTTCACGGTGGCGCAGCTTGAAGAGAAAGCCTGCTATAACGAGGACAAGTATTTACCCTCGAGAACATTGAAACAATGGATCTCATCTCTCTATCTCTTTTTTATTCACGTGGCTTCATTGTCTGCGCTTGTAGCGTGCTGTTCTAGTAATCTTAGAACAATTCTCGTCGATTTACAAATTTAACAATGAAATCGAAACATCATGTTAAGCATTTACATGCCGATGTGCTCGATTCGTAATGTAACTGAAAAAAATTCGCAGAAAATTGCCAAATAAAAGTTTTCCGTTCTTAATATTAATGATAATATATTTATAAATGTGTATGTATATTAATAGCTGTTGTACATTTCTTTATTTGTATTAATGAATACTATATACTATTTTCATTTGCAACGATAGATATTATTTATTATTTTAATTTGTGTTAATTTATATCAGCTAAAATTGTCATGAAATTGTGGATGTCTATATATTTATTAAACACAACCCGTGTAATGTATACATACAATAGATTGTGAATGTCATGAGTTATATTTATTTATGATTCATTTAATTTGTATGAGACATTCTTTAAGCGATTACGATACTATAAAATATGTTAAATCTTCTCGCTATATTATACTTGTTCTGTATGAAGGACGAAATTTTTATCGTAAATAAATAAATATTTCCAGTTTGAAAATTTCCATATACCACAACCACATAAAAAGGAACTGACCAACTCTTCTATCCAAGTTTGTCTTCACATTCTTGTTTGATGATTCTTTATTTCAAATTGTTGAAAATCAGTCATTACCTTCTAGCTAAAAAAGCAAAAAGTTCACAAATTTTGCAGAATTTATATTACTTATATTTATATATTACATTTTTATTATTTACACTCATGTTCTTGTAATATGGAAAATGTAAAAATTTGTATATAACAAATTTTAGCTTAAATATTTAGAACTCTGACACGTTGATACATTTGAATTATAATGAGTACAGAAATTCAATGTATAAATAAGTTTTGATGGTAATTCAATTTGCAGAAGTATTCCAAAAATGTTGGAACTGTAGCGATTGATGTATTGTAATTAAAGTTATTTTGTTGACAAATGCAGCGTCCTCGAAGTGTTACGAAATTATTTGATGTGATTGCAGGGTATAAAATGTAATTTTGTATTGGTTATTGGATTTTGTGCAGCGATGAGTTTTGCATAAGTGGGGCATTTGTTTCAACAGCAGTTGGATTTGCTGAAACTGGAAATACGACAAGACATGGAGACTTTTGCCGGGGAAAACGAATTATCGCAGAGCTCAAACAGAAAGCTTTCTATCAAAGACCGTGTATGGTATAAATTGAAGTGATGAAACAAATTCTAAACTTATGTACGCATATTTCCGTATATTGCTCTGGAATCTTATTTGACTTACTTGTGAACAAAATCGTGTTTGATTTTTTAAACAGGTATATAAGAATCAAAGTTTCGACCTTGAAATTTTTTATTTCGAGATTTTGCAATATCGAAGCTTCGGGGATTTGGAAATTTTTAAGATTTTGAAGCTTTTCAATTGAACTATTACTGTTACTATTAGTATTGATATTTAATTTTACAATTACTGATACAGCTACTATCATTATTATTTTTTAATTTTATCATTAAAATTTTATCATTAATACTATTAATATTACTGTTACTACTATTTATGAAGTTCTCAATTAATAATACGATTGTTATTATTGCGATTACTTTTGAATCTTAGAAGAAGAGAATTTTAGAATTTGGGGATTTCGGAACTTTCGAACTTTTGGATTTTTCAATCCTTGATTTCTTTGTTTTGGGATTACAGAGATTTAGAATTATGTGACATTGAACTCATGATACTTTGAAATGTCCAAATTTTGGAACTTGGTACTTCTGAATATTGGAGTTTCAAAACTTTGTAATTTTTTAATTCTGCAAGTCTTTAACTTTGTCCATTTGTCATCTTCTCACTTTGGAACTATGAAATTTCGAAATTGTTCAATCTTGCAATTTTGCGTTTTTGAAATTTTTAAGCATAAAAGTTTTGTGGTTTTGACTAACCAAATTTTGAAGCTTTAAAATTATGAAGTGTTGTAACTTTAAAGCTTTGAGACTTTGCACTTTTAAACTTGCAAACTTTGAAAAATTTTAATAATTACGAACTAATGTAGCGTCGAAAAATACTGTTTTTGAAAGTGAATCTTCATTCATAATTGTGTGGAAAGTAAATATTTTCCATAAAGGGTTAGCACGACAATAGAAAAGACAGCAATTGTTAAACATTTCTAAATTATAATTTCGACCAAAATGAAAAAGTGTTTATACACTAAAGACGCTGTGATTATGAAAGCTTGAAAATTACTGACTTAAACTATATAAATGATAAACAAAATATTCATAAATAATATTATTTATTGTAAGTGTAATACGTACCAAATTTTTCTAAAAATAGTATGATTTTAAGGTTACGTAGATAATATTTACTTTTTCAATATATGTAATAAAAGATGGTTGTGTTCTTTTTTGTAACATACGTTTCAAAACACAACCTTACATAGAAAATTTGTTATTAACCCTTTCAGAATAGAATTCTTGTGAACTGTAATACATAACAATTATTTAATAAACACTTGTATATAATATATTCATGATTAATTTATTTAATAAATAATTTTATGCAACTTTTTAACAATTATTAGCAGAAATACTAATTATTACTAATCGATAAACTGTCAGATTGATAACAACTAATTATTTTGTCAAAGACATATTTATTTCTTCTCAATATACTATAAAAAAGTTATATCTAGTCTGTCTCCTCATTATAATACAAAAGTGTCCGTAAAAAGTATTATTTTTCATCTTTTTATACAAGATAAGCATATTTTTAAATAAATGTTTCCAACCTAACGAAAAATTGGTTTAAGAATTTGGGTTTTAAAATTGAACGCCATTTCGAAAATGCTTCTATTATCACGAACCGCATAACATTTCAGTGTGTTTTATTTGATTTATTAATTACAATGCCAAAATTGTTTTGAAATTTTTCTCAGAATTATAATCATTTTCTCGATTTATAGAAGTATGGACTCTTAATCCAATATACACTCATGGACAAAATTAAGTGGACATTGCAGAAATGTAGAAAATGTTTTGTTTTATTGCAATGTTGTAAATAAATTTTAAATTTAGAACGTCAGATATTTTTGTAGACTTGAAAAAACATTTATTTAATATATATAATTGTGCAATAAAGTTTTGATTTATAGGCATTATTAGTTAATTAAATTTACCTTTTGTTATTTATGATACCTGTCCACTTAATTTTGTCCACGGATGTAAGAAATTTACGTATATATATTTTTAAATTATTTTCTTCAATTTTTTATTTTAGATTACATGTGAAGAACGGGGTTCATGTAGATACCGCGTAAATTATAGCTCGAATGCATCTTGATGTTTAGTATTTCAGTGATTCCACTTTACATTCGCACAGGTACTATCGGTTTTCATTAATTGCAATTCTATAGTCCAGTCGTCCGATTACCATTTACACGAAATCTGAATAAAGTGCTCAATATGCTGTTTCGTTTAACGTTAAAACAATTTGAAAGTGCTTTAGTCGATCGAAAAATCGTAGAATTGTAACGAAATGTCGCATAAAGGATTTCAGAACTCATCCATAGCTTTACGTTAAAGCTGTTATTAGAAATATGAATATAAGAAAGAAATGTAAATGTTAGCTGGCATTATTAGCTGGTGCCATGAACGCGTTTCGTATTGCGTGAATCGCCTGCTGACCCACAAAGTGAAAACAATAGAAACTCGGAAAAAAATATGTAAAAGTTTAGTATTCCGCTGATAAATAGTTGATCCATAAAAACAGCCATATTTTTTAATAAAACATTCCTTTCACAAAAAAATACGATGATATTCCACGATAGGATAAATTAATTTGAACACTGTATTAATCATTGCCATATTCGATTCATAGCTATTTCACATAATCCTGAAATACAAATTTCGAATAAAATAAAAATATTTAAAAAACAAAAATAAGTTTATTCGTCGAAAGAGAAACTTAATTGTAGGTATAATAGTATCGAATGAAACGAAATTTTTACGGATAATTGTTTATTCGAATAATTCTTAATTCGAACACATTTCGTTGTGAAATAAAATTTGTGTTTAATATAATTTGATTCAATCTGTTACTTTTGAATAACTACTTGAATTTTAAATCGTTTCTTATTTTAATTACTTTCCAGGTTTCCATTCGGTATATAAATTTGTTTAAATAAACGATTATTTCTTATTCATAAATATTTTCGTTTCATTCAACGTTTGAATCGTAAGATTATTTGAGATAGTTCTGAACTTTGTAGCAATTTTAGTAAAACTTAATAAGAATCCTATTTTGAATATTGGAAAAGTACTTTACCAATATTTATGTATTTTTTATCGAAACGTTCTTTTAAATCCAAATATGTGATTAATTTTTCAAAAAATTGATTGTATATTTGTTATAAATTTTGTACTTGGTTTATTGGGGCATAACGATTATTGACGCAGATGGTTTTAATCACTACCGCAAGTATCATACATCAATAATTACACTTTTAACTATTACTATCTCTGATAGTAAAAAATAGAACGCGTAACTAGATTTGTGCATTTCTTTGACATTGTGTACATGGGTTATTTGTTTGTGTAAAGCCAGAAAAATATTTCCCTAACAAGATCAATTGTAAACGGGTCTTAATGTTGTGTGGATTCGAAGATACGCTAGTCCCATACGGGCCCTTTTCATTAGATCGCAAATTCTATGGAATAATAAGTGCAAAGGGTTAATACGAATAGTTTAACTACGATTATTAACGAGAAAGTCAAAATTGAATGTTTCAAATTACCAATTCGGTTTAACCGCTGCATGCGATTTATCTTTTAGTTCATTGTCAATCAACGAAACAGAACAGACATTATAGACATCAACAGGTATATCGAATCCCTATGAAAACAATCGTAGAATCAGATATGACAAAACTATAATGCAAATTTAATCCATAAATCGATTAATAATTTTTACAACATCACTACAAATCCCAAATTTAACACACGACAGCAAGTGGCAATAACGCGAGTCAGAACTGGACATAGCAAATTATCACACTCACACATACTTAATAATACTCTTCCTAGAATGTGTGAGCTATGCAACACAAACCTAACCATACACCACATCATCATGGAATGCAGAAGATACATCCAAACAAGGAAAAACTTAATGATTGGAACCAATCTTACAGTAGTGACTACATCAACAACACACCAAAAGGCAGTACTCAAATTCTGTGACACCATCGGCATACCCAACAAAATTTGAAATTCATCCCTAAAGCGCAGAGCTCGCGCATCTTTCCTTAATGTACCTATAGTTTATAGTTACAGTCGCTAAAAACCACTGCAGTTGATGCGACTCTAACCCTTTATCAAAAAAAAAAAAAAAACAGACATTATGCGCATGCAGCTACAGAAAACAATTTATCCAAAAACGTTTTTGGAAGCGGCGTACTGTTCTTTCGTCCCCGTTCTCCTGTACTAGATTTCACAACAAAAAATTTGCCCATTATTTCTATAAATTCGTGATTGCTGTCATTGTATTTAACGCGATACGTGTTTCGCAAACGAGCGGAGTTAATTAAATTTTTCACGAGCACAGGGCCCTCGAAACTCGAAAGCTGAGGGCACGTTCAGCCCTGGCCAGTCACGATAGACGGGCTAAATAATTTAAAAACGAGTCACCCTCTTTAAGGCGCGACTCGTCGTTTCTTGCCTGCCGGCGACGAGGACCTGCAAGAGGGGAATGGATGTGGTTCCATTCATGCTTATTTCAAGCTCATTGTGTTCTCGGTGTATTCAGCCTTTGACTCGCCTCTCGTGTTGCCACTGCAGTAATGTTTCATAGAGAGCAAGAGGCGTGCATGTCACTAGCTAAAATCAGGAAATACCGCTGTCACATTTTCTTCGACGTTAACGAACATTAGCAAAGAAGTTCCCTACCGATGTTCTTTGTTGTGCATCTTGTTACACAGCATTGTTTATCGAATCACCAATGGGTTGTTGCTTGCTAAAAAAAAAGGGGTTGCAATACGTTTTTCGGTTATGGTACTTACGGTATTTACGAGATCACAGTATCTACAGCGCTTACAGTACAATGGGTGGCCCAATTATTGCACTCAAGAGATTTATTTCCTAAATACACTGAGCAACAAAATTAGCGCAACAAGAATTTTTATCCAAATTTTACTGAACTTTAAGTAATCGTAACACCGCGAAAAATGGTCATATCTTTCAAATTCTTTTTTCATTTTAATGTTTGAAGTTTCTACTTTCAGCACAATTTATCAGATTTGACTTCCGCCTTTCCCCACCCTCGCCACCCCCTTTAATGTGAGGACATGTTTCAATTTAAAAAGTTTGCATACTTTAATTCGCTCCATGGTGTGCAATAAATTATTTTCGCAAATGTTCCAAAAATGTCTGCAAAGTAAAGTACATAGTACAGACACCCACAGTCACGCATTCGCATACACAGACACACACACACAGACGCATACACAGACAAACACACACACACAAACACACACACGTACACACTATGCACAAAATACAACCAGTAATATCCTCGTGGTGTACATCGAATAACGCTAATGTTGGCGGTACCAAGCATAAGCTGGGGAAAGGCTCAGGGTGGGGAAAGGCGGAAGTCAAATCTGATAAATTGTGGTCAAAGTAGAAACTTCAAACATTAAAATGAAAAAAGAATTTGTAAGATATGACCATTCCTCGCGGTGTTACGATTACTTAAAGTTCAGTAAAATTTGGATAAAAATTCTTGTTGCGTTAATTTTGTTGCTCAGTGTATATGCGAGACACGAGATTCTAGTTAATTTAACAATATTATTGATACTTGATACGAATTACTCGTCACTGGATAATAAATATTAATCGAACATATTATGAACAAAACAAATCTTATGTTAACTTAAATCAGATAATAAAGCAAACCCTCAATGATATTCATCACTGTGTCACCAAAAATGTCGTGATAGTAAACTATTCTTGAAATCATCAATTAACATCTTCATCGGCGATTTTTAAAAATTTCTTTAAATTTAAAAAAAAAAATTAGATGAGGAAATAATACGTATTTATATTAATTAATTCTATATAATTATGTTGTAGTTATTTTAAGTTCATAGTCATTAATAGAATGAGACATCACAAAGCACTATTACCAATCAAGAAAATTGAAAATACCCATTTGGGTGACTACTGATCATTAAACCAAAAAAAAAAGTAATCGTAAACATGTCTTCAGTATCCTGAAGAAATTAAGCTAGCCACAAAGTTTATTCCTCCGATATTATCTTCTCCAGAGAATTCCGCTCTCTATGTTGACGGAGTGCCACAGGTGTGCTATTCTCCGTAATCCCCGTAAAGCAGACAATATAACGATATCCTACTGTATAATGCATTATAAAATCTTATCGCATAACATATGTATGTTTCGAGAGTCTAAAGTTAAATCGAAGTAACGTTTCCATTGCAATTTTCAGGAAACGAGAAAGACAACGAGAACGTCTTTGTCGCGCGTACAATCAAATTATAACAAATTGCTCCCAGTTTAATGGAACTTGGCCTGACCTGGATGATCCACGTTGGAACAGCGGGGAATACGTGGAACTTCTGTCAGACTGGTTCCCATCAAATATCACCAATGGCACCATAACAGGAAATACAACAACCTTATCAACCGGTAATATTGCCGAACTTCTCTGGATATATCATTGAAGCTCGAAAAATTATATAAGTAGTACAGGATACTTTCCGTCAGAAGCATACAGTTACTCGCATTAATATTCGGATAGAGTACTATTCCGTTTGTTCTTTTGCATAAAAGGAATTAACTTAAATATATTATTTTACAGACAGATGAACCATTTATTATAGGTCAACATATATTAGCAACTTTTGCTTTAATATTTAGTCGAACAAATTATGTTATATTAAAATATTGTCGTACTTTAAGGCCTCATTAATGTTCGGATACTGGTACACTTGCTACAGACTAGCAATACTTACAATACTTACAATACTTACAATACTTACAATACTTACAATACTTACAATACTTAAAATATTTACAATTCTGACAAGTGGTGTATAGGTTTATCTTGTATGCAAACATCTAGAATACAATTCTAATTCTGCACAACGATGTATTTCGAAGCGCAAACTAAAATTTAATACACAGCGAGTAAAAAAACATATCAGTTTTGATAAGCAATAGTTTGTAATTCGCCATAGACACAAATATAAAATTTGTCTAGAAAGAGTACAGTAATTAGAAATGGATAATGCAGTAGCAGATATGATTAAATGATACAAGAAAGAAGATCGCATCGAATTCAGAAAACAAGTAGGGTAACCTCAACAATTTTCAATGGAAAAAAAGAAAGAAAATGAATACAATGAGTCACAAAAATTCGCATTATAGTACCGTACAATAAGCTTCAGAAGTTTTTAATGAAAGTGAACAAAAATCAGCGTTGAAACTGTGCGGACAATAATGAGAAACAATGGGTATAATGGGTCGGATAGCAAGAAGAAAAATGTACATTAATAATATAAGTCGGAAAAAAGACTGACTTTCGCTTCAGAATTTGTTGAATAGTCTCAAAATTGGTGAAAGGATGTTATTCTCGCTGCCGAGAGTAAATATTGTATTTGTGGATAGGTTAGAAAAAGCATACCGTGGTGAAGAGTAAATGAAACTGTGAAGGTAAAAGATCTAAGACCTACTTCAAAACAAGGAAAACGTTCTGTGGTTGTGTTGGTGTTCATTTCTGGTGCAGGCATCGGTGAATTGGTGGTCATTGACGATATTTTAGATAAAAATGAATATTTGAACACTTTAAAACGAAATTAAAAAGTGTACATAACGTGGGAATTCAAAGTACTTTCAAGTTTTATTACGATAATTAAAGCACAATGCTTGAATAGTTCAGGCAATGTTTGATACAGGGTGGCTGGATTGAACTGTTACTAATTTCATACTAATGGGTCTGTCGATCCGCTTGCGCAATCCATCTGAAAGTTGCCATATTGATAGTTCATTTAATTGTTTATAGGCGCGAAGAAGCATTTTCGTATACTACATCTCAAAGTAAGGTTACAGTGATGGATTTGAAGCGTAATCTGTATTTGCTTTATATTTAGCTAGAACATCAGTTCCAATAATCATTCGTGAGCTCCAGCATTTGAATTTAATCTATTTAATGATTGAGTGTAATGTATTTGGGCTATTTTTGAGGCCAAGGTCAATGTAATAAAACATCGAAGTTTGAACGCTCTAAAATCAGCAAATCGGCAATGGAAGAAGATTCCACAATCTGACATACGGGCAGCGTGCGATTCATTTTTTCACCGTTCGAATGAAATTATTCGTGCAAAGGGAGGTTATATCGAGCAGTGAGCATTAAATCATTTTTTTTTAATGTTTCTCGAATATTTCTTTCTCTTGGATAAAACAAAATATTAAAAAGTGTATCTGCTGCAGCGGTGTGAAGTTGTAACAGTTCATTCCAGCCACCCTGTATATGTATAACTGTCCGAAAGTTTTACATGCACCTCCACAACCTCCAACGAACGAGACTTAAAGAAGAATGGCATTCTGCTCTTTCAGAATATTTTAACAAAACTATTTTTAATATACCCAAATGATCATATAAGGTTATTAAAGAAAAAAGACTTGCAACAATATATTAAAATTGTCATTTTTCCTGCATTTGATATATAATTTCTTCATTTTTTATTAAATGCCCGAACATTAATTTGACATGAAAATGTGATAACCTGCTATTTAAAATGTATTACACATTAAAATGTTATAACTGAGTAAAAATTATTTATATATTTTTAACCAGCAGTAAACGAGTCATATCTTTTATAAAATAAGCAATACAATATATAAATCATACTTTCCTGTATGCAATAATAGAGAAATGCTTTATTAACAAAATATTAATGCGAGCAACTGTATCTGATTGTACAAGTGACCTGAGCAGTAGAATTTGGATGTACTTTTCACATTTATTTATACCGTATGTCCGAGCTAGTTTGTGATAGTTCCGTTATTTAAAACGAACTGTTCATACATATAAAATGGAATTTGTTTCATATTATTTTAGATAGAAAGGTTAATGTCTTTTTTTTTTAATGGATCTGGAAATGTACTTTCGAGAGAAAGGTTTTCTCAATTTTAGAAATATTATGCTGCGTCAAAATAATGGATTGTCTTATTCTTTTGTCTGTTGCGATTATAGAAAACTTTTAACAACATGTCCCCATTTTGATGCGTTTAACACCTTTGTGAGAACTTTGTACTGTTTTTAGAAATTCTTGACATGTCCTAAATATTTTACCACTTTATTGTTGGTTGTGTATACTTTCAAAGAATTTGCATGAATGAAAAATTCAAGAAATTTTAACATACTAGTCGAATGATTTTTCCACTATAATACGTAATAAAATAATAAATAGATTATGATCTGATCCGCCATCAGTGTAAACGCACGTAGTTTCTTTATAAAGTAAATGTGCCTTTCTGTTTAATGTAAATGGACGCAGTGATCTTTCGATTTATATATTGTATATATCACAGTGTCAATTGAAAATTATCCAGGGAAATGTGTTCAAACGTATTCTCAACATAAATTACATGTTAAACATGTGAAAAGGTTAGGTAGCCAATAGTGGTTACTGATTTACATCTAATCAATCTTATACTGAAAATATTACTTAAATTGCATGGATTCATAATATGATATAATATAAATAACAATGTTACATATATATTATAATTCTAACAAATTACGTGACAAACGGACAACTAATTTGGTAAATTAACAAGTTTCAGAGTATACACTTATCGTTCTCATGAAAATCATTGTTCAACGAAATAATAAGAACTATCACAAATTATCACGGACACCCTGTACAGCTAGCCATATGAATTTACATCGAGTGTAATAGCAAGTAGTAAATGAAATAACGATTTTTTATTTTGCCTATAAGGAATGAAATGACAATAGAATAACGTGAAATAATGTTAAAAATTCGTATTGATTCATAAATAAAATAAGACAGTCGGGTGAGAATGTGTAGGCATCTACTGAGAAGATATTCTATATATTAAACAGCGGAACCTTTGACGCCTGTACTACCACCCTTCGAACTCTGGCAGACGATACTGATTGCTTTCTCCCTCGCATTATGTATACTGTTAACTGTCGGCGGTAACATTCTCGTCCTTCTGGCATTTATCGTAGATAGGGCTATCAGGCAACCCAGCAACTATTTCATTGCCTCGTTAGCAGCCACCGATATGCTTATTGGTAAGTTTCAACAGATTTTGTACATCTACCCTCCTTCATTTTATCATTAGCTGATATACTAATAAGTATATAGAAATGAATAATTGATTTTACATTTATAAATAATATTTAGCAAACTAAATAATAAGAAATATTTTATGAAATATATAATAATAAGAAATATATTCAGATTCACTTTTACATTTTAGGATTGAAAAACGCAAAATACTTGATATATGACAAGCTATTTTATTTAAATATAAAGTTTATCTCGTGTTTATAAATAATATATATAACAGTAACTAGAAAAAACACTATATAGAATTATTAACATTCGGTGGTACATCTGTAAAATATGTTCATATGAAAAATGTTCTGTTGCATATAACTAACATAGTAAATCACATACATAAATACATAAGGTGTAAGTAAATAACTTTGAGAACCCTATAAAATATGAGTTTGACAGAAACATTTTGCGCAACGCATTTGTCCTTTGATACCATTTAAATTATTTATAAATATAAAATATTATTATAATTTTTAGTATGATTACAATTGAAAGAGATATACGAATTTACGTCGCTACTTTTAAATAAATCACATCCTGTACATATACTATTTATTGGAATATGCTATATATTGCATAAGCTACGTAAAAATATCGTTTCATTTCTCTGTATACATCAGAAATATATAAATACACCCGATCCATTCACTACTTCTGTGACAGAGCATATAGGTATGCCATAGCCATAGTTGTCATATTAAGTTGAGCCAATTCTGATTGTTAAACAGGCACAGTGTCCATGCCATTCTACACGGTCTACGTTCTGATGGGCTATTGGAATCTCGGACCTTTGCTCTGCGACCTATGGCTGTCCGTAGACTACACGGTATGCTTGGTATCCCAGTACACGGTGCTGCTGATTACGATCGATCGATTCTGTTCAGTGAAGATTGCGGCCAAATATCGCAGTTGGCGTACGAAAAACCGCGTGATCTGGATGGTTACCATCACTTGGATCATCCCAGCCCTGTTATTCTTCATCAGCATCTTTGGCTGGGAACATTTCATCGGTTACAGAGATCTGAGTCCTGGCCAGTGTGCCGTGCAGTTCCTCAAGGATCCAGTTTTCAACACCGCTCTCATAATTGGCTACTACTGGACAAACCTCGTAGTTCAGTTTATCCTATACGCGTGTATATACAAGACAGCCTATGATATGCAGAAGAAGAGCGAAGCTAAACAGCGAAAGATGCAGTCCATGGTCGCTCTGAGTGCTGGCGCGATGACCGGTATGGCAGGGCGCGCAGCCGGTATAGGAATATCGAAAACACAGAGTACCCTTTTAAGCCAGGACAAACCTAAGGGCGGCACGTCAGGCGAAGACGGCGCAGGAGGCGACGGTTCGGGTCAGAAGACCTCTTCGAAGACATCTGGGACGGGTGTGACCGATTCCACGGAGAAACAAACTTGTGCGAGCACTGTTCCTACAGAAACGGAGAAATCTGAACGTTCAAGTAGTCCAGCGTTTGATTCGGACGAAGAAAGTACTATGGGCCCGGCCCTGCAGTCCGGCGGTATCAGAAAACGATCTTCATTGGCCGGTTTGGTCGCTCAGTCCGGCGCTTTTCAGATGTTCGCCAGCAACAGTCACCTGAACGGAATTGTCCCCGTGAAAGTCGATATGAACGCGCCAGCGGCTAGGAAAATACTTCCGCCGGGTGCCATGTGCGACATAGGTACGACGACGCAGAAGACTCAAACGTTACCGAAGATACAGGAGCTGAGTCTCCTGGACACCGACAATCCAGCTGAGTTGGAGAAATCCAGCAGCCAGACACTGACGCCGGAGCAATCGTTAAAATCAAGCGGCGAGAACGGCAATCGACAGGCTGTAACTTCCACGGAAACGTCACCACCCACTCATCCCAGCCGCTCGATCAGCAGCAACCAACAGAACATCATACCACCACCCATGCAGTTTCAGAGCAGTCCACCGGTGTCCGACAGTCCTCCGACCTCTTCGTCCACGGATAGACCCAAATCTTTGGTTGTGTCGTCACACGGTCCAGGTACCTTCGACATTCTGACGGGTCTGGACGGCGGAGATTTAAGGTACATGGACGAAAGCTCGGTGATATTACCTAGTCCCTCTTATGAAAGTCCTCCGTCTTCCTTTTCGTGCAGTCTAGCGAATCCTCTCTCGACTACTCCTTCGTCGCCGATTCTGGGAAACGTTTCTTCCGCCGCCAACACGAGCCTTCTGCAGGCCGCGCTGATCAGAGCCACGGCTCAGCAAGCCAACAACCAGCAGACAGGTGGAAAACATTCTCAGCTTCAGCCGGCCATGTCCAATGCGTCAAGTCAGACGCATCCTCCACGCGTGTTCATCACCCAGAAGACTAACGCTGCCTCTCAGACATCGCCGACGGTGAGCAAAGTACACACCGAGGTCACTGTGAAGGCCGAAGACACGAAACAACAGCCGGTAACGACGGTCGTCAGCACGGCTGCGGTGGAGACGTTCAGCAGCTCACCTAATCAGTGCTCGGAGCAGGTCACCAAGGCTAACAATCCTCCGCAGAACTCTTCGTCCAGCGGCAGTATGGTACCCACGATGTCCGGCACGACGGTGAACGAGCAAGAAAAGGACACGAGGAAGCAATCGAAGAAGGAATCTCGCTCGGGTGAAGAAGGAGGATCGAGAAGAGATTTTGTGAAAACGATCGGAAAACGTTTGAAGAACAAGACGCAAAGGAGGGACCCGTTGATAAGTCGACAGAAGTCTCGAACCGAGAACAGGGCGAGAAAAGCGTTCAGAACGATATCCTTCATTCTGGGCGCGTTTGTTGCTTGTTGGACACCCTATCACATCTTGGCACTAGTCGAGGGTTTCTGCTCGACGCCACCGTGCACAAACGAGCACCTCTTCATGTTCTCCTACTTTCTCTGTTACGCCAACAGCCCCATGAATCCGTTCTGTTACGCTCTGGCCAATCAACAATTCAAAAAAACCTTCACCAGGATTCTAAAGGGTGATCTCCACATGACGTAAGGGACAAGAGGAACATCCGGAGGACGAGGACGTTTGGGATCGTATGTTACGAAGAAGAAGGCCTTCCATAATTACTACCGAATTACATTTTCGCGCCATGCTCATAGTGAAATTGGACAATAACATAGGGAAAAGTTTGCGATGCAAACTATTCTAAAAGAAGCTTCGCTATAGCGGACTTCGTGTATGTATATAAGAATAGAACACGCTGATGTAGCTTTAGAAAGCATTCTCCGATGTACATAATGTATATGTATGATTATTTATTAAGACTTGTTGCGGAAATGCAACGTGTAGGAAAATGTGTATGCACTCTGGTGCAATATGGACTTCCGAAAGGTTAAGTTAAAGGGAACAGCATATGCTTTCTCTTTCGTTCGTTACGTGTAAATACGGCAGGATTTACTTCTGTTTCATGTTCTTCGTGGGTCTTGGTTTTCCTCAAATCATGGTTTTTTTAGAGCTACATTTCTCTAGCTTTATGCCTCTCCTATATATTAGATTTTTCATAACGAATCTGTTCCCTAAATCTAGGTCTCGCCGGTTCTACATTTTCTTTGCAACTCTACTACTACTTTTTGTGGGCTACCTTTCTCTATATTAGATTTACCTTACTTGGACTAGGTCTATCTTTTCCTTAGATCTGGGTCTACGTTACCATTCTCCAGTTTCATTTTTTTTTAAACTGGGGATTTTCTAGATGCAACTGTTTCTTATTGTTAGATAGAGATCTAGACTACATCTACGTTTTCGATAGGGTTACTTTTTTCCTAAACTACGTTTCTATAGATGGATATTTTTCTTACCTGCACATTCTTTCGTTTTCTATCTTGTCCCTAGATCCATATACACAGCTAGGTTTTCTCTAGATTTAACATTTCCCTACGCCCTACGATTATCCACGGTTTAGATATTAGATACATATGTCCATTTAATGCAACATTTTTCCCAAATCTGTATTTTCCCTATATCTACCTTTGCTGTGGGCCCGTTTAGAATTGACATATTTTCTGATCCTGATGTCTTTCAAATCAACATTTGCGTTAGATCTACATTTTTCCCAAATTTTAGTTTTGCTTCAGATTTGCCTAAACCTGCGTTTAGCCCAAGTTGAAATTTTCTTTAGATTCTTCTGTCGCCAAATGCTGGATGATCATGCCGTTTGTCGTTTTTGGGAGACCCTCGTTACACCAGAGTGTATTTATTAATAGTTTTAGGTAACTGTGCGTACTACATGTAATAATTGCCACGATATGCGCTTCGATATTTGAATTGCAACGCGACAAGATTAAATGCGTTCGATTGTATGATACTCATCGTTCGGAATGCGCATAAGTTTGTTCGTTTAACGAACGATCATATCGTTCGCGATGAAAGACAGCAAAAGTGAAACATTAGAAAGACATCGACGAATGCTACTGCCGTATCGCAGTGAACATTGTCGAATCGAGGAAAAAGCTTTTATGGTTTCGGCTTTTATTTTTTTGTTCGTTTAACGGTAAAATACACAGCGAAACTCTAGCACGAATTGTTTTCCATCTTTCCAGTGGTAGACGTATATTGTTTGCGAGCAACGAAAATAACATGGTGGCTCACCACGAAGAGGTACCAAACGATCAAGGATTATTCACAAACGCACTGCCTTGGAGTGGCCTACTCGTACATGGGCCTTTTTCTCCGAATACCATTAGGTTTGGTACTGTCTTCGTGTGCACACGCGTGCAAAGATGGTTTCCTTCCATTATGAAAGAGTTTTGTTCAAGAAAAATGCTATAATTAATGTGATTAGGTCTTACTACAACGGAATCCGATTATTATAGTCATGAATAATGTTATCAATTCATTATTTCACGTTATCAGTCAGCCCCAAAGTCCGTTTTATAAATTTATCTAAATATAATCTGCATATTATAATCAAACTTTTACTATTGTTATTAATTGTGACAAACAATCATCGATAAGATTTTTGCACAAAAGGTTTTTCTCAAAAACAACTTAGTATTGGGACTAAGGACCACAGCAGTCGACACCCATAAATGTAAACAACCAATCAATTCTATTTGTCGACTATACTAATATCAGGTCTGTAAATTGTGCAAATGTCACGTTTATGAATTCTATAAATGTTACGATTGTTTATAATAAATTGAGTCCAATAATGAACATTATTTATCCTCCAATTAATGTTATGAGTCGGTTATTGTTATTAAAAATTAAAAATCCGGGAATTGTTATAATAATCACATTCCACTGTAGTGCTCTTATACTTTGATTTAAGAAGATGATCTTTCTATCACATTGCTGTAATTTTTTCAACGAAATTATATAATATACAGAAAAAAATAAGAATCTTTTCGATCTTTATTAATGTATTTAATAATAAGCGTTAGTTGAAAGTATCAAAAGACTTTTTATTCTGATTTTTTGGGTTTGTGCGCCTTTTAGAGGGTATATGGTGCACTTCTACAAATAAAAGATGGCTTAATTAGTCATACAAAGTTGGTCGGTATCATAATTGAGAGAAACCATCCGTGCATGCAATCGTTTGGGCCCCCATAAATTTCTATACAATAATACACTAGTGGAATTAATTCTTGACACTTTGAATAAAGTTATTCTCTGTTTCGTGTTTGGGCAGAATATGTATATTCTGCTACGCTAAATTTATACCATAATATTTTTATTGTAAGCTATAATGTTTATATAGTTACGCCCCAAAATTAGAAAACAGTGATTAGAATATAAAATATAAACAATTATATATTAAATAATTTGTTTAAGTGCGAAATTTAAGGAAAGCTTTGAAAGTGTCCAGAAGTGATTCCACTAGAGTATTTCGTTTCAAATAGTGCGCAGGTTGCTTCGCTATTTTTCGAAGATATGTAATATATCCATTAATTAGAAAAACATTTATTAAAAAAAACATTATTCTGGTTTGATAAATTTGAAATAAGTATTGTATACTGTTGTATTTAAAGAAATAAGAGATTGTAGCAAGATATGTATTATAAAAGTGGAATCTAATGAAAAAATGGCTAATGGTGACATCACTTTATAATTAACCCTTTTAGTACAAGTACGATCTGTACTTAGAGTTTCAAGTACTTTCATTTGTCAAATTACCAAATTACAAAATTAAAAATTTCTCCAACTATTAAAGTCTTTTCAAATCATTAAATTAAGAAATTTCTTAATTTTCAAGTTTCCAAATTACCAAACATTGAAATGCAATATTTTTCATTCTTCAAATTTCCAAATTGACAAGTTCTCCACCCACCGAATCATAAAAGTTTATATTTTCCCAAATATTTAAATATCAACGTTCTTCAATATTTAAATTTCGAAACTTCAATTCTCCAAATCTTCAAATTGTCAAATTCCTAAATTTCTGAACTCTCTAATTCCTAAATTTTGATTTTCTATCATTCTTAAGTTTCGAAACTTGCAAATTTCTTAATTTTTAGTTTTAAACGTTTACAAATTTGAAAAATCATAATTTCCAGGAATTGCAAATCTCGACAAATTTCTAAATTTCAAAGTACTAAAAGGGTTAAAACAATAAATTACACGTCCCTACTTTTTTGTTTCTTTTAAAGTTTTAACCTCTTAGGCACGGCTGAATTTTGCGTGGAGTTGTTTCTCTGTACGGCAGAGTTCAACGCGAATTACGTGTAAATGATACGGCACTGCAATGTGTGACGGATAATGCTATTCTTTACACGAATACATTGGAATGAAGTGTTTAATGATTAAATTATAATTTTTTTTAAAGATACGATACACGCATTTTAACTTTAACAATTTATTCTTATAATTAATATTACAACTCAGATGACATCCGCGAAAGCCACTATAGTGGCGCGTCGTACTGAAAGATGACATCTGCGAAAGCCACTATAGTGGCGCGTAGTGCCTAAGAGGTTAAATATCCTTGAAAAAATTACTTCGCTCCTACGAAAATTATTCTGTCACTATCAATACGTATAAAAATTATTATCTACATTATATCTAACGATGCAACCTGCGTAAACCAATTATCATAACACGTAAATGAATATTGCTAACATACTTTACGTAATTAAAACTCGTATTTGTCGCGTTATTATGAATCTCCCTTACTTATATGTATATGCGAATCGCTTACAATTAGTGATATTTCTTTTATGAGAAAGTATCGGAACACTACACACCTTCGTACCTTTTCAACAATTTTATAAAGTAAATCGTTACCATTTTGACAAGGTATGCTTCTTAAACACACATTTAAAAACCGAAACACCATCGAAGAACGCAGATCGGTCTCACGAAACTAAACGGTCAGACTAAAAACTTTTGATATGACGAAATATGCTTTCGATAATTATCATACTAATCGCTGAACGAAGCATCTGAAAATGTTTAACTAAACGTCATATTTGCTATTTATATTTTTGCTGTGCAAAAGAAAACCATTGTATGAAGTTACTTTATCATGCCAACAAGATACATAGAGCAGAATAAAACTTGAATTGCTATTCGCAAACGTATGTACTGTTATAAGCTTACTTTTATAAAGGCTTTTATGCAATATTATATTAAGTGACGAAAGGAAACAATGTTTATATTTCCGATGATTTAATCATTTCCAAGCGTTTGTACCTTTTTTACCTGGAAACGAGAACGTGCGATCATTCTGTACGATACACCGTTTGCGTGAAGCATGATTCGCTCGTACAAGTAATAGTTTTGCATATTTAATTGCCGATTGCATCGTCATGAAATCTGATTAAACCGCGTCGAACGTTTCGGGGTGGCTACTTTAATGAATACTGTCAATAAACGATTAGGAAACTCGATTTTGATGCGAATGAAAATTACGCGAGGCTAACAAAATTTTATATATTGCTCGTAATTGAACATTTTGTCGATTCGTTTGTGATCACATTGGAGTTTCAAATGTTTTCTCAAAATTCACTGCCAATAGTTGCAACTGTCTTTTCTTGTTTGTATTCGTTAACTTTCACGGTGGTTTCTTCCATGTCGTATACGAATCCGTACAAGTACGCGTTATTCGGATGTAATAAATTATTTACGAATGAAAATATCCCAATACGAGAACGATACTAACAATAAATGACTTTCCTCTTCAAGTTAAAATCGCTCGCATTAAGCTGAAAGAAACAAGTAGGGACGATCGATTGAAAATCGATGGGAGTAACGTTTGTCTATTGAAATGTCAATTTTTTCGAAACCTTGAAACACGAGGTCAATATATAACGTTTGCACAACAGAAATACTATTTTCATGAAGCAGGTCGAGAATCGATCTCTCGAAACGAGGAACTTTGTGTGTGACATACTGTGCAGAAGTCTTGAATTTTAGTATAATTTAGTTGTAGCGAGTTATTGTATATCAATAAAATATTTGAAAATGTCGAAATGTTGACGTTACCTGGGGATATTGTAAAAGTATCTCAAAATAGCACATATGGCATATCAATTTTAAGTTTAAATTCTAGTGGAAAAGACAGTTTAAAATATTAATTAACGATTAATGTAAAATATTGATTAATAATAATAATGTACAATACCGAGCTGTTAGCTTGTCAGTTGTTAATTGATACTGAGTTGCAAAGGGTTTAGCCGAGTAAGCATGGTAAAAGTGCCACCAAGCCTTTTTGAACGAAATATACATATGTACTTATGTATTCGGTTGGAGAAAAAGTTCGTAGCGTTTTTATATTTTCTTTTATTTACAACAATTTTTTTTCTGTTTGACAAAGTGTATAATATTCATTTGATAGAGCTCTTTCTGCTCTAAAAAACTCTATTATCTGTCGAATACATAATTGGTT